>JAVMKO010000004.1:61482125-62894625 GCA_032164245.1 Sternotherus odoratus | reverse complement strand
TACCCCTTCACGTAGCATAGAATGGGCCACAACTTTAAAAGATACAAAAGAAAGTATGTTTTCACACAAAATACAGTCAACCTGTGGAGCTCATTTATGGGGCTGTTCTGAAGGCCATAAATATAACTGTGTAGAAAAATAATAAATTCATGGAGGATAGGTCTATCAAAGATTATTAGCCAAGATGGTCAGGAATGTAACCCCATGTTCGATGTGTTCCTAAACCTCCAAGTACATCTTGCACTGGTCACTGACAGAAGACAGCACACTGGGCTAGGTGGACCATTGGTCTGATCCCACATGGCTATCCGTATGTTATTAAAACTATTTTGTTACAGTGTAACTTGGAGAGAAATCTGGAAGTTCTGGATTGTATCATTCTAGTTACTTGTAATGTGCCAATCAATGGGGTGACACTGTGATGTCTGAGAACTCCCAGAATTGTTAAAATGTGGATTTGGAAATATAACTAAAATATACAGACGCCATGCATTTCCAGCTACCTTTTCTCTAACACTAACAGGGAATCTAGTATTTATTTAGTACAGTTGGAGTATAAAATAATCTCATGATTGTTTTCCAATGAAATTCTCATGTGTCTGGAGTTGTGGTGCATTAATGTATTTCTATACAGATGTCTTCCCAGCTCTTGTTTATTTATTTTTAAATCTCCATTGATTGTAGTTCTTCCTAGAAGCCTGAAAATAATCATTTTTCCAATACCCATGTTGTCTTTTTCTGCTTGGCAAATATTAGACCCTCCACAACACCTTGTGTCTTGAATGAGCTGACATTAAAATGGATGTTTTTGATTAAGAATAATTTCAAGCTAGCTATAGCACCCATCTTGCCAAATATCTTTGTACACTGAGATCACACATATCAGCAGAGCTCTAGGAATAATCTTTGTTAATGAACTGCCGCTGAAAAGCAGGCAAGAGGTGGACCAAGCATACTATGTTTTATTAGTGTCTGAAAAACATGGATTTGTTGCTTTGAAAAGAATTATTGACAGATTTGAAGAGATATTTAGAGTTTAGCAGACTTTCACCATTTTAACAAAACAACTTTACTTTGCAACGCCATCCATCACTTAAAGCTTGACATATCGTGAGACAACAGGATTTTCCATGTTCCACAGCCATCATCTTTAATTTCTTTCTTAAATGCACCTGTTTTGTGGTTGTTTTTTATTTCAAATCAGTGTGTCAGTTTTCCTAGGTCTATGCTCAGGTTACAAATGGAAAGAATTCAAAAGGACATTTGAGAGAAAGACTCTTGTGCCAGTGTTTTAAATATTGAGTCAGATAGTTAAAGGGGTTCATTGTTGGTCAATATCAGCTCCCATTAAAATAAATGGGAATTTTGCTTGTGCTGAACAGTTTTGAAATTCCCACCCAAAATGTTTAGTTACCATTTGGCAATAGTCTCGGAGGCCTTTCCTGCACTAGAAAACAAAGAGTTTATAACTGAAATCAGTTACATTGAACCTGCTAATATAGAAATGTCCCAGTACCTCCGTACGACCTGTGCTGAATTGTGTTCAGAGCCCGTATGAATCTGCTCTGCATCCATACCAGCACTACCCTTCCTCCTGCATGCCTTATGCCACAGTTCCTCATGCAGCTCACACAGTCAATGCATTCTGGGAGATTTTGCAAGGAACCAGTGCACTGTGGGATATTAGTGGGAAGACTGGTTGAGCCATTTTGCTATTTTGGTTTGCATTGGTGCTGAAATGAATGATACAGAAAGTATTGATATTTAAATACTAAAGCATTGCCAAAGCAATGTCTACTCCAAGCTTAGTCCCCACCCACCCGGTTCAATTATTTGGAGAACTTTTCCATGTGCCGGAGAGGTATCTTACAATAATTTGAGGTAGAACAAAAGTTATTTAGCACAATATTTTTTTTTCAGTTGTAAACAAATCTGCTCAAAAATGAATAAAAATTAAAATAAAGATTTAACTTGAAATTGTGATTGTGAGGCATTTTCTCCTTCAGGAGTGAGACCAAAATAGTGGGCACAAGTGTGAATGTGACAGAAAATGTGCTGTTTCCAGGATGCAGGGTCATGCAGAACATTCAAGTCTACCTCAGGTTTAAAAGAAACAGTATTTTATAAGAAACTGAAAAGTGCCTCTACAATCTTACAATCTCCCTGTAATTAAGCCAGTGTTGGAGCCAATACTCAATACAAGAGACCCTCAGCACTTAAGGAACATACTGCTTTTTGCCCTGACCCTTTCTATTGTCACAGGCTATAAAAAGGGTCAGCCAGAGTCTTTAATTGCATTTGAGACTGCTGCAGGAAGCAGAGACTGTGAATGCAGACCCAGAGCCCCAGCATGACAAAAGAATAAGGGGTATTATGTTGATGAGAAATAAAATTAAGGTCCTAGCAATTTCTGGACTTTAATTTGGAATTCTTCTGCAAATTGTTAATCCCAGAAATTTGGTTAAATTCCAAATCAAGTAATTACCTTCTGCTTCATTAAACTAACACTGCAGTTTCAATTGAATAAGTTCATCATTTCCTGTCCTACATTTTTGCAAAGTGTTTTTGTGCATTATTAAATGGTAAAATACTTTCTATACTCTTGGGTGAATGCTTCTATATAAAACATTATATATATATTTGGACAAGGTGAAACTTATGCTACTCAGCAGACGAAGTGGCAATAGAGGAGGGTCAAACAACACATTCTGCCATTAGTGACATATCTATTTAAGACAGACTCTTATACTCAGATTCACAAATACAACTATACAGAGGAAAGAGGCAGCTTATTTAAATCAGTAAATTTTGTAGCTGTGATAGATCACTGCATTGTTGGTAGCAACAGTGAAGTTGTTACATAGAAAAGGATCAGATGTGGTTACCAGCCCTTAAATCCACAGAGACATATCCAGGATACACGTGTATCCCTATACTATGAATGGGTGAAAAGAGGCCCTTTTCACCTCTCCCCATAAGAATATCATTGTATCTTCTGTAAATCTACAAAGAAGATTTTGGTTTTGTTTTTTGTGTTCATGAAGGAAAGAAGAGATCATATACAGGTCCTTAAAAACAGACCAATTTTGCCTTAGTTAAGATTTCTCAGATTTCTCTGTGCATCAATGTATTTACTATACAAAAGAATAGTGAATATTTCAAATAGTGATGTAATGTTATTTAATTACCTATGGCAATAGTTACATTTTTCAGTGAGACCAATCTACATCAGCTTTCCATTGTCCTTACAAATGTTTGGCTAAAAAGAGTGAAAAAGGTCATTTGCCTGGGTGAAGTGAGGCCTAAAACTCAACTCAATTGCATTTCTCTCTTTGTTTGATAGTAACATACAAATTTCAGGTAATGTTCTACCCCTCCATGGGAAGAACCTTATTGATTTTTGTGACAATTGGAAAACCAAAACACCAGAGAAACCCAATTTTCACACAGTGCCCATTAAATGCTTTAAGTGGGGGAGCATCATGACAAGAGTTCTAACAATTTCATGTGAAAAATGTATCATGGACCATAAAATAAGCCATTCTTCAGAAATCTGATCTCCCTCTGCTGCTGGGAGTGCACCATCCAGGAGCTCCTAGCTGCTTGGCCAGCTGGGGAGGGACAGGAGTACACCCTCACTTCTGCTGGAGCTGGGTTCAGAGCTTCTTCCACCCATGGCTTCTGCCAGACCTTGAGGTGTCCATTTTCCATAGGGTCCCCAAATTATCTGGGGGCCCCGGGGATGAGCACTGTGGCCCCCTGTGGGCACTGACTGGGACTAACCCCTCAGAGCCCGTGACTGGGGTGGGGTCCTCCCTGCAGCACGGGGAAGAACGGACCTACCTTTACCTCTGGGAACCTCCTCCTGCTGCAACTCTGAAAGCTGCAAAGAAGTTGATGGTGGCTATCCTGTGACACCCCCCCAGACACACACACATCTTTGCAACACTCCCCACCCACCCCCCACTCCGCATTTGGGTTCAGACCCCCACAGTTACAACACTGACATTTTAGATGTAAACATCTGAAATCATGAAACTGACCAATTTTAAAACCCTCTGGGTGTGAAATGGACCAGAATGGACGGGAAATTTGTTAGGGCCTTAATCATGACAGAGCTAACTCAGACAGTCATCACTCATTCTCTCCGATACATTTGCATACTTCAATCCCATTTGTTGAAATTAGACAATACATAAAATTACAGGTTATGACTGACAGATTTTGACAGAGTTGCAAGGTGTGGGGGGTTCAAGAAAGGAAGAGCAGGTGCTGCTTCAAATCAGGACATACTGACTGAGTAGTAGTGATGTTGGAAATTTGCATTTCCCTTCCAAACTATACCTGGGTCAGCCAAGATAATTTCTTTGACCAGTCAGAATTGTTTTAGTTAATCTAAACAGTGTCCATTTGATATCGCAGGCAAAGGACTCTCTCTACCTGCAGAACCAAATGAACACTGTCAAAGAGAGAGATGACAACAGAAGGCAGCACAGTTGTTTTAGGTTTACATTTACTTGAGGAAGGGAGTGATGACTGGCTGAGGCATTCTAAAATTGGTACAGGTTCTGGGACAGAGGCGGTGTTCCATCCCTGGTAGCTCAGTGTACAACAAAGTGTATGATCCTCTAGTTAATTATTGTTACATTTCTTGTTATAGGACAGGAATGGAGGTATGGTTCAGGGCACATTTACACAGCGCCTAGGTGCTCTATTTCCCAGGTCATGTAGGTATGCATGTGCTAGTTCTGATCAAACTAATACCTAAAAAATATCGCAGTGTTGCCACTAAACTGCTCAAGTACATGCCTGGGGGGATTGGGAAGGACTGTACTTTGGCCATTGGTCTGAGCAATTGGCTGCGCCGTAGCAGCCACAAGGCTCTTTTTAGGCACAAGCTCAAGCAGCATGTCTTCCCATGCTGGGAATTACACTTCCACCTCCTGTGTATATATATACTTTATTCGACTTGTTCTGGGTTTTGTTTCTTTGTTTTATTTTAGAAAGTGCTAAGGAGAGGACACAAGGGACAAGCAGTGTATATGCCAAGCTTTCCATCCCCCCTGAGGATAACATATTCAGGCACCAATTTTGTTATGCTCTGTTCTTCAACCATGTTCCAGGAATTTAACTGTTATGGTTCACATGCTAAAGGAAAAATGTGAATGTATTTTTCTTGGCAAACATGCAGTGGTTTAACACTGCCATGGATTGACTGAAACATCATTGAAGCTGGTGGGTATAATTGTCACCCTTCATTTAAGATATCTGTAAAAAACAGCTACGCTCCTTTAGCAAACAATAAGAGGCTTCCATCCCAAAGACAGGTAGTTATCAGTTACAGGAACTACTCACTTAAAGTCATCCCAGCTAAGGATGTTTTTTTGTTAGATTGCTGATCAATTAGGGAACATGCTCATTTAAAGTTGTGCAATGCTTTGTTGTTAGTTGTTTGTTGTGCAATGTTTTGTTGTGCAATGTTTTGTTGTTAGATTGCTCATCACTTAGGGAACATGTTCATTTAAAGTTGTGCAATGCTCCCTTCTAACAGCCGCTTGCTTTGTCCACTGCTTGCAGGAAGAGCAACTTGCTGCAGCTAGCTGATAGGGTGGACCAGCAGCCCCCCTATCAGATCCCCACTCCCCTAAATTCCCTGTTCACAGCTTCCCAGCAGGGTACTAGTTTCCGGCAGTTCAGCTGTCCTTCCCCCTGCCATGTGCTGCTCCTGCCCTCTGCCTTGGAGCTGCTCCCCGAGATTCCTGCTTGCTGTGTGGGGGTGGGAGAGGGAGAGAAGGAAGAAGGGGGGCTAATGTCAGGGTGTCCCCCTCCCCCCTGCTCCTGCACCCCACTTACCCCATCTTCCAAAGAGCAGGGGAGACACATGATGGAAGGAGGTCCTCGCTGGCAGCAGCTGGTCTCTACAAGTTGATTTAATTAACAAGGCAGTGTACTCAAGACTCGGCATACTTAAAGGGGAATCTCTCTCCCTCACACACACAGGGTGTGTGTCTCTGTCTCTGTCTACCCTCACTCCTTTCCTGCTGCCTTGTAGACTGTGAGAGTTAACCCTAGTTCATCATTTAGCAGTAAGGCATTCCCTGAGAAATATCCCACCCTCTGACTCTTCCACCTCAGCCAAGCTTCACAATCATCATCACTGTGTACCAGTATTAAACTGTTTGTTTAAAACTTATATTGTGTGTGTATAGATACAATATAATCTTTTTGTCTAGTGAAAACAATTTCCCTGGAACCTAACACTCCCCCCCCCCCATTTACATTAATTCTTATGGGGAAACTGGATTTGCTTAACATCGTTTTGCTTAAAGTCGCATTTTTCAGGAACATAACTACAACGTTAAGTGAGGAGCTCCTGTAGCTAGTCTTTTAATCCATTTAATGTGTGCCATGTTAATTTTATACTGTTCCAGTGGTAGGGTTTTTGGTTGTTGGTTTTTTTAAATCAAAATGTCATGTGGCACCAAGTCAAATGCCTTACAGGAGTCTAAGTATCATGTCAACTATTAACTTTATCAACCAAACCATCAGAAAGATATAAAGTTAGTTTGACAGGATCTATTTTCCGTAAAGTTATGTTGACTCACATTAATTACATTACCCTCTTATAGTCTATTATTAATTGAGTCCTGTCTCAGCTACTCCATTATCTTGACTGAGATCAATATCAGGCTGACAAGCCTACTATTACCCAGGTCATCCCATGTACTCCTTTTATTTGAATTGGCACAACATTAGCTTTCTTCCATTCTTCTGGAACATCCCCAGTGCTCAAAGACTTACTGAAAATCAACATTAATGGTCCAATGATCTTCTCAGCCAGCTCTTTTAAAATTCTTGGATTCAAGTTATTTGGATCTGCTGGCTTAAAAATGTCTTACTTTAACAGCTTTTGTTTAAGATCTTCCAGAGATTGTGGTGGAATGGAAAGTGTTATCCTCACCATATGATCATGCTACATAACTTTTGTTTTTTCCCAAATAAAGAATAAAAAATATTTTACTTTTCTGTATTGTTATTGATAATTATACAGTTCCAACTATTAATGGAGTAATAGCGTCAGCTTTGTTTTTTTATTAATGTATTTTAAAACTTGTCCTTATTGTCCTTAACTCTGCTAGCCATAGAAGTATCCTTGTGTCCCTTGGATTCCATTATCAATTTTCTGCAATCCCTAACTTCTGATGTATATTCGTCAATATCACCTTCCCCTTTCTTTCATTTGTTATATATTATTTTTAAAAGTGGAACAAAAGTGATTTGCCTAATGCCTCAAAAGCAATCGATGTCAGAACTATGATTAAAGTCCAGAACAATACAATGCATTGCTCCTCTTGTATCATAATTGTTGACTAATATATGCTAGCAAGCATACATATATATTAAGCCTTAAGTACACATATTAAGCATTAATACGTCAGTGAAATACCCCAAGTCAGCCTGCAACTTTGTTATAATCCTGTTGACTTATGCTAAGTATCCCAAAACACCTTACATTAGCTGAGGTAAGTTTCAATTTAAGTCGATAGGAAAATTGCCAGTTTTGTGACATACAATTGTTTCCTTATAGCAACAGAAAGGGAGTTATCCTCACTATCTATTTATCTTGAGGTGTCCTTATACCCCTTAGTATCTGGAATGCATGCAATATCAGAGTGCATCATAACTTGGAATGTGTGGTGCATTCAGAACAAAGATCAGAGCTATGCAAGGTATAAAAAAAACAAGATAAAAAGCTAATTGGTTGAATCTAGTTTCAAATGACACATATGGTACCTTTTACTGGTGAACAAGTAGGGTATGAAAGGATGGCTTGTGTTAGAGATGTAACTTTGGAAGCATACCTTCAACATATGATGAATCACTGCATGGGACAGCTTCTCAGAGACTGGTATCATATAGAATCTGTTCCTGTACCATATTAATAAACCTCACTGACACTAATTATTTGATCTCTTGAGTATATTTCATAACAAGCCAAAGTGTGGTCAAACAATTGACTATACAACTTATCATCAGTAACAGTGTAAAAATATGCATCCAGCAGCTGTCAGCAGTTTCAGAGGGAAGTGCCGGGTGCTCAACACTTTTGAAAATGAGTCCAGTTATTCCAGCACTAAAATATGAATTTAGGAATTTAACTAGGTGCTCATTTCTCATAATGTGCCCTAAATCATCCAAATCTCAGTCTGCAATTATCACAGGGCAACAAATAGCAAATGTTCCTTTCCTCACAGTGTTTCTTTCAAGCAGTAAATAAACTCTCATGTATTTGTTCAAGAAAAGCAAACTCCTCAATTATCAAAGATCTCAAATGTGTTAAAATATCAGGTTATAACAAATTTAACTTTCCAAATATGCATGACCAGATTGACCTGTTATCCTTCATATTGTATACAATTCCACATTTCAGGGGCACCTGTACAGAAAAGTATTCATAGAGATGAATATCAATAATGTCAAAATCATGTAACTGGAGGGGAGGATGTCAATCTCCTTGCATCTCTTTGGCCATCTCTAGTGTCACTGGAATCTGAATTAATCAGGGTGTTTGGAGCAGCATGATATAGCTCTGGAGGAATGTAAGGTTCATTTACTGCAATTTATGAAGTGCTTGTCTAAAAGCTTGGATGCTAGTACAGATAACCCACAAAATACTCCAAAAATGGGCAATTTAACCACCTCACATCAACCTCCACTCACAAAATAAAAACCATGAACCCGTTCAACAATGAATCTCCTTGTTCCAGCAGAACTCCATCTATCCCATACCTCTCAGCCCCCTAGAGTGTCATACAATAGATAAAACTTAGTGTGTCTCTGAAAGTCAACCAATTAGGGCTATTTTAAATCTAGAAGGGATGGTCAGCATAATCAATTCACAATCACTTCACTGTTAAACTCCTACAAAAAGTATTGCTGCCAAAGTTACTGGCAATAAGATCAAGCCGAAAGCAATGGTATTGATTATAAGACAAAGTGGTTAAACATATTAGATATTGGTGATTCTGAATCTTTATAAAAGGAACAAATCTTTTAAACAAACATCAGCTATTCTTAGCTATCATTATGTTTCTGATATCTTGTAAGCTCCACAGTAGAAACAGGTCACGAGGAGGGAATCAGAGAGGTTAGTGGCCTAGCTCAAAGAAAGCATTTCATGTGTAAGGGGAAGTATGGTGCATCATTTATACACAGGTGACATCACTGATAGACCGTGGATAAGGATATAGAACTTAGAGGGACAAAGCTGTGAAGGACCTTGAAGATGACAAGAAGATTCTTGAATCTGACATGAAAGGGGAGCCAGGGAGGGCATTCAAAGAAGAGAGCAACTAATTAGGGGAATGATCATAGCAGGCAGATTTTGTATGGGTTGAGGACACAAAGTGGGTGTCAAGAAAAACAGAGAGAAAGAAGTTGCTTTAATCAAAGCATGAAATGAGGAGAGCCTAAATGAAAGTGCCAGTGATATGGACAGAGAGAAAATGTTAGATCCTCAAACTGCTATTAAGGAAAATATAGCAGGATCTGGACACTGGATGTAAGGGGTAAAGAGAGGGAGGAGTCAAAGATGAGTGATGATGGTGATATCAACTGTACAGAAAGTGGGGGTGGTGAGGGTCACTCAGAAAACTTGGAAGAAAAATAAAGAGATTGGCTTTGGCTATTTTCAGTGCAAGTTGATGATGAGATGTCTGGGAGATGTCACCAAGTCAGGTACATATGTGAATGGATGAAAGTGGAGAGGTAGACATGCAAATCATCACTGTAGAAGATCTACTAAAGCCACACAAGTGTAATAGAATTAGGAGAGTGAAAGTCTTTATCCTCTAGTGGCTTGTCACATAGGAAGATAACAGTCTATTACAGCTAATAAGAATTATACCTGCAACTCAAGCAGTAAAGACACATATAATTAGCCTTAAAGGTCATTTTACAAGCCAGTGGTCACCGAAAAGATTGCAAAATGAGAAGAGAAAGAGCCCAATGACAAACAGAAGAGTTGACAACTCAATGCAAACATAATTGTGGAACAAAAATGGATTCTAAATTAAACGTGTCCCAAACCACCTAGGGCTTTATAAAGTCAAAGCCAACCCCTTATACCCTACCTGGAAACAAATGGACATCCAGTGTAGTCTACAGAGAAGATGGCCAAACTCACATTCTCAATTATCAAGACTGCAGAAGTTTGTGATATTTTGGACAACAACAATTTCTGTCAGTTTGTGCAAAGAAATAGTGTGAACTACATTACCAGCAAGCATTTTTTAGGATAAGAAAATGATGTCTTACTAAGAACTTTTTACAATAAAGTCAAAGGCCAAATCTCAAACCAGGTGTGATATTATTAACCAATACTGTCAGCAAACAAGAGGTTTGGCTGGGATAAAAAGGAACAATTCTGTACTTGGATGGCTGGAGATAACACAATCAAATCTAATTAACATCAACCTAAAAGGATATAATGATAGTGATTACTGTATTAGCAACCCATTCCCAACTATGTTCCTTGGGGGTTGGGGATGAGGGGAAATAGCAAAGAAATCAAGGAGACTGTAAAAGATTAAGCCAAGCATTAAGCTAACAGTTTTAGGACTTCCTTCCCAGCTCTTACTGTCAATAAGCAAATCTAAAAAATGTTTGAAGAAATCTTATCCTCTTACAAATGTTAACCTTTTACATATATTTCCTGTTAAATATACAGTGTAGTTCAGTTTCATGACAGGGAGTAGTCATGAATGGCACATCACATATATGCTGTCATAAGTGTAAAGTGCTGGAGAGGGTTAATGTTATCTGAGAAGGCAATGTCATCAGAGCAGTCTGGCTAGACCCAGAGAGACCAGGAAGTAAAAGTTAATTCAATTTGGAATTTGGGCTTTGAATTGACTCAGACCCCTTTGGTCCAGCTATGGATCATCCACCTTGTCCTTTCTTAATATGTCTTCATAACTAGCTAAAACTGTAAGTAAGAATTGTATCCTGCATAAAAGCTTTGCATTTGACCTTGGTGCCTCTTTCTGTGTATTTGCAAAGAAAGGGTGAGACGTTTGTTATGCAAGAAGAGTGAGGTTAAAGAATTCTGTACCTGTGTAGTGTCTTAATTGTATGATGTATTCTCTTGTCTTTATTAAATCTTTTTAGTTATAAAAAGGTTTGGTTCTTCTCATAAAGGAATCCTAGCTTTGGATGGGGCAGCTCAGGGTGAATGAGGGCTGTGTCTAAGTCTCTCTCTGCTTTCAGGTTGGAAAGGGAGGGGGGAAGAGGATTGTGTCTCTTAGGTTGAAGGGACGCTGGAGTGAAGTCTCGGTGTGGTTATTTTTCTCCCAGACAGAAGGGAGGGGTAGGGACGGTTACTCTCGGGGGGAGTCAAGGTTCCCTACCCCATAGTCTTGGGGTGAATACTGAGTGGTGGCAGTAATACCCCAATTTCCCAGCTGGCAAAGTGGGGGTGTTGGGGAGAAAGACATAACTTAAGCTGGAAAGCAGCTTGGAGTTATTTGGTCTGGCATAAGAGAGTCCCTTTCCTTGTACTCAAGAGCACAGAGACTGGGGTACCCACTCTTTACATATGCAAATTCCCAAACTGTGCAAGCACATACAGTAGTCATTGCAGTCATAGATGTGCAGTTCGGTCTAAAAATAAACCCTCGGTATTGCTAGTAATGAAAATTATACAAGAAAACATATTCAGCTTTAATTTGTTTTGTTGCATTAAAGTTTATAGTAGAACTACTGAAGAAAAATATGATGTGGTTTGGAAAATATATGAGAGATAAAATAAGAGATAAAGAAGCATATTACCACTCGGGTGCTTTTATCCACTTGATTCAAAACTGGGATTGCACACATCGGTTAATTTCTGTAAGGAACAGATTTAGAAAATATACTGACAATAGTACAGACTAACAAAAGCTTGTTTCAGGTGTCACAGTACCTGTATGATTAAGCACCAGTTAGTTATGTGAAGTGATGCTTTCACAGCAATAATTTTGATCTTCGTTTCTGAGAATGCCAAAAGTAAACACTGTCAAAGATAGGTCTATTATGTTTCTTTAAATCACTTTGGCTGGATCACAGCACTTGCAACAATAATATAAATACTCTCTTATTTTATAATGGGTAGAATAATGCAATAATCTCAAATGACTGCATAGTTAAACTATTAAGGAATGTGCCATAAAATAAGCATAGCTTGTCATTTATTCCTGCTTTATTTTCTGAATGTTTTCTTAGGTTTCTTACAGCCTCAGACCATGATTCATATAACATCTTGTAACATCTGACAGCCATTTTCTTAAACTTTTTGTCCTAGAAATTATTAGATGGCATCAGAAAACTCTGGTGCCAAGAGGTTAAACTCAGTGAAATAATGTAAAGTGCTAAAGAAAATAACAATAAAAAACACTATTCAAAACTGTAGACAGCAGTTCTAAAGTCCTTTTGGTATAAAAAAGCGGGATCTACCAGCCTGGCATTCTAGTTGAGAGGAACTTTGGAACTTCCCAACCTGTCTTTGAAATAGCTTGAATATTATGGACCACCAAACCCATATTGAGTGAGGAAGGGGTGGGAGATAAGGGATTTATAAGAGTTAATGTTTATGGATGTGCTGGGAAATTGGTTGGGTCTGATTTAATCTTTGATTGTTTTTGGTTTCTGATAAAAGCTACTGTTTTGGTCTTTTTTGTGTGTGTGACTGTACTTTTGATGTAGGTCAAAGTCTCCAAAAGCTTGGGAAAGCCAAACATACATAAAGGTTAAACCAAAAATGATACATTTAAAAATTTTAAATACATATTTTTTTTTCAGTTCTGAGACACCAGAAGGATTTTTGCAGTAATATTTTTTGCTTATTGACTTGTGACTTTTATAAATTCTTACGCCATGAACTTAGCATGGGTGCATTTGAAACCAATATACATACAGACTCAAAATAAAAGAAAAACAAGAGTAGCAAAGCAGAAGAATGTAGTATCCCAATTATAAAGATAGTTGTCCCTGATAAATTATAGGAATTTAACTTTCAGCTTCTCCGTTATGGCGCGTACCAGCATAGGTAGGATCATATCTTGCCATCCCTTTCAATCGGATGTGTCACCTGTACCCACAACCTTTACACGCAACCTCTGTCTGTTGCAGAGAACACTCTCATTCCTGGAATCAGCCTGACCCTCGTCTCCTGGGTTCAGTGTAGAAGGACATCCTGGTTTGGGTTTATACTTTGGAAACCCCACAGTGCTGTGGAAACAACCTCAGGAACAACCTCACTGACCACTTGCTGCAAATGGCTGATGACTAACCCACAGCAAACACTGCCTGAAGACCGATTTGTCAGAGGCAGCATTTTGTACAAATTAAAATGTCCCAGTTGTCTATGGTCCAGGGAGACAGAGTGAAAAGCATCAGATGACGTTTGGTTCATTCAGAGTATCCTGAATATATAAAGACATTATTAACAGCCCTCTAATTGCTATAGTGGTATATCCTACAAATTAAGAAGCATGGCAGACTCCTGAGGGACCTCTGTACTATTAAAGCAGAGAAAAACACAGCAATTTTGATTTGCATACAAAGCAGCTTCATATCAAGGTTCAGAAAAGCGATAGGCTCTTTCTAGAGACATACCTACAATACTTTGCCTGGTTCTCAGTATAGCAATACTAGGATGGTGTTAAACTGGAGAAAATTCAGAGAGTCAAATATAAAACAATTAAAGTGCTGGCTAGATAGTTTTGTTCTTTTAACTAGTCAAGACTGAGAAAATTCATTGTAATTGGCTTGTACTGATAATACCTCACTAAGAAGTATTTGAAGGATATGAATACCATGAAGAGAGAATAGTGTCATAGAAGACAAGGATTATATAAACAGGAGTAATGAGATTAAATTAAGTGCATGAAAATTTAGGTGGAACATTAGAAATATGTTCCAAACTATGAAATCTCATAAGACTGTGGAGTAATCTCTTCAAGGTAAAAGGCACCAGTTCCATCACTCTACTCATTTAAAACTGGTGAAAGCGCAGAAGAAGTACATGATAAGAGCCAATTTTGCAATGGTGGGGGAATATATTAGATTACCTAAATCTCTCAGTGGCTTGAATGATTCAATATACAATATATCAGTGCTCATAAACAGCACATTGATAATTTACAAGCCACTCAAAATGAATGGTCATGCCTATTCTTATAATCCTCTGCTTAACAGTACAATAAACATTGATGCTGAACTATTTTTACAAATTTACCTGAAGTACAGAAGTCACCAAGAGTACAGGAAAAGCTTAGATATTTACTGCGCTTTCTATTTGTTTCATCTAAGCATTACATTTTGCAATATAAAAGTCAAAGCAAAATAAATTCCAAGTGCCTTGTTGAGACTGCCTCACTGGTTAACGGCTAGATTGGTTGGCAGTGACATATGATAGAGTAGAAACTCCAGAAAGCAGTGCTGCAGACACTCTGGTGTAGCATGATTCCCTTTGGTATACTCTCCTTGCAGCCTATCCTGAATGGTGACAGATCTCAGAAAGTGTTTGGCAGTTTGAAATGAGTACTCAACCTGATTTAGGGCCATTTTCTTTAGCCCTCAACACATATAACCTCTAAAAATCTCCATTTCACAAACTCTTTTAAACTAAGCTCCTTACACATTAATGAGTTCTTGATTATTGTAAGCAATTGAACTAAGTATTGTTTGCTTTAAATGCTTCTCCCCCCTCCCCCCCCCCCATAGACTTGTTATGCTCAAGGTATTTAGAAAGACTATCAAAAAACAGAGCATGCTTATTCGTTATTCTGCAGATTTATTCTATCTGGTTTTATGGTCGGCATTTGATGTGGGTAATTTCTTCTTATTAATTTTTTTAACACTCTTCCCTTCCTTTTTTCTCCATCATCCACTCACCCACAAGAATGGCACCTCAAAATGGTCAAGAATGGCATCACAAAGTGGTATCAACCAGTTGTTTACCAGCATATCAGAATATAAGTATATCACAGAACCTATTTATTTTTATTTTATTTGTTACTACTATTGTCATGAAAATCAACTCAGGGGAATGGGGAATAAAATTGTTTTGTTTGTTGTATGATTATTTCTGCTTAGATATGTCCATGACATCAAGTCAGGTTGAATTGTTGGTAAAATTTTCAAAAATGTTGAAGTACATAGGAATATACAACATAGGACTAGAAGGAACCTCCTGAGTCATCAATATAGTCTCCTGTTATCACACATGTTCAATGTACTTTTAGTCATGCTAACTATATTATAGTTAATATGGGTATGTCTACATGAGATGCAATCACACCTCCAATTGAGGTGTAGAAGTATCCTTAATCTCATCTCATAAAATAGGCTCTCCATTTTTCTGATAATTTTAGCATCTTTCTGTGCACCTCTTCCAGTATGAATTCATTCAGCTTGAACATGGGTTCCAGAATTGTACGCAGATGAGATCTTATCAGTGCCTTGTACAATGGCATTAATACTTCCCTATCTCTACTGAAAATGCCTCACCTGATACATCCTAGAATGCATTTACTTTTTTCATGGCCACATCACACTGGTGACTAATAATAATCCATGATTGACTAATACACTCAGGTCTTTTTCCTTCTCTTTCCAACTGATTAGAGACCAGTTTATAGCAGAAATTTTTATTAGTCCCTCAGTTCAGACACTTTATTGTATTAAATTTAATTCCATTTCTATTAATCCAGTCCTTAATATCATCACATTCTTCCTTATGATATTCCAGTCCTTCTCTGTATTGACAATGCCTCTCAACTTTCTGCCATCACCAAATTTAATTAGCACACTCCTAACTTTTTATG
The DNA here is from genome assembly GCA_032164245.1 of Sternotherus odoratus. Classification (NCBI taxonomy): domain Eukaryota; kingdom Metazoa; phylum Chordata; order Testudines; family Kinosternidae; genus Sternotherus; species Sternotherus odoratus. Next base: position 62,878,759 of record JAVMKO010000004.1, on the reverse strand, counting down.
CCAAGATCATTAATTAAAATATTAAATAAAGTCAGTTGAAAGACCAATTTTTTTGGAACTCCACAAGTAAGCACCCCTTCATCCAAATAGTTCTCCTTTCATTTCTCCTTTAGCCAGTTGACATGGCTCATGTTGTCATTTCCGCTTTAGCCAGCTCAGTATCCACCTTATAACTCTTATACTAATTCAAATCTTCTCAATTTTACCTAATAATTTCTCATGTGATATTATATCAAATGCTTTACTGATGTCCAGATTGATTATATTGACTGCATTTCCTTTGTCAAAAAATATCAGTTATCTTATCAATATATACCTTTGGTTAACCAATGTAGCCTATCATCTCATTTTGCATTTAACTCCATGTCTTTAGTCTTTCTTTTTAAATTAGTTCTAAAATCTATTGATGTCAATCTATTTGGTCTGTAGTTGCTCAGAACTTTTACCCCTCACCTCATTCTTAAATATGGTTATTAGTTTTGCTACTCTCCAGTCATATAGTAGTATCCCCAATTGGATAGAATTATTACAAATCCTTTAATTTTAAAGGAACTTAGGCTCCTAAACCAAGTAGGCACTTCTAAAAATCTTTCAAGAGCCCCAACCTCTTTGCATTCCCAAATCTCAAATGACCCTTTAGCTCTACCCACCTTATCTCCTGTTCCTAACTTGTAGAAATAGAATAACTCATATAGCACAAAACGAGTGTGTTTAGAATGGAATATTTTCTACTTCAAGCACACCAACTTGACAGATTAGGTTTTAAATAAAGTGTATGGCATATCCTTGCATTAATATTTCCTGAAAATGCACAAAAAAGAAATCATAAGTAACTGAAATAGTCTTGTATGTAATATATGTGCCTTTAGGGTACAGAAACTTTGGCAATGATTCATGGCATAAATAAATATTTATTGCATTTGCCTGTATTTGCACTTCCATCAGATTTTACTAATAAGAATGCTGTTTGAAGGCTTCAATATAAAGTTTCTTCAGGCAATGAACAATACTTTTTAATGCGGAATACAGCTACAGACAAGAATAAAAATGGGTATATTTGTATGCAGGCATGCAGGTAAGTTTACAAATTAATGTAACACCTGTTCTGTTTTTCTTGTTTACATGATTTTGCAACCTTTAGTCACTTACTCATCAAAGTAGTCTTTTATGCACTAGTTTGTTCTCTGTACCTGTTAGGATTGGGGGCAGAGGCTGTTTGTCTTCACTACCTCTTTCTGGACAATGGCAACATTGTTGTCTGAGGAGTCCTGTTCCCATGGGTAGGGGATGCAAGAAGTCATCCTGGAACTGTAAAGCTTTCTTTATTGCAGGACCTCAGATTTAGAAGCTCCATCCTCAGCTTTCTCAGCAACCTCTTTACCCCCTTCCAAGGAACCTCAACAAGGTGAACATAACTGAGCTGTGTGAGCCTTCTGACCCTCTGTCATAAATGTTAGCAGAGGATGTGGGATATTGGCCTGATTTACTTAAACCAGCAATAAAGTGGTGACCAGTGTGCAACATCTTTCCTGCCCTGCGAAGTATTGCACTTTGGTAGAAATGGTCACAATTATTTGAATTTGGATTTCTTGATAAAATTTCTCACTAGAAATATAAACTGGGATAATAACCCCCTGCATTGTTTTGCATTTTCAACCAGCAATAAAGATTATTGGAATGTATTTGATTTTAGAAATTTCTGCTTAAATTTTTTTTCTAAAATATAAAGATTTTTTAAACTTTTTTTACTCTTTATCCAAGCTGCTATACTCATGAAAATAGTTATAATAGTGATGAGCTAGCCTTCTCTCCCCATGCTACCATTGCCTCTCCCTCCCTGTGCTTAGCCAAACTCCCCCATGCAAATGACATGCAAGTGGAGAGAGCTAGTTCAATTTTCTTGGAGAAGACTCTGGCTTATTCCATAGAACTGATATTGCTTTGTGTCAGTTATAACTGTCCCATTTGCTTGGTGCTCAAACATTTGTCTTAACATTACCTCCTGGTAATAAATACTCCCAGAAGCGTTGAAGGGGTGTGCAGAAAAGGAGACTGCTGTAACGACCTTTCAGTGAGTGTGGTTTGCGCTCCCAAGTATACCACGCTCTGCTGGGCAGGGTAGTGTGAAGGAATGAGCAGGGCTATGGCCACCACATCCTTGTCCTTCCTGATCCCTCCTTTATTGGGGTTTCTATCACTGTTCTCAGCACAAGCATCTTTCTTCAAGGAGAAAGCAAGTGCCAAGATTGTGGTTATCTATCTCACAAGCACTTACATAGCTGGTGGGGAGGTTTCTTTCATTTTTCCTCCCATTATCCCTTTGTATTTCTATATAGGGCTGGGTTCAATCTATCCCTTACATTGTGAGGTTCTGAGGATAGGGATCTGTCTTTTTTTTTTATGGCTGAAGAACCATGAAAATCTATTAGTCCATTTTAAAAATATTTTTTTAATTGCTGAGGTCAAAGAAACCTTGAGGTTCAGTATACTTCAATATCAAGCTCCATATAGTAAGTTTGACAGTGAAGCTTGAAAGTTTGTTGCAAGAAATACGTATTTATATAACTATTCAAATAAATACTCATATATTTCCAAAACATCCACTAAATACAGTAAATCGGTCAAATTTCCACCAAATACACGTAGAATAAATATCCATATTTATATTTTGAGGTATTCTTATGGGAATTTTGAATACCTGTTTTCCTTCTGCAAATACGGTATGCAATAGGATGCATATCTGTTATTTTATGTTTGAGGACCATACGTTTTATAAAATAATTTTAATTCACAATCTAAACTGAAATAAATAAATAGATATCGTATACTTGGAAAGCAGTTTTGTCATGATATAATGCCTCAGATATGTACAACAGCAAGGACTGGCATTGATTATTTGGTCCTGACTGAAATAATTTATAATGTATAATGTAAATGTATGTTTTCTCAACTGCAGTGAGAGTCTGCAGTCACATTATACTAAAAGAAAGAGAAACATAATTATCTCAAAATGTAATATCAGTTAATACTGCAAGACTAAATACTTATTTTTACTTATCTTACTGGACAGGCTTATTTAATAAGCCATACAAGTTTTCAAGAGGATTACAGTGTCACTAGTGTTTTGTTTTTTTTTCTGAACCACCTACATTGAATAGATTTCTTTTTGTGGTTAGCTATGCCTGTCAGAATGGTGGCATGTATTTTCTCAGTCTGATACCATGAGCTCTTTAGTGTCTTTTTCATTTTCAGTAATGTCAGAGAGGATCCCTCTTAAACTACAGCATTCTCTTTAAAGGGAACTAAAGTCTCATTTATCACTTCTAAGCTATTTTCTTTATTTCTTTCACTTTTTTTAGCATCTCAGCCAATATTGTGCTTGAATTCTTAACAAGACCAAAGCCTATTTGTAGTATCTGAGAAAGAAAAAAAAATTCTATATAATGAAAAGACCGGGGGTGGGGGGGAGGGAGAAGGGGAAGGCAGAGACTCTGGCATGAAGGACACAAATGAGCCCACTTGTAATACTATGATTGTCTCTAGAATTTCCTACCATGCATTTTTATTTTAATTAGTTATAACACACTTTGAGAATTTTGAAACCACTCAGTTATAGTAGATCTGAAATTCTGATTAATCTAAACCATTGCAAACATGCAAGCATGCAGCAGGATAAGGTATAATCTATCTATGAAATTGGGAGAGTGGAAACTGATCAAGAAAGAGATATGCACAACAAAAGACCATGATCAAAAAATAATACAGAACTATGAGACCCATCCAGGCCAGGAACCTGTACCAATGCAATTTTTAGAATTGTTTATTTCTTCATTAAACAGGAAGCCATTTATTTAAGGATGCAGAAGAAATCGGTTTCTTTCCAGGTAGCACGAGGCCCAGATGGCTGTGGAAGCAAGGAATGACTATGGAATAGGCTGATTTTTCTACAGCCCTCTCCTGCTCTGCTTCAGAGACTTGTACAGTTGGTTGAGAGAGATTTCTGCCTCTCACATTGATAGACTGTTGGTTAACAGGAGAGACTTCAACCTCTTCTCAACTGTAAATTTTGTGGGCCTGAGGTGCTCAAGAGGTCAGATTGTTGCTCTCTCTCTGCTCAACAATTTTGTTTGAGAGAGAGAGTTTAGTATGGACCACAATCCCTTTCGTTGTCTTCCCTGGCTAAATGTCATCCAATCAGAAGAAAACACTGTCCTATGCATTAGTACCTTGGGGAGGCTGGGAAGATCATCAGTAAAGTCTCTACAATACCATTTTCTTGACCACTATACCTGTATATTGCAATTCAAGGAATTAATCACCGACTGCCAGAAGAGAAATGATCACACCAAAATCATGAAGAGCCATGGCAAAGAATTTGGGCAGGATAAGGATCCAAGTGATTTCCCTTAGTTTTAAATATTTTGTCAAATTTAAAGAATTCTCAATGTGAAATAGAACTTTTGGAATCAAATTAATCCATGAATGCCTTATACTTAAAATATTTGACTAATACCTTGAGGTGGGGGAGAGAGACAGTGAGTACAATAGTAAGGCCAACACATGGTACTTCTCAATATCATAGTAAAAGTAAGACAGGTGATTTATGTCCCTATGTCTTCTTTTTCTGAATGAGTCACATTTTAAACCACTTCAATCTTCCTGGCCATTCCATTAAAGACTTGATGGTATCAATTTTGAAACAGAAAAACTTCCAAAACAGACTCCAACGAGAAACTGAGGAACTGGAATTAATTATCAAATTGGACACAATAAACCAAGGGCTGAATAGAACTTGTGAATGGTTCTCTCATTACACTAATTGATTGCATTTCCCTAGTTAATTTACCATCAATAGTTGTTATCTCCTGCCAGACACAGACATCCATTTCAAAAGATATTTTTTCTCCTGCTGATAATGGTCCATCCAAATTAAACAGCCTCTTAGAATTGTTATGCTAATATACAACTTTTTTTTTTGCTTTCTGTGTGTATAAATACATCTTACTTTTGTTCCATCCTATGCACTCAATGAAGTGGGCTATAGCCCACAAAAGCTTATGCTGAAATAAACTGGTTAGTCTCTAAGGCGCTACAAAGTCTTCCTTGTCTTATTTACAGATCCAGACTAACACGGTTGCTAATCTTAAACCATTTTAAACAAACAAACAAATAAATAAAATCAGCCACTTGCAACATTTCACAAAACATTCCTTGCTCAAAACCATGAACATTTTATTGTCCATAGTAGTTTTCTTTACTACCTATTTATTTTAGCACCAAAACAAGTGTCATCAAACAGCTACATGCTGTCTATATTTTACTTCCATTCAGCAAGCTCTTTTTCTGAATCTATCAAATTAATTCAATATTCTTACTAAGAAAAGAAGAACAACAGCTTGTTCTTTATTTTAAACACAGAACAACTAACACCAAGCCAACACCTATGATAATGAACGCTACATATTCTTTGTTTAGGGTCTATAAAGCTATCAGTCATATAGTCAATGCAGAATTAACATTCTTCAGTTTCTTTTCTAACAGATATGTTAGAAGGCATGATCATTTTAATATAGTATTTCTGAAAAGGTCCTTACCTTTTGAAAGACTTTCCCACCTTTGGCAGACCCTTAAAATGGAACATTTATCTGTTAAAACAGAACATATAATTTACTGTTAGTGATATTTAAACTTTTAACTATAAACAAATCTCCATTTACTCAGCAAATGTATAGAGCACTCAGTGTAAATACTGGTGATCATCTTTATTCATTAACCTCAATTATTATCCATTGTTTAATGTTAATAACTAAGAGATATACTATTTCATTGGGAGTTAGGTGCCCTGTGGGATTTTGAAAAGTGTATAGGCACCTATCTACATCTCTAAGCACCTAAATACCTTTAAAATCCAGCTCCTAGCCATGTGTGTGAGCTTTCTTTTCTTTCCTTTTGTGAAAATACATAGAATACCACTCAGTGAAGTCTTTTGACAAACTGCATTATATCCTCAGATAGTAACAAGCATGTGGGTAGTGAAAATTCAGTTCTTCTGACAATGGCAGCATAGTGTTTTACTTCTATCCTCTGGGCCAAATTTTTAAAAGTGCCTCAGCCAAGCATTCAATTTTACACCTCCAGTGAATTCTAGGTGCATTACTGTGACAGTATTTAGGCATTTAGCTACTTGATTTATTCTGTTTGGAAGACTAATCGCTGATGTAGAGCCAGGGAATTCCTTGGTGTGTGCACATATAACAGAAATATACACACAATCTTGTTTCCCTGAGCAGCAATAGGAACAGTTAGCACCCCGATGCTCTACTTGCTCAGAAATCCTCTACTGATCTCCTCTGGCCAGCACTGGATTTAAGATAAAATCATCTCTCTGCCTCTGCTTTTATTCAGGGTTACCCACAACTTCTATTCTTGGCTGACTTCAACTCATACAGCCTGGAACCAATGCCTAACCCCTGAGTTTGGAATCCCTTTGGGGAAACCACAGCACATCAACGGAGAAGTCAAAAAGGTGACAACTGGAAGGGAAGGGAAATGATACCCAGAAAGGGGTGGGAAATTTGAGGACTGTGCCTTTGTTCTGCTCTAGTGATAGAAAGCAAACGTAAATATATCTTAAAAGGTGTGTATGCTCTGTTTGCTTTGGATTTCTCTGCAGTTACATAAGATCAGCCAGAAGTTACCAGTGCATCTGGCCCTAAAAGTTAAAAGGTTTTTAAAGTGATTTACGATTTATTCTTCACATATTCAAATCATTCAAAATATCACATAGTAACATTGTCTTTGACCTTTGTTTTTACTTTTTATGTATAAATGTAAATATTTTAAAATGAGGAAATTCGCAGACAAAAACTTAGTTTTTATGCAGTTAAGGTTGAAGGTACATATCAACACTTCAGTTTGAAAGCCTTAGAAAGATCTCATCATGATCCCAATCCAAGCATTATAAACCCAGGAAGATTTTCAATAACACCATGAAAGGGAAAAAATGGAAAATCTTTTGAAAAACATTTTCTCTAATCTGGGACTACAAATACTAATATGAATGAATAATAATTTTATGGTTATTGCATGACACCAATTCAGGGATGAGCTGAGCTTGTTTGGATGCCTTAGCTGTGTGTTTCCACAGTTTGGATGCCTTAGTTGTTATTCCAGGAAATAAATTTAGCCCAGTAGCATAAAAAAACCAAGGATTTTTTATCATTCCCAAGATAATGACATACTTGCAACTATATTTTTAGTTTGAGATGTATTTTTCAATTGTTCATTCGAAAAGTGAGAAAATTAACAAACACTTCTCTCATTTATATCATTGATGTAAATCACAGGATTGATGTTTCTCACTGGCAAAATAATTATTGAAAAAAATATAGCTATAAAATAAAAATGATTTTAATGAACAAATGTAGTTCTCCTTGCTTCTTGACTTGCTTTCACCCTTCAGTTATTAGTGGACTTCTATTCTTCATTGTGTGGAATAGAATTTATTTTAACAAGTAGGATTATGCAAATCATATTAAACATGGACCCAGGATTCAGAACATTCAGTGAACGCTTTCAGAAATACCAGTCCCTAATGAATAATGCTTGAAGCACAGTAGTTTTTTTATACTCTGAGTGGCTAGTGTAGTTGGATTCTTTCCATTATGCTATTTTGTTAATATGAATTTGACAATATGGTGATTCAGAGATGCCAAAAATATGACAGGCATAGCAAATCTGTCTTCCAGATTGTAAGGGAAGGAAAAGTGAATTTTAAGCTCCAAATAAGATCTATAAAGATATGTACTGTATGTAAACTGAGGCTTGCTACATCATGCAGCAGTGAAGTCTATAGACCTATGAAGAAGAAAAAATAGCCAAGACGTATATAGCACAATCATTAAAAACTTGAAAATTCACCAGTGTTGGGTATGTTTCAAAATCAGAGCCCAGGCTCCTAAAGCAGAGAGGCTCACTAAAGCTATAACAGCATTGGAAGACACCAAAATCTTCCTTCTTCCACCTGGTTATAAGGGAAATCTTCACATTGTGAATCCAAATGAAGTGATGTAGTGATATCTGAAGACAACATGAAATAATTTAGAGTTATGACCTGCCACTATTTACCAAATTGGGATGTTAAATTATAATTAGTAGCCTTCAAATTTAAATATCAGCATAGCTATCATTATCCTTTTCAATTGATTTAATCAGCTGATGTCACTGCACTCAAAGCATAAGAATATCAAATTAGTGGATAACAGTGTTGTCAGTGCTACCGGTGTGGTGCTCTGCTCTTGTTCGATGATGATATCAGTCAGCTGCATGCATGTTCCCTCTGTTTGCTGTCCCAGCTCTGCAGATTGCTGGAACAGCAGACCCCGAGAGAACCCCCAATGACCACAGACTCTAGTAAGGTACAAAGGCACCTGGGCCAGGTTTATTGTCCAATGAAGCACAGTGGTAGTTTCCCATAGACTCTACAAGACATACTATGAATTTGTACCCCCTAACAATGGAGCAGCTCAGTCAGCAGTGGGACTTCCCACTGCCCGCTCTGCCAGACAAAGACACTGCCCCAGGCATGAATTCTTACACACAGGTACAAACAAGTTGCACACCATTCCTGAAGTACTGAGGTGCATCCCCTCTACGTGGCAAGGTACATCCCCTCTACGCAGTAAGGTGCCGCCTCTCACTTTGTACATGTTGGTTTGAGCAAAACAACTCTATCCATCATATTACCCTTTTACCCCTATCTTTAGGATGAGTCAACCTGTTCCTTGTTATCTGTATAGAATGTACAAATATTCTGGTACCTCATAAGTTTGTGTACTTTTGCAACATCAGCCCTTTCCTTACCAGCATCTGTGAGCAGGACCTGCCTCTAGCACAAGGCTTAACTTTGCTTTATGTTAGCAAAATCTTGACCATTACTTTAGCTTAGGCCTTATGCTGGGCTTCTGATACCAGGCTTCATGTTTCAGGGCCTCATCTTACTACAAACAGTATGAACTCAGGAAAGAAGAGGGACTATCATGTGATGCAAATCAACATAAACTACAGCAAGTGGCATTTTGGTAGCATGAATGAGCATAATCTCCTGAAGACTGAAGTATTTCTTCTGTTCTATTTATGCCTACAACAATCACATAATACATGTATCTCACCAATACTTTAAACCTCTCCAGTAAGTTCTGCATCATTGTGTAGTTAGATGGTAGAATTTTGTGATGTCTCAGTGGAGTGAAGGTGATATTATAAGCTGGCTTTTTGGACACCTTTGTGACATACCTCCACTGGGGAAAGAAAAAAGCCAAAAACTTTTGCCCAGATCCTGCAAAAAAATTAAGGATGAGCTTAACTTGAATGGGACATGAATAGTCCTGTTGAACTCAACGTTGAGTGGGACTACTTACATGCTTAATATTCAGGGCCTAAAATACCGGATATCTTCCAATGTTGTAATTTCAAAAATATGTCACTGGAAGGCACTCACACAGCAGGTGAAATAGAGATGAATAAAATTAAAGAATTAAAATAAACAAACCTAAAAACACACATTGATCTATTTGTCACATCTATTATATTTGTCATTATGCAAAAGGTTTAATGAGGAGCCTCAAAAACTCCAAATTTTCCACAGCAGAACAAATTAATGATAAAGTAAACTTTGAAAAGTACACCTCAAGACCACTCTCAGTCAGGAAAAAAAAGGATGCTTCAAAATCCTGGCCCTTTCATAGCTGTCAGAAGCATCTTTGGAGAGGGAGGTATTTCTTTATATTACTATAATAATAAAACGTTAACATAATAAAGGGATCGTTGGCATTTAGCAAGCTAATTACTAATATTTTATATAACAATCTAAACAGATCCAAAGGAAATAAACTGGCACTTTCAAATGAAGAACTAACTGACCCTGTATGTCATTTTCAAATGCATTTTTTTTCTAGATCACTTTTATCTATCTATCTATCTGTCAGAAAAAAGAAGGGAGTTTAGTGCTGGATCGACATCCCTGGAGACTGATGCTCTTTTTATCCACAGAACAAGTATTGCATGGGCACATGTAACTTTCCCCTTCAATGTGCCCCAGACCAACTCTGAAGGGAACACTTCCAGAGTGTATGTAGCTTATTCTGCATACTAGCACAATCCATAGTTTCTCCACTAGAATTGCCAACTAATGCCAATTGTGGTGGTAGCTTGTGTGATGTGGACACCATAGGTACTGATATCAACAATTAATTTCCTAAAGTAGTGCTAGATAACCATTATGGAAACTGTTTCTGTCACTAGTGACCTGGGTTAAAGTCAACCTTTGTCTACTTTCTTGAGCTAATATTTAAGATTAATGCAAACAATCCCAAATGTGGCACTGCTGAAGGAGATGAAAGACTTACTATTTAAAAATATACCTGAACTAAAAGTCATATGATCCTATGAGCTAAAATAGAAAACCCTCCACAGAAAGGAATTGAAGTTGTAACATACTTAGCCAACATTTTAAAAGGACCACAAAACACATCTAGATAAGATTTTAGTTTTCACAGGGAATACCCTTGCTCTTTTGTTTTGAAGAAGTGTCATCCTGTGGTTAAGAATGCCTTCAGCTGGCAGTTTAAGGAATTTTATTCCATTGATGGCCAATTTTTCAATCTAAGGGCTTGTCCTCATGGGGGGGGGGGGGGGGATGTTCGACAGCAGATACGCAACTTCAGCTAGCACATAGCTAGCACGTAGCTGAAGTTTTCGTATCTGCCGCCGACTTCCCTGCCGTCCCCACAGCAGCGGCAGTCGCCTGCGCGCTCCCCCGTCGACTCCAGCTTGTGCCTCCCGGCAAGCTGGAGTTCCGAAGTTGACGGGGGAGCCGCAGGCGATCGATTTATCGTGTCTTAACAAGACGCGATAAATCGATCGCCAGAAGATCGGTCCCGCACCACGGGAGTGAAGACGAGCCCTAAGTATCTGCACCTATAAATTTCAGCTGCAATCAATACAGATGACATCTGGTGAAAAGTGTTTCACATATTGTGGTAAACCCAGGGCTGGAAGGCTGTGGTGAGAGGGGAAAACTGCAGGTAAATTAGGTCCAGCTGAGAAAGGCTGCTGCAGCCAGCAGCAGGGACAGCTGGAACCGGTTAAGGAGGCAGCCAGAGCCCTTTAAAGAGACTTCTCCCCAGAGAGGGGTGTGGGAGTGAGGAGTGTGTTTGGAGGCAGGAGGAGTCAGAAGATTGAGTTTGTGAAAGCAGAAGGAGGTAAAGGCAAGTGAGAGGCAGATACAGAGAGGCTGCCAGCAGGCAGGGAGGCACCCCTCCCAGGAGGGAGCTAGCCCTCCCTAACCAGCGAGAGGCCAAACCCAAACGGGGGAGCTGCCCAGAGGACTGGAGCCTGGGGTGCCCTGGGGGGCCCCCTTGCCACACCATTCTGAACCTGCTTTAAGACCTTAAAAAAGCTGAAAAAATTGCAGAGAATTCTGAAATATGTACTACAGTCCTAAAGTAGATAAAACTAGCTGACAAGTCTGGAAAATCTATCTTGAAATTACACCATTTGCAGTTTTATCACTATGGTACCATAACAATTTATAGAGCTCCTTTCCTCTTGAAAGGTTTTGAAGAATCAGAAAAAAAAAACCCTCAAACTAACATACAAAGAAGAGCTTGTCAGAAAATGGAAACATTTTCCTTGAAATTATCTTTATACTCTTTTTCTTTGCTATTTTTCAGTTAAATTTAAAACTTTTCCAGCTAGCTCTTATACAAGCTGAAGACAGGGTGATCACTTCACTAACCATTGAAATGCCTCTCTCTCTCTCACACGTGATGTGGTGGTGTTTCACAGTATGCAATAAATCAGTATATAACATCATTACAGTTGAGGGTAGGATGCTAAGTTAGGCCTCATAGTGCCATTGAACTTCTAGGTTCAGAGCCTTCTGCTACAGGAGCTCAAAGATTCAAACTTCAGTTCAGGTGTCCAAAAGAGAAGAATAACTAGGAAAGAGGAAGTGTGGTAGGTGGGTAAAGCAAATGGCTGAACATCAGAAGACCTGGCCTATATGCCTAGTTGTGCTACAGATTTCCTTGACTATGGATATGTTATTTCTCCCTCAGCTATGTCTCAATTTAAGATGGTGTAAAATGTTCAGTCACCTGTTTCAAGTTATGTAATATAACCTCAATAATGGTAGACAATTCTCAGATTTCAGAAGTCTGCGTATACCATTGATGACACCATAAATAGTTTTTCTATAATTGTGTATTTTAGTCCTTCATTCATTTGAAATTGCTAGTGACAAGATGTGCAGCAGAATTCGCAGATTAATAGGAATCTGACAGAGACCATGACATAAATGCTTCTGCTGAGGCCAAAGAAAAGAAAAGAAATGAAAAAGAAAAGAAAAGAAAAATTTAATCTATTGTATTTCTAATCATCTATTTTTTCAAGCTTCTGCTAATGAATTGACTCTAACTGTGTTAATTCCCACCATTTTAGAAATACAAGTGCATTTCTTCTTTTCCACCTACAATACCCCTACACTGTCACTAGCTTTGGCTTTATAAAGACATTAAGTTACTTTGAAATCTGTTTGCAGTGTGACAGGATCAAACTGTACTAATGAAAGGGCAAGGTTTTGAGACGTGGCACCACCCTTAAACTACAGAGTATCCTGAATTTACAAAAATAACAAAGGAATGTTCTAACTCTAGCAAATAAAATTGACTGAAGACTGGGTAGTCATGGAAACGGTAGATGGACCACTCTTTCCCCCACACAAACAAGAGCTCAAAACTTGTAGTATAGCTTACTTAAATATCCTAAGGTTTGTCCAGATGGTGGGGTAATGTGCACTATGGGGGTATGATTCCTAAAGCACACTAATTCATTAACATAGCTCTGTTTTTGTATGTTAAAGCACACAAGGGAACTTTAAGTGTGCACCAGCAGGATCTACACGGACCAATTAATGTGCAACACATTAGTGCACTTTAGAAGCCATACCACCAGAGTGTACATACTCTTCCCCCATCTAGACAACCCATAAGTTAAACTCTATGTAGTAACTATGTATCATTCACAATACAGCCCGCACTAATGAAGAACGAAGTATTACGAATCATATATTTTCTGCATTCATTGCAATACAACTTAACATAAAATGGCCGATATGCCAATGTTATTTGGCTGTGTTAACATTTTGAATTTGCTTTGTCCACTAACTTCTTTAGTGCAAGTCCAGCTACTTTGAAACAAACACATTTGTCAACTCCACATTTAGCTTTTCTGTAATAAAGGCCATTCTATGCACATTAATAATACTGACAAGAACAGATGGCAATTACCACTTTTTACATTTATTTTTTTCTGTTAGCATTAATTACTTGAGCTTAATTTCAGTTTTGTGATGTCCATCGGGCATTTGGGAAGAGAAGGTGCTCAAGCTCTGCCTGCATATTTTCATTTCATGACAGTAACAGGATGCTTATTGAAACTGGAGCTCTGCTATCATAATTAACTCATTAGGGATGCATTCAAATTCATCATTATTGATAAGTATTTTTAAATGGTTTTCTAATATTGTAAAATGAGTAGTGACATTGTATCCTTATTGCTAATCATATAGTTGAAACACTGTCTGCTGTATTTAAAAGCAGAATTATCCATAAAGATAATTAAAATATCTGACTCACATAAATCATGAGGCAGCTCTTTGGAACTTCCTAAGTATGCTGATAAAACACCAAACTATTTTTTTGATTTAATCTCTTGGCTTCTATTTCACTCTAATGAGTGCCTACAGTCCAGAGTACATGTTTTCATAGTTTGCTCATTTTTACCTTTGCATTTGATCTTTTTACAAGTTCACTGGATAGTTGTTCTTTGTCTAGTAAATCCTGAAAAGGATGTTAGTTAAACAGTGATGGTGGAAAATATTCTACATATTCCGGTACCTATTAATTTTGAAACTACTGTACACAAAGGCTTGATTTTTCAAAAGGTTGCTGGAAATTTTATATTTGTGTAAAACTGTTAATAATTAAAATTCTTATCAAATGATTAGAGTGATAAAGTAAGATGTAACTTAAGAAGTTTAATTAATATTTAATGAGAACAGATTTCAACAGAGGCTGGAAAGTGACCAGTGCAATATCTTTATTTTTTAAAAAGGTCCTTGAAACACAGTTTGGAGTTCAGACTAGCATGATATTCTCTTAATTCCCACCTGTTTGGCAGAAAAGGAGATACAGTATTTGTTGTATTTATTTGTTTTACAGAGGAATTTTTTATTCAACAGAATTCATTCAGCAATGAAGCAAAACTCTAGAACTGTAGAGGATAATATCACATTGATGAATGTTTCAGAAACAATTACACCACTTTACACCCAGATATGCCAGTTTTTTGGCATAAACCTGCTTTAAAAATATTGGTTAAATATACTGCAGCACTTCAGAATGCTTAAGCCTGATTCTCCAATAATAAGAGAATAGGAAAAATAGGGAAAGAACAAGTTAAAAATTACTTAGGCTCTGTCTACACTGGCAAGCTACTGTGCAGTAAAGCTGCTTTCTCCACTGTAACACCTGAAGTGTACACACTTCCAAGCCACTTAGTGCACAGAAACTGCACAGCTGCAGTACTGTAAAAAAACTACCCCAAACGAGAGGTATACAGCTTTCTGTGCCTGGGTACAGTGCTGCGGTGCCAGTGTAGATACCCTGCCTGATTACAGCACCGCAATTGGCCTCCAGGAGGTTTCCCACAATGCCTGTTCTTGCCTCTCTGGTCATTGTTTTGAACTCTATTGACTTGCTTTCCGGTGACCAATCCTCATCCGTACCCCATAAATTCCTCTGGAATTTTGAAAGTCCCCTTCCTGTTTGCTTGGTGATGTGTGCAGTGGTCTCAGCGCATCTTTCCAAGTGGCCATGCCTGCTCCATGCACCAGGTGATCCCCTGCTTGGAGCAATGCCGAGCTGGTGGACCTCATCAGCACTTGGGGAGAGGAGGTGTCCAGTCCCACCTGCGCTACAGCTGTAGTAATTTTGATACTTATGGACAGATATCATGATGCATGACAGAAAGGGGCCATGACCGGGACACACTGCAGTGCAGGGTAAAAGTGAAGGAGCTGTGGAATGCCTACCATGAGCTGCACCCATGAGCTGTTGGTTCTACAAAGAGCTGGATGTGATACTCGGTTGTGACCTCACTTCCACTGCAACGGCCACAGCGGATACATTGGTGGCTCATGTGCCAGTCGAGAGTGGACTGAACCAGGAGGAGGGAATATTGGACAAGGAGGGGGACCCAGAGGCAGAGGATGACTTGGAAATCAGAGATGCATGCAGCAAGGAGCAATTTTCTACCCCACAGGAGGCTAGCCAGTCACAGATGTTGGATCTTGGCAAAGCGCCAACAGAAGAGGAGGCCCCTCATAAGTGTATTTGATTTTGGGAATTGCTGACATGAGTTGTTGCGGGCAGAAAGCAGGCTTGTTTCTGTATGATGCACGTACCGCCACATGGCTAGTTAGAGTAATGGAAGAGGCTGTTGATTGACTCCTTCGCTTTATGGGAATCTGCCTCAGAGATCTCCAGGAAACTCTCCTGGAGATACAGGTTCTGTGGCAGAGCTGCTTTGTTTCTTGACCCATTAATGGGATCTTTCCCAAGCCACTCTGCTGCACCGGGAGAGGCGGAAACCATTGATGCATGCAGGCGAGCCACATAAGGGCCAGGGCGAATGCCGCAGCTTTGGAGAAGACCCTGCCTTGATTCCCTGCACACCCTCAGCAGTGAGATATCTTCCATAAAGATCACATCCTGTGGAAAATGTGGGGACAGGAATGATGATCACTCCCTCCCCGCCCCCATGCCAATGCTGGCTCTCCTCAAAAGCCAAATGGCCAGTATATAGCAGGGTCCAGGAGCACTGATTTCCCCTGCCCCTATGGCTACTCACCATTTTGGGGGTCTTGTGTCTCATGTGCACTTGCCTGGGGTCAGACAGTTAGTGACCGATGTGAGGGAACTGGCTGGGTTTTAAATCACTGAATCAGTCTTCTGTGTGTTTCAAACAATACTGCTTCTGTAAAATGTTGCATTTAAACTTCACAGAGACGATCTTGGGAGCCTAGTCTCCCTTTTTGTCATCGCCGGCTGAACGGCTGTGCAGTTAGACAGTGGCCACAAAAAACTAAGGAGGACTTTCTGTGTGAGGTTATGATGCACTGTGTGGCCAAACAATAGGAATTGAAGGAGTGGCAGAACAGTGAGAAGAGGGACCAAAAGGAGAATACAGCAGGCCAGAATGAAGCCACAAAGTGGCTCTTAAATATTATGGAGGACCAAGTGGACAAGCTCCAGGCGATACTAGCACTGCAAACCAAGCAGCTCTGTGCCCACCCTCCCCTGCAGTCACTGTCACAAAAATATTTTCCCCCAGGCACCGCTAACAGATTTTTATCAACCTCCTGACTCCAGTCTGTACCCACGACATTCCACTCCTCCCCCATGACAGTCCAGCACTGTGGACTCTCACTACACTCAACACCCATCCCTCTGCAGTTTGGCCCTGCTGAAGAACAGTACTCACTGTATTGTTCTCCAAAGAAGGTTGGACATGATCCCTGGATATTCACAAATCTTTAGCCATTCCGGGACTCCATCTCCTCCTGGGACTTTGCCTTCCCCCATCCCCCTCAGTGCTGATGTGTCATTTTGTTTCACTCTCCTCTCCAGTTGTTTTTTAATAAAATAATTGTATTGGATTGAAATCAATCTTTATTCTATTAATTGAATGCAAACAGAGCTCTGCAAAGCAGCAGACAATTATGTTAAACATTCATATTGCATTGTCTGCACCAATCACCTTCTAGCATTACAAGCACTGCACTCCTGAGCATAGCAACAAATATTAATGGCTTTCAGCTTCAAATTGCTGCCTCAAGGCATCCTGGATTTTTATGGCCCCACTCTGCACCCCTCTAATAGCTTTGGTCTCTGGCTGTTCAAACTCAGCCTCCAGGCACTGATCCTCTGCAGTCCAGCCCTAAGTGAAGCTTTCACTCTTCCCTTCACAAATATTATGGAGCATACGGCATGTGACTATAAGCACTGGAATATTGTCATTGACCAGGAGACATATAGGCAGCACCAGCAGGCATTGAAATGGCCAAAAGCACACTCAACCGTCATTCTGCACTTGCTCAGGCTGTTGCTGAACCGCTCTTTACTTCTGTCAAGGTGTCCCATGTATGGCTTCATAAGTCATGGCATTAAGGGGCAGGCAGGATTCCCCAGGACTACAATGGGCATTTTGACTTCCCCTACCATGATCTTCTGGTTCAGGAAGAAAGTCCCTGCTTGCAGGTTCCTGAACAGGCCAGTGTTCCAAAAGATGTGCGCAATATGCACCTTTCTGAACCACCCTGCGTTAAAGCCTGTGAAATGCCCACTGTGATCCACAAATGCCTGAAGAACCATTGAAAAATACCCCTTCTGATTAATGTACTCAGTGGCTAAGTGGTCTGGTGCCAGAATGGGAATATGCGTGCCATCTATCATCCCTCTGCAGTTAGGGAAGCCCATTTGTGCAAAATGTCACACACGTTGTCCAGAGTCATGATCTTTCAGAGCAGGATGTGATTAATGGCCATGCACACTGTTGTCAACAGAAGTCCCATGGTCGACTTTCCCGCTCCAAACTGGTTAGCAACTGATTGGTAGCACTATGAAGTAGGAAGCTTCTACAGTGTAATCACCAAGCATTACTCCTATGGCAGGGAAGCTCTAAGCTTTGCAGAGCTCTGTTTGCATTCAATTAATAGAATAAAGATTGATTTCAATCCAATACAATTATTTTATTAAAAAACAACTGGAGAGGAGAGTGAAACAAAATGACACATCAGCACTGAGGGGGATGGGGGAAGGCAAAGTCCCAGGAGGAGATGGAGTCCCGGAATGGCTAATTTTTGTGTCCCTGCACCACAGGGCTGTGGCGAGTTCCATGAATATGGCTATCCTCATCCGAAGGTTCTGCAGTCACTGCTCATCATTCCAGACGTGCATGATGATATGATCCCATCACTTGGTTCCTGAGCCCAAAAGTGGCACTCCACCTCCGGGAATGCCACAAGTAATCTTGTGTCATAGCTAGTACGTGTGGCGAGATCAAAGTTGCACTCCTCTTGCCTTTGTAGTTTAAGAATAACTACACTGTCACTTGTGAGGTGTTGGTCAGAGCAAGCAGCATACTGGTCAAGAGTTCAGGATCCATTCATGCAGACCAAAGAGGAAGAGTGTGCATTACACATTGAAAGATGGTGCCAAATGCAGATGGAAGAAAAGGGATTGCTGGGATGTGAAGCAGTGCATCACAAGGCAATGGGACAGGACCCAGAATGCCCCACAACCCCTCCATCTTCTCACAATGCTTTGAGGCAGAAGAGGAAGAGATGGTCTGTGGGATAGCTGCTCCAAATACTGCTGAAAGTGCCGCAACTGTGAACATGCAATTGCACAGGCAGCTGACAGTGTGAATACAAAACAGCGGCTTCCCTCCAGTGCTTTCTCAGTGGTTCTTTAACTCCCAGTGCTGTAACTCTGCCAGCGTAGACATACCCTTAGAGAAGTTAGACATCTTCAGGTCATCAGGGCCTGATGAAATACATTCTAGAATATTCAAGGAGCTGACTGAAGAGATATCAGAGCCATTAGAGATTATCTTCAAAAAGTCATGGAAGAGGGGAGAGATTCCAGAGGACTGAGAAAGGGCCATTCTCTAAAAATAGGAATAAGGACAATTCAGGAAATTACAAATCAGTCAGGTTAACTTCAGTACCCAGAAAGATAATGAAGCAAATAATTAAGCAATCAATTTGTGAACATCTGGAAGATAATACGGTGATAAGTAATAGTCAGCATGGATTTATCAAGAGCAAATCATGTCAAACCAACCTAATAACTGTCTTTGACAGGTAACAAGCCTTATGGATGGGGGGAAGCAGTAGATGGGCATATCTTGACTTTAGTAAGGCTTTTGATCCTGTCTTGCATGATCTCCTCAGACTCACCTGCCAGATCTTGTGTTGGAAACAGTTGTGGGAATCTTTAGTAAGCTTATTAGCATGCGTGCAGACTCTTTTATTGTTTTAATATATTTTTGTAGTGCTTTTACCCTAAGAATAAATACCGGTATGCTTACATAGAAAGTGCTGTGTGGTAACTTATAAGTGTGGGCAAAACACAGTGAAGTCAAGAAATATCTGTTCAGGAGGGAGAGAAGCAACAGTTGGCTGCTCTACTTTATGCCAGCTCCCACCAGTCCCAAGGGGTCAAACAGGCAAAGATTGCTGGAGCATGAGGACATCACAATAACTCCCTTTTCCTCCAAGACATATCCTTGACATGGGCACAGGAGACAGTATAGTGCTATGTGATACCATAGAATTTTTCTATACAAAGAGAATCCTCTATTGGGCAGCTGAGCCAGGTTTACATCTGCTTTGCAAAGCTGCCTCAATATAGTTAAATATCTGGCCCCTTAGTGCTAATTAAACTCACAACTGATGTCTAAGGGAGTTTAATTCAATGTGACTTCAGACACTTAACTTACTCCTCCTAATGACTCCTTGACATGTACGTTATATAACCTTAAACTTCAACGTAGGTAGAGTAGCTGTAAGTAGCTCAAATGGAGTCTGAGCATAAAGGAATCTGACTTTTAAATCACCTCCATTTTTATCCCTTTATCTTGTGTGACAGACCGCTCTCTCACCCCTCCTCAGGAACAGGCAGGAAACCCTTCTCTTGCTTCAAACAGTGCTCTTTATTCACAGTGCAGGACCCCACCACCAATATATACAGCTTTATACAATACAGTCTTCAACTCTATATAGTTCAGCTCCAAACAAGCACAGCTCTGAATAGCTCTCCACACTCTATACCATCCCCACTACACTGAGCTTGCTTCCTGGCAGGCCTTTTACCCCCCTGAGGAGGCTGCCAGGTGCCACTCGTCCAGGCTGATTGCCCTGCAGCCCAGGTGGCTAATTAGGCTTCTCTGCAGGGAGGTTTGCAGAGGGCTTTTCTCCCTCTTAAAGGGGCGACAGGCTGGGTCAGGCCCACCCTGCCACACTTGAAACTTAAAAAGGAATGTCAACAGGCACAGTAAGACAAATTAATAAGTATTATACAGTTATTTATGTATTCAGCTATTAATTTTTTTAATCTCTTTATATAAACACACACACAAACAAATCATATCAATAAAACTGTAACAAACCATACCTCCCAGTTTAAGAGTGGAGTGTCTTGGGACAAGAAGGGCAACTTAAAGATTTGATGTTGTTGTTGTTGAAGAAGGAAGTATGCCCCACAACCCCTCCATTTTTGTAAGGGTGGGAAGCATTCCAACATGTTTAAGTTAACAAATTTTCTTTCTTTCTCCTCAGCTGTTTTTTCAGATTGGACTGCCGCAGGTGGTGCTAATGGGATAGAGTGGCCCAATGGACATGATGCAGACTTGCTGATTCATAAACTGCTAAATTCTTTAAGCAATGAAAGAGCAAGAAATGAACTGAAAATTTAAGAGTGACTTGGAATACTTTGCTACTGCAACAGCCATCTCATATTGTACCCATTGTAGCTCAAATTCATAATTGTAAATCACAGGAATGGAGTGGGAAGCTACATTTGTTTTCTGAGATAATATTGTTACAAGTTGATTGAAAATGCAATCAAGAAGAGTCCACTAAAATGTTATTAAAATCAAGAGCAATTCAGTCACCATGTCCTGTTGATGATCACAAAATTTAGCCCTTCTTTAGGAAGTACAAGTGTTCTTCCCCATGCCTTGATATGACTTCCACAGAACAGTTTGGGCTCAGCCAAATATCACTATGGAACCATGACATCAATGGAGCTATGACTATTAACACCAGTTGAGGATCTGCCCCCATATGTCTATAAATGAGATAGGGCAGTGGTTCTCAAACTTTTTTTTTTTTTTTTTTTTTTTTTTGCAAACCACTTGAAAAATGCTGAGGGTCTCGGTGGACCACTTCATGAGTTTTCCAAATATTGTTTGCACCATTAGCTAACTATTGTAAAGTGCTTTGGATAAAAGTGCTATATGAAAATCCAATAATAATAAATGCTCTTTGTTCTACAAATTAAAACATACAACTTATATTTTAATGAGTAGTCTTACCTTTCTAATGCAATGGATGTGCCCTCTTCTAAGTGCCAGCAGCACCTGGGAAGAGGGCAGGTCTCTCCCTCTCCCCCGCTGTGGTAGTCCCCAAGCTGGGGCTGGAGAAAGTCACATCTTTCTCTGGCCACTACAGTCCTGCATGTCCCACATTACCCGCACCTCCTCTTCTCACCCCACTCTCCCCTTCCAACTACCCCTTAATCCTCCCAAGGTCACCACCTCACCTTCCATGTACACCTTCTCCAGGGTCCAGGCACCTAAAGAGTGGAGTGATGCCTGCACGGCTCTAATTAAATGGGTGACCCTTCATTCTTGTGTGTGACTGCCTACGTGCACACCATAGAGGAAACTATCCACAGACCACCTGAATGGAACGCATGGACCACAGTTTGAGAACCCCTGAGAGAGTGGTTTAAGCCATGTTCTCCTAATTCCACAATCAATGATAGAGATATTTTGCACTCAACTGTGTAAAATTTGACAGAAAAAATGATAGAAAATATGCATGAACAGTGCCCATTTGAGATTGAACTGGGATATTCAGAGATAAAACCATGAGTCTCTATAGACTGAGCCAAAGGGAACTGTAGTTTGAGGATGCTTGAGACATACTGATTGGTGGGTTACACACATTTGTTTTGTGTGTGTGTGTGAAGTACCTTACAATCTTTAAAATCATTTTGTCTAATTATAGGTTTCACAGTAGATTCTATCTGTAAAGACAAGACATCTCCCTTTTTTATTTTATACTGTTCATATCTTTAGACTGTAAAAAACTCTTGGATGAGAAGCTGGATATGAGTCAACAGTGTGCCCTTGTTGCTGTAAAGAAAGGTTAAAATTATAAGAAAATGTCTTACTGAAGCTGTGTAACTAACTCTGGGTTGCTGTAAGTTTTTATCTTGTGTTATGCATTCTTGGAGGCGCCACTGGGCCTCACTCATCCTTGTCCTGTATATTTCATAAGTTTGTTTTACCCCATATGTACCATTTCAAGGCAAGGACTTTATGTTTAGATTTCCTGTTCTTTCCTGATGAATAAGTAAATAGATAGATAATAATGTCATGTTTTTCATCTGTTAATTTGCATGAGGCCCTTCTTGCCTCCGCCTCCATGTAAAGAACCATATAAAAAGCCTTGTAATAATGTATGAGGGGAAGCCATAATTTGAGAGCTATCTCTGTGGCTTCACTTCGCTAGCGAATAAACTCTTGTATTCAAGCTTTCTCCAAGGCCTGCCTGTTCTTTGAAGGTAAATTGGGACACCTCCAAAGGAAACAGAGCCATTTGTGCAACAATTCTGGCACCCCCAGATGGGACACACCTTTGGATGACTCCAGGATCACCATAGACGGACAAGAGGAAGGAAGTGTACACCGGGCACTCATTCGGCCTGTCCTAACTCTCGGCCCGATCTACTGTGATACCTGGAACGCTAAAGTGTGAGTCCCTGAAAATCAGGCAGACCGGAGAACCTTGAAGTTTGGGAGGCGCCTGGGAGACAGATAAGCGGTGTAAGTATCTCCATTATTCTCATTGTTAATTTGTTTAGTGATTTTAGTACTGCTGTATTAACTCACTGTTTGTAGATTCCTTGTGAATCATTTGGTATAACAATGGGATCGGGTCGCTCCCGAATGGAAGATTCCGCCTCTCCCTTGGGTTGTATGTTACGTAACTTTGGTAAATTTAAGAATGATTATGGTGTTAAAATGACTAAGGATGATTTGATTAAGTTTTGTCAATTAGAATGGACCACCTTCAGTCTTGGTTGGCCCGACTCTGGGTCCTTTGATGTAGATCTATCAACCAGAGTACATAAGATTGTTGTTAAAAATGAACATTGGGATCAATTCCCCTATATTGATTGTTGGTTGGCAGCTTGTGAAAATAGACCACCTTGGCTTATGAAATGTGCTGTAAAAACATGTAAGATAATGAGACAGAGTTCTGGTGGAAGGAAACCCCCGGTACTCCCAGAATCTTGCCCAGAGAATGAGCTGCCCCTGATTCATGCTACTGCCCCTGAATTTCCTCCACCACCTCCTCCAGAAGTCCTTATGTCATGGAAAAGCTCCCCTCCGACAATAGAGGAACTGGAAAAGACAATAGATGATTTAGCTGCTGAGATAGAATCCCTTAAAAAGGTACCCCTCAGACATCCAACAAACCCTTATAATACTAGGAGTCAGAATCGAAGTTATAAAGCTAATGTGTGCCCAATGAGGGAAGTGGCAGCAGTACAGGGACAAGAGGAGGGAGAAGAGCAAATACGTACATTTGTATATGTCCCATTCAGCACCTCTGACTTGTTTAATTGGAAAACTCAGAATCCTTCCTTTAGGGAAGATCCTTTAAAAATGCAAAGCCTATTCTCCTCAATAGGACAAACCCACAAGCCCACTTGGGCCGATGTACAGATGATGCTCCAAACTCTGTTAACAATCGAGGAGCGTAGATTAGTATTGGGAACAGCAGGGCAGATAGCAGAAGAAAGAGCCCAGACAAGAAATCTAAGAGCCCAGGAGCTTTGCCCCCTGACGAAACCAGGATGGGATGGGCACGGAGCAGAGGGCCAATGTAGAAATGTAGAATATTTGGGAATTATTGTAGAGGCCCTCGGGAAGGCTGCTCCCCGAGTTACAAACTTGTCTAAGATCTATGAAATCCGACAAGGAAAGGAAGAAGACCCCCCCCACACACCTTTTTAGGCCGCCTATTTGAAGCCTTCAGACGATTTAGTGATTTGGATCCAGAAGCTCAGGAAAACCAGCGAATGGTAAACCTAATGTTCATTGGGCAGTCCGCCCCAGATATTAGGAAAAAGCTACAGAAAACAGAAGGTGGGGCAGGGAAACAGATTTCAGAACTGGTAGAAATTGCATATAAAGTATATGGAAACCGGGAACAAATAGCAGAGAAGAAAGAGGAAAAAAGGGGACAAAAACAAATGGTTATGTTAGCAGCGGCAATGACCAGAGGTTCAAACTATCAGGATAAGAAGGGAAGAGAGCAGAGGGGGAGAAGTGGACCGGTTCAAAGGGATGAGTGTGCATATTGCAAAGAGAAGGGGCACTGGAGACGGGAGTGCCCGAAGCTGGAGAAAAAGAAAAATGAGGAACAGAGACTGCAGGCAAACCCCCCATCTGAAAGGCAGATGAGAGCTGGATCCTCAGAGGAAGAATCCAGTTGAAGGGGAC
The DNA here is from genome assembly GCA_032164245.1 of Sternotherus odoratus. Taxonomy (NCBI): domain Eukaryota; kingdom Metazoa; phylum Chordata; order Testudines; family Kinosternidae; genus Sternotherus; species Sternotherus odoratus. Next base: position 62,854,333 of record JAVMKO010000004.1, on the reverse strand, counting down.
CGGGATCTGAAGCCACCATCACCCTAAGAGCAAAAGCTAGGGAAGATCCCATGGTTAAAATAAGGGTGGGTGGCAGAGATTATAAAGCACTAATAGATACAGGGGCCACATTTTCTATGATTCCAGTAAAACCCCCCTCTGCTGAAGAAAGCGGAAGACACGTAATAATAGAAGGGATCGAGGGTACACAGACTAAACTACCCGTATGCAAACCCCTGCTTACCAAAATTGGAGATAATATGTTAGAACATGCTTTCCTTGTCTCATCAACATGTCCAATTGCCTTGTTAGGGAGAGACATTCTAACAAAGCTACAAGCCGAAATATTTTTTCGAGACAATCAGATAATAATGCAGCTGCCAGGGAAACAGGGATCAAATTACCAAATGGCTCTGCTTGAGAAAACTTTTTCTCCCAGCCAGAGGGGCATCGAAATCCTGGAAAAAGTGGATTTGAGTGTTTGGGCGGATGGGAACCCTCCCAAAGCAACATCCGTGCCCCCAGTAAAAATACCACTGAAGGAGAAAGAGAGCCCTGTCTGTGTAAAACAATATCCCCTGTCAAAGGCAGCACGAATGGGCTTAAAATCCCTCATTGAAAAATTCAAACAATGGGGCTGGCTAGCAGAGGGGTCATCCCCCTTCAACACTCCGATATTGGGTGTGCCTAAACCAGATGGTACCTACAGATTGGTGCATGATTTAAGAGTAATAAATAAGAAGGTCATTGCAGACCACCCTATGGTTCCAAATCCTCACACCATTATAACACAGATTCCACCTAAAGCAGCCGTTTTTACAGTATTGGATTTAAAGGATGCTTTCTTCTCAATACCATTAGATAAAGAGAGTTGGAACTTGTTTGCTTTTGAATGGGAAGACCCGGATACCCACTATAAGACTCAGTTAATGTGGACCGTTTTACCCCAAGGATTTGTGTCCTCACCCCATATCTTTGGGGCAGTATTGCAAAAAGACCTAGAAAACTGGAAAAATCAGCATTCAGAGATTGCTCTGCTGCAGTATGTTGATGATTTGCTAATTGCAAGCCCTGATCTACAGCTAGGAAAAAGAGCAACCGAGTCCCTGTTAAATACTCTGGGAGAGAAAGGGTATAAAGTCTCACGGGAAAAGGCCCAAATATGCCAACCAAGGGTTACTTTCCTCGGCTATGAGATAGAGAAAGGAATGCGAGCACTTAGTAAAGACCGGATCAGGGTAATTCAGGATATGCCTGCCCCAACTAACCCAAAAGAACTGCGAGCTTTCTTAGGTCTAACAGGGTTCTGCAGAATGTGGATCCCAGACTATGGGGGAAAGGCTAAACCCTTATATGAATCTCTCACTAAAGAAGGACTCTCAAATTGGAAATGGGCTAGCGAGCACCAGCATGCTTTTGAATTGCTAAAAACAGCATTAATGCAGCCCCCTTCTCTCATGATTCCAAATGAACGCAAGCCTTACAGACTCTATGTACATGAGAATAACGGTATTGCTTCAGGGGTCCTAACTCAGCCAGTGGGCCCAACCTGGAAACCAGTGGGCTATTACTCAAAGGTGTTGGATCCAGTAGCCAAAGGATGGCCGGCCTGCCTGCGAGCAGTAGCGGCAACGGCAACAATTGTAGAGGAAGCCCAAAAGATAGTCATGGGAGCAGATATGGACATACACACCCCACATGAGGTCCCCCAGATCCTTGGAGGAGAAGGAGGAAAGTTTCTAAGCCCCTCCAGACAGTCCAGATATGAAATATTCCTGCTGTCTAACCCTGGGCTTACATTTAAACACACCACAGCATTCAATCCAGCTACCCTTCTCCCTGAGCCAGAGCCAAGAATTCCTAACCATGACTGTTTAGAAGTACTTACAGAGACTGTACTGATTCGGCCGGACCTAAAAGACGACCCTCTGAAAAATCCAGATGAGGAATTCTTCGCAGATGGATCGAGCAGCATGATAAGAGGCACCAGACATACGGGCTGTGCGGTAGTAACTCCAACTGAAATACTTTGGAAAGAAAAACTCCCTGCAAACTGGTCTTCGCAGGCAGCGGAATTAATTGCTCTCACCCGAGCCCTTGAACTAGGAACAGATAAGAGAGTAAACATCTTTACTGACTCCCGCTATGCCTTTGCTACAGTACACGCTCATGGACTGCTATGGAAAGAGCGTGGATTTATTACAGCTTTAGAATAGAAAATAGCAAACAGATCACAGATCAGAATGTTGCTGGGAGCCCTTAAACCTGCCAAAGAAGCAGCCCTAATGGGAAGCGATGCAAGCTTCCAGGGTACAGCACAAGAGATTCCAGCCTGCCTTGAAGATTGTGTAGTACACTATACTCCAGAAGATGATGCAGCAGCACATGAAAACCTCGCCGTGAAAAATAGGAACGGCTGGTGGGTAGTGCCAGGAGGAAAAATCATGATACCGCGGCCATTGCTGCTAGAAGTACTCTTAAACCTTCATGCTTCTACTCACATGGGAGGAACCGCGATGGGAGACTTGCTGGTAAGACAAATAGTGTCACCTGGCTTGTACTTAGAAGCACAGCGAGTGGCAACACAATGTCCAACGTGTCAAAAGGTAAACCCCAAGCCACCCCGACCACCTGCTCCTACAGGAGGAAGACAGTGGGCATACTACCCTGGCCAGGCATGGCAAATTGACTTTGCTGAACTTCCAAAGTCTGGACGACATCAATACCTGCTAGTGCTAGTGGATCAGCTAACAGGATGGGTGGAAGCTTACCCCACCAGGACAGCCACAACATCAACAGTAGCACGGATCCTCTTACAAGAGATAATACCACGGTTCTTGCTGCCAGAATCAATCGAGTCAGATCAGGGTAGCCACTTTGTAGGAAAAGTAGTACAGGAAGTAGCTAAGGCTCTGAATATTAAGTGGAAGTTGCATACCCCATGGAGACCCCAGAGTTCAGGCCAGGTAGAGCGCATGAATAGAACCCTAAAAACAATGCTAATAAAAATCTGCATTTAAACACATTTGAAATGGCCTCAAGCCCTACCCCTTGCCTTAACTTGAATTCACAGTATACCTCGTAGAGGGTTAAGGTTAACCCCTTTTGAGTTAATGTTTGGAATGCCTCCTGGGGTCTTGCCAGCGGGGTGGAGGGAACAAATTACTGTTGATTTGGGAAAAACTGAACTTAAGGAGCATGTAATTGCCTTGCAGTCTGTTTTGTCTTCCCTCCACAGATTTGCTGCACCATTCCAGAGCCTGCCCCTGGACACTCCTATCCACAACTTCCAGCCTGGGGATCAAGTGCTAGTGCAGAAGTGGAAGAAGGACCCCCTATCAGAAAAGTGGAACGGACCCTATCAGGTTTTGCTCACAACACACACAGCTGTGAAACTTGAGAACAGTGATAAATGGACACATTGCTCACGTATTAAAAAGTACACACCACCCCCCGTCCAGGATCCTGAGGCGCCACCTGTCGACCAGTGGACTGCTACTCGTCTTGATCCTCTACGGCTCCGACTCCACCGTGTTCAGTAACATGTTTATGTTTCATATATTAATTGGATGTGTCATTATATGTAGCCTGTATAGCTTAACCCCTAGAGGTTTCCAGGGAGGCCAGAACACTTGGCTATTATTAGCAAAGATGGCTTTAAATTCCACTGCCTTTTGTCTGCCACATACAGACGCTGTGGGGAAAATTATGGAAACATGTTTTGTTGGTATTATGAATTGTATTCCATTGTTATGTCGTGTGACCCCATCTAGACAAGTTAGGTATAAAAGAAAACATCCTTTTGAGGAGGGAATTGTAAAGAAAGGTTAAAATTATAAGAAAATGTCTTACTGAAGCTGTGTAACTAACTCTGGGTTGCTGTAAGTTTTTATCTTGTGTTATGCATTCTTGGAGGCGCCACTGGGCCTCACTCATCCTTGTCCTGTATATTTCATAAGTTTGTTTTACCCCATATGTACCATTTCAAGGCAAGGACTTTATGTTTAGATTTCCTGTTCTTTCCTGATGAATAAGTAAATAGATAGATAATAATGTCATGTTTTTCATCTGTTAATTTGCATGAGGCCCTTCTTGCCTCCGCCTCCATGTAAAGAACCATATAAAAAGCCTTGTAATAATGTATGAGGGGAAGCCATAATTTGAGAGCTATCTCTGTGGCTTCACTTCGCTAGCGAATAAACTCTTGTATTCAAGCTTTCTCCAAGGCCTGCCTGTTCTTTGAAGGTAAATTGGGACACCTCCAAAGGAAACAGAGCCATTTGTGCAACATTGCCAAGAAGGTTAATGGCATTTTGGGCTGGATAAGTAGGAGCATTGCCAGCAGATCAAGGAACTCTATTCGACATTGATATGGCCTCATCTGGAGAAGAGGATAAACTCAAACTCTCTCCCTGTCCTGTTGAGCACCTTTCCGTATAGCTTGCCAGACTGGCATCCTTTTTAAAGTTTTGTACTGCACTGATTTCTTCCCACTTAGCTCCTCTCTTCAGTCTGACCTCGATTACTGCAAAGTTCCAGTGTCAGCTTTCATTTCTGATAACTGATATTTATTTTTTAAAGTATTACAAATTTTGGAGAAAAGGTAGAAAGTGCATAGTTTGGTCATTTGAATGATTTGTTCCTGAAAGAGTTTCCACAGTGTGATTGATTTGTGCTGTTAATTGCAGATGTCTGCAAAGAGGCTGTTCCTTATCCAGACAGTTATGACAGAAAAGGTGCTACTTCCATAATCAGGTATGACATGAAGAATGCTATGTAGATTGAGGATGTGAACAATGATGGACTTGACATTTCATTTATTACTGATTACATGAGTCATGTATTATTCCAATAACCAATTTCTAGTCACAGCTTCTTTGCTGTTAAATTGCTATTTTTCTACTCCATATAGTTATTCTATGCAGTTTATGAAACTGGTGTAAACTTCTCCAAAAAGCAATTAAATTGGGAAATATCTGTGAATACTCCAGAGTCTTCATATTTGTGTATAATAAAATGTCATAAAAGTACACAGAAATAGGCAATATTACACCCGAGGCAGTCTAGCATTAAACAGATGATCCAAAATTACAGCTTCTACCATATGAATCCCATTTGTCCCCTGATAATACAGTACTAACACATTCACATGCTCACAATGTTGATGAGGTTGTGCAAACAGGATAAAAGTTTGTCTGACAAGACAGATCAGTGTTCCAAATGCATGAAAAATGAAATCTACACAGTTTAAACTGGTGAACAAGTTTTAAAAAGGGTTTAACCTAATCTCTAGTGTTGAACATAAAACCATGTGCATATATAATTCTCCAGGAAGAGTTCCCCCTGATTTCAGGGATGGAGAAAGTGTCAACAGCTCACTCAGAGCCACTTACTTGCTAACTATCTATGTGCCTACAATGTTGAAAGGAGGGTCAGGAGTGGGTGTGTGTGTGTGTGTGTGTGTGTGTGTGTGTGTGTGTGTGTGTGTGTGTGTGTGTGTGTGTGTGTGTGTGTGTGTGTGTGTGTGTGTGTGTGTGTGTGTGTGTGTGTGAGAGAGAGAGAGAGAGAGAGAGAAAGAAACTGTGATTTGGAAATCATTATATATCCAACTTGTGTGTATAAATAAAAATGTTTTATACAGTCCTGCAGTCTTACAATTTCACCTCTGTGACAAGAAGGGAGTGCTTTATTATTACTTCAGTAGTTTGGTGTTATTCACTGATACCCAAGATGGAATGTTAAAGTTCCATGACTGCAGCATTGCCTCTTCTTACATAATATGTACGGTCTAGTTTTCATTCAGTGTTTGATACATGTAAAAGCTATATCTCTGTGTCAGCAGGTAATTATGGCCTGACACATTTCTGAATGGCATAAATGTTATTAGTATTATAAATCTTAAATTAGCATAGTATTAATCCTTGACTGTAGTTCCTAACTATTGTAGTTGAATGAAAAGAGCTTTATTAAATCTAATCTAAATTAAAACTGCATACTGTAAAATGTCCTTTAAATAAGAAAAGATGTAATAAAAATAGGAAAATATGTCTAACAGAAGTAATGAATAAACTAAAGATGTCTGCATTCATCCAATCTGAGAAAAAAACAGGAGAGGAAAATAGCTAAATACTCTATTTCCAAATCATTAACAGTATCTTGAGATTATAGAGGGGGGGGGGGATATTGTTTTTAGATAAAACTACAGATTTTTTTTAATGTAAGCACAATTTTGGACACCAACAAACAAACTAACCAACCAACCAGATAATGGCAAAGAACTAGAACAAACTACCCAAATGAAAAGAGAGAAATAAATTAGATTCCTATCCCAATTGCCTTAATATAATTCCATTCAACATTTTCTCATATGGAGTAGCTTTAAACTATAGGAAACACTTAAGAAAAGACTTTGTTAGTATAGTATCTTCCAGGTTCTCCTGGTGACAGAAAATGACTTATATTTGTTCTGGGGCATGTGCTACAAAAACTGTCCTTTGGATTGCAAATGAGATCAGAGCAGCGCTATCTAACTTGCCAGCAAGTTAAAGAAGTATGGGCTGGATGAATGGACCATAAGGTGGATAGAAAGCTGGCTGGATCGTCGGGCTCAACGGGTAGTGATCCAGGTCTAGCTGGCAGACGGTATCAAGCGGAGTGCCCCAAGGGTCGCTCCTGGGGCCGGTTTTATTCAATATCTTTATCGATGATCTGGAGATCTGCAGATGATACTAAACTGGGAGGAGTGGTAGATACACTGGAGGGTAGGGATAGGATACAGAGGGAACTAGACAAATTAGAGGACTGGGCCAAAAGAAATTTGATGAGGTTCAACAAGGAGAAGTCCAGAGTCCTGCACTTAGGATGGAAGAATCCCATGCACTGCTACAGACTAGGGACTGAATGGCTAGGCAGCAGTTCTGCAGGAAAGGACCTAGGGGTTACAGTGGACGAGAAGCTGGATATGAGTCAACAGTGTGCCCCTGTTGCCAAGAAGGCTAATGGCATTTTGGACTGTATAAGTAGGGGCATTGCCAGCAGATCGAGGGACGTGATTGTTCCCCTCTATTTGACATTGGTGAGGCCTCATCTGGAGTACTGTGTCCAGTTTTGGGGCCAACACTAAAAGAAGGATGTGGAAAAATTGGAAAGAATCCAGAGAAGGGGAACGAAAATTATTAGGGGCCTGGAGCGCATGACTTATGAGGAGAGGCTGAGAGAACTGGGATTGTTTAGCCTATAGAAGAGAAGACTGAGGTGAGATTTGATAGCTGCTTTCAGCTACCTGAAAGGGGGTTCTAAAGAGGATGGATCTAGACTGTTCTCAGTGGTAGCAGATGACCGAACAAGGAGTAATGGTCTCAAGCTACAGTTGGGAAGGTTTAGATTGTATATTAGGAAAAACATTTTCACTAGGAGGGTGGTGAAGCACTGAAATGGGTTACCTATGGAGGTGATAGAATCACCTTCCTTAGGGGTTTTTAAGGTCAGGCTTGATAAAGCCCTGGCTGGAATGATTTAGTTTGGGATTGGTCCTGCTTTAAGCAGGGGGTTGGACTAGATGACCTCCAGAGGTCCCTCCCAACCCTGATATTCTATGATTCTATCTATGATATAGATACTTTCTTATGGGACAGTATACTGCAAGAAGAAACTTGAAGAATATACCCAATAACTATGAAGACAAGGAGTGTTATGATTTCAATATTTACTAACCCTCATATTTGCAAGGCAAAAAATAAAAACAACGTAAACATTGCTTCAAGGATAGGTATCAATTCAACTTTAATCAACTTTACTATATCCTTCGGGATTCTTCCCTGATACTCTGCCTGAGGAGCTCACAGATATAATGGCAACTGAGTGACTCACAGAGTGATTAATTGTGAACGCTTGTTCTCACTTTTCCCATCTCCATCATGCCTCTCTCTCTCTCTCTCTCTCTCTCTCTCTCTCTCTCTCTCAGGGCTTAATGTAAGGTTATCTAGACCCCTTACTAGTCCTCCTAATAAGTAGACCAGGTCTGGTGATCAGTCATTTGCAGATTCTGCATATCATGGCCATATGCGGGTGTACAAGGTAGACCTTAGTTACATTATAATTTTCCTCCCTGGAAAGCCTAAGAACTATGGATGAAATCCTGGGTCCACTGAAGTCAATGACAAAGCTCCTACTGACTTCAAGGTGGTTCAGGATTCAGCCCTATCTTTCCTCTGAAAGGATTCAGTTGTTAAGGAACTGTTAGGCTGTGTGTGTTTAATGTATAGATTACATAATCAGTAACACATCAGAGACTCAAACCTGTACTGTATAAAACCTCCACTGAATTGAACCTCCTTGGTCAAGGCTATTGTGAAGGTGTTACTCAAAACCTTTACACTAATTGAGCCAAATAATTCAAGGAAGAAAAAACCTGAGCCTGGTCCAGTTTTTATTTGTCTGGGACTAGAAACTAAATTAGATTTAAATTTTAATTTCTCATTACAAATGAAATTGAAGAGAAAAAATAGAATGTCACAAGATCAATGACTAGAGTAATCTCAATTTAACTGAAATATCTAAGATCCACTTTCATGTAGCTTATTATAGAAACATGACTTTCAGAAATAATAAATATCAAAATCTTGCAAGTTTAAAGGAGTAGAGCATCAAATATGTGAAGTAGTTGTAACATAACATCTGAAGGACTATGAAAATAGCAGAAATAGTTTAATAAAGATATAAAATAATTTAATTTTCTGTTCTTCAGGTATGGAAGAACTATAAAAACACCTAATGAACCGGTCATCCTATTCCACTTCTTTTGTATGGCATTTGAAGAACAATGGACTGGCATTATAACTTAATTTTAAGATTCGAAAGCCATTCTAATGCTTCTGGTTTAGCAAGATGGATGCCCCTTGTACTACTGTAAGTGTGAATGGGGCAGTTGCCCATGATGTCTCATGGTTTGTACCTCACCAAAGCCACAATTTGGTGATTCTTTGATTTTCCACTTATGGAGGAAGTATCCACACCTGTGTGTTGACTGAACACCATTGAGTGAGGTCCACTGCCTATGGGGAAGGCAGAATCATGGAACTTCACTGGATCGTCCATCTGATATTAGGGACATCACAAGTAGCCCACAAGTTAAGCCAGTGAGTGCTAGTGTCTTTTCTGTTGGTCTGTAGCATTGACACAAAAAGGCTTCCTGGATCTGAGTTGAAAGAAGTGAATTAAGATTTTGGTGTATTGGCAGGTCCAGAGCAGCCAGGATCTTATTGTACTCCAGGACCATAGCAGCATCTTGCCTGATGTTAGCTGGAAAAATGCCTGCCAAAAATGGGAGCCACAGTATTGATGTTAATTTGAGAGAGCCGCTAGCAATCTGCAGAGTGGCACTGATTTCAGGTACAACAAGATTGATATGGGAGCTGTTGCATTAAACTGGTATGGAATACTCCTCCACTATAGATAAGACCAGGGTTTGTACTGACATTCAAGGTGCATGTATCATATCCCCAAGGCCAGCAAGCTTCTGAATGATGATAACCCTTATTTTTATCATATTTTTGGTGCTGTCAAGGTGTTGGTGATAGCACAACATCCGTCTGAGGGACCTCTAAGTTATCATGTGAGAAAAGCAGACCACAAAAGTCCACTTTGAACCTGTGGTTGTTCAAATGGAAGGCAGTAACAAGTGTTTTTGAAGCATTGGTTTTCTGCCACAAGCTTTTAAATATGTCTCAAGTATCTGGAGGTCATCTGCCCTTCAGATAGGACACTCGCATAGCTAGCACAATATCATCTGAATAGATGAATTTATAGGATGATGTTCACCAGAATGTCAGTGATATAGAGATTGACTAGTGCTGGCATTGTTATTTCACTATTTTTGTGGCATACCATTGTTTGTTTTATGTTTGTTTTTTTTTTACAAGTGCACCCACGCACAGATTCCCAGATATATGTTCCCAGATATTTTATGTTTAACTAGATAGATCTAAATTTAGGTTTAGAAGATTCATTTTTTCATCAGAATTTATCAGATTACTAAAATGATCCATTTATGGAACCACATGTCATTTTGTGATTTCCTGTGTAAAGGCTGTGTTTCCTGTATTTGTGAACAATGCTTAGTACATTGTGAATGCTACAAATAAACAAACCTAACAACAAATAATTGTATAAATATTAAATATAGTACCATTCCACCAAATAGAAACAAACTATAGAAACCAGAGGCTAGAATCTAGCTTTAGACTAGCAGAAACACTTATTTAAAAAAAAAAGAAAAAAGACTTTGGTATTGCAAATTAGCAAACTGCAGGTCTGAATAAGGAGCAAATTAGCAAATTGCAGGGCTGAAGAAGGAGCAAAGGATATTGTGTCTAGCTACACAACAATATGTGCTAGGAATCCACGGCCTCAATCCTGCAAACTTTTATGATTATTGTGTTTAAGCATTTGAATACTCCCATTTGCATACTTCACAGTTGGTTTGGTTTGGTTTTGGTTTATTAGTTAAGTGCATGCTTCAGTGTTTAATATATGTTATATATATTGTATTGAATTTTTAACTTTAGAGATATTATAATAAATGTATTTTGGGTACAGTCTCATCCTTTCTGATTTAGCATGGCTTAAGGTTAGGGATGAAACCTGTGGACCACTAAAACATTTAACATATGAAGCTGGACTCTGTAATCTGATCCAGCTCCTTTGAGTTCCAAGGAGGTGCAACTGGACTGGAATCTGTGTACTACTGGCCAGAAAATCTTTTTTTTCTATTTAAGTGGAACGCCGGCTGGTTCAAGCACCCTCACGCTGGGCTCTCCACCTGCTTTCCTGCTCCAACTCAGCTTAAAGTGCAAGTTGGGGAAGGGAAGTGGGCCTTACCTAGTTCCACTGAGCTGTCTATGTTCCACTGGCAGGCCATTGTGGAGCTCCACTAAGAAATGCCTATGTTTAATTGATGTCGAGTCTGTTAAGGATTTTCCATCAGTGGTACCAGTTATAGCTCCTAGGAGCAGCTCTAACTCTTGCTGAGGCAAGGCCTTCATCCATGGTCTAACACTATTGAAATCAAATTAATTACATCAGCAATTAGATTAGATTCCACCTCCTCTCATACTGAATGCAACTCAAGCAAATAAGAAAATAAAGCCATTCACCTTTAAGAAAGCAAAGAAAACTATAACTCAGCAGCCCCTTCCTGCATTTAGCCATGAATGGGCACTGTTGGGCAGCACCTAGGGACTAGAGCAAGGTATACACTTTTGAATGTGTCCATAACTTCTACGAAGCTTAGGCCAATTACCCATTCTCCTGATACAAGCATCAGTGTCAGGCAGCCTGCATAGCAGTGTGAATCAATACTACTTTTACTGCATTAATATTTATTTTTCCTACAAACCCAATAAAGCGTCCAAATTCAGAACTTACAGTTTGCTTTGGTTGCAGTGAGTTTAATGAAAAAAATTATGAATGTAAGGAGGCGCATATTATATTGCTATGTGCCTCCACTATGGCTTGCTTTAAGTTAATTTGAATAGTCCAATCAGTGGTAATGGTTTCTATTATCAAAACTCCAAAACGCTGACATTCTTCTTTCAAGTATAGTAAAAAGGTGAATCTAAAAGAACATCACTGCAGCTGTATACCTCAGATACCAGCCTTTTTCACTTCAGACCTGGTTTTCTTTTTACTCAAACAATTTTGCTCAGTCCATTTCCTTCTACTGTTACCAAAACCCTCCATCTCAATAATTAAGGACAAGTTTCTAACATGGATATTAGGGTGTGTTGCTAGAGAAAAAGGATATCAAAATATTTAGGTATAACAGTGAGATGCTAAGCGATGTACTACAATATCTTGCTAACATCTACATAGCTGGTATCTAGTTTAAAGAAACTTTTATTCTTTAGTCTGGCTTTAACTATTTCAAAGAAAGTTTTGCCCCTGCTAGTGGATATCCCAAATATTAATATAAAATACATCAGATTAAAAGTAGCAAGTACTGTTGGTGGGAGTACATTTGTACACAGCAGCCTGATAAGGTCAGAATTATATGGCTCCTCTTATTTATGATTATCACCCTGTAGCCTCCAGGCACTTCCTAATGAAACTGCTTGCTACTCTCAACAATTTTCAAGCTGTCAAAATGTGCAAGTGTAACAGAAATGAAAAATAAATGCACTTAATGTGGAGGGTGAATCTAGCACAAGACACTGCTACAGAAAAGCTAGCAAATGTTCCTTTAACTGTGGAAACCTCGAGTCTGGCCTTCAGTCTTTTCCATTTCCAAAACAATAAGGACCTTTTGCTGAAAAGATGCTCAGGCCACAAGAATGCAAAACATTATTTTTGATTCATCAGAACTAGAGCAGTGTGTCACTTCACAACAATTGGCAACATTAGCCATTTGTGTTCATGAATTAACTGTGGAATATTAATATTAATAAATGCACTCACTATTCAAAATGAGTTGGTGAACAGTTTATGCAAACCCATTTCAGCTTTTGTACTGCATGCAAATTATTTGAGTTGATTGAGTATTTCCCATGTGTGATTTGTTCTTTGTGCAGTCAATTGGTCACTTAACTCACATGATATTTTCTCTGAAGTCTAACTGGATGACTAACAAACCTACAAAGGCACAGATTAAGCAGAACACTGAAGAAAATGGTTAGCTTTAAGCCAATTCAACTCCAAGCTAGAATTCTCAAAAATAAACATCTGATATGGCCAGTTAAGTGGAGTCTAAAACTAAGCAGACTTTTGGGTAGAAATGAAGAGAAAAGATAATTGAATCTCCACCTTTTCTGACTCTTGGCATAACTTAGAACTGAACAGGTACGACGGGTGAACTGCCACCTCAGATCAAGGCTGAAACGTTGGAGGGATAGACCGCACTGGATTGCTCAGTTACTCAGACTGCTCAGTTACTTTAGGGGTTTTATACCTAAAAGTTTTAATATGTGTTATAAACTGTCTAGCCCTTAAATATTCTGATTTAATAGGCCAGTTCTTACATTCCTACACGTTAGGAAACCCAAATAGTCTGACTGACCAGGGATTTAAAATGATATATATTTAAAATTTATATTTAAAATTACTCAGTGTCTTCAAATGCAGCTATTTTACTGATAAAATATTTATGAACAAGCATTAGCAGTTCAAGTTTCTTTGGTCAGTTTATAACACATACTGATATAAAGTGTTTATCATGTTTAAACTACTGAGGAGTTCCTATTCTTGAGAAATAGATATATTATTGTGCTATTTCACAAGAAGCTTTTATAAGCCTGAAGTAAATCTCTTTGCAGACAATCCCTGACTTTTGATCTCATAATAAAGAGTGGAGAAATCTGTAAAAATCTGACAGTATACAGAAAGTTCTATGATATAATTAAAATATATATTTAAAATGTTAGTGTATTCTTGTATTTACTAGATTTAAATTAAACTTTACACAAATATATTACCATAGTCTGAAACTCCACCTCTGGGCAATCATTCTTATTAGCCACATCTCGTGAACCTCCAGAAAAAGTGGAAGCGTCTTGCATACTTTTGCCTTAAGAGTAGGAAAATGTCAGGCAATTTTATAAGATACTTCAGCTTGAAGTTTCCATTTCTCCATCATGGATCTTCCAATTTATTGCACATTTTTATACCAGAAATAATTCATTTCATTTCTATTTCAGTGCACAGATTTCAACTGAAGTTATTTTCAGAATTTCAATTTTGTACACCAGAGAATGGGAAGCATGGTTCTTGCAGAAGAGGTCAAAGGAGTTTGTTATGATCTTTAAACTCCATATAATTTGAGAGATGACCACTGATCTTTGGTTGTATTTCTGGAAGGCCTCTACCCACCAAATCTTTCTATGAAATGGTAAAAAGATTGACTGTTATCTGTACTGAGGGTAGGATGACCAAAAGGCAAAAAGGAGAAACATGCAGGAGCCCTGCCACCGATATGGCCCCACCCTATCCTCTCTCTTCCCTGGTTCCCTACTCCTGCCTCTCCTCTTCCCCTGAAGACACACCCCCTGCTCCTCCTGACACCCTCCTGAGGCCTCCTCCCTAGCCAGATTGGAAGCCAGAGCCAGACATGGTAAAAGTCTGCCAGGAAGTCTGAGCCACTGTGGGGACCCTTGTATTCTCTGCCTACCCTGGATGAGGCATACTGCCCAGGGCAGGTGAAGGGTCCAGGGCTCTCTATTGTGGCCCAGGCTTCCTGTGTGGCTCTTACTACTGCCCGGATCCAGCTTCTGGCGTGGCCAGGGGTGGGGCCTCAGGCCAAGGCCGGCGACAGAAATTTTGGGGCCCCCTACTCTGATCGTTTGTGGCCCCCCCCGCCTATTCTCCTTCCCCCCCCCACCTGACCCGGCCCACCCAACCTAATCTCCTCCCCCAGCCTACCCTCCTCCCCTCCCCACCCATCCCTGCCTGGCCCACCCCACTGTTGGGGGTGATCTTCCTTTACCCCTACCCAGCCTCCCCCCAATTATGAGTCTCTCTGACTCTGGCTCCCACCACGCCCCCTGCCCCGCGCACTCCCTGGCGGCCGGCCTGCAGGTGTCTCGCCCACACCAGCGGCGGCCGCAGCGTCGCTCCCGGCTCCGGTGGGCTCGGCGCTCCGCGGCTGCGCCTCTCCCCCCGCTGGGCTGCCATTGGCTCCCAGCCTCGGGTCTCCCCAGCCCCGCTCGCTGGCCCCCGCCCCTGCGGAGCGGCGTTCGCTCTCCGATTGCTCCGGGGAAGGGGATGGAGATGAACGTGGTGCCCTAATGCCCACAGCTCTCTGGGGCCGAGCGCAGCCGGGTCTGGAGAACTGCCCCACGGAGAGACCCTGGAGAGGCTGAGCCGGGCCTGGGGACCAAGGGCTGGGGATACTGCGGAGGGTCCAAGGAGCCTGGTTCCCAGCCGGGGCGCAGGGCACAGCTGGGCCGGTCCCGGGAGAGAGGGACACTTCCCCGGCCGAGGGCGCCAGCCAGGGACCAGAGCCCGGCGCCACCGCTGCCGCAGGGTCTCGGGCGGGGCCGAGCAGGAGCTCTCCAGCCCACCCCGGGAGCCCTCTGCCCCCGGCCGGCAGTGCCAGCTGCGAACCGCGCCCGGCTCCCCCTTACCTCGGGCTCCGGCTGTGGCAGGCCCGGGCCCAGCTCCGCTCACATCCCCCGGTGCCCCCGCTCCTGGGCTGGCCGCGGCCTCTCCGCAGCTGCCACCTCCAAGCCCCGGGCTGCGCCGGCAGGCCCGGCGACAAGGGGGGACGACTACAGGTACAGCTGTGTACCGGCCCCCGGACTTAAGTCCGGGGCCCGGTACAGCTCTACCCGTAGTACCCCCCTGCCGCCGGCCCTGCCTCAGGCAGAGAGCAGGAGCAGAGGGTGGCACCTCCAAAAACTCTGCTCTGACAACTGGCTCTTCTGTACACCCTCTTAGCATTAGGTAAGCATTCTGAACATTTTTGCAGATTTATGCTTTCAGGCTGTCAGGTACTTTGAAAAAACCTGTCACTGAGTTTGTAGGAGTAGTAGTAGATATTCCACAGTATGCAGCTTCTACACAGATGAAGGATCAAGACTCTTATTCAGAATTTTCCAAAAAGATATTAATTACATGGTACCACATTTCTTATCTTGTTATAAAATCATAAAGACAGATTTTAATATTAGGAATCAGTGCAGCGCTAAAGTTAATCTTAAAAATGCTAAACACCACAGATTGAATCATTCTGCTTAGAAACTTTCAAAATCCAGATAAATATGAGTCCAAACCAGAGACTGATAACATAATCCATCTTCAACAGTTACTTGGGTGCTGAGCCAGTCAAAATGAGACACCTTTGCACACGGCTCACATCAAATCCATGGGATTCCTAAATTATGCAACAATGAAAGCTGCTCTCTGCATGGAAGGATAATTTAATTTGAATTGAACAAGAATGTATTTGGTATCAGAATGCATGATGAGACTGTATTTTGAGCACCACTAGATCATCCAGTAATTTGGTTCTTGCAGATAATGTGAAGGGACCACTGAGAATACTCAGTATGTCCTCCAGTATCTTAATGCATGGGTGAGTTCTTCTTTGGAAGGGTGGATGTCAGTTGTGGTTCTCCTACTGGCTGAAAGCTCTGTTCTTTCTAGCTCCTTTAAAGCAGGTCAGGTCTGCCATTATGCAAAGAAAAATAGCCAGGTGGCCCTCCACATGGGGAAGAGAATGCCCTATAAGTCCAACAATGAGTGAAGAATATTGCACAGACCTACAAGAGATAAATGTTTAAAACTCCTTATCACCTCCATTCCCAAACTTGGTCAGGCACAAACAGGGACTAATCTTCTGCTGTTGCACTCACAGAGCAGGGTGATATTGAATCAGACACACTTTTTATTAAAACTTTTTCAAAAATCAAGCAACTACTCACACAGCTTTCTAAGCCCGCGGCTTGCCAAAACTTCCAAACCCTGTTCACGAGAGCTGCTGACCTCTCAGTACAGCGCTGGGAAATATAGCTCTTGCATTCCATCCAATATGCTACACTGAAACTATGCAATTTTTCTCTTTCTCCCATATTGGCATAGCTACAATTGTGACTCATTAAACTTACTACAGCATAAAAATAAAATGATCAGATTAGAGAACAAAATATAAAAGATATTTTACTTGATAACAGTAGCAAAGTCTTATGAAGCGTACTTAACAGACTCAGTATACTGAAATGGTTCAGTTCATGGAACAGATCTTCTTGTTTTTGTTGTGTTTCCATAGCCCTCAAGAGAGTATGTGTAGTTTGTAGAAATGAACAGGTAGTGAGTTGAAAAACACTTATCTAAACTGTACGTTATAAACCAGCTGCATCTCCTGTCATTGGAGAGGCTTTGCAAGAAGCCTGGGGAACAATGCATACTTCTCTGCAGGGGGTCCAGGAGAACATTTTATTCTATTTAAACTTTTGTACTGCAGGATGTCTGAAGTAGACAAAAAGTGAGAGACAAAACAGTTCTACAACTTTTTCCACCTTGGGATCCACTCATCCAGGAGAGAGAGAGACATAAAATTAGAATACTTGTCTGACTATACAAGTCTCAAACTTTTGCAATTTTCTGAAATCTCTAAGGAAAAAAAAAGACTCTACAGGCATTTCCAGGGCTTACAGCTTCTAGTCTTTGCTAAAAACTAGGAAGTTCCAGGATGAATGATAACAACAAAATATTAGAGAGGTTGAATAAAAAACTTTATTTTTCAAATTTGAAAAACTGTTTGATTCAGATTGTTTCACTGGCCAATCACTGATTGAAAAAGCTACAAATGAGTAAAAGGCAAACCGGTTAAGACATAAAATAAGAAATATGCTTCTAAATGTATTTTGTTTACGTACACTTATATTTGTATGTCACTGACACTGTACAAATGTTTCCATCTACTCATGATTGGCAGGTCCATGACGTTCAGTATACTAAACCCACCCACTACCGTGCTACATATATTCATTGATCCAAATGCTGAATATTGTGGAGAAAAACACCTAGTCTGTCATTGAACCTTTATACTAATATGATCAATATTTTAAAGAATGGGACCATTATCATTTTAAAACACTACAGAGAATTTAGTTACACAAATATTAGAAGTAGTATGGCTAATTCCTAAACCAATCTGAAAATTTAGGGTGAACGTAGATGGCTGGTGAGTATTTTAGGCTAAAACAAGCAGTGTCTTGTGTGTTTCACTGTGCTAGCATTTGCCTAAATACATTTGTGAGTTCCGGTTTCTGTATTAATGAAAGTTTAATGAAGTTTAGAAATCTTCCTTCGTATTGCAAATGCATTCATTAAAATGTTCTGTTGTGCTTCCTTGAATATATTCATTTTTAATACACAGTGCAATACAAGTGTCAAAAGTCAGTTGAACACAGTCTTGCTTTCCTGGCTGGAACACGGATTTATAGCTATTTATTATATGTCATCCTTCAGTAAATATGAATTTACATAAAACATCTGATTTGAGAGTTTGATTTATGTTTTTACTTCTTAGCTTTCACTTACCCTTCCCACTAAAGAAAGCAAAGTATATAAAATGAATTATTTTAAAACATATTTACAATTTAAATTTTATAATAATGCCACAGTAGAAATATAGAATGATACTTTTGAAACCAGTAGGATACTATTATGCAAAGATTAGAAAACCATATAATATGCATTGTGCATTTTTGTCTATTGGTCCTGGTTATAGGCACTGCTTATATGAAACTTTAAAAATAAACCTCTATATTTTTGCACATGCCCAATATATTAAATTAATTAATAAACAATCATTATTTATGTGAAGAATCAGAGAGGTAGCCGTATTAGTCTGGAATAGCAGAGGTAACAAAGAGTCCTGTGGCACCTTAAAGACTAACTAAAGTATTGGAGCATAAGCTTTCGTGGGCTAATACCCACTTCGTCGGATGCAAGCAATGGAAGTGTCCAGGGGCAGGTATAGAAAAGTAGGCAAGAACCAGGTAGCAAGGTTAGTCCAATTAGGCTGAACCAGCTTGTTATCTCAAATCAGGGAGGGTGGGTTATTCTTCTAGCAGTTGAATAGGGGGTGTGAACTCGGAAAGAGGAGAAGCTATTTTTGTAATTAACAAGCCACTCAAGGTCTTTGTTCAGTCTCAGATTGATTGTGTTAAATTTGCAAATGAATTGCAGCTCTGCACTTTCTCTTTGAAGTCTGGACTTGAAATTTTTTTGCTGTAGTATGGTGACTTTTAAATCTGTAATTGTGTGTCCAGGCAGGTTGAAGTGTTCTCCTACAGGTTTTGGTATATTGCCATTCCTAATATCTGATTTGTGTGCATTTATCCTTTTTCGTAGGGACTGTCCAGTTTGGCCAATGTACATAGCAGAGGGACATTGGTGGCATATAATGGCATATATGACATTGGTTGATGTGCAGGTGAATGAACCAGTGATGGTATGGTTGATCTGGTTAGGTCCTGTGATGGTGTGGCTGGTGTAGATATGTGGGCAGAGTTGGCATCGAGGTTTGTTGCATGGATTGGTTCCTGAGTTGGAGTTATTGTGGTGCAGTGTGCTGTTGCTGGTGAGAATCTGCTTAAGGTTGGCAGGTTGTCTGTGTGCCAGGACTGGCCTTCCTCCCAAGGCCTGTGAAAATTAGGGATTATTGTCCAGGATGGGTTGTAGGTCTCTGATGATGTGTTGCAGAGGTTTTAACTGAGGACTGTAGGTGATGGCCAGTGGTGTTCTGTTGTTTTCTTTCTTGGGCTTGTCTTGCAGCAGCAGGCTTCTGGGTACATGTCTGGCTCTGTTGATCTGTGTCCTTATTTCCTTGTGCGGGTATTGTAGTTTTGAGAAAGCTTGGTGAAGATCTCGTAGGTGTTGGTCTCTGTCTGAGGCGTTGGAGCAAATCCGATTGTACCTCAGTGCTTGGCTGTAGACAATGGATCGTGTGGTATGTCCGGGATGGAAGCTGGTGGCATGAAGGTAGGCATAGCTGTCGGTAGGTTTTCGGTATAGGGTGGTGTCGATGTGGCTGTCATTAATTTGCACCGTGGTGTCTAGGAAGTGGACTTCCTGTGTGGACTGGTCCAGACTGAGGTGGATGGTGGGGTGGAAGCTGTTGAAGTCATGGTGGAATTCTTCCAGAGTTTCTTTCCCATGGGTCCAGATGATGAAGATGTCATCAATGTAGCGTAGATAGAGAAGGGGTGTGAGTGGACGAGAGTTGAGGAAGCGTTGTTCCAGGTCAGCCATAAAGATGTTGGCATACTTTGGGGCCATGCAGGTGCCCATAGCAGTGCCATTAGTCTGGAGGTATATATTGTCACCAAATTTGAAATAGTTGTGTGTGAGGATAAAGTCACAGAGCTCAGCAACCACCTGTGCTGTGGCATCGTTGGGGATACTATTCCGGACAGCTTGTATTCCATCTTTGTGTGGGATGTTTGTGTAGAGAGCCTCTACATCCATGGTGGCTAGGATGGTGTTTTCTGGAAGGTCATCAATGCATTGTAGTTTCCTCAGGAAGTCGGTGGTATCACAGAGATAGCTGGGAGTGCTGATGGCATAGAGTCTGAGTAGAGAGTCTACATATCCAGACAGTCTTTCAGTGAGAGTGCCAATGCCCGAGATGATGGGGTGTCCAGGGTTTCCAGGTTTGTGGATCTTGGGTAGTAGATAGAATAACCCCGGTCGGGGCTCTAAGGGTATGTTAATTTGTTCCAGTGTTAGTGCAGGGAGAGTCCTGAGTAGATGGTGCAGTTTCTTAGTATATTCCTCAGTGGGATCCGAGGGAAGTGGCCTGTAGAAATTGGTATTGGAGAGTTGTCTGGTAGCTTCCTTTTGGTAGTCTGACCTGTCCATGATGACAACAGCACCTCCTTTATCAGCCTCTTTGATTATGATGTAAGGGTTGTTTCTGAGGCTGTGGGTAGCATTGCGTTCTGCACGATTTAGGTTGTGAGGCAGGCGATGTTGTTTTTCCACAATTTCTGCCTGTGCACATCGGCGGAAGCATTTTATGTATAGGTCCAGACTGTCATTTCGACCCTCAGGAGGAGTCCATGTGGAGTTCTTCTTGTGCTGCTGGTGGGATGGTGTCTGTGTATCAGTGTGCTGTTCAATGTTGTCTTGAAAGTATTCAGATACCACTTGAATCATACAGTGAATACCTTGCTGTTTAATACTACCACTTAATAGTAATATTCAGATATGCATATAGACTCTTAATAAATGCAGGAAGGATACTATGTCAGTTTAACATTCAATATATTGGCAGAGAAACCAAATTTAAGCAACATGTGGGACAGTTTTTCAGAAAGTATGAATGAATAAAAAGAAAACGTTAAGGCATCAAGAACATTATCTACTTAAGTTAGCAATAAAAGTTACAAAATAAGGAGTTTAAAATCAAATTTACCCCAGAAATAGTTCTCAGTAAAGAAACAATTTCCTTCAAAGATTTAAAAGCCAGAAGGTACCATTATGATCACCTAGTCTGACCTCCTTTATAACACAGGAAAGAGAACTTCCCCAAAATAATTCCTGGAGCATACCTTTTAGAAAAATATATCTCCAATTTTGATTTAAAAATTACCAGTGACAGTGACTACCATGAACCTAAGTAAAGTGTTTAAATAGTTAATTACCCTCACTGTTAATGCTTTATTTCCAGTCTGAATTTGTCTAACTTCAACTTCCAACCATTGGATCGGGTTATATTTTTCTATGCTAGTTTGAAGAGCCCAGTATTAAATATTTGTTCCCTATATAGGTACTTATAGATAGTAATCAAGTCACCCCTTAACCTTCTCTTTGTTAACCTTATTAGATTGAGCTCCTTGAGACTTCACTGTAATCAGGTTTTCTAATCCTTCATTCTCATGGCTCTTCTCTAAACCCTCTCCAATTTATCAACATTCTTCCTAAATTGTGGGCATCAGAACTGCATACAGTATTCCAGAATCAGTCACACCAATACAGTCACCAAATTCAGAAGTAAAATAAAATAACTAATTTCTACTAAAAATTCTCATGCCTAATCATTCAGCTCTTCTGCAAGATCACATCAACTCTTTTGGCCACAGCCTCAAACCAGGAGCTCATGTTCATATGATTATCCACCTCCACCCCCAAATCTTTTTCAGAGTCACTGCTTCACAGGATAGAGTCCCCCATCCTGTAAGTATGGCCTACACCCGTTGTTCTTAGATATATGCATTTACATTGAGCCAAATTGAAACATGGTATGCTGTCTGCCGTGAGCTAAGATATGGAATGCGGACCTGAGGCTGAAGAGAATCCTAATGGCAGCAGGAAAGAATCATCTTATTGTCCTTTGTGTGGGAACAAATGATACTGCTAGATTCCCACTAGATCATTTTGTTAATGTTTTAAATGAAATAAACATGATGATGAATAGTGTGATTCTGGGAAACTAACTTCCCAGATATAGACTGGAGAGCTCAAAGTTTTCCTGGATGGGATAAAGTGATAAATGTCTTCACCAAATACTCATTGAACCAAAAACAGATGATACTATTTTAGATTTGGTATTTTGAGGAGCGAGGACCTCATAGATGAGCTGGTTGTAGGAGACACCCTTAGTCTGAGTGATCATGAGTTAATTCAGTTTAAACTAAAATAGAAGGATATAAGAATTGTTTGCAATTAGGGTCCTTGATTTCAAAAGGGGTGTCATGAGTGTGAAGAATCTTAAGAGAGTTGGTTTACCTGTTAGGGGTTAACTGAGGGAAGGGGGGGGGGTGATGTAGAGAGACCACCTGGAGGAAGAACCAGGAAGTCCCTTCAGTTCTGTCCGGAGCTTGGACTGGCTCCATCTTTTCCAGCTATGAAAGCTCTTCTCCTCTCTCCTAGCTATGGGAGAGATGAAGTACCCTTCTATTTCTAAGATTAGGCTGACTGTACGTAACATTTTGATTTCATAAGTTTTTGTACCTGATTTAGAGTGTCACTAGCCTTTTCAGAGGGAGGGGTTAGAGAGCTCTATAGCTGTGAAGTTGTATTGTAATTGTATGCTTGTTCTTTTCTTTATTAAACTTTTTATACCTATAAGAATTGTCTGGAAATTCTAGTAAAGTGCTCTAAGCGTTGGATCTGGCAGGCTCACAGGGAGTGAGTCGTGGTGCTGCGTTTCCTTTGCCCAAGGCTAATCAGGGAAGAGTGAAGCAGCGTTAAGTGTCCTGATCTCTCAGGCAGAGAAGGAAGGGGAGTTGGGGACTTCAGGTGTCCCCCTCCAGGGTCTTGGAGATTCATTTGAATGGTGGCAGCGGGACCCCAAATTTCCCAACTGGTAGAGTGTGGGCTTTTGGGGGAGGAAGCTTTAACTTAGGCTGGGAAGCAGCTTAACGTTAAGGGGTCATAGGAGAGACCTCTCACTTGAACCCCAGTATTTAAAGTGAGAGGAGGTTCTCTCTCTCCTTCACAAAGGGCAATTAAAAAATTTAAGAGAATAAGTTATGGAAGTGGACTGTACTGAGAACTCAAGGATCTGAATGTGGCAGAGGCTTGAAATTACTTTAAATCAAAAAGTTGCAGAAGTTATCTAATGCCTATATCCCAAGAAAAGGGGGGAAATTATAGGGAAGGGCTGCAGACCAAGTTGCATAAGAAAGAAACCAGAAAACAAGAATAGTGTTGGATGTTTTAAAGGTTTTTAAACAATTCTGATAAGCCTCTATGTATATGAGAATGCAGTATATTTTGCAGGCCCCTTTTACTAGAAGGACCTCTCATCTTTATTAGGCGTGTTAGAGTTGAGAAATCCTGTGTGCTGTAATCTAGCTTTAGAGACTACAATTCCTATGATGCTCTGCAGAAAGAGTGAGAGACTTCCTCTGCCAGGGAGTGCAAGGAAAGCAGCAGGAGAGAGAAGCCAGATTGCTGGTGTGGAGCTCTGTGCATACCAGGAGCCCCTGCTTTGATTGAGCAGGGAGCTTCAGAGGTTGTTGGTGGCTTCACTGGAGCCAGGGCAGAGCCTGTTGCTGTGCCTAGAGCTGCCTGAGGTGGGCCTGCAGTGAAGGAACTGTGAGTAACCCCCACTCTTGTTTGGTAAAGTACTTGCAAGAGAAGGGGCACAGCGGAGAGACTGAATCTGAGGAGAGGCAATCTCTCATCAAACCAGGACCCAAAGCTGCTGACATTTGGTGGTGCAAACTCCAGTCTCCAGAGGGGTTGTGCAGCTTGTTGCCTTGGCTGGACTGATACACAGATTGAACAGAGTGCTGTTCCCAGCTTCAGATCTTCAAGCGTCTAGACCATGCAAGCGTCTAGGACTCTGAAATCCAGAGAAGTGTACACTCTGGGGTGGGGTAAATAGTGGCAGTGTAAATGCCAGCTACATACGTTGAATTTATTACTGTATCCTATATTTGTTAATTGATTGTATTCAATTGCTCCCTGTGGATTTAAATCAGTGGAGATATTTAATCTTAATCAGTTATGCCCTGTTTCTTTAAGTTTTTAAATATGGGTGTGTTAACTCAAATTTAAATATATTGGACATATATTATATATAACTGATATTTTTGAGTTAGACTCATGCCATAGATTATATTAATTATTATTATTATTGGAATAGTTTTATTCCTGGAGGTTCCCAAGGGACATTATTGAGTGTGTACAGGCACCACTAAGTTTAAATTCTTTTAGAAGAAAAGGGACTGTAGCAGAGTGGTGGAGAGAGGATTCCCACCTATCCAAAACCACCTCTGGGATACTCGAAATCTCCTTTAACGTCAACAACATCAGGTGCCCGGGCACACAGGGAGGTGTTGGCTGCTCCCAAATTACCAAGGGAGGAAAGTGGCAGGGGGGTTACACATTCATACGGAGTCTTTTTCTGGTACTAGAGACAAAAAGCACATTTCCCAAAAGTTGCTTGAAATAGAATATTTCAGTTTAATCATAAAGTTAAATCATGTACTAACTCGTGGATTAATATGGGAAGAAATGATAAAATTATATATATATATATATATATATATATATATATATATATATATATATATATATATATATATATATATATATATATATATATATTTGTGTGTGTGTGTGTAATGTAGATATTCAGTAAGTCAGGCAAATATTTTTTTTGAGAAAACAAACATTATTTGTAAAAAGATTCATCACAATTATCTTTGATAGTTTGCTTATTCCAAATAATTTCAACCATAAATTGTATATGTACTTCTTAAAACATGCATTACCGCTTGTACTATTTCAGTGGTAGTGTTACATTAAAAATGTTAAACAGAAGTGCAGAGTTGTCATCTCCAGTGTATGCATTAAACTAATTTAACAATACTTTAACAGAGCTATCTTGTTAAATAAACATGGATGTTTCACAAAGCACTTTTAAATGGAAATACTCTTTAGTATCCCAAAAGACTGCAGAAATGTACATGATCAAGTTACTAAACAAAAAGTGTGAAACCAGAAGAAAACCACATGTTTTCTAATGCTTGCTACCTGCTGCAGATTTCAATGTCACCGTCAATAGATTCCAATGGTTGACTAGATGTGACTGATGGGCCTGGATCAATACAATGCCATATACTTTACAGAGAGGTTGCAATTACTGACTTGGAAAGCAGTCCAGACACATTTCAATATTTAGTCAATGCACTAAATGCTTCTATTTTGATCCATGTTATGATAGCTAAAATAAAGATATTTTAAGCTGCTTCTTAAGACAGGTTTATGTGTATATGCAAAGTTTATGATGATAAACTATGCATAAAAGAGGAAATAAGGCAGCCAATTCCCAAAATACTTTTTATGTTATTTTATAATTGTTAAATAAAAAGATGGAAAATATCTTGAATGAAATAAACCACTAATTTCCTATTATACTTTAATCTAAAGCACAACTATTGGTTGCGCATGGATAATATCACAATCTCATTTTATTAAGAACGATAAAAAGAAAAGAAAAGTTTCATATAAATACTAACTTTTCAAAAACAAACATTTAAAGTATAACTGTATATTTTACACACACACACACACACACACACAGAGTGCAAATAAGAAATCCTAATTATAGGTTTTGTCGTGAAAACTTTTAATCAAGCCTTTTTGGAAAGCTCTATGTTCATACAAGGTAACATTTTGTCAGTTGAGTATCACTCAGAATATTTTCTAAAGGTTCCTAGAAGCAACCCACCAATTATTAATAATACTTACATCTTTAAAGCTCTGTGTAAATGTTAACTAATTAATCCTCACAATTAATCCTATAAGGTAGTTGCCTTCACTGGATCAGAAACAGGTCAAGTAAAAAAAAAAAAACCCACATCAGATATATAAAACAGATATTTTCATGATATATCCTATTCAATACTTCCAAAGCCCCTTTCAATTCAGTATGTCATAGACCTTTAAAAACATAAAATAAGTAGACTTGGAAGGATTAGACTTTTATCAATAAATGTCAGTAAACATCAATTTCACTGTGCATGCACCAACAAAAAATGTCCATTGATAATTATCAAAATTTACAGATACCCAAGTAAGAAAAATGCTGCTTGAGATCTTCTTAGAATTTATTTTAAGGATATTTACTGATTTTGTGATATAGAGAGCTTTAACTTAGTGAATCTCAAAATCTAATGTCATTAAATTATTGTCTGATCCACCACGAATTCCTGTAACTGTGAAAATTTAATCAAATAAAAATAGAAAAAATGCTTCCCAAATAAGTACTGCCAATAAAAAAAGAAAAGCCTCACAACCAGAGCTGCTTGAAAAGTTTCAAACTTATACATTTTCTGATGAAAAAGGGAACAATTTTTTGTGAAAATGTTTACCATTTCTTTACCAGGTCTACTTACTAGACATGTTAGATATCAGTAAGTTATATACAAGAAACCAATTCAATAGCAATTGAAATGCTCACCTTGGTGAAAAACTGTTTAACAGAGCATGCAATCATTAAAAAAGACTTTCGAATAAGAATTGAAGAATATTATATACAATTTCAAATACAGTGGAGTTGCTTACGGTGTCAGAATGCTGGAATTTGGCCAGGATCCAAAATTAAAGCTGCTTAAAATAAAAAATAAAAAAAGTGGGATTTCCATCAGTCACTGAGGGCAGAACCTCTGCTGGTATATATTGTCATAGCTCTAGTGACTTAAATGGGCCTACAACATTTTAAACCAGCTCAGTTTCTGCCCCAGGAACTTGAATTTGTCTCACCTGAATGAAAATAAGTTCAGCAGTATGATGCCTCCTTACACCATGATGTTCAGTAATTCTGAGGGAAGAGTGCCACCTACTGAGGCCCCAACTCTGCAATGAACTGTAAACACGTTTATATTCCATTGACTTGAGTGCTTTGCTGAATCTGGGCCTGAATTATAAACATTAATCCTTTCAGCACCTTGATGTTCCGAAATATTTTTCATCCAAGTAACAGCCTTGCTGAACCAAGCTTAGCTTGTGATATCTGACAGCATCACACCAATAAGCCTACATAGCAAGTTGAAAATGGGTGGGGGGGGGATTCAGTCTATTCTGTTTTCAAAGGTTCCTTTTCCAGCCAAAATTATTTTTGCTAATCTTTGCATTTCACATGGGCCTGCTTTATTGATGTACAATAAGCTTCAACTGCAGTCATTCTGCATGCAACAAGAAAACAAGTATCAGGTATGTGTGAAAATGTTTATATAATAGTCCTGAATGGGTGACAAAATCAACAAAGTGACCAAAATTGCACTAAACAATGATTTTTGCAAGTATAGACATATAATAAAACCCCACTGTTTAATAATTTAGTCAGTGCAAAAGTGTTGCTTGCTACTATTTAAGACTACTGATAATAGGCCCCAACATTTGTATTCCACACAGCCTCAAAAGGCCACAGATATAATAAAGAAACCTATCTAAATTAGATATGACCTGCCACACAATGACATCAAACCTCCAAATGATACATTTTAATGCTGGTCAGTTCTTAGTCAGGGAAAAGCTGTACAGATAAATATTAAAGGTGCAGCACCAGAACCTGAACAGAAGAGAACTGAATGCCACATGTAAATTAACTCCCTTTCCTCCCATGTTCCCACTGTGGGAAGAGGTTCATCCATCTTCCCAGCTCACAGGACTCGTAGCTGTTCCCACACCTCTAAGGCTGGATTAACTTCCCTGTGTACCCTGGCCTTTGGGACAGCAGGATACACTTCCTTGGGAGCAGGGCCGGCTCCAGGCACCAGCCTAGCAAGCAGGTACCTGGGGCAGCAAATGGCAGGCGGCGGCATTCTGGACGCTGTCAGGGTGGAACTCCAGCGGTGGAGCTGTCGCTGGCGTGTTCGGTGGCACGCCTGTGGCAGCTCTGCCAGGGAAGAGTGTTGGAGCTGCTTGGGGCAGCAAAAATGGTAGAGCTGGCCCTGCTTGGGTGGAAGAAGGAACCTTCTGCCACTCACTCCTTGCCACATACTGATGAAGGAAAGTTTTCTATGGTCTGAGTTCTGCTTGGAGAGCTCCTTCAGTTTGAGAGATAACTGATCGGCAAATTGCTCCTTTTGAATTTCCTGCACAAAAATGTCATTTCTCACCTTAGTCCTTAGTCAAAGTTACCATTTTCCATTCTATAGATTATAGAACCTTTAGATGTCTTCTCTTGCTGAATGATATTCAAACTCAAATGCATAATGCAAGGGGAAGTTAAGTTAATTTACTGTGAATTGGGAGCTTCCAAGGACACAACTTTGACTTAGCAAGGCCCTTTGGAGTGTAGGGGATACATTTACAGAGGACTAAGCCTCCCTTTTTGTAGGCACAAACTGAATTGCTGATTGAGATCTGATTACTTGCATCTCTAACTACCTGCTGTGAGCCTGACAGAAAGATAGTAGAAAACAATCTGTTTTAAAACTTGCACCTGCATACATACAGCCACAGCTGAGAAGACATAGAAAACTAAAAACTGTTTGAAGAAATGCTTTACCAAAAATTGTCCAGACAGAAATATACAAATCAAACATCTGAAATGCCTTGCTAAATTGATTTCTCTCACTCGTACTCAAGAGCCCATCATAACAAATATGAAATGTCATCACCAAATCCATTCAAGCTATTGAAGTTCAGAAAACTCTTAAGTAAACACAGGGTGAATTTAGAAAGGGCAGCAGCTACTCATTTAGAGAAAATGAAATGACTAATTTTTGCTTTTTTACTGTTGAGTGTCCAGTGTTCCACCAGTACAGCACTGAAAGGAAACAGCAAAGAGTAGCAAACTTCTGTCAAAGAAGGGAAGAGGGAAAAAAACAGCAAGGCAGTTTTTCTTCCTCCGCCACCCAAATACAAACTTCTCTATTGTAGGAGATGAAGGGAAGATCTCCAGACCCAAACTGCATACTAGTTGGATGAGGCTAAAACACTGGCCCCGCTTCAAACAGTGGTAGCATTAAGGAAGTGCTGAGTCAGGAATTCTAATCTCTGTTCAGAGGGCCAGAGCAGAGCCTTGCAGAGAGGGTCAGTGAGTGAGTGCCCGAGCAGTGATGCGAGTAAGGGGCATCCTCCTCCCCCACCCCACTCCACTTGGGATGGAAGGTGAATGCTGCAGATGTACCTCTGAAATCTGGATCTGCATGGTCCAAGGACAACAAGTGAGTGGGGTACAGAGAGTGGATGGGCATGTTAACGGAACTTTTAGGTTGCTGGACTTAAGAATCTGGGGAGAAAGGAACACCGCCCAACTTACTTGGGGGAGGTCTTTCGCTCATGTTTTATGTTTATGAGCCCTGTTTAGAGTGTTTTCCCAAATTATTGCTGAGTTATTTCTCTCCTTTTATTAAAAGTGTTTTGCTATGCTCAGACTCTTTGCTTGTGAGAGGGTAAGTATTGTCCCAGGTGACTAGGTGGGGGCTTGAGCTGGTTTTGTGATGTATTGTTGAAAAGGAACTCTTAGATTCTGAACCTGGCCCTAGTTGCTGCCAACTCTGGCTGGTAGAAGGGTTACACAAGCAAGAAAACAGCTTAGAATAAGGGTAAATGAGAAAGGAATCTCATATCTCCTTCTGAAATATGAAATGCAGGCAGAAACCAATCAATAGAAGGTTGATGGAGCAGGGGGTTACCTGTACTGAAGAGCATTTTCTCAACAAAAAAGTTGTATTAAGCCAGCTGTTTAAAACTGTATCACATTGGAATTACTACCACTTCTTTGTTTTTAGCAACTGATGATGAAACTGGATCACAGGAAGAAGTAGAAGACTTTGTTCCCACCTTTGATTTACATATTAGTCCTTTAACTTTGAGTCTAACATTCTCATTAGGGGGAAAGATATTCCTTTTAATACCAATCAATAATAGTATGAGAAAGACCAAGGAAACTGCCAATCAGTTCCTGCATGAGGAAGATAAAGACATTTTATTCACACAAATCTGAATAGAAGTAACCTCTAAACCTCTAATTAAGGCTCTAATTGTGACAGGTGATCCTTATTACCATTGTGTGGTTTTCTCACTTAAGTTGTTTAATTAAACAATGAAAGGACTAAACAAACATTTTGTACTAAACAAATATTTTGTATTGTATTTCTTCCATACTGCAGACTGGAATGTAAGCCAATTTGTATGTGAACCCTTATAAATGACCTACTACTATCAAAAGTAATTAGTTTAAGGTAATCATTATGTAAGGTGTAAGCTGTATGCATATGCAAGAAAACATAAACAAAATCATATGGTATCATGAACTAATCTCACGGCAGCTTGCCTGGGAGCAGGACTCACAGGATGCTTCAAAGCTAAAATGAACCTAACCTTAGAAAATAGAATTTTACCAAGCAACAACACTTAGTATCTTTTGAAAACTCTTGTAAGAGTTATTTTAGCAAGTTACTAACCATGAGGTATGAAACAAATAACTTTGTCTAAAAAAGGTCATGATACTGACTAACCAATATCTGTTGAGACAGTTGGAAAGTAACAATAGAACAGGGAATCGGGGAAATTGCCTAAGATAAGAAGTGTGTACCAAAAAGAGGAAATAGATAAGGACCAGTGTGATAGACAATAAGAATAAAAGGTAACGAAGAGTCTGGTAGCACCTTAAACCAGACTCCTCATTGTTTTTGTGGATACAGACTAACACGGCTGCCCCACTGATACTTAAAAACAAAGGTATAATTGCCACTAAATCATAAGAAAAGTAAATCTGGATGCAGGCAATCAGCAGTTTACAGAGAAAGGTCTTCTACAGCTGTTAGTAACTATATGCCTTTCTGTGTATGTGCTGTCTTTACTAACTTTTAATCAATAAATCCAATCAAGCTGATTTATCCAAGGTTTGTTATTATTAAATTAATCAGGACTCAAGAGAACCCCTTTCACTAAACATATCATGGTTAATTTTGATCAGTTATTGATTATCAATTAATTGATTGAATGATGCATTAATAATAGATAAGCAATGGTTTTCTGGTACTTCTCTAAAAATTGGAGGTAAGTGGAACAACTGTGCTTATGAGCAACTATGACTGTTCTTTGATATAGAGTTACAGGCTTCAATGGGAATCAAACAAGTTACTGATATAAACATCATCTATTGCTTTATTAAGATGTAATCAATATTTCAAAGTCATATATGGATTAAAATGTGTAAAGTGATAAATATATCAAGTGTGATTTTTTATACCTCTTTTTAATTTTCTATTTCGTACCTATCCAAAAGAACCTGAAAATAAAGAATGAGAATCTCTCACGATATATGGTATCTGTGTCATTAGAGCTGGCAAACACTGTATTTTTTCAGTATTCTTTCAGAGTGATATATGTGAATTTACGTTAATCTTTTGTGATTACTTTCCACAAATATCTATGTGATTGATCTGTGTTAGTCCTCAGTCAAACAGGGATGGCTCCAGGCACCAGCACTCCAAGCACATGTCAGATATTACAAGCTAAGCTTGGTTCAGCAAGGCTGTAATTGGGGCGGCAAGCCGCAGGGGGCGGCCTGATGTTCACCATCAGGGCGACAGCCAGGATGTCTTCGGCAGGAGGTCGGCAGCTGCTGCAGATTTGACAGCGGGGACGACGAGGCCACAGGACCCGTGGACCTACTGCAGAGCCGTGCCGCGGAACTTGTGGTTGGGGCGGCAAAAACCCTAGACCACCCCTGCAGCCAAAAACCTGAAAACTATTACGTTCATCCAGTCATAGGACAGAAAGAATACCATGTGCCCTACCTTACCTAAGCAACGCAACATGAATTTCAAATAACAAATGGAGTAAATGAAATTTTCAGAAAACTACCTTGCCAATTACTAATTTTAAAAATGTATGCATGAAAATCATGATCTTATTGTGATCATTCCAGAAACATAAAAAATGCCAAATAAATTGTTCATTCTAAATTTTTCAAAGCCAACCATTTAAGACTTTTCATTAGGAATTTATGACATAATTTACCGCTGTTTGTCTGAAATAACTGTGGGGGAAAATAAAAGCACAATCAATATTTCTGACTGAAATGTTCAGTGCATATCTGTGATACATACCATTCAGAAGAGTGAAATTCAACAAAGTAGTCAATCAAAGCTGTTAAAAGTGTATGAGAACATCTGCTCTTCTGAATCATTATTACCAAAGTATGTCCTCTTTTTAAAGTATTGAATGTAAAATTGCTATTGAACATCAGAAATACCTCTTTTTTTCTGATCTTGTTAATTATTTGATGTGCAGCTGATGGCCCAGAAATTGCATATATTGTCATACCGCTTAGTGAGAACACACAAAAAAGGTTGGATTGTGCACAAAGTGGTAGGCAAAACATGTATGAATTGGACCCAATCCATTTTCATAATGTTTGTAACTTGTAATGTTAATTTCCCTCTTTGTTGTTAAATATTTATCAGGTAGCAGGAGATGAAGTTATTGGATAGAAAACAGTGCCATGAGAAAAAAACAAAAACAAATTTACAGCATACAGTACTCATTACTGAATTAGGAGTCTATTTAATAAAAGTACCTCCTCAAACATAAACAAATATATAATCTTCATATAAATGTTTAGCTGCTGTTCACTGCATTAGATCCAGGGTATTTATATCCAGTTTGCCAGCGTACACAGTATCACAAAAGTTGTCTTTTTATTATTATTATTTTGCACACAATGCAATTTTGTATTGAGTGATAAATGAAACATACTGTAGTACACATGATCCAAGATAATTTATTGAACTACTCGTCAGAAGGAAAATGAATTCAAAGTAGATTTGTGACTCTAAGGAATGACATCATAATAGAACTAATAAGCAATATGATGGATACCAGCAAGATATAATTCTTAGTCTCTAGATAATAAAGACTGACTTCCTGATAAAAACTGCTGATTCATTTTACTATTCAGACTAATGGGTCTGATAAAGTCAGGTTAATATCTGTAGCTGTACATAGAGGAAAGAATACCATTATGATAGAAATCACCCTGATGTGTTTTAATGTATTTGAAATTTTATTACCAAAGAGATTAGACGAGCTGTGATACAACCAAGGTAGATTTTCATTCCACTACCAGACAGAAGCATCTATGGCATTTAAACATAATTACAGGTTCCCCATAATTTATTAATGTGTATATTATTGTACTCATTTTTAATCAAATCCACATTTCAAACTTTAAAATGCATCATATTAGTCCAAGAACAAAATTCTTTTGACTACAGAATAGATTAAAAAGACTAAATCTTAACAATATGAATTAGATACTAACACAAAGTGTATCTCATATACTGATCAAGTTAGTTCATCTGTTATTCAGTTATCCCATAAATACTCTAACAAGTCTTCACAAGATAAAAGAGCCACAATTCTTGATGTATTAGAAAAATCCTGCAACCACACAGAAAAAGAGCCGGTTTTGTTCAATATCTTCATTAATTATCTGAAGGATGGCATGGACTGCACCCACATCAAGTTCACAGATGACACTAAACTGGGAAGAGTGATAGATATGCTGGAGAGTAGGGATAGGATACAGAGGGACCTAGACAAATTAGAGGATTGGGCCAAAATAAATCTGATGAGGTTCAGCAAGGACAAGTGCAGAGTCCTGCATGTAGGATGGAAGAACCATCAGATTAGGCCTGAAATAAAGACTGGCAGAAGTTGGGTCATTACAAATCCTAAACCTAATTTCCCCAATACTAATTTCCCCCTAGTGTTACTCACACCTTGTCAACTGTCTGAAATGGGCCACTCATTACCATTTCAAAAGTTATTTTTCCTCCCTTGGTATCCTGCAAATGTTGGTTACAAATAATGAAACACAAGGCACAAAATTGTTATCTTTTTTACCTGTAACATAAATTGGAGATGTATATGTATGTGAACACATGCAAGACGAAATTAATAACTACCTCAGAGAGATGGAGAAAAACCTGAAGAAAAAAAATTTGAACGGGAGGGGTGGGGGAGTTAGGAATGGGAGTATAAGGGAATATCATGGAGGGCTGCAGTTGAGAAGGGAAATATTGGAATTCAATGTGTTTTTTTTCCCCTATTTTATTTCCCAAAATATTATTCAATGAAATAAAGATAAGATTTGAGTTGACAGAAATGGACAGAGATATAGATTGAGTGATAATATGTTCAAAAAAGAAATTCCAGACACATAATAGAGTATCTCACAAAATGACCCATTCTCATTTTGTGAACCCCGCAGAATTGCTTTTTTAATACACAAACTTCAGAGTCTCTGTGCAGCCTTCCAGCGACCTATTTATCTTTCGATTTTATCCCTTTCCATTCACTCTCACTTAGACCCTTGAGCCCAAACTGTAGCCATCATAATTCCATCCAAGAGATGCTCATCATGAACATGGAAAGGGGTTACCCCTTTTCTTCTGTCTCATTCGTGACATTTATCACAGATACTCACTAAATAATTTATTCTTACTCCAAGTGAAGTCAATGGCAAAATTCTCAACACAATTCAGAGAATTTATCCCAATACCATTATAGCTCCAAAGCCAATCGACAAGACTGATACTCTAAAAATATTGCCCACTGTCTGTTAAAAGCTCAGTTGGCAATCTAGTCTTAGGGTATGACTTCTCTACAGCAGTAGGTCGATTTCCCTTAAGTCGATTTTCTAAAGCAGACTGCATAAAGTCGACTTAGTGCGTCCCCACAAAGCACAGCAGGTCGACAGTGTCCGTCCTTACAACTTTTGCAAGGGTCGACATAGCGAGCATTGCACTATGGGTAGATAATCCACCCTGCCGGGAGTCTCCAGCAGGCACCACCTTTCGGGGCAGCCGGGCACGCTCCCCAGGGGACCAGCCACCAGTCCGAGCAGCTCCGTGGCCCCCCGTGCCCGCCCGAGCAGCCCCGCACCGGCTCCCCCCGCCCACCCGAGCAGCTCCGTGGCCCCCTGTGCCCGCCCGAGCAGGTCCGCAGACTCCCCCGCCCACCCGAGCAGCTCGCGGACCCCCATGCCCGCCCGAGCAGATCCGCAGACCCCCCCCCCCGCCCGCCCGAGCAGCTCGTGGACCCCCGTGCCCGCCCGAGCAGATCCGCAGACACCCCCCCGCCCGCCCGAGCAGCCCCGCGCCAGCTCCCCCCGCCCGCCCGAGCAGCTCGCGGACCCCCGTGCCCGCCCGAGCAGATCCGCAGACACCCCCCCCGCCCGCCCGAGCAGCCCCGCGCCGGCTCCCCCCGCCCACCCAAGCAGGGGTCCTGCTCGTGCGGGCAGGGGAGGGGAGCCGGCGTGGAGCTGCTCCGGCAGGCACGGTGGTCTGCGGAACTGCTCGGGCGGGGAGAGCTGGCGCGGGGCTGCTCGGGTGGGTGGGGGGGGGGTCCGCGGACCTGCTCAGGCGGGCACTGGGGGGCCGTGGAGCTGCTCGGACTGGTGGCTGGTCCCCTGCGGAGCAAACGGGCATTGTGGAAGGTCGGAGGCTTAATGTCACATGCATTCTCACTAGTTGACAATCGACCCGGAGAGGTCGATTTCAGCGCTACTCCTCTCGTTAGGGAGGAGTACAGAAGTCGATTTTGAGGTTCCTTTAAATCGACTTTAATGGCATGTATGTGAGGACGGGTACATGTTTATATCGGCTTAACGTCGCTAAAGTTGACGTTAAGCCCTAGTGGGGACCAGCCCTTAGACACATATTTAGTGGGCAAAACATTCTGTGTCTTAACAAGACCTTAATGCAAGCATGAAAAAGACTGATGTCTCAGCAATAACAGTGTGGCACCCTTATGCTCTTTTAACACATTTACAGTGTATTATATTGACAGATGCGAGTTTAAAAGTCTTTGGAGCCATATTCTTGGGGAGAATAGCTTGAGAAATATGAATCCCATGAGATTTCACTTCTTCAGCAAGGATATTAGGTATTTAGGTAATAACAGGCTTTTATTTACCATTTTGATATCACAGATGTTTGAGAAACAGCACCTAATTTGGTTTTCAGTGTTAACATGTCAGAGAAAGCTTCAATATATCTCAAAATAAACAGAAGAATTCTGTCAAAGTATGATTAAAATTGTACAAACTGTGTACAATTGTACAAATTGTACAAGCTGTGAATTTTTTTTGTAACTTATCATTTTCTTCTGAATGAGTGTATGCCCTTTGATGGTATAGTGGATAAATTCACTAGTCTTTCATCAATGGCAATCTATAAAAGGATTGTTTCTTGGCCTAAGTTAAAAGCGAGAATGAATTTGGTGGTCTCTTCCTTGTATCAATTTCTGAACATCTAAAAACTCACCACAGAGTTCAGCACAACTGACACACAATCTCTTCTCTGGAGAGATCCACTTCTAAAACTTCAGGCCCAGTGCAGGTTATTACTGAAGTGGGTTGCTAACATTCGCTGGCAAAGCTCTCTGTTACATGTCTATCAATTCATTGCCATTTGTACATGACTTACATGCTAAAACATATTTTTTCTCCAAGAAATTTTATTTTCTGTTACATTTCTTCATTAAAAAAAAGGAGATGCACATATATGTTCAGTATAAATATCAGAAGGCACCACTATAAGTTCATTCTGAAACCTCTGTTAAAGGGAATGAAAATTTGAGAGAATAAGTATATCTTTAGCCTACTTCTGAATGTAGTTAACACAATGAGAGATTTTGTATCATCACTATAGATGGTTGGGAAAAAAAAATCCCCTGTGAAAAAAATTGACTTTTTGTCAAACAAACAAATGGTTTTCAGCAAAAATGTTACAATATAAACCTCAATGTTTTCTACATAAAGCAAAAACTTTTTTGAAAAAATAATTAAAACTTTATCTGTTTTGCAAAATATTGCTGCAATGTAAAAAAAAAAATTCACCATCCCTAATTATTAAGCAAAGTATTCTATAGATTTAAAGCATGGTTAACAAAGGAGTAGTTTATGTCACCTCTAGTGTACAGGCATATTTCTCTTGTGATGCCCATAACTTTGTAAATAGAAGTCCCATACACATCAAGGGAGAAGAAATCCCTCTATGCATGGTGCACATGTGGTATAGAAGCAATGTAAGGGGTAGAATGCAACACAAAGTGATACTGAGATGAAGCTTCCCAGTTCACAGAATTTTCAAACTACTTCAGTATTTATAGAAAATGCTGTTCTCAATTATTTGTTCTTCTGATGATTCAGTGCTCTCAGGATCCAATGCTTTACCTACTCCGTTTAGTTTACTGTTACAACAATATCCTACCAGATCACCAATAGACAGCAGTTTTATACCAACTAAGCTGATATAATTTTTAATATGCAATATAATAATAATAATAATAATAATAATAATAATAATAATAATACTTTGTATTATACTGTGGTTCTTTTGCAATCTCAAAGTAGTCTACACCAGTCAAACTCTAATGACTTAAGTGGAGGTCATCCTGAGATACATCAGTATGAGATAAGAATAAGTCTCCTGCTGTAAACACTAGATACCAAAAGACTCCCAAATTAACACAAGAAAAAACTGAATAATCTAATCCAGAAAGGAACATAGTGAAACCAACAAACTCATTTTTAATGTCCAGATGTGAAGCCACTGCATCAACTAGTATTAATATTTAGCTATATTTCCTTGAGTCACTAGCCAGACAACAGTTTTCAAATGAATTCCTTTTTACTTTAGAAAAAAAAAAAGTTAAGGTAACACTTATCTGCAAAAGACGGTTATAAAATCATTCTAATGCAGAATAAGATGCTCTATGGTGTGAAGTACTGACATAGGATAATCTAAACTATGATAGTTCAGGAAATTAACTGGAAGAAGTACAGTAAAGAAATGTCAAAAGATGCTATAGATGTGATTTACGTTAACTTTATAGAAAATGGGTAACATCTACATTTTTAAAGATGAAAATCTCTTCATGATGGCCTTATGAATGAATGGAGTAAAACATATTTCCTGTGGTATGAGAAACACATGGGAAACTGAATTTGGAAACCAAATCCCAAAAGCTTTTTTGGAACCCCTGTTCAAGCAGCGTAAAACAGGTAAATAGGGGGTTCATTTCGGGGTTACAGTAAATCACAAACTGAATATGAGTCAATGATGTGATGCAGCTGCAAAAAAGCTGCTAATATCATCCTGGAATGTTTTAACAGGAGTGTCTTATGTAAGGCATGCCCTGCTCTACTTGCAACTGGTGAGACCTCAATTTGAGTACTGTGTCAAATTCTGGGCGCCACTCTTTCGGAAAGATGTGGACAAATTAGATTCCAGAGGAGAGCAACAAAAACTATAAAAGGGTTTAAAAGCTGACCTATGAAGAAAGGTTAAAAAACCTGGGCATGTTTATTCTGGAGAAAAGAACCTGATAGCAGTCTTCAAATAAGTTAAGGGCCATTATAAAGAAGATCAGTTGTTCTCCAGGTGCACAAGGTAAGATAAGAAGTACTGGACTGCAGCAAGGGAGATTTAGGTTAGATATTAGGAAAAAACTTTCTAACTATAAGGGTAGTTAAGATATGTAACAGGCTTCCAGAGGTTGTGGAAGCCCTATTATTGAAGGTTTTTAAGAACAGGTTTACTTTGTCCTGCTTCAGCCCAGGGGACTGAACATGAGGATTTCTTGAGAGCTCTTCCAGTCCTACATTTCTATGATTCTATAATGGGAAGTGTCAAGACCACTTAATAATAGGCAGTGCTTCCAAATAGAGAGCAAGATGTTAACCTAGATATTATCCATACATATACATATATATCAGATTTAATACATCTGTAGCATCTCTTGGGAATTACTGGTTCAATTAAGACAGAGTACCAGAAAAATTAATAGACTAACATAGAAGCCCCACAGCTTTCCCTATAATATGATGGTAAAGGATACCATTATTTTAAGAAGTAAAATGGTAAAGGATACCATTATTTTTAAAGTAACCATCTTCAATGGATCAAGTGAAGTCTGCAAGCAGGGGTAGCTGCTAAACAAGTAATCAGGGGAACAGAGCAGCAATATAATACTAACAATCATAGCAAGAAAAGACAAAAACAAGTAAAAAATTAAATACAATCACACACAATTTTTTCAAATATGAGACCTTGGCTTCATATCGGGGTCAGTTTTGTTGGGTCTTGCTTGTTTTTATATTTTAAACCAAATGTGAAATGAATTAAATATCTATTTAATACATTGAAAATTTCTGGCAAAGGTACCCTCTTGGATCTGGGTTATGGAACACACAGCCAGAAACCTGATGACAGAACTGGAAAGAGAATGAAATAAAAGTTTAACAAAAGATCTGTAGGGAATGAGTGATAAAATCAACAGGGAATCACTAGTGCTCCAAACAATAGTCCAGGCAGCTGACTAGTGATCACCAAAAAGCCAAGTAAAGTGATAAAAAGCAGCAGGAAGATAGGAAGAAACAGCAGGAAACAATACAAGTTGCCAGGGGGTCCATTGAAAAGTTAATTGAAGCAACAAGCTGATAGCCATGTCAGGCAGAATGCATCAATGTGGAAGAAAAGCAAACAAGCAGTAGCTGAAACAGCCAAATAAAATGTAGAATGATGGAGAAGGAAAAAACAAATCATTGGAGGCAGACAGACAGCCCACTGCAAGGGAATGTCAATAGCCTGATACCAGGCAAAGATGGAACCTAAAATAAAAAGATAGTCAGAAACACTCCAGACAATATTCCGCCTGACCCTTATATTGATGTACAGGGGTAGAGTACGTACATTTTGATGGTGGCCAGACTAGCTTCAAGCAGATTTGCACTCACTTCAATATGCAAAAGGGAATTTGCTGTTCCCTCCCAATTTGCTATGGAACAACATCGGAATAGGTAGGGTGTGGCACAATCCTAAACATCAGCCAGCAGAATTGACAGACTACACAACAAGAAGATAGCTACATTCACAACAGAATGTACTAGCAGTAGTGTAAAATTTTCAGTCTCTGCTGGTACTTATTATGGGCTGTGCCTAAATGAATCAAGCAAACCCAATTCATTACTGCCACAGCTAGAAGTAGTAAATACCCAGCATAACCACTGAAGATCTGAAAAATGGATACCTCTGAAGATAAATGTATTAGTTTAACTTTGTAAACAATGGTACAAGCTAATTTAAAAATAATTACAAAGACTCTATCCACATAATGATTTCTGGTGTGATATCAAGCACATCATCCTGAGTCTAGAAAAAGAACCCTTGTGACTAGTCTATTGATCTGTCACCTCTTATGATTTCATGACCTGAAGTGATTTATACCAATTGTATTTTTGTTTTGTGCAATATTTTTGGCTTAGCTTGGTTGAGCCACTCTACTTGATGACATTTCCCTATTTGTCTGTCTTGTAACAGGATAGCTTTTGAATGTTGCATCCAATTAATTCAAAAGTTTCAAGGAATGCTTTGGCATCAATGGGAAGAAGCCCATTGATCTTGGTGAAATTCAGAAAATCAGAAAGGGAAAATTGGGATACAGGGAGCCCTTGCATCTAGTTAGTAGATCCACCAGCTTCAACCAGGTCTGTAATTCTTTGATCTACAGACCCAGTCATTCAGGGTGTCAATAGTTCTTTGATGACAGCCACTAATACCTCCTAGAATAATAATAGCCTCCATCTCAGATCTGCCCATCCTCCCAATAGAGTTCAAAATGTTGCAATCCTGAATGACATATCTCCCAGATCCCCCAAAAAAGTAAGAGCGGGGAAGAGGGAGGCAGAAATGGAAAGGCAGAATGGAGACAGAAGGAGGAGCACACAGAACTTATGGTGGTGTGGGAAAGGAAGTCCAGATATGGGGAAGGGGAAAACAGGAGATGCTGTGAACGTAATGCTTAATGGGAAAAGAGGATATAGTGACCTGCTAACATTGGAGGGGAGATGGAAATGGGGACAGTGGTATATGGGAGGATAACACAGAGTCCTTGTCATGTGGCAGAGAGTGGAATGGAAACACACAGAACTCTTGGCAAGGGAAGAAGAGGTAAATGGGGGTGCATAGACCCCTTTCCATTGGAGGAGGTGGAAAGGGGATATACAGAGTTCCTGGCATAAGGAGAGGGGGTTTGCAGGCAGCACCTGAAATAGAGATGAATGGGAAGATGGCACACAGGGAGAAGTGGAAGAGAAATGGAGGAACGGAAGGAGCCCCCCCCCCCAGGAGGACAATGAACTTGGGCTACAAAAGCAACAAAGCGAGTGACCTTTTAGTAAATTATACATGTAATGTTGTTCATCATCCATGTTATGGTGGCATGTAATAAAACGATATATGCTGAGATGTGGCTAAGTTTATAAACCTTGCAGATAGACTGTTTGGTGACCACACAGTATGCTAAAAGCAATTTATGCTAATTTTCATGGTCAGAGGTTTAACATTTATTTTTACAAGGTGTGATATAATAATATAATAATTAATAATACATTATAATGATGATTAATAATAAACCATTATATCCCCCAAACTAATAATACAATGATTACAAATGACAATATTTAGAGAAATGTTTTGTAAATGTTATGCATAGATTTATGCTGGTGGAAGTATAACACAAGAGTTTTTAAAATCTATCAAATACTTAGAGTGGAATTTAGTGTTCAAAAGTTAATTTCCTGTGATTCTGGTAATTCATAAAGTACAATGGGTTAAAATCCTGACCCCAAATATATCGATGGCAAAACCCTCATTGACTGCAGCAGGGCCAGGATTTCACCTGATAAATCTATACTTTAAATGTCATGTGTCTCAAAAGCCAAAGTAGTTTCTCTTACATCACATCTGCCAAAAGTAGATCAAATATACACTTCATGTCCATATTTAACTTATCACGTTACTTTATACATGATTTTTCTTTTGCTCTCTCCAAAACTGTGTATGTGGCAGGAGCCGTATAATCAAGAAGCAAACAATGAGACAATACTGGTCAGCATGATGGGCAGAGGGCTCAGCACACCAAGGGCCTAACCACTCTCAAGATGTAATATAGATAGATATAGATATATGGGCCTGATTCTCAATCACCTTATACCTTTTATAGTCCCTTACACCTCTGCAAAGTGGACGTAAAATGCAACTATTCTGATTTTCTCATGCTGTATGCTGATTTTGTACTCACTTTGCACAGATAAAAGATTTCACAGGATGAAAGACACTGAAGAATCTGGCCCCAAACATATAATTAGTGTTTTAAACGAACATCATTTAGTGGATGCAGTAAATACTGATATGTAATGTGAAAGTTATTAAAACACAAACTCCTGACACCATATAAATCCTAAAAACAATTATGATGTAAACACTTATGGAGAGATTTTTTAATTCACAAATCAATGCCCATTATAGTCACTGGTCAATGATCATCATAAGTGCATAGAAAGTCTTTGTGCTAATATTGCTGAAGAAATTGCCAGATCTATTGTGCATACCCATCTCCCTGCTTTTATAACATAGTTTATTTATGTAAACCTTCTGCCAGGTATTTAACAGCAGCACAAAGGGCCAGAATCAATATGTCTAGGTTCCCCAATGACAAATAACTAAACCACCGCAAGATCCCACCCAGAAACTTGAGAAATCTAAATGGCCAGAATTCTCCCACTTGCATGCAGACTGTATACAAACAAAGACATATTTATTCGGGGGTAAGGGAACACAGTCATATACCCCTTCAAGAATCAGAGAGGTAGCCGTGTTAGTCTGGAATAGCAGAGGTAACAAAGTCCTGTGGCACCTTAAAGACTAACTATAAAGTTTTGAAGCATAAGCTTTCGTGGGCTAATACCCACTTCGTGGGATGCAAGCAGTGGAAGTGTCCAGAGGCAGGTATAGAAAAGTAGGCAAGAACCAGGTGGGAGGTAAAAAGTTTAGTCCAATTAGGCTGAACCAGCTTGTTATCTCCGATCAGGGAGGGTGGGTTATTCTTCTAGCATTTGAATGGGGGGTGTGAACATGGAGAGAGGAGAAACTATTTCTGTAATTAGCAAGCCATTGTAGGTCTTTGTTCAATCCGAGATTGTTTGTGTTGAATTTGCAAATGAATTGTAGCTCTGCAGTTTCCCTTTGCAGTCTGGACTTGAAGTTTTTTTGCTGCAGTATGGTGACTTTTAAATCTGTAATTGTGTGTCCAGGCAGGTTGAAGTGTTCTCCTACAGGTTTTTGTATATTGCCATTCCTGATATCTGATTTGTGTGCATTTATCCTTTTTCGTAGGGACTGTCCAGTTTGGCCGATGTACATAGCAGAGGGACACTGGTGGCATATAATGGCATATATGACATTGGTTGATGTGCAGGTGAATGAACCAGTGATGGTATGGTTGATCAATCTCGGATTGAACAAAGACCTACAATGGCTTGCTCTGCCTGCTGCTTCTCCCCACTCCATCCCATTATACTAAGGAGAGATGTCAAGTATGCCACAGACACTGGACTGTCACGATGCAGGTAGTAAAATGGTTAGTAGAACCAACTTGCCTTTGATTTTGTGAAGTCTTCATCATGTCTAAGCAATTATAGACAGAAATGGAGGGGAAAATGCTTCAGAGACACTCAGAACATACTGGGATAAACCAGACTGATCTATAACAGAGACTATGTGATACATGGACTTTGGTTTAGGGAACACAGAGATCTTTTGTAAAGAAAAT
Source organism: Sternotherus odoratus (assembly GCA_032164245.1). Classification (NCBI taxonomy): domain Eukaryota; kingdom Metazoa; phylum Chordata; order Testudines; family Kinosternidae; genus Sternotherus; species Sternotherus odoratus. Next base: position 62,810,758 of record JAVMKO010000004.1, on the reverse strand, counting down.
ATAATTTAAAAGGCTAAGATGCACATATTAATGTCTATTTGCTTATTACAAGAATCAGAGAGGTAACTGTGTTCGTCTGGAATTGCAGAAGTGACAGAATCCTGTGGCACCTTAAAGACTAACTAAAGTATTGAAGCATAAGCTTTCGTGGGCTAATTCCCACTTCGTCGGATGCATACTCTGTGATTTTTTTATATACAATAACTTTGTATCAATAGTGTTTTTTCACATTGACCATATTGTGAATGGTTTATTGTTTGTACTGAAATTACTAAAATGAAAAGGGGGAAAAAAACAAAGAAAAAGGAAAAAAAGATAGCAGCATTCAAAAGTTTAAGTGAGGTTCTTTTTTTTCTATGTGCACATGTAGTTGTAAGAACAACATGTGAATAGGTAAAATCAAATAGTCCCTGTATACAAATGCAAAAGGAGACCCAGTTTTCATTCTGGGCCTCTAAATTACACACACACACACACACGTACACCCCTCTACAACTAATGGTTATAGGATCCGATGGCTGGAAGTTGAAGTTTGACAAATTTAGGCTGCATGTAAGGCACAATGTGCCAAAGGTTGTGTTGGATTCTCCAACACTGACAATTTAAAAATGGAGATTGGATGTTTTTCTAAAAGATATGCCCAAATTCAAACAGGAATTATTTTGGGGAAGTTCTATGGCCCGTGTTATCCTGGAGGTCTGACTAGAAGATCACAGTGGCCCTTTCTGGCCTTAAAATCTAAAAGCCCAGTTAAGGCATGAAAACTGATTAGATACATACTTTATATTTGTGGTGGAAAGGAATCTCACCTCTGAGCTAATTGCATATTTCTAGATAAACTAGAGTCACTACTCGAATATTTCTGGGGTTATCTAGATATCATTAAACAGATCATGCATTAAGGTTCCAGAAATAATTTACAGTTGTTGAGAGGTGCAGTGCATGTTGTCGAGAGGTGGTTAATTTTTTTTGTTGAAAAGTATATATTCAACAAAAACAGACTTTTTAAAAAAAAACTTTTTTTCACAAATCATTTTTGTATTTTGGAATTTTTCCAGTTTCTTAACAAAATCATTTTTCTCATTTTCTTTCTCCCCTCACGTCCAATGGGAAAAGGGGGAGAAGGGTGAGAGAGGAAAAGGGGAAGCGGAAAGCAACAGAGGGTGAAAAAGCCCAAAGGCTAACAACTGGAATACGTTTGTAAGTATTTTTTTTAATCATTTTAAATAAAATATTAAAATAAACAAAAAATCCATTTGAAAAAGGATGGATTGAAGAGGAATGAAAATATTTTTTTTAATTGATTTTTCTCACAAAGTATTAGCACCTCTTATTCTTAATGTGAATATTAACTTGTGTTCTATGTGGCATTATGAATCTGATTCCTACACAAGAAAAAACTCTTTCCAAATTCCTAGCATACAGAGGGAATGTGAGGTTGCATTATCCTATTGGATGGTGCAGCTTGAACTCCCACAATCCATGCTCAGTCTGTATATGGGAGCCATTATAAAAAAGTGTATTGTGAATGAGGTAGGCAAATGTAGGAAGAGAAATAATGATCTCATGATTAAGATAGTTGAATGCTGCCCTCAAGAACTGGATTCTATCTCTGCCTCTGCCACGGAGTTTGTGTGTGATGCCAGGCATGTAATTCAAACCAAACTTGTCAGTGGTAATTGCTAATTGTGTGTTCCTAATTGTTTGGGTGCCCAGCTAGATACTCTGGGAGCTGATTGGCAAAATGGCCAAGTACTCACAACTGCAGCTGAAATCAATAGGAGCCATGATTTGAATATATAAAGTGCTATCTAACGCTAAGTACTCTGAAAAAAATCAGGTCTTAAGCATCTCACGTTGTGTATCCAAAAGTAGTGGAAACTTTTGATGTACATTTTATTGTGCACCAGTGCCCTGAAAAGTGGTGATATTTCCACACCTTCATCTCACTGAGGCATTTTGAAGATATATAAACTAATGTTTGTGATGCAACCTGATACTGTAGTGATGAGCACCATAGAAAAACCACTCAAGAAATCAATAACTGTCTTTAGAGCAGGGTTTGAATAGTGTGCACTAAATAAGACGTTGGAGCACATATTGAATAATGAAGAGAATACAAGATAGTGAATAGCTGTTTACTAAGTTAGCATTGTCCAGCCTTTACACTGAACGAGGCTGGAGAACTCTGGAAAAAAATGTTATAACATAATTAAAGATTGGGGCACAATTCATAAACATAAACAGGTTGAATTAAGGTTCAGAGACAGCCTTAATTCTAACATTTTGTAACTTATGAAAGCTTGATTTTACAACCTTAATAATATTTGTTTAGTGTAGCTTTTTGTATATAATACCTATAGTATGCACGTGTGTATATATAATTATAATAACATACATAGCTGCTACATTGGTTGGAAGACAATATAGAAATACTATATTAATGAACAACAAATGTGAGAGAAAGAGAGAGATGTTAGAGAAATTTTGTGTTGAAACAAAATGTTAAAAGGTCAAAATAATTCACAGTTAAAGAATGGGAAGATTCCATCACATCCTAATTAATTTTTGATATGCACGTTTTAAATAGTTTAAGGAAATAATAATTTAAGGAAATACTTTTTCCTTTTTTGTGTGTGGAAATTTTAATAGATATGTGTGCCACAAAAAAATAAAAAATGGGGCCAGGAAAGTTTTAAAGGCAAAAATAGCAGAAGCTGCATATGGATCAGAACAGTATCAGAGCAGACACCATTTCTGAATCACCATTTTTTACTAATGTATGAAACTTTTAGAGCACTCAAAATAATTAGTGGGGAAAGGCTTTTCTAAAAATTATGATCAGTCTAATGTGAATCTTCTTTGTCTTTTAAACAGCAGGATTTCTCCAATACTGTACATGCCTTTATAATTACTTTACTTGAATGTGATACTTTAATGAAGACCAGTTTAATTAAATTAAATTTCTCCCGAGTGGTAACTCAATCAAAATGCATTCTACCCTCATTATATTATCTGTAGGAGTCCAACATTGTAAGTGCTATAAGAGCTTGTTTTAATGAGTGGTCATAATGTACTATACTTGAGAGTCAAGTTACAGACAATTTAAATGTCATATAACACAGACATGTATATTAAGATGAGAGAGTAGACATCTTAGTATCTAATTAGTACAGTCTGTTTATTATAGGTTTAGACACAAATTATATTTTATGTGTGACTTATGACCAGCTTCTACATATAATGCCATAATGAATGCAAATAGTCATCATAATAATTATAATTAAATGTATATAAACTTATAAAGACAAATATTTTCCCTATCTCGGTGATTAGGACAGTAACCGATGAAGTATATTCTGAAATGCTGTTCATTCCTATCTCATGTAGAGTTGGTGAAAATTCTATACTGCTAACGTAATGGAAGTGTTCTAATTTTCAATATGCATTTTCAAATCAAGATCTGTTTATCTTAGGGTTGTTCGTAGTATACATTGCTGTCATATTACAGTGCTTTTCTTTAAAGCAGGCCTCCCTTGAGAGGTCCCTAGCTGATTTCTTTATGGAGTCTTCTACTCTTCTTCCTCTCTAAGTTGCTGGAAGTCCTGGTTTTGGTGACAGGTATGTCCTTCTGTCCTAAGTCTGGGTGAAATCACACCGTCCAGTCATTCTGAGACTAGGTCTTTCAGCTGCAGCCCCCATTTCCCAACTCGTCACTGCAACAGACCCAAGTGCATTTGGCACTTGTAAGCCATTTTACTCCATGGACTTGTGACCAGTAAATTTATTAGAGTGACTCAAAAACTGCATCTTCAAAACAAAACATTATTTATTGAAGATAATGTAAAATTACCCATGATAGGTATATCTATAGCTGACTGTAAAGAGTTACAGAGGGATTTCACTAAACTGAGTGACAGGGTGACAAAATGGCAGGTGAAATTCAGTGTTGATAAATGAAATGTAATGTGCATTGGAAAAAATAGTCCCAATTTATACTTCTAAAATGATGGAGTCTAAAGAAGCTGTTACCCACAAGAAAGAGATTCTGGAGTCATTGTGGATAGTTACCTGGAAACATCCAATCAATTTGTAGCAGCAGTCAAAAAAGCTAACACAATGTTAGGAACAATTAGAAAAGGTATAAATAATAAAAAAAGAAAATATAATGCTCGTATACAAATCCATAGTACACTCACATGTTGAATACAGCATGCAGTTCTGGTCACCTCATCTCAAAATATGTATATTAGAACACAAATGAATAGTGGTATAGAACAGTCAGCTATGGGAACTGGTTTCCCATATGCAGTCAACTATGGGAACTGGTTTGTGATAGCCTGGTATGGGAACTGGTTTGTGATAGCCAAAGTATAACTAGGTTCAAAAAGAACTATATAAGTTCATGGAGGATAGGTCCATCAGTGGCTATTAGCCACGAAGGTCAGGGATGCAACGCTATACTCCAAGTGTCCCTAAACCTCAAACTGCCGGAAGATGGGACTAGATGACAGGGGATGAATCACTCAATAAATTGCCTTGCTCTGTTCATTACTTTTGAAGCGTATGGGACTGGCCACTGTCAGAAGACAGAATACTGGGCTAGATGGACCACTGTTTTGACCTGGTATGGCCATTCTTATGTTCTTATTCATTCCCCAGAGTACAAAGCACATAGAGCAAAATCTTAGCTTTCTACACAATTGACCACAAAAAGTGCTGCTACTTATTTACATAGCTGAGGTGGAGAAGATGGTGAAGAGCTACAAGGCTTCAAACTTTCCTTTAAATTAAGACCAAAAAATTGGTTATATGCACTGCCTCCTTAGTTCTAAGAGCCCTTCATGTGAAACTTGCCGGTGTCATCCCTCTAGCTCAATGTCAAGGGCGTGAGACACTTTGATCCAGTTCCATGTCTCTTTCAGTTGATGAGACCAAATGCTGCTGTAAAGATATCACAATATCTACAAGAGAAACATCTGATGATGGTGCAGTAGATGTATCAAATTAAACCTGGCTAAAGCAAAGTGATACTGTTCAGAAGGAAAAATACTTTGCACTGAAAGAAAGCACTCATCCTCTATTTGTAAAAGTAGTATGTAATCTGTTATTCCCTCTTGACTCATCCCTAAATGTAGATATACAAATAACACCGTCTCCCTGTTCATTTCCAATGCCAATTTGAGTTCTTGATGAATTATCAGTGCACTGAATGGGTCAGCTACAGCATTCATCTATGATCTTTTGAGATAGCTGTATTCTTCTGGTACAGTACATTTTACATAGGCTAGAATCAAATGTGGGAGAGGCAGGCCGAACTTGAAACACACATTTTGCAATAGGCTTTTCACGATAAAGCAAAATAGAGAATTAAGAGCAACATTAAGACATCACTATGTCAATTCTGATTGGCACATTGGATGCTATTTTAATACAAATATATATGATTAATGATAACAAATAACTTAAATATATTTATGACAACATTTTCAACAGTGGTCTATACTTCAGTGTGCTTTGATTTTCATGTGCCCAGCTTTGAACATCTATGGCCTGATTTTCAGAGATGCTGTTCTTGTTGAATTCAATTACAATTGTGGATGCCTAGTACCTCTGAAAATCAGGACCTAAGGTAAAGTCAGGCCCCCCAAATTAGGAACAATTTCTGAAAATGTAGGCCCTAGCACTTTGATGCTACGGGGAGGAGCATTCAAGATATACCTGTGACAGAAAGTTTGTATTTTAAAAAAAAATTCCTTTTGGAGGCTCATTCTCTTTAGATAGATAGATAGATAGATAGATAGATAGATAGATAGATAGATAGATAGATAGATAGATAGATCGATCCACCTTCTCCCCCGAGATGAGATGAATATCAGAGTGTCCTGTGATAATTTATAGATACTGTATATTGGACTGCTTACAGGGGTGTTTTAATTTTAACTCAACAAGAGTCTGTTTGGAAAAAACAGGCAGGAAGGCAAAGAGAGGCTCAAGATAAGCCACTCCTCACCAACAGTTGAGAGTTGTTAAGGAACAATGCCAAAACTATTGCCTCTGAGGTATCTGGTTCAGTCTCTTGCTGAGCCTACAGGGCTTGTTTTAAACAACAAAATAACTATAGTGTGGCAATAAAGGGTCCATATCTCAAGCCAGAGGTGATTTGCCTGTTGTGGGGAACCAAGTGGGAACATAGGACCCAAGGGGAATGTTTGAAGAAGTTAGTCCTACCTAGGTTACCATCAGAGGTAAGTCTTTAGGTAAAACAGAAGTGAGGCTAGATTCAGTAAATTCAACTCTCTCATTCTGAGTCTTCATAACGTTTCCTATTCTTAATTGCTGCAGCCAACATTGTGGGTGCTGTTTCCAGTGTGACTGACTTTTATGCTTCATTTTCCATCAGAGTTCCCATTCTTTCTATGTGTAAGTGGGGGAATAGTCCCACTGTTGTGGGGAACTCTCCTGGCTTCTGCACTGCCCCGGTGAAATAGGCTAGCGGAAGGATCTGAGTCCTCGCTCCCACTTCCTTTACACAGAGGCCTCCCTGACCTTGAGGGATCCCCTTCCACTCTCCTGTCTGGTGGAGTCCTCATAACCCCAACAAGGCTGGGCCCAGGATTCCTGGGGGGTTCAACCCCAAACTGTGCTGTGGTTACCTAGGTCAGAGGCTAAGGTGTCCTCACTCTGGGGTGCTCCCTCTGCACTGGACACTTCCCTGGCCCACTGATCATTACATAAAACTTAAAGCAAATGCAAATTATTTAATGAACAATTTATCTTAAAATGAACAAGGAAGAAATAGAACAGTTAGGGAAAACACATCACCCTGCTCCGTGGCAGGGAGCATCACACAGAATGTTTCTGGAGTGTCAGGACGGTTCACAGTCTGTCCTTGTAGGGCTCAGGCCTCCTTCTCAGCTGTGCTGCAGGGTCGCTGTGACTTGGACGTTTCCTCTGGTGATGGCCACACGCTCTCTGCCTCTGGATGGCTCCAGACCAGTTCTACCCTCTGTCTCAGCTCCACTCTGCCTCAGCATGGCTGCTGCTGCTCTGTCCCCTCTGGCTGTTACAGCTCTGCTCCCAGTACTGACCTGCTTCGTGGGCTGCTTCCCTGGCCTCTCTGCCTCTGGTTCCTGCAAGCTGTTCCCAGGGCAGGTCTGCTCTCTCTGGGCTGTGCTCTGTCTTTGGGGCTGCAGCTCTGCTCCCAGCACAGGGTCTGTCTCTCTGGGCTGCTTTCCTGGCCCCTCCGGATCTGGACCAGCTCTATTCTCCAGCTCAGTTCTGGCCCCTGCTCTCTCCTTAGCTCGGCCCCACTCTGTCTGACCCAGGCAATTCCAGCTCACACGGAGGACGGGGACCACCCTGCCCTCCTGACTCCTTGATTAGTCTCCCCACCTAGTCAATCAGGCTGATCTGGAGTGTTGGCCTCTCCCCATTGCCCCTGGGGACCATCAGTCTCAGGGTACTGATTGCCCATTGATCCTCCCCCTTTAGGTCCTGGGAGCTAATAATCAAAACACCCCACTGAGTCTTATTAAGGGGATAACAGTTCCCTTACATGTGTCTACACTGATGAAAGATATGGTTTGAGCAATGCCAGGTGGATTTATTTTCTCTTCCCAAAGCTTTCTAAAGTACTGCTGATATACACTGCACAATGCTTTCTTCCTCAGTCTCTCTTTGTGTCCCATTTTTTGTAATTCACTTGTTCTAGTCCATTGACCTTTGCACATTTCCCATCTAGCAGCTCATTTACAATCCCTACCTATTTCTAGCTGTCCGCTGATTTTCCATTTCCATCATCACTGTTTTGTTTTTTATTTCTTTCCCGGAGCATTTCCCTGTCATGCATCATCTTATTTTCAGTGCCCCTCACATTGTATCTACCTTAACTATCACTAGCTAAAGAAGTGTGAAGCTCACTGGCATAAAACAAACAAACACACAAACAGGATGTAAACAAATTTAATAAGGACACAAACACAAGCAGCTATTGTGCAAAACATGACACTTTACAGTTATTTTAGTTCTCTTAAGCTTAAGGAAGTAGTATTACCCCATTTTTTTTCTTTTGTCTAAAAATAATGGGGAAATTGAAACACATTATTGTTTCAGCTCATATGATAAAGTGAGACTAATTTAATGTCAAAAATGTTTTAAATATTCAAGCATTTAATATTATATCAGAATAAAAAGGAAAATAATTACAAACTAGTATGTTTTCTGGGAAATGTCAGAGGGCTGACACTATTTTAAACACCATCTATCCATTAAAAATATGCAAGTCAGGATAACTGAATATTTCCTTAACCTCTATTTAACATGAAGTGAATCAGGATACAAATAACTGAGTGGCTGCTGGAATTTGTTGACTGACTCACTAACCATATCTGACCATTGATGGAGTGGAATATTATATACTGGTCTCCAACATATAGTGAAAAATTCCCAGACTTAATTGCTAGAAATTACTGAGACTTAAAACAATAAACATTGCTTACAATGAATTTGCATTAAGAACATAGATATCAAAGCCAGTGTGCAGAAGATCAACATATTAATAACTGGAGTGTAATGTGTATTCAGCCATCTTGAATGCTGGCAAGTCAAACCAAAATCACTATTATAAAATGTGGCTATGATGCTTATGTTTGCAGCTCTTTTTTTGTCCCGTTAGCTGGTACAGTTGCTTAATGCACTATTGCTCTAGTTATTTATTAATCCAGAGTAAATTGTGCAAGAAATATTTGTAGCTAAGTGGTAACTATTACATTCATAATAAGTCCCTACTGAAAAACTGAGGCATAAGGTGCTTGTGCTATTTGCTTGAGCAGAATAATCTTTGAGTAAAAGGAGATAAAGTGAATATGCTACCTTGGAATAACTACTCAAAAAAGATATTTAAAAAATAAAAGCTATTGAAGTATAATGCAGAACATCTGTCACACATTTGTCCAGCTGGGGGCACTTTTCTTACTTCCCACACTTTTAATGGGCCAATTGATACAATGTTTTTCCTATAAAGTGGAATGCATGCCATGAAAAAACTATGTTGCATCTCTATGGAAGGCCTGCTGAAGTCTATCTAGGTTCTTATACCATCCTTATAATATCTGAGTGTCTTCCAGTAGTGTATTATGGGATGTCAGTAGCATCTGTCACATGTGGTTAGTTCTTTCTCTTTCATAATCTCACCAGGGGGAGAATTGTGTGTGCAGTGTCGTGTTGTTTAACTAATTTTTTAGTGCTTGGCTTTGAAACTTAACATCAGCCTTTTTTAACATGTGATTTTTATATATGGCCTTCATAGATGCTTTTTTTTTTTTTTTGCATAAAAGCATAAATTCTACCATGCACTAGTGTAACAGCCCTATCATTGCAAGAGCTTCTGCACAGCTCTCTATCACCTGAGCTACATTCATTATAGCAGGCAGTGTGCTAATTTGATATTTGGGTCTGAAATATTATGTCTTCTATGTCCAACTCTGCCACAAATTATTTAGTGTAGTCCTTAAGTTAACACTTCTGTAAAACAGGGGAGCCTGACATTTATCTATTTTCTAGGCATATGATGCTTTGTTCAGTAACAACAGTGGTGATATTAGCAGAATTATTAGTACAAGCTAAAGGCACCTCTTGAATGCATGACCTCCTCACTCTCAGTTCAGAGCACTTTCTTCTAGGCTGAAGTTATTTTGATGGGGATGGTACTAATGACATCAGGAGCACGATGCTCAGTGCAGAAAAAAATGTTCAGACATTTTAGAAGAAAGCCTCTGATTAACGGATTAACAGAGTGCACAGGATTTCCTAGGGCTTCTAACTTGGCTATATCTGAATCATAGAAGATTAGATTTAGAAGAGACCTCAGGGATTATCTAGTTCAACCCCTTGCTCATAGCAGGACCAACACCAACAAAATCATCCCATCCAGGGCTTTGTCAATGTTTAGAGAAAGCAAAGTGCACCTTGTGACCTCAAGTCAAATCCTTCATTAAATTCCAAGTTTCGGCTTCAAGCCATGGAGATTCCATTGCTATTCAAAGAAATGGTCAGAAAAAAGGGCTAATATTGTTAAAATTATCTATTTTCTCCAAACCTTTTTCTCAAAACTGGCTGAACACTTTTCCCCCTGAAACTTCAAAACAAAACAACACAGAAAACAAATCAAAATAACATAAAAAACAAATAAACAAGAAAACCAATCTCAACATTAGACCAAACACGGAACACTTCAGCTCAAAATTTCCCAGTTTCCAGAAAACACTTAAGAATATGCTTATGTCTTTCAGAGTTAGAGTGAAAGTTCGGTAAAGTTAGAAGCACTCAGAAATGGCTATAATGAGATATAATGCTACAGTACTCCCTGTAACTAAGGACTAGAAAGAAGAAATAATAAATTCAGGACCTGCAAGCAATATGTGAGAGTCCAAAATGTCACTTACTAGGGATGATACAAAAGAACAGGCATGTCCTCATGTAAGTAACAAGTACTATTAGTTAAGTAGTCCATGTATGAAAGTTTAATTTTGGTAGACATGTTTTCATTTTTTAAGACACGGTAAAACAATCCTGATTGAATGACTATCGCACACCGAATGGATTAAAAAACAAAACAAAACTGCAACTTGAAACAAAAAAAATACCTGAGTCATAAGGGATTTATTGAATTTCACATAAAAGGGTATTAAATGTGTGAAATGTATTATCAAAGGCAAAAATGGAAACAGCTGACATGAATATATTCAACAGAAGAAAATAGACTAGGCAATGCAATAGTGAGGAAGACAAGTAAAGTAGATGTTCTAGTCAAATTAGGTAAGTATTTCTGACTATGACTATTATTTTTTGTATAAGCTAAGAAGCCAGTTTGAAACATAAAGAGCAACAAGTATTTAAGTAAGAAAATTGTACAAAATGAAATTAGCAGCCCAGAAAGACTATATAATATTCACAATGAGGCTACAAAACACACACTCTTTGCTATGTCATCTAAAGTTAATATTGTCTTCATCTAAGATAATTAAAGTCAGGCCAAAAAATAGTTCAAATATAATACATAACTGAAGATACTTAAGTGACTCAAATATTAAAGAAAAATAATAAATCCTTGCTGTTGCTAAATATATAGCAGGAATTAGAGTTACATAGATTGGTTTCTCTTAAATGCAGACTTCAGAAAGTATGAGGGGAAGTAGGAGAAATGTGGGGATGGTGGATGATTGATGAGAATGGTGATGGAGGCTTTTCTTTACAGTGAAAACTTTAAGCATGATTTGTTTATTTAGAATATTTTTAATGTTTAACACTGAAAAAGTATTTGTCCTCCATCTGCAAGAACCCCCAGCTCTCTTTACAACACCCATTCATAGCCTCAAGCATTCTCCTCAATCCTTATCACCATGCCCCGTTAGTTTCTGTGAAACACACCCACATGCCAAGTCCAGGTAGCACAGCTCCATATTACAAAGTCCTCTTCAAGAAAGCTGTACCTACCACGAGAGCAATTAACGTAGCCCAATGCTGGTTAAACATTCCTGAATGTAGCTGACTAGGATGAGTGGGTTCTAAAAGAAAGGAGGAGTTCAGAGATTGTTCCTTAAGTACATCATTAGGTTCCTTAAGTACAACGTTAGGTTCCTTAAGAGGCCTGAAAGAATAAAATTAATATTTACAACTAACCCTCTCCTACATTTCAACAATATTGTACACACTGAAGAAACAACATACATAGAGGCAAAGCCAAGATTCATGGCTGACGGAGAAAAGGGTAAAGCTGCATGCACCTCACTAAAAGTATCTGTTAATAGCGGCAGTCTACTAATGGCTGCAGAAGTCTGTGGTGCATGAAAGGAGCTCCAAGAAAAGGACTTAGGGAAGAAAAAGTGCAGCTCTATTAAATAGGCATTACATTATCTATCATATTGAATTCAACATCATGCTGTCTGGCATATGGTATCTGGAAACAAACAAAAAACATTCAAATTTCAAAGGAGAAAAGCTATGCTGAATTTTTTTGAAAAATCTTGGCATTATTTGACATTTACTTAAGATTATTTTTACAGTTTTAAATATTAAGTGTTCCACAGTAAAATAACTTTGATGACTGCTCTTCAAAGATGACATATTTTGTCAGCCTATTGCTGCCTAAAATAGACTCTTTATCTGTTCAACAAAAGGTTTGAAAGTTTAAGGTAAGAATCACATTCTGTTCAACCACAGAAATGATGTTTGCAAGTTCAAAGAGATCACCACATTTACTGAGGAAAGTATTCTTAATGGTACCATTTAAGAGGCTGGTACATGCCCACCTTTCCTGTCTGACAAGATACAATTTAATAGTAGTCTTGTTCTCATTACCAAACACATTTTACATAGATTTTAAACTGGGCTTATTAGAGGTAAGGTTGAAATGTTGCTGCAGGAGTACAGGAGATCAGACAGAAACGGCAGACTATTAGTTTAAATTAATAATTTGGGACTAATGTCACTTTAAGACAGCACACTGCAATGGAGAGTGGAATGCATTTAATGTGTACTCTCTGACCAGCTGCCATGGCAAAATCAGACCTTCTGTGGTTAAAATATAAAGCTTCACATCATCATACACCAAAACCCAACAAAAATAAAATGAAATAAAGGGATTAGGCTTTTTGCAGTCAGAATATTTAACTGTTTAGGCTTTTTAGGCTGTAGCAGCTGCAGCCTTTCCCTCCAGACTCAGGTTACAGTAAAATGACCTTCCAGTATGAGAGAGAGTGAGACTGACTTTCAAATGTCTCCTCCTCTTTATCCTCCCTTCTAATGAGCATCCATTTCACCATTTCCAGCTTGATCTCACTGAAATTTTTGCACTGAACAGACATCTGTGATGCTTTGTCCTGTTCCAGGGGAGGGTTAAAACTCTCCTGTTACTTCACAACACAATGGAGAGGAACTATACACTATCTCAGCCAATCTGTCAGAGTGGGAGTGGAGATGGAGTACAGGTGAGGAGAGGAGAGATCCCTCAGGAGCATAGTGGGAAATGATACAGTATAGAAGGAAGAGAGTATGTGATGATGAAAAAGACTGGTATATTTGTGGAGATAAACGGGATAAAAAAGGAAAAGAAAGCCATGTGAAAAGCAATACAAAAACTGACAACATTGCAAGAAAACAGCAGTATAGTATAGAAGAAAGATGTAGAAGAAGCACGCCAGGAATGGAAAATAAACAAGGAAATGGAGGAGGGAAGACAAGATGGCTTTGGAGGAAAAAGCCTGATTTCTTAAAACTACAGAGAAAATGAGTAAATAGGAAAACAAAGACCTGGAAATGAAAACTTATGAAAAAATGCAAGATATTGATGGGGGGAAACGAAGTGTAAGAAGGAGAGACAGACACAAAACAAGAACAAAAAGCATAGTACATTGTTATTTTGTTATATTATGGAGAGTTTGCTGGCTAGGGACCATTATCTGTCCATACTGGAAGAAAGACAGGAAGTCATGGATGTGGTTACAAATGTATTCACTTACCCAGCAACAAATTGTTCAGTGCAATAAGTTCAGTGTTCAGATTGTTCAGTGTTCAAAGCCCTTTTTTAGCCCCCTTAAAGGGGGACAGGAAAAGGAGGGGATCAGGTCCCAACTGACAAGATGTAGGAGCCCAAAAACCTTCCTTACTCAGGTCCCTTAAGAGTCACTTTTCTTCAAATCTTATTCCAATACATTTGATCTGATAACCATATACCTTCCATACTAAGTATCTGCACTTAGATCTGAACATCTGCCACATTTATGTTGTGACATTATACCCTAACTCCCCTTCTCCACCCCACTTGGTCCCAGACTAGCTGTGAGGAAGACAAAAAGCCCTGCTCTGCCTCAGCCAGTCTGGCTGTGAGGTACAAAATTCCTTCCCAGACCCTCAAGGAAAAGAGCAAATAGTATAATGGCTACAGTAGAACAAAAGGGAATCCATTCCTTTTGACAATTCTACAGGGCTGCATAGGATATAAATACCACCCCACTCCCCCAGTCTCCACGAAGCAGGAAGGGCAACACAGTGACCTTAAACTAACTTAGCCCCTTCCTGTCCATTCACATAAACTTTCCCCTTTCTTGCCACTGGCTATAAAGGAGCCCTTAAAGGGGTGGCAACACTTTTCTTCTAGATAGCTGGGCAATGACCCACATGCAACAAAGGTTCCAGTGGCTCAATGCTCCTTTCTTTGTTCTCTGTAGTATCCATCAAAATTGGGTGCACTATAAATATTTATTCACTTTCCATCATATTGTCTTTGTGTTGAGTGTGAGTCACACTGTTATTAATTTGCTGGAGAGCTGGTTCTCAAGTCTCTCAGGGAAAACAGAAGCACAATACTTATTCCCCAAACTTGATCTGTTGTGAAATTCTCCTCACTCAGCAGATATGTAAGGGAATAGACATCTACTCTACACGTTTGATATAACACACGCACACACACTACCCAAGAACAGAAAAACAAAATAGAAAAAATAAATATAAAATTGTTAATGAAATAGTAGTCATACGTGATATCTAACTTTCCCAGATCATGGAGGTCCCTAACTCTCACAACACAAAGCAGACAACACACCTTGATTAATGAAGCACTGAAGGGAGGGAGAAAGAAAGAGAGAAAGAGAGAGAAAATTAATTCCAAACTTCCAATGATGGACATTTATAAACACTACTCAATACAGATTAGAGAGTTAGGATACTAATGAATATCATCCATGTTAAATGCTTCAGGTAAAGCATTCTGCAATGACGAGTCAGAGAAACTAATCAATAATTTTTTTCTTTGTTGGGCTTGTCCTGTGGCTTCTGGGTACAAATTAAACAGCCTCTTAGAATTGGTATGCTAATGTACAATGTTTATTTATTTATTTGATTTCTGTGTATATAAATACATCTTACTTCTGTTCCATTCTATGCATCCGAAGAAGTGGGTTCTACCCCATGAAAGCTTATGCTGAAGTAAACTGGTTAGTCTCTAAGGGCTGGTCCTCACTGGGGGGGGGGGGGATCAACGGTAGATACGCAACTTCAGCTACATGAATCACGTAGCTGAAGTTTGCATATCTGCCGCCGACTTACCTCTCGTCCCCACGGCAGCGGCAGTCGACGGTGCGCTCCCCCGTCGACTCCAGCTTGCGCCTCCTGGCAAGCTGGAGTTCCAGAGTCGACGGGGGAGCTCCGGGCAATCGATTTATCACGTCTTAACAAGACGCGATAAATCGATCACCAGAAGATCGATCCCGCGCCGCGTGAGTGAAGACCAGCCCTGAGGTGCCACAAGTCTTCATCGTCTTATTTTTTTACCATGTGATTCCTGGTGACTTTTATTTCTAAATTTAGTTTAAGATTGAGCCTATTTCATTGTTTCATATAATTTTGAAATTATGGAACTGGTGATTCAACACTATTGTTTACAATCTCATATTTTTTACATAAAATCATGTTTTACAGAAATCTAAGTCTATGTTTATTTTTGAATCTTGCAGTATTCTGGCAAATAACTACTATTATTAATAATAGTTATCTTAACTTCTTGACCTAAACTGTGTGTAGTGGTGTTTGTTATTGATAAGCAATTGTTGTGGTCAACCCTAGAATGGCTAAATTTCACTCAGACGATGCAGTGATCTGTACATATTCCTTCCATACCGCACAAAAGTTTTATGAGACTAAGTAAATGTTCACTTCTTATGAAGTAACTGTAACCATCTGAAAAGGCAGGTGGCATTTAGGTAAGCAGAATGAAGAGTAATTACTGAATTTGAATGTGACATTTGAGAGTCTGGCGGTTCTCTCAGTGACATGAGATTGTTAATGACTGTGAGGGTCAGGATTACAGTTTTACCTCACTGTGAAAATATGGAATTTGGAGTGCACCCCTACTCCATCATGGGAATTGGCTTCATAATGATGTAGGAGTGAGAGTGTTACTGAATACATGACAATATCACTTTCTGGAAAATGACTTTTTGGGGCAAATATTCTGTCCAAGTACTTGTCAATCTAACACTTGCTTAGCTTATGAAATCTGATAAAACCACAGCCCAAGTGGTGTGGTTGCATACACAGATAAACACAAAGGATTTGCCCTTAAATGAGCTACAACTATGGCATATCTGTCACTTATTAAAGTAGGATTTTTTTTCTAAGTTATTCATCATGTAAAACTAAAATCAGCAAACGTATAAGGTTAGATGTTTAGACAGAAATGTGTAGATAAAGACATATGTATTATAGTTTCAAACTGTGTCCAAAGTAGCTTTCAGCACAAATATACCATCAGGTTTGTTCAGTGCACAAATGCATGGCAAGCAGGTTGTCTGATATCAGGCAGAGTGTTCACTAAGACCTCAAGTGGCCAATTACAAACTACATATGCACATTTAGACTAATTAAACTCACACCCAAGTTATAATTACATTATTTTGATTTGCCAAATTTAGGACATAAAACTGTATTGCCCTCTATTGAAAAAGTGCAAGAAGTTACAGCAGAACTAGAGCAATCTATTAATCTGCCATCTAACATATAAGAGAAAAAAATCATTGAAATGTAGTTGTTGTACATAAACTATACAATGTGTTTACAGGAAAAAATATGTTATTAACTTGAGGAGTAAGAGGAAAGGTCTAATCCTATTCTAAGTAAAGTCAGTGGAGTTTTGCCATTGATTTAACTGGGAGTAAGATTATATCCATGGTCTTTGCTTTGTCTCTATTGCCTGACTAGTATCAGAAGTATCTTGCCCATAGGATAAATCAGGGGTGGACAAACGTTTTGGCCCAAGGGCCACATCAGGATTCCAAAATTGTATGGAGGGCAGGGTACGGAAGGCCCTACCCCCTATCTGACCCCCACCCACTTCCTGCCCCTGACCGCCCCTCTCAGAATACCCAACCCATCCTGCACCTTGTCCCCTGAAAGCCCTCTCCTGAGTCTCCCCCCAACCACCACCCCGGGACCCAGTGTGGCTGGGGCGGGGGGGCCTGAGCTCTGCCCCTTGGTTCACCGGAGCTCTCAGCCCCGTCCCCTTACCATGCCTCTCCCAGCAGCAGCTCAGGTCCCTCCAGAGCCATGCCACTGCAGCGCTGTCCACGGAATGCAGAAGCTCTGGGGGATGGGGGAATGGCGTGGTAAGGGGACGGGGCTGCGAGCTCCGGTGGGCCACGCGGCAGGAGCTCACCCCCCTCCCCGCCTCAGCCACGCTGCTGCAGAACTGCTCCTGGACATGGCGCTGAAGCTCTGGGAGAGCGGAGAAGGCAAGGGAGAGTGGACAGCAGGGGAGAGGCCGGGTGTAGCCTCCCCAGCCGGGAGCTCGGGGGGGGAGGGGGGCAAAATTAGCTCGCGAGCCGGATGAGGCCCACGGACCGTAATTTGCCCACCCCTGGGATAAATGATTCTCACCAAAGTCTATTCTGTGTTTAATAGTGGAGGACATATCTGAAATCCATAATTATACATTCCTAACCTACAATATTGAAAGGTTTCATGAATATTTAAGAGGGCTATTCTGAGGAAAAGATATGTAGATAATATATTTAATTGTAAAGAAAAAAATGCTTTGAAGTAGCACTTTCTACAAATCTTACTCAAAATTATAGCACTTTGGTGGTTTCAGAAATCTCAAGTCAGAAGGACCCACTTCTGTGTAAGCATGAAAAAGTAAACAAAAGGGTCCTAATTTTGCCTTCTGATCCAGATATTGGCTCCCACTGAAATCAACAGGAACAGCACACACTTATCCAGTGATGTAATTTAGCTCATACATTAGATTCATATATCTCTTTTGTTTAGTGTATTGACTAATTGTTTTAGTTTGGCTCTGCAAAATTAATCATATAGTTCAATTTAAACTGTATTTTATCTCTTCATAATTTCTGGCTGACAAATTTAAGTATTTGTCCTTATGGGCCAAATACATTCCTAGTGTAACTCCAATGCAGTAAACAGAATTGCACCACATGAATTTGGCTGTATGTTCTATTAAATAGTTACAGATGTTAATGGTACATGAAGAACTGTAGCGGGGTGATACCCGCTCCCTGCCGGCCAGGGCTGGAATAGCCCTGGAAAGAGGGTTTGTAGCTGGCTGAGCCTGCTAGCAGGCTTAAGTGGAAAGCAGGCTCAGCTGTGTGGCCACGCCCCAAACATTCCAGGCTGTATAAAAGCCTGGGAGGCAGGAGTTGGAGAGAGAGAGAAAGGGAGAGTGAGTACTCTGAGGGCAGTCTACTCTGTAGGCAGCAGGAGACAGGGCCTGGCTGCAAAGTACCCGGACAGGGACAGGGCGTGGGTGAGGCAGCTGGGAGCCAGGGAGCCTAGGCTCTAGAGAGAGGGCCCCAGCTTGCTGAACCTAGGGAAGGCCCGACCCACGGGGTACTGGGGATTGCAAGGGGGCAGTCTCCTCTGCAAGCAGAGGGAGACAGGCCTGGATGCTGGGAGCCTTTAGCAGAGTACCCAGACTGGGACAGGGCGAGGGCAAGGCAGCTGGGAGCCAGGGAGCCTAAGCTCTAGTGAGAGGGCCCCAGCTTGCTGAGCCTAGGGAAGGCCCGACCCACAGGGTACTGGGGGTTGCAAGGGGGCGGCCCCTGGGCTGATAAGAGCAGCAGGCCAACCCCTTCTTGCCGGTGATGAGTAGCCATGAGACTGCAGTCCGCCTCAGAGAGACTGAGGCAGTGGTGACTGGCAGTGGCCCTATCTGAGGCAAGTTGGGGATAGTGGGTGTTGGGTTCCCCAGGGAGGGGAGATCCTAAGACCAGGGGGGTACTACAGGGGTGCAGCACCCTCAGCGAGGGGTCCCGGGGTCCGGGAGGGGCACGGGACCAGTGTGGAGAAGCGGACGTCGGCCGGCAGAGGGCGCTCCTGGGTCAAAAAGAGCTAATTCCCAGACGACCAGATGGGGGCGCCGCCGGGTGAGTGACCGACCCCCTTACACGAACCATTAGTCTACCTTGAGTTATAGTGAACAAAAACAATCATTTTCATCATTAACTAACACTGGAGACATGAAGACGATATAGTACACATGTGAGGTATCACCAAGTTCTTATCTTTGACAAAGCAATTAAAAGAAATCAAAGTAACACTTATGTGCTTTCAACCCATTTCTTGCAAAACATGGATCAAATTAACATTATACATAATAACACTCTGATTTAAGTTAGAGAAACATTACACTGTGAATCTGCAAAGACTTTGATTAATACCCTATTAAGATAACAGCTCAGTCAGCTATAGTATTGTTTGTAATCTTAATGTTTTTTAGGCAGCAATGAAAGAGCAATAATTTTATTCCATTTGGAACAGAGTAGCACTGAAATAACTGAAGGACATTCAAGGAAACTACAATTCCATTATTCTTTTTAGATGTATATTTGATTACTCAGATTAGATTTTGTTTATTTCACAAAATGACTTTCCTTAAAAATCAGTCTAATATTAAAGATTTTCAAGGGACATGTTGTCTTACCTAAAATAGAATTGTTCTGAATTTTTGCCATGATTTAAGTGCCCAACCCTACATTTTGTATTTGTGAGGGTAGTCTTTATTCATGTGTGTAATCTGATTAAAATCATTGTACCACATCCTGAGAGATTACCAAAATTTTAATCAGTCTTTACGCAAGCAAACTCCCACTGAATTCATATACTCAACACAGAGTCAACGGCTCCTTTAAATGGAAGGCTGCCTTTATAAAGACTGAATAAAAATCGGACTAAGTACTGTGGTTCATAATCACACTACCTCCAAGGACCACATTACAAACACTGCAAATTTTACACATATAAATAGTCCTAAATTGAGCCATAAGATACTCACATTAGAAAAGGTTTGCAGAATTGGACCCCAAATAGGACTATCTCTCTGAAAATAGACCAATGATTCATCTAATTTCCAACAAAGGCCAGTCTAAAGATTTTTTTTTTGAGAGAGAGAGAGAGAGAGAGGTATAAAACTCATCTAAATACTGTGATGACAGGCATCTTAGATATGTGTATGATGATAATATTAATCTCATGTAACCACTTAATTGTGCAAATTTCTTTCTGCTACTGCTCAGTTTAGGTCCCAAAACACAAAGATTCACTAGTAAAAGTTTTGCCATTGACTTCAGTAAAGTCAGAATTTCAGCCAATATAATGTTATTTGAGCTGCAATCATGTAATTGCAGCTTCTGTTCTTATTTATATTAATGACTAATCTTTTCCTAAGTCTTATTTTACTCTAATATATACTTCCCCAGAGAGTTTCTCACGTTAATTATACAGTATTAAGCTTAAAATTCCAGCTAACCATCAGAAATTGATGGCCTTTAAAAAAAAACATTACAAGCATAGCATCTCAATATTATACAATAGAATAAATTTCAGATGAGGTAGAATTTGAAGGAAAAAGCGCTTTTCTGGTTTCAATGTGATGCTGAAAGTATGATCATCTCTTTCTTGTCTTTGAAGGAAAAAGTAAATAGGAGAAAAGGGAGTATAGTTTTAAGCATTTGCTTTATTTTAAGCAGATGAGAACTACAGTAAACCCTCGATTTAACGGACCTCGATTTAACGGACTTTGGATGCAACGGACAAAATTCTAAGCAAGTCTGATGCATGATCCGAAATCCATTTGTCGAGGGCTGGCTGCCGGCTCCCGACTGCCGCCCGGGTCCCGCCAGCGGGCGGGCTGGCTGCCGGCTCCCGCCCGGGTCCCGCCAGCGGGCGGGCTGGCTGCCGGCTCCCGCCCGGGTCCCGCCAGCGGGCGGGCTGGCTGCCGGCTCCCGCCCGTGTCCCGCCAGCGGGCGGGCTGGCTGCCGGCTCCCGCCCAGGTCCCGCCAGCGGGCGGGCTGGCTGCCGGCTCCCGCCCGGGTCCCGCCAGCGGGCGGGCTGGCTGACGGCTCCCGCCCGGGTCCCGCCAGCGGGCGGGCTGGCTGATGGCTCCTGGCTGCCGCCCGGGTCCTAGCAGCGGGCAGGCTGCGGAGCTGCCGCCCCGGCCCTGTGGCGGGCGGGCTGCTGCTCCGACAGCTCGTTTTTTTTAATTATTAAATAACGGACTTTCTGATTTAACAGACACCCCCTCGCCCGAATTAGTCCATTAAATCGAGGTTTTACTGTAATTGAATTCCATTCAAGTAAAAATCATGCTTAAGTAGGCTGACCATATTTCCTTGAGACAAAAACAGGACATTGGGATGGCAAAAACGGGACGGGGTTATGTAATATTCTGTATTTATGAAAAAGTAAGACAATAAAAAAAGTTTTATTACATGAACATATTGACTTGAGCTAACAATTATTCTTCAGTGACAGAACTCATACAAAAAATTAGGTAGACGTAGAGGGGGACTGTATTTCACCACGATCGTACCATGAATATTTCTCTGATGAAGTAATCTTACGCAGCAAATTTCGGTCTTTCAATACCTTATCATAAAACTTCTCACACTCCATGACACAATTTTGTTTTACAACTAACATAGAAAAGGGACCCTGGTGGCACCAGTCAGCACCTCCGACCGGGCCATTTAAAGTCCGATCAGCAGTGCTGCAGGGTGAAGGCAGGCTAGTGCTGCACTCTGGAAGTGGCCAGCAGGTCCTGCTCCTAGGCAGGAGGGTGAGAGGGCTCTGCGCGCTGCCCCCACCCTCAGCACCGACTCCACACTCCCATTGGCCAGGAACCGTTCCCAATGGGAGCTGGGGGACAGAGCCTTGGGCGACAGCAGCAAATGGAGCCTCCTGTTCCCCCTGTACCCCGCCTAAGAGCCGGACCTGCTGGCTGCTTCTAGGTCACACCGCGGTGCCAGGACAGGTAGGAACTAGCCTGCCTTAGCCCTGCAGCACTGCTGACAGGAGCTGCCTGCGGTAAGCCAGCGCCCCAACCCCCTGTCGACCCTGAGTCCCCCCCCCCAAACCCAGAGTCCCCTCCTGCACCCCAAGCCCCTGCCTCAACACATGGCCCCCTCCTGCACTTGAACCCCTTGGCCCCATCCCCCAAGCCTGGAGCCCCCTCCTTCAACCCAAACCCCTCATCCCCAGCCCCACCCCAGAGCCTGCACCCACAGTCACAGCCCTCACCCTCTCTGGTACCTCAACTCCCTACCCCAGCCCAGCACCCCCTTCTGCACCCTGAACCCCTCTTCTCTGGCCCCACCCCAGAACCCACACCCCTAGTTAGAGCCCTCAATGCATCAGGCCTTCAAGGGCCGTGGAGATTCCAGGTGCAGCATCGTCACCGAGTGTCTGCACTGGCTGGGTCAGTGCATGGCACAGCCACAGCCAGGCCCTGCAGGGGAGGGGCAGGGCCCCCGGCCCAGGCCAGTCCCTGAGAGGAAGCAGGGGAGGAGGCGCTTCGTACCCAGAGACAGGACAGTGTTTTGGTGGCAGCCCCGTGCGGGGAGCTGACTCTGCCCCTCTGCCAGTAGCAAAGGCAGGTTCTGCTGTTCCTGTGTCACCAGGGCCTCTGCCCACAGCTGCCAGCCTGCCAGGAGGCCGTAGGGTCGCCTGCGCTATGGCTGTGAGGCAGTAGGGAGGCCATCCCAGGAACCTCAGAGCCGGGCTGCGGGGAGGAGGATTAAGGCTTCCAGTGTCCAGGGAGAGGCTCTTTGCCAGGCGGTGGGAGTCTAGCCCACTGTGCTGCCTTCGGCTCCACAAAGGCGCATCTGTCAGGGCCCAACATGATGTCCCTTCTCCTCAGAGCCAACGCCTGGGGAATGGCCAGCGTCTGGCACTGCTGTGGGGATGGGGTGCAGGGGATGCTGCTCAGGGCCCCCACCCACGGAGACAGGAAATGTCCTTTAGGGGCTGAGAGTGCCAGGCCTCTTGATCAGAAAACCACACGGTCCTGGCGTCCCACTCTTGTCTCTGCTGCCCCATGTTTCGACAAGACCCTGTGGCTACAACTCCAGAGCCTCTGTCAGCGTCTCACTGTCAGCCAGTGACACGCAAAAGCAAGAGCCCCTGAGTTGTGAGCAGCAGCTGGGCAGGGATGGGGCCTGTGGACAGCCGGTGGCATCCTGGGGATTTTGTCCCTTCCCTGTGGGCTAGGGGCACGTGGATGGCCATGGCCCATAAGAGGAAAGAAGAGTTGGGAGAGGCCAGAGCCCGTCTCTCCCACTCCCTCACTCCACTGCACTCAGCTCTGCAGAAGCTAACAGCTGGAGCCTTGTGATCACGGCAGGGAAGCACCTCCGGGTGCAGCGTGTGTGACAGCGGAGCTTTGGCTTGTTTTAGAATCCCCCTCCCAGCAACGCAGAGCAGGTGACACGAAGTCACAGATGGAAAAAATGTACGCAATGGAGACACCAGTGAGTCCTGACATGACACTGCAGTCGGAGGAAGCCGAGCTGTGGGCCCTGAATTCCAGGACCCCTCTCCCACAGCCACCCCCTGGGCACAGACACACGCAGACGAGGAGCTTTGCCCATGTCCCCCCAAGGATTGAACTGATTTCCTTTTGCCTTTGTTTTATTTAACAATTGGCTCTCCAGGCTGTGCTGTCAGCTGGGAGTGTCCATGGCTGAGCAATGGAAGAAGATCTGATGGGAGCCTGGAGCTGGCGGCACTGAGCTATATATAGACAGCTAGGAAATCACAGCAGAGGCAGTAAAGAAAGACAGAGCTGCTTCAGTCTGTGTCATGGCGGCCGGCATGGTGCTTTCCCCAGTCACTAGGCCTCCAAAGGGGCCTTCCTCCTCACACCCCGTCATCGGCCTGACTCACTTGACATGGAGACACTCATAAACCTGGCTGGGCTAGACTCACCTGCCTGTGGGATGCTGGCAGTGTGGTTTAGAGCCAAGTAGGGTATGCGGGACTCAGGTTATAGTCCCAGTCTGGAGAATTGGGGGCAATGTGATCTAGTGGTTACAGCAGGGCCTTAGGCTCCAAAGAGGAGATGACTGAGGTGCGTGGTCAGGACAGATATGGAAAACCCGGCCCACACTAATTCTGCCTTCGACTTGGAGACCTAGCTGTAGACTTAATTTCGGGAGCAGTCACCCAGAACTTTGGGGCTCCAGTATCATTTCTCATTCCCTGGACACCCCCTCCCACCACAACCGCCTTTTTAACCCTCCTAAATTTACTTCCCATGATCCCCTACCCCCAGCACTCCCTCTCCCCCCGGAGACCCGCTCTCCAAGGCAGCACCCTGGCCAGGGTCCCCTTCTTTCCTCCCCTCTTCCCAGCACCCTGCTCTGCCCCTCTCAACACCCACACACACCACAATAGGGTTCCTGCCATTCTCCAGTCCCCGGATCACCCCTGCCCCTCAAGCCCACCCCCACGGATCCTCCCCCAGCCCCACAGATCCCTCCCAGCCCCCTGGATCTCTCCTCTGCTCCCCGCCTTCCCCCCAAGCAGACTCCTGGATCCCTTCTCGTTCCCCTGGAACCCTCCGTCATACCCAGCCCCCCTGAATCCGCCCCCCAGGTCCCTCTCCTGGCCCCATCTTCAGCTCCTCCACCCAGCGGGGGGATCCTCTTTCTCCAGCAGGACCGAGTGTGCCAGCACCGTAGTCACCAGCGAGGGGGGCGGAGCAGCCAGGGGGACCCCGCGTCAGGGCACAGAGCCCCGGCCACTTCCCCATCAGCGGCCCGGCACCGCACGACACCACGGGAAAGTGAGTCCGCCCGTCCCCTACTCTGGGACTCCAATCCACAAGAACGTGTCGGAGGCAGCCCCGGGAGGGACTACAACTCCCAGAGTGCACCACTCAAAACCAAACTACAAGCACCGGCGTGGGACAAACCTATTTAGACCATTTTGCTCGTTCCCCTCATTCTATTGGTTCGCAGCCGGCCGAGCGAGTTAACGAGCCCCCTTCTGATTGGTCCCCTGCCTGGGGGCAGGGAATATAAACCTGGAGTCTCAGCACTGGTGCCTTCCGGCCCCAAAAATGGGACAAAATTGACTTTTATATTAAAAAGACGGGATGGTTGGGAAATATGAAAAAAACGGGACTGTCCCGTTCAAAACGGTACATATGGTTAGCCTATGCTTAAGTATTGTCATAAGTATGAAGTGCCTTAGAATTACTGTTTTACCTGTAAAGGGTTAAAACCTGAACAGGAGAGGGGATGACGTAAAAGTTCTCATTCCTAAAGACAAAGGAGTTTCTGCCTGTCTCCATCTTCTCCCTGGCTCTGGGGAAATGAATCACCTTTCTACTCATCCCTTGATAAGTTTCTAAGTCAGCCTGGCAGTAAGTGAAGTTGTTAATTGTATAAGCTTGTAATCAATCTATGGTGTCTTTAACCTCATCAGGGAGAGAAATCCCAAGGGAGGGGTTAAGGCTAGAACTGAGTATCTGTGAAGTCTGTGTAAGTTGCATGCTTTTCTCTTTTCTTTATTAAACCTTTTTTTGTTATAAGAATCATCTGTTAATTCTATTGGAGGGATCTTAGCTTGGGATCGGAGTCTCTGTTCTCAATCTCTCCCAGGGAGCAAAGGGGAGGGGGTATTACATCGGGGTTTTAATGTGCCCCACTCCATAGTTTTGGAGGAATCACGTTAAAGGTGGCAGCGGGTTCCAAGCCCCAACTGGAGAAGTTTGGGTTTGGGGGGAAAAGATTTAACCTAGGCTGGGAAAGTAGCTTGGAGTTAATTGGTCTTTCATATAAGAGATCCCCACATCTTTACCCTAGAGTTTAGAGTGGGGAAGAAAATCTCTTACATGGTAGGCAGCGGTGGGAGATAGATATAAAGTTGTGAACCTAGAAAGAATAAAATAGAAGATATTGAGATTTTATCCTCTAAACAGGTTTTTTTCTGTGAGGGGGGCTGGAAAGCCCACACCTTGTAGGTTTCTGCAACCATAACATTTTGTTCAGAGCTATGAATATTTCAGAGTTATGAACAATCTCCATTCTTGAGGTGTTCATAACTCTGAGGCCCCCCATTATTTTGAAATTTTATTTGAGCTTCCCTTATACTTCTCTTTTCCAAATTAAAGTCTGTAAAACCAAGAGTAATAAATAAAAAACTGTATATAAATGGGTTTGAATAGACACACACACTTTAGTTCATCAATACTCCCTTTAAAATATCCAACTGTGAAAAAGCTAATCAGATATTGTGCCAAGAGCAGCCTCCAAAAACTGCAAAGTTAATAAATATTTCCTTCAGTTTAGTAGCAAAAGCATGCAAAAAATGTTACTACTTATTGTAACTTGTATACCGTTTGGTAAAATTTTAAATTCAAATCACAACCTTCTCTGCTTTTTTTTTTAAAAAAAATATTTTTAGCTTTAAAGATTATTTTAGCTTTAAAGATTAAGAGGTCTTTTATTATTACCTTAATTGTTATCAAAATCTGCCTAACATGTAGGTGCTAATTTGTACAGTAGTCTCTATTTATTTCAAATTTGCTTAATGAACGATTATGAGAAATCAATAACTTTGGCCTTGTTAGTCATTGATGATATGCACTACGTAGTCACTGCTGATGCACCAAACAAGGATTTGGTTTGTAGAGTATTAATCAAAATCTTATGGTTCAATTGAAGAGAGGGTCAAATTCTGTGTTTAAACTGCACATAGCACAAACAAAAATCCCATTTTACAAGATTTCATGAATGCCTCCAACCTTGCTGCAATATTATTCAACTGACAGCTCCAAAATTTGTTAAAACGACAATAGTTTTTATAGTTCCTCTTTCATTTTTAATTTCTTCTCAGACACTTCCCCAATATTTTTATTTTCAACGTTGACATTTCTCCCCCAGTATTTTTAAAGAAGCATCAGATCAAAACATCTTTTTTGTGTGTTTATTACTATCATTGTGTAACAGTAGCTGTAATTATGTCAGCACAGTTGTCCAATAATCTGTTCATTAAAAGGCCATGCCAAAAGTTTGGACCCCTATTTGTACTGTATTTAGAAGGAAAACAATTTTAGATACGAGTTAGGTTCTTATTAGCAGTACATGGCACACAAACTAAGGGTGGGGAGAATGGAAAGGCTTGTTGGGTAGTGATATGTAGATAATCCTAACAAGTATTGCAGTGGTTGATATCACAGTGCAATGCAGGTAGTACTAGCTTAGGCCCCAATCTTGAAAAAACATATGCACATGGGCAACAGGTTTAAAACAAATAAAAGGAAGTTCTTCTTCACACAGTGCATGGGACACCATTCCTTACCCATCCTGGCTAATAGCCATTAATGGACTTAACCTCCATGAATGTATCCAGTTCTCTTTTAAACCCTGTTATATTCCTAGCTTTCACAACCTCCTCAGGCAATGAGTTCCACCGGTTGACCACACTGAAAGAGAATGCCAGATAAAGAATTTCACTCTGACTGCCAAAGGTTTTCAGCCTTTAATTAAAAGTGTGTCTCCTTGTTTTTGTTTAGTTTTTCCTGACTCTTGACTAATTTGGCAGTTAATGGCAGATTTTTTAAAAAAAATCAGCTTATGCATAGCAGTTAAAATAGAGACCACACAGCCATTTCACCAAGAATCATGCCCAATTTATATTTTAAGGCAACACCGTTTTTAAAATCTGAAAATAATCAAATACTGTTTTGATTTTAATTCTGGAATCTTGAACATGTGACTTATATATGCTTGAGTTTGGATAGTTAATAGAATCACAGAAGATTAAGGCTGGAAGGGAACTCAGGAGGTCATCTAATGCAACCCCCTGCTCAATGCAGGACCAGCACCAACTAAATCATCCCAGCCAGGGCTTTGTCAAGCCGAGCCTTAAAAACCTCTAAGCATAGAGTGTCTACCCCTTCCCTAGGCAACCCATTACAGTCCTTCACCACCCTCCTTGTGAAATATTGTTCAGCCTTTATAAAAATATATGTCTGGTGATTATATATAATGAATTAACAGGTATGCTTATCAGTCATATGTGTGTTCTAAAGAGTGAGTTCAGAAAGTGCAACACAATCATTCATAAAGTACATCTGTTTTAGGAGCAAGAGGACAAAATTTCCTTTGGCACAGAGAAACCTTCATGTATCAAAAAGTCTAAATTAATTGTTTAGTCACTTGAATAATTTGACATTTGCCTTTTGGTAAAAATCAAAATTTAAAATGCCTGTCCATTAGGGGATAAGGCTATGTCTATACTACAGAGCTTACACTGGTGTAACTGCACTGGTATGGCTGCACCACATTAGCACTGCTAGTGAAGATTCTCCCAAAGCTTTCTCCCATTGACTTAATTACTCCTGTCCCTGTGATCAGCGATAGCTATGTCGGCAGGAGAGCTTCTGTGATAAATGAAGGGTGGAGAGGGGAGCTCCCTTTTATGGATAACCAGACAGCCAGTTAGCTATGAAATCACTGTTAGTAACCGTTCTCTACTCACTTTACCTGTAAAGGATTAAAAAGTCCATAGTTTAAAGGAAGTGTGTGTGCACCTGGCCAAAAGAGCCAATGGGAAGGCTAGAACATTTTAAAATTGGGGGCAAAAAAAAAAATTCCCCTTTGTCTGTCTGTGTTATTCTCCTGGAGAGCAGGGACAGGCTGGGTCTATGCTGTAAAAGCTTGGGCCAGGTATCAGATCATACCTAGAAACTACTCACTTGAAACCCCAGATATGTAAGTAGATCAGGAAATGTCTAGAAAGACACAATTAGGTTTATCTCTATTATTTCTTTATGGTTTGTGGACTCCTCTATGCTAACCCCAGGTCCTTCTGTTTTGCTGGTAACCTTTAAATTGGACATCAAGAAGCTATCTTGATGATTAATCCTTGTGATTGGTTGTTGTTTTTTTTAAACTAGCAAAAAGCCTAAGTTCCAGACATATTTTCTTTCTTTTTGTTTTTAATAAAATTTACCTTTTTTAAAAGCAGGATTGGATTTGTGTCCCTAAGAGTTTTGTGTATATCTTGTTTAATTAGCTGATGCCAACAGCTGATTTCCTTTGTTTTCTTTCTCAGCTCCTCCTCAGAGGAGGGCTTAAGCATACCTCATAGGAAGGAATTCCCAAATGCTCCTTCTTGGGTTCTCAAAGGAGTTTTTGCATGTGGATGGTGGCAGCATCTACCCATCCAAGGTTGGAGAAAAGCTGTAATCTTGGGAATTTAATACAAGCTTGGAGTGCCCAAGTATTAATTTTTAGAATCATTGCAGAACCCCACCTTTTGCACTCCAAGTGCCAGAGTGGGGAATCAGACTTGACAGCTTCTATGTAGTGCTGTCCACACCGATGGTTTGGTCAGTGTAACTTGTGTTGCTTATTCACACCAACCTGTAGTGTGTACATAGCTGGAAAGTCTTCTGGACCTCTGCAGCCTGTGTTGGTCAGGAAAATTGTGTTTGAATTAATGAACCAGCATCTGGAAGAGATTTGGGAGGGGTGTTTAATCCTCCCTGACTTGAAGAAACAGGGCATCAGCCTCACATATTTCCTTGCCATTAGCTACCTATAATAGGACTTGAACATAGAGCTGTTTATTAAAAAGTATTGTTTTGCTTTTAAATATTTTATGCAATACTGTACATTCAATTTCCTACTCAACTGAAGAGATCTTTTTTGGATTAAAACTATATAAAACTTGATTTT
This sequence comes from Sternotherus odoratus, assembly GCA_032164245.1. NCBI lineage: Eukaryota > Metazoa > Chordata > Testudines > Kinosternidae > Sternotherus > Sternotherus odoratus. Next base: position 62,781,221 of record JAVMKO010000004.1, on the reverse strand, counting down.
GGGGTAAAATTGTTAACCCTTTCATTCTCCATGAACTAATACTCATTCAAAAGTCATCATGATCACTTTTGGTAATATTATTTTGTCTATTATTGGTCACTAAAACAAATTGAACTAAACCCAGGAAGCTAAAATGCTCTCCTCTCTCAATTTTTTTTTAAAATGTTGAATAATATTTGTGATGAGAGACAAGGTCTCTAAGAACAAATTCTAGAAAAGAATGTCTGATATGAGTAAAATGAATTATACTAAGATGTACAAAATATAAATTACTTTCAAACAAAGGAAGAAAGAATCTCTTCATTAACTGCACTAATCACAAAAGAAAATGATATGAAGGCCTACAAGACAGAAAAGACTTATTTGATAGTATATGAAAACCCTTCATAGATTTAAAAAACACAAACACTAATGGCATTTCTAATGCACAGAAATAACAGCTAATGTACATGGAAAAGTCAATTTGAACTTTTACAGATATGACCTCCCTTGCCAATCTAAACTAAAAGGATTAATACAGTTTAGTAAAACTCATTTTTCGAATTCTTTGTTTAAACTGATTTATTGTATATATATTCATATGTATTTATCTGGTTAAAATTTATTTTATATATCACCTTTTATCCAGAAGGAAGTGAAACCACTTTATTGTGGACTAAGGGCTAGACCCACAAAGGAACACAAGCACCTAAGTCCAACATGTCACTGAGATCCTCAAAGACGTTGCTCAATTGTAGACCTTGTAGATGCCTAAGTTTCTGCTAGTGGGCATGTGCAAAATGTTGAATGGAAATAAGAAACACAAGCATTCACCTGAAATCATACAGACGATAATACAGATAGGCATCCTTCAGCATACAGCCAAAAACTACTCTTAGACAAACATAATTGATTCATAAAAACAAAATAAAATTATAACACATCAAAACAAAAGCTTTATTGATCCCTAAAGTCAAAATATGAATGAATGCAACTTATGAAATGAAAATATCTTCTTTTGGGTAAGTATTGTGAACATTATATTATATAATCCACCAGGAAAAATAAATTTAGATCTGCATAATTAAATCAAATAAGCTATTCTTCAGCATTAAATAAAATAAACTATTCTTTGGAGAAATAAAAAAAAATTACTGCTCATTCAACTAAGTTCCAGATAATAAAAACATTCATAAATAAGCACTGAAACACCTTTTATATGAGGTTTCAATACAGTTATAATTCAAACTAGAGGAGAAGAGAAAGTAATCCATACCATTTGAAGACATGTACCAGAAAAGCAACCAATTTTTAGATTAGAAATGATCAGGGAAGAGAAAAGAAATTTTACACTGTACATTAGCAGTGTCTCTATTTCTTCCATTTTGCTTTCATTGCTCACAAACCCTCTCTGGATTCAGACTGTTAAGATTTCTCAAACCCTTTTGGAAGCAATTTTGAATGAAGCAGGATAAATCAGGCCAAAGTTCCCTCCATTTTTTGTAAAGTTTCCACAGATTGTTAGTGTTATATTTTTCTACGAGTAAGACATATGAATGGAAGACATTGTCACCTTTCATTTTATCGAGAGATTAAGATTTAGTAGTACAACTGTTGATGATAAGTAATATACAGTATATTGCTTTACATAGTCAAATCATGAAATGTTTAATAAGGCATATTCTATACAGGATCTTGCAGAAAATATATTTCCCAATTGCTTAGACTTCCAATTTCTAAGAAGTTGTAAATTACCTTAATTACAAATGACCAAATTTCACAGATCACAAGGGTCAGATTGTTAAAAATTAACACTTTTTCACACACCTGACTACAAGCACAGACTTGGACCCAGCCTCTAATTTTCACATGCATGTGTTCATTCGACATTCATGCACACATTGAGTTTGTGCACATGCAAGTCAGGAATGCACAAAAGTATGCATGCAGTTTTGAAACTCTGGCCTTGAATATAGAACAATATTCTTAGTTGGGGTAAATCAGTGTAGATGCATTGAAGACAATGGAACCAGTTAGCACCAATTAAGGATATTGCCCTTTAAATATGCAGTTCAATTAAATTAAATGGTGCTGATCACTCTTTCTCACAATATTTAGCCCATCTTATTGTTTCTTCAGTTAATATGGATAATATCTCCTGAGTTATATTCCAATATTAAGATCTATTTGGTTAGAAAAAGGACTATAATTTTTCTATCCCCTTGATTTTATTCTTCAGCTTCTATTTGGTACCCAATAGATATACATACCACTAAGAACAACTTAAGTTAATTACTTCCTCTGCTGGCTTGGCCAGAGAAAACTCACTTTATTTCACTTAGTATTCCTGGTGCCTACAGCTTATGGTTTCTGCTCTGCACATAAATCCTAAGGTGGTAGAAGAACTGTACATCAAGCCACATGAAATAACTAATCAGAATAATCATTACCTGCTAATGAGCACACATCTGAAAACCGACCATTTTCATTTAGTATCTCTGGCAGTATCTCTGATGTGCATTGATGAGGAATCCTATTGATGGTGATAGTACAAATAAAACCAGCAATAAGCAACCTTTTCATTTTGTGGACTCTGTCATAAGACTGAGGGAGAGAATCTTTCATAGACTACCTCTCTTTCCAAACAATCTTCCATTGCTTGGCTCCCAAAATATTCTTTTCTGTGGTCCATAGTTTATAGTTTGAGTATAATTGAGCTAAAGCATTATTGCTAGATATTTAATATCACTATATGTCAAAGACATGGTGTGCCTTCTGCAGAGATAGATTTTTCTTGTAGGTCGGGACTAGCAGTTCCACCACTGCAGGTATCATATCTCATTAAGGTCAATCACTTGACTTTGATTTAAAATGCACAGCAAATAGAACAAACCCATTCTACTGCATTAATTAGCAATTCCAGTGTTTAACCTGGAACATGTGCATATATTTGTGTGCTTAGTCTTGAGGGTAGCAGTTGCAGTGACAATGATCAGGCAGAGGGGATTCTGTAGAAAGAAATATCAACAGGAGCTCATCCAGACTACTTATGCATCCCACCATGTCTTTGATCCCCAGTACTGTCCCCTAATGCCCTGTGTGGAATGGATGGTACTATTATGTAAGGATATAAGGTGTGCCTGCAGAGACTAAAATTTTTCCTTCACTTTGGAATGCAGGCTCTAGAATGCAGGATCAGGGCACCACAGCCAAACACCTCGCCTTGGCTGCTGTGGTATGCAATGTTTAACAAAAAATAATTTAAGTTTTAAATACACTCTGTTCGTGCCTTAATAAAAGAACATACTTTATTGTGTGTCTCACTCAAAAATTACATCCAACTGTGTTGAGAATATTTTTCTGCTGTTAGCAGTGGTGTTGTAGCCCCTTTGGTCCCAGGATATTAGAGAGATAAAATGGGTGAGGTTAAAATATCTTTTATTTGACCAACTTCTGTTGGTGAGAGAGATGAGTTTGTGAGGTTATACAGAGCTCATCTTCCAGTTTGGAAAATGTAATTGTTGGAACACCGTATACAACAATTTATAACCCATTTAGGGCTTGTCCTCACTGGGGGGGGGGGATCGATGGCAGATATGCAACTTCAGCTACGTGAATCACGTAGCTGAAGTTTGCGTATCTGCCGCCGACTTACCGGCCGTCCCCACGGCGGCGGCAGGCGGCGGCGCGCTCCCCCATCGACTCCAGCTTGTGCCTCCTGGCAAGCTGGAGTTCCGGAGTCGACGGGGGAGCCCAGGGCGATCGATTTATCGCCTCTTAACAAGACGCGATAAATCGATCGCCAGAAGATCGATCCCGCGCCGCGCGAGTGAAGACCAGCCCTTAGACACTCCTCCAAGCTGTTTTGTTTTTCATTCCTCCCCCCCCCTACATACACACTTCCCTATGACTGGAGAAGTGTTAATAGGCCACTTAACCTTGAATGGTCCCTGGATATATGTGTTAAGTACTTGTGCTAAATAATCTCTTCTACCTTGTATTTAGGTGTGACACTCTGGGTGTGTCTAAATAGAAATGTAAGCCTATGGTTACTAGGACTCGAGTCAGCTGACCCATGTGAGGGAGCCTTGGGCTTGAGCATCTACACTGCATTTTAACTCTAGGATTTAACCCTGGGTTAAGGATTTTCTGACTTATGCTTGAACCTATGGCTGGGGTCCAAACTTCAGTGCACATACCCGAGTCAAAGTAACCGTACCCCAGAGTTACTAGCACTGCCCCCACCCCAAATATCATCAACACTCTAGCCTTACATATGTGTTTCAGTATGGGAAAACTCTACTGCCCACCCCATTTCCTAATTGTAATGATACTGTTGATGGGACTAAGGTGACCATAAGGAACATAAAAGTACATTAACTAAATAACTAGCTCCTTTGGTGGCTGTCTCAGTAGAATGACTGAACTGCCCTACAATCTGAGAACTGGGCTTTCCACCTTCCAGTTGAGTCATATTGGCAGGACAATGGCCTTGTACACCTGTTCAGAGGATAATTAAAACACCAGGCTCCAAGGCTGTCAAACTGTCAAAATGAAACTTGGCAATTCTTAATTTTTAAAATGGAATCTTCAATGAAGATGGGTGGGTTTTTTTCTTGTTTTGAAGTTTGACATAAAATGTAGGTTTCAGAGGAAAACACACACACACACACACACACAAACACCCTGCTGCCAACTGTGGAGTGGTGAAGTGCATCTCCAGAGCTTGGGTGCAGTGTGTTGGAGCGACCCTGGGGATCCCTTATCTTTTTTATAAGGACAAATGTTGGAGTCCTGGTTTCAGTCCTTGCCTGGATACGAGACCTATTTCCTTCAACAGGAATATTCACATGAATAAGGCAAGCAGGATTGATCTACGTATTACCTTTATGGTGCCGAGAATCATCTCCAATTGCTCACTCTCCCCAGCTAAAGAAAATCTTGTGTTTCTCTAAATAGTATTCTTGGATTATTTTTTCCTGTCCAACATTCTTACTTCTTATTACTTGTCTAAAATGCTTAGGGGCAGGAGGACAGTTGGTTCAAATGCATTTCATAGAAATTTAGTATGGATATAAAACCTAGTGGTTCTTTTAAAATGAAGTATTGAACCCACACTGACCAAGTGGGAATAGAAAAGTCATGTAACTGAGTCACTCAGCCTCACTTCCTAGTCCTCATATCTGTTTCATGAGTGCCAAAATCCTGTCTCTTTGTGGATTATGGCAACTATATTTTAAACCTGAAAATTAATCCATCTCAGATAACGATTAGCTACCACTGAGGCATCAGAATGCTAACCAGCTAGCAAAATGTCATCAACATCTTTTTAATTCCTTTTTCTCATTTAAGCCAGGTTCCCTTTTTGCTTCACTCAAAGGCAATATGTCCTGAGGATCCTTTATCCCTTTCCCTGATGCACCCAGAGAGGCAAGGATAAGGGGTCCCCAGGAGGCTGTGGAGAGGTTTGGGGGCTAACAGTGCACGCAGCCCTGGTGCTCTTGCAGACGCATCCCCAGGGAGGGCCAAGGAGCGGAGCAGGGATCAAGCAATTGCAAAGCAGGGAACCCTGGAATGGAAGGGCTCCTGAATCAGGACAGCCAGAGAAGGGATGACGCCTGACATCCTAGAGGGCAGGATCTATCTCCCACCTGGCAACTTTGTTGAGTCCCTGCTCCGGGCAATCTCTGCACAGCAGTGAAGAGGAGGAGGAACTGGAGCTGCCATGGAAGGAGCAGGAAAAAGGAATGCACTCAGCCAGGCAGTAATAGTGCTTCCGGTTGCTGCACTGGCTGCCTCACCTGCAGCACTGCTCCTCTGGGAGCAGGAACTCTGGGATACATCTGGAGGGCTTCTGGGGCCCAAGTCAAGCCAGGATCACATGCACACAGGAAAACAATAGGGCTCAGATCGTCTAGCCATGCAGGGTCCTGGGACTCTAGGTCTGAGCCCCAGGTTAGCACAAGTGGCATGTTGATGCAAGGGAGTTTAGGCTTGAGCCTGGGCTCAAGTCTCGACTTCAACTGCTCTGAAGACAAACCCTCTGAGTACATTTCCCAGAATTGAAGAAGAGTTGAGTGTAATCTCAAAAACTTGTCTCTTTCACCAAAAGAAGTTGGTCCAATAGAAGATATTACCTTACCACTTTGTCTCAATGTTTTCTGTTGTGATATCTATTCTGACACCGAGACAAATCAAACAAATAAATAGTGAGTAACTGTTCCCCATGAAGAAAAAGCCAGCATTACTATGTTTGAAAAGGAGAGCTATAATGTGGCCAATCGTGTGCAGATGAAATAAGTGGTGAGCAGAGGGTGCAAGGAGCCTTCCTTTACTCCTTGTTTAAGCCACAATATGTGACAGGAGAAGAGCTCCTGCTCCATGCTATTGCCAATGCTAGCCTCTTGAATGCTATTTCCCTCCACACTGTCCAGTGGAGTTGAACAAAAACAGGGAGTTCAAGTTGTTTCTAGTGTGGTATAGCTATTAAGTGTGCTCCTCACATATTGCCAAATAAATTACAGTTATGTCAGCAAAAATTCCCCCGGGTTCTCTCAGAGTCCTGCTCCACTTCACACACTCCTAGTGTCACAGATAGCTTAAAGTTACAGTCTGTACCATAGGGTATAGTAATAGCAATGTAGCAATCCAAACATGTAACATGATTTTTTATTATTTTTAGCTTTATGACTGACAGGAACATAGTTATGTGACCATAATCTACAATACTGCATGAAAATCACTGCCAATTGAGGAAACAGGAGATGCGTTCACACAAGCAGGTAGCAGACTTCCTAATAAATTCTGAACTACACAGACTCTGACAATGTTTCACAAAATAAACAGCACAAAAAACACAGTGATTCAGAGAGGTATTGTCAGACAATTTCCATCTAAAAAAACTTCACACTTCTAAACATTGAAGAAAAATGAACAAATCTATATAGCTTCTGTAAGAGGGGTTATCCTGATCCCTATGCTCTGAGTACAGAGATCAGGGCTCTGGTATGCCAGACCAACAAGTCCTTTTTCCCCCACACCCCCACTTTGCCAGCTGGGAGATTTGGGGTTACCAAACGCTGCCACCATTCAGGTGTACTTCCAAAATCTTGGAGGGGCCCCTGAAATTCCCCAAGACCCTAACTTGGTCCCCCTCCCTGGGAGACCGAGTCAGACACCTGAAGGCTGCTTCCCGCTCCTGGCTGAAGGCAGGAACAGCCTCCGTTCCTTAGCTGATAACCTGAGCTGATTCTTACCTATCCCCTTTCTTGTCCCCCTCTCTTTCCAACCTGGAAGCAAAGGAAGTCCTAAGGGAAGTAAACCACATGTTTTATAACTAACAAGATTTAATAAAGAAAGAGAATAAAACAGAGATACAGTACACTTCACAATTTGGAGTCTTCTAACTTCCTTTTGAAACGTAAAGAGACACCCCAAAAGGCACAGGCTTAATAGAACTAAATGGTGATACTCACAATACAGCTAAGTAGAAACATAAGAGAAGAAAAGCTGAGTCATCTCCACAGCTAGAGATGAGCTCACCACTGGCCCTTGCCTCCTGCCTCATGGCCAGCCAAAATGGAACTGAACTCAACTCCTCCCTCCCTCCCTCATGATTTGGAGGCTCTGACGACACTGCTGTCTCAGATGACATTAACCCTCTCCAGCCCTGCACACCCATGACAGCTTCTGAACCTGCTGAAATGAAAAGTCTGCCTACTGATGAGCTAAGCAACCATGATCTGGTATGCTATATATCTCTGACAAGTGACTTACTGTGTAGAATAGTAAAATGTACATTGCTCACATCTCCACTACTACTTATGGCTAAGATTTAGTCACAGGTATTTTTGGTAAAAGTCATGGACATGTCACGGACAATAAATAAAAATTCATGACCCATGACCTGTCCATGTCTTTTACCCCAAAAACCCCTGACTAAATCTCTATTTCTGGGACCCCGCTGCTCTGGGAAGGTGTGGAGGGTGAATGCTGCAGGGGTGTGGGTGTGGTAGGGCTTCTCTGGAGCTGGATTGCCTCCGACTGCCCCCGACCGCTGCTCCTAGAGACTGCTCTCCGGATGATGTCCAGGAGCCTCTGGAGCTGCTGCTCCAGCTGCCCGGCTGCTGCTTGGGTGGTCGCAAGGGGACTTCCCAGGACCTCTGCTTGGGTGCTCCCCGGAGCCAGCTACACTTGCTACTGTTCCTATGGTCTCCGGAGCCAGTTGCCTAGGGCCACCTGAGCAGCAACTGGTGCAGCTAGTCCCAGGGCAGCTCCCGGGGCCACTGCTCAGATGCTACCCAGGGGCACTCCCAGGACCGCTGCTTGGGCGGTTCCCGGGACCAGTGCCTTCTGAGAAGTGGGAGTTGAAGCTGGCAGTCGGGGGCCCAGGCAGCTGGCCTCAGGGCCAGCTACTCAGGTGGCCCTGAAGTCAGCTGCACCAGCCACTGCAGAAGTCAGGGAGCTTGCAGAAAGTCACAGAATCTGTGACTTCCGTGACCTCCGAGAAAGAATTGGAACCTTATTTATGAATCATATTTGTTTGGTTTCCTATCAAATAAAGTTGTTAGTAGTTTCAGCCATGAATATAGTAAGCTGTATTCTGTTCTGTTTCTTATAGCACCAGATTTGGCACTTAAGTTCTGCATTTATTGTTGCTGATATACAGATCCTGGGTCAGTTTTTATTCAGTCCTTTCTCAGACCAATTCTTTTTTAGTTCTGACCTGCAGCGAACCAGAAAGAGGAGAAAATGCTATGAAACTGAGTACCAAAACTTCATGCAATTAACTTCAGCAGAAATTTACCTAAACAAAAACTAAATAAAGATTTTCGGGAGCTGGATTCTTAACGTACATATTTGGAGTATTAAAAAGTACATAAAAAGATTATATTTAATTGCATAGAGGCTTCCCACAAGTATGTTTTTTTGCTTGGTAAAGAATGTTTCAGTCCAGGCCCAGAAATCCAGTTGGAAATTCAGATTGAGTAACTGTACATATATACATCTGAATGGAGTGTGTGTATATGTACACACACATGCACACCGAACATGCACACATTTTCTTTTTATGTGTTCAGTTGTAGAAGGACTTAATGAGTTAAGTGGAAAGCCAAATGGATGCTCTGGTACTCAATTATATGACATTTCTGGCCCAATACAATCAAGAATTCCACAAAGATAAATGCTTTGATCTTCTACACATTCAACCAATTTCTCCATATTTATTAGCCTTAAGAATTGCTTCAGTTTCTCACCTCTATACTGCCTTAAGGTCCCATATCAGAGCCATGGTAAATGTATCACATACAGGTATCTATAAAGGTTTTAGATGTGGTATGGTTATATATCACTAAAAGCTCATATGTATTTCAGTGTTATATATAAGAGTATTTGCAGATACATGGTGCAGTATTGTTATATCAGTATATATGCAGGAGTGTGCTATAGTCTTTAATACCCATTGTCAAAAGGAACTTTTCTTTTCCAAAGTAAAATTTCTTTTCATGCTCTAAAGACTGCTGATCAGATTGTTACTATTCCTGTTTTCTGTACTTGACAAGCTAATCCTACTGAAAAACTTGCAAAACTGACAGCAAGATTAGGTTCCAAAAAGGAATACTGTAAGCTTCAATTCCTTATTGGCTACAGCTCTGTTGCATTCATTAATCAGTGGTAATTTACGTTAATATAAATGCATTGATCTTACTCTGTGGGCCCTCTCTTGTGAGTAATTTCATCCTTTAGCAAACATTATGAGATACATTAAGTGGTGGCATTCCAACAAATGAGACTGGCTTTACTACAGGTTAAACACCCAATTAATAACCAAATATGAAGCAATTTATTTATTTCTTCATGTCACAGTGGCTATTGTTATTGCCATATTCCCAGAAAATGCTTTAGGAGCTCTTTGAGGATAAATTCAGGGGAAGGAAACATTGCTGTAATACTGATTAAATCAATTAAAATAATCATATTCACATTACTCATGAGGCCTTTTCTAATGTACATCAGTTTAAAAGGGTCCCTGCCCCTGCAGTGCAGGGAATTCAGAAGAATATGATCTTTAGTTAAAAACTATTTCTTCACCCTGGGAATGAAATAGTAATACAGTACTCTCATTGCATTAGACTGATCCTTTGGACTGCAGTTTATTTCACAACCTCAGCTTGGCCATCTGCTTTGGCAAGGAAATAGGAGTAGAGTCAAGGCTTCCCCACATTCTCAGCTCTTCTCCACACACTCCAAGTCCTCTTGTTTACAGTGGGGAGTAGCTGGGGAACAGGCACTGTGCTCAGCACCACACCTGAACTCAAGATCTGGCTATAACATGTAGCCTGAAATCTCTTTCTCCCCTGCTTGACTGAGTAACACAAGGACACAGTCTAGTCCAAAATGAACACATTGCTTACAAGGATTTAATTTGCTAAAATGTGTTTTACACACTATGTTTAAAATCAACATCTTCTACAACCTTTTAATTTTTCTAATGGCTTATATGTACATGTGCATATTTAATTCTGATTCAGACTAATTGCCTTAAAACATGGCCTCAGTTGGGGGCTGCTTTATAACCAAGACTTTCTATTCATCCTTGTTGTCTTATTTAGCTCACTTTTCCCCTGTCACCCTCGCTCCTCCCTTGCCACTCTGGTCTGATCCTAACCCCACACCTGTGTATTTTGGGCAAGCATCTCTTTTCTCAAAATGTTATCTATTAACAGGCTGATTATTCACCTGTGCAAAGGCTAAAAGAATTATGTCTAGTGGTTACAACAGGGCAAACATGTTAGGGCTACCTAGATTGTATCCCCACATACAAAATGAGATCTTGGCAGATCATGAAGTCTCAGTCATAGGATCAGTAGAATGAATATCCTGTAATACTTATTTGCTACTGTGCAGAAATACTGTGAAGCTGAATTAATGCTGACAAAGTGTTTGTATAATCTCTGTGGAAAGTTCTCTCCAAGTGAACCAGTGGTGTTGAGGTAAAATAGGGAGTGGCGGCTGCATTTTCTCTAAAATTGGTAGAGCTACTGTTCCAGCATGCTTTCCCCACATGTTGCCAGAGCAATTATAGCCTCATCAGCCAGAATTCCTTTAGGATCTCTCACAGATCTACTGCACTGTACACCCTCACAATGGCAGCGACAGCTTTTAAAGCTACAATCTGTACCTAAGTGTACAGTAATAGCAATGTAGCAATCCAAAAACCTAAAATGATTTTTTAATTGTCTCAAAATAAGGCAGACATAGAGTACACAGTGATTCAGACAATTTTAACTTAAGAAAAACTACTCAAAGTAACTTTAACTTTTAAAAACTGAATAAAAAGAAAAAAGGCTGAGTCTATTCCAAGTGTTTTTGAACAAATTGATATGATTTCTGAAACTGCAAATATGAAACAGAATGTGTTAAAGCTATGTAAAAGTTTTAAGGAAAATGCATTAAAAAGGGCTTTTACACTCTCTCACACACACATACACATACAAACACTCGAGAAAGTACATGGAAACCTATTATAAGGAAAGTGACCACATTTATGATTATAACATGGTTGTATTATTGAACTCCTTTTCAAAATTTACCCAACAAGAAAAATAAGGGAAAGAGCTATTACATAATTAAAAAGTAATGAGGATCTTGCCAATATACCCTTTAATAAAAAAAAATAGGTAAGAGAATATTTGGAACTCTAGATGTGCATCAGAGAGTCCAAAGGAAATTAGCAAATGAACTTAATGTATAGCTAACAATTATTCTTGAAAAACAATGAACTAAGGATTGGAGTTATGGAAAACCTCAGAAGAGGCACTATTTGAGTCTTTTGATTTAGCCAGAGCCGGCATTAACTTTTTTGCTGCCTGAAGCAAAAAAAAAAAAAAAAAAGGCCAATTACCGCTGAAGCAAAATAATAAAAGGGGGGGCACGGAATGTGCTGCCCCAAGATTGGCCAGAATGCTGCCTCTTAAAATGTGCCACCCCAAGCACATGCTTCCTTGGCTGGTGCCTGGAGCCGGCCCTGGACTCAGCCTAATTTTAAACATGTGTTGAGTGGTATGGTTCAAAATTGCAGGATTGATCTTCATATTGATTTAGCTTTTAAACACCTAGATTGATGATAGTTTATAGTTTCTCACCTTGTTACTCCACCATCCGCAATCTGTGTGCCTGCCACTACAAAGCTTTAAGGAGTGCAGATTACTGTATCACATGGATACTACTACCCATGCCCTTCACTCCTCCTTGCTATACTTGCACTCATTCCCCAATGCATAGGAACTGTGACATGTGTGTGTGGACACACCAACATCTCTCAACACACACTGGACACACATATAAAGAACCTGTGCTATATGATCCTTGAATATTTTTTCTTTGATTTCATGCTATTACTCCTAGTCCTTTGCTGCTTTAAATACCTTGAATATTTCTCTCTCTCTCCAATTAGTTGTTCTCAGGTATTTATAGACATTTTCTTTAAAACATACATTTTACATTCCTTATCTTTTCTTCACAGATCATAATCTTTAACAATTTTTTTTCTTTTTCCACCCTTCTTTACATTTTTTTACTTTTCAATTACCTTAAAGAATATACATGGGAAAGATAAGATAATCAAAGGAAGCAATTTGAGAAACATAAGATTTAATCTTCTGAACATCTTGTGACTCCACTACTGGGTTTTTAGAAGACACATAAAGAACATAAATTTTTAGTGAATTTTCTGCTTACCTCCGAAATCAGATCTTTCTGTCTCTTTCTTCCCTTCAATGGCTTGCTCAAGGTAAGATGTGGCAAATATGCAGATGCAGGATTTCACATTTTTTTCTGTTGCTACTTCACAATATGCATCAGTATCACAGACAAATCACTTCAGTCTAACATTTCATGTTATTCAAAATGGTAGCTAAGTACTATTTTACTATTTTACCTGTTTTCTTATGCTCTTCTATATATTCATCCTTTGTCATCATATGATTTTCAGGTGTATTTTTTATCCCAAGTATAGTGCTTAAAATATATTACATGATTATAAGAGGATTCAGATGCTAGAAATCATATTATGGATCATGAATATAATACTCTCTTCATATATAACTTTAATGAAACTACACCTGGAATATTTTATTCACTACTGGACACTTCAATGCCTGAAATATATTGACTATCTGGAGAGTTCAGAGAAGAACAATTATAAAGTAGCTGGATGGTCTGACTAATGAGAAAGAAAAGCAAAGAATGAACAGTCTAACTGAGAGACCTCTAATGGGAAACCATAATAATTGTCTACAAATATGTAAAAGGAGGAAACTTCAGTGAATAAGAATAAATCCTTAAAATGATATAGGGAGATTATATTAAAATTGGAAAAACATATATTGTAGAAATCAGGAAAGCTTTTCTCAGGGTGAATCCAACAATGCAGAAGTTTAAAGTGCACTAAAACATCAGCAGTTAAAATCTTGTATTGACAAAGTCTGAGACACAGTTTAAACTATTTTTTTAAATTTTGTCTCTTGATATTCAAATATCCACTCACTGAGGATAGTTATGATGCACATAATGCATACAGGCCTCAGATAAACTTTTGATATAGATCAGAATTTTGGGGCCCTTTTATAAAAGGAACTTAGAAACTGTATAAGAAATCTAGTTAATAAACCAAATGGTTCACCTAACAATAAGATAAACATCAGCAATTGTGCCATATTTCAGACTTACTGATTATTTTCTTACTTCAAAAACAGAAATTGATATAAGATGCTTTACATGTTTTTTTTTAAATGTATAAATTAAAATAATCCCTGTCAAAAGCAAGTGCAAGTGCCACTGCTATATCCATTTATACTGGAACTCAGATTTACCTATAGTGATTAATTTAAACTAAGTGGAGTATGTACAATGTCTGGTTCAGTTATTGACCAATAGCACTGTCTGATTCCTCTGGGAATGCTTTGTCTGGCTATTCTAGGGCTGATGTGTGAAACATTCAAATAAACTAGAAATCAATACAGAGTGCACAGTACACAGATGCAGACTAATCATTATCTATTTTAAACCTCCAGTGTAATTGGCATGTGGTCATTTTATACACTGTAATCAACTATATATTTTTAATTAATCTCCTTCTTACGTTTGGAAATAAATACAAGTGTAATGAGATTCATATATTTTATGTTGTTATGAAGGTTTGCTGATAACGTGAAATTGTGTAGGTAGATAATTAGATAGCTCAGAACACTGCAAATCAAACAATGTATCACATCTTTACATCCTCTGACAGGAACTGTCTTGTAAATACAGTAAAACCCCGATTTAACGGACCCCGATTTAACGGACTTCGGATGCAACGGACAAAATTTATGAGCAAGTCCGATGCATCCAAAATCCATTTTTCCGGTCCAGGCAGCCGGCGGGCTGACTGCCGGCTCCCCGCTGCCTCCCGGGTCCAGGCAGTGGGCAGGCTGGCTGCCGGCTCCCCACTGCCGCCCAGGTCCAGGCAGCGGGTGGGCTGGCTGCCAGCTCCCCGCTGCCACCCGGGTCCAGGCAGCGGGCGGGCTGGCTGCCGGCTACCCGCTGCCGCCCGGGTCCAGGCAGCAGGCGGGCTGGCTGACGGCTCCCGCCCGGGTCCAAGCAGCCGTGACCCGGGCGGGCGGGCTGGCTGACGGCTCCCGCCCGGGTCCCAGCAGCCGGGACCCAGGCGGGCTGACTCCCGGCTCCCGGCTGCCGTGATAGTTTATTATACAGTAAAACCTTGATATAAGGGACTAATTCGGGCGGGCTGCTCGTTTTTTTTATTATTATTAAATAACGGACTTTCGGCTTTAACGGACACCCCCTCGCCCGAATTAGTCCGTTATATCGAGGTTTCACTGTACTTCAGTACAGCACCAATGAAAAACAGGTTTCTATATCTATTTAACTGGATGTTTCTAAGTGATAATAAAAAGATAAAACATCCCAGATGTCTTTTTATACGGTAGTGCCTCTGATATACTAAGTTCTACCTCCAAAAGACAAAAGTTTAAAAGATGTGCATTAAGAAATTAACAGTGTTTATTCTTAGTTGTTTTTTTTTCCATCGTAGAGTCATGCATTATCAGGGTAATCTAATGTAAGCAGTGTCAGTATGAGTGGCATCCAGTGGGGAATTGCAGGAATTGCAATGACTTTACAGTGTCAGTATGAGTGATATCCAAAAGTTACTGCAATTTCTGCAATTCACCACTGGATGTCACTCATACTGACACTGCAAAGTCATTGCAACCCACCGCACCTAGCCTGCACTCTAACAGCCCAGATGGTCACTTTGGCTACTGTGGGACCCCCAGTTTCTGTAGTATTGGGGCAAGAATGATAAGGTGTTGATTGACCTGTTTATGTGAATGAGGGGTTGAGACATGTATTTGGCCTTTGGCATGCTGAAGGGACTCGCCAGTTACAGGCACCCCTGAGCCGCTGGTGTGACCCCCCTGTGATGACGCACACAGTTTACTGGACAATGGAGGGGGAGGGGGCCCTAGGCACAATAGACTTTCCACTACTGGAACCAGAGATGCAGAGGCCTGTGCCAGTAGCCGAGGGATCCTCAAAGGAAACCTCCCCATCCGTCACTCAAGAAGATGTTCCCCCCACTCCTGCAACAGAGACTCTCAATAGAAGGGACAGGGTAATAAGACCAGTAAAACGGCTAACCTAACCTATGATGCACCCGGGGTGGTTAGTGAGGAGCCCATACACTTAGCACACAGGCTTGTGGAAGCTAAAGTGGGCTTTCTGAGGCCCTTTGGAGGAAACCAATGTGTTGGTATGATAGGGAGTGGGGTTTGTCGGGATGACAAATTTTTGGCTGGGGGGAGGATGTAAGCAGTGTCAGGATGAGTGGCATCCGGTGGGGAATTGCAGGAATTGCAATGACTTTGCAGTGTCAGTATGAGTGACATCCAGTGGTGAATTGCAGAAATTGCAGTAACTTTTGGAAAATAACACCTGATTTGCTTAGACACACCCACCGCACCTGGCCTGCACTCTAACAGCCCAAATGATCACTTTGGCTACTGTGGGACCCCCAGTTTCTGTAGTATTGGGGCAAGAATGATAGAGTGCTGATTGACCTGTTTGTGTGAATGAGGGGTTGGGACATGTATTTGGCCTTTGGCATGCTGGAGGGACTCGCCATCAGCTAGGTAGCGCTCACTAGACAAGGGACAGGGGTTCCAAAACTCACTGAATTGAGAGAGGCTGTGGACAGGCTCCTGTACCTTGTGGTGAGGGCCTTGTCTGAGGGCCTTACCGGCCTATTGCACCTGGCCTCTCTCCTCTGTGGAATGTTAGAGCTGATTTTTGCTTCCATTAGGAGTCTAACTTCAGCCCACTGAGCTGAAGTTGCTTTGCGTCTGGTTCTGCACTAAGCCCCCCCCTATGAGCTGAAATCACTCAAGAGCTGAAAATCACTGAGATTTATCTTAAGTGGGGGGCCCTAAGCAGAGCAGTTCCTGTGTCGGCTAGCGGAGCAGTTCCTGAGACAGCTGGCCGAGCAGTCCCGGGCAGAGCAGAGTCGAGCCGTGGACAGAGCAGTTCCTGTGTCGGCTAGCAGGGCGGCTAGCGGAGCAACCAGCACCCCACGGAGAGACTGGGCTGTCGGCCTCAGACCTCGTGAAGGTACCCTTCACTCTGCCCTCCACTTCCACCGAGCCTGGGAGGTAAGACTCGGCAGAGTAACTTTTGACCAGGGATTCCAGAGACTTTGGGGCTGTTGAACTTTTGGGACTTTGGGTGACTTTTGGGGTTGCTGGACTCCAGGGACTTTGGGCTATTGGATTTGTGGGACTTTGGGTGACGTTTGGGTTGCTGGACTCTTGGACCTACAGGAGAGGACACAGCCCAAACTTGCTGGGGAGGGGCAATTTGCTCACAGGTTGGTGTATGAACCCTAGGTGTGGTGTTTTCCCAGTTTAGTGATGTCATTTACCTCATGTTAATAAAGATCTTCTGTTACACCGATCTGTGCTTGCAAGAGGGGAAGTATTGCCTCATTGAGGCGCCCAGGGGTGTGTTAGGATTTTCCCAGGTCACTGGGTGGGGGCTCGAGCCAGTTTGCATTGTATTGTTGAGAGGGAACCCCTATTTAGTGAACCCGGCCCTTGTTGCTGCCAATTCTGAAGGGCAGAAGGGTTACACTAATTAAAGTAGGGATGGACTGAAGCTAGCCCTTTCTCTCTGCAATCAAAACCAAACAAATGAAGAATCTATGAGAATTTCATTTTTTTTTAAACTTCTGTCTCAGCAGGCAAAAGGGAATTTTGTCCTGGGAGTGTCTGCTTTGCAGTGGGTAAGTAGCCACGTGGCAGCCCCTCCCTCAACCGTGGCACAGACATCACAACTTCAGATGGAATCTGAGGAACAGGAATTGGAGCAGGCCGTAGAACTTCTCCAAAATAATTTCTAGAGCATATCTTTTAAGAAAAATATCCAACAATATCCACTGCTTTCTAGGATAGAGTCCTCGTCCTGTAAGTCTGGCTTACATTCTTTTTTCTTAGCTATAAACATTTACATTTAGCCCTGTTAAAATGCATATTGTTTGCTTGCACCCATTTACCAAGCGATCCAGATTGCTCTGAATCAGTGACCTGTCCACTCCTCCAATTTTTGTGACATCTCCAACTTTTTTTGTTTCTTTCAGGTAATTATTAAAAATGTTAAGTAGAACTCATCCCTGTGGGATCTTACTAGAAACACCCCCATTTTAAGAATCAGGGAGGTAGCCGTGTTAGTCTGGAATAGCAGAGGTAACAAAGTCCTGTGGCACCTTAAAGACTAACTATAAAGTTTTGAAGCATGAGCTTTCGTGGGCTAATACCCACTTCGTCGGATGCAGGCACTGCATCCGACGAAGTGGGTATTAGCCCACGAAAGCTCATGCTTCAAAACTTTATAGTTAGTCTTTAAGGTGCCACAGGACTTTGTTACCTCCCCCATTTTAAGATGATTCTCTATTTACAGTTACATTCTGAGATCTATCCGTTAGCTTTAGCTAATGTGTAGCATATTAATTTTATATTTTTCCAGTTTTGTAATCAAAATGTCTTGGGGTGTCAAATGCTTTACAGAAGTCTAGCTGTAATGGAGACTGGGCATGTTGAATGGCTGGCTTGCTCTGCTGCCTACCTTCCACCCCATAGAGTTTGCAAGGCCCCTGCCGGGCTATGATCACCATGTTGGAACCCTGGTTTTGCATACCAGGCCAGCTTCCCCACCCATTATTGGGTTCTTCCTGTTACATGTGTTGAACCTTCCAGATAATTTCTGGGGATCAGGAAAGAATTTTCTATTTGGCAAACTGGGCTTGTGGAGTGTTGGCTTTTTGGCTTCCTCACAGAATCCTAAAGTAAACCCAATCCTAAGGTAAACCCAAGCACAGGACCAAGCAAGATGTAGACTAGGCCTTATATTGCTTAAGATCTTTTGTTATTACATAGATCAAGACTCCACCCTTCCTCCCTTGTACTGGGGAGAGTGGTTACAATTAGGCCGAATCCTTTCTTTGTTAGCAATAAGCTTCCCTCCTAATTCCTAGTGCCCAGTTTAAGGCCAACATCCTTCTAAACTGGACTTGGTTACCTGCCAGTAGAATTTGGGAACCAGTTATTCCTTTTCCAATGTTTATTAAATAAAAGTTCCAGCCTGCCACTTAGACTCATCCTGTCTGATTTGACTGTGAGTCTTGATCAGTTTTTACAAGCTTCCTGAGTTTTGGTAGTAAAGGAGAAAGATTGCAGTCACAAATTATGTAGATTTCAAGTGAAGATTGTTTCTATCCTTCTAAAAATGTATATTTTTTAAACAATTGCATCTGCAGAGTTATTAATTCTTGGAGCAATTTTTAGTTCATAATTTTTAAATTAGAAATACAAAATGGCACTAGTCCTGAAGATTATCTTTCCAAAAAGATTTAGGCTGCATCTACTCACCATTTATGTTGGTATACCTTTTGTCACACAGAGGTGTGAACCCTTCCCCCGGAGTGACCATAAGCTACCTTGACATAAGCACCAGTGTCGACAGCACTATGTTGGTGGGAGACCGGTTGCGGGTGGATTAAGCTGCGCCAATATAAACTCTCTAGCCTTAGGGTTGAACTCTAACATGGATACTGCTGAATATGTCAAAGAAATACGATCTAATCTCTTTTCCTTGTAGATCGACTCATCTGAATTGTTATTCTTTTGAAAGAAATTGGAAGGCTTTGCATATAATTTTATACCTTGCTAATATGTGCAGCAAAAAAATCCCCAATATAATGGCACAAAACAATATAATGATAATTTTTGTGAGCACATGACTTAGGAAATGTGCTCACAAAAGGTGGCAGACGCCCCAATAAAATTACTTTCTCCAAGATCATATTAAATACAGTGCCCAGAAGAAACAGCACTGTACTTGGAATGTTTATACACAAGGAGGCTGAATTAAGGTTCCTTCAGCAAACAAAACTGGAATTTCCAAATTTTGGAGTTCTTGACTGTGCATCCTTTTCATAAGTATAAAGTAGCTTAGAATTACTGTTTTACCTGTGACGGGTTAACCTGAAACAACCTGAGAGAGGGAGATGATGTAATCAACCTTAGGAACAAAGGGGAGTGTTTTTTACTTTCAGTTTCCTCCCCTCGTCTCTCTGGTCTGTCTGTCTGTGCCATTCATCTGACTATGGACGAACCAACCTTCTGGCTCTATTCTACCTTTCTATAATCTTCTAAGAAAGCCAAGTCCAGCAGTAAGTGATTTGTAAACTTGAACTGTATCACTTGATAATTGATCCACAGTGTTCCTTGCTGTTAAGCTGTAGCAGAGGGAAAAATTCCAAGGGAGGGGGTCAGGAGGTTGAGTGATGTTAAGGGTTTTTTCTATTGATTTCTGTACAAGGGGGTTATGGTTCTTCTTTTCCTTATATTACAATCTTCCTTTTAAGATTCTGTCTGTTTGTTTCCATTGGGTAGATCCTGGTTTGGATCGGGAACGTCTCACAGCAAGTGAGGGATTTCTTGTTCCTCAAACCTCTCTCAGGGGACAGGACTCATCCTGTCATTTAAGGGGTGTTAAAGAAGGGGGTTCCAATTTACCCTAATCCATGGTTTGGGGGGCTTAAATTGGTGGTGGCAGCGTTTTCCAAGCCCAGACATAGGGGAAGTTTATGTTCTGGGGGAAAGTTTTAACCTAAGCTGGTAAAATAAGCTTGGGGGGTGATTTCTTCTTTTATCCGGGGTCACCACTTCTTTACCCTAGAGTTCAGAGTGGGAAGACACACCTGGACAATCCTTAACATTCAACTAATGTCTTTTTTAACATACTATAAACTTCATATTATTACTGTATTAATATCAACAGGGGCTCATTTCTCAAAGGTTACAACATGAAGAACTTCCACTGTAGCCAAGTAGATTCATGACATACCTAAGAAACACATACTATGCAAACAGATTACAAATAACATGTTATTTGCTGTTTCAGCCCCAGAAACAGGTCTGTTAAGAAATGTTTTTACAGTGTTCTGACATTAGCATTTAATTTGGATCCTCATTATTTCACAAAAAGACCCCTAATTTTGACAAACCCAACATACTATAACTAATAGTACTATGACTATCACTGAAGAACTTATTTACAGTACAGTGAACTAAATTAAGTCATATCAATCAGTAATCCGAAATTAAGAAATATGGAAATTATCCACATCCTATTTTTAGCAAGATGATCACCTAGTGGCCCTTTTCTAAGCCTTATAATGCAGTGCTCCATGTAACATGATGCTACTCAATTAGGAACTGGAATGGAAAAATCTCCAGTGCACTATGACACACAACTATTTCACCACTAGTTAACATTTTGGTGATGAAGAGCATATGATACTTTAAGGCATTTTGAAATCTCACATAACACCTTTAACAAAACTGAATAAAGATATGAAAGAGCCTTTCTGAAGAATATGAAGATTGTACAAGGTCAGCTACTGTTATAAGTATGATTAAAGTTTTACTTGAAAACATTAAAAAGTGCAAAGCCACCTCATATTTCAACCATATAATGCCTTCTAGTCCTGTAGAAATAGATGATTCAGTTTGTTTTTACAGCTATGATTTCAGCCAATATAAGATACTTGTTAACAAAAAATATTGACTTTGTAAAATTTATTATATGTATCACTTTATATATTTTTCATTCTCTATGCTTACTGTGATTATATCATAAACCAAATGCTATTGCCTCTGTTTTAACTGGCAAACTTTAGATGACTATTCACTTCTTTTGGTAATATGTTCAGCTTCTATGCTACCCATTAACTTTTATCATCACCTCCTTTTTTATTACTTTTAATCTCTATAATTGTTATTTACCCCTCTATTGGGAAAAGAGGGTGACAACCTTCTATTGAATAATATTTGTAAAATACAATGTTGAACAACACGTGGGACTTTGTAAAAATGATTACAATGCATACTCTTCTTCCTTTATATCTATTTACTTTTATATCACAGAATACATCTTTGAAGCTGGTCCATTCTGCTTAGTACAGAAAAAGGAAAACTAGGAGACAACAGACGAGCTGAAATCATTTGCAACGAGGTGTGTGAAAATATAGGGTTTAAAAAAATCAAGAGTGTCATGTACTCTGTATCAGAACTCTGTGATAAATGAAGTAGTTCCAGCAAAGTGAAGGGAGAGTCAACAAATAATAAATGTTTCTCATGTAAACATGCCTGAACATTTTCAAAGTTGAATGAATATTATTAGAGAAGGACATCTGATGGCAAAATCCTACTCTGGTATAAACAGAACATATCTTCAGTTGTAGGGTCATCTTGTGCTCTCTGTATTGTAACATCTCTAGAGGTTTTTGCTTCATTCTATACTGCAAAACTCATGATTGTCTGACTCAAGACAAAACCAGTGATTTGATAGATTTTACAACTCTCAACTGGGACAAGACTCAATTTATATACCACAGTGTACATAAATAGATGTGACCATGTTTAAGACTTCAGATTCAGAAAAAGAAGCAAGCAGCTTAGTCAAAGAGACAGATCAATGACTAGAAGATTCTGTAACTCAGACAATTCACTTCCTTAACACTATTTCATATTATCACTTTAGATTAAAGATTGAAAATATACAGTAACTGTTTCATTTTATTTTCCCAGAAAGATTACAACTCGCTTGTATAAGTACAAATAAAATCCTGTTTATCATTCCACCCAACAACCATGCAAAAATACTAAACTATTCTTATTAAAAAGAAATGGGCTATGAATATGAAACATCATCTTAACAAATGTCCATAAATAACACTATTTACCTTTGAGTACTTTTAAACAGCAGAGGGCTGTCATAGTTTTAGCAAAGCAAAGCACCACAAAAGCTGTAATTTTCAATGTTAGTATAGGGTAAATAGAGTAACCTGGCAATACAATACTATTCACAAACAATAAAATTCAGGATGGTTGTACTCAACCATGAAATAAATTCAGCTCAAAATTTCTTTTTGGTTAACAAATCTGAAGAAGCCCCACTCAACTCTTTTTGTCTATATAAAAAAAACCAAATAATTTCACAGCAGTAGTTTTAAGTTACAAAGACACATGTACTGATTCCCAGTTTTAACACTGTCCAGTGTCATAAAACTCTTATAACTATAGAAATTATTAGTTTTCCAATTTAATTGCATATGCCTTTGTACATATTATATATTGCAGGTCACGCTGCAAGTTTTAGTTATAAAAACTGGTTTTAGTTCTGCAATCCTTTCTGAAGGAAAGAAAAAAAAACAAAATAAAAAAACAACAACAAAATGAACAGACGATAAACTAATATGAAACCTGTGGCTTGAAGCAGAAGAATACACTTTTACTTGATTGGATATTGTATAAATGGAATATTTTTATTAAAAGTGCCAAATTGATATATGGTTAACAGGATTCTCAAACTTTTTCATATGGATCACTTCTTAACAAAGACACAGTATAGAATTTTCAGAAATATCTAAATATTTTAGTGGCCTAAGTCCCATTTTCAAAAGTGACTAAGGCAAAGGTAGCCAGCTTTTTTAGAAGTATTAACTTACCTAATATGCAGATAGGTAGCTACTGGGATTTTTAAAAAGCTCTATGGTGTCTAAATTCCAATGGGCATTAATCCCACTAGGTGCCTAGCTACATTTCTAGGTGCCAACATACTTTTAAAACCCTGACCCAATGGGAAATAGAATCTTAAATGCTTAAGGCCCAGATTGTTGATGGTATTTAAGGCATTGCCATGCTCAGAATTGCAGCACATAACTGATTTCATAAATAAAACGAGGAAGACTTTGTAGCACCTTAGAAACTAACCAGAAGTAAAATGCATTTCTGTTCCATTCTATGCATCCCATGAAGTGGGCTATAGCCCACGAAAGCTTATTCTGAAATAAACTGGTTAGTCTCTAAGGTGCTACAAAGTCTTCCTCGTTTTATTTACGGATACAGACTAACACGGCTGCTAATCTTAAACCTAACTGATTTCAGAGCCTAATCTCATTTTAACAGGGATTTAGCTTCTTAAATACCTAAATCCCATCAACTGTCAATGGAATTTTGACTCCTAAGAGCCTAAATCCCTTTTGAAAATGAGATTTCAACGCCTAAATCAGTTAGGTGTTGCAATGCTAAGGAGCAGCAATGCCTAAATGCCTTTTAAAAACTGGGTTTGGAACTATGTCTACACTACAACTTATGTCTGTATAAATGTTGTCAATCACAGGTGTGAAAAAACACCCCCAGAGTGACGTTACATTGACAGAAGCGCCAGTGTAGGCAGTGATATTTCAGTTGGAGAAGCTCTCCCACCAACATTGCTACTTCCGCTCTTTGAAGGTGACTTAATTAAGTTGACGGGAGAGATTTCACCCATCAGCAAAGAGTGGCTACATGAGTGATCTTACAGCAGTACAGACAGCTATGCCACTGTAAGTTCATTATTGTAGCCATGGCCTAAGTCACTATTAAAAATACTTTTTTCATAAGCACTAAATCCAGTCTTTTGTCTCATGAGTTACTTTCCCTCCCGTTCCAGGTCACGTAGCATTCCTGTGGTAACTACAAGAGTTGCTTAAATGGATAAGCAATAGTAGGAAAATATTTCATTTATTATTAGTTTCCCTAATGCAAGTTATCAGCTGGAAACAAGAAAGGAAAACAACATTAATGTGCCCAATTAGCTCTCTGTGATCAAAAAATGGCCCTCCGACAATAGTTTATGAATCTCTGATGCGTAAGACCAAATTCTGGAAAGCACTCAAGATCGACATTTGGTTTGGATTTCAAATTAGCTCAGCTACCATTTTGTCACCCTGCTTAAGTGGTCAGATTTAGAAAAGAACCCTCAATGGTAGCTGCTGGCTGTTGAGCACGTTTAGAAGTCTGGTTCATAAAAGTTTAAGTATTTGCTTGAAAAAAATGACCCTAAGTCACAACTGCATTACCTTGTTTTATATTGCTGTAAATCCTTGAGATTAAGAGAGTTACAATAATATGAAATTGGAGAAATGCAGTGGTGAATCTATAGATGCCCGACTTGGATCCATTCAACTGTCTTTCTGTTGAAGATCACAAAATTCACATATACTCAGAAACTACTTTCGCCTTCACCGTGATATAAGGTTTCCACTTAAGAACCCAACTTTTGAAATGGAGATAACAATGGCAACAAGCAGTCCTGACACTTTAAAACTGGTTACAAAAGCAGGAATAACAGAACTGAGTTATTTTCAAGTGAAATCCTAGCAGATGCAATGAAATAACAACAAAAATACATCTCACTGCCTTTTCGGCACACCAAATGAAAATGATCACTGAGTTCCTAATTTAATGGTTAAATATAGTACATGGTAATTTTATAGCTTGTTGAGATAACTGAGTCTATTGCTATCTTTAATCCTTTTCTTTTAGCAAATTAGATGTAAAATTCTGCTCACAATATGAACCAAATGATCAGAAGAATTAAGTTTTGATCACAGAGCTAAATATATTGCCAATTCATCTTAGACATATAAAGCATTCCAGAAAATCATATTTCATTTTTAGTAATTTTAACCTACAGCAAAACTAGCTTTAACCATTAGAAACAAGAAAAGTTTCTTATTAGGGTCTTTTTTTAAGTAAAAAGGTTAATCTTGGATTTCTCTAACAATGATAGAACAGCTGAGTGACATTCTGTAATGGCTACAGAATCTGTTCCATTTTCTTCAGTAATTTAGTGCTTGGAAATTTTAAAGGTTTCCTAAACAATTTACAAAAAAAAAAAAAAAGAATTAAAGATGGCATGAATAGTGCTGCTGATAGGTAAGGGTGCTTTAAATTTTCCATTATAAGACCCTGTTTTCAAGTGTTTATTACTTTGACTAGTTGTAAAACTTCAAGCTGTGTGTGTGTGTGTGTGTGTGTGTGAATGTGTTTCCTTGATGCCAGGGATGTGTCTTTTGTCATCTCAGGGAAAATCCATCAATATTTGGCCAAGGTATATACAAGTCTCTGAAAAATTGCAGTTTGCACATGCTTAGATGTTAAAATTTTGCAGCTAAATTGTTCAATAATTTTATCTGAAATTAGCATGCCCCATCCCCACCCCTTGCTCCTAAATGCCAAACAGATTGTGCATGCACCATGTACATAAAGCAAGTGAGTACACTCCATTATGGGGCTTCAGAAGGACTTTCCCTGCAATTGCTCCTCCTGGTAATAAAGAAACCTCTGAGCATGGGAACTGAGATCAGACAGACTGTTTCCCCTGTGCTCTCAATGCTGTTCTTGCTGACAGACAGGAAGCATGGAAGAGAAGGAAGAAGCAAGTGATTACAATGCAGAGGAATGAGCAATGGGAGCGGGAAAGGGGGCTGGAGGAACCAGAGGATGGGGAGACAAAGAGGGGAAAGAATCAGAGAGGTAGCTGTATTAGTCTGGAATAGCAGAAGTAACAAAGTGTCCTGTCGCACCTTAAAGACTAACTAAATATTGAAGCATAAGTTTTCATGGGCTAATACCCACTTCGTCGGATGCAAGCAGTGGAAGTGTCCAGGAGCAGGTATAAAGAAGTAGGCAAGAATCAGGTAGGAGATAACAAGGTTAGTCCAATCAGGCTGAACCAGATTGTTATCTCAAATCAGGGGGGGTGAGGTATTTCTCTAGCAACTGAACTGGAGGTGTGAACTCAGAGAAAGGAGAAACTGCTTTTGTAATTAGCAAGCCATTCATAATCTTTGTTCAATCCCGGATTGATTGTATAAAATTTGCAAAAGTGTCAAGGGGTCAGGGTAGATAGAAGCAGGAGAAGAGGGAGCAGGAGAGTTGAGGCATGCCAGAGGGGTGGGATAGGCACAGAAGGAAGGCATTTGGACAACAGGAGAGGGGGATAGGACCCAGGGTGGATGACAATGGGGTGGGGAACAGGAGATAAGGAATGTGGAGAGTTTATTAAGAGCAGAGAGGTACAGAAGTTCTGGGAGGGAGAAGGAAGAGCAGAAGGAAACAAAAACAAACTGCGGGTACATGGGAAGAACAGTCCACTATGACTAGGGTACACTCCCCACAAAACCTGGGGTTGAAGCCAGCAGTCCTGAGTCTCTGCATTCCTCTGCAAATAGCTGGGAAACACACTGGCAAAATGTGTCTCATCCCTTTGCCATTTCTCTTTCCCTTCACTGCAAACGCTAACTGTTCCACATAGAAGATATCCTAATAATTTATTCAGTTATCTCAAATGGCAGAGGTCTGTGCTATCCATCTAAAAGATGCGAACCCTTCTGAGACCCAAGTTGGAGCCAATATGATTCACATGATAGAACTTCTGTGAGTTTTGTTTTCTCTTAAAAAAAAAGAAAATAATACACAACATATGTTAAAGGCACATTAAAATTAGGAAATGCCAGACTTAAGGTTTTCCTTAATGCATCCCCCTTGGAAGTATGCAGTATGATACAGCATTTAATTACATGATCACATACTATTGTTTTCCACAGGATATCTGCCTCATTCTGTGGACAGGACAAACCATGCTCTATGAATGAGTCAGGGTTAGGTAATGAGGGAGGCTAATGTCTTGTACCACCACCTCCTTTGTTGTAGAAGTTGGAAGGTGTGTAGTTAGTGAGGCAATGGGATGGGGATGGATTGCAGGAGGAGAAAGGATGGTCTCATGATTAAGGCAGTGGAGGGCTGCCCTGGAGAACTAGATGATATCCCTGCCTCCGTCCTGGAGTCCCTATGTGATACTAGGCAAGTCACTTAATCCAGACATCACAGGTGGTCACTAACTGTGTGTTCCTAATTTTCTGTGTGTTTGACATGATTATCCTGGGATCTCATTTACAGAATTCTGAGCACACACAGATACATTAGAAATCAATGGGAGCTGTGTTTTGAATATATAAAATGCTATATAATGATAAGTAATCTGAAAAATCAGGTCATAGATCTCTCAAATTGGACACCCAAACTAGTGGAAACTTTTTACATTAATCTCTTTGTGCCTCAGTTCCTCATCTGTATGATAAGGTAATGCCACCACTTCATCTCACAAGGGTATTAATGAAAATTAATTAATGAAAGTAAAGCACTCAGATAAAATAGTGATGAGAGCTCTAGAAAAGTCCCCAAGGAAATTAATAATTCTTTCTTCAGAATAGCATGCAGTAAAAAATGGCCTGGGCCACCCACTGAACAATGAAAAGAAAACATTGAATAGCTGTTCAATAAGCGAGCACTTTCTACTCTGTGCACTGAAAGAAGCAGAGGTCTTGCAGAAAAATTAGTATGTGATCATGTAATTAAAGATTGTATCATCGTACATATACACAAGGGAGGCAAATTAAGATTTCACAGGCAACTTTAATTCTGGTATTTCCTAACTTTTGAGTGCTTGATTATGCAACCTTTATGTTCTTTTTCATGTAACAATCAATTTATAATGCAAGCCAGGAAGAGCAAAATGTTATCTATAAATGAACAACCAATCTTTTATAATGTTTTACAAGGTGTTATAGCAAGTGATAAATAGGTGATTATATATTCCTTATATGAATAATGCACTATGGTTCTTGATATGCTACGCTAAAATTTTTCTATAAGCCATTAACACAAAGGTACAGTATTTAAAATGACATTTGTGACACAAAATAAGAACATTTGTAATGATTATTGGCATGCTACACTTATTATTAGTGCTAAAATAACATTTACTAGATTATAAAGAAGGTATACAGTTAATATAAAGTAATGCATAGGCTACAAGTGTGCATCTTAAAAGTCTCTCCTGAATTAAAATGTGAATTCTTCTAAATCTCATAGTTCATACAAAGATGATACTCCCTTCCTGCAGGAGAGATCAATTGTAATAGTTCCGGACTGTACATTGACTATAAATATTATATAATTGGACCAGCCAATTAACTTAATAATGAGTGTTCTGCATGGACATGTAAGAAATTCTGGTTGATCTTGCCCTGGTTTCTTATTTTACAGAGGACAGAAGGTACTCCTGAAGCCATTCTGCAGAACAAACAAACAAACAAAATTCTATGCCAGAAAATAAGAAAAAGTCTGCAAGTTTTATTTGTCAATGAACAAAAGTAGACATGTTTCAAACAGCTCACTCCATCACCTCTTTACCAACTTGGAGACAATTCCAGTTAAATTTAACAGAGCTTTCTTCTACATACAGATTGTTATGATCCACACACACACACACCAACAACTTCTGAAGAGCTTTCAAGTAGGTAGTCTCTACACATGAATTTCCTGAGACTCTCCTTAGAGTGAAAATTTTGGTCACACATACAAAATAGCCTGCCAGTTCAGGGAAAGACAAATCTCACCAACCTGTTATTCACATCACCTAAACAAGAACAACAACAACACAGGAGTCCCAACTTTTGAGACAAACTTCAAAAATTAAAGGGGAGATTTTCAAAGGCTTAGATTAAAGTAAATTCCAGTGAAACACTGAGTCATTTGTGCCAGTAAAAATCTCCTCCTAAATTGCCAACACAAAAAGAATCTGGCTTTCCGGAACACTCCAACCAAATACCTTAAAGACTTTTGCATAATGATGTCACACCAGGCTCTTAAAAAATGCTGTACAAATGCTAAGTATTATTACAATTATATAAATATATAAGGGCCGGGCAACACTATGGGGGGAGGGGAAGTCAACCTAGATACACAACTTCAGCTACACGAATAGCGTAGCTGAAGTCTCAGTACCTTAGGTTGACTTACCTGGCCATCTCCATGGTGTTGCCCAGCCCTCATATATTAATATAATTTTAATAATACTCACATCGAGCTTTACCCACCGATCCAGCGGGTAGTGTAGCCATACCCTGAATGGGAGGAAAATAAAGTTAACAATATTTTTTTATAATATAGATATTAATGTTTGGATGATAATGAAGTAAGGAAATAAAACAGATTTCTAGAAATTATTAGCTCTTGGTGCAATATTTTTTAAAATTTCACAAAGACGAACTCCTCCTCTGGTATATCCTTTATAGCATCATTCTATTTACATTTTATGAGCATTATATTTTAAAAAGTATGTTGAAAAACACAGGCAAAAGGGAAAAAAATCATTAGAGTACTAAGTCTGATTTACGTGTTCTAGTAATAAACCCCCGCTATATAGCAATTCAAAATCCCACAAACACCATATTTTCTATGCTATCTTCACTTGTGCATAAAAGTAGAAGAGACATTTCTAGCTAAAGAGTGCAAACATAATTTAACATTTATAATTCAAAACATATTCCCAGTTCAAAACTTAATCTACAGCAAAGGTTCTGGCGTCATAAAAATTGAAGTCTAAGTATCCCTTTCCCCAATTGATACAATATACTATGCGGTACAGGAACAAGATAATATTTAATGTCCCCTTCAAAGTGAAGATTCAAACTTGAAAGTAGTTTCAGAGTAATAGCAATATTTAACCTGACATTTCCATGACACTGAGTGCAGTTGAGTCTCTTTCCAGAAGAAATGCACAAACACCATTGCATACTGCTACAGGTCTACAGTGGAGTAAGGGTCAGGCATGCTTAACAGGAACCATCCTGAAGCATAAGTACTCAAAACCTAACTTTTGTGTGATCTGGATTAGTGATGGCAGTGAGAAGCCTATTTCTATTTGTGATAATGGGGTTAAACATGGTTACATGCTAGCTGCATCGCTGTCCCCTTTCACGGTTTGGCTGAGTGCACCCTAAGGTCTCAGGCCTCATGCCGTCACCTCTCCCAGGATGCAATCACATGATTTTCTTTAGACCTTTGGCTACTGTGACCTGTATGTCAATCACGCTTATCCAGAATGTCCAGTTGTGTACAGTACCTAAAGTTCTTCCTTTTGTGAGTCTGTGACCAGTAGATTACATGACTCAAAATAGCCTTCTCCTAACAGAAGTTCTTTTTATTTAAAGATAGAAACAAAACATTTTACAGAAAAGGATCCTGGAACAACAAAAGGTCTACATGTTAATCTTAATTAGAAGCTAACTATTTCCCTCGATGAGGATCCCACTAGTTCTTGAGTTCTCAATTTCAAAAATTTGTCAGGCAAACCCACCATGGGATCACATCAAAGCAAAGAGCTCTTGCATCGTTTAGTGAGAAGTGTGTATCTGAATCTACCTCCCCCTTCCTAAATGTATGCCCTGACAATTCCGCTTTGATTTAACTCAATATATGCATATAGTATACATCACATCAGCTAGATCAACACATAATCATAAATTATTACCAACAACTCCAAATCTGTCACACAAGGCTATGGCATAAATACCACAATCTAGTTCTATACAAAGTCACCATGATGGTGCTATCCACAATTTCAATAATAAAAAATTAGACATACAGATAAAAGTACTCCTTGTTTGTTAACATGGAATTCTCAAAGGAGTACACAAAAGAACACAGATTTCAATAGGGTAATGCTATGATTACAATCATCACAAATTATATGCCGGGCTTGTAATACCACCTATTATTAAGGATGCCAGATATTTTCCATTATATGTTTTCAGTTTCTTATATCTTTGTCAGACTGTTTGGGCTACAATTTTCCATATTAGGTGTCTACTTAGAATGATTTTTTTTCTTTACATTTCAGCCAAAACAGTTCAATCGTTACAGAAAACAAATCTAGGAAAAAAACACATTGTTTTTCCTGTGTTAAAAACATTCTGGTACTCTCTTTTTGAAAAGCTCTGGCACTGCTCCTCCTCCCCCATTCGTTAGAGACAGGACATGAATTTTGTAGGGGGTGGCCTTTTTTTCCAGGATGTGCCTTTACTGCACAAGAGCCAGACCTCTGTATGCATGTGGGGGGGTGGGGGTGGGGGGTGGCCTGGGACAAGAAGCATGGGGTGAGAGGGAGACCCTGGGACTAGATGCTTGTGTGAGAGAGGGGGGCAATATGTCTGGAATTTGAGGAGTCAGGGAAGACTGGACTCATCTGAGAAGGAGACAGGGACAAAGATGCAGACAAGATGGACAAAATGGGCATCAGGCAGAAGGAAAATTTACTGGGAAAGTATTCCATTCCTTCTAGTCAGGGCCGGCGACAGGGGGTACTAGGGGTAGAGCTGTACCGGGCCCTGGACTTTAGGGGCCCCCCGGTACACAGCAGTACCCGTAGTCATCCCCCCTTGTTGCCGGGCCTGGAGAGCGGGGAAGGGGCGGGGAGGCGGCGCAGCTCTCCTCCGGACGAGCGCACGTGTCCCCAGCAGGAGCAGTGAGCCCGGCCGGCGGCAGCGGCGCAGTCCGGGGGAGAAAGTGCACACGGGGGGGGGGGGGGGGAGCAAGGCCGGCTTGCACCACTCCCGGGCTTGCGCCACTCCCACAGGACCCCGCCAGCCGCTGTCAGCTGGGGGGGGGGGCTGGGCAGGGGGGGCTGGGCAGGGTGGACCCCCGGCTGGGCTGGGGAGTCCCCCAGCCGCTGTCAGCTGGGGGGGGGAAGTGCCAGCTGGGCTGGGGGGGCCCCAAATGATCAGAGTAGGGGGCCCCCAAATTTCTGTCGCCGGCCCTGCTTCTAGTGCTGGGTGATAAGCTACTACTGCTATCAATTACTCTATTAGCTCAAGTGCCAGAGATCTGTGTTGTGGATCTAAAGATTCCATCTTGCTAATCTCCCAAATGGGCATCAGTATAATTCCATATGATGGATTTTATGTTTTTCAGTTTGCTTTTTAAAAACCTGGGAAATTACTCACAAAATCTATATGAAAACAATATTAGTAATGTTGCAAAGCCTAAGAATCAAAAGTTAGGAGAGGTGCAGCCTTAATTCCCTTCCCCTTTGTGCATTCATATCATGATCCAATCTTTAATTACATGATCATATACTAGGTATTTTTCTAGAAGAGTATTCTTACAATGAACCAGAAGGGCCTTCCTCTTCAGAGAGGAAGGGCCAGAAAAAAACAAAACAGGGGAAGCAACTAATTCTGGGGGACAATAAATTAAAAAAAAAAAACACACCAGGAACAGGGGTGAGGATCACAGATTTAAAATCTGGGGACAGAAGGAGACAGCAAGAAGATAACCCACCAATCCTCAAATGATACCAGGGAGTTAATGAGGAATTCTACCCAGAGGTGTGAATGGACGAGTGCACAAAAATGGGCCACACAGTCATGGTCACAAGGAATACCTTCATTCAACCCCCAATTTCAGTGCACAAGATGGACCTTTTTTGGGAATGACTCAAGAGTTGGATAATGAGGGAGGATGCTATCTTTGGATCCCAACTCCACTTGTTGCAGAAGTTGTAAAGTGTGTAGTTAATGAGGCAGGAGACTGCGGGAAGGGAAAGGATGGTCTTATTGTTAAGGCAAATGAATGCTGGGGAAGTGGATTCTATCCCTGTCTCTGCCACAGAGTCCCTGTGTGATGCTGGGCATCTCCCTTAAACCTAGAACCTCCATATTCACCACTGTCATATTATGATATGTTGTGTACAAAGTATGCCTTATGAGGTATCATTCTAAAGTCTTGATATTCTAAACATTAATATATCATTGGATTGTATGTGCTATTATTGTATATGAAGTTATGAAGTTTTCCTATGTATATGTTACTGAAAGATGTTGTGAAGTTGGAAACACACACAACAAGGCTTTCAGGTACAACAGTGGTAATTGTGGCCTATCAGCAAAGACAATGGACCATGGAAGAACTTATTTTCACTTGGAAACACTTCAGACAGCTTATGGGCAATGGCTGCCATTACTCATCAGGAGCATTGAAGGGCTTGTGAACAGATCACATGATACTGAACTTAATTTTGATACCTGAAGTGACTAAAGTATACTTTAGTCTTTAAGGTGCCACAGGACTCTCTGTCACTTCTGCAATTCCAGACTAACATGGCTACTTCTCTGATTTTGATATCTGTATTTTTCCAGAAACTGGGCTGGGAACCTGGCTTGGAACAAAGTGGTTCACACTACAGGGAGAAACTATCTAAGATGGGGAGTGATGTCATGTCTTGTCTTTACTTCCCCATAACTCAACACCTGAAAGAACCTCTGGAAGACAAAGGACTTTGAATGGGGGAGGGGAACCCAAGCTGCAAAGCATCTGCAGCTTGTGCCTCAGAAATCTGCAAGCCTGCTTGTATCATCAACCAGGGTAAGATACTGTTGATATCTAGTTTGTATGAGACTGAGAATGCAATTTTGTCTAATTTCCTAGTTAATCTGCTTTGATCTGTTTATTATAACTTATAATCACTTAAAATCTATATTTATGTAATTAATAAACCTATTTTATGTTTTATTTTAACCAGTGTTTCGTTGAGGGAAATGTTTGGAAATCTTAGCTCTGGTAACAAATCTGTTGCATATATTCCCCACATCGAGGGGGAAGTGGACTATTTAATGAGTGCATCGTACAGACCCTGTACAGTGCAAGATGGTATAATTCTGTATTCGTATTCAGTGGATTACTGAGGTATAAGGCTGGGAAGCGTGGTTTAGGTAAAGCATTCAGGTGACTCAGGTGCATGTGCAGCACCACCTGCTGTTGTGTTGATGATAAGACCCAGAAGGGGCTGGCTGCGAGTCACTGACAGAACAGAAGCCAACCCATCTGAATAGTTAGAGGGTACAGTGGTTCCAATGGCTTCCAGGATTCACCCCAGGGGTTCAACCTGTCATACTAATATTTCACAGTTGGCCACTAACTGTATGTTCATCACCTTCTGGGTGCCTGACTTGAGACCCTGGGTTCTAGTTTACAGAATGCTGAGCAGTCACAGCCGCAACTGAAGTCAATTGGAGCTGTTCTTTGAACATATAAACATTAAAGAGCGTCAAATTCAGGTACCACAGGCAAACTTAATTCTGACATACCATAATTGTGATTGCTTGACTTTGAAAACTTCATAATATTATTTCAACATAGTTTTGTGTATGTAATATGATCTAGTCTCCCAAGTAAAAGTAGAAAGAAAACTTGTAAAAATGAGTGCCCCAAAATAAACACATCAGAAAAGTCATAAGCAAAGTACAAAAAAGTGGCTACTCTACAGATAGAACAGCATATATAGCAGTGTTTTTTGCTGTATGTGCTTTAGAAGCATTGTTCCCCATAAAGA
Source organism: Sternotherus odoratus (assembly GCA_032164245.1). Lineage (NCBI taxonomy): Eukaryota > Metazoa > Chordata > Testudines > Kinosternidae > Sternotherus > Sternotherus odoratus. The sequence goes on along the minus strand of JAVMKO010000004.1, from coordinate 62,746,559 downwards.
ATGACTCCAGGAACTGCTGCAAATACAGAGCACCCTCTCACATCCTGTTTCAGACTAATACTTATAAAACACAATATAGGCCCTTGTCTTTAAGAAGCTGTACTATTTTTCAACATTTTAAACATATATATGTATTTAGTTTCTTATTATTTTATTCAAACAACATTATTACTAATGCACTGTGTTTGACATTTGCATCTTATGTCAATTAAGAAATTGAAACATACGGCTGTTTCAATTTCTTTACAGATGACAATATTTCAAAATGTATCTTTCTCAAGATGGGAACATGCTCTATTTGTTAGAATATCCCATGAAACATCAGGAAGCCAGAGGAGGAAACTTGTTCAATAGGTGTCAACTTTGGGGAAATGTGATCAATTAGGAGTCAAGTCTCCCAAATAATGTAGAGTGCTTGTCATATAGTTTCCTTTTGTTTGTTTGTTTTCATTCCCCTCCCAAAAAATAGTTATTTATGATTCCATATTCCCAAAGACTCCTAAATGCTTATGAGCAGAAAAGAACCATCTGCAAATCTAACTGGAGATTTATTTTAATTTTGCAGAACTTGCATAGCAGTACAGCTCTCAGTGGGAGCTTGGGCTGTAGTTTTATTATTTGAGAAAAGGACCCCACGACAGATTAAACAAGCCCTCATTGTTGCCATTGACACCCGGCATAAAGATTACATTATTATATCCAGGCATTTTAGGCCAAATTAATCCCTGATATAACTCAACTGTAGCCAATGAAGTTATATCAGAGATAAATGTGTCCCATTTCATTGGAATATTCCTTTCTTTTAACCGTTTTAAAAACTCTTATTTCTCAGATCTGAGTGTAACAATATTAAATATCTTCCTTATTAGATATTACACAAGGAAGGAACTATATTTAAAATAAGCATTTATGAGCCACTTATGAATTGCTTGGGTAAGCACTCCAAACTAACTCTCTGAGAACAGTTCACAAGACACAGTTCTTCAGAATGCACTCTGAATCATTTCCACTGAATCATTATCCTTTAACAGCAATTCAACAACTGATATTGGATTGAGAACAAAGTATGATTAAAAACTGTAAATGTAGGGTATTACTAAACAGATAATGAAGTACAGTATACAATAACAGGCCTTAAATCTTTTAATGATATATTGAAAGAATAAACAGATCCACTTCTTTTTCAAAATTTTTGTTTCAAATACTGCAGTAACAAATCTATCATTTATTAACACCATGATCTATACTCCTTCCCTTCATGGGGAGAAGAGAAATAAACATAACAGTAAAAAACTGGGTAAAAATTGCTTAAATTCCTGGATTCCAGAAGACTGAGGTATAAAAAGCAAAGATATACAAAGGAAAACAGCAGAAAAGAAAACCTTCAAATCAGTGAATATGTAATTCAAAGAGACAATGGCTGACAAAGTGTGATCGAAACTGCCAGGACATTTACATGCTCTTTGCCATGTTTAGTAAGAAAATGAAGGTAAATTAATTCCACATCATTTCTTTATATTCTTTTTTCTGTCCCAAAGACAGAAGTGTATCTGGACAGAGAAAGTCTTCTCTACTATTATCCTCTCATATCCAGCAAACAGCAATTCATTATGCCACAGGAAATATGTCATCCCATCACTGGAAACAACTTTTCCCAGATAAAATGGAACAACCTGGATTTGTCAAGGTTGTACAATTGTAGAAACAGGATCAGGATAGAAGTTTAAGATGAGAAATGTCCAAGTTCTCATGAAATTCAAACTTTATTCAAGGTACAAAAACCCAGGCAGGTTTTAAATAAGAATGATACCTTATATTTAGGAAAACTAAATATGGAAAATTAAAGGAAAATGCTGCCATTTCCCCATCTCTTGTAGTGGAAGTAATTGCAAGAAGTAAAGCAACTACAAGGGAGACAGATAAGAGTGAAACTGATCCTAAAAGCTCAAATGAAGATCAGCAGAGGTCTTTTAGGTGTAAGTCTGAACTCTGAGGAGTAGTGATAGGATGAATATACGAGTTAAGTTCTATAAAAGGAACTAACCAGTATATCCCAGCAAAAAAAAAAATAAAAAAAATCCAAAAGCTCTATTTCCAGACAGCACTAATTGTTGAAGCAAAAAAATCAAATCTTTTATGTAATACTGCAAATTTTCTAAAGTTTTATCAATAAATATAAACATACCTTCAATAAAGCCTACAGATCACTAAAGCCTGAAATTTTAATCACATCATTTTATTCCAATATTTTCATCAGATAATATAATATTCTGCTATTTGACAACACTTCTTTAGTTGAAATGCTTTGCTGTATTATTGTTTATGATATTCCTTTAGAAGGGGCTACATGTTCATCTGTGCTTAATTTACTCCTATTGATATAAGACAAGGTTATTCCTATACTAACAGGAGACACTGATTCAAAATTGACAACAGTGCAAGGACATCCTCAAGAAGTATATATAAGCTATCATAAATGTAGAGCAATAATAAAAAGAGGATGAAGCATAACATATGAAACACTCCCTAGTCTCTTTTCTTGAAGTTATGCTCCCCGCTCCCACCCCTTGATTTTTAGCTTTATAAATACTGTAGGAGATCCGTCCATTGCCCACTCCACAAATAGGCAGGAGACTTTTCTGTGGCTTCACCAGTGTCCTTTATTTATAGTGCAAACCCCTTTGTACAGCTTTAACAGTGCTGGCTTAATACCTGCACAGGGAGACAGACCACAGCTCAGGAATCACCCCCCTTCCTGGCTCACAGGGATCCAGAGTTTACCGTATTTTTCGTCTTATAGGACGCTCCGGCCTATAAGACGCAGCCTCATTTTTTAATAAAAAATCCGGACAAAAAAAAAAAAAAAAAAAAAAAAAAGCGCCTCGCTCTCCCGTCCCCGCCGCGCGGGCGGGCTGCCGAGGTTCCCCCCTCCCCGCCGCGGGCGGGCTGCCGAGGTTCCCCCCTCCCCGCCGGACCAAAAAAAAAATGTGCGCCCCGGTTCCCCCTCTCCCCGCCGGACCAAAAAAAAAAAAAAAAAAAGCGCCTCGCTCTCCCATCCCCGCCGCGCGGGCGGGCTGCCGGGAGCATCCCGGTTCCCCCCTCCCCGCGCAGCGGGGACGGGAGAGCGAGGCGCTTTTTTTTTTTGGTCCGGCGGGGAGGGGGGGAACCGGGGCGCACATTTTTTTTTTGGTCCGGCGGGGAGGGGGGAACCTCGGCAGCCCGCCCACGCAGCGGGGACGGGAGAGCGAGGCGCTTTTTTTTTTTTTTTTTTGTCCTATAAGACATTTGCCCTATAAGACGCACCAACTTTTCCCCCCCCCCGTTTTGGGGAAGAAAAAGTGTGTCTTATAGGGCGAAAAATACGGTAAGTACTCCTCCCGCCTGACTCCCCAGCTTCCTCTACTCCCTCTCCACACTCCACTATACCACACCCACCCTGGGCTTCCTTCCTGCCAGGCCTTATATCCCCCCAGGGAGGCTTGTTGAGCTTGAGCCCTCTGCAGCCCAGGTGGCTGATTAGCCTTCCCCTTCAGGCAAAGCTTGCAGAGGCTCCTGTGCTCTTAAAGGGGCGGCAGGGCTGGCTCAGCTGCTCCTGGCCAGCACCCTGCCACAATACATATAATAGACCCTTCAGGTTTGTCACATTACTGAAATAATTTGGGATCATATAGATCATTGGTACAACCAAAGTCCTATAGTGGCACCAAATCTTATGTACAGGGGGTCATAATGGGTGTCTACGACCAAGTTATGGATTGCTGATTATGAATATGCCATTGATATTTCCAAATATTGTGCCCTGCTGGGAAGGGACATTCCAGAGTACTGGGTGTCAGCTTTGCTTGAGCTGCCTGATGGCCCATTAAAGGACCATCAACTACACAATGAACTTTGTCCACACCCGAGCTTCTCCAGGAATGTGACCTGCCTGGTCAGAAACTGAATCTTGGAGAGTCTGGTAATTGGACCATGTGGCTATGAACCTCCATTTTGCAATTGGACTCTGCATAAGAAGGAGGAGGGGGGTCTTCACCCACAAGAGGAAGTCTATAAAACCTGGGAGAAACTTCCTCCATTTTGTCTTCTACCTCCATTCTTAAGCCTGCCTTGTTTCCAGCTCTGGATAGAACTTTGCTACACAGGGGAACTCTGGCCAAAGGGTGCTGACCCATCCCTGGAGGGGATGCTTTCCAGAGACTGTGATTTGAACCTGCAGTTATTCTACCTTTGCTGCAAGCCTGAACCAAGAGATTTCCCATTACTGCATGTAATTGATTTCTTTTAACCATTCCTAACCCTCACCTATACCTTTTTCCTTATATAATAAACGTTTAGTTTTTAGATTCTAAAGGATTGGCAACAGCATGATTTGTGGTAAGATCTGATTTGTATATTGACCTGGGTCTGGGGCCTGATTCTTTGGAATTGGGGAGAACCGTTTTCTTTATTTGGGGTATTAGTTTTCATACCCCAGCAGCCAAGACAGGTGGCTGCTGGTGGTGATACTGGGAAGCTGGAGTGTCTAAGGGAATTGCTTGCGTGACTTGTGGTTAGCCAGTGGGGCGAAACCAAAGTCTTTTCTGTTTGGCTGGTTTGGTTTACCTTAGCGTGGAAAAACCCCAGCTTTGGGCTGTAGTTGCCCCTTTGGAAGCAATCTGTCCTGATCTGACACTCTCAGTTGGATCCCACCAGGAACAGCACCGTCACAAGGTTTTTGAAAGATTTTTTTTTAAATGGCTCCAGGCTATTTATCATCTACACGTGTCACAGTTTGTTTTTATTTATAGGTACATGAAACCAAAGAATAGATATTTGATATTAAGATATTAGAAATTATATTTGAATTTGATTAAATACATTTGTGTTGCACTGTATTCAGACTGGTGATGGCAGTGGCATTTTAATTTATATTGAAGCAAGGACAAAACCAAACCTATAAAGACCAAGTGAAAAATCAGACACTTAAATGTGAAACCTTCAAACAATGGTCCAAAACAAAAGGCAGATAAATGTTATACCACAGCTACCATAAGGTATGTTAATGAACGCCATGCTGGCTTTCTGTTCCCTGAGTTTAAAAGAAGACAGAGGCATCATGGCACTTGATTAGTGGATACTTGAATTATGGTGAAGTAGAAGTACATCTTGTTCTCCATCTCTCATCAAACAGTCCTTTGGTCAGATCAATTGCTATCCTGTAATTTTCCTCAAAGTTTAAAATATTTTTGAGCATCCATTTATAGGCAGCAACCAGTCAGCCCTTTATTAGGTTTGCTGTCATTCTTTCTGCCAGAACGTTTATAGTGGTTTATATCTTCATCTTCAAATATGAAACAATTGACCATAGTGCAATATAATATAAGGCCTGTTTCAGTTCTAGTTGCCTCTTACAGTAAGGTTAAAGTGCCTAAAAGATCCCCAGGGATTGGGATCTTCATTGGTTGGAGCTCTTGTTCCTATTTACTCCCGTTAAAGCCAAACCTATTCTGTCTGATCAGCAGCTAAAGTGAGTGTACCAGGGAACTGGAGGCGCTCTGCCAGGACTTAATAGAGACTCAAAGAGCACATGACCTCTGGAAGCTTCAGGCTCAGACCGCCTCGGCCCCTGCCTCTCCGCTGCCATATCAGCAGTAAAACTGGAAGATAGTCATTTTAGATCACAGGAATTACAGGAAGAAAAGAGGGATCTAAAGAAATGTTACCCTCCTTACGGATTTATTGGGGGGACGTAGCCCATGCATCCCAATGCCCCAATTAGCCTTCCCCGAGACAAACAAGGGCCCCATTGCAAATGAGTTCAAAGGAGCCAGCTTAAAGCTATAGGAATACCTGCTCCCATAAATGAACTCCGGTAAGGAAAGGGAACGGGGTGGGGGGACTAAAATGTTGCTTTTCTGATTCCCCTTCCTAGGTAACAAGCTGTCAGTCTCTTCTGGGATTCTGCATTACAATCCATTGGCAAATGCAAATTTGGTGGGAGGGTCAAGTGTCCCAAATGAGCAGTGGTGCAATTATCTTTTGGGTCTGGCAGAACCCCAATCTGGACTGGGATTTTAGTCAGATCTCCTCATGGACCTCAACGGAGCCAAGGTGGGGTTTGCTCCGCTAACAAATTAGGGATGGCATCAAACCAGCTGCTGTCCCTTGCCAGATAGTCAAAAATCCTTGGCCAGCAGGGAATTGGTTATGGTGCCCCCTTAGAACTCAATCCCACTGAACTCTGGCTTTGGGGAACTTTACCACCACTGTTCACTGCTTGTAGATTAAATTGGGTTTTTTTGGTTTGTCCACCTGGCTCAGTACTCCAGAATGCCCGCTTCCCTGAGCTGGGCCCCAAGAAGAAGGAAAGTCTCTGGGTTCTTCTACCACTGCAAAATAGGATATCTGTTCTTAACGCTGGCAAGAAAACAGCAATTTTAGCAATAAGATGATCTCCAAAAAATTGCTTGTCAAAAACTAATGCATTTCATATTTCTCATTTTCTATCGTTCAGTTTATATGAATGGTCCTAAAGGAAGCAGAATAAAGTAATTGCAATGAATATAGTTGCTTGAATTTCTAGGTCACTTAGTTTGTTTCTTGCAATTTTTGGCTTAAATCCCCTACTCTTCTATTTCCCACTGTTATTTGTTTATTATCATAATATAAAATGGATCAAAATAAAAACATTTATTTTTATTTTTTATTTATTGTTGGAAAATTATAGTCAACAAACCTTGAAGGAATAAAATCACTTTTGTTATCGATATACCCAGGGTGGATGGTTGATACTTGGGGGAAAAATCAGATGTGCATATCTCTCTGTCAGTGTGGTAGAGGTGAACAGTAGTTTGTGAGTTTGCCCTGTGCAGCTTTATACTGAGTAAAACAAATGTATTTGGGGTTTGGATCACATTGGGAGTTGGGTGTCTGGGTGCTGAAGACAGGTGTCCTACTAAGTTTATGTGATGTGTGTGTTAAGTATAATTGTGTAGATAAGGGAAGCAAGTAATAAACCAGCCCTCAGTACTTCTCGAGTTTGACCTTTGGCGTTATTTTTTGGATGGTTCCAAGGTTGGGTAACAGCCTAACTGCTGGAATCAACAATTAAACAGGCAAAGGAACAGCAGAGATACTCCAGTGTTGCAAACTCTCATGATTTATTTTGGTTAAGGCATGACCCATTCCGGCAATGATGCAAGAAGCTCCAGCCCTCTCGAGAATTTCAGCCCTGCCAAGAAGATAGCAGCCAGTCAAAGAAGGTTATCTCCACTTCCTCACCTCCTGGGGAATAGCACCCAATCAGACCTGCCACAGCAGGTAGAGTTCACATCTCCCCTCCCCTCAGAAGTTGTTTTTACAGCATTGTAGGAGGACATCATGTGGGTTACGGAAACTCAGTTTCCTCTGTACTCCTTGTGCAGCATCTTTCTTTGTGTCTCTACGTGCAACTTTCTGTACTTGTGCTGTACACACCCAAGCCCAAAGAAACAGATTACAAATTTCCTTTGCCATCACATTCTAATCAAAGTATAATTACACTTATTCAGTTCCACTCTGAAATAGATTCCACTCCAAATGGAAAGACTGGATGCAGAAAACTTCCTAACCCTTGTTAATTTTGTTCTCTGGGTTTCAGAGTTCTGTCTCTACAGGATAATATTAAAAGAAAAGCAACTGAGGGACACTTATTGACAGGCTGCTTCTATTTGCATCCTTTTGATAAGAAAGAGCACATCATTAGCTTATGAGGAATGGACAAAGATTATGTTTGATAAGTAGTTCTTTTATCATATCAGATAGTTACTCAATAGAATTTGCAGCCATTTGCTCTTCCCTAAGGATAGTAATGTCCTAAAGACCCCAAAATCTAATGAAGAAACATACATTATAGAAACTCAATCTCTGAATTACTTCATTTCTGCGTGTCATTTGAAAAGTTACAAATGAACGATCCAGTTTCAATGATGTTACCGCTAGTATTTCCATGTTGTCACAAATATAGGAAAGAGGAAATAAGACCAAAATTAGATATAAAGGGATATCACATTTGCTCATCACATGCAGGGCGGAAAGCCGTAGGACCAAATGAATCTCCATTTACTTCATTGGCATAATGCCAGGGACAGATTTGGTTACTAGATCATGGAAGTTAGGAATGGAAAAGACTCATCAGGTCCTCTAACCTAATGAACTTGATACTCTGGGTTGGGATTTAGATGTCTACCTATGTGTGCAGGAGTAGGCTCTTGGGGAATAAGAGCCTTCAAGGCAAGCTGTGGGTCAGGGGAAGGAAATAGGATGACCAGGCCTGCCAGGCCCCTCTAGGTGTTCAACAGGGTGACATGACACACCTGGATCTACTTCTGCCTCCTAGGTTGTCGTATCTCGTAATTAAGCTCTCCCACTCATCTTACCACCGCAAAGTGGCCCTGCCTTTGGGCCAATAGCTTTGCTTCTGACCAGAGCTCTCCCTACCTATGGTGGTGCCCTAAGCAGCCTGAGCACCTGCACCCCCACTGCACTGTTCTCAAGGGCTGCAGGGCTACATGGAAAGGACCTGGGGGCAAGGAGGGCAGCAGCAGGGCAGGGAGCCAAGGGTAGCGTGGGGAATTAGTGTGTGGGGGGGGGCTCGTGCTGGCAGCAGGAGTTGGGACCACCCCACCTCACTCACTCACTGCGGCTGTGGCACTGCTCCCACAGCTCCCAGACCTGTCACTTGGGGGAGGGGGCTTGAAGGAAAGTGTCAGGCCTGCCCTGCACTCACCAGCAGCAGCGGTGGGAAGACGAGCAACACGTCTGGGAGCTGGAGGAGTGGAGAGGGCTGGGGCCGAGTTGCTCTACTTCCTGCCACCACTGCTTGTGAGTGCGGGGGCAGGCCCAACCGCTTCCACCCGCTAATCCCACAGGCTGCGTCGCTCGGTGGCAGGGGGGTTGGGAGAAAGAGTCAAATAGGGGGGTGGAGCAGGGGGGTTGGCTGGGGGATGGGGACAGCCGCTGCAGCTAGCGCCGCATATGCAGCATGCAGCTCCCTAGGGCACCATGAAATTTGGTGTCCCATATTACATCGTGCCCTACGCAGCTGCATATTCTGCATATGCCTAAGGACGTCCCTGCTTCTGAGATGGGCAGGGGGAGCAACACATGTGCTCCTAGCTGAAACTCACATAGCTGTCCCCCCTTCTCATAGGTCTGCCCTTGATTCCCCTTGCAACTCCAACCCCTCAAGGTCTTCAACTTCTCTCAGAGCTGGATAATGCACAGCACATGGATTTCCCTGGAACTCTGTTCCTCCCACATCTCGCAAAGGAGGTCCCTAACTCTCTGGGGGTGTCTCCCATATAATAACTCGAATGTGGAAAATTCAGAGGATGTTTGAAGCACCTCATGGATGGTGAACAGGAGATATGGAAACAGACAGTCCAAGTGTTATGGATCATCGACTACAAACATCCTCAACATGTTCTTCAACTTCTTGTTGATATGCTCCACTGATCTGCTGGTTTGAGGGTGCTATACTGATGTTTTAAAAGATTTGACCCTTAGCAGGTCACACAGCTCCTTCATTAATTGTGAGGGGAAGGTGGTTCCCTAATCCATTAGCATTTTTTTGGGAATCCCCACCCAGGAAAATTCCTTCTGAAGCCTCCCGAATGATGGCTGCTGTAGCTGATTAGAATGAGATTACTTTGGGGTATCAGGTAGCATAATCCAGAATCTCCAGTATGTATTTGGGCAGTGATACCTTATAATGGGCAGTGATACCATGGGGGCCTTTGCCATTTTTTTTTCTGACATCATTGACACTTAGAGCATGACACACAAAAGTCCACTACCTCGGTGTAGATGCCCCGCCAGTAGAACATCATAGTCATTCTGTTGTACATCTTTTCTCTCTCCAAGCGTCACCTGCATGGTCTCACATGGGCCAGTTGAAACACCTCCCTTCAGAACTTCCTGGATACAAGCAGTTGTATTTCACCTCCATTACGACCTAATACACCCTGTTCTCAACAAGTTCAAAATGGGGCTACTGTTTCATGAGTGGAGGGTCTAGTTCTTCTACAAAGTCCATCTCACCAGACAGCAAGTCCTTGTTGAGAGGTGGTGGCTGACTCTTACTGTTCTAGGTAGGCCCCAGGGTCTCCTTGCTCCAGGTGTTGCAACCTGACACACAAGGTGACAGGGCTGCTCAGGTTTGGCCCAGCCACCACTCTGTCATCATGATTCACTTATAACAGGAATAATTTGCTCACTATGGCTTTTACACAACACCAAAAGGGAATGGATGGGGGGGGGGAGGGGCGCGATTCAACTGCTACATGCCGCATGTATGATTCTGGAACCCTGGCAGAAGGGAGAGAGAAACAAAGCTTAATTCCTAGGCACAAACTCTGGGCATTCTACTCTGTCATCATCCTTGCCTCTGGCATAGAAAGATGATATGAAAACAAAACATAAAAGATAATGATTTTGTACAGGAAGGAGAGAGAAACCATAGTATCACCAAAAAAACCTGTAAACAGTAAGGCAATTAATTTGAATTCGGATGGCAAGTCTGCAATTCATTGAAAAACCATAAAAACCTTCTAGAAATCACTGAGCTGTCTGTTAAACGTGCAGCAAATTTAACTGAACCTTGAGAAGTATCACACAAAATTAATGCTAACTGACACATCAAGGATGTTTTCTTTGGTAAATAAGTTACAGTTTAAGGTTCTGGGAAACATCAGAAAGTAATTTGAGGCTGGTGACAGATAATTGGACAGGACTATCGTACAAGTGGGACCAAGGATTCCACATAGCTATATTGTTCTAAACCTGTCATTTCAGGCTCCAAAACTAAAACCAGATTAAATTAGTGAATATTGAACAGATTTAATTTATCCATTTCATAAGGGAGCTGGAAAGAAACCCCGAAGGAAAGAAATTAGTTTTCAGGTGGGACAATTAAAGATCTATTGTGACAGCCACAGAGAAGTACTACAAGGTTCTAGGATTAAAGACAGAAAAATTGTTTTTATATTAAATAGTTTGGAGATGATCAGATATTACGGGGGGGAGAGAAAGACAGAGAGTGTTGTAATAATTCAACTTCCAAATATTAGCTTATCACATTAAGACAAGTGTATGATACTGCTACAGGTTTAGAATGTTGTCATCTCAAAACACATTTAATTTTTCCATCTGAAGATTGTCTCTGCTCTCCTCATGAATTTTTATCTTCTTGATTTATACTTAAATTGTATGCTTTTGGGGATGGGGGTTGTTTTTCTTTAGAGTTTGTGCCACACCTAACACAAAGGTCTTGGTCCACAATGGTGCTCATAGGCCCACTGATAATACAAATAGTAAATAATAGGTTGATCTGTAATATAAGAGTGAAACCCAAAGGAACAAATGGCATGTAATTAATGGTAGATGCCCCATGCCATGAAATCACTCACACCTGGAATACATTTAAGTTGTAACAAGATTAATAGTCACCAGATACTTGGACACGATTGATATTAACAATGAGAGGGAAGGAATTCAAACCAAAATAGGGAAAGAACAGATTAAAGAATATTCAAGTCAGTAAAGGCTGATGAAATTTATCCTAGGATACTTAAGGGACTAGCTGAAGTAGCAACAAAGAGTCCCGTGGCATTTTATAGACCAACAGACGTATTAGAGCATAAGCTTTCATGGGTGAATACCCACTTCGTCGGATGCAAGATTCACCCATGAAAGCTTATGCTCTAATACATCTGTTAGTCTATAAGGTGCCATATGTGTCTATAAGGTGCTACAAGACTTTGTCGCTTTTGCAGATCCAGACTAACACGGCTACCCCTCTGTAGCTGAAATTGTCTCCATCAGCAATTATCTTTGAGGACTTCAGGAAGATGGGTGAGGTCCCAGAGGACTGGAGAAGGGCAAATATAGTACCATTCTCTAAAAAGGGTATGGGAGGACCCAGAAAGTTATAGACCAGTCAGATACTGAAATAAAGCATATATCAATCAATCAGTCAGTCAATCAATCAATTTGTAAGCTTCTGGAGGATAAAAGGTGCTAAGGCAGGAGTGGGTAAACTTTTTGACCTGAGATCCATATCAGGATTCTGAAATTCTATGGAGGGCCAGGTAGGGAAGGCTGTGCCTCCCCAAATAGCCTGCCCCCTATCCTCCACTTCCCACCCCCTGACTGATCCCCTCACAGTCCCTTGGACCCATCTAAGCCCCACTGTTCCCTGTCCCCTGACCGCTTCCCAGGATCTCCTGCCCCTAACTGACCCCCAGGGTCCCACCTCCCAGTCCCCTGACTGTCCCAACCCCTATCCAAATCCCCTCCCCCAGACAGGAGCCCCCCACCCAGGGCTCCCATGCCTATCCCCTTCACTGTGTTCCCCATGCCCTGACTGCTCCCCAGAACCTAGGCCCCATCCAACTGCCCAGTCCCCTGACTGCCCCCAGGACTCCCTGCCCTTTATGCAACCCCACTCCCTGCCCCCTTACCATGCTGCTCAGAGCAACAGGACTGGCAGTTGCACTGCCTGGCTGGAGCCAGCCATGCCACTATGCTGCCCGGCAGGAGCTCACAGCTCCGCCGCCCAGAGCATTGGCAGCACATCAAGCTGAGGCTGTGGGAGAGGAGGGATAGCAAAGGAGGGGTCGGGGGCCTGCGGGCCATAGTTTGCCCACCACTGTGCTAAGGAATATCCAGCATGGATTTGTTTAGACAAAATCAAGCCAAACCAACCTAATTTCCTGCTTTAACAGGGATATTGGCTACTGGATAAGGGGTAGCAAAGGATGTGATAGATCCTGATTTCAGAATGGTATTTGACATAGTCCCACATGACGGTCTCATAAGGAAACTAGGGAAATGTGGTCTCGATTAAATTGCAAGATGGGTGCACAACTGGCTAAAACACCATACTCAAAGTGTAGCTCTCAATGGTTTGCTGTCAAACTGGGAGGGCACATCCAATGGGGTCCTGCAGGGGTCAGTCCTGGGTCTGTACTATTCAATAGATTTATAAAAGACTTGGATAATGAAGTGGAGAGTATGTTTACAGAGTGTATGCTGATGATACCAAGCAGAGAAGGGTTACAAGCACTTTGGATTAGAATTCAAAATGACCTTGACAAGTTGGAGAATTGTCCAGTAAAATGAAATTCAATAAAAAGACAAAGTGCAAATTACTTCATTTAGGAAGGAAAAATCAAATGCATAACTACAAAATGGGGAATAACTGACTAGGTACTAGTGATGCTGAAAGCAATGTAAGGGATTCTAGTTAATGACAAACTGAATCTGAGTCAACAATGTGAAGCAGTTCTGAAAAAGGCAAATGTTATTCTGGGGTATTTTAACTGGAGTGTTGTATGTAAGATACAGGAGGAAACTGTCCCACTCTACTCTGAACCAGTGAGGCCTGAGCTGGAGTACTGCATCTAATTTTGGGTGTAACACTTTAGGAAAGATGTGGACAAATTGGAGAGAGTTCAGAGGAGAGCAAGAAACATGATAAAGAGAGTTAGAAAACCTGACATATGGGGAAAGGTTAAGAAACCTGGATCTATTAGTTGAGAAGAGAAGACTGAGGGGAAACCTGATAACTATTTCAAATATATTAAGGGCTGTTACAAGGAGGTCAGTGATTAATTGTTCTCTATGTCTGCTGAAAGCAGGGTAAGAAGAAATGGACTTAATCTACAGCAATGAAGATTTGGGGCTAGATACTAGGGAAAACTTTCTAACTATAAGGGCAGTTAAGTTCTGGAACAAGGTAAGCTGGGCATCACTTGAAGTTGTTATGCACTGGTTGGACAAACACCTGTCATGGATGGTCTATGTTTACTTGGTCCTGCCACAGTGCAGGGGGCCAGAACTGATTACTTTTTTCATGTCCCTTCCAGAAAGAAAGTGACAGGTCCCTTTCCAGAAAGAAATGCAAGGCACATGTCTTTGTCCAGACTTCCAAGTGAATTTGAAAATTGAAATCCTAGGCACTTGGCCAATGCCATGCCTCCTTTTGTGTTCTGCCTTTTTAGCTGCAGACCGCAGAAAAGCAGGAGTCTATCTACCAGTCAAGGTGTAATGGCAGTGGAGGATGGGAGCCCAGACATCTTTTTTGACCACTGATTGGTACTGGAAATGTGGCCCAGGCACCCTTCCGTCCTGATGCAGGGGTAGCTGGGTTAAATTTGAATGGTCTTTCAATCCTGTTAGCCTGCTTCTTCCCACCAGCTTTGCTCTTCTTCCACCAATTATGAGCACCAGTCACCCCCCAGTGCATCCCTATTTGCTTAATCAAAATGTTCCATGGTACTAAAGGTATCATAGCAGGCCAAGCAAATGTAGAATTATGAGGAAGCCAAAAGAAAAAAGTACTAGAAGATCCAGTAGTTATTCCCCATAACATTTTGAAACATCAGGGCACTTGCCCACCTTTCTGAAGAGCTGGAAACATTTTCAGGGATCTTTCACAAATCTTCCTACTCCATACCTAGGTCCTATAGCCTTCCAAGCCCCCGTTCCCTCACACAGTTTCTCTTGCCTTCCAACTACTTTATAGTTCCTTGTGTTCCAATGGTTTTCCCCTACAGCTTCATCTCTGTCTTATCCTTCCCAGCTCTCTCTCACCCCTACAAGGCTATTCTCTCCCTTGCCACTTTGAAAAAGCTCCTTTATCACAACCCTCCATTGAGTGGAAAGCAGTGGGTGATGGTATGGGAATTAGCAACCTCCCTTCATCTCTTGCTACACTCATTGCACAAAAGTGAAACATGAAGCTAAGAGGAACAAGCCAGAGGGGGAAGAAGAAGCTGTAGGCTCTAGCCGAGGAACATTTGCCCCTGGTAGTAACCAGAAGAGGATTCTTTTGTCTGATAATTAATGAAGCAGCCATCTGAGGAGATTGTGTTCCCTACTTCCTTCCCATGCTGATGGGCCTCCCATATATATGTACACACACACACACGCACACACTAAAAGTTTAGAGGGAAATTTCTCCTCAGATCATCACCACAGTCTCTGGTCAAGTATTCTAATCCTCCAACATGTATGCGCTGATCTCCCATTAATATGTAGTGCGTATTGACTTTCAGAGTTGAATTCTGAAATTTCAGAGTTGAAAACTGAAATAAGATTGAGACAAATTTTCAAATCATGTTTGAGTACACCATAAGGAGTGACATAATAGAGTGAGTAACTGTTCTGGCTATTTTCTAAAAATGGATCAAATTTAATTCTGATAACCTACATGAATGCTTTAACCAATAGTAAACTCAAACACTAATGTGGGAGTTTATTTTTTAGAATACCATTTGGTTTCCTTGAGAGCATACATTCTTTTCCTCCCTGTTGTGTCTTGCTTTCAAACACTTTATGGTACAGACTGTAACAGCATGTAGTTCCTTATACTAGGTGACTAAAATCCCGAACAAAGCCCAAAAATACTGAAATAAATTCTGGACTAATTTAAAATAAACTACAATTATAAAGCCTGTTATTCTTCAAAAAAAAATTCTTTATTACAATTACAAGATGCAATATCCCTTTTTAAATTAAGTGATATCTAAGTAATGGGAAAACCATTCTGGTAAATAATTCACAAACAGCCCGGTAGTTATATTTAAAAAACTCCAAAAAGGCAAATATGCAGTGTAAATTGTATTTCTAAACAGAAATATGCTCTGGCTTATTTTGTAGTTTTGCCAAGTTTGGTTGATTTTTGGCAGTATCCCTTACAGGCCTACCAGAGGTCCCAATTTTATAGGGACAGTCCTGATTTCTGGGTGTTTTTCTTATATAGGCTCCTATTACCCCGAACCACCATCCCGATTTTTCACACTTGCTGTCTGGTCACCTTAACTGTATCTACTTACTCTCAGTGACCCTTGGCAGTCTTGAACTACTCAAGCTGCAAACAGGCTGAAACCGATTTGTTTTTCTTATGTTTTTAGAGCCACTATCCTGATATGCTAATTAGAAATGAAATGCTTGACCCATAAAGAAAACGGCAGGAAACCTGAAATGAAGACATTATCCAACACTTCATGCTCCTTAGTGATGCCATTTTAAATATTTTAGACAGCCTATAAATAATTAAAACCTCACCACAGCAAATTATGTCCTATTATGCAAATAAATAGCCTCCTCCCCAGTTTCATTAAAGATTCTAAATGACAAGCTGAGCATTTTAAACATGGCAAGGTACTGCAGTGAGGCGAGAAATATT
Source organism: Sternotherus odoratus (assembly GCA_032164245.1). Lineage (NCBI taxonomy): Eukaryota > Metazoa > Chordata > Testudines > Kinosternidae > Sternotherus > Sternotherus odoratus. The sequence goes on along the minus strand of JAVMKO010000004.1, from coordinate 62,730,349 downwards.
TCAATAATTTTTTTTTAATTGTTAGTGCCAAGTTTCATGTGGATTTTTACTCTAACACTTTAATTTGCATGAGCAAATAAACCTTTAATAAACCTTTTGTAAGTGGTGAAAATGCATCATTTAATTAAATTTGATTTGTTGTGAAACTATTGTGCTTCATGAATATTTAAAATCTGCAAGCTCTCTCTTTTGCTGAAAGGAATTCAAGTATACTCTATTTTACAGAAAGCTAATTTTATGGAATGCCATATTTATGAAGAAATTAAGTAAAAAATTTCAAGACAGAGCACACATCTCTTTGTTACCATAAATGACATCTTATATGTCATAAACCTTATATAAAGATTTCCAGTTATGTACATACCTTCATTTTTTACTAAACCTGAGTCTGATCCTGTACCCACTGAAGTCAATAGCAAAATTGGGCCCTTTCTAGCACTATGGTTGTGTACCTATTAGGTAAAGTAAGGTAAATATTATCCATATTTATAAAACAGGGCCTGATCGAAGGCCCACAGAGTTCAGGGGCTTGGGATCAAGCCCCAAATCAACTCACAAATTAAGAAAATTGTGGTTATGAGAGTGTATTTTATGGTCACTTTCAGTACCAACAATGATTTATTTGCAGCTTTGTGAAATTCCATGCATTCTCTCTGCTTCAGCTCAGATCATCATGACTTTGGTCAGATACTCATCCTCTTTCAAATGAATTTCCCAAAGAAATCCTGCATGTTTTATAATGTTTTTTTGTTCTTTATTGCCTACCAGATGTTCACCCATTAGCTTTCACTTTGTTTTCAATCTAGAATGCCCCTTTCTTGTATTTAATCCTTTCTTACTGCAAAGATGGAGGGGCTATATGTATGGGCACAAATCTGACAAGAGACTTACTCATGTAAGCTGTGGCAAATTTCTCGCACTATTATGATGCTTTCTCTTCTTGGGGGGTTCAGGGTGCCATTTCTTTCCCCCAAACAAGCTTTTAACTGCCCCACTAGTATCCCAAAGGAGGGGAGTGGAGAGGGAGGGACTTGGGCCCACCCTCTACTCCAGGTCCCAGCCCAGGGGCACTAAGGATAGCAGTAAACCACTTGAACTAATGATTCCTTCCCCTGGGCTACTTCCCTCTCCTGCCCTTCAGCTTATGGGGCTTCCTGCCCTCCCTCTTCACCAGCCATGTGTCCCTTTACCTAGGGGCTTGGTATTAGTCCACCGCAGCACCTCTCCAAATTCTCCTCTGCTTTCCTCCAAACTGCTCTCTGCTCCAATACAAAACACACTCTGTTTCAACTCCTTCAAATTGCTCTTTGCTCCAGCACCATTCCATTCTTCTTCAACTCCTTCCCCTGTCTGATTGAAGCGGGTTTTGCATGAGGCATTCATCCGAGGCCTGAAACAGTTTCAAGCCTGTCTAAAAACATTTCAGAAAGACTGTCCCAGATTAAGATAGACTGGTTGATGCTTAAAATACCTAGACATTATGGGATGAGTTTGGAACTTATTTTCTGATTGGGAACATTTTTTGGCTTGGTCAAAATGCAGTCTAAAAGGGATCAATTTTGAGTAATATCAGAAATCTCTGAAACCATTGACTTTTACCTTCTCACATTTTTTGTACTTGAAAATATAGAGTCCATCCCAGTGGCAAAACTCCTAAGCCTCTTCTTGGCACAGAACCAGAAAAGGGGCAAATGCTTATCTACATCGTTAATCTTGAGCCAGCAAGGATTAATTCAATACATAGTGTATGTTAGAGCAGCTTCTGGGATCCCTTAATTTATACCTTGTTGCCCATGATCTCAAAAGGAATTTTAGGAACTTGGAATAACAGCTTTCTAAACACAATTTCCTTTTGCAATATCCTATGCCAGGGTCGGGAGCAGGAAAATAGCTGGCATAGCTTTACACCATCCAGGGATTTCCCCTACTCAGGGGAATTCCAGGTAGCTCCTTTAGTCAATTTTCCACAGGATAAAAAAATCTTCCAACTAAAGTAACTAGCAGTCACAGTATTAAGACGAATTTGTAAGAGTCCCCAAGAGGACAGCTTGTATGCAAATTTTGGCCTGCAGCAATTGTAGGTTAAAGATCAAGTTCTGAAAATGGTAGTATGTAATGTAATTATTTTAACAGCTTTAACTGCACTTCTGTAACAACTGTGTTAAAATGGTTTTTAAGTATTTCAAAATATTTAAAATACAAAAATCCTCAAGTTGGTGAGGATAGTGTCCAAGAATGCAGGGGTGGGGTAAAGTATCTAGATAATGTGATATGTTGACTTCACCACTTTGTACAGTATGACATTATGTTTAATAAAATGAAATAATTTTCCAAAGTGTATTATTTCTTAAATGTGTTTACATAAAATAAATGTTAGTTTAAATGTCAGCCACGCTCTATAAATATTTGGGGGAAAAAACAGACAAAAACTTTTGTTTTAAGCATTTGTATATTTGTTTCCAAAGATTATAAAAAATATGCAAGCTAATAAATATCGTATTCATTGTGATTCAAAATATAAGGTTCAGAAAAAAATGCAAGTTTATAATAATGTAAACAATGTAAAAAAACAAACACAAATGAAATACAAACTTGCTAAAAAATAACAAACAAATGTAAACCTAGGGGAAAATCAAAGATTTCATTTTAAAAAAAACATTAGTTATTTGAATATTGGTTAAAAGTTATATTTTGTAGGTAAAACAGTTTTAAGCTGAATTTAAGAAAGAAATATATCCAAATTTTGCATGGCAACTGTCACCTATGGCATAGTAGTTGATGCTTTTAGTAATTCCATTTATTCATCATTTACTCCCTAATCTCCTATAAACCCATGTTTCTCCATTCCATGTACAATAAAAGGATTATGCACATTATACCTCTTAACTTTCTCTGGAGGATAACAGATTTAATTACTGTTCTTCCTTCCATGCAAACTTTCAAGTCAGCACATTTTATGTAGCTTTGTAGCACAATTTTTAGTACAGAAGTCTTATGTATCTTCATTCAGGTGATGCAAGGACATCTGGTACAGAATTTAACATAAAGCTATTTGTTATTTTAATTTTCACCATAATGCCAATTTTCAAAACAAAAATGCACCCTATCCTTAATCTTAATATTGAAAAAAATAATCCAGTTATTTTGTCTTTGACATCTGCTATTTGAAAAAAAATCATAATAAAAAAATCTACTTTGTAATCAAGGTATTATACAATATTTCTAAGAATTAAATGTCAAAGGTCTAAATCTTCAATCCAGCACCCAGCTCAAGCAGCTGGGCTGGGAGGTGAGAAGAGGTGACTGGAAAGAAGGTCAGTCTCTTCACAAGCACCCTTCATGTGTTACTTCAGTTACATGGTGCTAATTATGCCACATGCATGGGACCATCATGCATTATCTTCTCCACAAGCTCATAGCAGAGATTAGTGCAGTATCACAGCCTTGCTATATTCGTAGCACGGTTTTACTCTGGCTCTTCTCCTGCCTCTCACCTATTCATGCATGCCCTGTCCCTTGCTATATCCATATACCTGTCCCATGCTATATCCCTAGCATGGTTTTACTCTATCTCCTCTCCTGCCTTTCACCTGCTCATGCATTTCCTGTCCCTTGCTGTGCAAGGAACCCTTGTAGAGTGGGTTTTGCTCTAAATCCTGAAGTTCCTTGAACAACAGAACTGCACTGATTTAGCTGCCTGTGGAAAACTTTACAGCTGCAGACGTGGGACTGGATTAGCTCAGTGTATTTTCCCATAAATGACTGATAATACATTAACCACCTTAACAGTAGTTTAATAAGTCCCCGCTCTACCGCAAAGGAATTCTTTCAATTTCAAAAAAATATTTTGATATTGCGGGACGGTATCAAAAGATAAACTGTCAAAAGGTTAATGTAATTCCAGGATTACTCCCAAAGCATTTGATAATCAAAGATGTAGTTAAAATATCACTGGCAAGAGAATTACCAGAGAAGAAAGCACTGGAAGCATGAAGTTTCAATCAGCAACCTCTTTTTCTGGGATTTTCTATAATAAAATATCCTATAAAATACTATAATAGAAGCAGACAAATCCAAGATTGTATTTCATTAATTAGCAGAACAGTGCCAGCTTAACCTGAGGAAATTTATACTACACAATGTCCAAATGCAAGAGGGTATTAGAGTGTAGGTGGTTATACTATATATTGCTGCAGGTTGAAATAAAGAAAAAATGTGGAAAAACTGAAGCACACCATCCATATTTTGTTGCTGAGATGATAGTTTTGTGGGAATCGTTAGTTTCCTCCATAAATTCATGAAAAATACCCTTTCAGAAAAAACAAACTGACTGCACGACATTTACACCACATACAGAACTTCATGGCCTGCCAAAATTTGAGAATCAGACACAACTGTAACCTTAAAAGAAATAAGAAGGACCCAGTTTAAATATGATTCTACAATGACTTTAAAGCTGTCCTATGATAGACTTTAATCCTACTAAGATTTACACACATGCTTAACTTTATATTCTGTTACTATTCTCATTGAAGTCATTGGGACTGCACATTGTATGTACGGTAAAGCCTGTGTAAGTACTTGCAGCATCAGGAACATAATGTCTAAACGTTCAGGATAAAACACAATTAGCATATTGAAAAAACTATGGAAATTGTCAATTTATTCTACATTGAATGCTACCACTATGCTGATGTATTTCAGCACTGGTCACCCAAAAACTTAATACATACTACATTTGTTCACTGATGGGAATAAAATTAAAATTGAAACATTTCGAACCACTCATACTTTCCATTCAGATTTGCATCTAACTCATCAAAATATTTTACAACATCTTAGACAAAACAATAAAAACGTTATTTTGGATGTTATATTAATGTAGTATAATAAGACTGCGAGCTTCTTTAGCTTCTTCTGTGACCTGTTTATATACACAGTATATTCAACTATGCCCATAAGTGTAATGAATTTAAAACATGAGTAATATGCGGTATCAGCCACAAAATGGATTTCATTCAGAATTACACACAAAAAAACACTGAACAGGCAAGGAAATTAAATCTACAAGTAGAGAGAAAAACCTGAAAACTCCACAGCTGGAAAAATTAGTTTGTAGCTTTCAAATCTGTTGATGAAGTCACCCCTCAAAAAAAAAGAATTTGACAGAAAAGTATGCAGCTTCCGATTTTATAGCATATCAAAAAGTACCAGTCAAATCCTCACATTTGTATGTAAAACTTTATGTTGTGCTCAGCTAAGTAAATTAGCTTCATATCAGTAAATTTATTTTGTGCCTAGATACTGCATGGCAGCACATTTCAGCAGTATAATCATTTTAGGTTACCCATTCAAACCTCTCAAAATACCTAAAACCTAGACTTGAAAAAATAATTCTCAATGAAAGAAATCTGATTAATTTAGCCTTTTATCTATTTATTTAGCTCTTAGAATATCTAGATTGGAACTCCTCAAATGTGTGTGTTATTTGATACTATTTTGAAAATGGTGCTTCATATTTTAAAGTACTGATTAGTCGTGCACAGTTCTTTGCAAGTATTTACAACTAAATATGCAATGCTTAGTTATGATTGTTCAGATAAGTCCCGTAATATTATTTATCCCGTTGAATGGATAATTGTACACACTCTTCTGACATGTATATTTAAGTATGAAAATGTATCCCCCCCCCTTGGATACACACATACTATGTTGACATTTGTATGAGCATTGTTAAAATGATTTTATTTAAAAAATATCTAAATATGTATTCACAAAATTTATTTTCAGCATTTGTTTAGCTCTATTGATATGAAGGTACTGAACTGAAAAGCAGATTTAAGCCTTGCCTTCAAAAACCTATGTTTTAAAATCAGAATCTTTTCCACTTAAAGGCATAAATACACAACATACTTGCAGATATATTTTTAGACATATCTATATCCTGGTTTTCAGTGGATTTCAATGGAACTTGCATTTCAAAATAAAGCAGAGGAACTTTTAGAATAGCTAGCAAACAAAATGATTAATGTGATTTGATACGCTTGTTTTTTAACCAGTGTGTGTGTTAATAACTTTGCCAAACAATAAAAAAGTACATAGAGATTGAGTCTTTGTTCAACTATAAATAAATCCTGATTTAAATAAGTCATGAAATGATGGACCACATTTTCAAAAGTACACTCTAAATTGACAATGCCTTTCTGTGTGTGAAAAACACCAATTCAATGGACAAAATTTATTTGTTTGATAGAAAAACCCTGAATTATGTCTGAAGCCCAAAGAAGTTAATGGAAAGATTCCCTTAAATTTTTGATTTAGTGCAGTTTAGATCAGGCTCTGTGCTGACAAATCAAGTTTGTTTGTGCATCGTGGACCTGTGTGTATGTGCAAGTAAGGCACATACACTCTGCAGCCTACACTTTTGAAAATTTGGAACAGACAAGGCAAAATGTCAGTTCTTAATAACAAAATATAATGCAAAGGGTCTATATAGAAAAGCTAGCAAACATTAAGAGCAGTATTGCTTTTGTGAACTGCTATAATTTATGTTTTAAAAATACATAATTCTGATGCATATCTGCAATCTGCTATCATTATTATATTTTGAGTTAATATTGATTTTACTTTGATCATATGCTATATAGGGATATGAAGACTGATAGAGTGCACAAGATCAGAGATGACCTCAGTTGAATTCAAGATTGTATTTTAGTCAAGGGATTCTGCTGGTCTTATGATATGAAGGCAAGTGCAACCCAAGCAATTAGTGAAGGTCAGCTCATTGAATTACCAATCTCTCAGCTGTAATGCTGATTATGTAGTCATGAAATAAATACAAGAAAAATATAACCTTGTCTAAATCACAGTTAAATAAAGAAAAAGCTATTTTCTTTCCTTTTTCATCAATTTAAAATCTATTATTTGTTGGATTCCACATATTTGTAAAATAGTAATTTAATTTTAAACATTTTAATTAATAATGCTTCATTTTGATGCAGTCATTTCACTTTAACAAACAAGAATCAATAAGTGACATTTTAATGTAATTGAAGAAGTAAATACTGGTTTCATCATTCCTTTAATAAAATTATTTTTCTCTGTATTTACTTTTTGAACTAGTTTACATAAGCAAGACCACCACAGCACTTCACAGTTTCAAGGATAGTAGCGAAGGATTTTTGTAGTATGAATTCAAATCTAGCAGAGTTAATTATCCTATCATATGTTTTTCATAATTTTTGCTATCAACATTCAGAACTTGGACTGGCAGCTTGAGTTCTACCCCAAGCATCCCTAAACTAGAAATTGAGCTTCTAATCTGAGTTCACAGCTAAATTGCCATATTTTCACTGCTATTTCAAATTGAGTTAGCCAATGTGGAAAAGCTAACCCAAGTTAAGAATGCATATTATTTTTCAATGTAGGTGTACAGTTAGTCATGCCAGAATGTACGGTATTATGTCAGACTGATCATAAACACTTGACTGACTGTCAAGAATCAGAGAGGTAGCCGTGTTAGTCTGGAATAGCAGAGGTAGCAACTTGACTGACTGTTGCCTTATACAGAGCACATTCCTGTAGAAGCAATCAGAATTTCACAGTACACTGAAAAAGTTGACATTATACTTTGTATGTTTTACTGTACAGCTCAGACTTTTGGAAGATAAACTGTCTCATAGCTGATAGAATTACATACAGTAGTATATGCTACCACCAGTCTCCAGCTGAGAATTTTATTATTTCCTGAAGTATTTTTTTAAATCCAAGGGATAATAGTTTTCCCTATTAATTTAAGACTCGCATGTATTATTTTACCCTTTACATTTTACACTTTACCATTTCCCCCCTAAAAGATGCTGCCAGATCATTTGTCCTGTGCTATTACTTCAGTCACATTTACTGTAAAAGGCATAAACCTGACCAAACATGGTCCTTCAGTCAAAAACTTCCTGGGGTGGAATTAGTGGCAATTAGTTTCCAACAGGTGGCAGGCTAACCATACAAGATTTTCTGAAGGACTGAATTGACCACAAAAGGGAGTACAGTCTGATGAAGCCAGATCCATTTGGTAGCAATGAATAAATATATATGGAATAGACTATTTAGCAGTTTCATGCTGTTGAACAGCTGATACCTTAGCCATTTTTGCTCAGAAGACAACATCACTGCACCAGGTGATAGGTAACAGAAACAAGGGAAGAGAGACCCTCTTGCTCATATGCCAGTCTATATGAGGGAATTATGGAGGGTGGGTGTTTTTTTGTTTTTGTTTTTCTTTCCCCAGTTATCGGATACTGAAAGATAAGTCACCTGGGATAAGCAGCTTCAAAGTAGATAAGATAACAATGGCTGGACTATTGATTAGCTACCCAGTGGCTCCAGCCAGGCATGATCTGCTCCACTCAAGGCTGACAGCATAGAATTAAAGAGGATACTAAACTTTAAAAATGTGGGTCTTGGAAAGGGGGAAGGGTGAGTGGGGTTATTTGCAGCATGAGGCTGCAGACATCTGAATGACTGATGAGACCTCTCTCATCAGTTCCCACCTTTAGAATTAGAATAGGTCTGGGTTTTGTGGCCTGCTGTGGGCACTGTATAGTTGCCTTGGTCAGGCCAGGGAAGGAATATTTCCCTCACTGCCAGATTGGCCTCCAGATAGGAGGGTTATTTTGCCTTCCTTACAGTAGCTTCTGGGTGCATTGGGTAGTTCAGGTTCAAGTTGTCACAAGTTGGCAAGTGTTCAGTGCAGCTACTTCTTCCACAGGTGTTCAGTTCCCTGATAAACTACTACTGGAAGTTAATTTGGGGAAGGCATCTCCTACAGAACCAGGGAACCAGAGTTGGGGCTCTTAATGTCTAATACAGTGAAGAAACAGCTCCCTTTACCCAGTCCCTTACACCTCTGGTGAGGGGAGGGCAGTGGGTTTCTAGAAATGTCTGGGGCCACGTTTGGCCAGATAGAGGGCTGTCAGTATCGATCTCCAAATAAGTGGAAATGAAAGAAGAAGGAATCATGATGTAAACCATATGAGTTATTGCTGGACAGTCCCCATGATAGTTTATACAGCTGTGGTCTAATTAGATCACACCCATCATGTCTTGTCATTCTTCCTGCATGATCAAAACAATAATAATGTTTTGTTTTGGAAAAAGCTGTCTTCTGGTCACTTTAATCAACTGCCATCTCAGGCTCCCAAAGTAAAATGGCTCCCAGGTGTAAAACACAGTTGGGCTTGTGCAATTAACATGGTTGGTAAACAATGGGACCACAGCCATAGATCCAGCCCCAAAGTGGTTGGACCTCATTGTTTCACCCAGAAGGTGCAGAATGCTAAACCTGTCACCCGAAGGGTGCTGAGAAGGATTGAAAATGGAATAAAGTACAGTTTGCCCCACAACTGTGACTATCTACCACAGTGAGTGTTAGTAAGACGTGAAAAGTTATTGTTCCACTTTATTGGCAATAGTGAGCTCAAGTACTCAGGGTGCAACACTTTAGGAAAGGTGAGGACAAATTGGAAAGAATCCAGAGGAGATCAGCACAAATGATTAAAATTTAGAAAACCTGACCTATGTGGAGAAGGTTAAAGAGCTATTATAAAGAGGACAGTGAGCAATTCTCCATGTCCAGTGAAGGTAAGACAAGTAGTAATGGGCTTTATTTACAGCAAGAGAGATTTTGGTTATATGTTACAAAAAAACCTAACTATAAGGATAGTTGAATTTTATAATAGGCTTGTCAGGATTGCCTCCCCACTCTGAACTCTAGGGTACAGATGTGGGGACCCGCATGAAAATAAATAATCCCCCAAGTTTATTTTACCAGTTTAGGTTAAAACTTCCCTAGGCAAAAGCTTCTTCCATACCTGGAGGAACAGTATGCTGCCACCACCAAGCATACCCCAAGAAATAGGGGCAGGGCTACTTGGAGCCCCTTCTCTTTCCAAAAATCCCCCCAAGCCTATACCTCCCTCTCTGGGAAAGGCTTGAAAAAAAACCCTCATCAATCCTGCTAGGTGAACCTGATCCAAATGCCTTTATCTACACAATCGAAAAAATCAGTCAGATTCTTAAAAGGAAGATTTTAATTAAAGGAAAAGGAGAGAAACAAAATCTCTCTAGAAATCAGTGGAAAAACACTTTACAATCACAAAAGGAATTCCTCACCCTCCCCTCTGCTGAGTTCAAAGTACAGAGAAAACACAAGATATCTCCCAAAAACCTGAGAAATTCACAAGTGAAAAAAACAAATATAAACTACAGCCTTGCCTGGCTAAATTACTTACTATTGCTGGTGAAAAAGGATATAGATTATATGGAGAGAAGAAAAGTTGTCTGATTCCCCTGAAAGCCCCAGAGCAAACGAGAGACACAGACAAAGCACTTTCCTTCCCCCCAGGTTTGAAAGCATCTTTGGCTCCCATTGGTCCGTTTGGTCAGGGTGCCCCCAGGTTCCTTTCAGATTTTTAGCCCCTTACAGGTAAGCAGGAATTCTAGGCTAATTTATGCTTATGACAAGGCTTCCAAAGGAGGCTGTAGAATCCTCATAATTGGATGTTTTTAATAACAAGTTGGACTAACACTTGTCAGGGATGGTCTATGTTTACTTGGTCCTACTTCAGTGCAGGGGGCTGCTATTGATGACTTCTTGAGGTTCCTTTTGGCACTAGATTTCTATGATTATGTGTTCTATGTTGTACTTATCTATCTGTCTCTCTAAATATGTCTAGTGGCAACAACAAGCCAACTGGACCTTGAACTTCCTGAAACATTTGGTTCTGGCCAGCTATAATATCATAAGGACTTTTAACCTCTAAGTAGGGCAATCTTTGCTGAGAAACAGAGTCTAGATTTGGAAACAATCAAACAGTGTCAGTCCAACTTCCAACGGAAATGTGTATTAGCCTGTTGAATAAAAAATAAAGAAAGGAAAGTCACTGATCGGCAAACCCACTTCTCACTTCCTTCAGCTACATGACTGACACTGTAAGGTTAATTTACATATATTAGTACCTTGAGGGATACAAGTCCAAAAGGCTAGAAGAGTAAACCATGAAATATGTTTAGAGGCAACAGTAGGTAATGCTGAGGAACTGCTGTTTGGTTTCCCTTCAGTGAAACAGCACTGGAATAACAAGAGTCATAGTGGTGAAAGGCCAAGTTACAAACACTAATTCCATCTTAAATAGCAATAACAACTCACTGAAATATAGGTTATGGCTCAATTGTTACAGACAGCTCTGTGTTGAGATGGGGCAGAGGTCTAAGAGAGACTAAGAGAGTCTAAGAGACTAAGAGACTAAGAGAGACTAAGAGAGACTAAGAGAGACTAAGAGAGTCTAAGAGACTAAGAGAGTCTAAGAGAGACTTTTCCTTAGAGAGATGCCCCCATTTCAGCCTCTCTCCTCTGCAATGTTATGCCTTGGATAACAGCCCATATACAGAGGAACAAGCATGTTTTAATATATGACATAAAACCAATTTTGTCTTTTGGCTACAATAAATATATTTGATTATAGATGCACAGTATATATTAAATATATTATAGCAATACAAAAATCACAAATAATTTAGATTATGTAAAACTTTTTTAAAAAACAAACCTCACATTTTTGAACTATCATGATTTTTTAGCATACCTTTAAGTAACCATTTGCATGAAAATATTTACGTATATTGTGTAGAATAAAATGGTGTACCCTGGATTTTATTGGGAACTATGTATGACTTTCACAGCAAAGAATTTGAGGGATTTATAAAAAAGATTATGTTATTCTTAAAGGATGGTGTAATTGCATCTGTAGTTTGGATTACTTTAGCTAACAAGGCTGCAACCTCCATGACCCTAAATGTCATTCTGGGATATGCTGATACAACACAACAGAAGAAGCCAACTGTCAATGACTGGCAAGCAGCAAAATTAAGATGAAATGATAAAGGACTGGCAACAATGGTTCAGAGCTTACTAATAATAGCAGAGAAAGATAATATCCTCAGAAGAAGAAACCAGATCTGTGTGAACAAGCATTTTATGTTTCCATGATGTATTCTACCATATTTATAGAAGCAAAAAAATCCTGATGCTTCATCTAAAAATAAATTTTACTTTAAATCTGCTATTTTCAAGGCAATGAAAGTTATATTCATTATCAACTGGGTTGCATTAGTATTTCAATTATTCATATATTTTTAAAATAATTACTATTTTTATTACCTGCATTAAGAGACATTTAGAATAAAGACTGATTCTAGTAATTTTCTATTACTTATATTTCTATAGCTCATTATATGCTGTACAAGCTGCACTCTGCCTAGCCCTAGACTATTTTCCATAATAAAAGCTTTTCATAATAAATAGTTTATCCTATTGCTCTATAGCATGGATTTTGATTCTGAACTCATTACTAATTGCTATAAACCTGTGAACTAGATTATTCAGGGGATGACAAAAAGACCCAACTCCAAAAAGCTTCCAAGATACACACAAACACTCTGAAATAGCTCTGGTTCTTCCACACAGGCCAAAACCCACTAGTCATTATGAACAATTGTCCCTCCACCTCCAAAATCCTCAGCAGTGGAGTCCCACAAGGCTAAGTCCTCTCCTTAATATCAGTCAACCTATATATGAAACTGTTGGACAAACTGAAGAAACAACCCAGGCTAATGAGCCAGTTATGTAGACACAGTTCTACATACTAGTTTTTTTGTGCTGGGTTACTTTGAAAAATCAGCACAAGCAGCCACTAGAATTTCTGTTCTTACAACTGTGGTTGTATCCTTTCTGGCAGTATAAACCAGGTTTAAGACTATTTAAAGGCACCTCTTCTCCTCCCCATTCTCCAATACAACACAATCTTCTAAAACACCTTTCCAAAAGATGGTTTAATATATTTAATATATTTTCTAAAACAAATAACTTGTAAATGACAAAACAAATGAATCAGACTCAATATTAACTCAAAAGTGAGTAAAATCTATTCTAAGATAGTAGTTTAAATATTCAATACAAATTAATTGCAAGCTTTTCCATGCATTCTGTTATAATGCTTTTAGATTTTAATTTATGTATTTGTTAAACTGTTTATATCATACAGTTTTAGTGGTTAATTGCCCTCCTGATTTATTTTTCCTGTGAAGAGGTAAAAAGATCAAGAGGAAAACTCACATAATTGTTTAGAAGTCTTATTTAGAGCCAATGAGTCTTCCTTGCTGCAATCAGATACATTGTTAACAAGTCACAGGTGTATCAAGCAAAAATGCAATTGAGACTTTTGAAGGAAGTTTTGTGTCAATAATATCTTATACTGAAAACTATTTAATAGTTTAAGATTCAATTACTAGGTGTTTAAACAAATGACTCTAGTTTAATCTTTGTTTCCTTATTGGAGAGTGCACACCCTTCTCAGGTGTCAGGCTTCATAACTTTAGCTATCCCAGGGTGGAATTACATAATTCTCTACTTCCTAGGCCAGGATCTTGGCTACAGTATTCTGTATATCAAGCATTCTCACCCTGCACATCCAACAGAATTCAGACACCTGTAGTTCTTCCCTTAGGTAGTCTGACTGTGACTAGTGATATCAAGTGATCAAACAGCCTTTTAAAAACCAAAGTATTGTTTAGCTTAGCAAGAGGAACAAAGCTATTAGACAGAAAAAGATGGAATAACAAATTGTCTGCATACATGTCAATGTTACCTAGAGACCTACCATCCATCCTTCCATAACATCTCTATAGTCTGCCCCCCGCCCAACAGATTCTGTGTCTCCATTTGGTTCCCCTGAATAACTGTCCTCTTGAGACAGAATGCTCCTTTAACCCCTGCAACAATTCTGTGTTATTGGGCCTCTTTCCTAGTGAAAAAACCATTTTTGGAGACAGAGACAAAATCATCAAAACTATTTTTGATGGCATTGGCATTGGCCCTTAATAACTTTTAAGTATTTGCTAAGGGATGGCAAGCTGGAGTCATTCTTTTCTCTCCCATTTGTTTTTTTCCTGCTAGACTCCTGTTGAGATAAACCAGAATAGTCATACAGAAAACATCCGTTACTCTATTCATAAATTATTACAGAGCAGCTCCAAATTCATCACAGCCCTTTATATACTAAAGACCATAAAAAGTGGAGGGGAAAAAAGTGACTGTGAAACAAATCAATAGCAAAGAGATATCCTACCCATAAGTAGAACTGTGATTTTTTATGATGAACCAATCCATTTTCTTTCTGTGGAAGTGAGACAGAGATGTTTGGGATCTGTCAATATGTGGCATTTAATATGGAACAGAATTATATTAACAACAAAGATACAATCTGAAACACTACCAAGTACATTTCTAAAAGCAAACAAAAGTTTGGAGCAGACATCACTTAGGCCAAAAATTGTCTTTTTGGCCAGGAAATAAGGAAATTAATTAGCATCACAATGGACAATTTCCTTGAGGCTGGGAGAATAAAAATGTTTACAGAAAGTGTGTATTTTCAGAGTATAATTAACAAATAAATAAATAAAAAAACAAAATAGAACCACAAGACAAACACATTTAGTATAAGATGCCAGATCTACTAATGAATGTGGAACCTCTTCCCTCTCCGTGACCAGCAAAAGGCTGCACCTGAATCCAAGACTTGGAAAAAAGTTCCAGTGACACTGAATAGGGAAACTCTAGAAGAAAAATAAGGGAGATGAACTACTGACTGCTGTCAAAAGAGGGCCATAAGGCAGGCATTGTTTTCAAGAAATACAATGCATTTTGTATTCTGTCTTCTATAATTATACTGAAATTCCCTTAACTACCGGTAGTTTTGTTTATAGCCTCTTTAAAAGCTTGTCTTTTCTAAGAACTTAATCTAGAATAAAATAGGGTGTGGATTTAAAGTGGATTAACTATTCATCATTAACTCCATGTGTGGGTATTTTTGTTGCAGAATAATAGCATCCACACAGAAAATTAATCAGGAATAACTTTTCCAGGATAACTCCCTGTATAGATAAGCCCCAAATCTAGGTATGTTCTACAAGCTGTTGTTTTAATTTTACTACTATTTCCTCTCTGTTTTTAATAAAACATCCTTCCAACTTCTCAGTATAGGTAATGGAAGAAAAAAGATTTTGGGATTCTTATCCCTTTTAGAGGTGTCAGTCACAAGAGTACAGACAATGATGTACTCTTCCAGAAGGTGTTTCAAAAGGGAGTGCTGTTAGACAAACACAAAATAAAAATATAAGGACCAGAGAAAAGTGAATATAAGGGATAAAGATGACAGGGATATTTTACATAAGAGATGGAGTTAGAACTGTATCTTTCCACTGCAGCTAGCAAAATACTCATCCTTATCAGATAATCATTATTAAAAGCTTCACAAACTTTTCCATAGTGATTTGGTTCATCTCTGTTCTTAGTTCAATGTTATTTATTTTAGGTGACCGCTCCAAGTAAAAAGTATCTCTCATATAGTTAGATTAATCAGCATGTTCATGTGTATTGCCTGGAGCAGTGTGCTTAGTAATTGGATAATTTGTCTTCCCCTTCACAACCATAGTGGATGGAATCAGCATACTCAACACGGAGACCTTTTCTGCTACAGCTAGAAGAAAACTCAACTCATTCTATCACAACTGCCATTTCGATTACTATATTACTTCACACACCAGAAATGGGATTTTGGACACTGTGCTGGGCAGTAAGTGACATTTAAAACAGTGGCGATCAGCATTAAACATGCACAGTTATCACAAGATACTACAGCATGACTAATGCATTGTGTAAATGGGCACATAATGAAATGCAAAACTGCAATTATGGGTCCAGATCCTTCTTTGTGCTCCAGCTGGTTTGTGCCATACTAGCAGCACAAAGCGGCCTGAAAACTGGCTTAGGTAGCCACTGTAGGATTTTCTTTGTGGACGGAAAACCTTGTCAGGCACAGAGCCACTGTAGTGAATCCTGTGCCATTCTTACTCCACTACTAGCACAGATGGTGGTGCTGGTATAGAAAAGGGCATGTTCCTATGTTATTCCTAAGGCCCTAGTAACTCCCAGTTGCCAGAATGGCCTTGGAGGTTTTGGCACATGGTGTAAGAAGACGTCAGTCTTTAGGCTGCTCAAATTTACACTATGGACCATCCTATAACTGGAAAACCTCAGGATCCAACCTCTCTAAACACATGCTAAGCACTCATTATCTGCTTACTTTCAGTATATTTTTACAAACTCAATACTGAGCCCATTTCTGCACAGCAGTTCACTTCAGTGTATGAGCTTTTCCTATATATAGTTTCTTATATAGGAGCCATCACTGTGGGGCCTGAGCATCTCCAAATAATATATACTACAAGCCTGGAACGGAGTTAATTTTTGAGTAGATATTCTTACTATCTAAAATGTATGGAAATTAGTTGTTTTTGTATGTTTTCAATCAGAAAATAGTCACTTCATTGAATTTCACATGAAGCAAATTTGGATGGTTTTGGAAAATAATATGAGACAATATGGTAGATGTTTTCAGGCAAAACTGAAGAGAACAAAATATTGAAATTTGGATCTTTTGTAATGGCACAAGGTAGCCTACTTCTAGCTATTGTTTCCAGTAAAACTGTTGGTTAATGAAAATAGATTATGGGCCAAGTCTGCCCTCGGATTTATATATGGAGGTGGTTAATTACAGGTACAATTTCAAAGCATGTAAGCAAATTAGGAGGCTATATCTCCATAAAACCTGAAAACCTGTGAACATACCCAGATTGGAAATTAGAAAAGAAAGGAGTGAATGCTTGTCATATCATACATATATGCCCATAATATTTTACTCATGAATAAAAAATTCAAAACATTGGTCACTTGGCCCCAAATTGCTTGCAATGTAAATGTTCCTTTGTTATACGTGGTTTTATTCCACTGCATTTAGTCTGATTACTTGAAGTTCACAATAAATGGATTTTTTCATAGTGTCTTGCACAAAAGAAAAATGTAAAGTTGATAGGCTTCAAATTAGATCTAACAATTATATTTTGGGATGGGAGCACTTTTAGTGGCATAGTGTAAACATTGCAGAGGTTAATGCTCTTGTCCTTGGACATCACTGTTTACTCCCACAAAGTTAAATGCCGGAAAAATGCAGTACCTTGCACTTCTAACGACTTGATTTGAACCACTGCTAGTAATCAGTAACAGGTGCAATGATTCATTCATTATATAGATACAGAAATATGGGTGCAAACTGCATGCTAAAAAGTAAAGTTTCTTTTCTGAAAATTTGCTCCTAAAGAAGGATGACTTTTTGGAGCTAGTTGAACTTGACAGTATCCATTACAGCGAAGAGAGCACTTTCAGTTTTCCTATCCCAGTTGGATTGTTGTTGGTTTTTTTTGCCAGATTCCTAGCTTTTAGGATAAGTCTAAAATTTGTTGGCAACTTCCCAGTGTTTATGCTCTCCATCCCTTCCACATACCACCACCATCTTATACAAAGGTTCCAGAAATTTTAGACTTTTATTGTAAGGGAATATGTGTACACTAGATACATATTACACTGTTACAGAAAAATCTGTACTGTGAAAGTGAGATCTGCATAGGGGACTTAAGTTATTATTTTTTGCTGTATAATACAACGAACAACACGCAAAATGGCTTAGAGTAAGATTTAAGACATCTCTTCGCACATTCAGTATAATCACATGAAACTCTTAGAAAGATGATGTTTTTCTTTCCTGTTCTGAACTCTCCATTATCACTCTCATGGTTTGGAAGGGCTGTGATATTGCTTAAGCCTCCAGAATGATATTTGACTTATTCAACTATACTTCAAGTTCCGACTTGGAGCTTGCAGGATGCACGATACCATGATAGAGGGTCCAGCATGATTCCCATATTGCCCAGCCTGGCCTAAACATGACCCACACACCTTCAAACAGCTATTGCCCACAAGAGTGTTAATCAGGGAGCAATGACTGAGGTTCCCATCAGGATTCTGGACATCCCAGCAGAGGGGCACAAGGAAGGAAGAAGTTCCCTTGAATATCTGATAGTTAAAGCAGATTCTGTGGAATATCATGTAGAACTCAAACTCTACAAAAGAAGCATAAGAATTTGTTTCTACATTTCTACTAACATGTTTACTGCGTGTTCAATTTTTATAAAGTGTAATGATTATAACCCAACAGGTGAAAAATATTTTTATTGGGATTGTAAGTGAAAAAAAGGAACCTTCAAGCACAGAATTACCTTATTCTACTTGAAAGAGAAAAGCCCAACACTCATAATGGACTAGAATACATCTAGGGCTGTCAAGCAATTAAAAAAATGAATCACAATGAATTGCGGTGTTAAAATAATAGTATTCTATTATTATTTAAATATTTTGAATGTTTTCTACATTTTCAAATATATTGATTTCAATTACAACACGCAATGCAAAGTGTACACTGCTCACTTTATTTTTAATTACTAGTATTTGCACTATAAAATAGTTTTCAATTCACCTAATACAAGTACTGTAATGCAATCACTTTATCATAAAAGTTGAATTTACAAATGTAGAATTATGTGCAAAAACTCCTGCATTCAAAAATAAAACAGGTAAAATTTTAGAACCTGCAAATCCACTGAGTCCTATTTCTTGTTCAGCCAATCACTCAGGCAAACAAGTTTGATTACATTTCCAGGAGATAATGCTTCCCACTTTTTGTTTACAATGTCACCTGAAAGCAAGCACAGGCATTCTTGTGGCAGTGTTGTAGCCAGTGTTGAAAGATATTTTCGTGACATATGCACTAAAGATTCATATGTCTTTTCATGCTTCAACCACCATTCCAGAAGACAAGCATCCATGCTGGTGACAGCTTCTGCTCAATAACAATCGAAAGTACTGTGGACCTATGCATGTTCATTTTTGTTATCTCAGTCAGATGCCACGACCAGAAGGTTGGTTTTCATTTTTAGTTCATGTTCTGTAGTGTCTTCATCAGAGTGTTGCTCTTTTAAGGGCATGTCTTCAATAGGACTTAACGTTGACTTTAACGACGTTAAGTCGAACTAAACATGTACCTGTCTTCACAGGCATGCCCTTAAAGTCGATTTAAAGGGCCCTCAAAATCGAATTTGTAACTCCTGCCTGACGAGAGAAGTAGCGCTAAAATCGACCTCTCTAGGTCGATTTTCATCTAGTGAAGAGGCATCTAACTTTAAGCCACCGACCTCCAAGCAGCCCCGCGGACCCCCCCCCCCGCCCACCTGAGCAGCTCTGCGGACCCCCCGCCCGCCCAAGCAGCCCCGCGCCGGACCCCCCCCCCCACCCGAGCAGCCCCGCAGACCCCCGCGCCCGCCAGAATTTCCGACCTGTGGGAATGTTCATAAAAATATCTACGTGGAAGTGTCTAAACCTTTATTTTGATATTGTTGATCAGAATAAAATGTTTTGGTGTTCCAAAATCAAACCATTTCATTTCTGTTAGTTGAACTGAATTAAAACATTAATTTTTTTCTCTGTTCGATATTGAACTGTGTATGCTTCAAGTAACTAATGCCACATTCCCTCCCTGGCCTGACTACATCTACCATGTTGTATTGAGATCATGGGACTTCAATGATGGAATGCCATGGTAAAGCCAGAGGGGAAACCACAGTACATCATGGGAGATGTAGTCCAGCCAGGGATCCTGACTGACATAAACGAGAACAGGAGCAGGAGGCTACCAGACTAGATTCCTATGAAGCACTGTTGCTGCTCGGGCAGAAACAGATTAACTTTGAACTGACCCAAAACAAAATGTTTCAATTCAGTTCAATAAACTAGTGCTTTAACTTGAGTAAATCTGATCAATACCGACCTGGTTCATATTGATTTTCACAAGGGAAAAACTGAAACATTGCAGCAACATTGAAATTTTCTCTTGGAAAATTATGATTTTATGCAAGATGCATTTTCCATAGACCAAACAATTTGATGGAAAATTACAGATCAGTTCTAGTAAGAATTGTCCCATTAATGCCCCAGTCCTGAAATATGCCAAGTGTTCTCCTTGTAAATTTCAACAGAAATTGAGTACACTCAGCACCTTGACCATCTTACAGGACAAGGCTCTAATTCTGAAATCTTGTTTTATAGAATACCTACACTTAGCCTTTAGATAGAGCAACATGTCTGATTTTTGTAAAGCAAAAGCCTTAAATAATTGAATTACTACAGCCTTCTACAGTATGTTGGAGAGATTAATCATTTCAGTTATATGAGGCGAGTACCATATTTCTTGTTTTTATTAACATAATAAATATGCCTGGAACTTCTGAATATGGCCCAAGCCAATAGAACTTGTAGTACTATGTACATTGCTACGATTTTTCAAAATCAGATGTCTATAGATATCATCCTAAATCCATTTTTAGGTTTCTAAACAAGTGGCCTGACCACAGCAGTTCCTGTTTACATCAATAGGATTTATGAGCTTAACTTTATATAACCATTGTTTAAATGCTTGGTTCAAGTTAACCATGAAATCACCACCTGCTGTATTTAACTTGGATGATCCAAATCTAAATACACATGGCCCCGATCCTCAGGTGAGGAAGTCAGTAGAGCTACAGTGATTTATAGTAGCTGAGAATTTGGCCATATATGGTACATACATTTTGTTTGTCAGTAATACTTACTAATAGCCAGAGACCATATGTAGCTAACAAAGTAATCTCCTAATAGCATTAATAAGTCATGATTTTCTGAACTGACAATTTTAATGCAGCTATTATGAATCTTGTATGCATTTTTTGAAGTTGTTAGTGGTCTGCTGAAAGCATAGCCATAATATCTAACCTCTAAATTTAAAAATACCATTCCCTTCCAACAATAGTAAATTGTGTAATAATTTGTGCAAGTTTGGAGGCAGATCCTCAGCTGAAATAAATAGTCTTAGTTTCACTGAAATCCAGGTCAATTTGCACCAGTTATAAATTAACGTTTGTGAAAAATCATCTCATTGATGTTTTAATAATCTAAGTAAAATGAGAATGAGAAACTTTAATTCACACTTAACAGAAATAACTAGCCTTACTTCTGATCTTACTCCTGCATAAGAGGACAAAGAGAAGAATATGAATGAATAATGACAGACATTTTAAAATATTTTAAGAATCTTTTTGCTCTTTAATTTGATTAAATTTCTTGGTCTCAGATCCTGATTGAGCAATATATTTAAGTGTATATCTAACTTTACGCATGTGAGTAGTGAGTCCCATTGAATTTGGTATTCGTACTTATCTTCAGAGTGCTCAAATAATTGGGTCAAACTACAAGAGGGTCGGGGCATCATTTGCTATAGGGTGGTTGTTACCCCCAGACTTTTCATAAGTTTATATGCAGTAATATGTCTTCCATTGTTTGCTCCTCCCCTCTCCTCTGACTTTGCAGAATATAATATAATTACATATAATGTTCTATGTGTAGATACAACTGCAGCCAGGACTCTGCAGGACTATGACAACAGCACTTCCCAGGAACAATAGAGATGTCCACCATAAAAGAGTTGGAGCTTGTCTACCCTTAAAATGTTAGAGAAGCACAGCTGGGGCACTACAGTGCTTCAGTGTAGATATTACCCATGCTAACAGGATGGATTCTGCCACTGGTGTGGGTAATCCATCTCCCCAAGAGGCAATAAGTATGTAAGACATAGTGTTGTCTACATGGGGACTGAGGCTGGTTTAACTACGCCCACACATCTGAATGACATAGTTTTGAACAAATATTTGAGTGTACACCAGGCCTTATACTTATTAGAATGGAAACAGGATTTTATCATCTGCATGATACAAGTACTGAACTCCATTTTCAGATGTCAGTATGTCCTACAAAACTTTGGAGAAATGTGTGAGGTTATGAAAAAAAACCCAACCATGACACAATCACTTTTATCATTATTTGCTACCAAAGGAAGATCTTAGATGGACAAAAATTAATTTAGTTATTATTTAATTTATCATTGCAGATAAAACTAAAAAAAAATTCTGAATAGATGTCACATTCAGTTACGAAAATGGAAGTGCTTTTGCACTATATAGGTAGGCAGGAAAAATATTTTGTTGTTTGCTTTTAAGCAAAGGAGGAATTTGCTTTTTATAATAGCTATCATTCTTCCAAAGATGTTCTATTCAGAGATTCACCTCATCATATTTGAATGGATCAGTTGACCCAAGAAGATACCTTTCATAACCCCTTTAAACTGATTCCAATTTTTTCATGTATTTGTGTTAAACATAATTTTTTCTTGTATTTGTTTATCCTTGAGTCCACGTTGCTTTGTGTTCAGTCCTTTGATCATTGCTTATCTTTATGTGTACTGCATTTTCATTTTTCATTTAACCTCCAAAAATAACTGCAATTTTACTCTTTTGATGCATACTTCCTTTTAAATTGCTTGTAGATTTTCAAAAAAATAATTTAATCAAGTAATTATAATTATCTTCACATACACAAAGGATGACAATGTATTCTTGTGTCATTCTGCAAGGACGGATGTACTATACGTATATGTTCACAAGCACGGAGACACATGTACACAACAATTCCTTTACTAGTTTTTGGAGGTACAGTACTTGAGTGGTGAGAGTGGGGTGTCTCATAAATGTTGTGATTATGTCATGATATTTTTTAAAAATGAAAAATCATCAAACATTATTTTTTTACAGGTAGGTTGTTATATGTTAAATTTGTACTTTGATATTCTACTAAGAAAAGGGTAGCAAAATTAAATTGCAGAAATGATCTTCAGACAGAACCCCTGATCTAATCATCTGAGGCTGCTACCACCCACACACAGAAAAGTTGATTTGTGGTGGTGTTGATGTACACAGATGACTTTTACTGAAATTGCAGCAGAAATGAACTTCATAGTTGTATCCATGGAAACATATTTACATGAATAAAATCAACTTTAAAAGATCTATATTGAATGGTTTCAAAATTGTATACAATCCTTGGTGGTGGGTGGGGAAATAAAAGAACTAGAAAGAATTTTTCACTTTTTAAAATGTTCTGATGTGAGGCTCCATATAGAGGAAGATATTTGTTGACTTTGGAAGAAACGTGACTACATTTACTTGGATCCTGAATATAAATAAAAGTGATTGCAAACGACACAGAACCTTTTCCCCTAAGCTGTAATCTAATGTCCATTCCAAAGTTGATGGAAAGACTCATTGCCTTGAACAAATTTTGTATCATGCCTGCATGTAGTAATAAGAAAACCCAGTGATCATTTTGGAAACACAAATAATGTTAAATATCTAGAGAAGGTTCACTCTAATTACTTCCTTTAAAAACTTGACAATACAACTAGGGTAGTGGTGACACCATGAATTTTGTATATTCAGGCCTAAAGATAACATATTTAAATCTGCTATCAGATCAAACCACCATGATGAGGTTTACACAGGTGAACTATTAGGTCAACAAGGTACACAATGCCATAGCAGAGTTTCTTTATGTGAATTTGAGCAGAAAAGCTGGAGTTAGAAGAGAAAGCAAGTAAATCATTCTCATATAGGCTCACAGGCAAAGATTAATTAAATAAAATGGTTTACAAATCAGGTATGCTGCTACTAGAATAGTCAGTAAAGAAATAAATGAGACCTTTAAGAGATTATGAAAAAGACATAGTAACTCAGAATTTGTAACATTAAATTACTTTTAGAAAAATATAGTCTGTTTCCAAAACTGAAAAAGGATTAGCAGGCCAACTTGGAGGAAGATTCCTTTGCTGATGAGCTAAAGGAAAAGATTAATTCTCTGCAAATGGTAAATGCCAGGGATTAGATTACTTTCCCATAGATTTTAGTAAGGAATATCGTATAGACAAAACAACACTTTTGTTGCTTGTTACTTAGTTATCAGTTTTTAATTGGAACATTCCAATCTCTAAGCCTAGGAATTACTTTTATTGTACTCATGCTCAGCCTCTCAAGACCCTGTATTTTGTAGATTATTGACCCAGTTCTATAATTAACATATATAGTAAAATTCTCATTAGAGCCGTTGCTAACATATTTAGTGCTGTTGATTCTAATCAAGGAGAACTAATTTGGAAGTAGCTTCTCTACGGTAATATTTAAATATTTCTTAACTTTTTCAGAAGCAAGACAACTCTTTCTTTAAGAGACATAAAATGTTTGTTTTACACATTAGAAAATCTGGAATTTGTTCTGGCTTTTTGCAGTAAGTACAGCTATGTTTCCCAAGTACTGAATCATGCATGATATAATTATGAATGGTTTAATTTCTTTTAATTTCAAACTGAAAAGAGGCATGTGGCATATCTGCACTTTGTCTCAAAATATTATTTGAGATGATTTTGGAGTGCCAGACAACTGCAGCAACGTACAATTAAGATAGATTTGAATTGAAACTTGACCTGAACATACACAAGGAAATATTTCAAATTATAGGTAGAGCTGGCAATGATACGTGTAGTTAAGGGTGCTTAACACTTTTCATTGGGAAAAGATTGGTTTTAGTTTCTTATAACTTTACCAAATTATAACGGTCAGGGCTAACATTTTTCATATAGGCTACCTGCATCAGACTGCCTTTAAAAAAAAAAAAAAAAAAAAAAGTTTCAACAAAAATGGTTCAGCTTCTTATGAATACACAGTAGAAAATACGTTGTTTTTTCTCATGTTATAAAATTCTTACATTCATTTTACTGAGTAGCTCTAAGTGCCACTCCACTTGGGAATTGGAAATTAAAATGTGTTGGGAGATCACCCAGAGAAGCTCCCTTTTGCACTTCCTGTAAAAAAGAAAAGCCACTTAAATTTTGCTGATCTAGAATCTCTTAAATCTTGATGATTTTGTCTCCACTGGGCATGCTCCTTCCCAGGGCTTCAAGGGCTAAGCAGGACTTTTCAAATAATTACTTCTCCCACCTGCTGGGAGCCTCTGTGGCACTGAGAATAGGCACTGAGAACAGGAAAATGGTGTCTGTGCTCTCATTGCTTCCCCTCCTCATGTCCAAGAAGCATGGAGAAGGAGGAAACTGCCTGGCTATAATGTTGAAGAGTGAGGAGCAGTGAGGGAAAGGAAAGAGGGCCGGGTTGAAGTGGAGAGATAGGAGCAGTACGGGCAGGAGTAGGAGTAGAGGACGGGAACAGTCTGATCTGAGGATAGAAGCAGATGGGCTTGAGAGAAAGTTTGAGGCAGAGAGCCAGAAAGATAACTTTGCCAAATTATAAGCACTTGCGTCATATAATGGAAAATATACAATTACTACTCTGCCTCTAATAAATTGGGGAAAAATTCAAAGCTTACATAAATCTGGCAGGCTTGCTGCAAAACATACTTTGAGGATTAGAGAGTTAAATAGTCTCTGGGGCATCTAACTATCTAATGATAGATAAACTGAAAGAAATAGGGAGAAATATGAATATATAATTTAATTTAAAAATATTAGCAAATTTAGAAAGATGGGATACATTTCAATTAATTAATGTGGGGAGGGCAGGAAATTTATATTAATACAGTGACAAAAGTTTCTTTATATTTCAGATGCACTCCCCAAAATATTCCCATCAAATATTTCACAAGGGGTCCCTAGATATAATTTTTAAACAAACCTGTGTGATTTAGGAGTTTAAGTCACATTGACTGTCAATGAGATTTGCTTAACTTGTTTTTGAAAAAATTTGTCTATATCATCACAACTGCTCATATCTGAAAAACTATATTTTTAATGTCAGGGACCCAAACACAGAAGTACATAAAAATATATATTAAAAATACATTAATTTGGAAGAATCCAGAGATTAAAGACAAAGATAGCACTGAAATTACACCAGACAATCTTTTAAGAAACTTTTTTTTTTACTTTTATGATAAATGTACAACAATCTCACAGCTGCAAAAGAAATATAATAAAAAAGATCCAGTGAAAATATTCAGTTAAAAAATATGAGGCCAGAATAAGTTTGAAGTCACAATATAATTAATTGCTAAAATCCAATGTTGTCCTGTTCTTTGAAAAAGGAAACTATAGTCCAAATTTAAATTACAAGCAGAAAGTCGAGTTATCTAAACAAGTCTTGAGAGAGCTTTCTATGTAAATCTGATATATATTTAAAATAATCACAATCAGTGTTCCTAGAAGTATAGCGTTACAATGAAGTGCAGGATATAGAGCAATGATATGTGGGTATGTGGGTATCTGGACCCTTTTTGTTACTCTTTCTTGCTCTTTTCTTTTGTTTTGTAAGTTGTACTCATGACTGCATTTAGTTCTGACTATCACCTGCATATAATTAATACATTTGAATATATCAGAGAATAAACAATGTAAAACAATCTGAATAATTTTCATGTGGTTTATTTAATCCATTGAAGTACTAGTTTAAAATATCCTAATGGCCTTCAAGCATGATTAATACCTTACCAATATGTATACCTTGTTAGCCTCAGCATTCATAATATCGTATATATATTTGCTCCAAATTACTAGTATTTGTCATTTTGTTATCTCTGAAATGTTCTCTCTAATTATGAGTACCCTGGAAGATAGTCTATTTTACTCCCATTGGGATTTCTTTATTATTAATTTTTATCACAAAAAGATAAAATAGAGAGCAAGTGAACAGTTACAAAACAAATATATTACATCCTGATCAGTATTTCAATATGGAGCAACCACGATTATAGACCAAGAATTCAGAATTACTCCATTTCTAATGGTCTAGTGATTTGAAATTAAAATATATTTATGGCTCACATTTATAAACATATCTGCAATTGTCATAATCTTCTACTGAAATAAAATTGTACATAATGCATTAGTCCTGAATAAGATACATAATTTATACAGAGAAGTAACTCTGCTTCAGTACTGTGAGATCCCACAGTATTGCTGGCGCCTTCTGGTGGCAGGTATCCAGGTCAGGTATTTGTTCCAAAGGGGGTTCAGTTCTCAATAAACCGTAATAGGAAGTGGAGTTAGGGGAAAGCATTCCCTAAAGAAGCTGAGGAATGAGGTTAGTGCTCCTAATGTTCAGTACAGTGAGGAGGCAACCTCTTTCCCCAGCTCTTTAACACTCATATGTGGTGTGTGCAGTGCAGTCACTGAGATGGGCAGGCTGGAACCAGCTGTGAAGGGGTGAGGACTGATGGCAGCCCTTCATTAAATGGAAACAATTAATGAAGAAGTCATGACTTGCACTATGAGTTATTTTCACACAGTTGCCAGGTGAGTTAAATACTAAACTTGTGACCAAATTAGCTCTTGCATCTTGTCTTTCTTGTCACATGTGAAAATGAAACCACAGAGTACTTGCTCATTTTAACTTGCCTATGCTCCCAGTTGGCTGCTGTGTGTTTGGGGTTTTTTGTTTGTTTGTTTGTTTTGCCTGTGCTTAACATCAAGTTAACAGTACGTTTGAAAGAATACACCCTTCAAAGAAGGAACTGGACAAGAGTTAGTACCAGCCCAGACACAAGATTAGGCAAGTAGGCTTGCTCAAAAGCTTATGGATAAAGGAATGACATTCTTAACAGCAGCTGTAGACATATTCTCCAATCTACATCAGGACAGATGTATATTTCTGTTAATGATGAAAAATTATGCTAGATGTCTTACATTAGGGAAAATATAGATCAAGATGTTAATACATCTAATCATACATGCAGTAAATTAGTTGCTGTCTACGTCGTGTGTGTTGATTTGGTGGGTTTTGAATATGTGAACTCAAAAGCTAGGTAAATATATTCAGCAGCTCTAAGGAAAAAGCATGATGGATGACTTAGTTGTATATAAACAGGTAAATTGGGCAAGAGGGTATGCTGAAAAAGAATTGATAACAGTGAAAAAGAAAGATGGCAGGGAAGTGTGTATGTGTATATACACACACAGAGTTATGTGATTACTTAGATGTACTGCATATTCTATTCTGGATAACTATATTACAGACAAATCTACATTAAAAACCTGTAATGATAGAGGACAAGTTTCTTGGTGCTGAATGTTTTGAGATGAGAGAAGCCAAACATGTTAAGAGACAAATTGAAATAGTGGAACATTCTATGGTGTAAATTATACATGGTGGAGTCTTTAAAAAAACACATTAGAGCTACAATCAATCTACTGAATATCAATCTAATCTACTGAATATGAAAGATGTAACAGATGCCAAATAAATAAGCTTATTCTCAATATGTATAATAATATAGGTATCTTTATATATATATATATATATATATATAAAGAAAACCTATAAACCAAGACACTCCACTGCACACGTTACAACAAGGAAGAGATGTGTAGTCATGTTGTTTAACACATTACTGGAAGGCACACAGATATACTGTGATTATCATTGTAGTAAGAACCATATACAAATTATGTAAAATTGCATAGCTTGTAGTTATATTAAAGTAACAGTTTGAAACATAATGCTTACATTTAAAAACTGAAAGGAAAGGAAATTATTTGGAGAACTTTAAAACAGGTTAGAAGAAAAGAAAAATGATACTTTAAATCAAACTGTTAATTAATGACAAAAATGAAAACTATTTAATTTGTAGGACGTTAAAGAAAAAGTTTGAAATGTGCATATGTATAGGAGAGAGCGAGCTGCTATGGAGAACGTGGATATCAAGATGAATAATTTGCTTGCCAGTCTCAAAAAGAAGGCTGGAATTGAGAAGAAGGGTTGTTCCTAGTAAGCAATACCTCAAAGGCTAGAGTTGGACAATGCCATTGTAGGATAAAATATTATGCACAACTAGGTAGGTAGTACTGCCATTCAAAAAGAGATGAAGGGTTTGTTTTTCTGTACATTTTCATAGTTGCCGTGATTATCCCTTTCAGATGCACATGTCAAAGGAATTCAGGTCATGACCTGAACATGCCACACGTGCTGCTAAATAAATGATATCTGTCTGTTACAGCTTTCCCCCTATTCCATTTTGTTTCTTACAGCTGTCCCCTTACTCCATTTTGTTTTTGTTCTCCTGTGGCCGCCCCTCCCTGGCTGTTAAGTTGTTTACCAGGGCCACTGCCCTTCTCAAGGGAGGGCCCCTTAAGTTGTTTACCAAGAGCCATTGCCCTTCTCAAAGGGATGGCCACTTGTGCTGCGTGCTAAGTGGGACAACTGCCCTGTTCAAAGGGTTGGTCCTGTTATCACCTTGTTAAACCTGGGCTCGGTGTAGGGTAGGCAATGTCCAAAGCTGTAAGACCTAATGTGTTTTTGAGATCCTGGGCATGAGTCATAGGCCTCATGTGCTTTTGAGTCATGAGGTGGAACTCACGCCTATGGTCCAGGACTCTGCCCAGGCATGTCTCTATGCTCACCTGCAGTTTTTCCCTGCAACTCCTCCCCTGTGACAGAGGGAGCCTATCAGGATTACTGGCGGGGAAACTGCCTGAGTTTGCCTTTAAGAACAGGCATTTTTGAAACAAACATCAGAAAGGTTCCTGCATTGCTACCTGGTCTGATCAGCCAGGGGTTCTGGGGGGTCCTTTCTCTGCTCTCATTTTATTTTTGAGCGTACCCCTGTTTTAAACCCCCCCTCCCACGAAGAACAAATTGCTGCCTGAGAGACCTCCTGATTATCAAGACCGTGCCAAGCCCTCCTTGCTTCTTCTGATGCTGTTGCTGCTTCTGCCTTTGCTGCTGCCTTGGGGACTGGTGAGAATCCCTCTGTGAAACTTTCTATACTTAATTACTTTAGCTGCTGGCTCTGTTTCCCCAACACACAGACTCAAACTAAACCTCTCTTAAACTCCTTGGTCTGTGTCTTAAAACCTCTCTTAGTCTTAAACTAAACCTTGGTCTGTGTCTTAAAACCTTCTTAAACTAAACCTTGGTCTGTATCTGTAATCTGTTTCTTGCTTTGCAGCACCTTTGCTGCTAGAAATAAGCCTGTGCCTTCCTGGACTGTACCTGGGCACACACCACACTGCCCTCTGAAATTACCCCTAGTATAAGGTGCACCCATTAGGTTAGATTTTGTCTTTTAGTCTAGATAAGTTGTAATTTCATTTTGCATAGCTGTAGTTAAGTTAGGTTTAGGAAATTGCTTGCATTGTACCCTGTAAGTTAGCCTTAAAGAATTGTTGCATTGTGTTTTGTTACTTGCTAATTTGTGTAGTTTTGGTTAAGTTAAATCATAGATAAGATTTTACTGTGTTTGTATAATTGTCTCTCTGCTGTTTAAACTTGCAGCCTGTCTGTTCTGTGTCTCCCTGAGTTTAAATCTCCCTCCACCACGTGCTCCTCTTCCCCCATCCCCCAACCTTACTCATCTACCCTCTCTCTCTCTCTCTCTCTCTCTCTCTCTCTCTCCCCCTCTCTGCTGTTTCAATTTACAGCCTGTCTTCTCTCTCTCTCTTTCTAGCATAAAACCCCATTGGTTACCCCTTTTCTCTCTAACACACCTCACATTTTACATTTACATTTTTACCTAAAATTGTTGGTTATTTAACACATTTTACCCATACTGTTAGTTAGTTATATGCTGCTGTGACACACTCTTTACATAAAAATTGTTAGCTACCCGTTACATTTATACTTCAGTGCTAATTGGTTACCAACTGTATTGTACCCCGCTATTGAAACCCCCTATCCC
Source organism: Sternotherus odoratus (assembly GCA_032164245.1). Lineage (NCBI taxonomy): Eukaryota > Metazoa > Chordata > Testudines > Kinosternidae > Sternotherus > Sternotherus odoratus. The sequence goes on along the minus strand of JAVMKO010000004.1, from coordinate 62,699,748 downwards.
ATTTACTAAAAGAAACCCCTCCCCAATTGTCTACTTCAACAAACCCCATACCCCTCACTATTAAATTTTCCCTGTTTTTGCATTTTCTTAATAAAGTTTATTTTGCACCCCACCTGTGTGGTAATTGCTCCCCAAGATCCCATATACCTGCTGGCAGGGACAATATCCAGAGAGAAAACTAAGCAAAGGAACTGGCCTTTTCAAATCCTACCAATACCTCAACTACAGGTATCCTCTGGAGAACTGTGCTCACAAATATACATAGTGAATTCAGGTAAATGAACCCTCAATCTCAGTTGAACTGAGTAATCTGAGTACTGAGTAGATCGGTAAACTATTTTAGAATTATGCTTAATGAGATATGCTGTATGATTCAACATATGCATAGTGACGGCATGTATATATTTAAAAAGTACTAATAATAAAATATGTATTTTTCTTTTTATGCTTTTCAAGGATTCAGAGTTTATTAATTCCTGCCACCAACCTTCTAGATTCCAACAAGTAGATGGAGGTTTCTGAAGGGTCCCTCATTTATTTTAAATTGTCCTGAGCACTGAGAAGATCTCAGCAAAAAAACAAAAAACAACCTTGTACAACTTAAGAACACTGGTAACTCTACATAAAGGTCTCTCCAGGCTGTCAACAATCATTGTGTGGAAACCTGAACTCTGCCTGCTAGATGATTTCCCCTTAGAGGACATTTTTGGGCCTGATTCTTATTCATATTAAGGCCCCTTTACGCTAATCTGCCAGTGCAAAAGCCTCTTAAAGTGAGTATAAATTCTATTTGTTCCCACTTTAAAAGTATATTGGTAACGTAAAGGAAACTTACACAGATAATAAGGTACTTTGCATTCTTGTAGCAACAAAGGAGAAGTAAAAACAGTCACCATTGTTTGGTCAGAATAACTAAGGAAGTTAGAAAATATTTGAAATGAGACTGCTGTAATATTTCTTCCTATGGGGTTTCACTGAAGTATAGCTGAGGCATTCAGGGTGACTTGTGTGTAACCTATAGAAACTAACAGATGTCTCTGGTGGGCTTGGCTTTGAGGTTTACTTATAGGAAGAACTGTGAACCAACAGACTATGCCAAGACTCACCCATGTGGGTCTAAGGGTATGTCTTTGTCAAGACATGATAAATCGATCCCCAGAGGCACTCCTGTCGACTCCGGAACTCCAGTTTGCCAAAAGGTGCAAGGAAGAGTCGACGGGGGAGCCCACTGTCAACCGCTGTCACCGTGAGGATGGCAGGTAAGTTGGCCTAAGATGCGCCGACTTCAGCTATGTTATTCACGTAGCTGAAGTTGCATATCTTGGGTCGACTCCCACACCACAGTGTAGACGAAGCCAAAGACATAACATTCCTTAAAGTACTTCTATCACTCCTAACCTTCTTTAAACTGTCAGAGTAATGCTTCCTTCTTCCCCTCACTTCCCCAGTTTGCACAAGTCTACAGTATAGGACTGGCTACATTCAATCCTCCCTTAGTGATACACTGAAGGTCAAATACCAGACACTCCTTTCTACCTTTCTGGAGAGCAGGTTCTTATTCTAACCTTGCAAGGTTCCAATATATCAGACCTTGCAATCACAACCTTGCGTATGGCAAAGCTATTTTAGATTGAGCTCTTAAGGAACAGGCCTGTGCTGAGATAATACTTAACCATGATATCCCAGGGGACATGCCAGGAGTCACTAGAGCTCCTCAGTATGCAGGGAAAGAATATCTGCTATATCATCCTCTAGATGGCTGCCATGGTGTCATTATCCTTCTGACTTAGCAGCTCAGCAGGCCAATGCAGAATGGGGACAGAGCCGTGATCTTGCCCTATTGGGATGACTAGCACCTCAGGCCATGCTAGCAGAGAGCAGTCCCTATGATAAAGATATGATAAAAATCTTTCTACTGAAAGCAAACATTCAATATGGTTATATTTGTTTACACACACACAAAACATGGAGTATCAGTGTAAATATGGCCTGTGGCAGAGCTGTAAAAGCTATGGACAATGGAATATTTCTCAGAGTGGGAAATCTGTTGGGGCCATCTGGAGGGCTCCAGATTTGCTAGCAATCTTGAATTAGTTTATTTAAACTCTGAGGAATATGGCTTTTTTCATTCAGATGGTGTGAATTTTCTACATCTGGTGAGCCTCTATGCACTGTTATGTCTATAAACAAGATGTTTCATCTAAAATCATCTAGGGGAATAGCTTGCAGCCACCTCAGTGCCTTAGGGTCTTTACCCTAAGAACTTTGTGAATAGCACCCAAGGGGATACTGCATTATTAGGTTAGCAACTGCTCTCAATGGGCTCTCCTGGTGGAATTTTTTTCTATTTTTCTCTGCAGAGTAAATTATATTAAAGCATCCCAATGGGAACTGTACCAGGCCAATTAAAGATCCTCAAAGGAAAGAATAAAAGCTTCAAAAATGGAAGACCACTTTTCAAATCCAACCTTGTCCATCACTATCTTTAAACATGTTTCTGATTTTTCTCTCTTTTGTTACGATCAGGCAACTGTTTGTTTTAAAGCCATTTATATGGGAGTTGATAGTCAAATGAGAGTGTATCTTATTCTCCTCTTTATTTTCAAGATTGACGTTAAGTACATTGGATCTCCTCTGCAAAGTGACTATGTACAACTTTTTGCTTCCAACGTGTATTAATTCTTATTTCTGTTTACTTTACTGACTCACATATTTTACTTCTTTTTATTCCTAATAGCACTGCAATTAACATCAGAGTGAGCAGGATTACACTTCAGCTCATGTATCTTCAATAAATTTGGCCCTGGAAACTGAACCTGGAATTTGGAAGTCAAGCTGAGTTCTTCTGGCTCATGCACTACAAACAAAAAACTTTTTATAATAAGAATTATGAGTTAGATCCACAAAGAGATGTCCCAATGGTCGGTGTTGAAATGCCTAATTTTTAGGTGCCCTGCCACCTCCTAGAATGCCCAGTCTCATGTTAGGTACCCAGGTTCCCTATACAATGAATGGGGGGAGACAGACATCTAAAAAGGGAATTCACAGAAGCCAGAAATCTGAGCAGGGAGCCACTTAAGGTGAGCTCCTTAGCAGAGGGAGAGTTAGGTGCCTATGGACAGACCAGAGGGTCCCAACACACTCCATGAGAGTCCCCATATCCTGCCCCTGATGGGCTAACAGACCAGTATTACCTGGAGTCTTGGTTCTTCCACTCCCTGGAGCCTAGGTCCTGCAGGGTCTCCAGATGAGCTGGAGCATCTCCACTGCCAACAGGAGCCCCAGTGGCAGACAAATGTGATGACTAGGGCCCAACCAAAGTGGGTAACAAGTGGGTATCGTAGGTGGGTATCATAGGAGGATCATAGGATTGCCACCCTTAGTTTTGCGCTGCTGCTGGCAGGGGTGCTGCTGTCAGAGCTGGGCAGCCAGAGAGCAGTGGCCAACAACAATGCACCAAGTTCTAAAGCCAGTGTCACCACCAACACCAGCACAGAAATGAGGATCACAGGGTATGGTGGTGGGAGGTTTCCCGGCAACCTTTCCACCCAGGTCAGGGGCTGGCAGCTGGGACTGCAATCTCTCTGCCCAGGTTGGGGGATGACAGTTGGAACTACAGACTCTGCACAGGTCAGGGACTATCCCAGTCAGCAGCCATGGAGCTTCCTGCAGTCAGGTTCCTGTAGGTGGGTTTGACCCAGCTCTGGGAGTTGACTCTGCAGGGAAAGAGGAATTCCTTTCCCTCCCCAGCCCAGGCCAGGACTAGCAGCTGCAGCCCAGCCAATGAGAGGAGCCCCCAGCCCCCCGAATAGCCAGATTTCATGGAGGAGAATCAGATTTCAAGGTTTGTGATGCATTTTTCACAGCGTGAATTTGGTAGGACCCTAATGATGATGGAGTCTAATGTTGATTGTGAATTATGAGGATTCAGCAAACAGTGTAAGTGAACACACAGTGTGAGGCCAAACAAATGCAAGAAATGCAAACCACAGTTACTTATGGGACAGAATGTCCATGATAAGTGCATTGCCTTGCTTTGTACTGTTCACGTTTTTACATAAGGTGTTAATATGCCTTGCTACAAAGCGGTTAATGGCAACATGACAAATCTGCCTCTGCCTTGCTCTGTCATGGTTTCTTTCCAGTTGCTAGAGTCAAAGTGAAATGCTTTCAAGCTTGATCAATGTGTCTTTATATTGTTTATAGTTGAATGACATCCACAAAGATTAAGGATTTCAATATTAGGAATCTTGTCTCACCATTTGACCCTGCAAACACAGGTGCTGAAGGCAGCACATATGGAACTAATAAAGTTTCCTAATGTGGGAGCAATATGCTGTCCATGTTTCACACCCATATAGTATCAATTGTTAGTACCAATGTCTGATGTCGGGAATCAGGGCCTAATGCAAAGACAGTCTGAAGGCAACCTAATAAGTGCTGGTCTGTAGCAGATTACTTGAGTGGCAGTGGCCTGTGTGAAATGTCAGAAGACCAGCCCTGAAAGCTCGCATCAGCAGCGGATTGGTGGCTGCTCAAATCATTCCTCCATGTCTATGAGAGCACCTGGCTGTTCCCAACCTTGCACTGCCTGGTTCCAGTGCTGCAGCTGCCTTGCCTCATTCCAGCAAATCCCATTCTGAGTCTTGGCTCTGATTCCTGACTTCTGATTCTGGCTCTGTCCCTTGGCTTTGGCCTCTGACACTAGTTTCCTATTCCAGGGTACTGACTTCTGCTCTGACTACCAGACCTGATTTCTGCTCTAATTAATAAGCATGTTCCAGTCTCTGACATAGAATGACATTTAGCTCGGGGTTTATTTTAATGCCTCCATTGTTCACTTGTAGTATGACTGCATTCCAAATGAAGAGCTGACCTTGGCTATCTGTTGGATAATCTCATAATCAATTTGTGGCATTCTGTGACAGCATGTGTCTTACGTATCGAAGTTCTCATGGGATTGAGAGGAGTGTTCTTTACCGTAATAACGGAATATACATGTCCTCTCCTGGCATAGGCTGGTATACTTCTTCAGTTTTCTTTAGTTTCTGATTGTGAAACCAAAGCAATTGACAAAGGGATTATTTATACATTTTATGTCATCAACTGCGTGATCAACAAATCCACAATCATCAGCAAATAAAAGCTCCTTAATGAGAAAATCTGCTACTTTTGTGAGAGCATGGAAGTGGTGCAGATTGAACAATTTCCAATATGAAACTGAATAAATATTTATCTGTGAATGTCATGAATGCATCCATAAGCATAGTTGAAAAAAGGATGGAAAAGTGTAGGAGCCAGCACACAACCTTGTTGGGTGCCATAGGTGACTAGAAGAGGTCTGATATATCTTGTCATTTTTCACCACTCTGGCGATCACTCCATTATGGAAGACTTCATCAAATATATGTTCCAGAATTGATGGTAACATTTTTTTTAAATTGGACATAATAAGGAAATATTAAAGATGAAATATTGTGATTAAATAGCGGAACAAAAGCAATTAATTAAAAATATTGATTCATGAACATTATGATTTTTTTTTCCTATTTGCCTTTCCTAACACTTTTTTTTAAATTTGCTTTCAGGTCTTGTAATACACTGGTCTTACTGTTCTTCACTGGAAGAGAAAGAGATTATGCTCCTAAAACAGTTGAATACATTAGCGTACTCTGAAGACCAACACAATATTTTTAAGGTACCAACAGAAAAAGAACAATTTTTTAAATTATTTTTGTTAGAGTTCTTTTATTCTATGAACAATAGTGTTTTTTTTTTTAAAAAAAAAAGAAGCACCTTAGGTTATTATTTGATATAGGCATTAGCAGAGAACAATCTGGTAAGGCAGAACAGAAGTGATCCTGGAAGTCGTGGAGGTCAAAATGGGGTATTTTACTTACCTATGTAAGGGCCCTCTATAACAATGATTATTGTTCCAATCAAGGAGCACCAGATGTGAGTTAGTTTGGAACCCATCCATAAAAAACTATGTGTTGTCACTTGAGTGATGCAATGATGAAAGGTTAAGCATTGTACATTGTATTTTGCTCATAGTTGGGGGAGGTGCAAAGGGACACCATTCCAGCATACGCACTAGGAAGTGTTGTGCCTGAAGTAAGCAACTTCCATATTTCCAGGATGCGCAGGGAGAACATGACAAACAGCACATTTTAAGAGACTTTAGCTTCAGCAGACCTAGGTGTGGAGGTGAATGTGGGCTACTCACTTTGGAGAATGTTGCACTAAATATTTATCTATTCAGTCAATTGCTCATCAGTTTATTAAAATAACAGTGTCTAAACCTAAACGCGTGTCTACAATTCCGCATGTGGAAAAAAAGGAAATCTAATTATCCAGTGAGCATATACAAATTGAAATTAAATGCACAAATTAAAAAATTTGCATAATTAAAATGAAGCACATACAAAATTGCTACTATAAATTTAGAGAACACATTCAATGATATGGCCCTGCATCCCAGATTTTCACACTCAAAAACCAGGAAGACCAGATTATACAGGGGACAAAAAAGAACAACGTGACTATTATTAAAAAAAGTCACAAACCTATTTTGTACTTTATCTCTTCAAAAATACTGACATGCTAATTTAATGTACTGCAGGGACATGCACAACCACAATAAGCCCAAAATAGAACCTGTTTTTTCTTACATGATTTCAAAGTTGTTATAACTTGTTTTCATCTACCTGATATCCTGTCAGAAATTATGGCTGTGGACACCTCATTTAAAATACACAGCTTGGAAAGAAAAAGAAATGTGTGTACAATTTTTTGTATAATTAAATCTCCAATTATACAGGTCTCCAAGTAATGGAGTACCCCAAAATAAAATTAAAAAGACATTACACCCAACTGTAAGACTCCACCTAATAGGGGAAGCTGAAGTTAATGCAGAGCGTACATGCCTATTGGCTAAAGTCCAGTCCCTCACCTATCAACTAATATCTTAATACAGATATAGGACTTGGGGCAGGAAGGGATGTCCTGGCTCATCAGGTTCAGTCCCTTGCTTTCACAAACCACCACATCATACAATTTCATTAATAAATGTATCAAACTATTTTAAAATGAATTATATCCCCTCTGCATACTTCTACTGGGAGGATGTTCCTGAATCTCACTCCTCCGGTAGTTCGAAACCCTTTTAATTCCCAGCCTAAATGTATTCATGGCCAGTTTATACCCAGTTCTTATTGTGCCAACATTGTCCTTTAGCATAAATACTTTACTTCACTTGCCTTGGTGTACATCCCCTTAATGTATTTATAGAGAACAAATCATACCCCTCCCAGCTTTAGTTTTGCTAGGCTAAACAAGCCAATCTCTGTTAACTTCTTTCCGTGACATAGAGTGTCAATTGGCCTGATCATCCTAGTAGCTCTTCTGTAAATGCCCTGTGAGAAAAGATAAGCTTTGTAGCATGCTGGAAAAGTTAATAATGCTAGGTGACAGTGGCACAAAGACAGATGTGAATTCCAGAGTTGTAATGCCTTGCCAGCTGTTCCCACATTTAAAGAAAGCCGACTTCAGCTCATGCAGCAATGTGTAGCTCCATAAATGGCTTATTACAAGTCTAGTCTTGGAGTGACACAGGCATGGATTGAGGTAGTGAGATCAGCATGTTGCACTCATATAGACAGCTGCAGAGGAAAACAGGCTTTCTTTTTCACTACGTCTGCTATCTGATTTTCCAAGAGCAATGCAGGATTTAATAAAGCTCCAAAATTGCAAGCATAAGTTACAAATGGTGGATAGACCCTCTCAGCCAGGAATGCCGATGCTCTCACTTTTCTGGTTGTTTCACTCAACTGACCTTGTCTAGCCTGAACTTGGTGATTTCAAAGATAATTCATAGAGATAATTCTATGATGAATGCTTCAATGAATGTTTCTTGTAAAAAAAAAAAAAAAGCACAGTAACCAACATACTTCTGCTGTAGTTGTCAGCAAAAGATATTCTTGGCAGCTGTGTTCATTCAAGAGTGCTGTGTTCATCATTTTTTTTTACCATCTGGTTCTTGGGCTGTATAATTCAAATTCCCTCATTCTTTTCTATACAGCTGCCTCCATGGATGATCCACACAGGTTATAAGCCATAGCTGCTTGCAAGCTACGGGGGTCACAGAGCTATGGATGGTTGTTATACTTGGTTTTCTAAATTGTATAGTCTTCTCACTTGATCTTTGATTCTAAAATTGCCATCGCTGCTTTAAGTACATTGAGCAAATTTTCCTAATGTCCAACCTAAACCGCCCTCCAGCAATTTAAGACCATCGCTTCTTGACCTATCCTCAGAGATTAAGAACAACAATTTTTCTCCCTCCTCCGTCCTCCTCTTACCAACCAAACTTGAAAACTGTTATGTCCTCTTTCAGCCTTCTCTTCTCCAAATTAAACAAACCCAGTTTTTTTCAGTGTTCCCTCAAAGGTCATGTTTTCTAGACCTTTAATCATTTTTGTTGCTCTTCTATGGACTATCTCCAATTTGTCCACGCCTTTCCTGAAATGTGGCACTGAGAACTGGACACAATACTAGTTGACATCTAATCAGTGTGGAGTAGCATGGAAGAATTACATCCCATGTCTTGCTTACAACACTCCTGGTAATACAGCCCAGAATGAGGTTTGCTTTTTTTGCAACAGTGTTAACCATTGACTCATCTTTAGCCTTTTATCCCAGACCCCTTTCTGCAGTACTCCTTCCTAAGTAGTCATTTCCCATTTTGTATGTATGCAACTGATTGTCCCTTCCTAAATGGAGTATTTAGCATTAGTTCTTATTGAATTTCATCCTGTTTACTTCAGACCATTTCTCCAGTTTGTCCAGATAATTTTGAGTTTTAGCCCTATCCTCCAAAGCACTTGCAACCCCTCCCAGCTTGATATTGTCCACAAACTTTATAAGTGCATTATCCATGCCGTTATCTAAATCATTGATGAAGATATTGAACAGAACCTGACTCTGAACTGATTCCTGCAACATCCCAGTTAATAGTGGTTCACAGTCAAGCTGAAAGGGCCTAATAACTACTCTCTGGGAATGGTTTTCCCAACAAGTATGCACCACTCCCTCCATACAGTAGCACCATCTGTGTCATATTTCCCTTGTTTGTTTATGAGAAGATCATGAGAGACAGTATCAAAAGCAAAGTCAAAAACTAAAGTCAAGATATACCATCTCTACCACTTCCCTCTAGCCATTGGTTAGATTGGCTTGATATGATTTGTTATTGGAAAATCCATGTTGACTGTTACTTATCACCTTATTATCTTCTAGGTGTTTGCAAATTGCTTGTTTAATTAATTTGCTCTATTATCTTTCCAGGTACTGAAGTTAAACTGATTAGTCTGTAATTCTCCAGGTTGTCCTTATTTCCAATTTTATAGATCGGAAAAGGGAAAATATAATGCCAGTCCTCTGGAAACTCTCCGCTCTTCCATGACTTTTCAAAGATAATAACGAATGGCTCAGATATCTCTTCAGTCAGCTCCTTGAATATTCTTAAATTTATTTCATCATGTCCTGGTGACTTGAAGACATGCAACTGTATAAGTAATTTTTAACTTGTTCTTTCCCTATTTGAGCCTCCGATCGTACCTAATTTTCACTGGCATCACTATATTAGATGTTCAATCGTCAGTAAACTTTCTTGGTGAAAACTGAAACAAAAAAAGTCATTTAGAACTTCAGCCATTTCAACCTTTTCAGTTATAGTTTCTGTACTTCACCATTTGCCCTGTCCTTGGTCTTCCTCTTGCTTTTAACAAATTTGAGAATGTTTTCTTGTTACCTTTATGTCTCTAATTAGTTTAATGTGACCCCCACCCTCAAAAGAGAGTAGGGTAATTTTAGGGTCATATGCAGCTGTTTATGTTACAAAGGACTTAGTATAGTACATTTCTAAATGTAAATTTAAATTATTAACAGAAAATATACCTTTTTTTTAAATTTTTTTTTACTCAAGTCAAGGGTATTTAGAAAATGGATAAAAGAGATGCAACTTGATGTCCCAGTGATTATTGCACTCTTTACAAAATATAAGGTTTAAAAACAAAAACAAAAAAAATGCAATTCACACATTGTTCCTAGTAAAATACTGGGGGGTTCTTTTGCCACTGTTGGTGCCAGATGGTGAATCTTGGTTGGATTTACTAAATTAGAGTTTTAAATACTGGAACAGTATTCCCAAGGTATTCTTTTTATTTCATCTTTTCATTTTCTAATTTCCATCCCTTTCAGGTGGAAATCACTTCAGTAAAATGGATAATTGGTTGTGCTTTGCAATATTGAAGTGTTTGCCTTAGGTTATGGCAGTCTCTAAAATTAAGACAGAAAAATAAATACTCAGTTTTTATCCTTCTCTTTCAAACACCCTTTTATCAGGTTTTCATCTTATCCTTTTCAATGGTGTCCAAAGTCATCTTTTTCTTCTTTAAAAAGTCTTTTTAATGCTTTGTTTACTCTTTCTCCTGCCTTTTTTGTCATAGTTAGCTTTGCTTTCTTTCTCTTATATTTAGTCCTTCACATTTAAACCAAATTTTCAATGCCAACTTTATTTAATGGTCAGGAGAAAAATCTAAAAGATGCAACCCTATTGCGGAGTGCAGTTCCCACCACAAGTTACCAATCATCAAGAAATGTTCCATATCCACTATATTTATCTTTATAATTACAGACTTCTCTGATTTTTCTTCTCACAAAGAGTCACTCAGCCCACAGAATATTGGTATTTCTTAGAAAGTTAGACAAATGAATACTTATAGTATATACTGTGTTCCTGTAATCTGAAAAGAGCTCAGATGGATCCAATTTTACTCATTTACATATTCCTACTAGTGTCACAGTTTTGTTGCTATATTAGTCATACACAAAGCTAAAATATTAACTTAAACTTAACTACAATATTAAAGGTGCTTTTTTATGGATTACTAGCGAAAATACCCGGCGTTGCTCGGGTCAGTCGGAGGTGGGGAGGGGGCAGACAGCTGAGCAAGTGCGGGGTCCGTTGGATGGGGGCAGAGAGCAAACCTGACACCCCCACCTCACCCCCCCGACCAAAGCCGACACCCCCACCTCACTTACCCCTCGACCAACCCCAACTCACATTTTCACCCCCCCACCCAAACCCAATACCCCGTCTCCCCCCTATCAACCCCAACACCCCCTGAGCAACACCCACACCTCACCCCCGTAGACCAAACCTGACACATCCACCTCACTTCCCCCCCCCCAACCAAACCGACACCCCTACCTACCACCACAAACAAACCCGGCACCCACACCTCACTTACCCCTCGACCAACCCTGACCCCCCTCCCCCCCTCCCCAACCAAACCCAACACCCCCATCTTACCTCCCCACCATACCCAACACCCCCTGACCAACCCCAACCCCCACACCTCACCCCTCACCCCCCCAGACACCTTCCCACCCCCCCAGACCAAACCCAACACCCCCGGCTCACTTACCCCCCGACCAAACCCAACACCCCTACCTCACTTACCCTCCGACCAAACCCAACTCAGGTCCGTCGGAGGGGGGAGGGGGCAGAGACCTGAGCGAGTGTGGTGTCCGTTGGAGGGGGTATTATGACATCAGAACTATGTCACAGAGAACAGCAGCTGCCTAGCTGATGTGATTGGCCTTTAAATAATTTCACCCCTGGGGGGCATCAGAGGTGAGATTTGAAAAATTTTCGACTCTTATGGTCATTAGGACCCCAAGACCTCTAACTGTACCAAATTTCAAGTCTCTAACTCAAACGGTGTGGAAGGAGTAAGCATACATCCGCACATACACGCACGCATACATACACGCATACACCATTTGACTTTTATATATAGAGATTTGTATTCATAGAATGTGTAAGACTAAGGTACACAGACTCGCCAGTGGGTTACACATGCATTATTAAATGGATCTGCTTCAACTTCAGAAATTCTTAGCGGCACTTCCTACATCATGTAGATACTACCAGTGGTATGTAGGGTACATGTAGCTATACCTGAAATGAATGGCAGGCTGTGTCCACACTGTGATGTGTAGCTACACTTAACAGTAAAAGGTTCCGGCAGTGGCTCCCAACTGACAGAGGCTTTTCCTACTGTCCTCTTGCCGCAGCCAGGGCCTTTCCTCACTGATGGAGACTTTCACTGTGGTAGGGGAAGTATCCAATGTTGGGGAAGTAGTGGGACACTAATGGCATTGTACCTGTGAGATGCACTGATTGGGCTTGTAGAGTACCATAGAGCGTGAGGTGTAATGGGGAACCAGCTTAGATTTCAGAGTTGGAACCGCAATGGCCAAGTCTGTATGGGACCCCTATGATCTCACACTGCTAACAATTAGTGTATTTTCCCTCACCTTTTTCTTTAGAATCAACACAGCCAGAATCAACAGTGTAATACTAAGCTCCTTAGCCGCTGATCAGACAGAAAAGGCATGGCTTTAATAGGAGGAGATGATGAAATAGGAACAAGAGCTCCAACCAACGAAGATCCTAATCCCTGGGGATCTTTAAGGCCCTTTAGCCTTGCTCTAAGAGGCAACTACCCTGTTTCCCCGAAAGTAAGACATTCCCCGAAAATAAGACATACTTCCAGTTTTGCCTCTCGCTGTAATATAATGTAATGTAATTTTGGGAGCAAAAATTAATATAAGACACTGTCTTATTTTCGGGGAAACACGGTAGAACTGAAACAGGCCTTAGTTTTTGGATCTAATGATCTCCCCAAACCTGACAGTTTAGCAGCAACAGCTTATTTAAACAAGAACATCTGCAGTCTATTCTGCTTCTCCTGATGCACCCTGGGTGTGAAAATGTAGCATATCTATATATATAAAAGTCAAATGGTGTATGCGTGCGTGTATGTATGTAGGCTCACTCCTTCCACACCGTTTGAGTTAGAGACTTGAAATTTGGTACAGTTAGAGGTCTTGGGGTCCTAATGACCATAAGAGTCGAAAATTTTTCAAATCTCACCTCTGACGCCTCCCAGGGGTGAAATTATTTAAAGGCCAATCACATCAGCTGGGCAGCTGCTGTTCTCTGGGACATAGTTCTGATGTCATAATACCCCCTCCAACAGACACCGCACTCGCTCAGCTCTCTGCCCCCTTCCCCCTCCAACGGACCACGGAATCCCTCAGCTCTCTGCCCCCTCCCCACCTCCGACGGACCCCGGAATCCCTCAGCTCTCTGCCCCCTCCCCACCTCCGACGGACCCCGGAATCCCTCAGCTCTCTGCCCCCTCCCCACCTCCGACGGACCCGAGTTGGGTTTGGTCGGAGGGTAAGTGAGGTAGGGGTGTCGGGTTTGGTCGGGGGGGTGAGGTGGGGGTGTCGGGTTTGGTCGGGGGGGTGGGAAGGTGTCTGGGTGGGTGAGGGGTGAGGTATGGGTGTTGGGGTTGGTCAGGGGGTGTTGGGGTTGGTGGGGGGTGACGTGGGGTGTTGGGTTTGGGTGGGGGGGTGAAAATGTGAGTCGGGGTTGGTCGAGGGGTAAGTGAGGTGGGGGTGTCGGGTTTGGTTGGGGAGGTGAGGTGGAGGTGTCAGGTTTGCTCTCTGCCCCCTCCAACGGACCCCGTACTCGCTCAGCTGTCTGCCTCCTCCCCACCTCCGACTGACCCGAGCAACACCGGGTATTTTCGCTAGTAGAACATAAAGACAAGGGGACACTTGGCTGTCAAACATTGGGAAGACAGGTGGGCAACCAAGTAAGTCTCTCAAAAACTGGCTGCCTCTTATTTGATTTCACCATCTCATGGAACCAACCCTAAAACTATACTATAGAACCACTTTAAATTACACTAACACTCAAAAGCAAACTATAGCAAACTATCCAAAGGCACTAAGTAGGAGGAAAACCCCCGATCTGAGGGACTGGTACTGTCCACTGCCATCTGGTGCAATGGTTGGAAGTAACTGAGGCAACAGAGGACACATTGCCCCTTATATAGCCTTACCCTCAGAACATTCATAGATGCACACATGATGGACAGGAAAAGGCATGCATGCACTCAATGGACATTTTTTGGAGAAGGATACACTTTTGTAATATACCAGGTGGCACATTAGCCAGAAGTGTGACTATGCAGAAGACTTGTGGAAGAATCCATAGAAAATAAGAAGTGAACATCCTAGTACAGTTAATATGGAACAATGTTGTTTATATGCCACATGAAAAAATGGTTAGTGATGAAACATTCAATCTCAGTGAAAAGAACAGAAATATGGCGCTGCAGTACATAAAACAAGAGTTGCAAAGTAAATAAAAAGATAAAAACTAGATCAATGGAAACACATGCAGTTACACAGTGCATATTCTCAAAATGACTGCATTTGTAACCATCCGGACCAATAACTTCAGATGATGGCAGTCTTGTACTGTAAAACATACACCCATTTCACAATAACACCCTTGAACAACTCACTACTGCCTAATGTGCACACATGCCATGTAAATGACAATGATGTGTAGCAAGGAAAGGGTCAGCTGACATTTGTGGTATCAATTAACTTTCAACTATAAAATAAGTGACAAAGAGTCCTGTGGCACCTTAAACACTAACTAAAGTATTGAAGCATAAGCTTTTGTGGGATGCACCCGATGAAGTGGGTATTAGCCCACAAAAGCTTATGCTTCAATACTTTAGTTAGTGTTTAAGGTGCCACAGGACTCTGTCACTTCTGCTATTCCAGACTAACACGGTTACCTCTTTGATTCGTAACTATAAAATAGTTACCATGTACAAAGAGTTAATTTCTACTTTCATAATGATATAACCATGGTAGAAAGGAAGCATACATTAATTATACTAAAAAAAAGAGAAGTATAAAAACTATCTATTCAAAAAAGACATCTCTATATGTCATAACTGGCAAATGCCCATGTACAAAATTTGGCACAGCTGAGCCCAATTCTTGAATGGGCCTTTAGGTACTACTGTAACCCAATAAGTTCCATGCTGTCCCTTGATGGTGTTTTATCATGGCATTGATACTTACTGGTGACACAGGAACAAATATTTCTGTACATAGGCATTTGATACAGAGAGAGCTAGGGCAGACAGCTGTTATTGTCATGTAAGCCAACAGGACCGGGGACCCATTCATCCACACAAACTGTAACACATCAAAACTCTGACCTATTCATCATAGTAATTGTCACATGGATACATTTGAATCATTAGCAATGTTGGTATTCTAACTATGT
Organism: Sternotherus odoratus; assembly: GCA_032164245.1. NCBI lineage: Eukaryota > Metazoa > Chordata > Testudines > Kinosternidae > Sternotherus > Sternotherus odoratus. The sequence continues at coordinate 62,684,516 of JAVMKO010000004.1, read as the reverse complement.
TGACATCTTGTCCATTGTATGTCCATTTACCATGTTGAATCTAGTACTTCCATTTTATTTGTAACCTACACTAACACAATGTGACGTGCTCCATTTAGTGGCTAATATATGTTGAGTGGTTTATGAATGTGTTTCAGTCTTTCAGCTATGAAATCTGGTTCTTTATCTCAAGCAGGAGATGCTCATGGTTTTGGATACAGAGATCCCAGGGTTAACCGCTACTTCTGCTGACCCATTCCAGAATATTATATTATAACCCCATACACTTAGAAGATATATTTCAAAGATAAAAGGCTAATTTCTCCTCAATTGGCCACATTCTTAACTGACGTTCAGGGAAATACACCATTGATTTAGGATCCAACCCATCATTTTTAGACCTATATTACAAGATACAAGAACATTCCCCTACAACACATTTACTGTACTAAAAAATTAGAAGGAACATTTCATTGTCTCTAGAAGGAAGGCTGTTCATTTACTGGCATACATGTATTAAAATACTTTGTGAAAATTCAAAAATACCAATACGAGTTAAAATATGTATTACTAAATATCATTTGTTTGCAGCTAATGTAAAAGGGTCCATGATTGGCTGTATTCATTTTGAAACGACAAATATAAATATGAGAGGAAACCAGTAACTTCCCTTTAGAAAATAAAAAATAATAAAAAAGAAACCCAAAACACGATACCCCATGAACAACAATCCAGCAATATCTCACCAGAACCAAAAATACCAGCCCTACTGCACCCTTCTTCTCCTCCAAAACAACCAACCAGCCCTGGGCAGAGAGATGGACTTTAAGGTATACCTATAAGATCACAGATTCAAACTATTTTGCACCAATGGAGAGAGTAAAATTCCAAAATCCTACTACTCCTCATGGACAGTGTGCTGCCCACAGTTTCCTTTCTTTTATATCAAGTGGGCTAAAGCAAAACACCTCAGCTGAACCCAGCTGAAAGCAGTATGGCATGGGGAGAAAGAGTGATTCACAAACAGATTGGTCCAAAAGCATTTAGTGTTTTACAGGTCAAAATTAATATCCCAAGCTCCTGAAAACCAACACAGAGTCAAGTGTTCTGTGTTAACAGAGAAGGAAACTGTTTATGATATGGGTTGTCATATGGGTTGCCGTATTCTGCACCAGCTTCAGTTTCTGGATTGAAGTTTTAAATGGATGAAAAACATACTGATTTTATATCCTTGAATCAGACTTATTTCTGTTAGTTGTGTGATTAATTTAAAGAAGAAAGAAAGCTAATATTGTTGTTGATACATGATGAGATGAATCTTAAATAATATTAATGAAAGACAATGGCGTTTTCCTTTAATAAAAAATATTTTGGAGAGAAATAAAGATGATCTATTACCATGAAGAGAGAGAAGCAGAATATTTGTTTCATTTTTCTATTGGTATAGTTTATGGTGTTTTATTCTTAATGAATATCAATAACAGCCATTAGCATTAAAGATAGCTGCTTCTTGTGTGCAAGTTATGACATGAGAATATTGCTAATTACAGTATCCAGTGTTCTATTGGTGTGTAACAGGGTCTTCCTGTTGCCTTCCCTCCTCCAGGCTTCTCTCTGGCCCAATAAAGCTCCAGGGAGGCTTTATTTGTGCAGCACCTATGTCTTTATTATTTACAGAGTTGTCCCACCACCAGTGTTCAGCTATTTACAAGGCTTCCCCGCCAAGTCAGGGCCGGCGACAGAAATTTTGGGGCCCCCTACTCTGATCATTTGTGCCCCCCCCCGCCGCCGCCGCCCCACCCCCCCGCCTCACCTGGCCCACCCATCCTAATCTCCTCCCCCAGCCTAACCTCCTCCCCTCTGCACCCATCCCTGCCTGGCCCACCCTGCTGTTGGGGGTGATCTTCTTTTACCCCCGCCCAGCCTACCCCCATCTAACCGCCTTCGCTCCCCCACCCCTGCCTGGCCCGGCCCATCCCACCGAACCTAACCTCCTCCCCCCTCCCACTCCCAGCCCAGCCTCCTTGCCCCCCATGCTTGACCCGCCCGCCCAGCCCAGCCTCCCCCCCACCAAACCTCCTTCCCTCCCACCAAACCTCCTTCCTTCCCGCACCCACGCCTCACCCACCCAGATTCCAGCCTAGTCTCCTGCCCCCCTCCCCGCCCACCCAGCCTGGCCTCCCTCCCCCCCCCACCCCACCCCATTGCCTGCCCCCCAGCACCCCCAGCCACGCCGATGAATGAACCTCCCGAGGCAGGGGTGAACTCACCGCAGAGCCCACCCGCCTGCCCAAAGGCCCCTCCGGAGCCACCCCCCCCCGAGTGGGGCCGGGCCCCCTGCCCCCTTACCTTGGCGAGGCCAGCTCCCCTTTTCGGTGCCTATGCTCTGCTCCGCCACCGTCAGCGCCGCACACCACCAGGGCGGCCGGGCGCGCTTTCCCAGACCTCCGCTGTGGTCGGAGTCTGCCGTCAGCCTCAGCTGGGGTGGCCGGCGGCGCCCGGGATTGCACGTGGTCAGCCGCGGCCGTGCGGTGCATGTGCCGCACCTCTGCAGAGGTCCAAGCATCCGCACTACATCGGGGGCCCCCCTTAAGTCTGGGGCCCGGTACAGTTGTCCCCCTTGTCCCCCCGTCGCCGGCCCTGAGCCAAGTTGGCTCCTTCTAGCCACAAAGTCAGGCCCCAGTCAGCAGGCAAACCTTCCCCTGACCATTCCCCCTGTCTTCTGGCCTCTTCAGCCTTTATAGTCCTCGGGCCCACAGTTGTAGCCTATTCTTAGGCCAGGCATCAGGCTTACCCAGCCCCAATCCATTTCCCCTGATTGGGGCTGGCTGAGCAGGGGCTAATTAGGTGCCTTTTGCACCAGCACCCTGCTACATGGTGGTACACTACACTTTGTGCTAATATATATCAAAATAAATCTTTTTCTTCATTTATTCATAGTTTACTTCACCTTTGAAATTTTGTTTAATAATTGTTTATCAAACTTTCTTTTTCAGTAATCAAGTTAAAACTACACACAAGTGACTTTCATTTGTTCAGTTCAGATAGTCCATATTTAATAGAAAAAACAGTTTTTTCCAATGAATCATAATTGCCAATGAAATGGAATAAATGTATTTCCCCAAAACTCAAGCCTCCTACCTTGCTGATCTCCTAGGCACAGCCAGTGATCTTAGGTGGAGGCAGAAGCCTCCAACTACAGCTTATTTATGAGAGGCATGATAACTGATTGCCTCTCATGGACCCCCTCATCTCTCATAACTTAAGTCCATCTTGGGCCCTCAAATGTTGCCCTACCTGCTCTGTGCTATATGTTGATTTAACTGACAGAAGTAGATTTCCACCTTGCTGTGGGTCTGACAGATTTTTTTTTTTTAAAGGAAGAGCATGGTAGGAATATTTTCTCCCTTTTGTAAGATTGGTGATCTGTTCCATGAAGGCAAAGATCAAAACTTACATGAAAAAGAACTCAAACTCAACTCAAAGTTGTTAATGATCTGGTATATCTGAATTGCATTAAGGGAAACAGATATACAGAAAGTCAGAACGCATTGAATGATGTGGAAAAACTGGTATATGTAGTGAACTGTAACTCCCTCTTAAAAAGAGAAACAGAGAGAAAGGAATGCCTTAACTCAAATCAAAGGAAGAAAGAAACAAATGAGCAAACACAACAACAAGGAGAACAAAAAATATGCACTGTATGATTAACTTACTGGGCATACATGTTTATTATTTAAAACCACGAAAATTAATTCTAAATCTGCAAGGGTCCTGTGATGTGGTAACTTCCCCACACTGGCAGAAAATGGTTTAAAAGCAGCTCTAAAGAGGCTGTGCCAGAGGCAGTCAATCAGAGAAGGGCTGAAGGGAGCACTCAGTCAGGAACATATAAAAAGGGAACTTCAGGGCATAGGAGCTTAGTTCTCACGTGGGAGCCCAGGGAGAAAGGACTGTGTCTCTGGAGGGCTGAGAGAATTGCCAGCACCCTGGAGAGAGCAGGGCTGCTAACAGGATCCAGGGGAGTGAGAGACAGTGCCTGGCTGGCTGCTGGGGTTTGCAGACTGAAGCCTGAGGCAAAAGCAAAAAGGATGTTGGGACCACAAGGAAGTGTTCAGACTGTTTGTTGCAGTAGCCTCTAAAGGAAGTGGCTGGACAGCAGACTGCAGGTTCCCCGGAATGGAAGGAGCACAGTGTGTGGCATGGCTGGAGGGCCATGTCACTGAAGAGGACGCCATAGTGCTTGGAGAGGCAAGGGACCTAGAGCGGGAATGGCAGCGGTGAGGCACCATCTGAAAAGGTGCACTAATATGCAGAGCTAATTCCCAAGACAGCAGCGGGAAACGCCACAGTGGTGCACATACCCCATTACAGGTCCATTGAACCACCAAGTGGATAAGAGATTTAATTTAACACTATCAGTAACAAAAGACAATAGAAAGCAAGTATACATAGTTGGAAGTTTTTCAAAGAGACATTATTAAGGGCACAAGAACAAACTATACCGTTCCATAGGAAAGATTAGAAGTATTGCAAGAGACCACTCTGTCTTAACCAGGAGATCATCAATGATCTGAAACTCAAGTTTACATTACAAACGACACAAGTATATAATGAAAAAATTAGAAAGGCCAACATTCAAAATGAGATTAAACTAACTAGAGGGTAACAAGAAAACATTCTATAAATACATTAGTTGACCTCTTGAGGTCCCTTCCAGTCCTGTGATTCTATGATAGTATCTAACTTCATAATATATGAATATAGTTATAGTATCTAAGACTTCACAGTATTAATAGGCAGGAGATAGTATGAGGGCTAAATGAACAGATATTCCAACAATAAGCTCTCTCTGTTTGCTTAGTTTTTCCCCTTTTGAAGACTAGTTTTGTTGGCAGTTTAGAAGATTTCTAAAGATAGGCTTTCATGTAAACAGAAAAATGCTTTGATAATCATTTGAATTAATGCTGTATTACCACATTTCCTGACTTCTTGCATTACCTTTCACATTATAGTAAGGTATATAAACACCTAACAATTAATTGTAAAATAACATAAAAGAGACACTACTTCAACAGTACTTGATAGTTTTCTTAGCTACTTTAATGCTGATTGCTATTTAAGAAATGGATCATTACATTTAAGAAATGGATCCTGGTTGCCCCATCTATAATATCATAATATTGTATATTTTCTAACAATAATATGTTAGGTCGGGTCTAAGTGATACAGAAATAATATAAATTTAAAATCGCCTACAACTTCCCTAATCCCGCTGTCTCCAAAAATTCCTCCTAACTTCTAACCAAAAGCATCAAGGGCCCAATGAATCAAATCTATCCCCTCTTTATTACAGTAACACTCATCTGTCAGAAGACACAAACAATACCATGTGCCTAAGCTGACCAACCATACAATGGTAACAACCACCATCAAATACACTACCAACAAAATTACCATAATGAAATTTAATGAATATTCACTGAATACTTTGAAATGAAATAGTCACAAAAAATAAGGAGTTTGCTAATAAAAAGGCAATAAAACAAACATTCTATAAACAGTTTTCTTCACCTAGTTTTATCAACAGTATTCAGTTAATTCTCTTAAAGTTATAGATTCTTTGAGCAACATTTTTTCTAAATTAAATTCTAGAACACTCTCTCATACCTGAATTTTGTCAATAAAAAAATAATCACTTTTAAAAATGGCAATATAGCAATACAAGAACAAATTATTTAAATGGTACTCTCTGCTATTTATCCTATTCTATATCGCCTTTCCCCACTCTTCCCCACATGCTAATAAGTGATTGCTGTTGAAGAGGTTTACATTTAACATCTGTCACTTGCATCCAGAAGTAGCACCTACAGGGAACTGTCAAATAGATTGTTATTCTCCTTTGTAACATTAGCAAATCTGTCTCACATAATTTACATACAGATAGTTATACTTAGGCATTCATAATTTCATTATGCTGACTGCTTCACTATTCTGATGTATAATGTCTCTTTAATGAGCCTCAAAAATACAATATTCCTTGATTTATAACTGCCTAACTGAAAAATTATACAAATTGAGAAAAAATCATAATATATTCTCATTTTTCCTCTACCTTACACTTACATTTAACAATGACTCATGAGTTTGATATCCTGATTTGGTTTTATTTTGACAAAAGATATGATCAAATTTGACTTGCCATATTTTAGTGCCACTATTGTTTTAATAATATCTTTTCAGCTTTCTAAGAAAATAGCACTAGAACTAAAATTTGAAAAAATGAAATTGATCACGTTGTCAAAGAAACAAATGTTTTCGACAGCCTTTTTCAATATTACTGTTCTACAACTGCTTTAGATTTCCTAACTTATAACATGCAATATAGTTGTGCTAATCATTCAAAAATGACTCATAAAACAGCCAATTTCCATGTTCAAGTGAATCGAACTATATTTTGCTGCATGAATCTGTTACATTGTGCACACAAATGGTTTCTACTAAAGACCACTTTGCCCCAAAGTAGATTAAAAATTACAATATATTAAAACATTATAATATATCTGAACCTACAAGGGAAAGTTCAGAATTAATGAGGATACCACTTCCACCACTCAGCCAGCTGTGCACAGATATTTTAGAGTTTTATCAGGGTTTATACTGGGCCCCAACTACTGCAACCCCTCTGTGGTTAGTAGGGTTATATGGATATAACTGGGGGCTTCAGTTTCTAAGTATCCAACCTGAAATGAACTTCAAGGGCACAGAATCATTCATTGTCTGGAAATCAGGCTCCTTTAAATTACCTAAAGAGAGAAAAAAAACCCTCATGTTGTCCTATGATTATAGAGAATTAAAAAAATAAAATACTTTCTATTAAGGTAATATATGTCAAACTGCATTCCCGTGACCATTTTAAAAGTCACCTTTAAGCAAAAAATCCTGAAAAAATTACCTGCAATAATACTGCATATTCAAAAAGACTGAAGATTTTCAGAAGATGCAGAATGTTTTTAGATGACAAAGAGAATTAAGTGTCAAAAGCATAGTGACCTATATGACCCCGAGGGAAAAACTGGTGAACACATACAAAACCTCCTAGATATTCATTTATTTTGTATCTTGATAATGCTCTCATTTCATCACATGCAGGATTCCAGTTAGCTTCAATAGAATTTGTGCATCTCAAAGACCACAAAAATCAAGCTGTTAGGTACACAGAAATGTAAACCTCTGGGCTACAAAGTGTTTATTATGCATGAAAATGTATAGTTGCTAAAGTATTCCTCAAATCACCAGCCAGGATCCAATATACCAATAAGGCTACTCAGTTCAAATTTGAAATTAGATCCTGCATTTGTAGTGCCCAAGCTTCTGACTGATATCTGCTGAATTTTTTGCTGGGCAGGAAATATATAATCAGGTAAAATGTCCATCCCTTAAGGTCTCTGTACTTGCAATATTTCAGTTCATAATTTTTCAATATTTTCATCAAGAAAGTGGAGTGTAGGATTTTCCAACATTACAGCAATACATTTTCCATATAAAATGGATTTATGGTAATGATTTTTTGTACGTGGTGATTAAAATTGCAAACACCAGAAAACCAACAACCCTGCCCACTCATACACATATAAACTCCCAAAACAACAAAAATCTCTCAACTCAAACTATTGAAATGCAGATACTTTGCACTCTCAGATTAACATCACAGAATGTCCATCAAATTTGCACCAGTAAACATAATGATTTTTCCAACTTGGCTTGAATCACATTGGTGACATTCAGTTTTAAAATACATTTAAGAAAAACCTTAGCCACTTGTCACTCTAGTGCTCACAGAAATTTAGTTCAGTTTATCAAGCATGAAGATCTCCACATGTACTGTAAACATCTCAAAATGGTCCTTTGTCACTCCCTCCCATAATTAACAGGCACAAGACTGAGATTATTCATGTCTGGTGGGTATTCACCATGTCAGTTAGTGGTGATTTCCTAATGTAGTGCAGTCACAGTGGAAGCAGATGAGTCCAGGAGTGAAAATTCATTATTCCTACAAGTACAGTGACAGAGATATAGACAGAATAGTAATAAATCAGGATGGCTGGAGTTTTGGAAGCTTGTCTCCCTCCATTACCTCTAGTGGCTGCACCTTTGTTTATTCTGCCCATTCCCTCATGGCTTTTCTTTGATATGCCACCGTCAAGGGACAGTGGCTAATTTATGCTGCCTACAGAAGAAGCCCAGGGAGCTCAGCATTTTTGATAGAAAAATAAAAAGCATTTCAGCCCTTATTCTCCTTCCTCAATCTGGACTGCACTAAATTCCCTAGGGGAATGCCCAGTCATAAAATGTTTATGCCTTCTTGCTGCCTTTTTAACTTTCTGTGTACAGTTGTATGGGCATGTGTTTGCACGTGCAGGTGAGACACTACAGACAAGAACACTAACATTCTTAAAATTATTCACAAAACCCTTTATAAATGATGTTTCATTCGGTTAAACCTACTTACAAATACATTGATCCTCAGAGTTGATTGAATGCTTCAGTCAGTATACTCTGCACATGGAAGAAAACCCAGAAGGTATTCTGTCCTTTCCTTTCTTTAGCTTTTGAATTTTTCTGGGTGTGCGTCTATAAAATAATCAATAGAGAATAAATTAAAACAAATAACAAATATGTTCTTAACCAAACCACTGAAAATAAAAAGGAGAAAACACAATTTTTCTATAATTTCTTGAAAAGTCTACAACTTCTTTCCTCAAGACAGAATTATCACCCTGCTGAAGATACTAGTCTAAATGTTTCCCTCATTTAAACTTGTGCTACCAAACTTACTTAGTGTTCCTGTATTTCATGACTGGCATATAGTATCAAACAGCTATTACTGTTAAACCTACACAGCAAAATGGTGGTCTTGCAGAAGAAACATGACAATCACAGAGGGGATTGGTAGATTCTTCCTAAACAGCATAGTTAGCTTGTCATACAATATGGGTAACAATTTCTGTACATATTATACAGAGTGTAAACCAAACAGTAAACTTCTTTTTAACAATAAAGATAATTCCACTGAAAGACTAAGAATAAAAAGCAGGAGAAGAAGCTGCCATCCTTTCTGCTGTTTCCTATTAGAATCAATACACATGACGGACAGAATTCCACACAAAAGGACAAAATATATATAATTGAGCATATTATAGTAGTAATTTGATTGAGGGCTTGTCCTTGCTCTTATATGTACTGGTACTAATCAACATTGTATATCGATCCTATAAAGTATGTAGTGCTTTGTCCATACATGAATAGTTGCTGACTTTACAAGCTATTTCGAGTCTCATGTCTCATCACACTATCAAGCATTGAGTGGATGTAAAACTAGAATTGCAAATTACAATAACATCTGGTCTTTAAGATAACTGATTTATAGTGATATTTTCACTACAAAGGGCATGGAGTTTTCTACAATTCACTTCTGTTTTGACAGAAAGAGGCATGGCATATAGTTTTAAAAGAAGGCATAATTCCCCACTATTTGAGAGTCTCTGCATCCTTCACAATTTTCTATAAGCCCAGTGCTGCCCCAAAACCAAAGTATCAAAAGATAAGAAATGGATCACTTATTGATTTGTTTGGCATAACACAACAGTGGTCATGCCTGCCTTAGCATTTCCTCTGATCTTTCTGTTGAGATATGTACTTGGTGAGATAGTAGTCTTAGATCTTGAATTCTCATCAATTTTCATGCAGAAAATAGGTTTCCATATCCTTTTAATGTAGCATAAAAAGATGAGGATGACCTATTTGTCTCTTTTGAATTGAGATGCCTTATCTGCTTTCCTGTATTCTGGCAAATCTATTACAATTATTGGGTCAGGCTCTGAAGTCTTTGAAGTAGGGAGGTACAAAAATTCCCATCAGATTAACTGAAGGGATATCCTTGCACTTAAAGGGAAGAACATGGAATATCAAAGTAGAATTTCAAGTTGTCATTAAAATCAGAGTGCACGGGACATGAAAGTTATGAACAAATGGACATTTCCAACAAATAGAAACTTGAAGTTGTTTTTCTCCAGTATAAAATGTAGGGTGTTCCCACACAAAGGTTCAGGATTTCATGCAAAACCTCAGAGGTGCCTTATAGATTTGATTCTAGTGCTCAGAATATTTACTTTACTACGAATACACAGTGCACACTTAAGCACCACGTTTGTGATTAAAAATCAGTATAGCAAACACTAGTGTTGTATGAGGAAAATAAATACAGTACATATATTTTGCCTGACATGTTGCACATGCATAAGGTCATGAAGGAGTTAATGAGCTTCACTTCCTTTAGTAGCCCATGATTTTATATGTTTTTATATTCTATGTTCTCTTCACTCCTCTCTTCCCCATAGTCAGTTTCCTTTCTCCCATTTCTTTTAGGTCTTGTTTCCCCTTCCTGTTGTGTCATAGTTATCCAGCTACATTTGCCTTTATTAATCTCTGTGGTGGAAGTCACAGCCTAGAATCCTGACCTGAAGCACTGAGAAACTGAAGTCATACTAAATAATATTTCGAGGTAGCATTTAAAAAATGGAAATAAATCAGTAACATAACAGCAAACTACTATAATTGCCTACATCATGGACCAACCACATAGCGTATTTTTATACTGTACAGTGTAAGCACAAAATAAAGATCCTGTTAATTATTCTGATTTCCTGTTGTGTTTGTACTACACATTTTATTTTGGCCCTGTAAAAGTCTGAAAGTTTGTATATTATAGAGTTTAATTACTTATAAATATGGTCCTGGTCCTATACATCTCAATGTATTTTCCAGGGAGTCTGCAGTGAAGTTGCCAACTTTAATAATCCCTTGGTAACAGTCATTATGGTTTGTTCCTTGCTGGCAACAGAAGAAAGGTAAAGAAAGTTTGTCCCCTGACACTGACTAATTTAAAAAGAAAAGACATTTTAAACATAAGACATACTTGGAAGGCAGAGTTCACATTATAGTAAAATAACGTACAGTAAAAATATTTACTTTCATCATTATTCCATGCAGTTCAGTGTAAGGGAGACATATTTCTATTGATATAAATGCAGTTGATTTTCATGTCAGTGAAAACAAATTATTTGTCATTTGTAGAAAAAAGTGATGCCCAATGACTGGCTTAAGAGTATAAACATAGTTCCTACTCAGTAGTTTCACTAATTGACTAAAAAAATTGAACTGCAAAACTTCAAAAAATAAGCTTTTTAAAACAAAATGAATAGACATGATCACTATGTAAAAAATATTAAACTGCTTTCTTCTTTAAGATTCTGGGCATAAGTCTTCATACCTCCATATATGACTTGCAGGACATTTTTTTGAAACTATAGGGAAAATAATTGATATGGCAGCTGGACAGGCATCCAGTGACAAACTGGAGCACACATAGGGGAAACAGTATGCCTGACAAGCATCTCCTCTGACTCCACTCACTACATCTAGAGCTGAGGCAACAATAGGACTACATATATGGCATTGGGGCTACAATACATTCCCCTGCCCCATTTTTGTGTTACATCTCATGTCTTCCCTGTACATCTGCTTCGATTGTAGGTGCCTTGAGGAGGGCTTTAACTTATTTTACTCTGTATAATATCTTGCAGGTACTGCTATTTGGAAAATTGGTACTTACAACAAAATTAATTAGCAAGTTGGTTGGTCTCATTGAAAAAAATATATAATTTGAATTTTTTCAACAGTTGTATGGGCATGTTTTTGGATGATATATAAGTAAGGAACAATGCCCAATTTACATTCAGCAACAAGTTAGTGCAACAAATGACTACGGAGACAGGATGTATAGATTGATGTTGCATGTTTGACAGCATGTTTAAGAGAGCTGATGTAACAACCTGGAGTCAAGCCCCCATATATTTTGTGATTCCATTGCTATAGAATTTCCCATAGATTCCACCTCTGACCTTGTAACTGTCCTAAAGAATTTAAACTCTCTTTAACCCTTCTTCCCCCAAACAAACATTTCTAACAGATACATCTGTGAAAAAACTTTACAGATGTGTACCAAATGTAAATATGGATCTTCTGACTGCCTAATACAAGTATTCTGTGATATGTTATCCGCCTATGAGTCCAGTTGGACTGTTTACATGCATAAAGTTACATGTGTGCATAAGAGTTGGCAGGATCAGAACCTAAACTTGTAACTTTAATGTTATATTTGTATTAGTGTTCATTTATATATGCATGTGAACAATTTTCCATATAATACTAATTAAGCTCAATTTAACATCTTTTCATGATAAAATAGAATACCTACTGAACGTTACAAATAATCTTTAGGATAATGTACATCATTGTTTAACACAGAAAGACTTATTACATATATATTCTCTTTGAAAGCTTTTTTGTGCAAATTAATTATAAACAAGATACCAAAATATAATCATCATGATGGAGTCTTCACATTTCATTATGATTGCAATTATTTCATCTATACTACTAGAGACCTTCATGTACTGGCAGCATTACATTATGATTTAGTCCACTAACAGTGATGGCCCACTATTTGTGCCTTGACAATGTCTCACTATAGCAGGAATAGTGGTTATTTTATGTCTCTAGGAAGTCCCTTATGGCCTTCACTAATTCATAAAATTAATTTTTGCTGTCCTCCTGTAACAAGACTGATGACAAAATGTAATCTTTTTATTATAAGGGAGAAAATGTCTAGTGCTAGTTTTTTAGTAAAACATTTTTCTTCAGTTATTTAATTTATAAAGTTTCATCTCCTTGCATGAATTATGTTCACTGCTTCAAAGCACATTGTAACATTTCTGTTTTTCAATAAGCCTCTTTCAGTGTACAGCATTAACCCTCAGAAGTGTCATATTGTCAAATCGTGATGGATATTTTTGATGCATGTCAAAGCCCTGCAATTCAGGACTAGTGAACCCAGACATCGGTGCAGTAAAAACATACCAAAATTTTACTCTAAACTTTACTAGAATATATCCATCTATGGTCACCTCAGTAAAGTAGTAATAGCTCCTGGCAGAGAGCATCCATCTTGGCTAAAAAGCTGTCAGCAGCAACATGTTGGGTGTCAATTGGAATAAAGTATGAGACACAAACACATTTACCAGTTACATGCATTAGACCTCATAATGACTGATGTCACCAATGTAGTATGGTAATAAATTATCTTAAAGATATTAATTATACTTTTTCCATCTGCTCAATTTAGCCATTTTAAAGTTACAAAAGGAACCTGTAAAAAGTTTTCTTTTTGAAAATAAAAGTCACAGGCTTCTCTGCTGTCATGTATTGTATATAGCTGATCACAATCTGGGTTTTGAGGATAATAAAAATATTGTCTTTTCAAATTTATTTTGATCAATTATTTTTAGCAGACTTTCACTGAACATGGTGTTTTCTTAAAACAAAAACAAAAAAACCCCCACAAAAACAACTACGGACCTTTTTCCAGATTGAATTCAGACAAATACAGTATACTTCATGACACTTCCAGTACAAGGAGTGCAGATGCATCAGAAGCACACTTAATTTAAGGTTTCACAAAAGAAGTGGTGTTTAAGGAACAATTTTAAAGAGGAAAAGCAGAGTGTTTAGCAAATTGAAGAATGGGAAACTGTTTTAAGAGCTGAGAAAAGCATAAAAGAATCAAAAGTAGAGAAACATGAAACAGGAAGTATTTAGTAGAAAGAGAAGTATATGGAATCAAAAACAGACAAAGATACAGAGAACAGAGATATAGTAAGTAGTAGAGCTGCACACAACTTTGAAATTAAAGCTGAGAAGCTTGAACTTAATATAGAAAGAGTGGAGAAGGCAACACAAAGATTCAAACATGGACATGGCTGGCATGAAGTGGTTGGAGAAGGAGCAAAAATTATTTTAAAAGCAGAATTTCAGACAGACTAGTGGGGAGAGTGTTGCAACAAAAAAGTCACATTATCCAACGGAATATTTAAATGATGAGCCAAACAAAACAAACACAAATGCAACTTCAAAAACTAAAAAGGGATTAGGACCAGATTCACAAACTTGGAGATCAAAAGGGTTTAAACATCTGTTTTGACTTAATAAGCACAAAATCTATGTTAGCTCAGGTGGCAATAATAAAGAGATAACTAAACAGGAATAAATTAGAGGTCATTGCTCAACAAGAGGTAGCTAAAAATAAATATACATTCTGGAAATTTACACTACCAGCCAAAGAAAAAACAAATAGGGGAAAAAACAATAAACAACAACCCACACACAACATTGAGTGAAGTAGAACAGAGGTAGTGGCAGTGTTATAATATAAAAATTAAATTCAAATTAATTTATATAAAAGGACAAATGTAAAACACAGGTACAGATGGGGATATAAAGGAAGTCCTGACAGGTATAGCCAACAATTTCTGAATTAATTTTATTGTTTTATTTAATACCCATGTAATAGAATTAGAGAGCAGCAGTTGCCACAGACAACCCACTAGATGGATTTTAGATATTAATGAGTTATTAAAGAAGTCAAATTTTTAACTGAGAAGTCAAGGCTTTACAGAGACATTGAAGTAAGCTTCCAGACAGTTGCCTTGAGTATGCTAATAATTCACTACCTCTTATGGTAAAAAGAGAGAGCCTGAAGCCCAGAGGTGAGAGTAAGCCAGTACGGCGCACTTGCAAGAGCCCGTGCGCCATACTGGGGCGGCCCAGCTTCCCCTGGGGGCAATTTAAGGGGCCTGGGACTCCCAGCACTGGCTGGAGCCCCAGGCCCTTTAAATTGCCACAAGAGCTCCCCTGCTGGAGCCCTGAGGTAGGCTGCGGAGCTCTATAAAAAAGGGCCCAGGGCTCCCCTGCTTCTACCGCCCCTGCCCTTTAAATAGCTGCTGGAGCCTCGCCGCTGCTACTCCAGGGCTCTGGGAGCTATTTAAAGGACAGGGCTTAGAAGCAGAGGAGCCCTGGGCCCTTTAAATAGCCCCCAGAGCCCCATAGTGGGGGGGGGGGCTCTGAGGGCTATTTAAAGGGCCTGGGACTTCATCTGCCTCTGCCTCCCCCTCCTTTAAATAGCTGTGGGGAACCCTGTGGCTTCCTCAGGGCTCCGGCAACTATTTAAAGGATGGGGCAGCAGAGGCAGATGGAGTCCCAGGCCCTTTAAATAGCCCCCAGAGCCCCAGGGTAGGGGAGGATTCCGGGGGCTATTTAAAGGGCCTGGGCTCTGCTGCCCTAATCCGTTAAATAGCCACAGGAACCCCCCTTCCTGCGGCTATTTTAAGGAGGGGGTGGTAGACACAGGGGAGCCGTCAGCCCTTTAAATAGCCCACAGAACTGCAGGGTAGGGGGGTCCTGGGGGCTATTTAAAGGGCCCAGCCTCCAGCTGCTGCTGCTGCCCCGTCGTTTAAATAGCCAGGGGAACATGCTGCTCCCACAGCTATTTAAAGGACTGGAGGTAGAAGCAGGGGAGCCATGGGCCCTTTAAATAGACCCCAGAGCCCCAAGGAGGTCTGGGGGCTATTTAAAGGGCCTGCAGCTCCCCTACTTCTACCACCCATCCTTTAAATAGCTGCGGGAAGCCTGTTGCTCCTGCGGCTATTTAAATGATCCGGGAGGTAGAAGCAGGTGACTGTGGACCCTTTAAATAGCCCCCCCCCGGGGGGGGGATCCTGGGGCTATTTAAAGTGCCCAGTGCGGACTCCAACAGCAGTTTAAAGGGCCAGGGGAAGTAATGGCAGCCAAGCCCTGGGCCCTTTAAACCACTTCTAGAGCCCCTGGCTGCCCCTTCTCCCCCGGGGGGAGAGCACTTACCAGTATGGGGCTGGGTTGGTGCCATCTCTGATCCCCTCTAGCCTCACCCCTTCTGCCCGAGGCCCCGCCCCTTCCAGGGTCCAGAGCCGGCACCAACCCAGCCCCGTACCGGTAAGAACTTATTTTTACTTTCACCCCTGCCGAGGCCTGAACTAAAATAGTGGTCAAGCTCTGCTAATATAAAGCAAAGTTTACAAAACTCAGGCTCTAAGCAGAAATCAGATTCTGCCTGTGTGTAAGCTCACAGAATCTGGCAAGAACAGGACTGGCATTGCAAAAACTCTTTCCTAAGAAGTGCACAGGAATCTCACACAAACACATTTCAAAGGGGTGGTACAGAACACTCCGATAAGTATGGTACAAACACACTCTCCGAAGATGCTACAAAGATACACTGACTCCCTCTAAAAGAGAAGGTCAGATTGCAGGGTGAGGAGTAGAGATGTTTTGATTGAACCAACATGTACAAGGTAAAGGGTGGTAACTAACCACATCAGGGGGCAACACGTAATGTATTTGTATAGGGGTATAAAAAGGAGCCTCAGAGAGAGTGTCTTTGGCTAGCCACAGGGGGAATGGATGTTCCGCCATTCACTGAGCTGAGTCCACTGAAACGGGAATATGTATGTTAGTGTGCCTATAACCATTGAGCCAGAGCATTAGGACTGTGCTTTGTTCACAATAAACCTGGACAGGTGCCTTCACTACTAAAGCAAATATTGTGGTCTTATTGGGCAGTTCGATCAAGATCTGCGGTGTCTGCTATCTGGACGGTATACACCAGGAACACACACACACAGACAATGACTAACTACAACAGCATCTTTCTGTCCAAAGGAAAATCTTGCAGTGTCTATAATCTTACCATGGTTGTGTAGTCAGCTCAAACTCAGTATGGCTGTAACTTGGCTCTTCATCTTCTCTATGAATCCCCACTCCCCAAGTCTTCTCAGTCAATCACCATCCTGCCTTTCCCTCAGCCTCATGACCCAGGCAAGATCTTCAAATTGAATCTCTCTCTCTAAGGGTATGTCTACACTATCCGCCAGATCTGTCGGGGGTTGATTTATCATGTCTAGTCTAGAAGTGATAAATCGATCCCCTAGTGCTCTCCCCTCGACTCCAGTACTCCACCGCCATGAAAGGCACAGGCAGAGTCAATGGGGGAGTGGCAGCAGTCCACTCACTGCCATGAGTGACTTAGGAGGAGAGGCTGAGGGAACTGGATTGTTTAGTTTGCACAAGAGAAGAATGAGGGCAGATCTGATAGCTGCTTTCAACTACCTGAAAGGGGGTTCCAAGGAGGATGGATCTAGACTGTTCTCAGTGGTACCAGATGACAGAACAAGAAGTAATGGTCTCAAGCTGCAGTGGGGAGGTTTAGGAAAAAAACTATTTCACTAGGAGGGTGGTGAAGCATTGGAATGGGTTACCTAGGGAGGTGGTGGAATCTCCTTCCCTAGAGGTTTCTAAGGTCAGGCTTGACAAAGCCTTGGCTGAGATGACTTAGTTGGGAACTGGTCCTGCTTTGAGCAGGGGTTGGACTAGATGACCTCCTGAGGTCCCTTCCAACCCGGATAAGGTAAGTCAATCTAATTGCATCAACTTCAGGTACGCTAGTCTCGTAGCTTAAGTTACAGATCTTTGATCAATCTCCCCACCCCCCACCCCCGCGCGCACACACAGTGTAGACCAGGGCTAAGTCTTTACATCCAGGCTACACCTCTAAAATACAACCTTTCCTATCCACCCACACATACATAACTCTCATTCGGATCCTTATCACCTCAAGTCTCGATTACTGCAACATCCTTTTGTCTGGCTTTGACAACAGCAATCTTGCCCCACTTGTACCCTCTCAGATTATTTTGTTGCAAAGATAGTTTTCCTAACCTGTCACACTGAGTATGTCACCTTGTCTTTTGGCATCCCTCCCCCTTCTCTATTGCATTTAGCACAAGCTACTTATCTTCACTTTCCAGAACTTTCTTGATTTATCATCTCTCATTGACTGCTCAGATGTCAACTCCTACCAACAATTGGCCCATGATAACAGCGTTTTTCTGCTTACTTGTTAAATTTTCAAACAAGCAGCTTTCTCCTATGCTTCCCCTTATGCTTGGGAGTAGTTTCTTATAAACATCTACAAAGCTACCTCATTATCCACTTTCAGATCCTTCCTCGAATCTCTTTTGTCTTGATGTCTGTGAAAAACTTGAAACAGGTTAGGTTGCTGGTGTGCTCACACCAATGCCCATTATGTTAACCAGTATTTTCTCATTGTTTCCTTATACTTCCTTACTCATCTGTATCCATTTGTCATCTCTGGTCTTACCCTTAGATTGTAAGCTTGTTGAAGCAGAGACCATCCTTCTGTTCTGCTTTTGCATAGCATCTAGAACAGCGGTTCTCAAACTTTGAGACCGTGACCCCTTTTCCTGCTCCGTCGGTGCGGCGCGACCCCTCCAGTTGCTGCCGCGGGCGGGCTGCCGGCTGCACCCCAGTCCCAGTCCCCGCCACGAGTTGCGGCGGCAGGAGCTCATGACCCCCTGGGGAGCACTGGGTGACCCCCCCGGGGGGGTCGCGACCCCCAGTTTGAGAAACCCTGATCTAGAACAAAAGGATCCTTAATCTATGGCAAGGGACTCCTAGACACTACTTATGTTAATGTTACTAATAATGTTAATAAATAATAAATAATAATAATTCTGGTCCTGCGGAAATCAACAGAAATCACCCATTGACTATAATGGGACCAGTGTTTCACTTCAAGTCTTTACACACAAATATATAATTTTACATGGTGAGTAAAATTTATTAGAGGTGGATATTTGTGTTATGCTAGTAAAAAGCAAGATCAAATAATACAAATGTTAACAAATTAAAGAGAACCCCAACTCATTAAAGAGAACTCTCAGAATGTAAAACAGAACTGTAGGTAGTTAACTAAAGCCAATTCCTAATAAATGAGAATATTTCTGAGATTACACAGTCTAGGTTAGGAATCTCCAGCTACTGGAGATTACATTTTTAAGGTTTTTCATTTTAGCCCTTTAGTTCACTTTGTTTTTTCATATTCCAGATATTGCTTCTATGTATAAATTCATCCACTAAGCATAATAGCTAACTGGCAGTGGTTCCCATTGATATTCAGATCTCCCTTATGGGGGAACTGGTAGCCACAGCAACTCTGTCTCAATTTCCCTTATTCTTTAAAGCTTCATCTAGCTTTCTCTTTGGTTCTTTTTTGTGACCTCTGTCCTCCTGTGAAGTCATTTGTAATCTTTTCTGCTCTTAGGGTTTGAAGAGTCTAGTACCTCAGGAGTCCAGTCATCCTATATAAGGGACCCCAGCCTCTTTAGGTATAGTTTGTTTCTTCAGAGCTTAATGAACCCCACTTGCAGGGTGTGGTCCTCTCAGTTCCAGGCCAGAGACCCTGTATGAAGAGGTTGGCACCAATCTCTCTCCACCCCTTCCTGTTTGCCTGGTTTGTCTACTATTGTACCTCTCATGAAGACTGTTCCTCAGAGTCAGAGTATGTGGTCCTCTCTTTGATAGGATGTTGTTTCCTGGGTGGCATTTTGCTAGTCTGTTGCTGAAGTGGCCCCTCAACCTCTATGCCATCCTTCCTCTGTGCAGCTCATTTATCTCTACAGCTGTTGTGAGGCCACCAATCAATCAGCCTCAGCTAAGCAGTCAATTTTCCTTTTAAGCCTTAGAAGCTGAGATAGCAGTGACACCAACAATTACATCTATTTTAAAATTTATAAAATTATCAGTGAATCTTTAAGGGCCAGTGTAATAAGCCCATGAGGAGTGGTTCTCTAGCCTCATAGCTGTTGGAAGTAGGAGTCTGAATACATTTTCCAGTGGATTGAAAAGGGAGGGGAAGGGGGGGGACGGACAGGTGACAGAGGTGGCAGCCTGCAACCACTAGAATATGATGAACATAGAGAAGCATATAATTATTTGAACATAAAATTCTTTGTTCCAAACTATTTAAACCTGTGGTGCTGGTTCTTTTAATCACACTTTGTAATTCACAACAGGCACATTATAAGAACTATTTCCCACTGTTACCCATTCAACATAAAATAAATCAATCAGTAAGAACCTGACTGATTTTCCTATAATTATTGTGAATTCCTCCAGTGGCAATGCTTCTTTTTGCTGTTAGCAATTTGTATGAAGATTTTCTTTCACATTTGATGGACACCATCTTGGCCAAATGCCAAAACAAATGTACTGTCCGTGTTTGTGTTGCCATAACCTCATTGAACTCTGTTGCATAAACTGGATCTAGACTGTGCACTGTGCTGCAGAACAGAGCAAGGAACAAAAATATATCTGATGTTCTATTCCTTAGTGGAAAATAACATTACTCAGGGTAGCTATTTTACCAAGGTTTACTTAATTTAAACATTACCAGCCTAGAGCTTTTTTGGCATCCAGACAGATGCTTAAGATTACTAGCTTCAAGACTTTTAGAGAATAGTTCATCGTGGAAATGAACCTTATGTCAGTTGCTCAATATTAAATTTAGAAAAAGTATAAACCATCATCACAACACTGAAATGTAGAGTGTCAAAATTTGATGTTGTTACATTTGATAAGTAACAAGTATTGCAATCTATGCATCTCCAGTTGTCCATCATCCATGGAAGTGGGAGGGAGACATCCATGAACTTTTCCCCAAACCTGTCATCCATGGCCCAACCCAGGCTAACTATCCGTGGGAGTTTTCCCTCCCACCATCAAGCCCTGACCATCATGGTGTATGCTTGTGCTGCACTCTGTAACCACCATTCACTATACATTACTATTATTTTTCAGCCTCAGATCTTTAGAAGAAGTAGAAATAATATCTGACCCAGCTCATCTATGGTATGGAGTTAGATCTGTGTTAACTTATGAAGTCTCTTTTTGGTTTTGTGAATGCCATGTTGTATATCAATTATTTTGAATGTAACCTTAAAGTGTGGCTTTGAGCAGTCAGTTGAAGCAGGAACCTAACACCTCATAAAAAGATTGTGTCTGGGATATTATGATAGAGTGATCGAGGGCCATCATCATGGAATGGCTTTACCCCAGTGAAATGATGGGTTTGCTACCAACAGGGCCTTTGACTGAAGAACATGGCAGGAAACCCTAGAAAATCATCAATGGAAGCACTGGATCAGAAAAGGAGTAGGAGGTTGTTTAAAAAGAGAAATACTTTCTATGCAAAGCATTCTATTTACCTGACAAAAGGAAGAGAGACAGGCCCAAAAGACTAAAAGGGTTTCCTGGCCCAAATGACTCAATGAGGACTGTGTTCTGGAGTCTGATGCTTTCCATAGATCTGTTACTCTCTTGTGTGTTTATTTAAGAAATTCCTTTGCTAACCTGTATTTCATTGTTTGATACACCTACATGGATAATGTGGCAAACTAGAAAAGCTGAGTTCCCACAGGCAGATGTATTTGGGATATGAGAGCGATTGGAGGAAATGCCTCGTCAACTGGGGACTTGAAAGGACTATGTCATTTGGTTGCATGGTCTGGAAGGCCAAACTGTGTTGTCCCATTACCCACAAAAGTTGTCAGTTGTGGGGTTTGTACCTGGCAATGTGCCTGAGAAATCCAAAGTTAGGAACAATGATCAATCACCGCTACCCCGACCCAGAGAGTTTAGGTATTACGTTGTTTGATCCCATCACCATTGACTAGTATTCATCCAGGGACCAAGATTTAACCAGATTCCAACAGGAGGCAAAAGATATTTACAACTAGGCATTGGAGTAACTAAAAAATCCTGAATAGGCTAGACGAATTCATCTTAGCCATGCTGTGGTAGAAGGACTTGATTGGATAATGGGATTTAAGTGCCTAAATCACTCAGACACTTGAAATTTTACCCGATCCAGGGGTAGGGACAAAACATAAGCTGCAGCCATCTTAAAATTTAGAAGACCCATTGTATTTGAAATGTTCGCACAGTAAACCTCTCCTCCTAGCCAGGGCCGGCGACAGAAATTTGGGGGCCCCCTACTCTGATAGTTTGGGCCCCCCCAGCCCAGCCGGCACTCCCCCCCAGGTGACAGCGGCTGGGGGGGGAAGCCCAGCCGGCCTCCCCCCCCCCCAGCCCAGCCCAGCCGGCGCTCACTCCCCCCCCAGCTGACAGCTGGCGGCAGCGGGAGCGAGAGCCCGGGAGTGGCGTGAGCCGCCCTTGCTGTTCTCCCCCTCCTCCCCGCCCTTTCTCCCCCCGGACTGCGCCGCTGCTGCCGGCCGGGGCCAGGCGCGCTCGTCCGGAGGAGAGCCGCGCCACCTCCCCGCTCTCCAGGTCCGGCGACAAGGGGGGACGACAACGGGTACAGCTGTGTACCGGGGCCCCCCTAAAGTCGGGGGTCCCGGTACAGCTTTACCCGTAGTACCCCCCTGTCGCCGGCCCTGCTCCTAGCCTCTGTCATTTTTCACAGCTTCAACAGTGCTTTTGCCTAAGGTGGTAGAAATACATAATTTGACAAAAAGATAGTACTAGTTTTCTTGCAGGTGTACCAAAATACATTAAAAATGAGCATCCATGTTCATTGATTTAATAATTAGTTTCATGTATGCAAGTCTAGTGTTAATCGTGATGTTTGGTACTACACTAATCATTCTATGTTAGATACAAAACTAATATGACGTATAATTGTGGCATGGAATCTTTAAAAAGAACAGGGAATTATTACCTTCAGTACATACTTGTCTAACAAGGAATTTGTGAAGGACATATTTACCTTGTACTGTGCCTCAATGTAAGGAAGGGCCAAGTGAGTACAACCCTTATCTAATTAAGAGTGAGTCAGTTTGTCCTGCAAATGTTTAGTTTGACCACCTTGTTATATATTGGTAAGGTTGTTAGAGAGGTTCCCTGTCCCAGCACATAGATTTGAGGGCATAATTAAAGTGTATTTCTAAGCTTTCAGATGAATGGGTTTCTTATAAGTTTAGACTTAACCATTAACACACAGATAAATATGCTATACAACAACCATTACTTCCGTGTAAAATTTTTACCCTGATCTACTGCTTTGCATACATTTAGTCTTAATTTACAATTTTTGTTGACATATTTTTAAGTAACATGAATTTCCCCCTACAGAAACTGCAAGTAGCATATTAGAAGTCTTTTAGAGAAAAATTCTGCTTTGATCTGCAAGTAAAACTTTCATCAAAGTAAACTGAAATTTTGCATACGTTTTTGCCCTTTACTTTTGAACCATTCAGGAAGCAGGTGTCTTTGAGATTCAAGTGACAGTTATGGTGATGGCATTTGCTCATAAGTGGTCATCAATAATATTGGTCTGCAACAATTTCAGAAGAAACAAAGTATGTGCAAGTTATTCTCTTTTGAAGGTCAGGTAACTTTGAATACTTTCAAAAAGGATAAGTCTCACTATGTAAATGGCTTAAAGCAAGATCCACTATTCACAAAAGGATATGGAAAATGACCTGATGGATACAATTATATCAACCCAGAAGTGTCCTTGGATGTAACATTTTCAAAAGACTGTGTGCTGGTAAATGTAAATAAACTACTTGTTTTCATTTCTGAAGACATAGTAAAATAATTGCATATATATTTTGTCTCAGGACTGAATACAAAGAGGACCATTGAACAATTAACAGAGTAGTACTTTTTCAACAATTATTTCAGAATGAGTTTATTTTCCAAAGAAAGGAAGCAATAGTTAACCGAGGATGCTATTTATTTGTACAAATAGAAGCTGTGATTGGAATGGGATGTAAGCTACATATCGGAAAGGCTAAGCATCACTGCCTTTCCTTTTTGTTTAAGTGAACTTGGTGCCCAATTGGCCATCCTTCATACTTAAACAAAATCATATATTTTTCCCCACAGATCTCTACAGCCTGGAGATATAGAGTGAAATCCCAGCCCCTTGAAATGGATGGTAAAACTTCCCATTGAGTTCAGTTGGGCCAGGATTTACTCGTAGTATTTAAAGAACTTAGCGCATCTAAGGATTTTATCCAAGACTCCAGACAGGATGTGCCCCTTCTAGAGACTCCTTCACTAAATGAAAGAAGGCACATTACCCCCAAAGGAAATCTGTGAACAACCTGAAGAATGTCTGAGAATCAAGCCTCTTAAGTCACTGCTCCTGAGTTTCTTTAGGATGCTCAAAGTTTCATTCAACCAAGAGTGTATTTTTTTATAATTGCAAGAGGGATCTTGATATTTCTGCAAAAGAGATGATATTCTGCAATTGGTACTGGACATGAACAAATCCACTAAAGTCTTCTCTATGCTCTTGTTACCAAGTGAATGCATCAAACACACAAAATGAATCATTACATGCTGCAGGGGTTTTATTGGTGATTAAGCAAGCATCATTCATCCTACTGAGTCAGGGCCAAACCAATATCCCATCATGTTAGGAGACATTCTGGTTTGGAGGAGATGTAAAATTGAGCTCTTGAGTATTTCATTGCAATACAGGTCCTGTGTCACCTTCCAAAGGTTGTAGCCACAATGCCACCCTTCAGTTGAATACATTTTTTTCTGAATTCTCCTTGAAGTTTCAATCTGGTAAGTATTCACCTACATTTTTTGTCCTAAATAGTTTTCAACACTGGATAAAATAATTTATCCAGTGTTGAGAGTCCTTTGTTAAAAGGTCTTCACACCATTGAAGGGAGGACTGGATTTCATTTGACCTTCCTCTGACTGTTCACCCCCCCTCTGGATACAGCTCGACCATTCTTGCTGAGGACAGGTTTATTGGCTGGAGAAAAAAAAAACTCTAGAAGAACAAGCATTTTGACTGTGAAGGCACCACAAATCATGAGATGTCAGGTATTTTCATAACATCTCAAGGAGGATATCAACAGAACTGCCAATGAAGACTTTCAATTTCATTTACATTTCTCACAACTTGAAAATTCTGCTCTGGTATCAACTTAACCAGTGTATTTTTCTGGGACTCCTACCCAGTCTATGAGCAGAATCCAATCTCGATTCAGCAAGAGGTAAACTTTTAAAGCATGCATTCCACTAAACCACAACTCCAACCTGATAAAGAGCTATAGCTGTAAGACCAGTTATGGAGGTGCTCCATGTACAGGTGTTGAGAGGAGCTATGGTTAAGAAAAAAGAATAGAAGGTAGAACCTAGATCTTAGTTGGGGGAAATTCATTCCACCAAGAGGATAGTTACTGCCTAGATTAGCAGAGATTCACCTGCCTATGGTATTTTTAAAAATACAGTAATGGGCATATGGGTTTTATACAGCATGAAAGTATAGCATTAGCTCTCAAATGTGTCAAGTAACCCATGTACAATAAATGGCTCAGAGACAACATTTGAAATGTCACAGTAAGAAAATAGTTTTTCTTTTAAAATAAATTAAGAGATGATTTCAAATATCATTTTTTCCCAACACTGTTCCCAAAGTCTTCCAACATAAATGCATATTTGTTATTTAGGAGGTATTTTAAGACATCAAAGTTGGATGCATCTGTTAAACACTACTGACGTTTTCTGTATCTTGCTTTTCCATGTATATACAGTAATTTTGTCCCATACACAGGAGTATCCTGCTCATAAAGTACATCCATACCCTGAAAACACAGTAGAACACATTATAGAAATAAAAATTAGAAATGTTAATGAATTCCATGTAAGGAATATATGACTAACAGGCTATAACAGGTAGTTTTAATATTATCAAATTATGGGAATATTTAGTGAAAAGCAGCAATATTGTTGAAGCTAACTTTACACACATGCATTGTATAAAACACATTCAGCTGAAAGTACAACAAATAGAAATATACATGTTATTTTAATGATGCAAAGTATTCATTTATCAAAGAAAAAAAATCTAATGTGCCTGCTACAGATCTTTGATATTCTAAAAAATTGGAGGCTCAGGAAATGCCTGGCTCCATGCCCAACTGGTTACACAAATTATTTGCAGGTTTAAGATTTAGCAGCCATGTTAGTCTGTATCTTTAAAGAAAATGAGGAATACTTGTGGCACTTTAGAGACTAACCAGTTTATTTCAGCATAAGCTTTCGTGGGCTATAGCCCACTTCAACGGATGTATAGAATGGAACACACAGAAGTAAGATGCATTTATATACACAGAAATCATAAAAAGTTGGAAATTACCATACCGATTCTAAGAGGCTGTTTAATCTGGATGAGCTATTATCAGCAGGAGGAAGAAAAAAAAACCTTTTGTAGTGATAATCAAGTGAATCTGTGTCTGACAGTTGACAAGAACATGTGAAGGAAGCTTAACCAGGGAAATAGATTCAATTAGTGTAATGGCTAAGCCATTCACAGTCCCAGTTTAACCCTTGGTTGATAGTGTCCAATTTGTAAATTAATTCTAGTTCGTCAGCTTCTCGTTGGAGTCTGTTTTAGAAGTTTTTCTGTTTTAAAATTGACACCTTCAAGTCTTTAACAGAATGGCCAGGGAGCCTGAAGTGTTCTCCTACTGGTTTTGAATGTTAGGATTCCTGATGTCAGATTTGTGTCCATTTATTCTTTTGCATAGAGACTATTCAGTTTGGCAAACGTACATGGCAGAGGGGCATTGCTGGTACATGATGGTTTATAACACGTTGGTACATGTGCAGGTGAATGAGATGGTGTGGCTAATGTGATTAGGTCTTATGATGGTGTCAGTTGAATGGATATGTGGACAGAGTTGGCATCAGGCTTTGTTACAAGGATAGGTTCTTCTGTTATTCCTGAGTTAAATTATTTGCAGTTATTTTAACAATTTGGTTCAAATTTGGCTACACTCCCTTGTATCTCTCTGCAGAAAAACCGGTGGGGATACACTGAGTACAACACAACTCAGTATGACTAAGAGGGGGAAAACAGAGCCCCTTATGACTGCCATAACCTTTGAAAATTATACACATTTGGATATGTGGTCACAGCAGCCTAGTTAGCCAGATATTAGATGCCTGTAATTTTTAAAAAAATATTGAGTAAACAATGTTTGCAATGCAAGTATGTGCTACTCTTGACATTTTGCTCCATTCAGGTTAGCATCACACCATTAACAATAAAATGATTGTGTGTGTTAGGATAGATATAACAGATAATAAAATAAGACTGTTTTCTGAACCAGAAACAAAAGGGCTTAGTTTGTGGTTTTTGATAGCCACAGACATTACAATTGAAACTGCCTTGTGTCTGAATCTATCTTCACTCCAACTTTTGTTTTGATATTTTAATTCAAATTATTTTCACATTTTTCTATGAGTATATTCATTTCTATTCAATTAAGCTAATCAAGATAAGTTAGAAAAAACATATGAAAAAAACCATTATTTTTCTCTATGGTTTTATTAGTGTTCAAGTTTGACAATATCCTTTCTTTATACTCTGTCTACTGATCATTGAAAGAATCACAAAAATGTTTAAGTAAATTTGATAGTTTACAGTTTTTTAATGTTGCTTGGTCTTGTCTAGATACACTAGATTAATCTATTTGAAATCAAGACAGGAGAACTATTTTGACCTCTTGAGAAAATGTTAAATTTCTAATCAATGTTTGTAATTAGAGAATTGACTATGCTGAAGCACTGTATCCATTATGAAATCTATTTCTGGACATCTGCCATTGATACTAAAATTAATATTTTTATCCTCTATCCCTCTGACACATATAGTTCCACAAACTCCAGGCTTTTCTGGTCAGACTTATATTGAGCTAAAATGGAAAATGGGCACCATAAATTTTATAGGCAGAGACTTGATTTGCATTCACAAAAAAGACAAGTTACTACAAGATTTGCTAGTGCAAGTATTAACATCTTGTTAAAAGAAGGGCTTTTTTAGACTTGGCAGGAAACTGCGCTAAACGAAAAAGTAGATTTATAAATTTGACGCTCTTTATATCAAAGTGCTTTTGTGTTAACATCATCATCAAGTAGTTTCAGCAGCATATTCCACTGCTGGCAAATTAAACTAGTGAAGAACATTTTGCATGCCAAATATCTAACTCTTCTGATGGAAATGAAGTATATGGCATTTTAATGGTGTTTTTATAAAGGAGAACTCTCAGGGATGGCAACTCCAAGCACAAAAGCACCAACCTTCTGGTTAAAGGTTTCTGTAGAATTCTCAGTCAGAAGGAGTTGCACGCGCACAGGAATGCAAAATTTATCCCATGTGTGTATGCTAGATTGCTCCACTAAAATTAGAAATTTCAGTTTTTAAAATATACACAATAGAAATAAAACTTTGCTTACAACTGTCAAACGGTCTATTCTATCTTTCAGTTTATTCTACCCTATGGGAATGTGCTTCAACCTAGATTACTCTACAGTTCCTTCTACAGGGAGATTTCCAAATTTCCATTGGGTATTGTCCTTACATAGTATAGTAGACCCTTCAATTGCCTAATCACTTTTCTGAGTAGGTATTATCCCAGTGTAAAACAGCTGAAAGTAGAAAATATCTGTATACTCACAGAGCCTAAAAACAATTCAAGATTCTTCTCAGTCTGTAACTGGTTTCTGGGAGATTTTTCTTCTGAGGGCTTAGAAGTCATATACTTGATGTGTATTCTGTTACCTTGGTCAAATATGATCCAAATAAACTAAAAATAATCCATGCCCTTTAGAATGTTTATGTATTCCTCAATTCCCTTCTACTCTTTTAGGGACATGCTCTCACTTTAATAATAAAAACCAACACCTGATTTTGAATGTAGGAAGTTTAACAACTTCTGTAATGCACATATTCTTCTTTATTTCAGTTGGTTTCAATGTATCAGGATTTCGGCCTGGAATAGTAACTATTTGAATATCAATTAAAAAAAAAATTATGTTAACTTTCAGTGTGTAGAATGCATCAGTACATTAGTAAAGTTTGGCAAGTCATGCTGCAAGATGAGAGTCTCTTTTCTGTGCTTAGCATTTAGCACTGGTTTCATGAGGATGTTTTCCAGTAGGTGCACTGACTCTTCCAGGGTGCCATTTGAAACAATAGTTCCACAGATATTTAATCCAGTTGATATTAATAAATTATTTGAATTCTGCCACTGTACATTTTAGCCCATTATGAGATAATACTTTCTCAGTTAAAGCCATAGCATGCAGATAAATTCCACAGTGGTCTTCTAATTTTGACTAGTTCTAATAAACCCTGAATTATTTTTGACACCTTTGAACTGTTCACTGACATGAAGCAGGAGTTCTTTTTTGGTAAAATCAGCAACGATGTGTGCCTACATTTAAGTTGGTCATTTCTGTGGATGCAGAGATGCTTCTGGCCACTTACTTACAATTAAAAAAATACAAGGCTGTTAAATTTGTATAATCTTTGAAGTAGGTCTTGGTCACCAGAATAAGTCTCTTATTAAGGCTCATATACATGGTTCACTGAGGTCTTCTCCAGGTTAATCCTCTGGAACCGGTAGTATTCAAATTAAATAACTCTGTTCATCAGAGATCATCTCCCACTCTGTATGGTTGACAAATTATAGACAACTATTAATTATACTCACTCCCAAGAGAAAACAGTCATCTTTAGAATAATTTTAATGAATATCTTGGAGAACAAAATAAGGTATCTCAATACGGTCCTTATCTAGTTCCCATTGAACTCTATGGGAATTTACTACCAACTTCAATGGGGTCCATGGGATTGAGTGAAAAAAGCATCCTCTTTTTCTGAGAATTTTACCATTGCCAGGGATGATGATTTTCAGCACTCACTATCATAACTGTATAAAATAAATCAATGTCCAGCACTGTATCTTCATACCCACTAATGTAGCTATAACAATGTGGGTTTTAGAAAAGTAAATATTTGAGCAGCGAGATACTTATGAAATTTTAACATACCAAAAAATTAAGCCAAGAGCTTCTTTTCAGATTATGCATTGTTCTTTTCGGTAGTGGTTAAAGTGCTGGGTGCAGTCTCCCCTTACCCATTTACCTCACAATTACCATCACCTATGATTCCTCACAGACTAGGTGCCATGATTTGAGCATGCTGTAATGAATAAATGGATCACTAATAGCTATTTGCATTTATTAAAGGCAATGTCACATTCCTTGAACATTTCATAGGCTTATTCCTCTGTAACATTTTATTAAATAGCTCTGAAGTAGCTGAAAGGATGGAATTATAAAATATTAAGTATGTATACATTTTAAACTATTTTATTTATTAGAGTTTAGAATATACACTTATCCACAAATTGTCACTAAAAACATCTTTCCCAAACAAAAATAGAAAAACCTCTTGAACTGTGGAAAACAGGGTCTGCTTATTTTTTTAACTCTGTACAATAGGCATTTGCCATGATTTTCAAAAGTAACAATTGATTTTGGATGTTGAACTGGAGACACCAGAAAATGGTCTGATATTCAGGAAGCACCCTATGAATATCCTAGGCATATCGAGCAGTTCCTGTGAAAACTGTGCAGCCCAAGATCTCTTGCCACTTGTGAAATTTTTGGCCATCATAGTTGAAAAAACACATAAAATCTAAAACATCTTGTTTGAGATAATTCAGACTTTTTAGCTGATATATTACTTGATGAATCTTGAATACAACTTATTTGAAGTGCCTGATTTTTCTCTGGTGATTTAGTGTTCAGATAATCACCCAGCCAAGCATAATTTATTTAGGAAATCTAACAAACCCATTACCATAATTCTGTTCCTGTGAAAAATGTGTTTCCTTCTTTTCAGTTAGAATATTTTTTTATTTGGGTTTAAATTTTAAAGATCTTTAATAGTAAGTTATCCACAGCATGTCTGTTAACAGGCACCAATTTTGCGAATTCACTCAGTGACATTTATAAAGTACTTTATAATTAATCATAAAATTAAGCAACTTCAGACACTCTAACTTCTATTTTATTTTCACTTATTTTTTTTTAGTGATAGGTGTCAGACTATATTTTAGCAACAGAACAAATGTAATATGGGAAAGTATAAGCTTTCATAAAATGCCCTTCCAATAGAACTAAATTTCATCAGAGGGGGCACTTTTTGGTGTAATTGAATGATTGTCTCATCGAGCTCTTTATCTCAAGACAGCTTCAAAGAATAGGTAGGCTTTAATAGTGATTTTCAACCCTTTCACTTAGTAGATAGGTACAGAATGGCTTGGTATAAACTTCATTTTCAAATAACTCATACTGTAATTCATCTTATTACCACTTCTAATAGGCATACACACACACACACACACACTCTGCAGGTGTGTGTGGCGAAGAGGGGGGTTTCAAATGACAAAAATAACAAACCTAATGTTTACCTCAGATATATGAATAGCCTATTTAAGATTCCACTATTTTACTTGTAAACAACCTATATTTTATTTCTGGAGATTATTTTTATTACATTTATTTCATTTTTGACTATGTAGTCATTCTGGTAGTTTAAAAAAATCTAGAAAAGCCACAGGCTGAATATTTATCTGTCTGTACTAAATATATGTAGATATGATTTCTGAAGATTTCTATATTACACATGCACTCCTTAAAATTAAATTAATGTGTTCATGAAATACTCAGGCCACACACACAAAGAAAACTGGAGGAAGCACTAAAGGACAGCTATCAGAAGCTTGGTAACATATGACAGCCAGGACTAAGGTTTACTTTGACTTTTATGTATTGATTATATTATCTTTGCTTGGAACTTGACTCCATATTTAGCTTCAGTATACAGAATTTTTGCTTCTGATATGCCATTAACTAGCATTTTAACAGGTTCTTAACATCAAAGTACAACTGGCTGAAGCCCTATGATCGACTATGCAAGACAAATGTCTTTCCCTGGGCTGCAACAGTTGTATCCAGGTTCCTAATTGTTTTTCATCTCTTAACCATTTTTCTCTTTACCCCAATTTCTTCCCTGGACTGAAATAATTTCCCATGGGCCCTAATATCATTATAAAAGTTTGTGTATCTTTCCTAAAGAATATTATTCCAAACCTATCTTTTCTCTACTAACTGTTCATTTCCTCATCTCATTTCTTTAATACAACCGCACCAAGTATGTACTGTCAATATACTATAAACTGTGTGTCAAACGTCTATTTTTCCCTTTAAAACTCCTACATGACAACACAATGCAGACAAAGCTTACAGTGAACTAAAATATTAGGACCAATTTCATCATCACACACACACACTTGGTTTTACCTTTTTTAAAAGTACTGTTTGTAAATATAAACAAGCAGTACATTTTTAAAAAAGGAAATACAAATTTAAAAACCTACCATAACCAAAATGCAACATTATGGTCAATTTTTATAAACAAAAAAGGCAGATAAAAAGGGGAACAAAGAGGAGCTAGGGAATTATAAACCAGTCACTTAACTTTGACAGCTGGAAAGATACTGGAATAAATTAATAAGCAATCAATTTGTAAGCACCTGGAGGATAATTGGATTACACAGAATAGCCAGCACAGATAATTGGGTTATACAGAATAGCCAGCACAGCACCTCTCCCCAAACTCTGTCTCTCTCCCTCTGAGTCCCCACCCTGATTTATTTGGAGAAGTGGTAAGCGGGGTGCAGGAGCACAGCGGAGGAGGATACCCTGGTATTAGCCCCCTCTTTTTTCCTCCCTGCACAAAAAGCAGGAGGCTCCCAGGAGCAGCTCCAAGGCAGACGGTAGGAGCAGCACATGGCAGTGGGGGAGAGGGATAGCTGAACTGCTGGCAATTGATAGCCTCCTGGGTGGCTGCCACATAGGGAACATGGGGGGGGGGGGGGAAGGAGCTGATAGGGGGGCTGCCAGTTCACCCTGGTTCCAAGCCCCACCAGTTAGCTGCAATGGGCTGCTCTTCCTGCAAAGTGGACAAAGCAGGAGGCTGCCAAACGACAAGGGAGCACTGCACAACTTTAAAGAAGCATGTTCCCTACTTGATTAGCAATGTAATGACGAAAGAACATTAGCCGGGCTGATTTTATGTGAGGAGTTACTGTACCATTATTTTCATTAATTCGGTTGGGCTTATAGTACCACAGTTGCTACATGTGCATCCAAGGTTACGCAGAAGCCCACATGCTACACTGTATTATTTATTTGAGATGTAGTACATAGTCCCGTAATTAAAGACTGTGTAACAATGAAGCAGAATTAAGGTATGCATGCAACCTTAGATTTACCATCTCCTGAATTTCGAGTACATCATCATACTAACATCAGTAAACTGAGTAATTATTTTATACTAGCAAAAGTGCCCAGCGTTGCTCGGGTCAGTCGGAGGTGGGGAGGGGCAGACAGCTGACACCCCCTGACCAACCCCAACACCCACACCTCACCCTTCACACACCCCGACACCTTCCCACCCCCCCAGACCAAACCCGACACCCCCCAGCTCACTTACCCCCCAACCAAACCCGACACCCCCACCTGACCCCGCCAACCAAACCCAACACCCCCACCTGACCCCCCGACCAAACAGTGTATTTAATAATCTATGTGCTACACAGTGCACCATGAGCCGGGGGGGGGGGTGTCGGGTTTGGTCTGGGGGGGTGGGAAGTTGTCGGGGTGGGTGAGGGGTGAGGTGTGGGTGTTGGGGTTGGTCAGGGGGTGTTGCGGTTGCTTGGGGGGATGAGGTGGGGGTGTCGGGTTCGGTCGGGGGATGTTGCGATTGGTGGGGGGTGAGGCGGGGGTGTCGGGTTCGGTCGGGGGGTGTTGCGATTGGTGAGGGGGTGAGGCGGGGGTGTCGGGTTCGGTCGGGGGGTGTTGCGATTGGTGAGGGGGTGAGGCGGGGGTGTCGGGTTCGGTCGGGGGGTAAGTGAGCCGGGGGGTGTCGGGATTGGTCTGGGGGGGTGTCGGGGTGGGTGAGGTGTGGGTGTTGGGGTTGGTCAGGGGGTGTCGGGTTTGCTTGGGGGGGTGAGGTGGGGGTGTCGGGTTCGGTCGGGGGGTAAATGAGCCAGGGGGTGTCGGGTTTGGTCTGAGGGGGTGGGAAGGTGTCGGGGTGGGTGAGGTGTGGGTGTTGGGGTTGGTCAGGGGGTGTTGCGATTGGTGGGGGGGTGAGGCGGGGGTGTCGGGTTTGGTCGGGGGGTAAGTGAGCCGGGGGGGGGTGTCGGGTTTGGTCTGGGCACCCACCCCCACACCTTCCCCCCCCAGACCAAACCCAACACCCACTCCTTACCCCTCACCCACCCAGACACCTTCCCACCCCCCCAGACCAAACCCGACACCCCCCGGCTCACTTACCCCCCAACCAAACCAGACACCCCCACCTGACCCCCCCAAGCAAACCCGACACCCCCACCTCACCCCCCGACCGAACCCGACACCCCCACCTCACTTACCGTCCCACCAAACCCAACTCGGATCCGTCGCGGGGGGGGAGGGGGGCCCAGAGCCGAGGGATTCCGGGGACCTTCTCAGGTGGGGGGGGCATGGAGCTGATGGATTCTGGGGTTCCGTTGGGAGGGGGGGGGCAGAGAACTGAGAGATCTCCGGGGTTCCGTTGGAGGAGGGAGGGGTGAGCTGAGCGAGTGCGGTGTCTTTTGGAGGGGGTATTATGACATCATCACCACATAACCGCCCAGCTGATGTGATTGGCCCTGAAAGACTTTCACCCCTGGGGGGCGTCAGAGGTGAGATCCGAAAATTTTTCGACCCTTACCAGCATCTAGACCCCAAGACCCCTCACTGTACCAAATTTCAAGTCTCTGGCTCAAACGGTGCGGGAGGAGTTCGCTGTCATACATACATACACCACTTGACTTTTATATATATAGATAGATTATACATTACACCATAAATTCATTGATTTATTAGTTTGAACACATTCTTTAATAGTGAAGATATTTTGAACAAATGCACATTTGTATGTATGTATAGGACAAATGTATAGTACAAATAAATCCCAAGCCAAAATGTACTGGCAACTTAAAATGCCTAAGAAAGTAAACAAATTTCCCACACAAATTTTGGTCATGAACATAGTTAATAATTTTCATTAAATTCCTCCTCTGATTGCTACAGATTATTAATGCCTGGAACTGGTATTTTCTTCTCTGCACTAAGACATTTGAAGATTATAAATGAGTAAAAAGACAATCAATGAAATCTACATAATCAATAAGGCTCTGGGACCTTATTCAGAACAGCAAGTAAAAAAAATCCATCATTACTCTTTAATATCTGCATTTAAAAAATTCTCAAATGGTGTTGGGAAACACTGATCGGAACAGCATAAAATATCACTTAGTTGACCTAGTCCTGACAATTTACATGATGATAATACATATCACATTCAGATTGAAGAAATATAATTCCACTGTCTAGAGATATCGGTTTTACAGAACTATTTCACATCCCATTCTGTCTGCTTATACTATCTGCAAACAATGTCACTTGTTTGGTATCATTTGACCTTTTAAAGAAGTAATATTATCATTCTCCAAAAAATGGTTTGTTGGCCACACACATGCAGACATGTAGGTGTGGGAAGTTGGTTTCTAATGTTCTTCGCCTCAAGTCACTGTATAAACCACCTACTGTCTGCATATTGAGCAGCTGAACACTTGAGTGCAACACCACAAGCCAGACACATATCCTCCATTATACAACAGGTTTGAAAAAGCTTGAAATGGTAGGAGGAGAGTAATTGATGCCCTTTTCTTCAACCCATGCCTCTGCTACCACTGTTACCGTGGCTACACTACTATTTATACTCACACCAGCCTGATGAGCACACACAAGCAAGGGAATCACACCTTTAGATTTTAGTGTAGACCTAGCCAGACATCTGAGCATTTCCTGCATGTTTGTCACATATCCCCAATACCAGTGTTAGGAGCATAACAATCTAGACATCAAAAAGTGCTATGATGACTATCATCCAGTGATCCCTTTAGATGAAATTGTGATATTTAAATATGTGTATAATGGCTTGATGGTAGTGGGACCAGCCAACATATATCAATCCATAATACTTGCATAAAACAAGATATTGCTAATTATCACCAACAGGCCAGATCCTGTTACCCTTGCTCAATCATCTTAAAAAAATCACAGCACAGATCAAAAAACTTAAATTGTGTATGATGAATCTGTCTTGCGTAACAGCAGAGGCTTTGACTGAGTTAACACAATCTCTGCTACCTTGCCCAGATTAGGATTTTGCCATAATCACACTCCCAGCTACATACTGAAGTAGGCCCACTTGGATAATACTGTAGCAACCAAAGATCAGGAAAGAAATATCAATAAAAGACCTTTGACCAATTTAACGAACAGGGTTAGCCAAATTCAGGGCCTAGTGGGTTGTTCCATTAGATGGAGAAATTGATGACCGAGTATGGTATCTTTGATGCAACCCTATTTATTTACAAAGTTCTATTTCCCTGAACACAAGAGGAATCAAACAACAGGAGATAATTTCTTTGTTCACAGCAGCATGCACTTTTCATCCACCACTCAGCCTAAAACTTGCTTTTTAGGTTTTTCTCAAGGCAGCTATGTCTGGAGCTTTCTTGCTGTCTTTTCTCTGGTTCTTTCATGTTTCTCCCCTTTTCTCTCAGATAGGCAAAAACACCTCCACCAAACAATACACAGAGAAAACTTCCCACCCATTTAGTTCTAATTCCAGAATAGACTACTAACATGCACCCTTGTGTGAGCCAGTCTATTGCCTATGTTTCGGTTTGAGACCCCTGTTTCCTATATTTCTCCTGAATGAATGGCAGCTGCTGCATTCATCAGTTTCAATGTTATTTTGCCCAAATCAAAAGGTAATATCAATTAAAGCAGTCAGGGCTGAAAATACTGGAACCGCCAACATTTTTGTTATCCAATATTGCATTGTTTTTGCTGATTATTTCTGTCTGACTCTTCAGGCCACAGCTGTCCCAATATTATAGCTTCCCAAAACCAGGGAAGCTAGAGAGAGGAGCCACTAATTCTAGTAAAAGTTCCATCCTTCCCATAGTCAACCCTAGTGTTTGCCAGTGAAGGAGGGAAGCTTGAGGAGAAAAAAGTTTCCTTCAAAATGTTTTAAGTTGTTTGGGATACAATAGTTCCGATTGCTTGTTTTCCTTATTTATAGTTTCTTGTTGTTTTATGTAAATGCATAGTCTCTTCAGAATTTAAATGTATATGGTCTTTTTAGATGAATATTATGTATACTTATGACAAAGTTCTGTCCTTGTCTCAGTGGATAGGTCCTGCGGTTCCTGGCAGATTTCGCCAGCCTCAGAGGCTCACCGTGACCCACCATGTAGCCCTTCTCTCTCTAGAGCCAAGGGTCACAGCCTACTGAGCCATTTTCATCATAATCCAGCAGGGGAGGTGGGGAAAAGCAACCCTCCTTCACACAGTCTCTGGTGTCTCAGTCTCTGTGATTAATTGAGGAGGGGAAAAGGGGAGCCTGGGCCCACCCTCTACTCTGGGGTCCAGCCCAGGGACCTTAATAGTAGCAGCTATGGTAACTGACTTTTTGGAAATAGGATGCATACAATTCCCTGGGCCACTTCTCCACACCAGCCCCCACTTCCTCAATATCTACTTCACCATTACCTCAGAGCCTCCTTCTTTGCATCTGATATGTACTGCTTAGTTCCTCCAACAGTGTGACTTCCTCCTAGAGCTTCCTCCTTGAGCTCCCAACATGTGCCCCCAACTAACTGGGAGGCTTTTAACTAGTTTCAGCCAACCCCTAATTTACTTTAGGTGTCCCAATTACCTAGCTATCTTCCCTGCAGGTGTCTTAATTGACCTGGAGCAGTTGCCATTTATTTATCCTTGTAACAGGGATTTGTTTAGCCTAGAGCGAATATATCTGTCTCACACTACTTTTCTATAGCCATCTGGCCTTGCCCTGTCACAATACTCAGTCAGTTTGTACTACTTATGTACCTTATATATATACATTTTCCTTTGATTATGGGGTTGTTTTATTATATACTTGGTCAAGACCCTTTAAAAAAACAACCCTGAAATTTGTAGATCTATAGAAAGAGAACATGCCTATTGCCTGCAGAACTGAAGAAAGTAAGCAATCCTCCAGAAAATACTAAGCAAATTGCATTAACTACTAATTTTCATTGTCCTGAAAATACTTGTTCTTCAAATGAAATGTTCTTCATTTGCTGAAGTTTTCAAGTGCAATGTTACTGCCATAAATTTAGCCTATGGTCTCTTTGCCCCCTAGATCCATTGAAAGATGGATCACAAATCAATTTTTGTAAACCTTTACCATTTTAACAACTACTAGATCAAATGGTGGCAACTATCAGAACAGTACTCAGGAATTCTCTAAAGGTGTCATAACATTAAGGTCATTAATTTTATAGCGGGCCTATAACTGCCAGCAGTTTAAAAAGATACTGAAGAAGAAAGGCCATATATAAAACCTATGCTTAAAGGCATGTTTTAGTTGTAAATACACTTCTTTTACAGTGTGACTAAGATAGACTCCATACCAAGCAGGGCATTGCAACTTTATTAATGTTTAAGAACTAGACCAAGTATTTTAGACAGCTCAATTAGTTAATTTCTAGTACTCAGTCCAAGAAGGACTGATTTTTAAAGTATGTTGTTGTGGCCATGTTGATAGCAGGATATTAGAGAGACAATGTGGGTTAGGTAATATGCTATATTGGATCAGCTTCTGTTGGTGAGAGGACAAGCTTGGGAGCTTACACAATGAGGAGGAATACCTGAAGAAGAACTCTGTGTAAATTCAAAAGCTTTTCTCTTTCACCAACAGAAGTTAGTCCAATACAACATATTACCTTACCCACCTTATGTGTCTGATTTATAAAGCACATTTCTAGCTGTAATATAAAGCTTTAAAGGAAGATAAACATTTTGACAGCTTCAGTTTAGACAAAATGTCCTGGTACCAAAATGGCTAAACTGGTCATTCTAGTTAGGAAACTATGAATCTTCCATTTGTATTCAATTACAGCATCAGACTTTTTACTTAGTTAATTTGGAGAACACTGATTCAGGAGCAAGCATAAGTTCAATTACACACCAATGGTATCTGAAAAGTCGATCCCTGACTTTTTCAGCCCCCAATTTCTTCATTTGTAAGATAGATAATTATTCAACCTCTGAAAAGCATTTTGAGATCCTCGGATGTGAAGTTCTATGTAGTGAAAACTGTTAAGTATTATAGTCTTAGTAACAAATGATGAGCTCCTACATATGTAGATTGGACAGTCACATGGTATTTGCATTTCCACAAAAATTATAGGAGTAAAATCAAGAGAAGCTTTTACGACATTGTTTAGTATCTTCAAAGTAAATCCAGCTAATGCTAGCTACAAAATCAGCAAAACAATATTATCTTATGGAAAAAGTGTTAGGTTATCAAACAATTAGAAATGAAATACAAGCATGCTGAGGTGTACTGAGGTACCAAAACCAAGAGTTAATAGAGGATAC
Source organism: Sternotherus odoratus (assembly GCA_032164245.1). Taxonomy (NCBI): domain Eukaryota; kingdom Metazoa; phylum Chordata; order Testudines; family Kinosternidae; genus Sternotherus; species Sternotherus odoratus. The sequence goes on along the minus strand of JAVMKO010000004.1, from coordinate 62,645,315 downwards.
CTGTTTTAAAAATATATATTTTAAAAAATCCAGAAAATAGATCTACTTCTCAGAAGATGCTGCAGGAAAAAAAAAAGTGTGTGTCACAGGCACAGAAGATCCAGAACATGCTAATTCAGCTGTGGTGGACAAGAGGGATAATCTAGAACTATGCTATTAAATCCCATCCCAACTCTATTTTGCTTAACTTTGTAATTGACATCTATGAGTAAGTACGATAGAAATTATTTACAATGCTGCAGTATCTATCATCTCCTGTTCACTTCCAATGTGTGAACTCAGAGTAATACACCTCAGCCATTCCACGTGCTAAGTACCCATTGTGTCACAGTTGCCCTTGTCTTCTAGTTTCTTTTCACTGTGAAAGATTTGATGGTGAATACACGGGAATGACCATTTTTCATAAGATTCTACAATGACTGAGAAATGGCAAATTTCAAAGATAGTTGCCTTCCTCCCTCCACCCCTGAACAGCATAATATTAGGGACATTAAAAAAAAGCTTTCACTGATTTTATAATGATTTATACTTTGGGCAGTTATATAAACATACCCCAGATGTACACTAAAGATGAAGTTTTATTTAGCCAGTTTTTTTTTTTAAACTATGGGCTAGAACAAAAGTAGGCTAACTACAGCCCACAGGCCACATCCAGCCCTTGGGACCTTCCTGCCCAGTCCTACAGCTTCTGGCCAGGGAGACTACCCCCAGCCCTTCCCCTACTGTCCCCCCACCCCAGCAGCCTCAGCTCGCTGCACCGCCTGTGCTCTGCTGGGCAATGCAGCTGGCTCTGGCCAGGCAACAGGGCTGCAAGCTGGGGGCAGTTAGGAGGGTGGGTGCCGGGAGGGAGTAGTCAGGGGACAGGGAGCAGTGGGGGGATTGGATGGGTTGGGGATTTGAGGAGTCAGACAGGGAACAGAGAAGGTTGGTTAGGTGTGGGAGTCCCGGGGCAGTCTGTCAGGGGGGTGAGGGATGGATAGGGGGCAGGGCAATCAGGGGACAGGGAGCAGGAGGAGGGGATGTTGGATAGGGAGTGGGGCCTGGGGGAGGGGAGGTGGAGGTGGCACAGCTTTCCCTACCCAGTCCTCCATACAGTTTTGCAACCCTAATGTGGCCCTTGGGCCAAAAAGTTTGCACACCTCTGGCTACAAGCTGGACAGTCACTGAAACAAAGGAGGACTTCAAATTTCACAATTTACAGAGGATCACACTGATGCCTAAATGTTGGGTTTAGGTGACTAAGTCAATTTATGGATCTGGTCCTGAGCATCTCAACCCTCCAGCTAAGCTACCACCTAACTCTGTATGAACTGACATTTCCATTGTTAATATCTTCCAGGTGCCTATGTTTCCGCCAGTGAACATGCACTCAGGAGCTCAGGCCTTGAGATTGAGGTGCTTAACATAAACTAGACATTTCCCTGCCTATTTAATCTTACCGGTTAGGTTTGCTCAGAGCCCTCAGCTTCTAACCCAGCTAAAGCCTAATTGGAACCGGAGTTAAAACATCTTAGTGAATAGAAGAGAGATCCAAGGATCCATTTTAATATTCTTGAAACCAATGAAAAGACAAAGAGTTAAATATTACTGTACTATTTGTCACACTGGATTTTACCCGAGGCTATACAACTGGATACCTTTCCAAGTTAACAAGAAAGATCAGTGACCCAGCCCACATTTCTAGCTCTAACATGATCTGTGAATTGGAAGTTAACACATAAAAGTCAAATGGATCAATATTATGAGAAATTTCCATAGTGTTTAGTCACATTGACTCAGAACTGAACTACATATCCAATAAGGCCTTTACATTCTCTGTAAGCAATGAAATTCAAAATCCTACAATTAAAATACCACTCACATGAAAATAAAAAGTGATATGCTTACCATTTGAGATTTCTCAATGGGAAATTCTAAGTCTCTGGAGTGGCTGAGGTAAAATTGCAATGAATTGTCTCAACTGCAGTCAGCACAGTGTTGTCATTTTGTTTATCATTAAAATCATGTATAACTAGGTCTACTGAACCTGTGGAATAGTGGGAACACAGCACAAGCCTCAGAGATCACGAAGATACAGTAGTTTATAGCTCTGCCAAAACACCATTACAGCAGAAAGCTTGTACTGTTCTTCTAAAACTGTTTATCCAGAATATTGTACACTAGTAATCTGTATTGTCTAAAGGCTCCCAATCAGACTCAGAGTCCCACTGTGTTAGGTGCTGTTCAATAACAGAGGAAGACATACGCCCCTGTCTGTATGGCTCTAAACTCTATTGCCGGAAAGTGCAAAGAATGCTTTTAAAATGCAATTTTCCCATAATTTGGTACAAGTATAAGTGTGTGCAAATATAAAGTATTAATGTTTTCTAAGAAGAGAATACCAAAAACAATAATGGTAGTGCCAACAGATTCAATTAGAATTTGTGTAGCACAGATGTTTTAAAATGTTACATTCTTATATAATTATAGTATGAATTAAAATGTATTTTGTAAGCAAACATACACTGTATCAAATGACCATTTAAATATTAAATCTATTTCTAAATATTAAAAAAGTAATTTTATGGACTATTACTTGCAATGTGTGTGTTATGTATTATTCTCAAGTCAGTTTTACATTAAAACTACAGTACAACAGTTAACCATTTTACCAATCATAATAGTATTTATTATTTTCATATTTAAGATATGCTAATATTTTGTGCATTTTTATTATTTGTTTTGGCCTAGAGGCTCCATTCATTGATCAGGGTCCCACTGTGCTAGACTGTATATAAACTCATAACAAAATGACAGTCTATTTTATTCTCTATAGGTTTATATAACATTCATCATCATAGTATCTGAGCACTTTTAAGTAATAATGTGACTATACATGAGTTAGATGTTGTGTAGTCTCTCATCCTCTCCCCAAAGGGAGATGTGTGTGCCATACAATGTCTTGTTTAGGGTGATTTTTTTGTATTTTTTTAAATACACACCTTTAAAGGGATGCTCTGGAAACACACACTTAGCTTCTAGGGGATTTGCCTACAGCAGCAATGGTTGCAAAGGTTCATAACTCCATTTCCCAGATTGCCTAAGATCTATGGTGGAGACAGAAGGGCTAGCAACACTACCAGAACCAACCATAAACCAGAACTCAGAGACATAGGGTTTAATTTTACTTTCAGTTTCAGCTGTTTGGAGTGGAGCTGAGAGAAACATCAGAGCCAGAGAGGTTCCTTCTATTCTTCAATTCCTACCAAAGGGAAGATTTTAAGTCCTTTTAGGATTCCAGGGACATTGAACAATCTCCCTTCAACAGAGACCAGAAACCCAGAAGGCTCAAGAGTGACTTTTTGTAGCCTGACAGTGAGTCAAAGAGATCACCAAAATCCATACCAGAAAGCCACCAGGAAAATCTTACTATCCTTGGTGTGCATACTTGTAGGAACACCTGTGTTTGTTTATTTTTCCATTTTATTTTAACCCAGGCACCAACTGCAGCATTAAACCACCCTCAAAGACTTAACTCACTATTTGCTGAGACGGGTGATGTGAGGGAGCACAGGATGGTTTATACTGGCTAGGAAGGGTAGAGTTCATGTACTGTTGTTTTTGTCTTTTATTAGCCTAATTCCTTTTCCCAGTATCCCCTAACCTGAGTTCACCATACCTAATACAGCTCCAGTTACTGATTTCTTATTCTGGGAATTGTGATGGCTTTTTATTTTTGTGCTCTGATAGTCCTCAGTAATAGATTGTGTGTTACATATTTTCTCAGGGGACAAGCATTCCGTGTTCTCTGTACTTGGAGGGGTTTCCTTCGGTGCGGGTACCAGGCACCCTCATATATGAACCCATGACCCATGCTCCTGAGGAGAAAAGGGACAAAATTAGAAAAGCCAAGGAACAAAAAGAGATCAAACTAGCTAGAGACAAAAAAAAAGTAACAAAATAATAATAATAATAATAATAATAAAAAAACTTTATACAAATACATTAAAAGCAAGAGAAAGACCAAGAACATGGTAGGCCCATTACTCAATGAAGGGGGGAGGGAAATAACAGAAAATATGGAAATGGCAGAGGTGCTTAATGACTTTCGTTTTGGTTTTCACTGAAAAGGTTGTCAATGATTGGACATCTATCATGGTGAATACCAGTGAAAATGAGGTAGGATCAAAAGAGGCTAAAATCGGGAAAGAACAAGTTAAAAATTACTTGAACAAATTAGATGTCTTCAAGTCACTAAGGCCTGAAGAAATGCATCCTACAATATTCTAGGAGCTGACTGAGGAGATATCTGAGCCACTAGTGATTATCTTTGAAAAGTCACGGAAGACAAGAGATTCCAGAAGACTGCAAAACGGCAAATATATTGCCAATCTCTAAAAAGGGAAATAAGGACAACCCAGGGAACTACAGACAAGTCAGCTTAATTTTTGTACCTGGAAAGATAATGGAGCAAATAAATTAAACAATCTGTAAACATACAGAAGATAATAAGGTGATAAGTGACAGTCAGCAAGGTTTTTGACCAACCTAATAGCTTTCTTTGACAGGGTAACAAGCCTTGTGATTGGGAGGAAAATGGGGGTGTAGAGGAGCAGTAGATGTGGCCTATCTTTAGTCAAGTTTTGATACTGTTTTTCATGACCTTCTCATAAATAAACCAGGGAAATGCAACCTAGATGGAGCTACCAAAAGGTGGGTGCAAAACTGGTTGGAAAACCATTTCCAGAGAGTAGTTATCAGTGGCTCAGTCATGCAGGAAGGGCATAATGAGTGGAGACTCACAAGGATCAGTTCTGGGTCCGGTTCTGTTCAATATCTTCATCAATGATTTAGATAGTGACAGAGAATACACTTATAAAACTTGCACATGATACCAAGCTGGAAGGGGTTGCAAGTGCCTTGGAGGATAGGATTAAAATTCAAAATGATCTGGACAAACTGGAGAAATGGTCTGAAGAAAATAGGATGAAATTCAGTAAGGACAAATGCATAGTACTCCATTTAGGAAGGAACAATCAGTTACAGACATACAAAATGGGAAATTACTGCCTAGGAAGGAGTACTGCACAAAGGGATCTGGCAGATCATAGTGGAACATAAGTTAAATATGAGTCAACAGTGTAACATTTTTACAAACAACATACTGGGATATATTAGCAGGAATATTGTAAGCAAGATATGAGAAGTTATTCTTCCGCTCTATTTGGTGCTGATTAGGCCTCATCTGGAGTATGGTGTCCATTTCTGGGTGCCACATATCAAGAAGGATGTGTCTAGAAAACGTGATGTCAGGAAGATCTAGAAAACGATCTATGAGGGAAGATTAAACAAACCCAATTTTTTCAATCTGGAAAAGAAAAGACTGAGGGGGGACATAGCGACAGTTTTCAAGTATGTAAAAGGACAAGGGAGAAAAAATGTTTTTCTTAACCTCTGGAGGATAGGACAAGAATCAATGTGCTTAAATTACAGCAAGGGAAGTTTAGGTTGGACATTAGGAAAAACTTCCTGTCAGGATGGTTACACACTGGAATAAATTGCCTAGGGAGGTTGAAGAACCTCCATGATTTGGAGATTTGTAAGAGCAAGTTAGACAAATACCTTCAGGAATGTAATACTTATTCCTGCCACGAGTGCAGGGAACTGGACTAGATGACCTCTTGAGGTCCCTCTTAATCCTATGATTCCTTCACTCTCTCTGCTACATTAGAGTTTACCTTTCAGTCACTGTTGATTTATTTGCCTCCTCCTCCTAAGCTGCCTCCACCTTTTTCCTCAGACTTTCTGCAGATGTAGACTTAGGCCTGATCTATACTGGGAGGGAGGGGGTGAAGGGGTTGACCTAAGATATGCAATTTCAGCTATGTGAATAATGTAGCTGAATACGAAGTATCTTAAGTTGATTTACCTGGGCATCCTCACGGTGGTGAGTTGACCTCTGCCACTCCCCCATCAACTCTGCTTCATCCTCTTGCAGAGGTGGAGTACAGGAGTCGATGGGGAGCGTGCTCGGGTATCGCATCTACACTAGACATACTAAGTCAGGGATCAGCAACATTGGCACATGGACTGCAGGGTAAGCACCCTTAGCAGGCTCCGCCGGTTTGTTTACCTGCCAGTTCACCGATCACGGCTCCCACTGGCCCCGGTTCGCCATCCTGGTTGGCTGCAGGAAGCTTGCCCTGCGGTCTCACATGCCAACGTTGCCGATCCCTGCGCTAAATCAGTCCCCAATAGTACGTTTGGGGGGTGGGTAGTGTAAACACACTCTTAGATGATTTTTATACCTTCTACTGTCTTTCATCCCATCTCATCCATCCCTTTACAGTTTATAGACATTCCTGTAGACCAGTGATTTTCAATCATTTTTCATTTGTGGATCCCTAAAAAATTTAAATGGTGGTGAGGACGCTTTTTGGAAATCTACTGTCTGTATATACAATTGTATTCTGTTCAGTCAGGTTTCAATTTATGTCTTTAGGAGACCCCTTAGACATGGTCTGCACCCCCACCCCCTGGTTGAGAACCTCTCTTGTAGACCACATCAGAATCACTGGATCTTTCTTCCCTTGATTTATCTCCAAATGACATCCTCCAGATGCAAACTGCAGTAGAAATACACTGGGCAGGCATAGAAGACACCAAATATCTATGAACTTCTCTTCTTTTTCATGGAGACTTCTGGACCTGATATTAATGCTGAAGATACAGTGGACCGGACTGTTGTCTTGACAGAAGTATTCCCCACCAGACTTCACCTTTCCAGTTCAACATGTCTGAAGAGCAGTCCAGTCCAGCAGCATTATCTATCTTCTGCTAAGTTTCTCTATATATATTTCTTAAGGAAAGGAAATGCTCTATATAAAAAAATGTCCAGCTAAACACAGATCAGTCAACCAGAAGAGCAGAGCACCAAGATATACAGATTACCAATGGAAAATATTCTATCTTATAAATCAGCTTCTTCCCCAAGAGACTGGTAAGAAATCACAGCAGGATAAACTGGCAAGTCTATCTACCTTTCCTAGTTTGAGATCAAAGTTATTTGTAATCCAGGAGTAAATAAGGGCAAAACATTTTAATGTCTTAGCCAAATGTTTTAGTCTAGATTTTTAACATTATCTAGAGGTCTCACCTAGCTCAGGGTACACTACACATCCTGGAATGGATGACTCCTCCATAGGGTGAGGGAGGGAGATGGGGTGGGGGAAATTATCCTTTGGTAGAAAAGAGGACAATACATTACATCCTCTGACAGTGAAGAGATTTTTTGTTTTCTACTTTGACTCTGAAGATATCGCTGGCTCAGAATGGGAAAAGGTATTTTAACTGTAGAGGACATTATGCCCATACACGTTCTAGTTAAGATCCCTACACCTGTGGAAACAGAGAAATAACAGAGAAGTACAATATGAAGGACAATTGCCTTCTTCAAAGTCGGTCTTAAAATTAAATAGCAGCAGCAAAAACTTGTAAATGCAGCCCATCTTCTGCTTTGACTATGGAATGAGATGGAAGAGGGTTTGAAAAACAATCATACACCTATAGCTTCCCTAGCTGTCAACCCAGTGATTAGATGAGTACTCCTTTTCTTTAATTTCTTCAATTATCTTTTTTAATATGATCAGAAGAAATGCACTTTCATCTCTAGAAGGCAGACAAGGCATTTGGAGCAAGGAAATAAATAGTATTGGTGCCAAAGTTTTGAAAATTGCTGAACTGATCAAAACTTTGTCACTGAAGTTTAGGGAGGAATAACATCAATTCTACAGAATTAACGATGGATTAGAACAAAATATTTAAAACAGCAAGAGAAATGTAGCTCTCAGCTTTGAAAATCTTGGACTTCATCAGTTAAAATCACAACCATCACAAATACACTTCATTCACTGACCTCTTGTATCTTAAATACCTGAAACAACTCCCATTTTGTTCACCCTCTTGAACAATATTCCTTTCATTAGCCTCATTTGTTTTTCAGGTTTTCATACAATTCGTCTAACACTCTTGACTATATTTCATACTATATCCATTTCTTTTGTATCTGGTATTTTATACTTTTCATGTGCTTTTTTTCTTACCCTTGATTTGTGAGTAGTAACCTTTGACTAGAGGTAACAGAGAGTCCTGTGGCACCTTAAAGACTAACTAAAGTATTGAAGCATAAGCTTTCGTGGGCACATCCGACGAAGTAGGTATTAGCCCATGAAAGCTTATGCTTCAATACTTTAGTTAGTCTTTAAGGTGCCACAGGACTCTCTGTTACCTCTGCTATTCCAGACTAACACGGCTACCTCTCTGATCTTTGACTTATTGTTATATAAAAGTAAATGTTGTATAAATAAGCTGTAAACCATTCACACTGGAGTCCTCTGGTAATCTTCATTTTAGTTACAACAATATAAGGAAGGAATTAGAAGGCAGCCAAGCACACAGAGAAACATGCTATTCCCTCAGGGAACCCAAACTCTTAGCACATAGAAAAGATCTGTCTTAGAAATGAAGACTATCCCATCATACTTAGGCAGAGAATAAGAGATTAATGCCTTTCAGCAGATATGCTCTTTAATAGCTTATTAACTCCATAGAAACCAGGTTAAGAATGTTTATGATATAAAAAACTAACAAACAAACAAAAAGAACTTGCTGTGATTTCCTTACCAAAGAAAAACAGCTTTTTCAAAGCACCTCAAGCAATATTTTTTCAGGTGTTCCAGGTATGCTCCAGGTGATTAAGAGTAAATTTGGACTATAAACAAGTGGCATAAGACCTGACAGAGCCACTCCCCTCCAAGATAGCTCGTTAAAACCAGCAATACACTAGCAACATGCTGTAATTTTACACAACAAAATGTATAGTTGTGATTAAAGGGGAACACAAAAATTAGATACAAATTACAGTGAAGTCCTGTTATGGTGATTTTGTTTGCTACTATAAAGCCTTCTGTAAACAGAGAACAGGAGTATGTCATTTTAATGAAGAAATCAACATTGCATTGATTTACAAGGAGTCAAGTGAAAAGTTTATGTAAAACTAAACCTTCTCTTCTGCACTTGTCTGCTCTTTCAAATGTTAATACAAAAGTAATACTTAATAGGATAATCTTAAATATTTATTAACATTGTTGAATATAAATAATACATATTTTATTTCAGAAAATTAGCAGTTTTGCTTCGATTCAGTTTAAGAGAAAATATGCCCCCCCCCCATTCCATAGTTTTTTAAAATTATCTATTAAACTAGGAAAAACTCAAGATAGCTTCACAAATAATATATCCTGGCTACAAATTTTGATATATTCTTAACTAGACCCAGTAAGTAGCTCATAAAAGATGTGCAATTTTATTTAATGCTTCACTACTTATATATTCAGATGGTTTTCATCACAAATGTCTAATGTTTTCATCTTTACAGGAAGAAAATAAAAATGCCCTCTTAAATCTAGCAGACAGTCCAAAGACTTCAGTCAGTTCATTGTGAAAATATTACAACCTTGTCACTTTTTCACTCAAGAGATTCCTGTCAGTCTTCAATCCGGTGTTGTTATAGAATTACAGATTACAGTACACTATCAATGCCTGCTGCGTCCTTTGGGAAAGGAATCTTTGCTGGTTAAACTTTAAAATTTAGTTGAAAATGCAGAAGAACAATGGTTTGAAATGCAGATACGACATACTTTTCCCCTAAAATTCTAAAGAACAAGATTAAATACCTTTTCAATTTTGTCTTGTTTTATAGATTACATTGAAAATTACATACATTTTCTTGCTTGAAATTGATATTCTTTGCCTTTTTATTTCTGATTCAACACATCATAATTTAATAATTTCCGGAATCATCTTCACATTTCCATGAATGCTACTGTGTTTTGGTTAGTAATAGAAACTTGCCTTAAAAAATCCTATATGGAAAGCTGGAAACAACCATAAGTGTTCATACCACAAACTTGTCTTCAAAGTTTAGGCTTAGTAAAGGCTGTAATGGTAGTTTATACTTCAGAGTTTACTGATTTTATGTCAATTTCTTCTTAAATATGTTTTTGTGCAGCGAGCCAAATTCTGTTCTCCATTATATTGATGCAACAAAGATCAAATTTCAAACCATTATCTGTTTCATCCTCAAGCCACCAATTACAACATGGGGATTTTGCATCTGCATTTGGGGATTTATTAAGGACCTTGTTTTCTATAGCGGTCTGGAAAAATATGAAATTAGACATCTAATGTGTACATGTAGTTACTATAACTATGCATGCAAATAAAGAATCAGATCTGTTTAAGTGTCCACTTGCATGCACAATCACAACTACAAATGCATCTTTGAAGATATATACAGATCTATGCAATTTAGAAAAATCAGGCCTTTAGCACCCAATTCTGCACTCAGATATATATTATTCATAGCTCTCATTGGCTTTAATACATGTACAGGAGTGCAGTATGGACCTATGGGAGTCAGTATACTGGATCAGTTCTTTGGTTTAGCTAATCCAGTAGTTTGAGTCAAGAAGGGGCTAGCCCAGTTACATAACATGCAGCTGTTTCTTTCCCATCCATGATGAAATTATATAAAACTAGCACAAATACCCAGCGTTGCTCGGGTCCATTGGAGGGGGGGAGGAGGGAGAGAGCTGAGTGAGTGCAGGGGCCGTTGGAGTGGGGGAAGGGGGGTGAGATTTTAAAAATTTTCTATTCTTACCTGAGGGGGGAGAGAGCTGAGCAAGTGGGGGGGGGGCCGTTGGAGTGGGGGGGAGGGGGGGAGAGCTGAGCGAGTGCGGGGTCCATTGGAGGGGGGTGGGGCAGGGAGCTGAGCGAGTGTGGGGTCCATTGGAGGGGGGTATTATTACATCATAACTGTCACAGAAAACAGCAGCTGTCCAGCTGATGTGAATGGGCTTTAAAGAATTTCACCCCTAGGGGGCGTCAGAGGTGAGATTTGAAAAATTTTCGATTCTTACCCTGATTAGGACCCCAAAGCCTATAACTGTACCAAATTTCAAGTCTCTAGCTCAAACGGTGTGGAAGGAGTAAGGGAACGTACGTACACAAACGCACACATGCATACACCATTTGACTTTTATATATATAGATAGATTGTCCAATGCTGTACCCAAGGGATGTAATGGCCCATGGAATTCTCTCTCGCCTGCTTTAGGTGATCATCTTACATGGTGTTACTGGATATATCAAACACTGTTTAGTGCCTTTTATTAACAAATATTTCTCCCCTCCTCGACTGCCACACGCACACACACACACACACACACACACACACACACACACACAGACACACAGACACACAGACACACAGACACACAGACACACAGACACACAGACACAGTTTTAGTTTGAATAGCTACAAAGAGTAGCCATTGGCCATGAAATGATCCACCCAATTAAAAAAAAAATTCTGGTACCTTCCACACATTGTCATCAGGTAAGGATTAATGACATTTCAATGACCACCTCTCACACATTTTGTCCTGCTGGGATCCAGGAAGTGGGCGGTGGTGGAATCCCAGACCTGCAGATCTACCCCTTAGGCTGGGGGAAAGCCCACCCACTGCTAAAGGGCCTCCTCCCAGCCTAAGGAGAGGATCCACAGGTCCAGGATTCCAAATGATTTAGGGGGGAAATTAAATATAACAGGAATGGGAGTGAGGTCACGAGACTAAATGAAGGGAATCTGACTGGGACACCGAGCAGAGGATCCTGGATAGCGCCCACTGCTCCTCCAAGGTGTCAAGGGAGCCAGAAGTCATTGTCCAGAAGAACTCTGACTGGGATGCATAAATGGACTAAGGAGTGGAAACAGGCCCCGACAGTTGCAGGAAACTCTGTCGGCCAACCTCCTCTCCCTGGTTTCATACACTGCCTTTTAGCCAGGGCTAGGAGGAGGTTGACAAGGAGGTCCCATAACTTTGTGGGGCCACAGATATGAATTGCATAGATGAGAAGGTGAGGGGAAAATAGCAACCAGAAATGTAATATATACCCAGGAGTAGCCGGAATAGGAGCTGCAACCTGGTGCACTCCATTAGAATGGATGTCCAATAGCAGTGTATCATCTGAGAGAGAAACAAAGGATGAATGAAGATGTACATTGAGAGAATATGAGAGAGAGAGAGAGAGAGCATATAAGCATAGTCTCTCCATCCAATGGCAGGTACTGAGGAGACCTCATTATGAGCTTGAGCCAACTGGTCTGTTCTCCCATTAGCCTTGGATGAAAATATTTCCCAAATGAGTTTCCCAGGCATTTTCTTCACAAACCTTTCTGCTTCCAAAATACTGTGGCCTTCTGAGTAACCCCCTGGCAATAAGGCGAGAGAGAATAGGGATGATGGCTCCTGTGGGTTCAAGAGATGAAGAGACTTCTGGGGAAGCCATGTATAATTTCATTCACAACATTGTGCTGGTGCAAGAGACCTCTGTTTTGATCAAGGGCATCAAAGCCCCAACAGATACAAAGGGAGAAAGAATGACATTGATGGTTTAAAGCCAACCAGCTTCTGAATCCTGTCCTCTCAGAGAAAAAAAATTCTTGTGGCAGTAAATATCTATAAGTCCCAGAAGTAATAGTGACTGCCCAATGTCATGTTGTTCTTAGTCTTGTTGTCAAATCCATGTTGTTCCAGAATAGAATCTAGGCTGCACAATGGCTGTTTTGTGGATCTTTTCCAGGAAGTATGCTCTGATGAGCAAGTCATTTCAGAATACGTTTACATGAGCCATTTTTTGCATGAGGAAAGAACATTAAGAACACTTTATAAGACACCCTTAGAGAGGTAGGTAGGACAAAAAAGGTAAGGTAAGCATACTGACAATATGCACTGACCATGACATAAAAGCTAAAGATAACTCCTCTGGGAGGTAACAATAATAGATAGGTGATCTTCAGATAAATTAATTATATATAAAAAAAATCTTTGCTGCTGGAAATTGCTGCTGTGTTGGAATTTAGGGATTCCATCTGACCTGTGGCTTCCAGAGGGATCTGGTTAAGAACTTCTAGTTGGGCATTCATCTCTCTGTAATGCTTGGGCACTAGAAAGAGGATTGGAACAGATCCCTAAGCCTTCCCTTGTTCCCTGGGAAATCAGTTATTCCAGTTTGAAGCATATGATAAATATATACATCTTTATAATCTAGTGTTTCAACAGATTGGATGAAGAGGGGGGCATCAATAATCTTTGACTTGGGGGTTACACCTTAGAACTAAATTCAAAACAGACTGGTTATCTTTGCTTAATATTCATTCTTCACAAACAATACAGATCAAACACTTTGAAATTTCCAGCCACTTGTCTTGTACTTGGGTAATCATTTGGTAATCATTTGGAATCAGCCTGTAGTTATGCTTGCTTAAAAAAAATGCAGAGATCTTTCCTACATTATTTTTCCTACTCGGTAGATATATGGGATATTCAATGGAAACCAGTACCTGCTTTGCCTGAAAGTTCATCAGTATCCAGGGATCTTTCATCAGGTTGTCATGAAGTAGATCAGGGCTTGCGCATGGCCAATAAAGTTTTAAAGAACCACATAAGCCAGGGGTCTCAAACATGCGGCCCGGGGGCCACATGCGGCCCGCAAAGCTCTTCCCTGCAGCCCGCCAAGCTTCCTGGCGCCCCCCCCCCCATAGCAGTTTGCAGGACGGAGGGGCCAGAAGTGGAGGCTTCTCTGCTGCCTGGCTGGGCCACGCGTGTTTCTAGCTCTGGACTTCCTATATTGCTCTTGCTTTGTTTGCCAAACAGCTGTTGGTGGTGCCTAGTGCTTTCCAGGAAGGAATGGGGAGCTGCGTGCTCAGAGGAGGAGGTGGGGCACGGGTGGGACCTCTTGGAAGGGGTGGAGTGGGGGCGGAGCCGGGGCAGCGAGGGTATGTGTGTGTGTCAGTGGTGCGGCCCTCGGGCCAGTGCACTAGTCCTCATGCGGCCCTCATGGTCATTTGAGTTGGAGACCCCTGACATAAGCTTTTCAAAATGTTCATCTTTTGGAATATAGTCTGCTATTACTGTCTATTTTGGTCCTGCAGCTTTGCTCTAACAAACTTGCCTTGGGCAATATATTCAGTTTAAGTCAACCTCATGGCAAAATAATTAGGCTTTCCCAAATACTATATTTTCCTCTAGAAGTTTTTATAACCTTCATATATATGCAGAATTTTTTGATTCTTCCTTCCTCTAGGTAACATTGACCTTGCAGAGGATTTATATCTTGATTTTGCACTAGACAGATTCAGCACTTTTGTCAAGTGCTTGTACAGGGCATCTCTATCCTATGATTCAGAATGCCTGTGCTCAGAGAGGTCTTCAGAAGCCCTGGAGAAATCGGACACATGCCATTCTTCTCTGGTGGCTACAGAGCAACAAGAAAATTATCACCAGACTCTCTCCTTCATAGAATGAGGGGTAGATCCAGATGAAGACTATAACCTATCTCTGTAATATTTATGAACAATTTGTATTTACCCTAGTCCCTAGATTGTACCCTTCTTTTGGTGCTGTATAAGTTTTATTTGACCAGATGGGGCTACCACTTTCTACTAATGTCACCTAAAAAAAAACCCCTTAGTCTCATTTCTTTTAAGGACTGCTGTTTACGGAGGAAACATATACCTACCACATGCCAAGCAGAAAGATCCTGCTTAAAAAGTAATATTAGGTACATAGCTATGGAACATGTGGAGGATTTTCCCACCCCTTTAATATTTGACTTTTCCATAATAATGTCCTTTTTAAAGTAAAGGGAGGGATGAAAAACCCCCAAACAAAAAAACAGAATAAAAGCAACCGTACATATTTGTGTGAGAAAACATAGTAGCTGCAAAAACTGGCAAATGCTGATTGATCTGTGTGCCTGGAAGCTAGAAAGATAATACATGAAAACTAACTCCAGCTGTCTGGATTGCCATTATCTAATAAAGAGATATTAGTATTTCCTTTAATTTGTCATAACTTTATTGTCATTGGTTTGAATAACACAGTAAATTCATGTAACTTTTTTTTTTAAATCATGTGTGGGATGAAAGCTGATCAGCACTCCCTGTGGTCATCACTTCAGCCCTAACCATGGTATCGTCTTCAATGTTTTGGTGTCTGTTCGGTCTTTAAGAAGAGTAGTTCAAAACTGGAAAGAGCATATATAGCCTTCTTCCCAGAGATTAGTCCCAGGTCCTTAAACAAACAATGGCCTGGGTTTTCACTAAGTCTTAACTATTCCCTTAGCACCATCTTTCTCTCTCCCAACACTTACCTCTGACCTTCTGTAGGTCTACATTGCCTCTGAAATTCCCAGGATTCTAAAAGTTGAACATGGAATAGGTGTTCACTCTACTCCTTACTACTTTTAATGGGACAGTTACCCTGTTACACTGCTCCATCTTTATTGAAATACTGACCTCAGGTAAAAAGTAAAGTAAAAGCAAAAAAAAGCATTAACCGTGGTTAAACACTGGACAGATATATTCATTGGGTCATAAACTGAATTTCTGAATCTGCAATTAACTTTTTAAGGGCAGCTATTCTATAGAGGATGTTTATTTTGTTTGTGTTAATGTACATTATTTAATATATCTTAGCTGGAATTATATCTGCCCCTCAATCCAATTCATGTAACTTGACCTGAAGTTTTAGAATTTATTAGCTAGTGAAAATTAGAGTAATTGGTAGATATCACCAATTCATTCTGTTTCTCATCCCATGCATTAGTAAATAAAATACCAATGTGGGACTGCTTACAAAATCATACTTTTAACAGTTAAGATAAGTCAGTGCCTAATTTCATCTAATATTTATAAAAATTGCACTCCAATTTTTTTAAAAAAATTAAAGCCACTCACATTTTCAAAATCATCCAAGATTAAAAAAGTGCCTCTTTTTTAAAAACCAAGTAAATTACACCCATATTTAACTACAATTTTATAGTTCTTTGGAAAAGTTAATGGGTTACGGTTGTAAGATGTTCCTGTACAACAGCAAGGCTTGTTTGACTATCAGCTTACATATATTCAAGTGTTTGAACTATTCCATCATTATTTATCCTCCAGTCCTGCCTTCTTTTGGCTTCAGTGGCAGTTTTGGGGTCAAGAGGAATTATGAGTGAACAAAGAATATGCAGAATTTAAAGCCTAAACTGGATTTCTATGGGTCCAAGATTAAGCTCATTAATAAGTAATTCCCAGGAACTCTTGTGGGTCCTTTTCAGAGGACCTTAGCAACTTTCTAATTTTTAAGAATGATTGTTTTAAAAAAGATTTTGTGCCTATTTTCAATATTTATTTTCCATCACTCTATTTCTTTCAGAGCCCTCAATGAAAATGATTCTATCCTGGCAATTTACTCCATTTGAATTTCAAAAATTGCTATCTTCCTTAGAATATTCAATCTTTGTCAAGGTCACATCCAAATTTCCCCATGAAAAAATGCTGGAATGAACACTTATCTTCAGTAATGAATGACAGTGTCTAACTTCTACACTACTTTCACCATGATTTTTTCAGGCTTTGTATTGCTAGATGCTGACCACCCTGAATCCCCCCTAAATGTCAGAGCATTTAGCAGCTCACAGATTCAGAGCCTTAGGAGCAAGATGATACTTACATATTTATAGAATGAGTACCTTGGTTAACTGCTTTTTTAGAACTTATTTCTAATTTGCACTTTACCTTACAGAAGAATAGGTAAAAAACAGGTGAGCCTGCAAGAAATTCTACCAAAGTCAAACTATTACATGAACAATGTCTGTTTGTCAAATTGTACCCGATTTTGTGTTCCAATGAGTGTTGTTTAGACATTTCCAATTATTATTTTAGCTATAAGTAAACCCGAGCATGCCCATGTTTAATTGTGCCAGATTACATTCCCTTTTTTATTTTACATCCTCCCTACCTCCAAGAGGCACACAAAACATCTGCAGCTCTATTTAAGGATTTTCAAATGGCTTCCAGGTTAGTCCTGTGGGATTTAGGTTTTTTACTTTACCCTTTAGCCCAGGGGTCTCCAAACTACGGCCCGCGGGCCAGATGCGGCCCGCGAGGCCCTCTCATCCGGCCCGTGGAGATCGGTCGGGAACCAGCCACGGGGCCGGGACACGCCGCGTGCTCCGCGGCCGCCGCCGGCCGGGACGCACCGCGTGCTCCGCGACCGCCGCTGGCCAGGGACAGCTCAGAGCTGGGGCCGGGACGCGCCGCACCGCCAGAAACAAGGAGCCACCCACTGCCAGGCGGCGAAACGGTCTGTGGGGAGAGACCGGGTTGAGCGGGTCAGTGGGGGAGGAAGAGACCGGGTTGAGCGGGTCAGTTGTGGGGGGGGGGGGTTGGAGGAAAGGAGGTTTTGGGGGGAGAGACCTGGCTGGGTGGGTCAGTTGGGGGTTGGAGGAAAGGAGGTTTTGGAGGGAGAGACCTGGCTGGGTGGGTCGGTTGGAGGAAAGGAGGTTTTGGGGGGAGAGTCCTGGCTGGGTGGGTCAGTTGGGGGGTTGATGTGTAGTGTTCATGTGTAGTGAACAGGTGTCCATGTGCAGTGTCCATGTGCAGTGAACAGGTGTCCATGTGTAGTGTCCATGTGTAGTGTCCATGTGTAGTGAACAGGTGTTCATGTGTAGTGTTCATGTGTAGTGAACAGGTGTTCATGTGTAGTGTATCAATGTGTTATTAAATAATAACTGAATAAAATAATATTAAATAAATAATTAAAAACAACATCCATGTTTTGATTCTTTTTTATTTGGACCTCGAGTGTGTTGTCGGCCCCCGAACTGCTATTTGATAGTTAATGCGGCCCTCGGGCTGAAAAGTTTGGAGACCCCTGCTTTAGCCTACTGCTGTGACCATTTCCTGAAATGTTTCTGAAATACTGCCATCTCCAGGAGAAAACCAAGCAGCTGAACTTGATAGTAGCTGTTGGTCTCCTTTACTTAAAACAGCCCTTTATTGAGCTACCTACACTCTGCCATCTAATCTTTATAGTATAGATTATAACAAGTGATCACCTCCTCTCTGTGATTTTATTTCCTTTTTTAACACCTATTCTGTTGAATCCTCCTTCTATTCCAGCAAACATATTTTTGGATTTGCACTATAAAATATTCTTTCAAATTTACTCCATACAATGTGTACATTGGGACCACAGAGATAAACACTTGGGGTTAGAACCCTTATGACTGGCCCTCACATTTGACTCTTAATCACTTCTCCTTTTCCATCTCCGCAGATGAATGCTTTTGCCTGTTTGTGTAGTACAATGGTCCTCAAATGGTGCCTTTTTCAACAACACCTGCTTCATGATATAGATATAGATATAGATATAAGAGAGAGGGGGGAAGGGGGGTTATTTCTCAGCTATAAAGATGAAGAGTTCTATTCAGACTCCACCTTTTAAAAAAATAATATAGTACAACTTCTATTGGTGCAACATAAAGAAATCCTTATTCCACAATACTACCATTCTTTGTTAGTGTTGAACATGAGATCTTACATTGGGTAATTATTTGAGCAAACCATCCCACTTTATTTTTGAGACATATGAATATTTAACCAAGCTTTATCTGAATTCTCATAATACAAAAATGACTACAATATAAACAATTTCCATATTATTCAACATCTCTCTTCAAACAACAGTTATAAATAATTTAAACAAAAAAGTTTTGTGGATTCTCAGAATTCTCGAGTGAAATAGTTTGGTAAAGATGTACTTTCCTGAAGTTGAATCTTCCGAGAAGATATTTATAAGTGAAGTATGAATAGTGTGTGAAGTGTAGCATATGGGAAAGCATACAACTTATTTTAATCTATTTAGTATCGGAATATTATTGTTAACGTGTATATTGTTGCAGTACTTAGAGGCCCCAATCAGACTAAAGGACCCATTATCCCTGGTTGAGGCACAAAGACATACTCCCTAGCCTGATTAACTTACAATTTATGAACACAATAGTAAAAATACACAGCCAATGAGACAGTGATTTACCACTTTATATTAAACTCAGTAAAATATCTGTACAGTAAAACCTCGATTTAACGGACTAATTCGGGCGAGGGGGTGTCCGTTAAATCAGAAAGTCCGTTATTTAATAATAATAATAAAAAAAAAGAGAGGTTGGAGCAGCAGCCCGCCCGCCACAAGGCCGGGGCGGCAGCTCCGCAGCCCGCCCGCTAATGGGACCCGGGCGGTAGCCGGAAACCGTCAGCCAGCCCGCCCGGGAGCCGTCAGCCAGCCCGCCCGGGAGCCGTCAGCCAGGCGGCAGCCAGGAGCCGGCAGCCAGCCCGTCCACTGCCATGACTCGGGCGGCAACCGGGAGCCGGCAGCCAGCCCTCGACAAATGGATTTCGGATGCATCAGACTTGCTTAGAAATTTTGTCTGTTGCATCCGAAGTCCGTTAAATCGAGGTCCGTTAAATCGAGGGTTTACTGTACCTCCACTCTACCATATATGCTATACTATGTGTTGCTTAAGTTCAGATGGGTTTACTGTTCCTGTAAGGGTTTTTTCCCCTACTTGCACCTTTCTAGCATATATAAGGGGGTTAGTTCAATAATGTATTCTAGTGGGATCACATTAATATAAAATTCTAGCCACATTTCTCTTTTGTTATGCAAACTTCTCTACTTGACAACTTATAACTGTTTGGTAAAGGCAGTTGAATTGATGGCTTATGATAGAGCTTCTGGATGCACTCCTATACCACACTTTCCAGAGCACTACTTTAATTTTATATCACTTTTTATTAGCAGAATGTTGAACTTTACCATTTGGTAATAAAATGTTTCACAAATCTTTCATCCAATTCTTGTCCTGATAAGATGTAGTTATTGATCATTCTTTTATAAAATTCCGTACATTAACCTTGGGATCACACAGATTCAAGTTCTCTGCAGAGCAAGATCAAAAAAACAGCATTCTCTGAGAGGTTAAAACTAGAAATCTTTCTTCTTCTGGTTTTACTATAAGCAATACAAAAATTAAATCTTGGTGATCAGCGACCCTTGTCAAGTTCTCTCTTTTCTAAACAGTACTTTAAAAAAAAATAGTCCACAGAAATTTCTTGAAAAAAACAGTAATGTTACATTTAGAGCTAGAAAACAAACTGTTTATTAGTATTAGACAAATAGCTTGTGTATTGCATTGAACTCTTATTTCTAAGTCTACTACTACCTCTTATACAATGTGACATTTACTAGCAATAATTCTTGCTCTCTATAAAATGCCTTTTGTCCCTACTACTTAACTACTTTTCTTGTTATTTAGCACCATCATAATTCATTGCTATTATAATATTTTAATCATGCCAATCTAGGACATTAAAATCGTGAATGCAAAGATACATTTATTGGTGTATAAAGTAAATGTTTTGAAGTTCAATTCACAACTATTGAGGGATTTTGATGGCATATAACGGTTTTGGTTTTCTAACAAGAAATTTAAGAAACTTCTTATTTTGCATTGTACTACTCCATATAAGAATAGTATTAAATGTGTAATCATGCAAGGTGTACGTTGTCTTCAAGACCCATTAATATTAATTGAGGGCAGAACATCTCTTAGGAGGAACTCAGAAACTTGAAAAATTAGTGACCTAGTTAACAGTAGTGCAGTAGTTACTTTTTCTAGAACAGTAAGCATTTACAGAGTCCCAACCAGAGAACCCCACTGTGCTAAGCAGTGTACAAATACCTAATACAAGTCTGTCCCCTGCCCAAAGAGCTAGGGCCATGTCCTCAAAGTTATTTAGTGCCTAACGCCCATAGATTTTACTCCATTAGGTCAACTGGTAGAGGTTTGTGCAGTGAAAGCAAAGGTGCACACATGATGCATTTTGTTATTACAGTTTCCTTTTTAAAAATCTTAGGAAATAACACAAAAATAAATTAATGCAAAAGAACATTATTAAATTTGCGAAGTCATGCTCTCAAAATCTAGGAAATAGTTGCCTATGAAACCTGAATTCAGCCTTTTTGTTTGTATGGATTTTTGTACAGTCTTCAATTACTTGATCACATAGTACTTTTCCTCACCGGACTATCCGAGCTTCATTCAATGGACAGGATGCACATGTTCTGGGGAAGAACCCAGTAGCAAAGGAAGCTGTTGTCTTGAGGACCCCAGCCTCATTTGTTGCAGAAATTGGAAGGTGGTTAGTGAGTGAGATATGGGATTCCAAGAGAACTGAGGGGTTTCGTGGTTAAAAATATTGAATGCTTCCCTGGATTTTAATTACAATCAGGGAAGCATTTCAGCCAAGGGCAAACCATGTTGTAACCAGACCCCCAAATCTGTAGTTACTGTAGTACAGAAAGGCCTTTAGATATGTGAGTCACATGTGGACACAGAGCAGCCTTATTGACTAGAAATCTAAGATCACTCCTATGAGGTTTATTTGTTTTGGAAGAAATCATTTATTTATTTGTATTTACTCCTTGTTGAAATGGATTTAGGGATTTACCCATAATAAACCAATGGAATTCCAAGAAGAAAAGAAAGACTAAATAAATACTTGTATTTTATTAGTTGCTTGTTTTCAGGCACAATGAACAAAATTGCTCTATTCCTTAAATATATAAGCTATGTAATGCCATATAAATTAATTACATGATTTTAAAGGTATTTACCTTTTTTTACTTCTACAAATAAGTATTTTCAAGATTCAACTCTTATGAAAAATGTAACTGAATACATTTAAATCTTAAAAGTTTAGCAAAGAAGAAAATAACTGAAAATCAGATATTCTTCTTAAAAAAATCCCTTTTTTAATCTAAAAATGTCTTTGTGCAAGCTTTTGCTTAAAGGCCTCTTACTAAAAATATATATCCCCTTTAATTAATAAAAAAAACATTGTTGCAGGTAACTACCTTGTAATCACAAGGAATTTTACAGATTTTAGAGGAATGTGGATATATAATTAAGAAATAGATCAAGTGAGTCAACAGAAAACAAACCCTTTTTCCAGTTCATATTTGAATACACCAGGTTAAAAGGCCCAGAATTCTTCTTCTGTCATTGGCTGCCTCTAGGCTCTTCCTGATTGGCTGCCCCACCCTGTGAGAAAGTGGGCTAGAACAGGCCAGAGCAGCTGTGCAGACCGGCAGCCAATCAGGGCCAGGCTAGGTCATATATAGATGCTGCCGAGCAGAGCAGCAGGCAGTGTCTCCCTGGCGGGCAAAGGAGAAGGACTGACTCCTGTGAACAGGGGTAGCACCTGGACAAAGCAGTGCTTGGAAGGCTTGGGGGAACAGGAAAGAGCTCTAGCTAGCCCATTACCTGCCAGGCTGCGGCCCTGACTGGAAGGGCTGATAAGGTGAAGTGGGACAAAGGGGAAGTGGTCCAGGGAAAGTAGTCCTATGAGGGGAGAGAAGGAGGGCAGGGAGGCTGCTGCTAGAGGGTCCCTGGGTCAGGACCCAGAGTAGCGGGTGGGCCTGGGTAACCCCCACACACACTTCCCGCTTGTACCACACTTGGCCATGGAGGAGTGGCCAAAACAGACTACAACCAGCCCTTGAACAGAGGGGCTACACTTTGGGGGGTTGTGGTTGGCCATTGTGGCAGGGGAAGCAGAAGGTTTGTGTTAGCCCCCCCCCCCCGAAGGGGGTGAGGATTGGACTAGTGGGAACTACTGGAGGGAAGTGTCCTGAAGCAGATGCTGCCGAGAGAGGAGCTATGTGGGTCCGGAAGACAACATGGTAGACATGAGGATGGGACACCAGCGGCAGAGGGAGCTCCAGGACTGCTGAGAGCTAATTCCCGGACTAAACAGCATGAGGCATTGTGGTGGTTAGTCTCAACCCTGTCAACCCCTCACCATGGAGCGTTGATTTGATTTTTTGACTGATATAATGAAGCTATTTCTCCATAATCCTTTCTTTCTTTCTCATACAAGGTTCAGAGGATACACAAGCACCACACTCATGCAGCTGCTAGTTCAGTTAGTGAGAAACAAAGTTAGCCCAGCTTGAAATCCACAAGAAGGAAAAATAGAGGGAAAATAAAAAAAGATGAAATTGCATGCATTTTTGTGGTGGTAGGGTGGGCAAAGGGAAAACAAAGGAATAAGGTACACCACAGACATGCACATGCCAGGAAGGGTTTTCACATTAATTGAAAGAAACAGGAACACATCATCTTCATTTACTAGGTATGATGTGAACAGCTGGTTTGCTCTAACCTGGTCAAAATATCATTCAGAAAAGACTTCAAAAAAAGCATTAGTGAAGGTTTTGGAATGTCCTTCAAGAAGATTTCTCCCTATAGAGGGAGAACATGTGACTAATCAGAAGCTTCCAATATCTGGTATCCCAAATCCCAAATACCTCCTAATTCTCTAACCTGTTTTGACCCCTTTCCCTGTCTACAGGTGTCTTCAAAGAGTTGTTGTGGACCCATTCACCATCCCAGTTAAAACAAGACTGATAATGACAGCTCTTTTCCACCTTTTGGTAACCATTATTCTGTCTTGTTACTATCACTCTGCAACACTCTATAACTCCTCAGCAGTGTTAAATAGAGTGGGAATAGGGAGAGGAGTAGAGAAAGATGTCAAAGGACATTTTGAATCGTAAAAAGAGACAAAGTAGAAGGCTGTTGTGCTTAGATCTCAGGAGGAGAAAGTGGTGATGCAGAAGCAGGATACAGAATAAAACAAGCTTATGCTTCTAGAAAACATCAGGCCCAGAGATGAAGACAGAGGACCAGAAAATAACAGTGCCTAAATGGGAAATTAAATTAGTGGAAATGCGATGGAAGAGGGAAGAAAAATCAGCCTTCACAAGCTGGTGAAGATAGTCTATGAGCAGCTGGAGTCTGGCTTCTGGTTCCAACGTAATTTCTTCATTCATGGCATATCACACTTCCCAACAATGCTGCCTCAACTGCCTTACAGTTAAGTCTACTTACCTGTCAAGAAATTCCTCAACTATAAGACTGTCCTAATAACTCAATCTTCCCTCACACTCCACACACACAATATTTTCTTGTATTAATTTATCTCCTACAGTCCTCCCACTGGTTGCAATTTTTTGCTCTTAATAGTTTGATTTAATTAAGACAATGGTGAAAGTTTGTAGAGTGAATACAGATCCCTCTTGAATTTTACTAAGTAACCAAATTGAACTATGAAATCTAATAGAAAAAAAATCCATACAGTAGTGTTAAGTTGCCCAAAATGGTAGTCCTCCCTCTCCCAATGTAAATTCAAGAAACCACAAATCCTGCATCATTATGACCTCTGGCACCAGTCCAAGCAGTCTAACTAAAGTCAAGTGCTGCTATCACAATTTTCATTCTCATCCACAATATGGCACTGGCCGACATCATTCCTAATCACATTATCTTGCCCATTACTGGCCACACTAGTTGATTTCTGTCCCCCATGGGTTGCTGGCTAGTAATTTTTTGTGCCCAAGAAGGTCTTCACATATTTTCACCATGTAATAATTTCCCTCTGTGGTTTCGTAAATAGGTACAATATAGCATACCGGAATCACAAATGGTATTAAGTCAATGACAGGGTTATTCCATTTGATGCATCTGTCTTACATAGAACTGAGTCTCTCAAGGGCACAATTCAATGACCACTTTGTTGTGTATTTGAAGAGGTGCTTTACTTCACTACTATTAATCAGGTAACATTTTGTTAAGGAATAGGGAAAGTATCCCAGAATCAGTGGGAAGGCAGATACACTGTTAATGTCTATGGTGTGAAGGAGAAAATTGTGCTATTTTCTACAGATTTCTTCTACATAAACTTCTCACACATGACAATTAGAACTCATCCAAGTACTCTGACAAGGCAAGTACTAAACTTCTGGCAAGCTCCCAAAAGATGCCAATTGACCACATTGAATCTATTTTCCCCCCCATTTGGAAGCTTTATAGACACCATCATTTATTCCAACTGTCCATGATCCTTGCCCATCAATTTTTTAATGTGGTCCTAGTCCCAAATCAGTGTTCTGTTTCCAAGTTTCATAGCCATAAAGCATTTGAACTAGCCATCAATGCACAATAACGCAATTGGTGATTTTGTCTAAATCCTGGTCTGAGAGGGTGACAGCAGAGTAGAGCTTTTATTAACACTGCCACACTGATGAAGTGAAAAAGACACAGGACTGGGAGTCAGATGCCCAGAATTTTATTCCCAGTTCTGTCATGGACTACTTGTGTGATCTTTGAGGCAGTCACTTATTTCTTTATATTTCAGTTTCCCCACCTGTCAAAAGGCATTAACAAAACTTAAGTTTGTACAGTGCCTTGAGATATATTGATGAAAGGTGCTACTAGTGCAAAGTATTACCACAGTGTACAAGATATATCCAGTTATAGAATCCTGGATACCCACATGAATTGTGAGTGTACTATGAGTGGATGTGCTCCAAATGTTTCATGGACTTGTATGATGGACCTGCTGCATAACTTCAGAAAACAAATGTTTGCCTTTTCATCAATGCACTTGCCTAGCGAAGACAGATCCAGATTGACTGTAGCAAAGGTAGCCAGTGCTAAATTAGTTAATACTTAGGAGCAGGCATCTTCATTCAGAGGTTCAAGACAGACAATATTTGTACCTATTCCAGTGCACTGTCAAATAATGAGATAGAAGGGAGATTGTAAAAGACACTTTTCCTAACAACATTTCGAAGCGACGAAGAGCACCCACTAGCAGAGCGACAAAGCCATTCAGCTCATACAGTAGATTAGGCTGGATTTCAGAAAAAATACAACAACATTCTTACTATTATTCCACAAAGCTAGTATAAATGATAGAATTAAAAGAACTAAAAACCCAATTGTACTTGCCTGCAGTCTGTAAGTTTTTATGTAGATATTAAGCATTTGATTCACTACATTGTTGGATTTCAAGATCAAGTAGCCTAAGAGAATTCTCCACAATAAAGCACCTTAATGTGATAATTGAACTACTAGATAAGATACATGACTGCTCTATAAAGTAATTATTGACTATCAGAAGCTTTCAATTTTAGAAAATGACTTTGTATAAGAGCTCTCCAGAGCTAGTGACAAAGGTTACATTTAACTCCTTTAACATATAGTAAAAGGAAATGAGACTTCCACCAACCTCCTGTATATCAAATGATCAAACAGGAAAGAGGAGTAAGTCATGATAAAATCCTCTTTCCCTAGCTCTTCATGATACATCCAAAAAGTAATTTCTCAAAATGTGAACTGGAAAGAAAATTAACTGAACCTGAAAAATCTATTACTTTCCTTACAAGCCTATACATGACTTAAAGCACAAAAAGCACAAAAACCTAGTGAACACCCAAAATTCACAGAAGTAATGAGAGGTTAAAAATTTTATTCCTGCTAAATTAATTGTAAAAATTAGAAATAAAATTCCCTCAACAAAATTACAAGAAAAAGAATTCTCTCTTTCCCAATTTAAAGACTGCTATTGATTATTTACTTTAGATATGTACCAACTTCCTGAAGGAAAAATGTAATACTGACCAAAAAAAATCAGACTATAGTATCCAATATTTTAATGTAAAAAATAGGCTTCAAGGCATTTGTCACCTTGCAACTACACAGGTAACGAAGTTTCAACAAAAAGGAGAAACAGAAGTATGTGACTGTGAATATCTCTCACAAAAAGTTTTATGCTCCAAAATTTGAAAATGTATTCTCAATGAATTTTTTATTATTATTTTGCATGAAAATGTTACTAGCTCTGAATCTGCCTCAATCTCCACATATGGACTCCATACCTTATTCCCTTCCCCTACCATACCAGTTTTAATTCTGTTACTTGCAAGTATGAATTATTGTACAATCTTTCATTGTATCATCATATAGCTGGACTATGTCACATATTAGGCAGCAGTGCACTTCCTTGAGGCACTGGCAGGGTAAAATATAGGGGTATGAGTACTTTTATCCTGTTCTCTATAAATAGGGCCTCAAAGTAGAGACCACTATCTCTTTTAAATTCCCTAAC
The DNA here is from genome assembly GCA_032164245.1 of Sternotherus odoratus. Lineage (NCBI taxonomy): Eukaryota > Metazoa > Chordata > Testudines > Kinosternidae > Sternotherus > Sternotherus odoratus. The sequence continues at coordinate 62,618,368 of JAVMKO010000004.1, read as the reverse complement.
TTATTTTGTATCTGCACACATCACAACATTTGCTGACACCACACATAAAGCAAATTATAATTTCTGCAAATACAATATTACACACCAAAAAACAGTAACACATTCAAAGAAACCTTCTGATTCTTAAATCAAATAGATTCAAAACATGTCATGAGCATTTGCCCTTACTGCAAATGTACTAATGATGAATCTTAACTTTAGGAACAAGTCACTTGGGGCTTGTCCTCACTGGGGGGGAGAGGGGAAATCGATGGCAGATACGCAAACTTCAGCTACGTGAATCATGTAGCTGAAGTTTGCGTATCTGCCGCCGACTTGCTGCTCGTCCCCACGGTGGCGGCAGTTGGCGGTGCGCTCCCTCATCGACTTCAGCTTGCGCCTCTCTGCAAGCTGGAGTTCCGGAGTTGACGTGAGAGCCATGGGCGATCGATTTATTGTGTCTTAACGAGATAAATCAATCGCCAGAAGATCGATCCCTGCCGGCTCTAGTGAAGACGAGCCCTTGGAGTTATATGGGGCATCAAAAAGGATGAGAACACATTTAAATATGAAAACAAAAACAAAGTACTACAGCCCCAAAACAAAGCAACTGACACTCCTGCAAAGATTTGAGTTTACACCTTGTGATTAGTCTCATTATCTAACTTCAGTGGGTCTATTCTAAGTGCTTAAAAATTAAGTATGTCCTCAAATCTATGAAGGATCAGGGCATAAGCTTGTTTTTATTTTATCGAGATGGTACACCTATGATGTAACTTCACTCACCATAGCTTTGAGACACGTGCTGATTTTATAACTGCAAAAGAAAAATCGTGAGAGCGGATTATGTTTTTAATTTAGGAATAGATTTAACAGCATTTACTACGTGAAAGAAATCAAAATACAGCTACTGATGACTAGAACTAAGGTCAAAGCATATTATTCATAAAATATTTTGAAATTCCTCTAAAAGGTATTTATTTTTTGTTGAATTCTTAAATGTTTAGTGTCATATAATGCAATCAACTCATTTTTATGATTTCCTCAGAGTGTTTGAAAGGCAAACGTTGTTGCATCTGGCTACAAGATCTGGAAATTAAAATCAATTAATTACTAGAAGGAAAACATTGAATTGACTAATTTAAAAGTTCATTGTGCAAGCACAGAAAAATGCAAAAGGGAAACAAACAGTATAGAGCGTAGGAAGCAAATTAGATTTTTAAGCTTCTTTTAGTTCATGGGCATTGGGAGAACTGCTGGCTCAGGGAGGATAGCCCCCCACCCCGCCCCTTCTGCCTGAGGCCCTGTCTCTTCCACTTCCCCAGCCAGAGCCCAGAGCCACTCCCACAGTCATTGGCCTCCATCCCATGCTAGCATCCCCAGCCTTGGAGAAGCCTCCCCCAACCTGTGATACCTGCCACCAGTGTTTTAGTTCTAATAATTGTATATACTAACTGAGAAGTATCCTTATAAGCTTCCTGACACTAAAAGTTAGATTTGTTAACATTCCTCATAAGCATTTAGAGACAGGCGTTCCGCTAGACCAGGAGTGAGCAAACTTTTTGGCCAGAGGGCCATATCTGAGTATGGAAATTGTATGTGGGGCCATGAAGGCTCATGAAACTGGGAGGTTGGAGTACAGCAGGAGGTGCGGTGCTGGCTGGGAGTGCAGGCTCTGAGGAAGGGCCAGAACTGAGGAGTTCAGAGTATAGGAAGGGCTGGGGCAGAAGGTTGGGGTGCATGTGTGTGTGGGCTCCAACGGGGGGGGGCAGGGGTTAGGGGTGCAGGAGGGTGCTCTGGCCTGGGACAGAGGGGTTCAGAGGGCAGGAGGGAGATCAGGGCTGGGGAAGGAGATAGGGGAGGTGGTCAGGGGTGCAGGCTCTGTTTACTTCAAGCAGCTCCCAGAAGCAGCGGCATGTCATAGTCCCCCATCTCCTATGTGAAGGCGCAGCCAGGCAGTGGTGCACACTTCCCCGTCTGCAGTTACCACCCCTGCAGTTCCCATTGGCCATTGTTCCTGGCCAATGGAAGCTTCAGGGGCAGCACTTGGGGCAAGGGCAGCATGTGGAGTCCACTGGGTGACCCTACATATAGAAGCCGGGGGTGAGGAAATGTGCCGCTGCTTCTGGGGCAAGCACCCAAGCTCACTCCCCAGCTGGAGCAACGGAGTGAGCAAAGTCCCAGACTCCACTCCTTGGAAGGAGCTCTGGGGCCAGATTAAAATGTCTGAAGGACCAGATACAGCCCCCAGGCCATAGTTTGCCCACCCTTGCCCTAGAAAGAGGCGTGAGACTGAATGTAGGTGGAGTCTTAAATATTTATAAGTAATATGGTTGGACAGATCATGTTTAGGGGTGTTTTAGGCATGCATTTATTAACTGAAAAAGTTGTAACTGGAAATTTGATAGACTAATGGATTCAATTTAATAAAATTTTATAGAGATTTTTATAGGTTAATTTTAAATGTTGGAAATTTACTAGAATTCAGTACCAGATTAAGTAAAAAAATGAAAATAAAAAGTGTAAGCTTCAGTACAATATTCACAATTTGTTTCCAATCCTGTAATACCTCATTCATGGCTGACAATTCATTTTTGAGCAATGGATTGCAAGACCAAGACCTTGGTACTCTCTCATTCACCTATTTGAAAGAGAGAGATGTATATTCAATAGGAAACATGGTGATTCTTTTACTTAATAGTAAGTAAAAGAACTAAAAGTCTGAACAGAACAATATATGTGATCAGTACATCAGATGCACAGCTCAATGATAAGGACAACTACATTTGCAACGTATGTTTAATCCAATACAGTACATTGGTCAGCACAGTACAAGTACTATGGTGATAAGCATTATAGAAAGCCCTTAAGTATTTATGTCCTAAGAATTCTATAAATAACCCAAAGAAAACAGTTACTTGTACTTCACCATATTTAATGGCAGTGAGAAGCTCATAATACGTTAAAATATTATCTAAATTAACTGACTGGTTCAAGGTTTATAACAAACTACAATCTTTGCCAGAAGAATCAAGGTACTGAGAAGGATAAAAAAAGGGGGGGGGGACAGCAGGAACAGTACAATACTAGATTTCTAAGGCACAATTACTGAAAGTTCAGTATATCTTCTCTTATTCTTCCACATATTTTTATAACACACTTGATCAGGTACACAAAAATATATATAAAGACCAAAGAGCGGTAGTAAGGTCTGAGCCCCATCTTGGTGTGGTGTGGAGCCTTCCCAAACCTGCATGAACTCCTCAGTCACTGGGGAGAACATCCTATGCACTTTCTGACTGACCTCCGAGTTAATATTGTTAAAATAGATGTTAAGTTCATAAGACTGTGTTTATAATTTATTAAATGCGTATATTCATCTTACTTATAAGATAAGAACCCCCATTTTATAAGGTTATATTAAGTGTTTGCACTGTAATCCTCTATAATTGTGTAAGTAATCAAACAGGGAAGAAGTATTAATTAATGTAGAAATGCTGACTTCCTACAGAAGCTGTTTTGTCCTGCCCATGAAGAAGGCCCAGTGAATCCAAATGAGACATTGTGAAACATCAAAGAACAGAGATTTTATTGATTGCTCACCTGACCTCTGATACCCACGAAGTGCAGATGGATTCAGCACATCATATGGCATGCTGAGAGAAGGGAATAAAAATCCCTTACAAAGAGGAACTGTATCTCTATGCTGCTTGAACTTTGAGGGGGTAAAGATTTCTAAACATAAGCAAGAGATCCCCAGCTGTTCGGCCAGAGTTAGGCCTAGAGGATTTACAGTTTGCATATTATAGGCGCTTCTATTCCTATTTGAAACATAAGACTCACTCATTTGTAAATAACTCACTTATTTTTCTTATTTAATAAATCTTTACATAGTTTTTTTATAGGATTGGCTACAAGCATTGCCTTTGGTTGGAGATCTAGGGCACAACCCATGTGGGGTAAGTGATTAGTCCTTTAGGACTGAGAGAAATCTGAATATTATGATTATTTTTGGAGTAGGGATGAACTTATCACAAAGGCACGCTTGCCTAGGTGGCAAGATAGACCCGAGTATCCAAGGGACTGTCTGTGTCTCCGTGTTGAGTCTATTACAGAGCTTGAAGAGTTCATACAGATTTTGGTGAAATCTTAGTAGAGACCACACAACCAGTTGGAGGTTTGTGCCCTAGTTTGTAATGGTCAGCACTGAGGTTGTAACTCATGCTCCTGAGCCACTCTAGACAGTTTGATACCAGCCACTCAGCTAAAGAGGCACGTCATGCAGAAAGCATGTGCCATCAGCATACTAGACTGCACTGGTTGATTGAGAAAGTTTTCCAGGTGAAATTGATTTTTTGTTGGCTTAAATTTATAAAGCCTGAAGTGCTTTGAGACCTGGCTACCAGAGAGACCATCTTCCACCTATGCAACAGTATCACCATTGTGATTAGTGGAAGTATTTGAACCAGAAGTCCCCTACTGGCACAGGCATCTCTTTCATGGATCCTCTTTGGAGGACTCATTCTCTCTGTTACACCATCAAAGCCCTGACTGGATAAACTTCCAAGGCACACTATAAAGCTCATCTTTTCTCCCTTGCATATATGGAGAGGCGATGGTTTGAGACATGTTGTATGGTCGAAGCTGGGGCTATTTTTTATTATTATGGAGGTACAAAATCATTGGCACTTTTTATGGGAAGTTCAATATGCAATACAATTTTCTAGATTTCAATTTTGTATTGTATATCTTAATTGTAAGAGATTTACAGTAAGAATACAGATTTATAGAAAATAAATAAAATAAACAAACATGGCATCCTCATTCTTGCCTCTGCCAGTGAGCACATGTTCAATAAAAATGTAGACTGACCTTAACTATAGATTGGCTTGGAAGATTAGTTTTGCATTGATAAACATCAATTTTGCCATCCACACCCAAACAGATGGAAAAAAAATATTTCCATAGATAATTCAAGCTTACACGTAGGCAAAGCAAGATAACTGCAGTACTATGCTTGCTCTGTTCTCAGCAAATCTGAGACATGAGCACAAATCATTAACATTTTGCATGCTCCTAGTCATGACATATTTTGGACACCACATTGTGTTAATTGACTCTGCCATTTCTATGTTTTCAATGCATCTTGAAGGTCCCTCACCAGTTTTTGTGCAAGATAAAAATAAGGTATTTCCTTTATACATCCCTTTTAAATGTTTTATCTACAAAAGGTTACTTGAGGCGCAAATTTGGCTTTAAAACAGAAACTCAGGTGCGTTTTTTTTTGGGGGGGGGGGGAGGAGCAGTAGCAGGGGATAGTGGCTGGGTACTGCCAGATGAATGAGTCAGAAAAAGAAAATGCTGGAAAGTTAGGAACACATGAAGGAAACAGAAGCCTTTGTTGTTCACAGTGAACAAAATTACAAGTCATGAAAGCAATTGACGAGAATAGCTGGTGCACAGCAGTTCCGTGGTCAGTAATTGAGAATACAGCAGGAAAGCTAAGAATGAAGATTAGCTGGAAGAAAATAAATTTAAATATAGATGTGAATAAATAAGTTTTCATAGAAAATTTAACTCCTTAGCAAAGAAGAGCAATGTTCTCTGGGTAAAATTCACCCACCCATGTGGATGTTCCATGTAAGGCCCTACAGAGCACTACACCCTATGTTAAAGGTTCAGCTGAGATTTGGGTGGTCTAGAGGGCCAGCAAATTATCAGGGTGGGGAAAAATTCACCTTAACAGAATTCACCTTGGTTTATTGAATTTGTGCACATGCCAGTGAAAAAGAAAATTTGAGTAGGTACATGGATATGTTTATAGTTTAAATTCAACCAATTCTGAAAGATTCTAAAGAAAATTGCATATACAGGCATGAGCAAATATGCAGTATATAGCACCATGACAAAATATTGGAATATTATGGTCTATTACAAAGACCGGAGATTTGGGGCAGGAAGTATCTTTTTCATATGTGCACAGTACTTAGCACAATGGGGCCCGGTCCCTGACTGGTGCCTGTGGAGAATGAGTGCAACAGCTGTACCATCTATTTATAAATAAATCAGTAAAAAGTTATCATGTTCACCTGAGTTTGTGTGTGTGAAGTTATCCTGCCTGCCTGCACAAAGTCACATCAAAAGACGTGATTAGGAAACTATCAGGAAACAAAACAATGACAAAAAAAAACAAAAATCTGTGACAATATGTTCCATAATACCCGGAAGTATTTGAAAGTTAAAATAATAATAATAAAAAAGGGAGAAAATGATTAAGTTGAGTATATGTGCTTCAGATGGTGTGGTCCAATTATTACATGCAAATATATATAAGCTAATCATTTATTCAGTTGAAAAGTTTTATTTAGGGATTAGAAGCATATTGTTTTCTTAAACTCAGGGGTGATATTGCACTTTGAATTCTGTTTTTGCAAATTCTGCAGCAAATCACACTGAATTCCACTCACCAAAGCATTAACTTACTGAATACTTCCCACCCCCATCCACCAAAATAAACGCTGATATTTACCAAGTATTCATATTTTTCCACTGATTTTTACCTTTGTTGTTATAATAATAAACATTGAAATTCCTAGAGAAAAAATAAAATAAAATAAAATAAAACCAAAAGTGAAGGGCCCTAAGTATGCAGCAGATTAATAAATATTATGTGCAGGGTATTAATATTGATAATATTAATATATCTAAAATGTAAGTTTAATTGGATGTATTATGCTCTTCCCACAGTTCTGTTCACCCATGTCAAGTGTTCCACAACACCTTGCAAAGCTGAAGTCAGCTTTGACATTAGAAAATAGGCAACTTGTCCAAACAAAAATGTATGAATATTTTGTACCAAATACCGTTAGGTAGTATCTTCTTTGCTCATCTACATTTGGACTGTAGCATTCATAATAATATATGGGAAAGTACAGGGAAGTACTTTCATGGACTAGCCCCTGGAATGCTAGTATCTAAAAGAAAGAATAGGGAGGTACAGAACTACAAGATAAGAAACCAGTACCAACTGGTGGGTTGGATTTTAATGATGTGCAGAAAGTTTTGTAACTTGTAAAATTGTACTATAAATACTACTACCTGATGCATATTTTGAAGCACACCTTTTGTGTAAGGCGAAGAAGGCTGCAAGAATTTGCCTCCCAGAAGGAGGATATGCATGTCTCCTTTTTCGATTGTACTGTTTTTAAATTTAGATAATAAATCTGGCTGTTTGAGGCACTTTATTCAGTCACAGGCTCCCAGAGAAAAGGGGCTAACAGGTACCCAACCCAGTTGGGCCTGTCATATTAACACAGCTAGGAAACAAGAAGGCTGCAATTCAAAGATCCAAAAGTGGTTGGAGAGTGGAGTTTCCCCTACAAAGAGAGGTGAAGGAAGACAAACCTGTCATTGGAGGAGTGCACCCAAGAGGGACCAAAAGCAGTTTAAAGTGTAGCTCATCCTGTAACCATGAAGGGACTCTAGATGGAACTGCAGTACAAATTAACTATAGCATCAAAGACTCATGTCATTAGTGCTTCAGGAAGAGCACAAATATGAGGAGGTGTGTGTTGCTTGTTAAACCTGTAGCAGGAAGCCAAGCAGAACACATTGAAGAAGAGTCTAAGCAGAAGTTCTACAATCAAGAAAAGAGAAAAAGAGTAATTTCAAGGATAACGCTATTTGCCTTATTCTAATAAAGTTCCTCATTCAATGACTGGAGAAAGTAACTCTCTCTGTCATTCTTTACCATTTGGCAGGACATCTAGCAGCTGAATGAGAAACTGACAGGTTCTGTAACAAAGAGTATCATTTTCATGACACTAGCAGCAGTGTGAAATTGAGTGTTTTCACAGTCCTAGGCAATTCCACTGGTTCAAGGAGTATGTTACAGTCCAGGTCAATTTTTTCCCCCTTTCAGATCCTACTGCCTTTGTGGCACAAAATTTAAAAAGCAAGAAGATAGTAAAGACAGTAGAATAGGAATGAATAAAGTGGAAACAAGAACAGAAAAAAGGGAAAGAAATAAAGAAGTTGGTCATTTCAGAAATTTCTGGAAGACTCCTCCATGCCCCAGCAAGAACATGCCTCTCAATGACAAACAGCAAGCCCCCTTCATGTGAAGAGAAGTTTACCCTTCCCCCAGAGTTTGGGATAGAGAGTCCTTGTGAAACTTTGATAGTGATAGCCACTCCAGAGAATCTCTTCCCCATCCCCCAAGTAATCTGCAACACCAAGCTCTTCAAGAAGCATCTCCCACAATTTGACACCCCAAACCACCGCCCCTTATATAAAAAATACCTCATTCTCATATCCAGGGTGACCAGACAGCAAATGTGAAAAATCAGGACAGGGGATAGAAGATAATAGGAGCCTATATAAGAAAAAAAAAAAGGGACTGTCCCTATAAAATCAGGACATCTGGTCACCCTACTCATTCCCCCACTCCTCTCTCTTTTTTCCCCTTTCCCCAACAGAACTTCTGGCAAGGTACTCTCTTCCATTAGTTCCATTCCAATTCTCCTCCTGTTTATTCTCTTTTTCTCTTCTGTTGATTGTGGAGATTCCCTCTTATTCCCAATGTCTTCACCTCCCTCACACCTCAGCATACTTTCTCCATCATTCCCTGTGTTGCTGCTACCTTGGCACTCTACCCCAGGCCCTCTCTTCCCCATCACTCCTTTTTTTGTGGTCACTCTCTTACGTGGGCCTGGTTCTGCACTATTTATCAACCTGAGCAGTTCTATTGAAGTTCAAGGAAGTACTCATTTAGCATTTGTTACGAACTTAAATATTTACTACTCAGTCTAAGGATGACAGAATCAAGACTTGTATTACTAGTATATTAGTGCTGACCGCACTAGTCAGGACCTCAAGTGTCCACTACCAATAGCTCTGGTTCTGAAATCCATACTCACAAGGAAAACTCTTAAATAAATAGAAGCTTTGTTAGAATACAGAGAAAAAGGTTAAACCTATACTGTTCAATGCCTGTAGCACAACATTCTAGTAGCAGTTTGAGAGTCCACATATATTTATTGTTGTAGCCATTACCTGCTTTTGGATCATCTACTTAGCTGTATGCCTTAATATTTTGGCAGTCTGTACAGCATGTTTATTTCCCACAAAGGCCAGTGTTTAGCTGCAGAAAATACATTCAACAGGACAATGGTTTTCAACCAGGGGTACACATAGGGGGTATAAGCAGAAATCTTTCAGGGGGTAAGTCAACTCATCTAGATATTTGCCTAGTTTTATAACAAGCTCTAAAACCCTGCAGTAGGAAAGGCATCCGCAGTACCCACTACCATAATAGCAGGAGCAGGATAAAAATTCAACAAACAAGGCAGGAGCAGGTGTGAGTATGTATTGTGCACTGGGACTGGAGCAGGCTTAAAATATAGTCCTCCCACGCCACAAATAACATGAACACCCCAGCCAGCACCTGCCGCTCTCTAGCTTACCAGCTCTGAAGGCAGCATCACCATCAGCAGCAGTGGAGATGGGTGACAAGACCATACCATAACACCCTTACTTTTTTGTAGGCTTTAGCGGCGGTGCTGCCTTCAGAGCGGTGTTCCCGGCCAGAAGCCACTACACTCCAGCAGCTGAATGACAAGACAAGTAAAAAAGAGGCTCAAGTACAATATTTGTGTTCCAATTGATTTATTTTATAATTATATGGCAAAAATCAAGAAAGTCAGCAATATTTCAGTAATAGTGTGCTTTGATACTTTTGTATTTTTAGGTCAGATTTTGTAAGCAAGTAATCTTTAAGTGAAGGGAAACTTGGAGTGCACAGGACAAAATGTCCTAAAATGGGTACAGTAGTCTGAAAAGGTTGAGAATCCCTGCAACAGGGGACCATTATCCTGTTGTAACATTCTGTTTTACTCACATTACCTTTTAATTAGCACAAAAATATTTCAAAGTTGTTAGAAGCCATTCTCAGGGGTTCTAGATTTCAAAAGAACACAAATTCAAATTATTATTAGCTAGTATACCGCTACAGTTTACATAAAGAAATGTCATTTTAATTAATGAAGTGACAAAGAGTCCTGTGGCACCTTGAAGACTAACTAAAGTATTGAAGCATAAGCTTTCGTGGGCTAATGCATGCGATGAAGTGGGTATTAGCCCATGAAAGCTTATGCTTCAATACTTTAGTTAGTCCTTAAGGTGCCACAGGACTCTTTGTCACTTCTGCAATTCCAGACTAACAGGGATACTGTTCTGATTTTAATTAATGAAACTGACATCTGACATACAGATTGGCTTGTTCATGTTTCTTGTAGGAAAAGTGTTCAGATGTAATGCATATTGATTTATCTGTATTTCTACCTGCTAAAAATAAATACTTTCCATGCTTTAAAGATACAACAGTCAATTAATCTTTGCAAATTTATTCTGACTTTGCAACTGCATAAGTTAGAAGGTAGAAGATATTGAATTAAATTTTCAAAAGCAATCTTGACAAAGATAATGATGTCCACTGTAAAGTTTGACTGAACAAGAACACATTGCTTTTTTAATGAAAATGCTTAACACATTATAAGTATCTATACAAAGTGCAGTTGCTTCTTTGTAGAGAAATACTAACCACTCACAATGTTATGGCTAGGAGAGACATCATTATCAGTTACTGAATTAACTGTCTAGAAGAGTAACAGGTTCATATGTAAAAGTTAGCTTACTTGCCTGCCACAGGGAAACAATGTAAATTAAATGAGCAAATGTATTTTCAGTGACTCCACATGTCAATTCTTGTACATTAAAAATATTCTCATACAAATATCAACAATTTTGGTAGATATTTTAACCATACTGGTACATTATACATCATAAGCAGGGTACTGCTGAGTTGTTTAGAAGTCGGTAAATTAAATTGTTGCCATCTTTAACATAGATAACATAGCTGCTACACGGGTGTCAGATATTGAACTTCTTCATACTCCAGTCACTTGCAAATATTTGCATCTGTGATTGTAAAGTAAATTCCAGCCTGGGATTTATTCATCACTCACCCTATATCTTAGAAGCCAGTCATAAGGCTCTTATATTATTAGAGTTTAATTAGATATATGTCCCTTTTACCACAGTATATCATCTACCTAACAATATAGGGGCAGTGGTTACACAGTACTTCATAACTTATTTTTTATGTGAGAAGTGAATGTTCTAATGTCTAATACCAGAGTGTATCTGGTATGGCAGATTACTACTAGTGCAGATACTAACAGTTGGTTAATGAGATTGGAGTCTTGTGAAGCATTTTTTGGCGAGTAGGGAGTAGAAGGAGTTGAAAGAAAATACTGGTCTGAATCACTCAACTGGTGTAACATATAACTAACAGAGGAGAATTCCAGAATAAATTATGTATGGGAATCTTTTTTACAGTGTATTTTTCTTAAAATAAGTGGCGAAAGAAGTTGGAAAGAAAAATGTACACAGCTGATGTTGAAGAAAAATATATTTGTGATCACCAGAGAAACTGCTGAAACATAGTTGACCCTCATGTAATAATTGCCCTGTACCTGACACCAAGATCACTGGAATTCAAGGTTAGGTGCTGCATTTATGCCAGTCAGACAAGACAGAACACCCCAAAGCCAGCTTCGCCTATAACACAATATTTAAATGTGTTTAACTTGCATACTTTGGAGAAGATGTGTGTTCTCCAAACTCTCTGGACCTTCCTCATCCTCTATCATATAACAGAGGCGATCCAAAAATCCAGATGTCTGAATACTCTAAGTTATTCGAACAAACACAGACACACACTCTTTCATCATCTTCTGTGAAAAAAGACTTTTCCCAAGTGAGAAATGAGTCAAAGCAGGAAAGAACCCACAAAGTTATCCTCAACAACATTTTTTTCTATAGAAGTTTAGGTAAATGAAAAGTGGAAATTTGAAGAAAAATAAACTTATAAAATCATAAAAAGTGAAATAAGTCCTCATTTATAACAGCATTTCTTAGAAATGTTGGGATTATAATTTAATATGCATCACACAATCAAAACAGATATTGAAAACTCACTAGGACTGGAATTAAGGAAAACAAAAATATGACACTAACACTCAGTATTTAGGGGAAGTGTGAAACAACAGTTCAGTGAATAATCTGACTATTTTAGCATTCATGGATAGGGAAGAAGGAATTTGTGGAACATAATAATGATGTAGAGAGGAGTGGTTTGCATTTATGATCCAGTAGGAACTCTGAATGAAGACTCTACAAAAGGAGAAAAGACTGATTTTATTTTTTTTCTCTATGATCTTGTGAAGTGCTCAGCATTCATAATTCCACTGACTTTCATGGGAGTTGAAGGCATTCAGAACCTTACAGGAGATGCTCAGTACCTCACAGAATTGTCTTCTTGTTATTGTTATTAAACATTTTAACTAAGGTGTTTTTATTCTAAGGACATGATTTTAAAGCTAAAAGCAGGTCGACTGGAAGTTTATAAGAAACCATATGTTTCTTTCAGCAAATACCAACAGATATGCTTGTGTTTTATTTTCTGTAGGATCTTTTTCAATTTAAGTTCCTTATTACATAAGTGAAAAAAAGTTTGCTTTTAAAAATATCATAATCATCTAACAAAAGTATCAGGATATACATTATTAAAAGATTGTGTCCCTAAAGTGGTTAAAATGTATTTTTCTCCACAGAAGTTCTTAAAATACAGAGATTGTATTTTATGTCGTGTTACAATTTGTTATTTAATTCAGTTTATAACATTTTATTTAACACTTGTTTTCAGCGGTGATTATGACAAACTTATAATACATTTCCTCTTTGGAAAAACTATAATAAATGCAAAGTTATTTCATAATTCTTGTTATACCAACTTTATTATCCATTACACACTAGACAAACTTTTAAAGGAATGTAAATATTTCTATATTATTGCTACAAGGGTTTTCACATATATTGATCTTTCTTAAACACTCATAACTACCTTCTCAAGTAACTGCAAATCTAATAGCAAACTTAAAAAGTTATCAAAACTGATTGGTTCATCCATTTGTCATTTAAAAGCAGCATTAAAGTTGGTAGATAGGTACATTAATATACTATATGTGAACTTTTGAATTAATGAAGAATGACAAAATGAACTGCTTAAAAGATCTCTGTTCTAAGCTTTTCAATATTCTGCTTTAAATTGTAATTTTCTGCAATCAACTACAGATAAGTTACAAGAAATTCAACTTAGCTATTCAGACATGAGATAACAGCAATTGAAAGAGGACTTTTCACTGGACTGGAAAAGTAGTAATTTTGCCTTGGTTTATATCTGCCCTGGTTACATGTAACAATGTACTTAGATATATAGAAAGCAAAGCTAAAAATTCTATTTCCTCTTGTCTACTGATCTTTAATGCACCATGTTATTTTGAAAGCTAGAAACATAATTACTGTAGTCCTTTTGTAAGATTTACTGCCACTACAACCTAATAACTAAAAACTCTGTCACCTTTCAGCCCTGCAAGAGCTCTGCATACTATTTTAAGAAACAGACTGTTTAAATATAATTACCCATTCAAAAGAGTTCTTTCCAGTCTGAAATATACTGGGAACATCTTTCAATAGTACCTTAAACTAAAGAAGTTACCATTCCATAATTTTAATAATAATGCTTTGATACATATTTCTGTATATATGTACCAAAGTAGAACTACTTTCCTAATAGCAGCAAGTCTTTTCCTGATGCACAGTGGCAACTAGAAAAATAATAATTGATACAGAAACGAGGATTAGGAATAAATACAAAATAGCATACAAAATAGCCCTTTCGCCCAAAACAAGCATAACCACCTGGAAAATGAAAGTTTTCCAAAACTACTTAATATAAGCACGTTTTAAATGGACAAATTCAAAATCAAATGTATATTTCAGGTGTGAATTTCCACTTTTTAACATGCAGTGTTCCTCTATAATGTGCTGGAGAGCTCTTCTTTCAACTGTGATTAAAGCAAAATAAATTGTTTTATGCAGAGTCTGCTATAGTTTTCCATTGCTCCATCTGCTGGATGTCTCTACAACTCTACTCCTAATTCGTTACTTCCAAAAAGTAACATCAACTAGTTCAGCAGGTGGCTTCAGCCTTCACCAATCTCATGGCAAACTATGTACCAGTTGTTATTATAAAACTCACAGGGAGATTTAAGATAACTACAAACAGCTCTCCACCCCCCAAATACAAAATTATCCCAAAAGAGAGGAAGGGGATCTTTTAAGTAGTTATCCTGTTCTACATCAAAAATAAAGATACAACTTAAATACAACAGGATTAGAAATACCACTATACTGATGTGAATATACAAGTTTTCTTTTAAAAGATTTTTATATATAAAAGTATAGCTATCTCTACACCTGTATTTCACCTGCTTTCAGAAGGGCATGTTCTTACATAGAGATATTTTCCAAAACAGAATTTATCTAAATACCTAGAAGTTTTTTTTATGCTGCAGCCTTGTTGGTGAGACAAGGTGTGTGAAATAGTATCTTTTATTGGCCCAATTTCGGAAGACGAGCTCTGTGTAAGCCCCAAAGTTGATTTATCCCACCAACAAAAGTTGGTTCAATGAAAGAGATCACCTCACCCACCTTTTCTCTGTCATGAGTCCTTCGGGTTTCTATCCTAACTGCTTGTAGCCCTCACTGGCATCACATTTCCATGCGCTTTCAGTTTCTTTCCTTACTGTCCCTGATGGGACAACTTGGTACTTACAAAGGTGGCTACTGCAAGGAAAGCGTTCGCTCACTCCTGGAAGCGAGCGGCAGCAGGGAAAACTTCACCCTGGTTCCCCTTCTCCTAGGGCTGCAAACTTACGCGCCTGCCACTCGAACTCCTGCTGCGAGCGGCAAGCCCCGGGATTTCAAACGCAACCCCAAACAAGCAAAGCAGACGCATTATTCAGTCAAGGCACCTGTGTAATGACTAAACCGATGTCGCAGCAGAGGATCCTCCCGCCTGCTCCTGAAACCCCAAACCCCCCCCCCCCCCAAAAACAAAAACCCAACCCCAATTAACCCTAGTCCTCCCCCCGCATTGTAAAAAAAAAAGGGGGGGGGAATAGCATGTATGAGGTGGAGGCAAAGTTTGGGATTCCTAAAATTAAAGGTAACTCTGGAGCAGAGACAATCTGGTTTCCCCCGTGTCTAAGGAGAGGTGACCCCAAGCGAAACGTACCTGTCTGCTGTCTCTCCCCCACCTCTTTCCTAGACAGGTGGAGGCACGAAGCGAAGCCCCCTCGCCGCAGTCACCGAGCGATGGAGGCTGCCAGGCAGCGGGTCAGCAGCAAAGCCCTGCTGGGCAAGTCACTCGAGCCGGTGAAGTTGGGCAGCAGGAGCCCTCAGGAAGCAACACGTTTGGGTTGAACTTTGCCGCTTCTGTCCCGGCAAACAAACGCCACCGCAAAGGAGCCGATCCCCGCCCGGCCGAGCCGCGGTCTCTGCCTCTTTTATTGGCGCTGGCGGTATTGCTTTAGTTAGTTATTTATTTATTTCTCTCTCTCTCTCCCTCCTCGCCAGCCCGTCCTCCCACCCCCACGCCGAGTCCGTTCCAGTCACTCCTGCCTGCAGCTTGGCAGGGCTGCTCTGGTGCCGACGCCAGCCCCGCTTTCCCGGGGAGGGGAACGGGGCCGGGGTTGCCGCCAGCGGGGGAGAGGTGGCGGCAGGAGAGAGAAGCAGCTCCGGGCGCTGGAGGGGCTGCACCCAGCCCGCCCGCCGCTGAAGGGGCTGAGCTGCGCCAGGCGGATGCAGGGTTGCAGCACCGCGGCTCCTTCACCGCAACGGCACCAGCGCACTGCACCGGCTCCACCGCCACCTCCTCCGCCCCGGCCAGCCGGCTTCAGGTTCCCCGCAGCTCCAGGGCGCCCGTCATTAAGCCCGCGGGAGGGGCCGGCCCGCCCGCGCGCCCCTTGGGATGGCGGGCTGCGAGTTAGCGGCTGTTAATGGTGGGTTCAGTGATGCACTGGGGGGGAGGGGGGTCCGCTCTCTCTCTCTCTCTCTCTCTCTCTCTCGCCTTAAAGGTGCAGCCCGCTCCCTAGGCTGCGCGCCCGCCGCGAAGGGGGAACCCCCAGCCCTGCCGAGCCGGAACGAGGTGGCCCTGCCGCCGCTACTCCTGGGAGGTGGCGGCTGCAATTCATTCCCCGCCTCCCTGCTATACGCCCAGCCTGACCGGGACCGGTGCTAGCGCTTACCCTGGGAAAGCGCCGAGCGCGGCTGGAGCCCGGCTGGCGGTCACCTTACGGGGAGCTTGGGAAGGCGCCCAGCTCCTCACTGAAATACCTGCCCCCCCTCCCCCCGGTCACGGGCTCAGTGACCGTCTAAGGATGGTTAGAGCCACCTCGTCCAAAAGGTGAAATCGCGCCAGTGAGTCGCACAGCCCCGCTGTTAACCGGGGGTGGGGGTGGGGGTGGGGGGAGAGGTGTCCTGTCTCCGGAGGACTGAGCACAATCCCGCGGGAGGAGGGGGTATGTCCGTGTATTGTTTGCACGGGGACTTGAGGGAGGCCAGCCGCAGTGAGCGGTGTGGATGGGTTTTAAGTTCGCTATAGCTCCTATGAAGCCAACAGAGAAGGAGCCTCGTTTCAAGTCCGATTTGCAGAAGGGGGGCCGAAGGGACTGGGAAACAAACCACCGCCTGGATTCTCTCTGCTAATCAAAGCCAAGCCTGGAAACCACCACCCTCATCCGTCCACTCCTCTGTGCCAAGGCCACCTCCGCTATTATCACCCGTAAACACAGCATACGTTCGGGCTGCTTGGAGCCCGTGTGTTCAGTGCGCCTGCACTACCTTGCCTTTCGCTCAGCCGCTGACTGGGGCTGGGAACAGCTGTGAATGGGAAACAATTCTGTTCGCTCGTTGCTGTTTCTCCCCGTGTGCGCACATGTGAATGATAGATCGAAAATTGTCTCCCCCATCCCGCTTCTTGATTGAGAATAGGAGCGGAAAGAGGAACAGATGGGACAGCATAGCCTGCAAGGTGGGGCTGCAGGCACTGTGGTATGTCTTCAACTCCTGGATTCTCCCCGCCCACCTCCCCTAGCAGGAAAAAAAAGTCATTTTTTCATGTTCTTTTATGCTGCCATGAAAAAACCCATAAGGAAATAGTGAATGTACCTAGAGAATAAAGAGTTATTTAGCAAGTATTAGTAGAGAACAAAGCCAAAATTTATATCCCTATTCCTCTTCAGGGGACAACACAGAGTAATCTAAAGATTGCTTTTATCCTGACAGTCAATGAATTTATGTAGATTTACCACCCTGAACAGAGGGCTCAAATCTTTTTTTTTTGCTTGCAACTCTGTAATTCTACCTTTGTCAAATGAAAACAATAAACTAAAAAGACTAATGTTCGTGTCCTTCTTAGTAGTAAATCCCATTGTATAATGCAGAGAACTTTTTATTCAAAGACCTGGATCAATGGTTGACTTTGTTTTGAAGCCTTTATTTAAGAAGGTATTTTAAAAGAGTGAAGTTCATGGTTTTAGCATTCTTAGAAATGCTCAAAGTCTATCACCAGACTTGTCAATCTAGAGGTCACTGCCATCTAACAAAGCTTGGAAGTTGGAAGTGGAAACCCCTTTGGATTCAAGCAGTGTACTTCCTTACTAGGAACAGACCACTAGAAAATAAGACCCACATTGTCTCCCTCCACCCCCTTGAATATTTTAAAGGGCTTTCTTCTAAAGGTGGAGCTTTATTTTTTTCATGTGAACACCGATATGCTTTCAAGGTCAATTAAAAGGAAAATGACAAATGAGTTCTATATCGGAGAGAATGCCTCCAACTTTACATAATGTGTTTAGTGGCAAATGTTTAAATAGTTAAATACTCACTTAGTCTGGTTGTTATTTTAATCTGTTATACTATCCATCTTGAATAAGTATTTAAATATAATGGATTAGTAAAAGACAAAGTGAGTTCTACTCAAATAAGCTTTTGACTTTTCCAAATATGAGCAATTAAAGGAGATAAGTGTGCTAATTATGGGCCTGATTCAAAGCCCACTGAAGTCAATGAAAAATCTCATTGATTTCATTGGACTTTCAATCAGTACCTAAACTGGTATTTTTATTTTATAAGAGATGCAAATTTATTAAATTAGGACTCATTTTATTTTATGGTGAAACTAAAACCAAGAAGCAAAATGGAACTTTAAAAAAAGGTATTTAAAACTCAGTACCATAGATTTTTAAGACTGCTGATATCCTATAAAATTGTTTTCTAAATACCGCTTCACTTTCATTCATCCATATTTCTTTGGTATGTGGCCCTGCAATGACTGGGTCAAATCTTGTTCCCTTTAATCACACAAATAGACCTACAGAATTCAATAGACTATTCACCTGAGTTAGATAGCAAGCTATTTTCCAGACTGTTCAGGAAGTATGGTTAAAGAACACAGAAAGAGGTAAGGAATGTATGGGCAAATTAAAGGAAACAAAGGGAGAAAGGACAAAACTCAAATGTAAAACACAAGAGAAAGAGACTAGTCTGAGTCTTGCTTTAAGAGTGGCTTGCAGATAGCCTACTTCACTGATCATTTTGATCTGTTGTGCTGTGTCTTTCAGTACTAAGCAAAAATGTTAATAATAATAAATGCAAAACCCAGCACAGATACAACTTTAAGACTGAGAAGCCAAACACATAGATCAGCAAATTACAAGAGTTCAGGTTTCTCCTAAAACATTAATTTGACCAGTTTGCACAACTTTTATATTTACTAAAGGTAAAATAAAATCCACCCTATGTTAATGCCAATATTAACAAGACACTTCCAAATTTAAATCCAATCAATTTTTTTTAAAGGCAGGGATTCAAAGTAGTTTTAGATACTACACCTTCCTCGGTGCACAGTTAACATTTTTGTTGCTGTTTTACAAGTCACATTTTCCTATTTTAAAATATATTTAAAATATTTTCCTATTCCTTCCTTCTGCTGTCTCAAAGACTCGTGCAAATAACAGGAGAAACTCTCTGCCTGCATAGTAAGAATGTAAGTATTATACCTGAAGTGCTGCCAAATTTACAAAGTAAACAACTTTAAAGATATTTCTTTGATCTTTCAATTATAATCATTTTAGATGTTACTTGTAACAACAGTAGATTTTTAAGTTGACAGTACACCTTAAGGTTGTCCATTTAGGCACTTATTCAGAGAATGTTAAATTTAAAATTGAACTTGTCATCTAATGCTATCTCCTTGTGCAAAAACATAGTGCAGTTTTATTACATTAACACATTGTTATAAAATTATTGCATATTATATTGCAACTTTAAGCCCTGGACTTGCACAGAGCCCCACTGAAGTGTGTTGGGCTCAACATAGGCACAAAGTTTCATCTGCACAGATACAATTGTAGGACTAGGGACTTCGATGTACACAGTGCACCTACTGATATATTTTCCTTCTTGTATATGTATGCTCATTTCATTGTCATAATCGTCCAGTATATCTTTACCAACTTCTTACAAGTAAAGTTCACTGCTCTCTATGAGGTATGGTTTTAAATGCATTATCTCACCATGACCTTGTATTTAAGAGAACATTTTTGGATGAAGATCCCTCTAAAATGAACGTCTTATTGTACATAAGAAAATGAGAGCTGCCATACTGGATCAGGCATGGTCCATCTTCCACAGTATCCTTTCTCTGACAGTGGCCTGTACCAGCATTTTAGGAGGAGTCTACAGAACAGGGCATTTATGGAATTATCGAACCGTCTTTTATTCCTGTCTTCTGGAGTCAGTGATTTAGGGTTAGATCTATGAGCTTGTTGGCTAATATCCATTGATGGACCTATCCTCCATGAACATATCCAGTTCTTTATTGTAACCAGTTACACCTTTGGCCATCACAACATCCCATGCCAATGAGTTCCATGGGTTATTTATGAGTTGTGTGAAAAAAAACTATTTTGTTTGTGTGAAACTGGCTGCCTATGGTCTGAGCCTTTATTATGTGTTTTTAAGTAGTCACAATGCTGCTCACATGCATTTTAATCTTTTTAATTTCCATCCAACTAGCATCTTCATTCTTCTGTAATTCCCTTTTTTTAACGTTAAATGTTACTGTGTGGGATTTGTCAGTATTTTCCCCCCTGCCAGGATGCTAAATTTAATGACATAATGGTAACCATTACCAAGTTGTTCAGCTAGAGTTACCTCTTGGACAAGATCCTGTGTTCAGTCTAGGATTAAATCAAGAATTGTCTCTTCCCTTATGGATTCCAGGACTAGGTGTTCCAAGAAGCAATCATTGATGGTCATTTATATTCTCTTATCAGCAATTTCTGAAAGAAAATTTTACAACTTCGCTGTCTCCAGAAAAATATCAGTGACAAACATTCTTCCCAACTCCAACACACCAAATTTCTCCAATTTATATATCATGAGAATCTTCCATAATGCTCTGGAATTTGTGGAAGACAGTTTTAGGATGGTGTGCCTAATCCACACCCAAGCATAGCATTCCACTTTTCAGTAATTGAGTTTTACCATTTGGTTTAATGTGGTCTATAACAACACAGTGCAGTGAAATAGCTTTGTCTATAGATTTCAAAATATTTTATTAAGTTATGCAGGCATTATATTATCCATTTTCAGATGGCCTTGGTACATACAGAAATTTGAAGACCTCTTCTTAAAATGTAATGTAGATTAGACAGGGATTTGTACAGCAATTCTACTCCAGACTTTGGATCTCTTTGTGCAGTTACCACATCTGTACTAATACTGAGCTTTCATGTAATACTTCCTGTCCATAGACCTCAAAGTGCTCTACAATGGGAGTTAAGTATCATTATCCCCAGCATTCAGATAGGGAAATTGAAACAGAGGTAAACTGATTTGATAAAGTAAACAAAGAGGATGTTAAACAACAGCTACGGGGGACAAACATTTTAAAATCAGAAGGGCTGGAGGATAACTTGCACTCAAAAGTCTAAAAAGATTTGTATGAAGAGATCTCTGGCCTCCTGATGTTTATTTTTGATAAATCTTGGAATAATGGGGAAATTCAGAAGACTGGAGGTGTATTATCATTGCACCAATATTCAAAAAGGGCAAGTGGGATGGCAAAGGTAACAGTAGACCAGTTACTCTGACATCAGTAACTAAGTAATGAGGTTCTATATGGATCTGTGATAGGTTCAATGCCATTCAGCAATTTAAACAATTATCTCAAAGTAAAGAATGAAAAATGTGCAGGTGACAAATGGGATAAATGAGATCATGTGGTTAGCTGAACCCATTCAAACAAATTTAGCTAAGTGCAAAGTTATACAGGTAAGAAGACTGATTGCAGGACATATCTACAGAACAGGGGACTGTACCCTAGAAAACAGGGCCTGTAGAAGATTTATGGGTCATGGTAAACAAACATCTCAACATGAGTGCCCAGAGCAGTGCAGTGGCAAAAAGGCTAATGCAATGTTTGGATGTATAAACAGGGAAAGTGAGTAAAGAGAGGATTTTATTTCTATACGTTGCATTGGTGTGACCAGTATTGGAATACTATGTCAGCTCAAGGGCTGGAGAAAATGCCTTATAGTGAGATTTAGACTACATCTGTTTACCTTATCCAGATGGAGATTGAGAGGTAGCTTGGTTACAATGCATATGTATCTTCTTAGAGAGAAAAAACCATGTAGTAAGAGGCTCTTCAATCTGGATAACAAAAACAAATGTCTGGAAGCTGAAGCCAGACACCTTAAATTTAGAAGTTAGATACAAATTGTTAACAATTAGGCAATTATTTAAACACTATCAGATTACCAAGGTAAATTGGGCATTCTCTGTCTCTTGATATCTTTATATCATGAATAGGTGCCTTTGTGGAAGATATGCTTTCACATAACACAAGTTATTCTCTAGTCAAATGAAAATAATGGGACTAAATACAAAGGTGAAATTTAATGGCCTGTGATGTATAGGAAGTCAGAATAGATGATCTAACGGTCCGTTCCCTATGAATTTATGAAAAATTCTATTAATACAACTGAGTATTTTTGTTGTCAATTTGAATTTGTGCTGCATGTGCTCTTAATTAATTATTTTAAAACAGGCACGTGGATGTGTGCTATAATACTTTTATATTGTAGCAGAACATCCTAATTCCTATTATATAGCCCTAAAACAGGCATACAATATGCATGACACATATATTTCCAGCTCACATCTGAATAATTTATCTCCACTCTATGACATTTTCTTGAACTAAATTGTTGTTAAATGGTTTAAACTTCAATATATAAATGAAAACATATCTTATATTCACATATTTGAATAATAAATTACAACACATACCAAGTTATTTTTATAGATATATTTCAAGTTTTTGATTGACAGGTGCTTTTGGAATTTTATGATGCTGATACAAAAAGAGTGAGAATAATTTTCCTTTCCACAAAATTAACATAAAAATTTCCCTACTATCTACTTAAATATATTTTTGGCTCTGGGCACATCTACATTGCCCCACAGTTTGTACTGTACTGTACTCTCTCCTGGGGATGTTGTGGTCACAATCTAAAAGGTTCCTAGTTCACGTTAACATAATCCTGTTTGAAGAGCACTGTGTTAATACCAACTAGGAACCATTTTTGTTTGTGCCCATAGAATCCCCAGGAGGGAGTTACAGCACTGCACTTTGGTGCACACTGCTATTTATATCCCCACAGTCCAAACTGTGGGTCAGTATGGATATAGAGTCTGTTAGTG
The DNA here is from genome assembly GCA_032164245.1 of Sternotherus odoratus. NCBI lineage: Eukaryota > Metazoa > Chordata > Testudines > Kinosternidae > Sternotherus > Sternotherus odoratus. The sequence goes on along the minus strand of JAVMKO010000004.1, from coordinate 62,595,652 downwards.
GCCAGTAGCAGATGCTTCAGAAGAAGGTGCAAGAAACCTTATACTTGACAATTTTGGAATAAACTTCCTATAAAGAAAATTTCTTCCTGACTGCTGCTGTTCAGTGGTTCACTTTTGCTTTGAAGTATAAGTATGTATGACCTTTACATTGTAATAGTTACTGTGCCAGTTAGAAGAGTGATGTTTCCTGGCACACCTACAGACATTTTTTCCCCAAAAAGTCCAAATAAATTATCTTAACAAGTTCTCCTTAATCCATTACATGGATGATATTCTCAAAACATTCTAATAAATTAGAAAGGGTAGAAATTCCTAATAAATGCCCTGCTGGATTATAATGTTCACCTAGGAATTTTACATATCTGTTTTCAATAATTGTTTTATTGGTACTGATTCAATACACAATGGTCTGTAATTCCAACAATCACACCTAGCACTTTTTTTTAAAGAAAGGTATACCATTTGCTATCCTTTAATCTTCTGGTATATTAGTAGCTTTTAAATGAAATATTCTATATTGTTCATAGCTCACCAGTGCTTATCTACAGGTGATCACAGCATGAATTGTCATGCCCTCTAAAGCAAGCTGTAACTGCCTTGTGTAAGTGCTTAGTTCAAAGGGCTATGTGAATGCCATCTAGGTACTCATCAGTTTGCACCAGCAAACTCCAAAGTACATGGAGTGCAGTACTTTAGAGCGTAATACTTTAGAGTTTAGAGCATGCTACATTCTTTGATGATCTATAATAACACCCCAAAGCCTCCATATTCATTACTGTTATATAATTATGATATGTTTTGAACAAACTATGCCTTGTGAGGTATCTTTTGGAAAGTCATAATCTCATGAGCATCATTGTTCTATCAAAATATATGTATCATCATTAACTATGAAGTTGCGATTTTGCTATATGTTCGTTGATGAAATGTTGTGAGTCTGAGAAATGCCCACAGACTAGCTCTTTTGTAGTAACCAATGAGTGACCAAGTCCTAGGCAGCTGTAAAGTGACCATCACCAACCATTCACTAGCAGGGGAGTTGTAAACAAGAGATTTACAATTCACAGGACAGACAGTTGCTCAAGCATGTATACTATGGGGATGCCTAAAATCCAAGACCTAGCAAGGATCTTTCCAGCATCTGGAGGAGAGTATAAAATAAGGGACAGTGACATCACCACTCCTTTTCCCCTCCCCGACCCCATGTGCTGAAGGTAACAAGAACATTTGGAAGACAAAGAAACATTTGAATTGGGGGCATGTTCCTAATTGGAAAAGCTTCTCAGTTAGTACAGAGTAAGTTTTTGGGTAACAGAAACCTTATTACTTCACATTTGACTTACTTTGATATAATGTAGGAATTAGACTGATGTTATATTTTATTTCTTTTTGTGACCAATTCTGAATGCTTATGCCCATACCACTTATAAATCATTTAAGACCAATCGTGTATTTAGTACATTTATTTTAATGTTTTATCTAAACCAGTGTGTTTTTGATTCAAGTTTGGGGAATCTACTCTGGTTACAAGGCTGGTGCATATTTGCACCCTTTGATGGTATGATGAACTAATTAATAATCTTAAGGCTAAGCAAGGGGGTCTTTAAAAGTGTAAGATGTACATTTATGAAGTGAAAGGTTGGGACAATTTGCTGGTGTCTTCCTGTATACAGTGCAGTAGTGGCTTGGGAGAACATTCACTCAATTTACTGGCTGTGTCTCTACATGCTAATGGCTGTATGAGAACAAAGCCTGAGGGGCCACTTGTCACTAGCATAGCAATGTAGGGGATAGCCTTGACTGAAGACATAAAGGGGTACAATAATTCTGCAGTCCTGGTTGTACACCAAGACATGTCACAAATTCACACTCCCATAATCCAAACTGTGACGCTGTGTAGACAAGACTGCAGATCTCTTTCTTCAGAACTCTTAGATGAATACTCTGAGCCTTATGACTTTGTTTAATTTATCCATTTGTTCCAGCATTGCCTTTGACTCCTCGTGCTCAGGTCAAGTGTATTTCCCTTCAAAATCAATCAGTGGAGAAGGATGAGGCAAAGATATAATTTAATTTTTCTAAAATTTCATGAGAATAAGGATATAAGTCGGTAGACCCATCAGTTCTCTCTCAAGCTCCCTGGTTCTTTAATACTTTTACAAAATTCTTATTGTTATAGGTCTTTGATTATTTACTTTTCATATTCCATCTTCAAGCCTCCCTAATTTCCATATAATGTTTTGAACTGCCACACTTTATGCTCCTTTCTATTGGAGAAAGATTGAATATATTGGAGAAAAATTGTATCTGTCACTCACAAATGAAAATAGTATATTTGTCTCCTTGCAAGTATATCAGTATATTTAGTCATTGGCTTATGATAAGTGATGGTTTATGGTGGTGTCCAAAATCCAAATAAAGTTCCTAAATGCTCCATTTTAGGTAAATTATTTCCTTCTTAATCGAATTGTTTCAGAGGGCGTCAAATACATGAGGGCTCTTTTTCTTCTAATTTCACCCACTTTGGTTAAACCGGTTCCTGTTTGAGGACTCATCAATAAAACACGCTGGTAATAGGTGTATAAAAGGTTGTAGAGTGCAAATATATAGAGATGGGGAAAATACAAGTGATCTTTATTTACATACAAAGCCTGATGCTAGTTCCTGTAATGTAGTTTATTAAGTTAAGTTCTCAACACATGCAGGCACATCACTTAGTGGCATCAGGGCCTTAGAAAATAAGTGAGCAGTCTTCACAAATAAGTAGCTTAATATAAAAAAAATTCATAAATGAATATTTGAATTTATTTGCAAACTATCTATCAGCCAGTGGTCATTTAAACTCAATTTGAGGCTTTTCTAGTACAACTTCATTCATGGTGGAAGATGTGGTCATATAAAACTCATGGCAAATTACTGCTTCTAATAGATAATTTCAAAGTGACAATAATAAATAGAAAGTAAAATAAATTAACTCATTCATAATTAGGACCCCTGTAATCCACTAAAGGCTTCGCGGATCATTAGTTATCTTTATTTATGGGATAAACATGATTTCTCATTCTACTACACTCCATCAAGTCTCTTAGTCTCTTACACATATGAACATATATCTTTTATGTAGAGCTGTGCTTGAATACCAAGGGTTATGTGATTTACAGCAAAATGTGAATTAAATAATGGTTTTAATTCAGTGCAGCTGGGAACAGAATTACCAACTTATTGTATTGATACTGTATAGTATCTTTATAGTCCTCTCTGACATAAAGGACAATAAAGAGGACTATAAAAGATGATAAAGGCAAGTTACCTTTTAACAACCTCAGAAACTTGACTGAATATGTTTGAATGAAAAATCAAGTTCCCTTTGAGAAAGGACAAAGCCTTATTATGATATGCTGGCTTTATACTGGCAAGACTGGACACTGGTGAGACTTAAGTCTTTTAATTGATTCAATGGGAGTTTGATCAGATGCTAAAGGAACACTGCATGTCCTCACTAAGGCAGGTGTATACAGGTCTTCACTTGTAGAATATTGCTAACTACACAGGGCCGGCCCACAACATTTTGGCACCTGAGGTGGGGAGCTCAAATGATGCCCCCATGCCCTCTCAGTTGGGCCAAAACTTTAAAAGGTCTCAATTCTGCCTTCCTGTTGTACTCCTCTCACGGTACTGCTTTGCTACCTACCCCAATAAAGGAGAATTAACAACTTAAAATGCCTTGTTAAAAAAATTTAAGTAACCCCACTTAAGTTTCAAACACCTAACAGCAAATGTAACTTTTCTTGTCTGCATAGTAAACACTGGTATTCTTATCTGTTTGAATAATCAAAGTGGTGCTTTCCCTGCCTTCTTGGTTGCAAAGATTTGAACTACTTCCTAAAGGTTCACAGTCTGGGCCAGCTAGTGATCTGTCGAGATGGTTGCAAGGCCGACCAGCCTCTCCTGTGTCATTGTGGAGCATAGATTTTTAATTAATTTAATTAATTTCAGCTTGGAGAAGCTGCATTCTCCACTGGCAGCTGTTACATGAAGTGTTAGAAGTAGGTGCAGAGCAACAAAAAAGCATTTGGAAAGTGGGTGGTCGTCTTATTTGTGCACATGTATTCCAGAATAGCCTTTGGAGTTGATGATGCGAGTGATTTAGGTGATGAACTGAAAGCAGCAATATTGCACATGTCATCATGTGTCAACACTGTTTCTAGTGCTCTGCATTGTTGGTGTAGGTCTTCAGGAATAGGGAGGAGTTTTGGAATATCATACAACATCCCAAATATACTGCTGTGTTCCTTGAGATGCATGAAACGTTCTTCAACTGATTGTATTGAACAATCTAGCACCTGGCTAAAGAATTCAACTTTGAATTGTTGTTTCGGGTCTCTTAAGGGATTATCCCATGCCGCATAATCAAAATGTCTTCTTCTTCAGTGACTCTTGTATTCTTGAATGGGTGGGAAAATGGCTTCAGTGTGATGTTCCTCTGCCAACTTCTGTGCACTCTTCAGAATGTTTTGAAATCCCTCATCTGACCAGTAAGACTGTACGTATGACTTTGCTTTTTCCAGTTGTTCCATTGCTCCAGATATATCAAGGTCAACACCTTGGAGTCTCTTGCTTACAACATTTATTTCAAATGGTATGTCATGCCACAACACTAAGCCACACAGAAAATTGAAGTTATGTATGTTTCTGGTGATTCCATTTCCCTCTGCCACTGTTCTCCCACAAACAGTTCCTGTCATAGCATTACCCTCCATAATAGCAACTATGGCATAATCTATCTTCCCAATTTGGTATTTGATAGGATTTATCATCTCCAGTCGACTTTCCCATTGTGTGGCACTCAGTGGTTTCAGTGCCAGAGAGGATGTTCCTAGACGTTGCTTCAAAATTTGCTGTTGATCAGTTGATACAGAGGAAAATACATAGATGCTTTGAATTACCTTAAAAAATTCAGCAGCCTCACTAGAAGCTGAAGCTGTATCACTGACCACCAAGTTCAATAAACGAGAACTGCATGGACAAAATAAGGTCGAGGGTTTAACTCTCGGATCCGTGTCTGTACTCCTCTGTTCTTTCCTCTTACATTAGTACCATAATAATCATAGCCCTGACCTCTCATGTCAGCTATTGTAATTCCCGTATCTTCCAGCTTTTTGAGAAGCACGTTTGTCATATCAGCTCCTGTAGTATCACCAATGTCAATAAATTTTAGAAAATGCTCTCTGACAGTCACCATTGCAGGGGCATTTTCACGAGGTTCTGTTGTAGTTACATAATGCACCATTAAAGTAATTTGTTCCGTACGGCTGATATCAGGTGTGCAGTCCAGAATAACAGAGTAATATCTTGCTAAGTTCAAATCTGCCACAATCTTCTGTTTGACTTTTGTTGCCAGTAACTGTATGATCTCATTTTGAATTGTTTCTGTTATTCCTTCTCACCTTTTCTCCGGCCTGCCTATTATGTCTCTTGTGTCCTCCTTTCTCCAGCACAGCACTCCACCATCTCTGTACATATAGAGCAGAGAGAATACATATACACCAGAAGCAGACACAATTTTCTATACTCTGAGTCCTAGTGGCGTCCTTCCACAGTCTGACATTTGAGGTGTCCGCCTCAGTTCATCACCTGGTAAGTTCAGTCCTGCAACTACCGGAAATAGATCACAGACATTACCTAGACAGAAGGTATGGTCAAATACAAGCTATTTGGTACTAAGTGTTTTATGGAAGCATTTGAGTATTTTTGAAAGGATTGTACCTTATGTGGCTGAACTAAAAAAGGACCTTAACTGTACTAGCATGGCACAATGGTGTCCTAATTAAGATCCAGGATTCTAGTCATGGAAAAGTAAAAGGCTGCAAAGATATTTAGGACTATCATCATCTGTGGATTAGTTTATTGTGCAGTAGAATGAATGCCTTATCAGTGAGGATGTAATCCCCATAGCTTGGTATTAAATTCTGCATACATACCAGTCAATTATCTGACCATTTCTCTGCAAGATACAGTGTGTTTGTTCCCACATGACTGAAAATGATATGCTCAGTGTTTTTATATATATTTAAATGTGAAAAACTGTTTGTTTAATTTGCATTTTAAACTGAAATTTAAGTAGACAGAAGAGATCTTTGTTTACCCAAAACTTTTGGTTTGTTCCCAGAGCTCAGGATTGCTATGGAGAAACTGTAACATGAGCTGAAAGTGTATTCTGAATATTGACATGCAAATAAGTAAACCAAGCATCTTAATCAGATTGAGAATTCCTAGTACTGTTGCAACAAGTAGCTATTAAACTACAGTAAAGTTTGTTTATTTTTCAGGCAATTTTGTTAGATTCTCCTAATTTTAACTTTTATACCTGCTGGCTGCTATGAGTATTAATTGAAGTCAAGATAGAAGGCCAGATACACTGCTACACTCCAGCTGCTTTGCAGAGCTCTGGTGATGTTAAGCAGAGAGCTAGTGCTGATTTCTATAAACAGGTTGTAAAGAAATTATGCTATTAACTGAAAAAATTATTTGACATAGGTTCAGAAGGAGATAACAGCTACTGGTATTATTCTTAATCCAGCATCATTATCAGAGTGGGAAATTTATTCGTGCATATCTAAAGGTATTGGGCTAAAACTCCTAGTTATGACAATACATATAATATGTAACAGAAATAATGGTTCACTAGTGTGCTCCAGATGCTCTGCACTACTCCTTATGCCAACTTTAATCATTGGATCTGCCTATCTCATCCGGTAGCTTTGTCAATATGGCAATATAAAAGGTCCTCATTCTGGTAAGGGTATTATTTTAGGTATGTCTGCAGTAGCCATTAGCTTTTTTCATGCTATGTCAGATATTTTATTTCTATAAGTTAGGGTATGTCTTCACTACAGGACTAGGTCGATTTCCCTTAATTCGATTTCTAAACTCGAGTTTAGAAAATCGAATCAGTGTGTCCCCACCAGGACAGCAGGTTGACAGTGGTCGACACTGTCTGTCCTAGAACTTTTGCAGGGGTCGACATAGCCTGCATTGCACTGTGGGTAGGTAGCCCACAGTGCAATGCGTGCTGGACACCCCCCCCCCGCCCAAGCAGCCCCGCGGACCCCCCCGCCCGCCTGAACAGCCCCCCCGCCGTACCCTCCCCCCCGCCCGCCCGAGGGGGGGGGGGAGCCGGCACGGGGCTGCTTGGGCGATCGGCTCAGCTGCCTGGTCAATTTCACCTGAAATTGACCAGGCAGCTGAGCGGATCGCCCAAGCAGCCCCGCTCCGGCTCCCCCCCCCCCAGCAGCCCCGCGGACACCCCCCCTCCGCCCGCCTGAACAGACCCCCCCGCCAGACCCCCCTCCGCCCGCCCGAGGGGGGGGGGGAGCCCACGCGGGGCTGCTTGGGGGATCAGCTCAGCTGCCTGGTCAATTTCACCTGAAATTGACCAGGCAGCTGAGCGGATCCCCCAAGCAGCCCCGCGCCGGCGCTTCCCCCCTGTCCCCAGCAGCCCCGCGGACACCCCCCCACACCCGTCTGAACAGCCCCCCCCGCCGGACCCCCACCCCGCGGGGCTGCTCGGAGGTCGGAGGCTTAACTTCAGATGCCTCTTCACTTACTCACAGTAGACAGAGAGAAGTCGATTTTAGCCTTACTTCTCTCGTCAGGCTGGAGTTACAAATTCGATTTTGAGGGCCCTTTAAATCGACTTTAAGGGCATGTATGCGAAGACAGGTACACGTTTAATTCGACCTAACGTCGTTAAGGTCGAATTAAAGTGGTAGTGAAGACATGCCCTTAGTTGCCTAGGTTTTTCCCACCCTTCCTGCAGTGTTGTCCATAGAAATCACTGACAAATTCTGCCATGATAAAAGGAGCAAAGTAGATGCATATTTGAATTTCAGAAGTTTACCAGCTTTTAGACAGATATAGTACAAGATTTCCTAATAAAAAAAAGGTACTACTGTATGATCCTCAGAATTATATAGTGTAATTAAACAGACAATCTAATAATTTATGTGATCTATTAAAAAACAATCATTGTCACCAGTTGTCCATGCCACATATCCATGCTGATAACTCCTTTTTTTCCTTTTTTCTTTTTTTTTTTTGGTGGTGGTTGTCCTGTGGCATGGTCACTTGTGATTCTACTGGCTCAACTACACAATGCTGACTAGTTAAATGGAGCTATATTAAGATGATTTTGCGTGTTCCTTTAAGAGATATTTTCAAGTGTTTTATGATCAGCAACTGCACTGCCTCCCCAAAAGTCCTCACATTCCAATTCCACGTGATTCAGTCCTATCTGTTCTCCCATTCAAAATGTATTTTAGATCACTAGAGGAGAACATGGGTCAATACAGGCTTAAGTTTCATAAATAAATTGACTTCCAGCTATATACTTTTTCTTATTAAGAACACCTGTCCCAATATTTCAGTGAAAAAAGAACTTTGATGAAGAGCTACCCTTAACTTAATCCATGCCGATAAAATTACTCAGTAGAAAGGGGTAAGTGATTCATTAAAACTGGCAGAGACCATTATATTGTTCCTTATATCAAGGTCATTTGTGTTCTGACTTTCAGAGTGGTGAATATGGTCTTCCAAGTCCTGGTTCCTGCCTCCTAGGAAGTTTCCAGTCTGTGATTGATTAAATAAATTAGATAATTTGTCTTTATGTCAAAAGACGAGCGTATATTTTACATGCCATGTTTTCCATTTTAAAACTGGCTAAAGGGCAAAGGCATACAAAAAGGAAAAACAATGGGTGAAAGTGAAAGATGGGAATGTATCATTTTACTTACTTGCCATCTTACTTTAAATGAGATTTAGAGCACTTATTTTTAAAATATATGCAAGAAACACCAGATAAATTTAAATTAATTTTAAAATAATATATTTGGAAACCAATCCACCTACTTATTACATTTTCTGCATTTTCTTATGTTAAAAGAATTTACATGAAAGGGAAATTTACTCAGTGGTAAACGAATTTGTCAGAGTCTTTCCTATTGTACACTGCCAGAATTCAGAACAGCTGGTGTCATGGCACCATATTCCAGGAGACAAAGAGGCATACAAAATGTAGTGAAAGCCTGGCAGTACATATAGGCAGACACCACTTCAGGCAATCCATAAACCTGAAATCCAAGAGGGAAGAAGAAAAAAAAAATAGGTAAATCAGCAAAAGGGAGAGTTTACCTGAGAAGCAGACTGCTGGAGTATTTTACACTGTAAGTTAGCCTCATCAAAACAATCTGAACCAAATGATGAAAGTGGGATAGGAGACGGGACATTCAGAAACAGGAATTTTGTTTTAAATTCCATCTGCTCCCTACCTATTTTACTTGAAATCATAATCCATCATTTGTGAGATCAAATTCCTTTCCACAGCAACCAGTAGTGATTCAGCAGGGAACACTGGAGTAAGGAAACTCCAAATATTCTTCTTTCTTGGAAGAGCCCCTTGAAAGAAAAAGGCAATCGGAATTTTAAAAGGGTATTCCATCACGTATAAGCAACATTGATTTTCTATAGAAAGATTTTTGATTTCTTTATGATCCATCAGCAGCTCCTTAAAGCTTTTAACGGCAGTATATCACAAACTAAGTCTTTTGCTATTTTTAAAGTTTGTCCACCTTGGTTAACTTAAGTATTTAAGATTGGAATGATATTTTCCCTATTCAACTTCCTAATTACGTGCATTTTAGATGGGTTTTGCCACTCTTGGCTGCAAACCGTGGAACTTTGAATATCATTCTGCCACATCTGAGATCATGAAGTCAAGAACCCCTTTATGTTGTCCTTTTCCAAATAGCACTTTAAATAGGTCTTTTCAGTTGATTCTCCCTTATTTGTAATTTGATTTCCAGGACTGCTAAGCATCTAAACTTCTGACTGAAGTCAAAGGGAGCTGAAATTAGTCAGTACTCTGAAAACCAGGCTTTTAGACTAACACCACTTACAACTTTGTAACTCATTTTATAAGTGATTTTTTGCTTCTGTCCTGGTTCTTCTACTGCGTTCCCACTTTGATGAGCTGGCACCTCCTCCCAGAGACTAAGATTGAAAACTCCACATAAAAAGTTTTCAATAACAGAAGGACTGCGTTGAAGGGTCAAATGATGGGCTACCTGCACAAAATGAAGTAAAAGCAAATTAGAGAGGATATGGCTCTGGCGGGGTGTGGGGTGTTGTATAAAAGTTAGATGAAATATAAGAATGAACAGTAAATACTGTTTCTCTAGCTCAGAGTGAAAACATCAGAATCAGTGATAACTAAAATGAGCCTGCGTTGTAACTTGCAAGGCCAAGCTAAACTAATTGTACCAGCTAACCTAAAACAGAAAGTCTGTTTTCAGAAAAAGATAAGTAAGTGACTTTGTAAAACAACTGTATGTGGAAACTACTATCTCTGTTATGCTTTGCTGGTTTTTTTCTGTATTTGTGTGATAAATGGGCCAAACAGATTATTGTGATCTGCTGTGCCCTGAAAGTAGATATGTGAAAGAGAGAATACCTGAAAGAGTAAAGATGGTAAGATGTATGTTTAAGTTAAGTAGATAGAATAATGAATGTGAATGTATGTATAGTTTAAATAATAAAGCAAAGTTACCAGAACCAGGCAAGCTACTGTTTCAACATTGCTGGGCCGAAGAATATGCACTATGAAGATAACCGAATGACCCTGAAAGGTGGGCCTACATCTGCGCAGCCATCACCAGATGATGAAGCTGAAGTATGAAGAAAGAAGATAGAGAATGTACCCCACAGTTGTCATGAAAATACATCTGCTGATTGATTTTCACTTCGAGTGTTACAACAGAATGACAAGGCGATTTCCATAGACCTGAATGGAGACAGACTCCTATAAAAATCCAACTCAGACAAGTGAGAAGCTGAGTTGGTTCTGCGAACATCTCCAAGGGTATCCCACTGCAGGGGGATGAAGGCTCGGTCCGATCCTTGTGGACAGGCTACCTGGCCAGTAGCTTGTCACAAGCAACGTTTAAGCTAGTAATTATAACAACTTTGCAGAACTTCATAGGAATGAATGAATGAATGAGTGTAGTAGTAGAAAGAAATAGTGATTGATTGTCTTTTCTTTTCTGTCTGTACTTAAAATAAATGTGGCATTTCCTTTCTCCCCTTTATAAGATCCTTCTGGTCTTTATCTGGTACAACAGGGGATGGGAGAGAGAGAGAGACAACTTTGTCTAAACTGTGATTTAAAAGGGTATAAAAATGTAGTACTGTCATGGAAGCGCAAATTATTGCTTTCTCACAGCTCTGTAAAGGACCCTGGGAAGATACTTTTAGAGAGTTAACCTTCTGTAGGGTCACACTTTCTTGATAGGTAAGCCCTTTGACTCTTCTGTTGCCTGTGTCCATACCTCTGAGCTTTCAGCATGCCTGTCTCATAGACTCAGAGACTTTAAGGTCAGAAGGGACCATTATGATCATCCAGTTTGACCTCCTGCACAACACAGGCCACAGAATCTCACCCACTCCTGCAGTAAACCTCTGACCTATGTCTGAGCTATTGAAGTCCTAAAATCATGGATTAAGGACTTCAAGGTGTAGAGAATTCACCAGCAAATGACCATACCCCATGCTGAGGAGGAACATGAAAAAAACTCCAGGGCCTCTGCCAATCTGCCCTGGAGGAAAAATCCTTCCTGACCCCAAATTTGGTGATCAGCTGAACCCTGAGCATGGGCAAGACTCACCAGCCAAACACCCAGGAAAGAATTCTCTGTAGTAACTCAGAACTTACCCCATCTAACATCCCATCACAGGCCGTTGGACATATTTACCTCTAATAGTCAAAGATCAATTAATTGCCAAAATTAGGCTATCCCATCATACCATCTCCTCCGTAACCTTATCAAGCTTAGTCTTGGTGCCAGATATGTCTTTTGCTACCCTTGGAAGGCTGTTCCAGAACTTCACTACTGTGATGGTTAGAAACCTTCATCTAATTTCAAGTCTAAACTTCCTGATGACCAGTTTATATTCATTTGTTTGTGTGTCCACATCGGTACTGAGCTTAAAAAATTCCTCTCCCTCCCTGGTATTTATCCCTCTGATATATTTATAGTGAGAAATCATATCTCCCCATAGCCTTTTTTTGGTTAGGCTAAACAAGTCAAGCTCCTTTCATAAGGAAGGTTTTCCATTCCTTGGATCATCCTAGTATCCCTCGTCTGTACCTGTTCCAGTTTGAATTCATCCTTCTTAAACATGGGACACCAGAACTGCACATGTTATTCCAAATGCAGTCTTATAAGTGTCTTTTATAATGGTACTAACACCTCCTTATCTCTACTGGAAATACCTCGCCTGATGCATCCCAAGACTGCATTAGTTTTTTTCACGTCCATATCATATTGGCGGCTCATAGTCATCCTGTGGTCAACCAATACTCTAGTTCCTTCTCCTCCTTCCTTACTTCTAATTGGTGGGTCCCCAGCTTAAACTAAAATTCTTGTTATTAATCCCTAAATGCATGACCTTGTACTTTTCACTATTAAATTTCATCCTATTACTATTTCTCCAGTTTACAAGAAAATCCAGATCTTCCTGCATGATATCCTGGTCTTCTCTGTATTGGCAATACCTCCTAGCTTTGTGTCATCTGCAAACTTTATTAGCACACTCCCACTTTTTGTGCCGAGGTCAGTAATAAAAAGATTAAATAAAATTAGTCCCAAAATGGATCCTTGACAAACTCCACTGAGACTTCCCTCCAGCCTGACAGTCTACCTTTCAGTGTGACCTGCCATAGTCCCTTTAACCAGTTCCTTATCCACTTTTAATTTTCATATTGATCCCCATCTTTTCCAATTTAACTAATAATTCCCCATGTGGAACTGTATCAAATGCCTTACTGAAATCAAGGTAAATTAGATCCACTGTGTTTCCTGTCTAAAAACTCTGTTACCTTATCAAAGAAGGAGATCAGGTTCATTTGGCACAATCTACCCTTTGTAAAACCATGTTGTATTTTGTCCCAGTTACCATTGACCTCAATGTTCTTAATTACTTTCTCCTTGCATATTACAGTGTCAAACGAACAGGACTGTAGTTACCCTGATCACTTTTTTCCCCTTTCTTAAAAATAGAAACTATGTTAGCAATTCTCCAGTCATACGGTACAACTCCTGAGTTTAATAGATTAATTAAAATTTCTTGCTAATGGGCTTGCAATTTCATGTGCCAGTTCCTTTAATATTCTTCGATGAAGATTATCTGCGCCCTCCGATTTAGTCCTATTAAGCTATTCAAATTTGGCTTCTACCTCAGATATGGTAATATCTACCTCCATATCCTCATTCCCATTTGTCATCCTACCATTATCCCTAAGTTCCTCATTAGCCTCATTAAAGACTGAGGCAAAGTATTTGTTTAGATATTGGGCCATGCCTTGATTGTCCTTAACCTCCACTCCATCCTCAGTGTTTAGCAGTCCCACTTCTTCTTTCCTTGTTTTCTTCTTATTTATATGGCTACAGAACCTTTTACTATTTTTTTTAATTCCCTTTGCAAGGTCCAATTCTACATGACTTTTAGCCTTTCTCACTTTATCTCTATACATTCTGATCTCAATAAAGTAGCTTTCCTTGCTGATCTCTTCCATCTTCCACTCCTTGTATGCTTTCTGATTTTTCTTAATCACCTCTCTGAGATGCTTGCTCATCCAGCTTGGTCTACAGCTCCTGCTTGTGAATTTTTCCCCTTTCTTGGGATGCTGGCTTCTGATAGTTTCTGCAACTTTGACTTGAAGCAATTCCAGGCTACCTCCACCTTTAGATCCACAAGTTCTTGAGTCCAATCAACATCCCTAACTAATTTCCTTATTTTTTTTAAAGTTAGCCCCTTTGAAATAAAAAACCCTAGTTGCAGATCTATTTTTGTGTATCCTTCCATTCAGTTTGAACTGAATTAGCTCATGATTACTTGAACCAAGGTTTTCCCCTACAACCATTTCTTCTATAAGGTCCTTACTACTTACCAAAACCAAATCTAAAATGTCATCTCTTCTTGTTGGTTCAGCAACGACTTGATGAAGGAATCCATCAGCTATCACATCTAGGAAAATCTAAGCCCTACTATTATTGCTAGAACTTGTCCTCTAGTCTGTATCTGGGAAGTTAAAGTCTCCCATGATCACACAATTCCCATTAGTATTTACTTCATCAAAAACATTAAAGAGGTCTCTACCCATATCCAGATTAGACTTGGTGGTCTATAGCACACCCCAAGCACTATCCCGGGGAGGCTCTAGTAACTTTCTTCCCCAATGTGATTTTTGCCCAGACAGACTCTGTCTTATCCATTCCCTCACTTCTTATTCCTTTTCAGTCTACCTCATCATTGATATACAGGGCTACTCTGTCACCTTTATCTTTATTTCTGTCTTTCCTAAACTGCACATATCCTTCAATACCTGAACTCCAGTCATGACTACTATTACACCAATTTTGTTATCCCTATAACATCTGGTTTCACTTCCTGCACCATCAGCTCTAGTTTCTCCATCCTGTGTCTCTTTCCATGAGCTTCTCTCAGCAAATTCACTCAAACTGGACCCTGCAAGAAAGGCTTCCACACCCAGAGGAAGCAATGTCACCCCCATCTCTTTAGACTGGAGTGAATCTCACATGGAGTTCAGAAAAACCAGGCTAATTGTAAGTCTGGAATACAGCCTAGAAGGTTTTGGGTAACCTTGAGAACAGAAAGTTACAGCTCAGTTGAACTGGGGCTGCCCTGAGTACAAGTGGGCTCAGATTCCCCTTTGTCCCCAATCCAGAAACATTCCTTCCAGCTGGCCACCCTATATCACCTCCACAAAAACCCTTCCTAGTCCTTGATCTTTTTTCCTAGACAAACAGATCACCAGGTCACTTTCTTTTCAACATTTTGTTCTCTCTACTGGTCAAAAATGGCTGGCTCCAAGTTGGGATGGGTCTTTGGGTCATCATTGCTAAGTTACAAAGGGTCCAGGCCATACTCTGGGGTCCAGACTGTTAGGTGAGAGTTACACCTGGTCCTATGCAACAATAAAACATCATCTCTCACCATCTAGTTAGATATGCAGCACATAGAAGAAACTGAGGTACACATGATATTCATACAAAACATTAAAAATACTATTGTGTCACAAGTATATAGCACCAATTTTCATTATACTAGCAGGTATATTCTCAGACATTATATATTTCACTTGCTATTCAAATTATGATCTTGAAACCATGCTGTTTCCAAGAACTTGTTTATTTAGTGGCCTATTTATTTCCCAGTATCATCCTATATATTTTAATGTGATTAAACACATTATGAAAATTATAAAAAAGTTATTAAATCCTTGTTTGCACTCTTTTTAGTAGGTTTCATTTTTACACTCTCTCTTTCTCTCTCTCTCTTTTCAAAGGGACTGATTTACCTTGTCCCTAATTAGAGTCGTATTCCTTTCTTTCAATGCCAGCTCATTTCCCTAGCCCTCCTCATTTTCCAGAAAACCCCAAGGCCCCAGACTGAAGTTTCCCACCTGACATTGCTGGGTACCATCACTATTCTGATCATAATACTTTCAAACAATGCTACCTTTTGACCACAATTCAAATTCTCATGTCTCCCCACAAAAAAGTGAGAATCTTTAGATGAATAAGCAATCTTCTATGAATCTAAGTGGAACTTCAGTAATCTCCAAAGACAGTTTGCCAGTATGCCACTTCTCACATCAGTCAGAAGTCATCTCAGGGAATAATTGAGAGTTCACTCTCCAATGTAAATAAGTTGTCGACACTAAAAATCAAGAGAGATTTACAAACATTTATTACAGCCAGCATGAGGTTGAGAGCTGAGAATTTTAGTTCTGGGTTTCTACGGATTCACTTCATGAACCGGATGACTAACACTCCAGTCCTGTAATGGGGCTATGGAAAAGCAAATTTTCTGTTTCTTTCGATCTGATCTGTTTCTTTCGTTCTTCCTCCTAAAAAAAGCCTTAGTTCTTTCCCCAGATTGGAAACAATGGAAGAGAGGAAAGGAGAATGGAAACGTTTAAGTAAAAAACAAAACAAACCCTAAAAAACAAAAAGAAAATTTAATATATCATAATGGTCTAAAGCCCAGAGTGCCTCCTGTGAAAGAGACTATTCCAACCCAGAGGTCTTTCCAAGAGAGCATGAGTTCAAGAGGAAGAATTTATCAGTGTAAGATGGTTCAGCAGAACAGCACCATCACAGGAGTATAACATTACTCTCTCACCTTTTTCCTTCCATTTTCCAAATAAAACAATAGTTCACAGGATAAAAGGGAATTACTAAGGACTGGTCCTGAACATGCAGTGAAGGAGTTAGGCTAATGATAGACTGGGAAAGTGAAGGCTTCTCCCAAAGCAGGCCTCTACGGTTAGGCAGAAAAAAAATCTGTGTAATGAGGCAAACCTTTTTGGTCGATGTTTTTATTTTGTTGTCTATTTGTTTAGTGCTGACAATGTACTCAGAGCTTTATAATGTATAGAAAGACTGTCCTTGCTCTGAAAGTCACCTCATCTGAAAGAGACAAGACTGGCTCCTGAAAGCAATTTTTCCAGACGCATAACCTCAGATATTCACACAGCATATTCATTGGTAATATCCAGTTTAGAGGGTCAGGTATGTACAGTTGAGTAGACTTGTGTTGAATAAGGCCAGCAAAGACCAATATTCTCATATCACAAATAATGCCACACCAAAAACCACTTATCTGCAAAAAGTGTTTCTACCGTGTCCTATCTAAGAGGTAATTTATTCCTCTAGGAGGATGTGTTTTGTTAGTGCTGCCTTTACATTAGTTGGCATATTTTTTGGAGTTCAGTTATTTAGTATACACTTTAGTCAATACAAGCTAAAAGAAATGTACCCAATTATAATAATAATAAAAATTCAACACTTTTATTCAAGGCATTGTATAAACATTTATGAAAGCAAGAATGAGGTGGGGAGCCAAGAATTTGTGTTCTGGGTTTTCTATAGATTCAGTCAGTGCATGACCTTGGGTTAGTAACAATCCAATCCTTCCATGCGGTTACTCAATTATATAAAGTTAAGCATGTGCATAATATGTGTTTGCTAGATCAAAGCCTTAATATTACTCAGTTTCACCATCTGTAAAATGAATATAAATACTATCACCCTAGGTACCTGTAGTGAGGCGACTGCCCCACTCCTGGAGAACAAGGAGTGAAAAGCAGCCCTGGAGAGGGCTGTAGCTGTGAAAAGCTGATTGGGGAAACATCCACAGCTGTGGCCAGTTTAGTCAGGGCCTATCTGACCCTTAAAAGGGCTGGGGCCAAGAGCTGAGGAGTCTCTCTAGCACTAGAGAGAAAAGGACCTAGCTGCCCGGGAGAAAGGTACCTGAAGAAGAGTGGAGCAGGAATAGGGAAAAGGGAGCTCCAGCTTAGTAAACGCCTAGGCTGCAGGCCTTGATGAAGGCCTATGAAGAGGTACTCTGGAGCAATGCTGGGGAATAGGGCAAGGTAGCTGGGGAGCTCCAGCCTGGTAAACCCCCAGGCTGCAGGAATTGTTAAAGGCCCCCAAAAGGTAGTGGAACAACAGAGGAGCAGCCTGAGGATAGGCAAAGGCAGCAGTTCCTACCCCTTGCCAATGATGAGCACCCACTACATACTGCAGTCTGCCCCAGTGAACGGGAGCTAGATGATGACTGTCTGTAGCTACTGAGGCAAGGTAGGCTTCGAGGGTTGGGGTTCCCCTGTGAGGAGAGACCCAGAGAGAGAGGGGGTATTGCTGGGGCAACAACCTAAGGTAAAAGGGCACTGGGATCCAGAAGGGACATGGGGCCTGAGGCAGGTGAGACACCAGCCTGCAGAGGACACTCTGAGCTGTAGGCAAGCTAATTCCTGGAGGACCAGCAGGAGGAGCTGTGCTGGTGAGTTATCACATTGTTACAGTACCCCATATACAACTGTGAAGATAATTCTTGCATAGCCTGTTGCAAAATGTGAAGTTCTATAAGAAGTATATTCAAAGGTATTACAGTTATTATATTTTTTAAAAGTAGCTAGATTCTTAGTTCATTTTTAGATAAGTCCTTAGTCTTAACACATGCAAGTGACTGGTATATCGAAAGACTATCTGATAGCTTGGTGAATCAATTAAACTATTTATCCTTAACTGGAAAGATAATACTATATTCTCAGCAAGTCAATAGAGCTCTGTTCAAGAAATACTTAACAGGTACCTTAAATTCTAGTCCTTTAATCAAGGGAATGCTTATTACCATGGAAGTCAATAGGACAACTTACAGTCATACGCTCTGTCCTAATTGTACTGCAAGTGTTTTGTAATTGGACTCCAAGATAAGATTAAGATAAAAAATAACCCGTATGAATTCAAAGACGGAGATAGGGGATCATAGTAGAAAATTTCATTCTACATGACCAAGTTGCTTATTTCCCTGACTCCACCCCACCCCAAAGTGATGTTTAGAATTTTCAGTAACACAATATAAGGAAAAGCAAAGTTTTGTAGATTACAATAAACACCCACACTTTCATGGGTGCTGATGTGCTGGACTCAATATAAAATGACTCGGATATGATTTTGCATATTCATTATCTACATCCTGGATAGAAGGAAAGAAGACTCCAACTTCTTTTCAAAATTGATACTTGATTCTATGGTCTTATATCTGCATGCTTTTATCTAGGAAAATGAACACTATGGAGTTACAATGATTCCTTAGACAACTATTCTGTTGTCCTATGTGTCCTTTTTTTTTTCCCCCAGGGAATGTTATTTGCTAGCCCTCAAAAGTGTAAATTAGGGATCATGGACAGTGGGAGTGAAATGGGTATCTGTTCTCAGGAGCAATATTCCTGGGGTGACTACAAAAGGCAATGGAGAAGCACACACAGTAGATAGCATCCAATAACACTTGAGAAGAGATGGATTATACAGAAAATCAGTTGTTTTCACATGGAGTAAAAGGAGTAGAATGTTCATAGCCCTCGTGTTACAGTACAAAAAGGGAAAGACTTCTAGACCTCTCCCCGCACATTTAATAGGACTAGGCATAATCTGTCCCTAAAAGTCCTGAGATGTAATAGGATATCCATTTTTATGGTTGTGGATTGTTTATATATTTAAAGGACAAATATGTGGTCAGATAGCTCAGGCTAGTCTACACTAGAAGTGCTACATCAGTGCAACTGCCCTGATGTAGCTGCACCATGCTCTCCTTCAGACATAGTGCTGTCCACAATGGTGCTTAAGTCAGTGTAATTTACGTTGCTCAGGGGGTGGCTTATTCACACCTTGGGTGACCTAAGTTAACATTTAGTAAGTAATAGTGTATATCTGGCATCAGTAATTCCCAAATCATGGTCTGTGGTCCATCTTACTGGTCACCTGGGACTGGCTCTTCTCCTTGCTTCTACCTGTTAAAGTGCATTAAAAAGGTGGTTAAAACATTTCCCTAATATTCCTTTTCCATGTAAGCAACTGCTGTAGTTGTCAGAGGGATGTTATTTGATTTCCAGCTGAGTGAAGAGTTGGGCCGTGCAGTTGTGAATAAAAAGGAAGAGGGTTTACAAGATACTATTAATATTTGATCTGTGAAGAAGTTTGGAAACCACTGAGAGAACTTATCAGCCATTTTTTAAAACTTAAATTCTGCTGATATAAAAAGTTGTAATTTGTTTCTAAATATTCTATTCCTTTCCTGAGACTGTGTTCCATAAAGTCAACACTATCACTTCACTACTTTGTCTGGATAACGTGATACACACATTTGCTCCTATTTTATGTTTTAAGGGACGTGAAAGACTCTTCACAGCACATCTTTCTGGCAAAGCTTTAACTTTGCAGGGTAACATGGCATGAATACTCCTACAGGTTGCTGTGGTAAAACCCACCAGTGAGCACGAAGGAATCCCATAAAGAATGGTATCCGGACACAGAAGACATTAAAAAAGTTGTATATTGAAAATTGGTGCAGTATTAAATTTACCAAATTCAAGGGAAGAAAGGACAACATGTTTACAAGAGGAAGAGATCATTTTAATTTTTTCAGTAGAATCATTTTAACGTGCTCTGGAAATTTAAATTCAACAGCCTATCTAATTTCTTTTTAGAAAAAAGTCTCATGGATTTATTAACTTTATTATTATTTAATATTCTACATCTTACTTAGGCTTAGTCACAGCTGTGAAACTAAATAAAAACTACCAATGGAATATATGCTCTGCCAAATATTTTATCCTGGTCATATTTAGGTTATTGTCAGTGTTGTGCACAAGATTTTTTTGTTGTTCTTTTTAAAATCTTTGTTATGACCTTGGGCCTCAATAAGCTCATTAAAAATTAAATTGCTTATTATGCCCTGGCATCACTTTCCACTTTGATCAGAAAGCACAATAGGTTCCCTAAGTGGATTTACCTATAAAATATTCTAGTAAGGAGGAGAGAAAAGCAACTTTAACAACCTTAATGCTGAAACAAAAGTTACATAAATACCATCAAGGGGGCAATAAAACATTTTACATAATGAAAAAGTGTTCTGTTTTGTGGCTTTTTCCAAGCATCTTCACTGAAGATCAGTATCCTTCCAACTTCATCTCTTTCAGTACTAGTAGAAAATAAATGCAACTTTCTCAAAATGGCGAAATACCTACAATCTTTCACTGTTATCATTAATATTGAAACAAAGTGATCACTTTTTAGGGTGATGGTAAGCTTGTCATCTACTGTAAAACACTGTCTGAATTTCACACTGTTGTTCAGTTTGACCATTTCCATGCCCTCTTCTTATTTGCTATCCAAGAACATCCGTGTGAACAGGCTTTCATAATGGTTGTTCCCAGTACAAATACTCATATTAGTTTGCACATAGGATATTTGTCCATTAACTTGAATGTTTCTTATTCTCTCTCTCTCTCATTCCCCTCTGTAAAAGATTTCTTTCAGTCATCCAGAAAGAATACCATACAATTTAAGTGACCAGACACCATGAAAAGTGAGTAGTCAAACTGAGTAGTTTGTGAACAATCTAAACTGAAAGTTTGTCTAAAATCTCCAGGGGATAAACAAATAAATACATTTTGTGCAAATACATTTGCACAAAACAGAATCAGTTTGCAAACAATTCACAAAACAAAAGTGCTGAAGTATATTCTGAATTGTATTTGTAACAAATAATTCAACAAGTTCTAATGGTTAGTATAAGGATTGCAGGATCTGATTTTTAAAAATGTGTACTTGGATAAAGATTTCCATGCATATCAATGGGAGTTTAATCTGTGGACTGCAGGAACAAGGCATACAGTGCATTATTTGCAGAAACCTTTATCCTCCTTACTTGAAAACCCTACTGTTATTTCTTAGTTTTGAGCACATAGTAAATAAAGTTGATGTAACATTGCTTTAAGAATTTCACTGTTACTTGCTGTTTATCATTTTTTTTTATGGGGTAGATAACACCTACATTGGATAAGGACTGAAAGGGTTAGTGGTGTATTTTGGAGGCAAGGACTAAACCTGATTCAATAGCTCCTACTGACACCCAGGAGATTTGGCTGTATTGCAAGCTGGCAGGTGAACTGCTGGGGAGCAGTGTCTTGCATTTGGGGCTGGCAGGAAACCAGACACGTTTCTTTCAAAAGTTTTCACAAATCACCATATTCTCATAGGTATGGGAACTAAGGGTGTGGAAGATGCTGCAGCACCCCTAGGTTTTATGTGGGGCTTTTCTGCCAGCCCCACATCCGGGGGTTCTGCTGCTGGCTGTGTGCCCAGGTCCCGTTTTCTGCCCCTCCCTCTGGAGTCCTGGCTGCAGACCCGCACCCAAGGCTCTACTTCAGGCCCTGCACCCACCCCCAGATGTGGCTCCAGTCTTAGCCCCCTTTACACCATTACCCCTTGACCCCTAGGAGTAGGGGTGTTGGAAGGAGGTAAGGCATCAGGATTTCAGCACCAAAACTATTAAGTGTTCCAGCTCCACTGCATAGCCTTATTCAACATTTTGATTCCATTGTATCAGAATTGTCAACAGAAAACGTCTTTCAAAAAATTTCCAACTAGCTCTATTGTTCACCTCATTCAGTGGGTTAATTTATGATGGGATTTACTAGCTTGTTAATGTATCATCTCAGAACATAATATTGCCATCACCGGTTCCTAAATTCCATTCAAGCCACCCTCCCACCCCAGCATGTCAAGAGTGAGTTGAAAAGAAATAAAATGTATTGTATCTATATTTTTAACATATTCACTGTTTTATCAAGCACTTATTGTGTTCTATGCCCACCAACAGGAGAAAGATTCAGATGTGATATTCCCCCCACACCCAGCCAGTGCTAGTCTTCAAACACATTACGCTATATAGAACATAAACAAAGATTAAGAATAGCTGTCTAATTCAATAATATAAATCTTAGTTACAAGAACACTGTAGTTAGTATAAAACACTATTTAAAAGCCAGAGAATTCAGACTTACTGTTAAACGTACAACAAACCCACACATTTTGCAGGCATGGAAATTCACTATCAAGGTATCTAAACTGCCTTAACTTTGGCCCGGAGAGACACCAGCCTCCCATCTTCCCTTGTTTGCATTCATATACTGGTGTTACCTACTGACTATGAATCCCTCATGGACAGAGATACCTCAGCAGTGCCCGCTAACAATTTCTCCCCTCTTCGGGGTTTTCCCATTACATCCCCAGCAAACAAATCATCTCCAGGCCCTTGTAACTGGGCTTTTATTCCCTTTTCACTTTCCCAGTCCAAAAGCATAAGCAGTTACCTTGCTGGTGTTGAGTTCTGTCCTTGGGGGTATTCCTTCCCAGCTTACTGCCTGTCCTCCTGTCTCTGGAAGTCTCAGCAACAGTCACCATCCCTTTCACTACTTCAGCTGCTTTCTTTCTTTTTCTCTCTATAGCTTCTCCTTCCAGCTTCCTGCTGCATTTATAGTGGAACCACCTGATCCAACCCAGATATGGCTTCTTCATATCAAGGCTGGCTAACCCTAGACCTCCAGCCTTTGAGAGCAAACTGATCTGTTACAATATGCAATATCATAAATGTGCCCTATAGAAAACTGGTTTGATAGTTTGTTTCATAAATATAATTCTCTGGTAATCAGTGTGCTACTTTGACACCACACTAACCTTTACTGTTCTCACATAAACACTCTGATTTAAAGACTGGATCTGGAAAGCTTTTATATGATATTAAATCATAGAGCATGATGTTGCAGAAAGTGCTCAACACCTCACAAAGTCCCAATTCAGCAAAGCACTTAAGCACCTGCTTTGAGATATCACATTGGAATTTGTTCCTCAAGGTTGGGCCCACTAATGTTGTATTTGTCAAAGACTGGCCATGAATTCCTACTGCTAGTAGCCATTTGGTTTTTCTTTGAGAATAGTAATCCAAAAAAATGACAGGACAGGGCACCTGGAATGAATTTGGCCCAACACATTGAATCAGCTTCTCATTACATTTCTTATAGAACACACATTATTATACTGAAATATATTCCTGCAATGTCATTCTGATTAGGAAGACACTGAGGAACTACAAGGCAGCAAACTGTAGGACTGACACCTTTTTCTGCTGTTATTCTGCCCCCCATCTAGCATCCTACTCATCTACCTACAGCATCAACAAGCTATCTGAGGGTATGGTTAGACTATAGATTATAGCGCGTTTATTTGTAGCGCTTCCCAATGTAGCGCAATAGGTATCTCACTAGAGCCTGTGCAGATTGAAACCTTGTAGCGCTAAATAATGGATACATTTGTAGTGCTTCTGGCGGCAGTAGCAGTTGCAGGATAGGGCAGGTATCCCAGCATTCAGCTGGGTGCAACGTGCTTTGCAAAGGAGTGGGGCGAGGGGGAACTGGGAAGTTGTTCACAGGAGACGAGATCTGGCTGTCAGAGAGTTTTCATTAGCGAAAACTGACAGGCTGTCTATTTCAGACACACAGCTCCATCCGCAAGCATTTTAACTGGTTATTTGCTGTGTGAGTTATTAGAGAGAAACTGCAAAGCTACTTACGCTTTTATAAAACAACACCTCACGTCATTTGCCTTACATGGCAAGTTGACTGTCTTTAATGGCTTGCTGATGGCCTTAAATGGCTTGCTGATGGCTTTACATGGCTCGGAGGCATGCAAAAGATCCCATGGGTGTCCACATTCCCACTCTTGCGCTATAGCGCTAGCGCAAAAAGGCTTATCACTCTCAGAAAGGAGGTTTAATACTTGTGCTTTAAACAGTGAGTCATTTCGCAAAATCTCCCTTTGAAGTGTGTTTGCTACGAAAATTATTGCGCTACTGGAGGGTTTTTGCGCCACAAAGCGCCAGTCTAACCATGCCCTGAGGAAGTGCCTTTACTACAGACATAACAATCGTTGCTTTCAACTATTCTAAAACCTGATACGGGGTTCACAGTTCTCTGACATTTCCCTTTCCATGATTATTATCTGAAGTCTTGATGGTTATCTGGAGTCTTGTGCTTTTCAAAATAATTTCTGCTATTCTTCTCTCCCCCTTCCAACACACTTATTATCCTGAATTTACAGTGTGCTTATGTGACTTTTTGCCATTTCCTGATGCTTTATGGAGCAACAAATTTAGCAAGGGATTTTAGCTTTCCCCATTATCTTAAAAGTAATACATCAGACTTTCACCACTTTTTCCTTGTGCTATTTTTTAAAGCTTATTTATAATCAGCAACAACAACGAATGGCAAACTATACCCAGAAAGATGTTAAATGTTTAAAAAGCTGTTGTCATCATTCAACAGAATTAACATGCACATTGGCAGAAATTAGATTATACAGCATCTCTGTGTGATATTGTACAGGATTGATTAGAATTTGCATAACAGCTTTAATAAGATTACAAAAATAAGCATCAATAGCCAAAATGCTGGTGAGCACAATCACATTTTTTAAATAAGAAATTAGAATTAGCTTTGCTACCTTTTCAAATGACCTCTAGAAAAAAATAATAATTAGGAGAGGTGTCAGACTCAGGGGGAAAAAATTCTCTCAGACCTTGGGGAAAATATTTCATCTGGAGTCAGAAGCAGAACAAACTTTCTCCTACAGTACAATAACTTAATCAGTGGCACTGAAGATTAGACTGAAATATTGGATAACAATATGAAGATGATTATTTCCTGTGAAAATAGAGCCACCTGCATGTAACAAACCAAATAAAGTATGTCAAGTGGAATAAGAAACTGCTATTATGCGGATTCTACAGTATGTGTTAAATGATATAACTATATCTCAAATATAATCAAGTATATATAGTATATTATAGTCAGAGTAACTACTATTGTTAACACTGTCCATCAGCTTCCATTCTAGCCCTGTGTTTTTAGTGACTCATGACTTTCACCTTTGGGGCTAAGATTCTACAGGTCTGACTTTCACCCAAAGTAAGCGTGTTTTGCATACATATGTAGCTAAAGAATTATGCGCTACATGCAGGAGGTCAATTTAGCTGCCCCACAAAAAGTATTGAAGGTGAACCTGGGCTGAGGCAACTGTCCACCCAGAGTCCTAGGTTTTATCCTTTTGGATTTTTTAAGTGGTAAATGGTTTAAGAGAGTTCCCATGCAATTTTCTGAAAGACTCAGAGGATCTCTGGAAAGTTCCTAAAATGAGCAAGAGAGAGATTTCCTCCAGCAGGCCTCCCGAGGAAAATGGAAAAGGGTGTGCCAGTGGTGTTTAGTCCCCGATTTGACCACCGGGAATGATCACATCTACGTGCAAAATTGCCAATAATATTTTACAGTTCAGAATTACAATATTCTGGAGTGTGCAACTTTCTTTATGATACACATTTTTAGTTCTAAAGAAAAGAGGAATTCTTTTGCATTTTGAATTGTCAGGAGAGCCACAAAACATTGAAGAATATAGGCACAGTCAATCTTTTAATTCCTTATCTATCTCTATATATAAAAGTCAAGTGGTGTATGTATGTATGTATGTATGACAGCGAACTCCTCCCGCACCGTTTGAGCCAGAGACTTGAAATTTGGTACAGTGAGGGGTCTTCTTGGGGTCTAGATGCTGGTAAGGGTCGAAAAATTTTCGGATCTCACCTCTGACGCCCCCCAGGGGTGAAAGTCTTTCAGGGCCAATCACATCGGCTGGGCGGTTAGGTGCTGATGATGTCATAATACCCCCTCCAACAGACACCACACTCGCTCAGCTCACCTCTCCCTCCTCCAACGGAACCCTGGAAATCCCTCAGTTCTCTGCCCCTCCCACCTCCCAACAGAACCCCGGACTCTATCAGCCCCGTGCCCCCCCCACCTGCGAAGGTCCCCGGAATCCCTCGGCTCTGGGCACCCTCCCCGCCTGCGACGGATCCGAGTTGGGTTTGGTGGGACGGTAAGTGAGGTGGGGGTGTCGGGTTTGCTGGGAGGGGGGGTCAGGTGGGGGTGTCGGGTTTGGTCGGGGGGTAAGTGAGCCGGGGGGTGTCGGGGTTGGTCTGGGGGGGGGGGAAGGTGTCAGGGTGGGTGAGGGGTGAGGGGTGGGTGTTGGGTTTGGTCTGGGGGGGGAAGGTGTCGGGGTGGGTGCCCAGACCAAACCCGACACCCCCCCCGGCTCACTTACCCCCCGACCAAACCCGACACCACCACCTCACCCCCCCACCAACCGCAACACCCCCTGACCAACCCCAACACCCACACCTCACCCCTCACCCACCCCGACACCTTCCCACCCCCCCAGACCAAACCCGACACCCCCTGGCTCACTTACCCCCCGACCGAACCCGACACCCCCACCTCACCCCCCCACCAACCGCAAAAACCCCTGACCAACCCCAACACCCACACCTCACCCCTCACCCACCCCGACACCTTCCAGACCAAACCCGACACCCCTCCGGCTCACGGTGCACTGTGTAGCACACAGATTATTAAATACACTGTTCGGTCGGGGGGTGAGGTGGGAGTGTCGGGTTTGCTCAGGGGGTCAGGTGGGGGTGTCGGGTTCGGTCGGGGGGTCAGGTGGGGGTGTCGGGTTTGCTTGGGGGGGTCAGGTGGGATTGTCGGGTTTGCTTGGGGGGGTCAGGTGGGGTTGTCGGGTTTGCTTGGGGGGTAAGTGAGCCGGGGGGTGTTGGGGTTGGTCAGGGGGGGTGGGAAGGTGTCGGGGTGGGTGAGGGGTGAGGTGTGGGTGTTGGGGTTGGTCAGGGGGTGTCAGCTGTCTGCCCCCTCCCCACCTCCGACTGACCCGAGCAACGCCGGGCACTTATGCTAGTTTAAATATAAAGTCTTTCTGGAATATAATAGTACAAAATATAGAAAACAGATGAATCTCCCATTGAACTTATGGTGTAGATGTGAATTAATAACTTTTTACCCCTTCCGATGTACCTGCTCCAGATCTTTCTATATGATCTACAGACAAAATTGTATTTATAAATAGAGACAAGTTTATTTAATAAATAAATATGGAACAATAGATTCAGGACAGAAACACATCATATAAATAAAGAAAAAGGTGGGATAATCCTTCTTTACATAAAGCACATAATGAACTATAATTAACTGATATATGCACTATTTTTGTTTTATGCAAATTATTATTATTATCCTCAATTTACACTGTGTAATTATGAACAAGCAGAATAGGGTGTCAAATGCAAAATGGAAATTGCAACAGTTTTCCATGTGCTCTGGACAATCTTCCAATGCAAATGTACTGGGCACAAATTCTGTTTGTTTACTATGTTGCCTGATGTGTTGCCCTTTTAAAATTTGTGTTTTAGGTACTTTGTTTGGGATTCTGACACCTATCCTAGTCTAGTATATCCTCTTCTATTCTGCATAGGTTTTTGTTCCACAATTATCATTTAAGTAAAATTCATAAAAGTCAGAATATTTGTTTATGCTAATAATAATAGATCAATGGCCAACTGAGGCTGTTTCGACAGTACTGGGTTTGGACAAAATGGTTGAGATCCTGTTTACCCATGAAACACACTTTCTTTGATCTTTAAAGGTCCATTGAAGAAAAATATACTCTCATGTTGGACTGTTTAGATCTTCATGGATGAATATATGCTGTTTCAATACCAAGTGTAAATGTTATACATATCCTAGGAACATGTTTCTCTGTAAGTTTTACTATCGTGTACCAGTAGCTATGAGCTTTATACTGTTATTGATCATAAAAATAGGAAATTATATTTAAAAACTATATTGTTATGAAGATTACATGTTTGAGGGCTCAAAAGTGAGGAAATACAAAGTTATGATTATGAACAAAACCTTAATTTAGCTTCACTCCCACTTGGCATACAGTCTTCAATTACATAATCAAATATGCTTTCACAAATAATGTATTGTGTCTTTTTACTCCTCTAAAATCTGTAGTGGTAAATATTATGGTATGCATGCTAGCAGACATGGTCCATGAAAATCATGAATTTATATTAATGTGCAGTATTATTTATTTAATATGGCTAAATCACCCTGAACACGCCTGATCCCGTCTGATCTCAGAAGCTAAGCAGGGTTGGGCCTGGCTAGTACTTGGATGGGAGACCTCCTGGGAATACCAGGTGCTGTAGGCTTAACATGGGTGTGGGGCTAGCAACTCCACCCCGTAAGGGAACCAATTGCTACTGAAACACCAACACCAGTTGGTAGCCCATACCCCGGCTGGGGGGTGATGGGCAAAAAGAGAGATTATTTATTTAACTCCATAGATGTGTAAGTTCTTTATGGAACAAAATTTAAAAAAAAAGATAAGAATTTCCCACCAAAAGTGTTTGCAAACTAAGATACCAATCATGTAACAAACAATGTGTAAAGTCAGTGGGGTTCTACACCAAGGCAGCAATTCACTTATTCTAGTCTATTGTGTATAGGTTTCTGTGCCATGCTCATCCTGAGTGACTTCCCATAGTGCATTAAGTGATATGGTTAACATTTGTCATTGTGGTTTGTTGTCTCATACTCTTCGCAGGGGGAGAATTGGGTGCACAGTGTAGTGATTTTGTTTGGTAGGAGCTTCTAGGGTGTTTCCCCCCTACTCTTATGTATATGTTGCTAAGTGTTTATATTAGAGAAGGCAAGGTCAAAGAAATGCATCTTGCATTTGGAGTGGAAGGATTCTTAGTTCCATAAGAGTAGGGTGACCAGATGTCCTGATTTATAGGGATAGTCCCGATTTTTGGGTCTTTCTCTTATATAGATTCTTATGACCCCCATCCCCATCCCGATTTTTCACACTTGCTGTCTGGTCAGCCTACCTAAGAGGTCATTTCATAGTTTCAGTCTGGTCCTGGAGAAAGCTTTGTTTCTCTGCAAATGGGCATGCTTGTCCTGTGGTGCCCCCTGCTGGCCAAGCATGTCTCTGCAGTATCCTGTCTCTTCAGACTAACACGGCTACCTCTTGATTCTTCTTCATTGACTCCCAGGAATAATCCTCAGAGGCCTCTGTCCAATATGTAACAATCCTAATTTTGGGTGACTGGTTAATTAATATAAAATAAAGCCAAAATTCATTCTCATCTGTCTTTCCACCCTAGTCTTCTCCTAAGTAGAGCACCACCTCCTTGAGTTCTGCCTAGGTTTCAGCTTCTACACTATTCACAATTTTCAGCCCTTCCATTCTCTGTTCAGTCTCTCCCCTTAGCTCACCCTGAGTACATCTATTTCTGGGCCTGCAGTCACCCATCTTTGGAGACAGGGAGTTGAAAAGGTCTGTTTTTCTAGACTCACTCAGCCACTTCTCAAGCTGCTTCCTTCAGGAATCCTTTAAGCAGCTCTGTGGCAGCTTTCCACCCCATCCTTTATAAGGACCAGGAGCATTTCCATAGACTCAAATTGGCAGCAGGCAATCACACATAAGTGCACTGGACCCTCCTCGCCCCACTCTATCTGAAAGGGACCAAATCCCGATCACAGAGTTGCACAGTTGAATTTTACGCTTACTGTAGGAAGTTCCATTATGCTAGAGGAGAGGGCCTGTTAATCATGATCTTCATTACAGCTCCTTTTCCAATTTTTTTTGACAGAAGATGAGAACTGAGACCTTGAATTTGACTCCAACATTTTCATGTTGCTTCTTTTGGGATAAGGGCCTTTGGCCTTGATTCACTCATCTTTGTGTAAAGTAGTTCATTACTTTTCAAATAGTTCTATTACCGTATTTTTCGCCATATAAGACGCACTTTTTCTTCCCCAAAACGGGGGGGGGGGAGTTGGTGCGTCTTATACGGCGAATATACTGCCTGCGACTCCCCCGCCCACTCCCGGCAGCCCGCCCGCGGTCACAAAAAAAAAAAAAAAAAAAACCGCGCGTGCGCCCCGGTTCCCCCCTCCCCGCCGCGGGCGGGCTGCCGGGGGCGCTCCCGGCAGCCTGCCCGTGGCGGGGAGGGGGGAACCGGGACGCTCCCGGCAGCCTGCCCGCGGCGGGGAGGGGGGAACCGGGACGCTCCCGGCAGCCTGCCCACGGCGGGGAGGGGGGAACCGGGACGCTCCCGGCAGCCCGCCCGCGGCGGAGATGGGGGAGGGGCGGCGGCGCAGACGGCAGGGGGGGGGTAGGCGGACCCGGCAGCCTGCCTGCAGCGGCGGGGACGGGGGGGGGTAGGTAGGTGGACCTGGCAGCGCGGCGGGGACCGGGGGGGGGCAGGTGGATCCAGCAGCGCGGCGGGGACGGGGGGGGGGGTGCAGCTGCGGGGACTAGGGCAGGGGTGCAGCCGGCAGGGGGGAGGGTCGGCGCTTTTAAAAAAATCTGCGGCTTTTCGGCGGAGGGGGTTCAGAATCTTTTTTTTCTAGATTTTCCCCCTTTAAAATTAGGTGCGTCTTATATGCCGGAGCGTCTTATATGGCGAAAAATACGGTAATTCCAACAGGATTACTGCTGAGGAGTAATTTACTCCCCAACATGAGTAAAGGCAGCACAGTTGTAGTAGCAGGATTTTATAATTGTACTAATAGTTATAAGAATTGATGTAAACTTTAATTTTATTTTATAACAAAAAGAAATGACTGTTTGAAACTGTGTGATGATTTTAGTATGCATTATAATTAGGACCTGTTATAAAGTTTAGTTAGTAAGAGACAGAATTTTGTATTGTGTTTATAATAAATAGATTTAAAAAATGTTGAGGGCCTAAAGCCCCCAATGTGAATTGTTTTAGTTATAAGATTTAGCAAGGCTTAATTTACAATGTATTTTGTATTTTGCTACCTTTAAAAATGTTTGTAAGAAATTGTGTGATTGTTTGTGTAAAAGAGGAATGCATGCATCAGAAAAAGATAAGTGTGAAGCCATTACAAATATCCAAAGGGGGTCAAAAAGAGTGAGAGACTTAAAAAGACCAGGAGACAAGGAGACAATTAAAAAAACATTCATTGTATTGAATGCTAAACATGTTATGCGGCATTAACAACCTTAGAGGTCAGCAGGCACCCCCGAAGGTGAGACAACAAATAAAAGATAATAATGGAAAGCCTGACAATAACCATTAAAGGATGACAGCAGAAAACCCCCAAAATTAACACCACTTAAGAACTAATGATTACAGGAGGACATTGCAAAATGCATGGACTTAAATAAAAATTTACAGGTATAAAGCTTGGGTGTTTTGCCATGAAACTTTGGGTTCAGTTCTGCAAAGCCTCAGAGCATAATGACCAACAGAGACCCCCCAGCTCCTTACTCGTGATCAATCTAACTGACCATTAGATTGACTCGAGCTACAACTATAACTGGTAACTATAAACATTAACTGGCAGTTACACTGGTAACTATAAACATTAACTGGCAGGACTGTGTGTGTGTGTGTGTGTGTGTGTGTGTGTGTGTGTGTGTGTGTGTGTGTGTGTGTGTGTGTGTGTGTGTGTGTGAGAAACTAAAATGCATATGCTGCTGAGGAGTAACTTACTCCCCAACATGAGTAAAGGCAGCAGAGTAACATGCTAACGAAGATCAAAACAACAAGAATAGGTAACAGCACAATTGGAGAATGAGGACAAATGCAAGGACAATAAGATTATGTGGTTCTGTACAATCTGAACATGTAAATTACGATAGTTACATTTTAAAAGCAATAATAACAACTATTTTGTTGGCTTTAAGTACAGTGGAACCACTCTATAATGCAACAATTGGGGTCCAAAAAATTGGATCACTGAAAATGCGGGGTTGCGTTATAGCGGGGTTACCATTTCAAGCCGGTCAGAGGCTGAGCGCTGGGATCAGAGGTGAGAACCCCGCCGGCACACCGGGACTGCAGAGTTTCCCAGGATGAGCAGGAGCTGAGCGCTGGGGACACTCAGATGAGTCGCTGCTGTGGCACACCTGGGCTGCAGGGTCGGCCCGGGATCATAAGAGTCCCTGGCGCTCAGATCCTGGTCATCCCAGGCTGACCCTGCAGCCCCAGCGCGCCGCAGCAGCGACTCTCCTGAGAATCCTTGGTGCTCAGAGGCTCAGCGCCAGGGACAGAGGTGAGAACCCCAAGGGTGCCCTGGGGCTGCAGGTTCGGCCCTGGATGAGCAGGAGCTGAGCTCCACGGACTCTTATGATCCTGGGCTGACCCTGCAGCCCCGGTGCACTCTCAGGGTTCTTGCCTCTGTCCCCGGCGCTCAGCCTCTGACCATCTTGAAATGGTAACCGTGCTATAACGCAACCCCACATTTTCTGCAATCCAATGTTCTGGGGGTCCCTGGGAGCCAGTGTCCACAGATCCAAAAAGGGGAGCCAACTTATGATCGTGTTATACCCAAATTCTTGTTATCGCGGGGCGCGTTATAGCAGGGTTCCACTATACTAGTGAACATTTGCTGACCTATAATGACTACCTATGTTCACTGCTAAATCAGCTTAATAGTTAACTGCTGATCATTTAATTGTACACAAGAGTCCAAATTGTCTGCTTTGCCAAGTTTCCCTATTTCTCTGCCTGGGCCCAGAACAGACTAGAGCAGCCTGAAGGCTTCTCTAAATCCAGCTGGCAGTGAACCTCAGAGCCTGTCCACCAATTGAGGATAGTCAGAGCACAGTGTACTCCACCTCCTGCATGACCAGCACACATTTCCTCTGCCAGGAGATGGAGGGAACTTTGTCACAGGAGCTAAAAATGCTAGCTTTATACCAACTGGGAATTCCCTTGTGCCAAGGAAATTGGCAGCTAGGGATATAGAGTGAAATTATATTTATTTTATATTGCCAGAGTGGCAGTTAAGAGGACAGAACAGGAAAGAGAATGGTTCCAATCTGTGTACAGCAGAAATATGCACAGTTGAGATAGCTTTGTGTTTGTCCACCTCATTACATAAAACCGAACCCAAGAAGAACTCTGGATTTGTGGTGATTAAGAACACGTATCATTGTTGGGTGCTGCAAATATTATTAAAATACATACCTTAGAGGCTTAGAGGAAAGAGAACTTAGAGAAACATTTAAGTCAATAAAATAGACAAACATTATTGCTATGAAATTACTATAAACAGAAAAGAATAAAACATATTACAGGACAAATTTTGTCATCATGTATTATTTGAGAAATACCATGTGATGTAATAAATAAAAGCTGTAGGACAGATTGTGTGCTAGTGTAGATAGGTACAGCTATGCCAATTTGTACCAGTTAAGAATCTGGGCTCTAAATGTATGCAGATACTCCAGGTGGCAAAGTTAAGGGTGTGCGAGCAACTTTAATATTCCCTTAAAGTATTTAGAATTGTAAAGAATTCCAGGAAATTCCTTCATACTAAGTGATCTTAAACACCCTTATTATGTACAAACTGTCACAAATCAACAGGATCAATGTAATGCACCATCTTTTAAATCCCTTGGAGGAATTCCCTCAGTATGTTAAAACCCCAAAGGGTCCCACTCTTCTTTAAGGGTAGGCCAAGTGTCTTCAACACCTTTGAGACTGAACTGCTAGGCTCAAGCCCTCCTGCTTCACATCATGAACTCTGACCACTGAATTCAAGTTGGTCAGCAACTTTTACACTCTCCAGGGACCAATGCCATGAGGACTGAGTTTCAGAAGCTCTGAGCACCCAATGACGCCTCCATTGGCATCAATTTGAATTTTAAGTATACAGCACTTCTGAAAAATTAAACCTAGTATGTTCTTTGTTTAAAAAATATTGCTCAAATTGCAGCTGACAGAAATGAAAAGAAAATTTTATATATGTAATTTTGGAGCTTGCTGAAAAATGAGCTTTTTCTGCAAAAAATCTTCAAATCTTTAATGACAAAACTGTGTTGATAGTAAGACCAGCAATATGTAACTTTCTCATTTTTTTAATTCTACCCTAGCCAAATCACAAACACCTTTATACCAGCAAACTGCAACTCTTTCCTGTATCTCAAGAACCTGAAGATTAAAAACTTTAAAAGAGAGAAGTTAGAGATCTTTCTCTTAAAAACTAACACTAAAAATAGTAGTTTTAAATAACACGCATCATCTCCACTGTATAAGAAATAATGAACAGTTTTTTAAAGATGATTAAAAAAGATGATTCCTCAACAAAGAAATAGCTCCTCTAATTTGAAAGATTGTTCACCTGCAATATTAAAACTATTCCTCTTCAGGCTCAAAAAATAAAAAAGTTTCCTTAATCACTTGAGTTGGACATGTATAGTTCTCTGGGTATCTTCTATTTAATTTTTCTTTTTTTTCCCCTTTTTCTTTTTATTTCAGATTCTCATCAAAACTCACATTCTGCTGCAGCTCATGTAAGTAGTTGAATCTTCCACTGCTCCATGAAGGTCACCATGTCAGTGCTTTTCTGGACTTGGAGGAGGGGATCTTGTTCCAGGGCAGAGACCCACCTTTCAGAAAACACTCTACTGCCAGCTGACTATCTTCTGAAACCAGCTTGAGTGCCTAACAGACTGCATCTTAAGTACCAGGCAATAAAGAAGCAGATGGTCTTTCAAATGGGAAGGTCCCAGGATGTTTAAGGCCTTATAGGTTAAAACCAATATCTAATCTGGAAACCACTGTGTAATCAGTACAGTTTAGGGATGATGGGGGCGGGACACAGCTGAATATATTGTATGTTGTAAAATCAGACAATTAATTTGAGTGGATAAGTCCAAGTCTCAAGGAATGCCATATGTCTGCATCTGTATCACTGAGCTGAGATCTGTACAGTTTTCATAAGCTAAGAAGGAGAAGTTTAGACAGTGTTTGAATTGGAGATTCCCAGAGAAAAT
Organism: Sternotherus odoratus; assembly: GCA_032164245.1. Classification (NCBI taxonomy): domain Eukaryota; kingdom Metazoa; phylum Chordata; order Testudines; family Kinosternidae; genus Sternotherus; species Sternotherus odoratus. Next base: position 62,560,439 of record JAVMKO010000004.1, on the reverse strand, counting down.
GTAGTTACTGCAGGAAGTAGTTTGTGATTTTTTCCTGAGTTACCAGTGCATCATGGTGACTGGGTACTACAGGAAGGGCTATTTTGAGTGCTACTGGTCATTTCAAGATTGCATGATCATTTTTGTTAAGTCTAAGAGTTTTAACCAATTTCCCTGAACATATTCCTGTACGACTAATACAGCCTATCTAAAATCACCCCTATTGTTTCAATTAGAAACATTACTGTTCATTTCATTGTGCTAAATCAGGGGTGGCCAACCTGAGCCCAAGAAGGAGCCAGAATTTACTAATGTACATTGCCAAAGAGCCACAGTAATATGTCATCAACCCCGATCAGCTCCCCCACCACTCTCAGTGCCTCCCACCGTCAATCATTGCCTCCCCCTCCCTTCCCACACCTCCCAAACAGTTTTTTGTGGTACGCAGGAGGGTTGGGGGAAGAGAAGTGAGGGCTCTGTGAGCTCACGGGAAGGGCCAGGAAGGTGTGGAGTGGGGGCAGGACCTGTGGCAGAGCCAGGGTTTGAGATGTGAGCACCACCTAGTACACTGTAGCTCCAGCCCCAGAGTTGGTGCCTATACAAGGAGCTGCATATTACCTTCTGAAGAGCTGTGCATGGCTCCGGAGCCACAGGTTGGCCATCCCTATGCTAAATAAACAAAGAAAGACAGACAGACAAACAAAGTCCCAACATGATATACAATGTTGCTAACACAGAGAATGGCTGCTGCATTTCAGCCAGAAGTGGCTGTATTTCAATTATGCAAGTGTTTCTGCATCTGTATATATAGAGAAATATATGGTGAAATTCTGTCCACACTAAAGTCAATAGTAAAATTCTCATTTACTTCAATAAAGTCAGGAGTTCAACAATAGTCTAATAAGTGTATAAGGAACCTTCTGGATACTGGGTAATTTCAAGTGTCGTATCTTGTAGGCAAACTTTTTCAAAATTGCTGAATATATTTTAAAAGGTAGCATGGTATAATTAATAGTTACATTATATAATATATATTCACTACCACTGTTGTGAGGCATATCTCTTACATGAATATAAAAAATAATGATAAAAGCATCAACAAGTAAGAGTTTCTGATTTGTACTCTTCCAGCTTTGGTTATAACATGAGCTCAAGCCACGTAATATCTTTCTAAACATATGGAAAGGTTTAAGAATGTCTCCCTAAGGACACATTATCCTTCCATAGGATTTATTACTATTTATCAAGTAATTTCCTAAACCATCCTGAATCACTAGGTTCTATCCCCATATTAACACTTTGTAGGAAAACCTTTTTAACAGAAATTGCAGAAGCCCCTATGCATGCCCCCCAAAGAGAGAACCAAACCTTTATACACCATGAATGCAATTTTTTTCAAGGAGGAAGTAGCTCTCTGACCAGTGTTGAAATTTTCACTGATAAGAGTAACATTTCTCCTCATAAATTGTGATATTTCATATTTCCATTTTAAAGCTCAACTCTTATGCATGTCAAAGGGAATCATCTCCATAAATGTGCGTAGAATCAGAATTCTGTAAATTCTGTAAATACCCCCAATAAAAATGTTGAAATATAAATCTTATCATCTGTGGTTAACTGGGGGCCTCCAGTATATGCTGGGTTGTTTGAAACAGCTATTAGTAGGTACAAGGGCATAATACCAGAAATATACAAAGCAGCCTATGCAAAGGGCTTTTTCCTCAAATTTTCAGTTATCACTCTAAAGTAAGACACCTTTTCCCTCTGAAAACACACCCTTTGACTGATTTCTACAGGTTTATTTTATTGTGTTCTTCCCTCTTTCACAAATGTAAACACTACATTTTAAATTCTCATTGTGGACATTAGAAACTAAAAGAACAATGAATAAAAAGGAAATATGTTCCTGCAATACTTCCTGCTATAAATAAATTCCTGTTTTTACAGATGATACCATCTAATCATCTCACCTCAGGGTATGTTTGAAGGTACAAAAAATGAAAGGCAAAAGTTCTACAGACAGTGTTGTACTGCTGCAATATCAAGAAATGCCTCCCTTAAGGTAAGCACCTCACTTTACTAGATAAGAACAGTAGCGACAATAGGAAATAAAAGTTTGAGATGTGTAATTTGCATGTTTGTGTGCACATTTACTACGAACTGACACGTGATGGTACAGAGAGAGGTACATTTTCAAAATAATCAACCAATATGGTGGGCACAATTTTGCCCCTGCAATTCTGTAAAGATGCAAAATTGCAGACATAGGCTGAAATCCTGACTTCACTGAGGTCAATGGCAAAACTTCCATTGGCTTCAATGGGGCCAAAATAGTCATCTATAGATGATAAGTAATGACACTTATTTAGAAGTCTAGCTATATAATTTGAATCAGATCCAATAAATATTAAATGGATGCAACTCTAAGTGCAAACAGTTGTACCAGTATTTAGCTGTAGGGGCTAAATGGCTTTTGTAGTATTGGAGACTGATTGATACCTAGCTCTAAATCAGGGCTACCATGTTAAACAGTGGTTTCAGTATCTACAATGCTGGAAAGACATTATAGCTTTTGGGAGAATGGTGTTGCTGCAAAGTCTTCATAATAATGATAATGATTGCATCTCTCTCTCATATTTGTAATTGATACATCAAAGCTACAACCATAATTCAACTCAAATCTTGGGTTGCAGACCCATGTCACTTTTGTTTTTGCAAAATCAATACAATCCCAGTTCTGCCCATCTTCTATTTTCCTCACCTGTATTGACAACTGATATTTCCATTCAACCTACATATTTGTCACTGCAAATTATATATCACGTGTTAATGCAACAATTCTTGTTAATTTCCAGATTTAGCAATAATTTTCATTATTGCATTTGTGCTTTCATATTTGCAAAAGAAGATGAGGCAAGGTGACCAATTAAATTGGAAAGTACTAATTTTAACATTTGTTCAGTTGTCAGAAGTTGATCTTTTTTTTTACTTAAGTAAACTGCAGAGTCTAATTTAATTGAATGACAGACAAACCTTTTAGAATAAACTAAGGGGTCTGCCATGTAATCCTTACATAAGTAAAACATTCATTCTGAAGATAAAGGTAATTTTTAAAATAATTTATTATTTAACATTTGCATATAAGATTATAGCTGTTCATGCTGTGTACAGAGAGAATTAGGACATAGGCCCTGACCCTGTAAACATTTCAATTATGCTTAACTTAATGCACGAGTAGATACATCAAGTTCAGTGGAAGATCTACATAAAAAATTTGTAGGAGCAGGTATATGCCCCTTGAGCAGACCCTTACAGCTACCCATGGGTCCACTGAAGTCAAAGTGCAAACAAAGCCAGTAAGGCTTTCTTCAGTCAAGAGTCGCTGGAGTCAGCCATCATTTTAAAAAGAACCAAATTGCTAGCCTTCATGGTTGCTGAGAAAAGCTTGAAAATGTGAATCCGGATAGTTATGCATGTCCACAGCCTACTAAAGCAAGAATGCAAGGAAATGATACTATTTGCAGAGGAAATATATAAGCTCTTGTAGTAATACATATTTTGTATTGTGCATCTATTCACATTTTTAAACTATATGAAAAATATATATTCTCCTATTTATAAGAAAATGAAGATAGGGAAAAAAATAAGGAAACAGGTAATGATATAGTTGTAGTAGTTTTGGGCCAAAGTCATCCATGGAAAATCTCTGCTGAAGTCAGTGGAATTAAACCAACAATCAATTTGCTCCTTTGTGTTTATTTTAGTTAAAGCCCGAAATATAAAATCATTCTCTGTATCATTATTCTTCTGCATAAAATAAGCTCAGGCTTGATTATCCACTTGATAAATTCAAGGTTGCTGTAAGGAACTGTTGGTAAAAATGGTTTGAAGCAGGGAAAGATCAATAACCAGACATGACAGTTTAGGAAAGGCAAAAAATGTTTTTACATAATGAACACTACCACAAGGGATTGGTAAATTACATGCACAAATTTGTTGAAACCAAACTGAAAAACAAAAACACATGAACAATATCTAGAATTTTCCCACTTCCTGGAGAAATACAATATTAGGATCAAATTATTTTTCCGGTTCTATTTTCCTTGCAAAGGTATCTTGTGGTCAACTTTAGTTATTTGTGACTAAGTTGTGATTTTGTTTATGGGAAGTTAGCATTATTGGTGGACCTGAAAACTCATCAGCATTGACAGTGGTATAATCTACACCTAGATAATAATTGTTCATATAATTGTTAATAACTAATAATAATTGTCAGTCATATTACTGGGTCAGTTCAGATTCTATGTCTGGGGACTGTTTGAGCCTTTGTTCTCCGGGTCATCGTTGATCATCTTTGATCAGCCTTGTGATCACCCTACTACCCCTGTGTGATTAACGAGTGGGTAGAGCTGACCTAGCAGAGAAGGCCTTAAAAGCCAGAGGAGCAAGGGGAGCCAGTAAACAGAGGACTGCAAACAGGAGTTTGACAGGGGGCTGTAAGAGGGAGTCTTACAATATAGTGGCGATGGTTAGGAAGACTGCATCATCGGTGACAATGCTGCTCCTGTCTCCTCCACCTGCACCTGTATCCAACAGAGAACCTAACCATGGATGCCTCTACCCAGATCCTGATGTGGACTTGCAGAGATTATGGCCTGCATTTCCCACTCACAGAAAGCAAGGCTAAGGGGAACATTCTATTGTGAGAAGTGCCTGCTGGTGGAATCTCTCAGGAAGCAGGTGGGAGATCTACAGGAAGTGGTGGCTGGGCTGAAGAACATCCGTGCCCACAAGGAATTTCTCAAGAGTATTTATATGGAGACATCCAAGACTGAGGAAGCTATCCAGCTACAGAGGACTGCTGTGATGCCAGCGAAGGAGGAGGACATTGCTCTGTCATAGGGAGGTCACTGGCTGCTGGTTACTTCTGGCAGCAAGCAGTGTTCTACCCCTACTCCTAACCTACCCACCATGGTGATGGAAAAACGATATGCTGCCCTGGCAACGAGCGATGAGATAGAGGAGGAAAAGACATGTACCTCCAAGGCTGGGAGGATCCCAAACACCACTCTCAGGAGGAAACATAGCGTAGTGGTGGTGAGTGACTTGCTTCTGAGGGGGATAAGGTACACATCTGTCACCCTGACATGACATCCCAGGACGTACATTGCCTGACGAGATGTTACAGAGGGATTGTGGAGGATCATCTGGCCCTCTAACTACTATTCCATGCTACTCATCTATGTGGGCACTAATGATACTGCAAGGTATGACCCTCAGAAGATCAGAGGTGACTACAGGGCTCTGCGAGTAAGGGTGAAGGAGTTGTGAGTGCAGGTGGTGTTTTCTTTGATCCATCTCATCGACGTTAGGGGCCCAGGTGGAGCTCTATGCATCCTGGAGGTGAATGCCTGTCTGCAAAGATTGTGTTGCCAGGAGCGCTTTGGCTTATTTGACCATGGGATGCTATTCCAGGAAGAAGGACGGCTAAGCAGGGATAGCGTTCACCTATTGAGGAAGGGAAAGAGCATATTTGGGTACAGACTAGCTAATCTAGTGAAGAGGACTTTAAACTAGGTTTGAAGGGGGCACGTGACCTAAACTCACAGGTATGTCAACAACATGGAGACCTGGGAGAAGGATCAGAATTTGGGGGGAGCATGGTCTGTTATAGCAGGGATAAAGGAGAGACAACACAGAACTGGAGGGGAAAATCAAATCAGTATCTTGATATCTGTATATTAATGTGAGAAGTATGGGGAATAAGTGGGAAGAACTTGAAATACTAGTAGATAAACACAGCTATGACATAGTTGGAATCACAGAGACTTGGTGGGATAATATGCATGATTGGAATATTGGTAAAGAAGGGTACAGCTTGTTCAGAAAGGACAGGCAGGAAAAAAAGGGAGCAGATGTTGCCTTATATATTTAAAATGTGTACAAATGGACTGAGGTTGAGATGGAAATAGGAAACAGACTTGTTGAAAGTCTCTGAGTAAGAATAAAAGGAGTAAAAACAAGGATGATGTCATGGTAGGGGTCTACTACAGACCACCTAACCAGGAAGAAAGGGTGGATGAGGCTTTTTTTAAACAACTAACAAAATAATCCAAAGCACAGGACTTGATGGTAATGGGGGACTTCAGCTACCCAGACATCTGTTGGGAAAATAACACAGCAAGGCACAGATTATCCAACAAGTTCTTGGAATGTATTGGAAACATTTTTTTTAATTTCAGAAGGTGGAGAAAGCTACTAGAGGTGAGGCTGTTCTAGATTTGATTTTGACAAATAGGGAAGAACTGGTCGTGAATTTGAAAGTGGAAGGCAGCTTGTGTGAAAGTGATCATGAAATGATGAGTTCATGATTGTGAGGAATAGTAGGAGGGAGAACAACAAAATAAAGACAATGGATTTAAAGAAGGCAGACTTTAGAAAAGTCCATGAGTTGGTAGGTAAGATCCCCTGGGAAACAAGTCTAAGGGGAAAAACAATTGAAGACAGTCGGCAGTTTTTTAAAGAGACATTATTAAGGCTAGAAGAACAAACTCTCCTGTGTAGAAAAGATGGGAAGTATGGCAAGCGACCACCCTGGCTTAATCAGGAGATCTTCAATGATCTAAAAATAAAAAAAGAATCCTACAAAAAGTGGAAACTAGATCAAATTACAAAGGATGAATATAAACAAATAACACAAGTATGTAGGGAGAAAACTGGAAAGACCAAGACACAAAATGAGATCAAACTAGCTAGACACATAAAAAGGGTAACAAGAAAACATTCTACAAATACATTAAAAGGAAGAAGATGACCAAGGACAGGGTAGGCCCATTACTTAATAAGGGAGCTGGGGAGAATAACAGAAAATGTGGAAATGGCAGAGGTGCTTAATAACTTCTTTATTTCGGTTTTCTCCAAAAACGTTAGTAGCTATTGGATGTCTAACATAGTGAATGTCAGTGAAAATGAGGTAGAATCAGAAGCTAAAATTGGAAAATAAGTTAAAAATTACTTAGACAAGCTAGATGTCTTAAAGTCACCAAGGTCTGATAAAAAGCATCCAAGAATACTCAAGGAGCAGAGTGAGGAGACATCCAGGTTGCTAGCAATTATCTTTGAAAAGTCATGGAAGTTAGAAGAGAGTCCAGATGACTGGAAAAGGGCAAATAGTGCCAATCTCTAAAAAGGGAAATAAGGACAACCTGGGAAATTACAGATCAGTCAGTTTAACTTCTGTATCTGGAAAGATAATGGAGCAATCAATTTGCACACACCTAGAAGATAATAAGGTGATCAGTTACAGTCATCATGGATTCGTCAGGAACAAATTGTGTCAAACGAACCCGAAAGCTTTGTTTGCCAGAGTCATAAGCCTTGTGGATAAGGGGGAAGTGGTAGACATGGTATATCTTGACTTTAGTAAAGCTTTTGATACTGTATCACGACTGTCTCTCAAACAAACTAGGGAAATGCAGCCGAGATGGAGCTAGTATAAGGTGGATATAAAACTGGTTGGAAAACCATTCCCAGAGAGCAATTATCAGTGGATCATAATCACATTGGTAGGGCATAATGAATGAGGTCCTGCAGGGATTAGTTCTGGGTCTGGTTCTGTTCAATATCTTCATCAGTGATTTAAATAATGGAATATAGAGAGTACAGTTATAAAGTTTGTGGATAATACCAAGCTGGGAGATGTTGTAAGTGCTTTGGTGTATAGGATTAACACTCAAAATGATCTGGAGAAATGGTCTGAATGAGTAAGTATGCAATTCAATAAGGAGAAGTGCAAATTACTCTGCTTAGGAGGGAACACACATACAAAATGTGAAAAAAACTGCCAGTGTAACACTGTTCCAAAAAAGCAAACATCATTCTTGGATGTATTATCAGGAATGTTGTAAGCAAGACACAAAAAGTAATTCTTCCACTCTGCTCCATGCTGATTAGGCCTTAACTGGAGTATTATATCCATTTTGGGGTGCCACATTTCAGGAAAGATGTGGACAAACTGGAGAAAGTCCAGAGAAGAGCAACAAAATTGATTAAATGTCTAGAAAACATGACTTCTGAGGGAAGATTGAAAAACATTGGTTTGTTTAGTCTGGAAAATCAAAGCCTGAGTGGGGACATAACAGTTTTCAGGTACATAAAAAGTTGTTAAAAGGAGTAGGGAGAAAAACTTTTTTCTTAATCTCTGAGGATAGGACAAAAATCAATGTGCTTAAATTGCAGCAAGGGAAGTTTAGATTAAGTTTTAATTTTCATTAGGAAAAATTTCCTGTCAGGGTGGTGTGACAGATTGCCTTCTCACCCCTCCTCAGGAACAGACAGGAAACCCTTCTTTGCTCCAAACAGTGCTCTTTAATTCACAGTGCAAGACCCCACCACCAATATATACAGCTTTGTACAGTCCTTCAGCGTACAGCTCTACAGCTCACAGCATACAACTCTTGGTAGTTCAGCTCTACAGCTCTAAACATACAGCTCTAAATAGCTCTAAACATACAGCTCTAGACAGCTCAAACGTCCGGCTCTAGACAGCTCAAACGTCTGGCTCTGAATAGCTCAAACCACACACCCCCAGGCTTCCTTCCTGGCAGCCTTATTTCCCCCAGAGGAGGCTGCCAGGTGCAACCCATACAATTGATTGCTCTGCAGCCCAGGTGGCTTATTAGGCTTTCTGCACCTGAGGTTTGCAGAGGGCTTTTCTCCCTCTTAAAGGGGCGGCAGGCTGGGTCAAGACCACCCTGCCACAGTGGTTAAGCACTGGAATAAATTGTGTAGGAAGATTGGGGAGTCTCCACCATGCAGAAGATTTTTAAGAGCCAGTTAGACAAACACTGGTCAGGAATGGTTTACTTAATACTTAATTCTGCCATGAGTTCAGGGCACTGCTGTAGATGACCTCTCACGGTCCCTTCCAGTCCTATGAGTCCATGATTTCTGTATTTTCTCTAGATTGTTTTTCCTGCCACCAACTCATCCACAAATGCAGACACTGAATGAGGGAATAATTTAAAATTTGCCACTGTCACCAATTGGTGACCATGTCCTTTTCGGTATGGAACATTCTGTATGGCAGAATTTGGGGACTTGACTCAATACCCATTTAAATCAGTGAGAATCTTTCCATTCCCGCAGAAGCTGAAGATTTACCTCCAGAATGGAGTGGGCTAGATCTCGCTTATAAATAAGGACCCCTTATTTTGCTAATTTGATTAATATATTTCATTTTCTTATCATGGTTATGCTCCTCCAATTAATGTCACTATAGTTAAATGGAAATTCACATTCATCTTATTTTAACTGAGATACTAACAAGCGCCAAATGATTAAGTATAATCTAATTTAGGTATCACATTATCTGATTATCAGAACACCTCACAATCATTCATGAATTTTCCCCTCAAAAAGTCCCTGTTAGGTAGGTAGATATTATTATCCACATTTCAAAGCTAGGGTACTGATGTATAGAAAGTTCACTTGCACAAGATCTTACAAAGTTTCTGACAGAATCAAATCAGTATTTCCCAACTTCCAGACCTAACCACAGACCATCTGTTCATCATAGATATAGTTCTATAATATTTATCATCACTTAAGGATCCTTCATTATTTTATAAAAGATATAATCTCTAGTAAAATATTTAATCTCTGAGTCTATCATTTCACAGCTTGAAATCATATTATGGTAAACGATCAGTTTTTCAAGAAACAAAGCTTATTTATAGCTGCTAATAGTTTGATGCCTCATTTAACACTTATGTTCAATGGTTTTTTATTTAGCTTGGTGACCATTCTCTAAACCAAGGAAATAGTTGTTTATTTTTGAACTCAACCAAAAATTATTGCAAGGGAAATTTTGAGCACTAAATGTAGTGAACCATTATTATATGCCGTTTTCTACAGGACCACATCGGCTGGTAGGTAGTCAGTGCCACCAAGTGTTATTATAAAGACTACTTTTATTAAACCCTTTATCCTACTAGGTACAGTATCTGGCTTCAAAGAAGTATTGTATAGATATGTACATTATGTATTTTATGTCAGAATATTTTTATCAAGGCAATACTATTATTTTTGGACTTTATTTAGACACAGTACAGACAGAACAATAGTCCTCTTTTTTTTCTGCTGGACTTGGTTTGTAAATACAAGTGGTGTGCAGTACACAAGAACGTAAGAAAAGTCATGCTGGGTCAGACCAGTGGTCCATCAAACCCAGTATCCTGCCTCTGATAATGGCCGGTGCCAGATGTTTCAAAGGGAATGAACAGAACATGTCAGTTATCAGGTGATACATTCCCTGTCATCTAGACTCAGTTTCCGGCAGTCAAAGGCAACCAGAGGATTAGGTTGTGTCCGTGACTATCTTGGCTAATATCCATTGATGGACCTATCCTCCATTAATTGATCTAAATGTTTTTTGAATCCAGTTAATTTTTTGGGCTTCACATTATCCCCTGGCAACAAGTTGCACAGGTTGAGTGTGTGTTGTGTAAAGAAGTACTTCCTTTTGTTTGTTTTCATCTTGCTGCATATTGCTTTCATTGGATGATCCCAGGTTCTTGTGATATGTGAAGCAATAAATAACACTTCCCTATTCCCTTTATCCACACAGTTCATGATTTTACAGATCATAATCCCCCTTAATCATCTCTTTTCTAAAATGAACAGTCCCAGTCTTTTCAATTTCTTTTCATATGGAAGCAGTTCCATACCCCAGTCATATTTTTTGCCCATCTCTGTACCCATTGCAATTCTAATTCAACATCTTTATTTGAGTTGTGGCAACCTGCACTTCATGATGTGGGTGTACCATGGATTTACATAGTGGCATTTTGATATCTTCTGATTTATTATCTATAACTTTCCTGATGGTTTCTAATATTCAATTAGCTTTTTTGAGTGCCATTGCACATTGAGCAGACATTTTCAGAGAGCTATCTATAATGACTCCAAGATCTCTTTCTTGAGTAGTAAGTGCTAATGTAGACAACATCATTTTGTATGTATAGGTGAGATTAATTTTTCCAATGTGCATAGCTTTATACTTAACACTTAATTTCATCTACCCTTTGTTGCTCAATCACTCAGTTTTGTGAGATCCCTTTGTTACTCTTCAAGATTAGCTTTGAACTTAACTATCTTGAATATTTTTTTGTATTACCTGCAAACTTTGTCACCTCACCATTTACTCACTTTTCCAGATAATTTATGAATATGTTGAACAGCACACGTACCAGTACAGACCCCTCTATTGCATTGTGAAAACTGACCATTTATTCCTACCATTTGTTTTCTGTCCTTTAATCAACTACTGATCCAGGAGAGGATCTTCCTTCTTGTCGCATGACAGCTTAACTCTTCTTAAGAGCCTCTGGTGTGACCTTGTGCAAGGCTTTCTGATAGTTCAAGTACACTATATCAACTTGATCATCCTTGTCTGCATGTATATTCTACGGATTCCAAAAATTCTAGTTGCATAAAATAACCTGTGTAAAATGCATGAGTTTTCTGGGCGTCAACCAGGAAACTATTATATATTATAAATTAATATATATGGGGGAAAATGAAAGTTATATTTCTAAAGAGTTTACCATAAAGAAAAGAGATATTAACTAGATTAGATAATCTTAAACACTTTTTTACAGAAATACTTTAAATATGTATTTTAAAGGACTATAATTTCCAAAATATTTAGAGCTTGTATTGGTTCATCTAATTTATTCTGAGTGTTCAGACAGAGTGTACTGTACAGACAGTCCATTCAGTTATGGAAATAATGAATGGGGAAGCCCTACAATTCCACTTGGCTAGGCCATGTCAATGCAGAATTGTATCTTCTATGTGTATTTGAGGGTTTTCTGAGTGCTTTGTCTAGTCTAACTCAAGCAGTGGGGCTTCCAATACATTATTTCTTATTTTAATAGTATTGACTTTAAAGACACTATTACCGATATATAGTCCCAAAATCTTTCTGCTAAATTCCATCCCATTGCTCCCAGTTTCTTTTCATTGCCACTTGTTCCTCTACTAACTTTTCATTCTCCAATGAAAATGGTTCCTATATCCCACCTCATCTAGTATTCATTTGTCTAAACTATACATGGTAAATTCAGGTGGTGAGTGCAGGCTGATCCCTAAAACTGAATAGTGAGCGCATGGCTTTTCTGGCATTGACTGAGCGACAGGCAAAGAAATCAGTGAGAAATTGATGTGAGCAGAGATAAAGGGGGAGAACATGGGAAGTTGTATTATACAGAGAGTGATGGTGACCCTGACTTTAAGATTGGTCAATTTATACTTTCATTTATAACGATCTTTCTGCTGATTTTTGAAGAGCTCTAGGCTCAGAATCTCATTGGTTTATAGACCCCTACCTCTTTTGGAGAGTTAGACGCTGGGAGTGAAGGGTCTAAATATCTGAGAATCTGGGCCGTAGTGCCTCTGAGTTTTGCAATAGAAAGTTGACAAGAAACAAAATTCTGGGGTCAAATGACCTTTTTCATTAAAATTAGTTCATATTAGCCATTTTCAAAAATCACATCCTCATCAAAGCTTTTTAGAGAATTCCTGTTAAAATTGTTGAACTGCACTGATTATGTCACTCAGCATCTTTCTGAAATCTTCAGACATGAGACAAAATAGATTATCACCTTTGTTTTTTTCTCCCTTCAAGTACATAGACAAAAGTACACTGAATTAGGAGTTTGAGTTCTAGAGTCTCTTCTTCTACTAGAAGTGACAAAGAGTTCTGTGGCACCTTAAAGACTAACTAAAGACTAACTAAGTCTTCTACTAGATCCCTCTAAAAGGTTATACAAGGACATTTCTGATAGAGATGAGAAGAGGGAAACAGACATCTGCCTACACTTTATCATATAATCCACTAATAGAGTGTGAATAGAAATGATGTGGGGAAAGAAAAGCTAAACTTAAATAATGTTTAATAGAAACTTCTAGAAAACAACAGCTAAACTAAAAATAAACTAAAGTGCTACATGCTATCATCAAGTTTGCTCAGTTACTTTGAAATTTGACATTCAGTGCCCGAAGTCCAACATCATCCTGTGCACCTCACATAAAACCACTAGCATAACCTAACAAAAGGGAATTCTTGAATCTTCTATTTTTGTGTTAAAAGAGCTTAGTAAAGGGACACTGTTCAGATGAAATGTGGTGGGATTAACACAAAACAATAGAATATAATTAGAAAAAGACAGCTTTAGAAGGAAGATTTTGAGGCCAAATTAATGTTAACTTTTTGTGGAATATACTCAGAGTTTCTCTTCCAGAATCTCTTTTCTAATTGGTCAGTATAATGTTACTTAACATTATTCTGTGGTTCTTCTATCCACTTCATTAGCTTCCACAGCTTTGTAGTCACTTGGGAGTTCCATCCATATATGAATTTTCCACATCTGTTGGTTAAATTAGAGATCCAAATGCAAACTCTAGTGCTAAAAAATTCTGTGGATTTGTGAGTGACAATCCCTGGAGGGCTTTAGGTCCATAAACTAATATGAGATAAATATAGTGGAGTAGAGAATGGTATTTTTACCTGTGATACACAGACTTGTTCATGTTGTTAATGGAAAACTGTATTATGTTAATGGAAAACTCCATTTCCCTAACATCACCTCCACAAATTTTCAAAAAATGATTAGCATTTCTATGAATTAATAAATGCAGAACTTTTTTGAATAATTAATTTGGCATCATCTTTTAAAAGTATATAGTTCTAAAATGAGGAAAATTGAAGATATTCTTTAATTTTTATATAAAGACTTACACTGATAGGGAATTGTAAATTCAAATATGAGCTAAGGGATTAGCATTTGATGACATATGGCATCCTTGTCAATGAAGTGAGAGGCATGTCACACAGACAATAATCTTTTTGGGATATTTCATGCCACAAGATAGCAGTGTTGTGGTACAATCTATGTAATTTGCCACAGCTAAATCACTAAGCATGGGATCAGTTTTGCTCCCACTAATGTCAATATAATGTTTGCCCTTGACTTGAAAGGGAGCAGAAAGGTGCCCGATATGTGTGGCACACTTTCATTTCAGTGACATGTATGCCAGATGCCACAAAATATCACAATCCTTACTACACAATATTACAGTGCGCAAGAATCAAATTTAATTGAGATTTTAGAAGCAGCCTGTCTCTCATATGCTGAATGACAAGGTCAGGATAAGACTGAATGGACACATTCTGTGACAGATTCTTACAACCTTGGGCAGACAATATTGGCTGCTCTAAAGATGCCAGAAGAGAACTCATTATCATTGCTATATACTGTTGGCCTCTATTTGTGATATGTTTTGTAAATAATATTCAGGGTAATACATACAGGAGCAGAACAACTGTTAATATTGGCCATTGGAATACTTCCATTTATGATAGTTATAGTGCTAAGGACTGCTAAAAAGAAAATTTCTAAAATGTTTCCACTCTAAGCCTCTGCTTTCAATTGCTCATAACTTTCTAAAGTTTCATTAATCAAATTGAAATTTACATGGAACAACAAAATCATTATGTACACAGGCCACATAGAATAATAACTAGCAATTTTACTGTTTTATTGAAAAGCTCTATTGCTTCCATGCTTTGGAGCAGGGACTTTAAATTTGGCACTGAAGATCACCCGGTGTCACAGGGGTATCTTTTGCAATTCCTCTGAATATCTGCCCACATTTGGATGAGCTATAAGACTCTGAAAAATCTCCATTCACACATGTTCAGTAGAGAATAAGCTGAAGGGGAGGGGGCAGAACTAACTATCAGAGCATGCTATGCTCAGAACCTGGAACTGAATCCATTATTCCTGAGTCTTAGCTTGTTATCAGCAAATAGCTGTGAACCCCCTTTCAAAGTATGTTGAAAGGGGGGTGGGGGGATAGCTCAGTGGTTTGAGCGTTGGCCTGCTAAACCCAGGGTTGTGAGTTCAATCCTTGAGGGGGCCATTTAGGGATCTGGGGCAAAAATCCTGCTAGTGTAGGCAGGGGGATCCTGCTAGTGTAGGCAGGGGACTGGACTCGATGACCTTCAAGGTCTTTCCAGTTCTAGGAGATTGGTATATCTCCATTTATATTTTTTTTTATATATATATGCATCTCTTTTCCCATGCTAGTGGCAGGTTTGCATAGAAGATAACTGCCTTTTACTGCTACCATAGATGACCGTATATACTGTGGATCTCAATTCTGCTGATGACCCCTCTGGGGTATGGAATCAGTATTATTCCCAGATGATGACGTTTTTGGTTGGGTATTTTTTCTATCAATTCTTAAGTTTAAAAAACAAAATCAAACAAACTAAAATGCAGGAAAGTTTGTCTTGTGCATGGAATAAGCCAGAGATCCTGTGCAAAAAATTGTATGTGATTTAAAAAAAAAAGAATATACTATGCACAAGGCAGATACATTAAGGTTGCACAGGCTATGTTTAATTCTGGCACTTCCCAATTCATGAGTGCTGGACTTTGTAACCTTCACATACTTTTAACATAGTGTCAAATGCTCTCTCATGCCACATATGTTACATAATGTCAAAAAACAATATCCACATCCCCGACAGACATTTTTAACAGATAGTATGATTCACAGAGCAGCAGTAAGAGCCTGTTCATGAATACCAATTCAAAGGCAGAGAAACAAGAAGGGAAACCAAGGGGAAAAAAAGTAGGATAGTGAAGCAATTAAAAAAAATCATGATTAATTGCACAATATCCCCCCCCCCCCATTTTCAGAGATAATGCTGCCCATTTCTTGTTCAGAATGTCACCTGAAAGTGAGAACAAGTGTTCTCATAGCACTGTTATAGATGGCGTTGCAAGCTATGTATGTGCCAGAGTCACTAAAGATTCATATTTATTTTCAGGCTTCAAACACCATTCCAGAGAACATGCATCCATGATGATGACAGGTTCTGTTTGATATCAATCCAAAATGGTGAGGACTGATGTACATTCATTTTTTATTATGAGAGTCAGGTGCAACAAACATAAGGTTGATTTTTGTTTTTGGTGGTTCAGGTTCCTTAGTTTCCACATTAGAGGATTGCTATTTTAATACTTCTGAAAGCATGCTCCACACCTCGTCCCTCTCAGATTTTGGAAGGTACTTCAGATTCTTAAACCTTGGGATGAGTGCTGTAGCTATCTTTGGAAAAATGGCATTGGTACCTTCTTTGTGTTTTGTCAAATCTGCAGTGAAAGTGTTCTTAAAAGGAACAACATGTGCTGAGTCATCACCTGAGACTACTATAATCTCTCTATATAAAAGTCAAATGGTGTATACGTGTGTGTGTGTATGCGTGCGTGCGTGTATGTATGCTGCCTTACTCCTTCCACACCGTTTGAGCTAGAGACTTGAAATTTGGTACAGTTATAGGCTTTAGGGTCCTATTCAGGGTAAAGATCAAAAAAATTTCAAATCTCATCTCTGACGCCCCCCAGGGGTGAAATTCTTTAAAGCCCATTCACATCAGCTGGGCAGCAGGTTAACACCTGCTGTTCTCTGTGACATAGTTATGATGTAATAATACCCCCCTCCAACGGACCCCACACTCACTCAGCTCTCTACACCCTCTCCCCCCTAACAGCCCCCCCACTCGCTCAGCTCTTTCCCCCCCCCACAGATCCCGCACTCGCTCAGCTCTCTCCCACCACCCCCCTCCAACAGCCCCCCAACTTGCTCAGCTCTCTCCCCCCTCAGGTAAGAATAGAATTTTTTTTAAATCTCCCCCCCACCCCCACTCCAATGGCCCCCACACTCGCTCAGCTCTCTCCCCCTCCCCCCCACTCCAATGCCCCTCCCACTCGCTCAGCTCTCTCCCCCCTCCCACGCCCCCCCACTCACTCAGCTCTCTCCCCCTTCAGGTAAGAATCATTTTTTTTAAATCTCACCCCCCTCCAACGGCCCCCGCACTTGCTCAGCTCTCTCCCCCCTCCAACGGCCCCCCCACTCGCTCAGCTCTCTCCCCCCTCAGGTAAGAATCAATTTTTTTTTAAATCTCCCCCTTCCCCCCCTCCAATGGACCTCACACTCACTCAGCTCTCTCCCATGGACTCGAGCAACGCCGGGTATTTTTGCTAGTATGAAATATATGTCAGAATGTGGGTAAAACAGAGCCGGAGATGTACAATTGTCCTCTCCAAGGAGTTCAGTCACAAATATAATTAATACAATTGAAATCAATATATTTGAAAATGTAGAAAAATCTCCAAAATTATTTAATACATTGCAATAGGTATTCTATTGTTTAACCGTGTGCTTAAAACTGTGATTAATCACAATTAATTTTTTGAGTTAATTGTGTGAGTTAACATTGATCGATCAACAGCCCTAAAAAAAAGCCAGGAACAATATCAATCTGCAGTTTAGGTTTTAAAATCCTCACCCTGTTCTCTTTTCCTCACATAGTAGTTGTCTTAGTTGTTTTATAGTTTAGCTGGCTTAGGTAATAGGTGTAAATCAAATAGATCTTTCTCTTTATAAAAAATAATATAAAATGTAAGAAGTAAATCAAAGGATTCCATATTTTAATAAATATTTGGACAAAGTTAAATGTTATTTATTTTCCTAGTCTTAGAGTAGTCACTCAGTTTATCTCTTTCCATTATGTGATGAAGGAAGGCATGTCTGCGATCCCACACCTATTATTTATTTTCCATATATTTTCACTTATTTGTATATCTTTATTTTTAATAAAGCTAGAATAAATCACTCCAAAGGCTCAAACTTAACCAGTACTCAGTACTTAACTAGTACTTAACCAACTCAGATACTGACTCACTCCCCTATGCTGCCTCCCCAGAAAGACTGAGTTAAAAAAATCACTCTCTACATATATTAACTATTATTTTACTTTCTTTTTTACATATTGATATAATTATAGTAAACATGATGTAAGATTTAATAAGTTAAAATAAACTTCTGCTCTAAAAAGTTACTAAAAATAGCATCACAGAATTCTAACTTTATTGTTCCTCAAAAACTCCAAATAAAATTGGTCCTATATAGAAATAAAATAGATTTTTTTCTAACTACTAGATGGATTGATTTTCAATCTTATCCTAGGATATCAGTGCCAAACTGGGCTATCTCTAGCTTATGAATCACTAATAATGATAGTTCTGCATGCCGACTTCTGCCTTCACTTACCTGCATGCAACTCCATTTTCCTCAATAGGCTTCCATAGGTATAATCCAGAGCATAATATATAGACACTAGTGGACATTAAATTCTCATGGTGCATTTTACAAGAATAAACATGGTGGGTTTGGTTATATGACCACAGCGGGTGGCTGATTCCCAAAATAACTGGTGAGGCTGCACGTAGCAAGTTGCTCTTACCACCTTTCCACTCCAGACTTCCTGCCTTCCTTCATTATATTTTCAAAGTGAAAAGCTGGGACACTGTGATTAGAGTAGGGAGGAGGAGTATCATAGGGAAATAGGTTGTAAGGGTCAGAGGAAGTGGGAAGAAAAAAGGACTGACTTTTCACAATGAAATACTGGGACACTTTGCAATAAAAGTGCAGGGTAGGATAAAAATGTATTTGTCTCTTTGTGACCCTGAACTTTTTTTTCCCATTCCCAATGTTTCCTCTTTCAAGATAACCCTTATTTTACCATCTCCAGCACATATTACCAGTTCATCCCCTTTCAGCAATTGATTCCATTCCTTCTGGCACTTAATCCTGTCAACACAACCCATCTCCCTTCCAGCTCACAGACTAGGCCCCAGACTGAGAGCTACTCCATACCTCCATACTGAAACTTCACTGCTCAGGACCACCTTCACCTATTGAAAACTCTCCATTCAAAAACCCTGGGCTCAGAACAACTCCAGCAGATGAACATATAACCCTCCATGCTTGGAATGCTTCTCCTTCTATTTCCTACATGAAGGCAACCATTAGGGAACACAGAAACCCCTGTTACATGTTGCTGGAAAAATAAGAGTAGATTTGCCCCTGCAAGGCTGAAGCTGATCTTAATTACCACTACCACAGCAGGGATGCCATGTTCCATGCCTCTTCCAAATGCTAGAGACTCCAGAGACAGGAGGAAGCCCTGTATTTTTCCTCTATAGTGAACACCTGAATTAATTGCACAGAAGCCTCTGTTGCTTCCTGTGAATAGAACCCCCTCTGATTTGTTGCTTGCAGTCTATGTGCTGCTGGATAAGAACTCCCCTGGCAGCAGCAGCACCAATATGTGACTAATCATTGATGGGTACCAGCCATGCCTGTTTGACAAGATTCCAACTTCCATAATTACAGTCCAACTACCTAAAATGTCACTCTATAATTTCAGTCAATAAAGTTACTCTTCCTGTCAGTCACCTACCAAAGACATATAGCACTGGATTTCACCTCAGAGGTGACTGCATTTCAGAGTAGGTAACTAATCTCTGTGCATACAGTATTAGTGTTGCCAACTCTTGTGATTTTATCATAAATTTCATGTTGTTGGGTGTTTCCTTAAATCCCCAGTTCCTAAAGACAAGAGTTCATGTGAGAATCTCAGCTTTCATTTTCAACAAGGAAGTTTCTTGCCCTCATGCTTGCAGAGACGAGCTTGAAAACAACCCAGGTATAACCTAAGTATAATCTACTAGCTCAAAAACCTATAAGAAAAAAACCCTCCATGTTTATTACATTTTAAAAATCTCATTTTTAAGCCAATCCCATGCTTTTGGGGAATCTGACTCATGATCTTTGAATACTTGAGTTCAGTAATACTGCAACTTGTAATTTACTTTGGGATATTAATGGACAAAAGGTATAAGGAGTTATTTCAAATAAAAAGTGGGGAGGTTTAAAAACAGAGAAGATATGAGTATTCATCTAACACAGAATCAACACACTGAGAACAAAGCAAATCAAGGAACCAAAGGACATAAAGAGCAAAATTCTTTTATTTGCTTATGCACCAATGCTAGGAGCTTGGGTAGCAAGAAGAATTGGAATGGCTCATGTATGAACATAAATTTGATCTAGCTAGATTAATTTAACTGGGGTTTGACAAACACACTTATTTCAATCAAACACTGTATTGGTTTATAGTAAAAATAAAACAAGTTTATTCAACAAAAGGACATATAATGGTATGACAAAGTCATACCAAGTATAAGGACTAAAGAAAGAAAAGATTACAAGCAAACAAGACTAAAAATTAATTTGAGCAAGTTACAATCTTTGCCTAAGAATGTTTCTCAGTTCCCAGAGACTTCAATCTCTAAATTGTAGGATCCAAAGTTCTATGATTTCAAGAGCTCTGGGTTCTTTAATCATCAAAATGATTAATACTAAAATGGTTTTCTGTTTTTGCTTATATCCCCCAAAGTTCACTGATCCTTTTACATGAGGCAGGAAGGCTTCCTGGGGGTGAAGTCCCCAGCCCACATTGAGATTGTTAAGTATTCATCTTTCTCCTCTTGCTTTCCTGATGGCTCTGTCTACCTTGCATGTAAATTTGCTTTTGTCAGTCTTTGGTCACTTCTTGCCTAATTTATCTTGGAGACACATTCAAGCAGCAACAGGCATGGGTTAGGAATTGGTTGCCAAATACATTTCAAGAACATGTTTGCAGCATGTTATGTATAAAGTCTTATATGAGTTTACCATCCATATATCACATAATGATTTTCAGTGTTCCCAGTTTGTATGTGATACTTCACATATTACCTTTTAGATACAGATTATGACAACAGTATCAGAGGGATAGCCAGTTTATTCTGGATCTGCAAAAGCGACAGAGTCCTGTAGCACCTTATAGACTAACAGATGTATTAGAGCATCCGACGAAGTGGGTATTTACCCTCAAAAGCTTATGCTCTAATACATCTGTTAGTCTATAAGGTGCCACCGGACTCTTTGTTGATTATGACAACAGTGTGTGAGGTGTAGAGATTATGTCAGGCCTGACGAGCTGCTGACACAGAGGATAACTTGTTTGCAATCCATACATAGTTACATGGGGAACAAATGTTTAATAATGTCCCTTCAGTCTAGCACAGAAAGGTATGACATGGTCCAATGGCTGAGAGTTGACACTAGGGCCCGGTCTATGCTAGCGGGGAGGGTCGACCTAAGATATACAACTTCAGCTATGTGAATAATGTAGATGAAGTCGACACATCTTCCATCGACTTACTTACCGTCCTCACGTGGCAGCAGTCGACAGTGGGCTCCCCCGTCGACTCTGCCTTGTGCCTTTTGGCGAGCTGGAGTTTCGGAGTTGATGGAAGTGCTTCTAGGGATCGATTTATCGCGTCCTGATGAGACACAATAAATTGGTCCCCAATAGATCAATCTCTATGCATTAATCTAGCTGGTATCAATTTTCATTACAATTAAGGGGAAGACTTTGCTGCCAGAGAAAATGCTGATTGATTAGCATTGTGATGGACATCCCTAGAAGCATTGTAAAAATATTCAAAAGCATTACTTGAGGAACATCATGGTACAACAACCTGTGTGCATGTGGATATTTTGGGCATGCAGGGTTACAAGCACATAATATTATTAAAAACCAATCCCTTGTTATTGTGGATATTTCCTAGCTTTGCTCCTTGCATATCATATTTTTTATCTTTTCAAGCTGGAAAGGTAAGAGTTAATACTGAGAGTTTAAATTTGGCCCTACAAGATCATTAGTCTAATCTGTTAAATACAAAGATTGTACTGGCAGGTCTTTGATTTTATTAATGCCCATGGTATCAAAACAACAAGTTTGTCATTATGATTACAAAATGCACAGATGGACAAATATGCATTTTTCATTTTGGATTTTATTTATTTATTTTTAGAGAAGCCTTTGAGGCTGTCCTACTGGTAGAATATTTTCCAAGTGTTATGTGGAGCTTTCTAACAAGATATAGGCTTTTCTATACTAAAGCACTGCATTTAAGTTTTCACATACTTCTTCCTTTCTTTCCTTCTTCTTCTTCTTCTTCTTTTTTTTTTTTTTTTGCAAAACATGGAGAAGGATTTTCTTGGCTAGAATTTTAGTTTTCTAGTTCACTTTGTAGGTAAGATTGAGTACTTATGAGCTTCAGGATTGCTCAGTGGAGAACACTGTATGGGAATTCTGGAGGTTTGTCTGTAAGGTCAGGATCCAGGATCATGAACTCTGTAAAGTCAAGTATGGTAACTTATTTGAAATTCCCCTGAACAAATGGATGTGATCTGAATGCATATATTGCTCTTACTCAATATTTATTCTTGATTGGCAGCCCTGTACTATTATGATGTGGATGTTAGCTGCTTGTCTGTAATTTTCAAAATTCATTGTTATTAGCAAATAGAACTGAGAATTAATTGAAACAGCATTGGATCTGAGTGGGGTGTAACTAGAAGGTTATAGTATTTACACAGTGCTGTATATGGCATTTAATGCCAAAGCCACATGCACGTGTGAGAGAAAAGTGGGCTCTGTACAAGAGGAAGGTCAAAGAGATATTCTGAGTGCTTCATTATTGAGCATCAGGGAAGACTTCTCTTAGAATCACTTTGGGAGTATACACACTTTGAAGAGAGGCAATGTGCACTGTTGACATCTGCTTTAGTCCACTGGCAATGTAAAAGGGCACCAGTCCTCTTTGGAAAGACTAGTACTACTGTTGACACTGTGCTTTGGACTCCTGCTTCAGGGCAGAGTACTCCTTCAAATATCATGAGATTTTTTTAAAAATTGTCATTTTGTATTTACCTTCAGTGTTGTGTGTCTTTAGGGTTCAAGAATTCAAATTATTCTTCGAAACTGTAAGGACTAGAAATTTACTTTTTTATGCTAAATAAAAACAGGAACTCACTTGGTTACCAGAGCTGGGGCTTTATGAAAACACCAAATATTGTGAAACTTGGAATAACATTACAAGAGCTATACTTGAATGTATCTTAAGCCTGTGTATAAGGGATGGTAGGGAAGAGGGAGTCTTTCTTACTTACTCGCCCATTGGACTTCTCAGCATAGTCAGCTACAATCTGGCACTTAATTAGCATTGCAGAGACTATGGGAGGAGGGAGCTGGCACTCTGAGTTCAGCTGGATCAATAAGGGTTTTCCAATGCATTAATGTATTTCATTCGAAGAACATGTGAATAACTACTCCAGAGTTGAAGGAAGCTTTTGAGCTTGTGTTAGCCTCTTGTTAACAACAGAGCTGGCCTTTGAGCCTTATGAAGGAAAATACGAACTGTCCTTGAAAAAAAAATATTTCTAGCCTTGAAAACAAACAATTGTAAATCTAACACTAGGGTTGACACAGTCTAGTTCTTCTGAAGGAGACTTGGCGAATCTAATGATTCTCACCATTACCCCTGCTATACTTGTAATATAAAATGTGTTGCTTAGGTTTGAGAGATATCATAATGAATCTCCAAAATCATTATATAGTCCTCTGTACAGAAACATAGGAATTACCATACCCGATCAAGGCAGAAGTCCAATGACTGTTGTATCTTATGATAATGACCAGTACCAGATGGTTCAGACAAAGTGGATGAAATCCCAAAGCAAACAATTATAGATTTACTAGTTTTAGAAAAAGTTTCTTCCTAAAGCCGTCAGTTAAAAATTGGCTCATGAGCTGAATAATGAAGATTTATACCCCTTCTCAATTTTGTATTCTTCTCTATCATTATCCATACATCTTTAAGGATATCCAAACATTTTTAAGGATTTCTTGGAATACTTAAAAAACTATTATCTATATTGTATTATGGCAGAGAATATCATGGAGCAATTATGCATACTCAGGACCACTCTAGTGTTTGAAGGGCTAAAATATCCTATATATTCTTAGAAAGAGACCATCCCAGAGAAATCTATTCTATTTTACCCATCACTAGAAAAAAACTCAACTTGCTGAACAGCCAAAGAAGATCTGTAGTGGCCACAGTGTAGAATAGATTAATTTAATGTGTATGCACATGGGAAAGAGTAATACATTAACAGATGGAGGAGAATATGGAATTTATGGGAGGGAAGAGAATGGAATTGACTGAATTTGTGAGGAGTGTATGACAATGTGGGGAGGTATATTTGGGTGTTGGGGAAATAATTTGGAATTGGCAGATCATTGGAAGGGAGAGAGGGAATATTTTATCTAAGAAATATTATGTTTGCCAACTGAAGTGGAAAAAATTTTGAGAGTACCTTTTGTTCAAACTTTGGCAGCACATTGTGAAATATAGTGAAATTGTCAACGTAGTGCAATACATGCTTCTTTTAAATTCCCTAATCTGAATGATTAGGCAGATAAATTGATTACCCTTCAAGTATTCTGTAACTTCCAATCTTTTAATTGCTGAATGTTTGGTTTTTGTTCTGACTTATAAAAGGAGCTCAGATGTATGTGCTATGAGAAGGGTGTTCATATTGAGGTAATGAGCAATTGCACTGATGTAATTGGTGTAATGAGCTCTTTTTCAGCACTATGGTCATGACATTTTATAGTTCCCTTTCAAGCACAACACTTTATGCATTTTGTATCTTGTGTCATTCCAGTGCCTGGTAAACCAAAAGGCAACATTTCCATAAAATATACTGGAAAAGAAGAAGTAACAACTTCTGCTTTATTGTAGGAATAATTGAGAGGGAATTGTGTCATGTGTTACTACCATATCTGAAACATTCTATTCTGCAAGTAAGAATGCAGGGTGGGTCGCAAAGGACCTGGAAGCAACATGTAATTTCAGCAGAAGTATCTGTGACAAGGTGACAGCTGCCACCTATGAAGTGATGGAGGTATCTAGGGTACCTTTGTCAAGCTACTGCCTAAGGCCACATGTTGGAGAAACAAGGAAGTGTTAAAAGTGCTAACAGGCATTTTAGGCAAGAAAGGATTGAGAGTGGGGAAAAGGATCAATAGGGAATTACATTTATTATAATTTATTAGCTTCATAGTACAAACCAGAGCAGAAAGAGCAAAAACTTTCTCATTCGTGACAGAAAAGTAAACAAGAGAATTATGATTTATTTCAAGGAAGTAAGATTGCTCATTGTTCAGGGCAAAAATAAATAAATAAACGGCTAGAATGTATTAACAAAATATTTTCTAGATGACATCCTAGAGATGAAATTGCCTTAGTGCAACTTAGTTAAAAGTTAACATCTTTTAAGAAAATCTATATTTGTTTTATGCCTAAAATGTGTAGGATGTGAATCAACTGTGAAAACATGGGATGGAGTTGGAATTCAGTAGAACCTTACTAATTCTCACTTCACTAATCCAGACCTGATAACTTCTCATAAAAATGGTCCTTCATAGTCTAGATTTAATAGCACAGTACTGCAATGAGACCTCTTAATATTAAAACATTGGTAAAAATTTCAAATGTGTCCAAGTGACTTAGGAGTTTAAGTTCCCTTTTCAAAAGTGAGTTAGGGCCAGAGCTTCAAAGGTATTTACACACCAAGATCTCACTGAAATTGAGGATTTAGGCCTTAATCACTTAGCAACTGTGGTAAACCCAGGGCTGGAAGGCTGTGGTGAGAGGGGAAACTGCAGGTAAATTAGGTCCAGCTGAGAAAGGCTGCTGCAGCTAGCAGCAGGGCCAGCTGGGACGGGTTAAGGAGGCAGCCAGAGCCCTTTAAAGAGACTTCTCCCCAGAGAGGGGTGTGGGAGTGAGGAGTGTGTTTGGAGGCAGTAGGAGGTAGAAGAGGGAGTTTGTGAAAGCAGAAGGAGGTAAAGGCGAGTGAAAGGCAGATACAGAGAGGCTGCCAGCAGGCAGGAAGGCAGGAAAGAGCCCCTCCCAGGAGGGAGCTAGCCCTCCCTAACCGGCGGGAAGTCAAACCCAACCAGGGGGGACTGCCCAGCGGACTGGTGCCTGGAGGGGCCTTGCCACACAACGTAAGCCTTATTGAAAATAATTCAGAATAATTGAAAGTCAATATATCACTTAGATGTTTTTCAAAAATGTATCCTTTTTCTAGAATGTTTTGATTTGTATTACTATTTTGTTTTGGGGTTGCTGTGTTTGCATTTTACACCAGTGTGGCTATACTGATGTAGGTGGACCAGTGCAAACCCCTAGTGCACATGTGCCTTGTCTGTTTAAAAAGCGACATGCATCGGTACAACTTAGACCAATTTGAAACAAATGCCTACAAGAATCCATTTTGCACAGGGAAAAAATCAGGGCCAGCTGAAAATGAAGTATATTTTGAGTTGAGCTCAGAAGGACCTACTAGCTTTTGGGGTCACTGACCTTTAAAACTTTCTTTAAACACTGGCAAGTTGATTCTAGCCTTGGATTTGGAAATGACCTATGTTGTCTATCATTCTCACCTCTCTCAAAAATAGGCATTAGAAATTTGGAAAATGAATGCTTAGGAGGGACTGTGGGATAGCTAGCTAGCTTTAGCAAGATAGTTTCTGTCAGTTGAGTATTAGAAAGCTGAGCTTCTTAAAGCTAAGAGTTTTTTTTCTAGATGGCTGCTAGCTTGATACCAGACTTGTACACTGTAATAACTAACAGGATTTCTGATATTAGAATAAAGAGATATTCTGTTCATGAATAAGGTGCTGTGAATAAAATATCATACCACTTGCTCAAATTCAGGAAAATTGTATATGTCAACTTTGTTTTTGCTAGCAAACTGATATCAGGTCATTTTGAAGATACAACCCTTACATATATTCCCTGCAGAGTAACAACCAATCTGGTATCAGAAAGAAGAGGTAATGAAAAGTGTAATTACTTAATATAGATGAACAGGGCCGGCGACAGGGTGGTACAACGCGTACAGCTGTACTGGGTCCCGGACTTAAGGGGGGCCCCCTTAAGTCTGGGGTGGGCCCGGAACGCAGCTGTATCCCCTTGTTGCCGCGCCTGCACAGCAAGGCGCGGCTCCGGGTAGCTGCTGCAGCACTTGTCAGCCCCCTCCACCGGCCCCTAGCAGCCTCCCCCCGCCCCCCTTTTGCTTCTCCCGGCCGGGCCACGCGGAGCCACAGCGCGCGGCGGCTCTGCACCCCCAGAGGGGGAGAGCGCATGCGGGGGGAGGGGAGGCGTGTCCTGCCTCTGCCTGGGGCGGGGGCTGCCGGGCTCCCTCCTCCCCGCCCAGCGGCATTAGCGGGTGCCAGGGAGCAAGCCAGCCACGCTGGCGGGGGGCACCGTGTCCCTTGCGTGCCGCGGGGTCAGAACAGGGATGGGGGGCCCGCGGGTGGCGGGAGACCGGCTGGGGGCCCGCGGGTGGCGGGAGACCGGCTGGGGGCCGAGACCGGGGGGGGCGGGGCGGCGGGAGACTGGCCGGGGGAGGCCGCGGGCGGCGGGAGACCGGCCGGGGGGGGGGCCCACAAACTATCAGCGTACAGGGCCCCAAAATTTCTGTCGCCGGCCCTGTAGATGAGCTCAGTATTGTCAGTTTTCCATTTTGAAAATACCACCTGTTTCCATTAGCATTTCTCTACCTCACATTTAAATTGCACCATACACCAAGTTGAGTGCACTTGATGCATGTAAGTGCAAACTCAAAATGTGCTACATTCTGTGTGTTTTTTTTTTTTTTTTTTTTGATAGAATGATAGAAACAAAAGATACTTGGGAAAAGTCCATCTCAGTGTGTGCCTGGATATTTTACAGTTGCCACAACACAAACCCTTTATCAGAGAATACTGGTTTAAAGTTTCACTTAAAATAAATTCTACAACAAGGAAGATAAAAAGTGATACTGGGTGGTTGTTTGGTTAATCATTACTATTGACAGTTTGACAAATCTCTCTTGTCAAATGAAACTGGAGCACATATTCTTCAAGCTCTTTACATTTCCTGGCATTTTAATTCCTTCTTCTCCCACCACTCTCTTCCCCTCCCCCTCCCCCCCGCAATAACATTGTGGTTTGCCTCTTGAATTGGAATGCATAACTGACAGCTCAGATGAACACAGATGCAACTTCTCTAACATCAAAAATAATGTTTCTCCCTAAACAAAAAATTCGATCCCCCCACCCCTAATACATAGCATTAGAGTGAAATCTTTACTATTGTGGCAGCTTGTAAGCACATAATATTTTGTTCCACATTTTTCACATGAAATACACATTTGCATTAAAGTATAAAGCCAAAACGTAGGATCAACCTGAGAGTTTGGTTCACCCAAGATAATTAAGATTCATGCCATTCAGCATATGCATTTGAAATGCAGGGCATTTTTTCATGGCTGCGCTTTGATAATCTTCTAACATTAAAATTCAACAAAGTAGATTGAGAACAATAGCAATAGTAACATTTCACAGTTCAATTAGGTATCTGTTTATCTGTTTAATTTCTCTACCTCTCTACTGAAATATTTTAGCTGATGCAATGACTTAGGGTTAAAAACTAATCAGAATCTAAATTTAGAAAGTAAATTCCCACTAAAGTGGGTAACTAGTCTGGATCCTCAACTTTAGTCTACTCCCAGTACCATCTATCTGTGGGTTGGTTTTCTCTCAGGGCCACCTTCAACCCTTGCTGTTCTCTCTCACCAGGGCTAGGTATAAATTCCTTTCTCTGGTAATCAGAAGACAGACTATTGAGACCTCCTCCTGTAGCCCTGCTGACCACTTCTATGCTGTGCTTCCTGCTCCTCATCCCCCAGCTGGGATTTATCCTTAATTAGGTCTGGCCCACTCTCCAGGTAAAATAAATGGTTCTCAGGCCAATATTAATCATCTCAACATCTCTGTGGGGGTAAACACCCCATCACGAGGATATTTATCCTGAGTTTTGTCTCAGGACTCTTGTGGGCCCCTAAATTTCACAGGGTGTCTCATGACATGCT
Source organism: Sternotherus odoratus (assembly GCA_032164245.1). Taxonomy (NCBI): domain Eukaryota; kingdom Metazoa; phylum Chordata; order Testudines; family Kinosternidae; genus Sternotherus; species Sternotherus odoratus. The sequence continues at coordinate 62,531,660 of JAVMKO010000004.1, read as the reverse complement.
CATGGTCTGTCCTGGAAATTATTTTTAAAAGACTTGCAGAATCCCTGGAAATTATTTTAAAAAGACTTGTAGAATCCCTTTCTGAATGTGCCTATGTGTCTTGTATATCAGAAGACATAATGATTTAGACGGGCGAGGAAGGGGAGAACTGACTATAGGGAAAAGAAGAGGGGAGTGGAGAAGTATTTCTCATATTGGGCATTCATAGTGATAAAAACAGCCATATTACAGGAAGTTCTTTTGATCTTATTTAGACCCCACGATAAAAAAAATATATGTTGAACAGGAGTTAAGGTTAAATAAATATAGAACCATAGAAATGTAGGGCTGGAAGAGACCTCAAGAGGTTACTTAGCCCAGGACTGAGTTAGGATTAAATATACCTACCCGTCCCTGACAAGTGTTTGTCTTTTTTTGTCTCAGAACCTCCAATAATGGGGTATTTCACAACCTCCCTTGGTAAGCTAGCCCAGCAATTAATTCGCTTTACAGGTGTAAAGTTTTTTCTGACCTCTAACCTAAATCTTCCTGGCTGAAAAGCTGATTCCTTTTTTAACCGCCCTGGATAGACATGGAGAACAAGTGATTACCATCTTCTTTATAACAACCTTTAAATATTTGAAGTGTCTTCTGTCTTCCTTAGGTTTCTCTTCTCAAAACCAAGCATACCTTGTTCTTTCAATGTTTCAACATTCAGCATAGGTGATGCTTTCTAGGTCTCTTATTTTGTTGGTCTTCTCTGGATTCTCTCCAATTTATCTATATGTTTCTTAAAATGTGGTGCCCAAAATTGGATACAGTACTCTAGCTGAGGCCTCACCAGTGTTCACAAGACAGGAACAATTACCTCCCATGTTTCATATGCAACATTGCTGTTACTATATCCCAGAATGACACTTGCCTTTTTCACAACAGCATCACAGTGGTAACTTGTGTTCAATTTGTGATCCACTATAATCCCCAAAACAGATTGTGAAAAACTTCAAACAGATCTCACAAAACTGTGATTGGGCAACAAAGTGGCAAATTAAATTTAATGTGGATAAATGTAAGGTTATGCACATCTGAAAAAAAAAAGAAAGCCTACACATACAATGTGCTTGGGGGCTAATTTAGCTACAACTAATCAGGAAAAAGATCTTGGAGTCATCACAGATAGCTCTCTAAAGACATCCACCCAGGGTGCAGCAGGAGTCAAAAAAGCAAACAGGATGTTATTAATAATTTAAAAAGTGATAGAAAATAAGATGAAGAATATCTTATTGCCCTTGCATAAATCCATGGTGCACCCACATCTTGAATACTGTGTACAGATGTTGTCTCCTCATCTCAAAAATGATATATTGACATTAGAAAAGGTCCAGAGAAAGGCAACTAAAATGATTAGGGGTTTGGAACAGGTCCCATATGAGGAGAGATAAAAGAAGCTAGGACTTTTCAGCTTGGAAAAGAGGAGACTAAGGGGTATATGATAGAGATATATAAAATCATGAGTGGTGTGGAGAAAGTGAATAAGGAAAATATATTTACTTGTTCCCATAATATAAGAACTAGGGGACACCAAATGAAATTAATGGGCAGCAGGTTTAAAACAAATAAAAGGAAGTTCTTCACACAGCACACAGTCAACCTGTTGAACTCTTTGACTGAGGAGGGTGTGAAGGCTAGGACTACAGCAGGGTTTAAAAGATAACTGTATAAATTCATGGAGGTTAAGTCCATTAATGGCTAATAGTCAGGATGGGTAAGGAATGGTGTCCCTAGTCTCTGTCAGAAGTGGATGATGGATGGCAGGAGAGAGATCACTTGATCATTATGTGTTAGGTTTACTTACTCCGAGGCATTGGCCACTATGGGTAGACAGGATCCTAGGCTGATAGACTTTGGTCTGACCCATTACAGATGTTCTTATGTTCTTAGTCAATCATTAAGGCCCCACTTCTGCCTGGGGATAACGTGGAGGTGAGTGAAATGATTCTCTCCCCCAATTGCATCCTACTCCCATCCTCGGATTCTGACGGTGCTGCAGTGCTTGCTTCTATCTAGCAATGTTAGTCACCTCCAAGGCATTGGCAGAGTGGTGGAGAAGACTGAACCCTTTCCCAAAACATTCACAGAGCTGTAGTAGTGGGTACACATCTGGTTGCTCCTAGAGTCAGTGTGCCTGCCAAAACTACAATGCTTCCCATAGCTCCTGCTGGGGTTGGCAGATCCATAATGTGGACAATGATATAAATGTACAACTGAGTTAGGGTTGATGGCATTGGATTTTCAATTGGAACGCACAGTCAAAAAGAGACCCGGGGGATTCTGGTCAGCACTACTGACTGGGCCATTAAAAGTCTGGTCAGTGGTGCAGAGGGGCTAAGGCAGGCTCCCTCCCTGCCCTGGTTCTGTGCCACTCCCGGAAGTGGCTGTCACCTCCCTGTGGACCCTAGATATGGGGTGGCCCAGGAGGCTCTGCACACTGCCCCCCCAGCCAAAGCGCTGGCTTTGCAGCTCCCATTGGGCAGGAACTGGGGACAATGGAAGCTACAGAGTGGATACCTGCAGGCAAGAGCAGCATGCAGATCCGCCAGCCACCTCTGTGCCTAGGGGCTGCAGAGACATACTGTCCACTTCCAGGAGACACCTGAGGAAAGCATCACCCCGATCCAGCACCCTGAATCCCCTTCTGCATCCCAACCCTCTGCCCCAGCCCAGTGAAAATGAGCGCGTGAGTGAGGGTGGGTAGAGCGAGCGACAGAGGGAAGGGGGATGGAGTGTGCGGTGAAGGGGTGGGGCAGGGGCATGGCCACGGGGAATGGTGGAGCAGGGGTGGGGTAAGGGTGTTCTGTTTTCTGCAATCAGAAAGATGGCAACCTAAACTGAGACCTAACTGTGGAGTCACCATGCCAGGCTCTCTAAGCAGGGAGACTTACGTAGCTGAAATATTAGCAGTTACTTCACAAGATAGCTAAGTGCAGGTCTAATTAGGTCAACTGGCGCTCAAGGAGCTAGAGTTTTAATTGTAGACTCTTCTGTCAGTATGTTCCAGGGTGGGAAACCAGTGGGAGAACAGTTCACCTTGGGAGCGAGATAGAAAATGAATGCCAGAGTGTTGAGGTTTAGTTCTTAATGGAACAAGGCTCTGCTCATCCATATTCATTCCTAGGGGCAATACCTGTAAATACCTTCAGTACCCAGTGATTTGGGACTTGGATTTAAGTAGGAACCCAGAAGAGGGTGGTAATATGAATGTGAACTGAAACTCAAATCTTTCTTATGATAATTTCTGTGCTTCATGATTGGGATTACTCAAGAAATAAATTGAGAACAACACTGCCATTGTATCTTGATACTTCTGGATATAGCCACTACAGTAAATTTTACTTTTATTTCCTCCCTGCATCTGACTCTGTTCATTTGTTTCAGTCATGTGGTGTCTCTTGTCATAAGCCCTTTTTTAAATTTCTTTGTACACTGCCCTGCTATCATGAGACCCTGATCTTTAACTGGGGTCACTAGTTACTACTATAGTACAAGTAATAACATCAACCCAGTACCAGAAAGTACAGATGAGCATAGTATTGAAAAAAATTGAAAACAAAAGGTTAACTTGTTTTCAATATTTTTCATTACTATTTTTCATTCTAAGGAAACATTAGAAATGAAGAAAAACAGTGCAAATTAATTTACAGAACTCTAGACAGAAACAGCTTAATAGGTGACAAGGAAAAATGCATATTAAAATTTGACAAGATACAGCTTGCATTTTTTTCCCCTGAATCCATTGAGCTTGAATGGAATTGCTAGAACTCAATGAAATTGCTAGTTACACTGAGCAAATAATTTGTTACAATGAGGGCCTCAAGGTACATGGAGAACCTAGGAAGAATTTACAGTTTGAAAAGGTAACATTAGTGTCATGGGGAGATAAGATAGTTAACTGGTTTTAACAGCAAAGTGATACCTTATAAAGTTCTTCTTGGTTTCATTAATATACTCTGCAACAGAGAAGAGTTCAAGCAGCAAGGGAGCAGTGTGAAGAATATGCAGCCTATTACTGTCTCTAGTACTGCTGTTGATGCACTGTTGGGTTATCACTCCATGTCTCTTTAATCTTTTTATGCTCTTTACGTGCTCTATAGCAATTGCTACATTTAATCATATTTAGCAGCTTGAATGTCAAAATGTTAAATAGTTTTAACTATTCATTTTTACCTTCAACAATATGCAACTTTATTATTCTTATTCCAAACCCATTAGCACTATTGACAGCTTTAGACAATCCATCTATATACTGTGCCATGATCCTCCTCACTCCCACAATCATGTAAAATGTACATACATCTCTAAGGCTATAGTGGGCAATTCCATTAAAATAATCATCTTCCATTGTCACTCTTTTGACATACTGCCTATTTGGTGCTAGAATTACACAAATCTCATCTACTGCCGGGTTGTTTTATTATTTGTTTTACATTATTCATGAGACCTAAGAGAGAATGCTAGTGTAATAGCCCATCAAAATAAGAACTGTTGCCTCAGCCTGGCTTGTAGAAGTTAATATTTTTTGTATTTGATCAACTACCATACCTTACTCTAGAATTTTTTATTCAAACATTCTAGTTTCAGCTTGGATGCTTTCAGAATTTTTTTTTGCTTTCCCTTGAATTATGTTTTTTTCTACTTCTAGCCCATCCAAATTAATAGAAAATGCCTCTATTTTCATTTCAGTAGTAAACCCAAATAAAATTTATTTTTTCTTACTCTAACTCAAATAGTTTTCCTAACTGTCTCTCAGGAAATGTACTTCCAAATTGTTTGTGCTGATGTAATGGACTCTGATAGTGTCTTTGTGACCTTTTAAACGCTGTTTCCAAGTCAACTTGCAGAATGTTCTGCTTCAGCAGCATAGGTAAGATAAGATTTGCCATACTTCTCAGATCATTGGTCCATCAAGTATGGTATTCAGCCAGTAGCACTGACCAATACCTGATGCTTCAGTTTCACCTCATTCTAAAGTGCACTTAACTAATTTTGCAACTCTGCAGATGTCGGATGGGTTGGGTGGGTGAAAGTCATGAATCTCTGTGGTGATCACTTCATGCCTTGATACATATGAAATCTGATTATTTTTCTCTTTGCATGCATAGCTACAAATACTATTGATAATAAAAAGTCTTATTTAAATTCAGCTACATCTGGTGTAAAGGGTGAGGCACAGTAAATAAATATATCATAAACACCACTATAAATTTGTTGAATAAAGGCTTTCTTACTTTTTCTGTCTATGCTAGTTGCACAAATGTCATCAATGGCTAATTTCTAGTCTTAATTACTTGAGTATAAATTCAGAGTAACTCAACTGAATTTAGGATTTGTTGACATTTTGTCTTTCTAAATAACTTTAATGATGTTAGTGTTGATCTTCACACTGTCTTTGTCTATCTGTCCTACGTTCAGTGTGTGGCAACATTCCTCTTCATTTTTATATTATTATTAAATATTCTATAGTTGTTTTATAAATACAAGAAAACACGGACCCCATCCTGAAGATTTTACAATCTAGGTGAAGATTATCACCCATTTTCACTAAAGTAATTCACACAGGTCTAAATTCTTCCACCTGTTTTGAACTACTCTAAGCATTTTTCCAAGACAATGTAACTTCCTAGAGTTAACCCACACAATGTAATCAGATGTAACCAGGTTTCTAATCTGTTGCTTCATGATAAGATTAAAAAAGAAACACAATTCTCAATAGAAACAAATAATTATAGTGTCAGTGAGAAGAGGGTAATTACTAGACATCATCTGAATGTAGAAGCAGGGAATTGATGTTTGTGCTGTCAGTCCATCTCTAGAGCAAATGGCTGGAAGGTTCCCTATAAACACAGAATTCCTTTTTTTCCTCAGCTGAATTAAATATAAAAGTATCACTCATGTTGGAACTTTATGGGCATCACAGAGTGTGTGAACTGAATGATGCCCCTAGGCACTTTAATGTGATAAGTAGGCATATTCTTTGCATTTGCTGAACTAGTTCTGTTCATATCATATTAAATGTGACCAATTTATTAGAGTAAAACTTCACATCTCTTAAGTGCTTTGTCTTGATTCCCAAATTACTCCTCATCTATATGCTTCCTTTGGGAGATGTCATTCATTGACATCTCTTCCTGAAGCACGAGTAGACACTTTGGCAGGCAGAGAAATGCATACATGCCACCTACAAACTGATGAATCTCTCCCATAGATATCTATTCAATTTAAAATTGGGGGTTTGATTCAAACCTTGTGGTCAGACACTGAAAATAGTTTTGATTTTGTTTGCTTGTGTCTCTAATAATGACTGTTCCTAGCCTATACATTATATTTCTACCCTAGCAATTATTAAAAACCCCGGACATCTAGGGGAAGAAAGGACATTTTTTTGTTTTCACATTGTTCTGTCTCAATGGCATATTTTTCAGATAATATAGGAATCTTATGACATTTTATTAAAACAGTTTTCTATAGAAAGAATAATCAATTCATGTTAGAAATTTAAGAATGTATTTATATTAAGGAAAAGACTTTACATCCAGTACCCATTTGCTTAAGCTTCATGAATTTTGAATTACAATGGAACTTCTTTAGAAGTAATTATGGTTACTCTGTAATTACCTATTGATTTTATTATGACTACCCCAAGAAAAGTACATACCTAATTAATTTGTTGGACTATATACAATACATTGTTACCACTGTAAGCATACAGTAGCATCAGAGATGTACAATAAAAATAATCTGGGAATGGAATAGATATTGCTAGACCTCAGTGCTGGCACAGATAAATAATGTTATTTCTCATTTCTCTTTAATATAAATTGATGGGATATCTAGATATCTAGTTACAATTATCCCTTTACAATTTCATCACTCAGACATCATGCCACTTGAAGCATGTTCCATCCTTTGGGGCATATGAGCTAGTGTTGATTAATCCCACTATCATATTGATCTTGAACAGCTGGGTATAACCGGATTGCACTGTATACTAAACTTTCACTTGATTTTAAATAGAATCATTTTACAAAGTAATTCAACACTTGTTTATTCATGAATCTAAATAAGCCATAGATTATTTTATTTTTGATCTGAAATAAGGGATCAAAAGCAATGTAGAATCAGACGTGCACTGGCACAAATGTGCAGAGTTTGTTTTAATGGTGATATTGGAAACTGTGATTATCTGCTGAGTGATGCACTTTAAAATGTTGAGGACTGGAGTCAAAGGAACAATAGATAATGAATGTGCCCCCTCCCCCAACTGCATAGAATAGAGTTTTCAAGAGAAAAAGCACACACATCATGCCAAACTGATGTGTTTATGTGATGGAACACTGCTCCATTAAATATTTAGGACCAGATTTTCTAACCTTCTTAACTGACTTGTGCCTATAAAGAAATGCAAGTGTAGGTGTTTACCCATATTTTATGCAAAAATTACTTTTACAGTAGCACCCTGGGTAAATGCTTGTGCTCAAAGTCAAAAGATAGACATAATTACATTACACTTCACAATAAGCAGAGTGAAGTTTCACACTAAAAGGAGCAAGTCCTTTGAAAATCAATGAAACAATGCAGGACACCCTCTCTATTTTACTCACACATCAATTTTGTATACCCTACACAGCTTTTACTTATTGACATTAGTGAGAATTTTGGCTGAACAAAAGACTTAATTATTTGGTTTTGTAAACAGAATTGGACTATAGATGAGTAAGCAAGTTGCATAGTATTAAAGCTTAATATAAAGCCTATTGAACCAATGGGAGTCTTTTTATTTACTTCACCAAAGGCATGATCCAATTCTTAATATAGAAACATTCTACCTCCGAAACCTGTTTCAGCTGTCTTTGCTTCATAGTGTGGCTGGTTTAAAGTTTTATTTCAAGATTTTAAAAGGTATTTTTTTTTTTTTTGCAAAATGTGCCTGCTTTCTGTGGAAGATGAGTGTTCATTGTAAAATAGTTTAGCTAAGAAAACAAACACTTTGGCCAAAGTGAATAGTTTTGCGAAAAATCAGAGAGGTAGCCGTGTTAGTCTGGAATTGCAGAAGTGACAAAGAGTAACTTTAGTTAGTCTTTAAGGTGCCACAGGACTCTTTGTCAGTTTTGAGAAAGTCAACATTTTCCCAGGGGAGGGTGTGTGTGAATATGCATGCATGTGCATTTATGCATGTGTAATATGTGTGCTTCCTGGTGGATTTCACTAGCCTTAGAGGCTCACTGTGAGCCTCCACATAGTCCTTCTCTTTCTAGAGGCAAGGGTCACAGCCTACTGAGCCATTTTCATCATAAACCAGTTCCTTTGCACAGTCTCTGTTATCTCCCAGTCTCAGTGATTAATTGGGGGGAGGAAATTGGGGGGAGAGGCAGGGCCCACCCTCTCTTCCAGGGCTCCAGCCCAGGGACCCTAATAGTATCAGCTATGGTAGCTGACCTTTTTGAAACAGGATGCATAGGTATCCCTGGACCACTTCCTCACAGTAGCCCCCACTTTCTCGATATCTACTTCACCCTTACCTCAGGCCTCCTTTCTTGTGTCTGATATGGTTTGTACTGCTCCATTTCTCCCACAAAGTGGCGTCCTCCTACAGCTCCTGACACATGTGCCCACCTGACTAATGGGGAGACTTTTAACTGAAGGAGAATGAGATCTACCTCCATATGCCTCAGTAAGGACTCATTTGTAGGCCTGGGTGAAACTTGTTGTGGACATGGTTTTTCCCCCTCAGAAGCTACCAATTGTGTCTTCTATTCACATAGAGTTCCTAGCTAGCAAGAGGTAGTTCACAGCAGAGTAGAAGAGTTCTGAAAACAACAAAGAAAACACATTAATTTAAATATGGCATATAAAGAGTTTTCTTTAGTATGAATTGCTTCCTTTCCTTTACTTAACTAAATCATTCTGATTGATAAGTCATGTGATTGATAAGTCATGTTCTTATGGCTTTGACTTCAGGAACATCTTGCCAATCCTCAGGGGGCAATGAGGTTTATCCAAATACACTAGTGGTTTATCACATAGCTCCTACCTCTTCCTGTAAAGAAAATTATGTTTGAAGACAATCTTGTTTAATATAGGTGTTGGAGTTAGGGGGAAAATCAAAAAATGTGTCACCCCCTTACCTTGAACTCCGGGTAGAGTGGAGCTGGAGGTAAAAAGCTCACAATCAGTCAGAGACCAATGAAGAGGTACACAATACAGTCATTAATCAAGGCGGAACATTCATGCTCCCTCCTTTCGGGGGAAGGAGAAGGTTCAGAAGGTTCAGTTTATTTTAAGACATCATGAGAGATTTATAGGATACAGACAGAAGAGGAGTGGTTTACAGAAGTGGCGTGGTCTAAGTTAATACATTTGCCTGGGGCATGCGTACTGTCAGCAATTACATAAACCAAGGGTCCATGACCTGGGTCACCATCTGGTCTCTAAGACAATGGATCATTCTACAGCTAGCGAGTCTTACAGATACAGTGTTTGAACAGAATGTGAAATGAACACATTCGCTAAGCTAGGCAAAAGTAACCAATACATTACCTTGAGCTACCCTGTTTCCCCGAAAGTAAGACATCCCCCGAAAATAAGACGTACTTCCAGTTTTGCCTTTCGCTGTAATATAATGTAATGTAATTTTGGGAGCAAAAATTAATATAAGACACTGTCTTATTTTCGGGGAAACACGGTACAAGCAAAACAGGCCACAGCAGCAGTTATTACAAGAACTCGTTGTTCTAATCAAAATACATAGTCTAATATAGACCAACTAAGAGATACTGACACAGGCACTTTTGTCTACCAAGCACATAACTGAGAGGTGCACATTTTTAACCCATTTCTAACCCAACATTGGTAATAGAAGATCTTGCAAATTTTATACGGGCAGTATAACAACATGACACCAGATTTATGTAGACATCTAAAACACACTTATAAACTTGCCATATGTCCTTTCAACTACTATTCTGATGAATCTTTGAGCTTCATTAGAATTTCTCTCTCAGGGAGTTGAAGAACATGAAAGGATAACAGTCATCCCATGAAATACATAGATTTTAGGGACGCAGTACTGGAAGGACCTTAGAACTGGACGGACCTTGAAAGGACATTGAGTCCAGCCCCCTGCCTACACTAACAGGACCAAGTACTGTCCCTTGACAGATTTTTTGCCCCAGATCCCTAAATGGCCCCCTCAAGGATTAAATTTACAATGCTGGGTTTAGCAGGCCAATGCTCAATCCACTGAGCTATCCCTCCCCCCATTTATTGCTTCTTTTGGGCAATAAATTACAAGTTTTATGAAAATACTTGTATGGTAAGTATGTAACCATTAATGAACTATTTTATTTGCCCAATAGCTCAGTAACTTAGTTATAAGAGTTTAAATTGCATTTTCTAGCATAAACTGTCTGAGAAATTATGAGTCATGATCTGGTCCTGTGTACTTTTTTACTCTGTGATATTGCAATTTGTACTATCAATCTTTATGTAATACCTTTTAGTTGTAGCAGTCATGGATGGGAATATATGCAAAACTCTTTCAAAACCACTCGTCTCACAGAATGACTGGTAACTTTACAGGTTTAAGAGAACAAATATGGAATAGATGTTTGGGCATGAGAGGCTACTCCAGGCACAGTCCATGTTTTTGCTTTTGTATTTTTGCTTGAAGTACCTCACATTCAGTTTTGAAGATTTTCCAGGAGGCAGAAGCAGCTTTGCTTTAAAGGGGGAAAAAACAGCACCGCATCCATCAGTTCCAAGGCCACAAACAGGGGCTAAAATCTTTGTTTTAAGTACCACCACAGGCTATTTCATGTGAGTCTGTAATGCCATCTCGGGCCTCTGCTACTGATCTTGAGATATGTTGACCATAATTACAGTTAGTCCTGAACTATTTTGCTTCTATGTGCAATGTATACAAGTGCTAAATATGTGATAATTGCAATGTGTTCTATCCTCTTATATGGGATTAAGATAATGAATTATTATTATGGGTGGGGGAAGTGCTAGGGGAATGAAAACAAATTTAATAACATCATCTAGCTTCCACAGATTAAATAGAAGGTTTTGCCACATTTGCATTCCTCAGGTTACCTGCCAGCAAATGAAAGAAAAAATCATAGCCATACAGAAAAGTTCTGCATATAAAATTCATTATTTGTATTTAGCAGCTACTAAACACTATGTGAAATGATTGTGCACACAGCTACGAATGCTTTTAGTTCTAAACTCTAATTTGAGACTTTTCAATAGCCTCTGAAAACTGCAGAAAATCTACATATTCATTTTCCAAAGGGAATATCATGATTTAGATTTGTTATATTTTGCAACTGCCAACAGAATGATAAAAAAAAAAATCTTTCAGTATTTTTCTAAGCCCACACTGGATCTTAGATGTGAGCTGCAAGCAATTTTTGATGGTAATATTTTGCTGAAGGCCTTTAGAGGTGCAGCTGCTGTGTATTTGGCAATGCCATCAGGAAGGCTCAGGTTGAGATTCGAAGGTCCTGGTAATACAAACTGTATATAAGACTTCATTTTTCAAGGGAATCACTGACAGCAGCTCATTGTTAGCTTTAAATATTTAATCTAATAAAATCATGAGCCAAAGCAAGTAATATGTATACTTGTTACTTTTGGGAAATTGTTGCATGGTTTATTGTGTATGGAGGCAGAAACAGACATTTTGTAAAGTCCTGAAACTTGAAATGAAACCAAAGGTCTTAACAGCTTTCTATCTTGAAATTTTCATAATCTGGTTAACATTTTCAGTATAAAACATTGAGCTGAATCTGATGCCAAGTATGGAGAAAGAGCTATGTGTATTAATTTTTATAAATGTCACACACAGGTTACTTGTGTGATATTATCCTGTTTGACAGCATCAAATTAAATCCAAGGAAGATTGATCACCCAAGAGTGGGTGATCAATAGCTGTCAGAAGGGGTGGGAGACATTGACAAAGACACATAGAAGGAGTCCGAGATTCCAGGAGAGCCACCTTCTTCTCCCAACCCAGATATGCTGTTGGCTGGGCTATATGACATTTTAAGTCAGCAGGTTTGATAATGTATATGTAAGAGATTTAAAGGAGCTGGCTGAGGTTATCGTTGGAACATTAATATTGATTTTTAAATAAATCTTGGCACACTGAGGTAGTTCCAGAAGACTGGAAGAAGCCTAATGTTGTGCAAATATTTAGAAAGGGTTATTATAATCTAGTCAATCTGACATCAATCCCAGGCTAGATAGTGGTGCAGCTCAGTGGGGCTAAACTAATAAAGAATGAAATGGGGTGGGGATAATATAATTAATTCCAGTCAACATGGGTTTATGAAAAACCCACTCTGTCATACTAACTTAATATCTATTTTTGATGAGATTACAAGTTTGGTTGGTAAAGTTAACAGTGTTGATGTAATATTCATATTCTTCGATATCTGTAAAGTGTTTGATTTGGTACTGCACAACATTTTCATAAAAAAACCCTAGAGAGATATAAAATTAACATGGCACACATTAAATGGATTAAATGCTGGCTAACGGATAAGTCTCAAAATATAATTATAACTGGTATGTTTCTAGTGGGGTACTGCAGGGATCTGTTCTTGACCCTGTGCTGTTTAGTATTTTTATCAATGATACAGAAGAAAATATAAAATGATCAGTGATAAAGGTTGTAGATGACACAAAAATTGGGGGAGTCCTAAATAATGAAGATGACAGGCCACTGATAAAGAACTATCTGGACTGCTTGGTAAACTGACTTATAAACTTTATGGCCAGAATTGGCTAGTCAGAAGCATCTAGTCTTATCTCCTGAACATTTCAGGGCATAGAACCTCACCCAGCTACTCATGTAATAGACCTATAACCTCAGTTTCACCTATGTTACTGCTAGGGCAAATACCAATAAAACTATCTTTCCTCTTGATGTCCATTCTCCTAACCTCTATTGTTTCTTTCTCCATTGCCTTATTCTTTCTTACTTGATTTTTCTCCTGCTCATTAGTAGAATCAGGCATGGAGATTACATGAGCATCTCCCAACCATCTTTCCTGAATTCCTAATTTAAAGCTCCTTTAATCAGTTGTGCCAACTCCTTCCCTATTCAGGGTGTAGGCCATCCCATGAGAACAGTCCCCTCTCTGAGAATGCTTCCCAGTGGTCAAACATTCCCAAGTCCTCTTTAGAGCACAGTTGCCTGATCCATCTGTTGATCAGCTTAATCTTGCCTTGCCTTTGATCTCATCTTCTGGAGATAGAAAGAAGACCCCTGAAGAGCACCTGACTCTCAATTTCTTTAAGCCTCTTCCCCAGCCTGGCCAAATCTTCCTTGATGCATTCCAGTGGGAATCTAGCAGTATTTGTTCCCACATGAAGGACAATCAGTGGATTCTTTTCTGCTCCCATTAGGGCCTTCTTCAGCCTCAGCTCTCCCTCCATCTATCAGAGCTCCCAGCATATGACACACCTTTCTGTTATCCAGATCAGTTTCAGTGACATGTCCATCTGTTCTTTTTAGTAGGGAGTTCCCAATCACATAGACCTACCTCTCTTTCTGCTGTTGGTGCAATTCTCTGGCCTTTTTGCTTCTATGATTTCTGGCTGACTCTTGTCTTTTGTTCAGACTGGCTATCTTCTGGATGCAAGCAAACAAACATTTTGATACATCTAAATGTAAATGTATAAATCTAGGAACAAAGAATGTAAGCCATTCTTACAGGAAGGGTCTCTCTTTCCTGAGAAGCAGTGACTAAAAATATTTGGGGGTCCTGGCGGATAATCATAATAATGAGCTCCCAAGGTGTTACTGTGGACAAAAGGGTTAAAGTGATTCTTGGATGCATAGCTAGGGGAATCTCAAGGAGTTGAGAGGTTATTTTACTTAAGTATTTGGAACTTGTGTTATTGCTGCTTGAATACTGTCTTGAATTTTGTGTACACTATTCAAGAAGGATGTTGAAAAATTGGGGAGGGTTCAGAGAAGAACCATGAGAATGATTAAAGGAATAGAAAACTTGCCTCAGTGATAGACTCAAATAGCTCAATCTATTTAGCTTAACAAAGAGGAGTGATTTGATTACAATCTACAGGTAGCTACATGGGGAACTGTCACAGGGTCCCCTCCTGTGCCTTGTGTCCTCCTGTGTCTCACGGCCTGGTGCCCCCAACAAAGTTGCTGTCCACACCTTTTCCGGTGGTTTTCCAGTGTCCTTTATTTACAGTGCAGCTTTATCACATTCAGTAAGTGCTCCCCAAGACCCCCACCTTGGTTACCTTCACCCCCCCTGGCTCACAGCCTTTGGCCCTTGAGGCTCTCTGGCCCTCCGGTTTGGAGACAGAGCACCTCCCTGCCTCCTTCCTAGCCTGCCTCCATGCTAACTGGAGCTTGAGGCTTTTCAAGCCACTTGCTCCAGCTAGGTACTGCCAGGTAGCCCTCATTAGGGCTCCCAGCTGGGCTGTACTAGCCTCTGCCCTTAGCCTTGCCTCTTGCAAGCAGGCTTTAGCCTGAAGTGGCAGGGCCATGCTGGTGTTTTTACCCCAGCCCTGCCACAGGAACAAATATTTAATAATGGGAACTTGAGTCTAGCAGAGAAAGGTATAACAGGATTTAAAGGCTGGTAGTTAAAACTACACAAATTCAAATATTGGAAATAAGGAATACATTTTTAATAGCAAGGGTAATTATCCACTGGAGCAATTTATCAAGGATCATGGTGGATTTTTCATCACTGACAATTTTTAAATTAAAATAGCAAAACATCTTAAAAGATATGCTCTAGGAATTATTTTGTGGAAGTTTATGTCCAGTGTTATGCTAGATTTGGTTTGAATAGATGATCACAATAGTCTCTTCTGGCCTTCAAATCTATGAATCTACGAATGCAATTTACCAAAGCTTGTAAGAAAAGATTATGGGTTAGGTAAATTGAAATATGCATATAAGGCTTTATTGTTTTAACCCTTGTCTCTGATTGCTATGCACTTTTGGATGAATGAATAAATAATACCTTGTTTTGAACAAGCGGGTTTTGAATCACATTAATCAGCTGCTGTCACAGATTCCCAGAGGAAAATGGCTTACAAGTGCCAAACACATTTGGGCTTGTTGGGTTAATACTGTTGTTGAATAAGCGGCTTCAGCCCAGCAATCCAGTCCCAGAATGATAGGTCTGGGTGGTCTCATCCCAAGAGGGATAAAGGTAGCAATACCTGTCCCCAAAGAGGGTCAGTTGATAGAAACTAAAAGGGTTCTAAAGCACAGCTTTTCCTGTAACCAGGACACCTAGTGAATTCGACATTGCTCTAAGTTAATCCCGTGATCAGAAATTCATAAGGATACCAACACAAAACTGAGTTTCTGAAACTAAACTAAGGGTATGTCTTCACTACAGCAGTAGTTCGATTTCCTTTATTTCGATGTTGTGAACGCGACTGTATGCAGTCGATATTGTGTGTCTTCACTAGGCACAGCAAAGCACAGCAAGTTGACAGTGTCTGTCCGCACAACTTTTGCAAGCGTCGACATAGCGAGCGTTGCACTGTGGGTACCTATCCCACAGTTCCCTGATCCCCCAGCAGGCACCATTTCGAGTGCTGCACTATGGGTAGGCATTTCCAAGTTTCGCACCCTTTTTCCGCGCCGCCGACCCCCATTACGAGCGGTGCACTGTGGGTAGGCATCCCATAATTCGTGCCCTTTCTCCACGCTGTGCTACCGCCATAGCACTGCAAGCATGGAGCCCGCTGACACCACGGAAACAGTAATGGCCATTGTGAGGACCTCGATCACGGTTGCGGAGTTCATGCTGCGCCGTCTGCAGAGGAGGAATGCGATCCGGGGAGAACTGCGCTTTCTGGAACCCGACGACAGTGAGGAGGAGATGGACAAGGACGTGCACAGCGGGGACGACAGGGACACTGACGGTTTTGGAAGTAGGGTGACTGCCAATCTGTCAAATTTGGTGGCAATGGGGCAGGCTCATGCCATTGAACGCCGATTCTGGGCCAGGGAAACAAGCACGGACTGGTGGGACCGCATAGTGCTGCGGGTCTGGGATGACTCCCAGTGGCTCAGAAACTTCCGGATGCGAAAGGGCACGTTCCTGGAACTTTGTGACTTGCTGTCCCCGGCCCTCCGGCGCAGGAATACCAAAATGAGAGCGGCCCTTACAGTTGAGAAGAGAGTGGCGATAGCCCTCTGGAAGCTTGCAATGCCAGACAGCTACCGGTCAGTGGCGAATCAGTTTGGGGTGGGTAGGTCTACAGTGGGCTTTGCTGTGATGCAAGTAAGCAGGGCAATCGTCGAGCGGCTGCTACACCGGGTTATAAACCTCGGAAACCTGCAAGCCACAATAGATGGCTTTGCCGCCATGGGATTCCCTAACTGTGGTGGGGCTATAGATGGGACTCATATCCCTATCCTGGCACCGGACCACGAGGCCGCCGAGTACAGAAACCAGAAGGGATATTACTAAATGGTCATGCAAGCAGTGGTTGACCACAAGGGACGTTTCACCGACCTGTACGTGGGGTGGCCGGGAAAGCTTCATGACGCTCGAGTGTTCAGGAACTCTAGGGTTTTTAGACAGCTGCAGCAAGGCACTTTCTTCCCCGACCAGAAAATTTCCATGGGGGGGGGGGGGTCGAAATGCCGATCGTGATCATTGGGGACCCAGCCTACCCCCTAATGCCCTGGCTTATGAAGCCCTACACAGGAGCCCTGGACAGGGGTCAGGAGCTGTTCTACTACAGGCTGAGCAAGTGCAGAATGGCCGTAGAGTGTGCATTTGGCCGTCTGAAGGGGAGATGGCGTTCCTTACTGATTCGCTCAGACATCAGCGAGAGAAATATCCCCATTGTTATTGCTGCTTGCTCTGTGCTCCACAATATCTGTGACAGCAAGGGGGAAATGTTTATGGCGGGCTGGGAGGCTGAGGCAAATTTACTTTCTGCTACTTATGAGCAGCCACATAGCAGGGAAAGTAGAAGAGCACACCGTGAGGCCCTGCGCCTCAGGGACGCCTTGAAAGACAGTTTTATGAGTGGCCGAGATGGCGTTTGAGAATCTGCTCCCTTGCTGTGCTCTAAGCCTGCTGCCCTTGAACCCTCTTTCCCTCCCCCCTCCCCATGCTTTCCCTCCCCTCTCCCCATGCTTGCAGAGGAAATAAAATCACTGTTTGAAAAATCATGGTTCCTTTATTGGTTAATCGGAAATACAAATACAGGGGATCACTGTCCTGGTATCCTGGAGGGAAACCGGCAGTCACAGTGGGGGAGGAGCGGACAGGGGGTGGGTGGGAAGGGGGGAGAGGAGGGGTGGGCAAGACACAGCAGCTTTTAAAAGTTTTCCTAGAACGTCAGCCTGCTGCTGCTGCTGCTGCTTCTGCTGGCTTGTGGGGTCGAGTGGAGTGGCCCACGGAGCTTGCCCCCCCGTGTTGTCACCCCGCGTCTGGGTGGGGAAGCTATGGGAGTTGGGGAGGGGGGGAGGTGGTTAGACAGGGGCTGCAGAGGTGGTCTTTGGGCATGCTGCAGCTCCACCAGAGATCGCAGCATGTCGCTCTGGTCCTCCATTATGCGGAGCAAAGCATCCACGCGTCTTTCCTCGCGTTCTTCCCTCTTTTCTGCAGCGGCTCTCCATTCCTGCCTCTCTCGATTCCTTGCCTCTCTCTCTCGATCCCTTGCCTCTCTCTCTTGATCCCTTGCCTGTATCTCTCGATCCCTTGCCTCTATCATTCTTTCCCTCCAGTCCATCTGGCGGGCTGCCTCAGCGCGCGAGTTCTCCACGAGTTCACTGAACATCTCATCGCGTGTTCGCGTTTTCTTTTTACACTTTCTTATCTGCGGTGCACGGCGGGAGGAGCAGCCCGGGGGATTCTGAGATAATTGTTCATCTGTGTGCGAATGTGGACAAAGAAAGTTTGAAAGTTATGAGACAGATACATTCAAGGTTAGGAGGCAGATGCAGTCTCGGACGGTACACAATGGGAGTACTATGCCATTTGCAACCTCAGTATTCAGAGGCCTGATATGATTTCTGTACAAGGTCATGTTCTACACCTAAAAGTGACTGACTAGCTCACAGAAAAGTCAGAGCATCTCAGACACATATGCGTGCCTCAGCCCAAGACGGCTTCTGAAATCACCGTGCATCCGGCCATGGTAAGTTAAAAGTGGCGCTTGCATACTGTAGAGTAACCCCGCCCCCTTCCCCCCACCGCGTGGCTGGCTCCCACTGAAACCGCAAACTGCAAAGCAAATGCCAAAAAATCTCTCGCTAAGGGCTAAGGTCTTTTTGGGGCTCCTCAGACCGCTTGCGGACTGCTCAGATTCCCTGCTAGCTACTACCGCTACGGGCTTGAGTGGAGGGGGGGTTGGTTCGCGTTGGATCTGAAGCGGAAGCAACCGCTTGCACACTGCTCTGGTTCCCTGCTAGCTACCGCTACGGGCGGGGGGGGGGGGGGCGGTCAGCTTTCGTGGGGGAGAGGGGGGTGCGGTTGGTCGGTCCTCAGCAGAAAACAGTTCTTTGCAGATGGGAATCTTTATCTCCCTAGTAATTGCAGTCCCTATTTCAAACAGGCAACCATGAATGACATCACTTTGCTGAGAATTTCTCAGAGAGAGAGAGAGCGCATGCTCCTTGACTCCATGCAAAGTCCTGGTCCATACGCCGCAATGCTAGCCTGCACAATGATACCAGACTACTTACTACTTTCATGGCGTGGGATGGTCTCCTATCACGGGGGACCACATAAGGCGGCTCTCCCCAGAAATCTGCTGCGGAGGATTCATCGCTACCTCCTGGATAGCTTCATTGAAATGTCCGCGGAGGACTTCCGGTCAATCCCGGAGTATATTGACAAACTCTTTGAGTAGAAATTGACCAGCAGTGAAAGCACGCTAAGTCCTTAGGGCAAGTTACTCATTAATAAATGCTTCCTTTACAAAATCACGTGTCATGTAATCACTTAAAAAAGAAACACTTACCCCCCCTGGGAGGCTTGGGAGGGTACTGGCTCCAGGGTGACAAACAGCTCCTGGCTCTCTGGGAACACGGGTTCTCCGCTGGGCTCCTGCTGCTCCGTGTGATTTTCCTCTTCTTCATGGTTGTCCTCCTTGGAATCAGTCTCCTCCCTGACGATTATCCCATCGGTGGAGTCCACGCAGACCGGCGCGATGGTGGTGGGGGCGCCCCCCATTATCACATTTAGTTCATTGTAGAACCTGCATGTCCGTGGCGCGCCCCCGGATCGTCCGTTTGCCTCCTTGGCTTTCTGGAACGATTGCCTCAGCTCCTTAATTTTCACACGGCACTGTGTGGTGTCCCTGTTGTGGCCCCTTTCTAGCATGGCCTTGGAGACTCTTCCATAGGTGTTGGCATTCCATTTGTTGTTTTGTAGTTCCAACATCACGGATTCCTCTCCCCAGATAGCGATGAGATCCAGCACCTCACGAGTGGACCATGCTGGAGCTCTTCTCCTCTGGCTGGTCTCCAGGGTAGATGAGCTCTGCATGGAGTCTTGTGATGCTGAGCTCTGCATGGCGGCTAGTGCTGCTGATTGCTCTGAATGGCGACTGAGCAGTTCAGGTGAGCTGGCCACGCTGACCAAACAGGAAATGGTATTCAAATGTTCACGGGTCTTATCTACCTGGCCAGAGCAGCGAGTTCAGAGTGCAGTGCAGAGCGGTCACAGTGGAGCAGTGAGACAGTCCAGAGCGGTCAGAATGGAGCATTGTGGGACAGCCTCTGGAGGCTATTAATGTCGGGTTCCGTCTTCACTAGCCCACAGTCGAGCTTGGAATGTCGAGATTAGCCTTACTTCTCTCGTCAGGCAGGAGTTCCAATTTCGATCTTGAGGGCCCTTTACATCGACGTTAAGAGCATGTATGTGAAGACAGGTACATGCTTAATTCGACCTAACGTCGTTAACATTGAATTAAAGTGGTAGTGAAGACAGGGCCATAGTCTTCATAACTTTGGGTCCAATTCTGCCAGCCCAGCATAAGTATGAAAGGGTTTGGGAGAGCTAAACTTTCCTCCTTTTTCCCTAGTGCAGGAGCTGGGCACTATGCTGTCTTTGCACTTTCTTAACCATGATGACTGCTTCTGGTTACCAGTGTTAGAATGCCAAAAGAAATGGGGGGGGGGGACTAATGTCCCAAAGCAAGAAAAAAGGGAGGTGAGGCAATGTCCCAACTTCTCTTAGCAGAGGCCATGGGATCTGGTTCCCTGAGGAGCAGCCCCTGCATCTTCTAATAAGGTGGAGCATCATCTCTGCTCGTGGAACAATGCATTTCAGAGCTTCATCTTGGGTGATGCACCTCTACCACACTCAAAAAAGGGGTGAAGTAACTTAATCCACCCCAGAGCAAGAGTAGAGCAAGGAAGGAATGGTGACTTTCAGAGTAGCATTCCATTTCACACTCAGGGAGCCTACTCAGAGGGATCATAGAAATCAGCATGGCAGGGTGGATCAATGGCAGCACAATGACTGAGCTAGCCATAATGCCAGTGAAGAAGTGGGCTAAAGAGTAGTCTAGATGCGACTCTACTGATGCTGTGAATTCCACAGACTGTGCAAAGTTTTTCCAGACTTCTAGGGCTCTGGACAGTTAAGAAGCTGTGTCTCTGCTTTTCTCTGTGCCGGTAAAAACTCTGCCCCGGAGCGAGGAGTTGTCAGAGATTCTCCCAGATTGAGATATCTCTCTGTGTCCCAATGCTCTTTACTAATTGTACAGTTCAGTCTCTAAAGAAAAGGTACTAGGTGTCAAAAGGAATAGACCAAACTTGAGTCAGTACAAGGGTTTGTTGAAAGGTAGGAATAAAATGATGATTCTGCATTGAAATATACAAGATACCGGTTACTTAACAATTTCTATTAATCATGTACTATAACTTGGTAGCACACACTACTCCTGAACTGAGCTTTGAGAAACCATTTTTCTTCCTTCATCATGTGCTGAGACTAGCTGTTTCCCTGAAATCCAAATTTAGAATCACAAAGAAGGAATGATCCAGCCCAAGTGACAAAGAGAAGTACAGGAAAAGTAGAAGTTCAGAGGCAAAGATAACAGATCGGAAGAATGATAAACAAGGATAAAAGCAAATTATGAAATCCTGGCCCCACTGAAGTGAATGGCAATATTCCCATTGACTTCAGTAATCCCAGTTTTCACCTCTGGAGAATAGTGGGAACAGAGAAAATGAAAAGAAAAAACAACAACAAAAACAACTAAATATAAGGAAGAAGGAAGACAAGGCTAAGAGAAGATTAATTTTTCTCCAACATTCATGTCAGACGTGGACTATGTTTCCATTTATAAAAGGCATAGAGATCTGTTTTCCTCACATGCACCTTTGAAATGGCTGTCAACACTAAGAGTAACCCCGTTGTTTCTGTGAAATATAGGTAAGAATTTTCTTGGCTCACCCTGACTCCTGAAGTGACTTCATGAATTAGCATGTATTTTATAATGATCTACAAATATATAGATAATTGAAAAGTGTTGCATAAAGTACTTTTAATTAATTATTCTTTTTATTAGGGTCTGCATGCTGTGCAGAGGGCAAAATTTTGATTCAAAATAGTGATGATATTAACAGTGTCTGATTTATTTTAAAAGTGTTATTTTGAGGAATATTTAAGACAGAATGCAGCAAAGTCAGTATGCAGATCAGAATCAGTCAAATGATCATGATTTATTATTCCACATCAAAGGCAGATAACTGCTAAAATCCATAATTCATTGTAACAGTGTCACAGTTGAGCCTGGCAAAAAATCATTGTTTATACTTTGATAATTCAGATTGTAATTTATTGGTTCTAAAATATAACATATTATAAAATTATTCACAGGGCACTATACTATATCAACAATAAAAAGTCTAATTAAGAATATAAGTCAATGCTCTGAAAATATACATCAGAATTATATTCAGTACTTTTGTTATCCTAAGCAATCTTACTTGCAATAAACTTCAAATGTGCTAAATTTTAGTAAAATTGCCACTGAAAATCTGCCTGGGTCAGCGGTATAATCTAGATCACTATGCCCTCACCAGCTCTTTTACAAGACTTTGCCTACTGAGTATGTAATTAATCTGCCATGTTATGGAACCCTAAAGGAAAGCATACCTCATCTCCTAAACCATGTATGAAACATCTTTGATTTTTTTGTATAGTGTGTAAAAAGTAAAGGTTTGGAAGCATAATTCAGAAAAGATTATTTTAGACTCAGTTCCAAAGAGAAGGAGGAACACTCTTCATACATGTTGTTCATACCCCTCTTTGGAGATGGGGCTGGTTTACTTATGTTTTGATCATGTGTGATGAGGGCAAAAATAGCACACTGGAAAAGGAAGTTAAAATTTAACACCTGAGATTATAACATTGCTGAATTCTATTTTATTCCTCTGGGGCAAAAAATTTTTAAAAAAATTCTAATGTGATGTTTTCAGAGTTCAGCATTGAGAAAGGAAGCCAATTCCTGATGCAAGACAAGATCATAAGAAAATGTTAGCTTTTTAAAGAGGAAAATAGCACACATTGGCCCCCTTCCTCCTGAGTCAATAGACCCATATGGTGTTAAGGCAAGAGAGGCATTTCCCTTAGGAGAGGTAAAACTGAGATCCCATTACTCAGTCATAAAATCCCTGAACCTTGCAAAAGGATTGAGGTTCTAGCCCAAATGCCATGGCCGGTTTCCAGACTGAAAAGTTACATTCTGCCGGTCAATGTTCAATTTCTCTAATCTGCATTTTTCAATTAGGCTCATTATCATGTTATCTGAACCCTTCAGGAAGTGTGTTTCCCCAGGCTGTTTCACTTGGCTACATTAGCCCTTTTCTACTTCTCATCCTATTAAGGTCTAATTCAAAATATGTTCATCTATACTGAAATCCTGATTTCCCAGCAGCAAGGGGTTAATTCCAAACAGAACTGCTTGTAAAAATTCGCTGCACTGACATCATTATTTAAATCGATATATATTGCACTTATGTGTAACCAAAGTGCTAAATTGAGACACTTCCCTAAGATGAGCAGCTGAAGCATGGCTGGAAGCCAAGTGTACATACTGTGGAAATATTTTTTTTCTTAACCAGTCTATTTAAACATACTACTGAATATGAGGGTTCGTGGATCCAGATGTGAGTATAGCTGCAATTTGAAAATCTGAATTGATTCAAACATTTGTCTGATGGTAACTGTGAAGGGCCGGCTCCAGGCATTAGTGGCACAAGCAGGTGCCTTAGGCGGCCCTTGGTAAGGGGCAGCATTCCATCCATTGCTGGGGTGGCACAGGTTGTTATTTATTTATTTACTTATTGCTTGGACAGTCTGGGCGGGTTTTTTGTTTGTTTGTTTTTTGCTTGGGGTGGCAAAAATGGTAGAGCCGGCCCTGTAACTATGGGAAATCAGCTCTGCCCTTTCACTCCTCTCATATGTCACTCTTTATCCCATTGTTCCCACAAAGTGCCTCCTTGTCTTCGTCCTTCCAATCTCTCCTGGAATCACCCAAATTTCTACACTACCCCAAAATTTCAAAAATGATTTAGTTTATAATATTTTACACCACAACTGTGGTCTAAAATGTTTTTTATTAGTGTTGCAGGGGACTTATCTCGTTGCCGGGAGAAACGAGGCCTCACACAGGTGGCTAGTTGGAAAGTGGTGAGTTTATTGGAGGGAGCGGCATTTCGTGCTGGGGGGCTTATCTGCCAGCACAGCCGCAATACAAGATGACTGACACACTCAGGGTGATGTAGAAGCCCAAGGAGAAAGCCCAACCCAAAGAGGTGTGTCAGCACAGATATACCCATGCTCATTTGCATCTCATACATACTCATCTCATTAATAGCAAGCAACAAACTGATTGGTTAACACTTGTTGGTTACGCAGTCCTGCCTTAGTTTCCCCATTTGGTTTCCCACGCATTCATTCTCACACAGACGGGGTAAACACTCATGCAGCTGGGAACTGGTTCCCAAACACACAGATAACAGCAAGGCCATTCTCAGATAATACCACCATTATGCACTCTCCTGGAGTTGACTTAGAAGCGTAAGTGCACTTCCTAGTGATTGCCCGTCACAATGTCTTCCGGTCCTAACAATTAGTTAGGGGAGAAAAAAAGATGGTACCTTGATAAAATGAGAGCAATCTCATACTTGAGTGTGGATTAATAAAAAACAGTTAACACTTTATGGCACTTAATGAAATGAAAACTGAGGAGGAGGAGGAGGAAGAAGATAAAAGGAAAAAGATAGGAAAAGACAAAAAGGAAAACAGTGAAACAGGAGAAAAAATGAGTGGGGTGATAGTTTAGCCTGTGTGATATGGACTTACCAAGAAATGTATTAGAGGGACTTTCATGGAAAAACATGTTGCAGCTTCTTCCAGAACTGAGAGAAAAAGAATAGATTGCATCTTCTGAAAGGAAGCAATTGTTTCCTTCTTACATGAAAGTGGATGCTAAATTTGATTTTCTCTAAGACTGGGGTGAATGGGAATCTCTCCACAAAATCCTATTGCATAAGGTAAGAGCTGTGAGTCAAGACATTTTTTTTTTTCGGATAGGATTGTATGAGATGAATCTGGAAAAGGTAAAGTTTAACAGAAAGGGTAGTGATGTAGTTTATTGCTTATAAGGCCTGGTCTACACCATAAACTTAGGTCAACATAAACTGTGTTAAGTCAATATAATAATGTATGTGTCTATGTAACCCACACACCTCCTAGGTGTGGTGTTTTGTCCCATCTAATAGCACCGAGACCACTTAGAGAGAGAGAAAGCAATTAATGAGTCTTCTCTACATCCTTAGCTAACAGCCATTTGGCTTTTAGCTCATGTGACAGAGGCTCATGCACTAAGCTCCAGAAGTCCCTGGTTCTGGTATCCTGCCCACCAATAACCAGAGGTCTGTCCGCATCATGTCTACACTTCTGAATCCCTTCCCCAACTTCAGTGGCCTGTAAAGACGACTTCTGTACTCCACTTCCATGAGAGCCGTAATGCTTGATTCAACATTCACGGGTCAACATGGGGATAGTGTAGGCACCACATTGTGTAATTCAAATGAATTAGCCTTCAGGAGATATCTGGCTGTGACTGCTCTGGAGAGCATTTTCAACTCCACTGCATCTCAGCCAGGTACACAGGAAATAGCTGCTCCCCTGGGAATTTTTGAATTTTCATTTCCTGTTTGATCAGTGTGGAGCTCTCACCAGAAGAGCTGATCATGGAGAATCAAGGCCACAAATGCACCCCAGCATGGACTACACAGGAGGCGGTGGATGCTATTGCTCTCTGGAGAGAAGAGTCTGTTCAGGCAGTGCTCCAATCCAGCAGAAGAAATGCTGACACCTATGCCAACATCACAAGGAGCATGGAGGAGAAGACCTAAACCAGGGACATGCAACAGTGTCACATGAAAATATAGGAACTTCGGCAAGCGTGCCAGAAGACCAGGGAGACAAACAGTTGTTCTGGTTCTGCCGCACAGACATGCTGCTTTTATGAGGAGCTGCATGCAATTCTTGTCAGCAATGCAAGTGTTACCCAAAAATGCTCTGTGGATATCTCTGAGGAGCCCCAGGTGACTTCGAACAACAACGAGGAGGACCTGTTGAAGAAGAGGACAATGTGAGGCTGGCAAACAGGATCCATTCTCCATGACAGCCAAGATCTGTTTTTTAACCCTGGAGCCCATCCCTTCACAGGACTGGCTGGCAGAGGGCGTGATACCGGAATAGGCACTTCTGGTGAGTACACATTGCCAGTCAATCTGTAGGGGTTACATGCTATTATTTTTAATGTTTAATCTGAACAAAAAAAGTAGGTGTAATGGGTATTACAGCTACACAGAAGGTGTTCTTCGAAAAAGACTGCATGCACGGGAATGACCTGGGAATCCTACATGGAAATCTCTAAGAAGCTTTCATGGAAGTTCTCTGCAATCTTTTGCAGGTTTCTGGAAAGATCTGCCTTATTTCATCCACCATGGTAGGACACTTTCCCATGCCACTCCAATTTAACTCTGCTGGCATCATTGCAGCTCACAGCACTGCAACAAAAGGACAAGGTCTGTACCCAGACACTTGAAGCATCTGCTCCCTTGTTGCCTCTGTTATCCACAGGAGAGTGATACGCACAAGGTCACCTAAGGGAAATGGGGGAAGTTTTCAATGCTAGCCCTTGAACCTCAAACAATTTAACAAGTAGTCTTCCCCCGTTTGGTGAAATCTGGATCATACAACTACACTTTCTCTAAAGTACCATAGTTGAAAGGGATCACCCTGTTTTGTAAGCAGCACTGAAAAAAGGGGGGTGGCAGATTCCTTTTTGTCTCCCCCCAACCCAATGCTGCTTTTGTAAAAAACAAAGTATTTGGGGGTCTTTACACTGGTGTCTGTCCTCGAGCACCATCTAGGTTGCTGGAGGAAAGGAGGCTTTTCTCAAGTTCCGACCTGAGATCCCAAGGATGTCTTAACAAAAGCAGCAGCACAAGACCTCTGAAACCCAGAAAGAGTCTGTTGCTGCTCAGCAAAATATTTCATTAGTGCAAACCCCACATGAAGAGGGCAAGGGCAGAATTTCTGTGAAAGATGAATTGTTGGTTAAAGAAGCCACTGAAGGGAGAAAGAAGCCTCATGGTAGGTTTTTAAAGCAGTTTGCTGCACCCAAGGGTTTTGAATTACCCCAGGGCTTGTCTACACTACACAGCTTTTAGCAACAAGCCTGGTACATATCAATTTGTTTGCTAAATTGATGAACTCATAAGCTTGCAGCATACAGCAGGCATAACTGGACACTGCAAATGGAGGTTCCTAAGGCTAGTGTCATTCTATTGCAAAATCCAAGCAGTGGTAGCTGGGAGTAGCTTATATGGTAGAGGCTCTGCTTGAACAGCCCAGGAGTGGGAGTTCTCATAGCAGAACAGGGTAAGGCTGGCTCCTCATGGCCTTACTCACCCTCGCTGGAGCAGCAAACCAACTCTTGCAATAGCCAGTGGTTGTGAGTACGTTGTGGCTTGCAGTTAAGTATATTCAGAGTATTTTTTTATTAAATGACACCATGCTCTGTCAATGCTATTTTTGTACTTTGCATTCCTTTTAGCTGAGACCTGGTACGTCAGCGCATCCTCCACATGAGAATAGAGACTTTCCCAGATTAGAAGGTATAAAAAGAAGACTCAGGAGGATATGTTCAATGAGTTTCTGCATGCCTCCGAGAGTGACGAGATGGAGCTCAGCCCATGAAGGATTACACTGTCTGAGCACCTGGACTTGGACAGGGAGCACAGGAGAGCACGCAAAGAACAAGTATGTGCCACACAGGAAGAGATGCTGTGGATTAAAAAGGAGTAATCAGACATGTTCAGGCATCTGATTGAGGTTCAAGAAAGGCAGCTAGATGCTAGAGACCTTCTTCAGCCTATGCTGTACCTATGAGTGGTGGTGACTGCCAGGGCAAGAGCGGGAGAGGTTCAGTATCTCTTGCCCTCAACACCAGGGATGGTACAAAGACCAGAAGGCACCCATTCCCACACCTTTGATTGTTACTGTAGTGCATCTCTAAGCAAGCTTTCCTTGTTTCTCCCCACACAGTATTATCAACCCATTTGCTCCAGGTTATCTTACTTTTATTTGCTGCCTCTGTGTGTTTGTGTGCATAATAAAACCTCACAGATTGAGGAGAAAGGGCTCCTTATTCATTCAGTAATGAATGGCTGATGCGGTTGGAGTTCACAGGGGAGAAAATACAATAGAGAGGACAGCTAGGTAAGGAACAAAACAGATATGTCTCACATTACTCTGTCTTATTGCTGAACATGGTTTTCAAAGCCTCATCGAGACACAGAGTTCCTCAATGTGCTCTTCTGCCCTGGTGTCTGGATGCTCAAAACTGCCTACCAGGCAATCTGTCTCAACCCCTCTCACCAGCAGAATTCTTCTCCCTTTGTTTCACAGATAATATGGAGCACACAGCAAGTAGCAATAACAATGCAGATATTGCATTCATCGAGAACTAACCAAGTAAATAAACAATGCCAGTGACCTTTTAAATATGTTAAAGCACATTTCACCACTTCATGTGGGGTTTGCTCTAATGAAATATTTTCTTGAGCAGCAACAGACTCTTTCTGGGTTTCAGTTAAGTCCAGAACCATCTCTGGAATGACTGACAAATCATCAACCAGCATAAGCTGAGAGGCACCTTCTCTTTGAGTACACTTTCCCTCTCTCCCTTTCTCAAGAGACAAAAGACTGGACATGCATCCTCCCTCAGCAGGCACTAAACAACTGGAGAAATCCTCTCCCTGGTCCCAGCATGCAGAGCTTTTTAGAGACAACTATTTGGAGAGTGGGATAACTTCCTCAATGGGCAAGTCATTACCCTTAACAGACAGAGGCTTAGGAACATTTCCTTCTTTGTACTACTCTCCACACTGGTAGCAGATAAGGCAAAGGGAATACATTCATACTTCTCATGTGACTAGGTTATAACATGAACTTGACTGAACATAGCTTTAATATAATTCCTAATCAAAATATCTGAAGAAATCAAATTTCTGATATCCTCTACTGTAAGATCAAATTCCTTCCACTTAAAGTGGATTTTAGCAAAGGCAATCTCATAAAATACTCAGAAAAGGCTGCAATATTCACAATCTCCTCTGGAAAATAATCTTCCTCCACAACAAGGCTTGCTTTAATTAAAGTAATATCAGCTGTTGTGTCCCTCCAAGTCAAGCACCTTTTTCCATTAATTTCTGCACTGCTAATGAATTCCTTGTTATTATTCCCATATTTAATCTGAGTGATGAGGCTAACTTCATCTGCGAGCACAATGACAGCACTTGCACACAAAGTGGCAGTGTTGGGGTTTATTTGGTCACCTTCCATGCTTCTAGAATTAGAATTTGTTCGGGTATATTGTGAAGTCTGATTTATTTTTTAAAATGTGGACAATCTGCTAAATAATTATTTGTTAAATAATCTTATTTAGCAAATCATAACTTTTCCATTGACATCTTACAGGACATCCTTTGTACAATATTTATTGCAATTGTCTAACTGCAATATCAATTTTATAAATGGCCATATTTAAGTCATACAGCACCATAGGGTTGTTTCAGGGATTTGGTAACTTCACTATTTACAAGGCACAGTCTGTTCATTCTCTTCTTATATGGAGGAAGAGGAAGAAGCACAGCTTGCAAAATTCCCCCGATATTTGATTGCCCAAAAGAATAAGCCCGGTTTCTCAGGAGTAGGGAGAACTTGTGCCATTAGACCTTTAAATCCACGTATATTAAATGTACATTGGCACATCTTCTCTCTCATATAAATCAATTATGTCCTTAGTCAAATCTTTCCCCTAAAAACAATTCTACCCCCTCAAAATTCATTCAACTTTGCCCAGTTATGTCAAGACTGTACAATTAACTTTATTTCCAACACACCAATATATTCCATTCCCCAAATAATGTTCTCTATCTGTACTCTGCTGCGCTCAACCTTCCAGATTCTCCTCTCCACTTAGGCCCTTTGGTACTCACTGTCTCTTTCCATCCTCTGAAATATTCAGCAATTCCAGACACTGCTCATTTTCTTCCCATTACATACTCAATGAAAGAGCAGCAGTAATGTATTCACTCTGTTTCCTGCCTCCCTCCCACACTTCACAGAAGTAGTAATAACTATCTGTATACAGTGTCCTCCTCCAACATTTCAGTGGGTGGAGTGGAGGGTTGATTGAACCAGCAGGAAAAAGAGAAACCCTGGGGTTCTAAGATGGGAGGGAGTGCCAGGCATGGCTCCTTTGGGGGCCTTCCCCTCATTTATCCTAGAATGCATGGAGTCCCTGCCTGGGGAACAAAGGTGAGAGGAGATTGTCTTATTTTGCTGCCATTGGCTAGGCTAGCACATGTTGGGGTAGTGTTGTAAGAGGAAAGGAAGTGAGAGTTGATTGTACCTTGCACCACTTCCCTTCCTTTATGCTAAGCCCTCACCATTTGCAGCAGGGATTCAACTGTGGTTTCTGAACTATCTTCTGTACCCTGAAAAGGAAGTGTAGATTGTACTGTGTTTCAAAGATTCACTGATTGAGTACTAGTTTTTGGGATCAGGGAGACTTTTTTTGCCTTTCTTACAGTATCATGGAGGCCTAGTTTAAAGGTTAATTACGAGTAAAGACAGGATTTAAAAGCTATAAATTTATAAATGAGTTTGTAATTCTGTCACAATCTGTGTCTGGTGTCCAGTGGAGGTAAGAGGCTCAAAAGTGCCAGCTCCCAGACATAATATCAGATATGGGAATATCTAGTGGACCCTTTGAAGCTTACATTTTTATAGACTGAAGTACCCTTCATTTTTATACTCTCATTCCCACGCAAGGGGAGGAGGCAAAAGGATTCAGAAGTGAGTGTCACGAGAGGGACATGGGAGCTCTGACCTAGTAGTCAGATCAGGAGTGAGTCAGGTCAGATACCAGGAGGTAGGAGTCCAAGATAGGCCTGCGCTAGCTACCCAGAGGAGTTGCTGAGCCAGTCCTGCACCAGCTACCCAGAGGAATTCATGGTGCCCCGCGGGGCCCCTCAGGACACCACCCCAACCCAGGTACCTCAAGAGGGGGAGTCTGGAATTAGCCCAGGACAGCTGACCTGGGAGCAGCATAGCCAGAACCCATGTCAGTGTGTTGCATCCAGGATCCCCACTCACTCAGCAATGGGTCTTCTGCTGCTTCTAAGGCCCCGGGCTGGAATGCAGTTGAGTGAAAGGGCCTGCGTGTCCCCACCACCACCCAAACTCATAGGTGGCAGCCTCCCCCTCTCCAAGGCCCTTTGGAACTTAGGACTAATGTTTATATACTGTTGTTACTCAGTCGCTGCTTGAAGGCCTGAGCTCATGACTTACCATTGCCCCACACTGACCTAGCATCTGGGCTTAATGTTTATATACTATTATTGCTTAGTCCCTGCCTAAGGACCTGAATGCCTGACTAACCATTGCTCCGCCCTGACCTAGGGCCTGGACATACTATGTTTGTTTCTGCCCTCACAAAGGCTGCTGAGGAAGACTCTTGCAGCCTAACTAATTCCCCACAAGACATCTTCCCAAGTGTACTGAGGCAGTCTGACTCCCAGCCACCCCGGAAAGAGTCTGTAACCTCTCTACAAGCAGACAAAAGCTATTAAACTCCATCCCTGTAATATTTTTACTGGCATACTTTTGCCTTTTTCTGAAGGCCCTTTCCAGTCTCTTCTCCTAGCCACTCCAGGTTTCACAGCCTGTGTAAGCCACCCCCAATAAGGAGGCATATAAGTAGTTTCATCTCCAGCAGTTTGCAGATTCTGTCTTGTAATCTGTTTGATGGCCAGTAGAACTTGTTCATTTTTTTTATTTTGCATTTTACCTCATTTGGACAAATATTAAGTGCATTTTACATTGATTGAACATGGAGTAGCAACATTCCAGATGGTCAGTTTGAAAGTAAATCTACCAGAGAAAGTGGTAGATGTATAGTTATAGGCAATTTGAGTGCATTGTAAGACTGTCGCTGTTGATGAAGTGGTAATTTGATGATTTATATTAGTAATCAAAAGTTCTGTTGCTTATTGTTTTTGAACATTACCCAAATCTTGCAAATTTACTGAATAAGATTAGATAGGAAGCTGACATGACAGTTCTCTTTCAAACAGTTCTTTGGCTTTAGTCAGAAAAAGAAAGTCCAGGAACACAAGAAATAAAAGTTATTAAAAAGAAATGTAACGAGGAGCTTAGGGATAATGGCAGAGTGACAAATGAGAATGTGGCTATGGATGTAGTTATAACCACATCCAAGGTGAAAGCTTAATGGGACTAAATTGGGGGGCCCAAATAATCTTCATCCAAGAATAGTAAAGAAACTGACACATAAAATTGCAAGCCCATTAGCAAGATTTTTTAATAAATCTGTAAACTCAGGGACTGTACCCTATGACTGGAGAATTGCTAACGTAGTTCCTATTTTTAAGAAAGGGAAAAGAAAACGATCAGGGTAGCTACAGGCCTGTTAGTTTGACATCTGTAGTATGCAAAGTCTTGGGGAAAAAACTGAAGAAGAAAGTAGTTAAGGACATTGAAGGCTATGGTAATTGGGACAAAATGCAACATGATTTTACAAAAGGTAGCTCATGCCAAACCAACCTGATCTCCTTTCTTGAAAAAGTAACAGATTTTGTAGACAAAGAAAATGCAGTGGATCTAATTTATCCAGATTTCAGTAAGGCATTTGATACAGTTCCACATGCGGAATTATTGGTTAAATTGGAAACGATGGGGATCAATATGAAAACTGAAAGGTGGATAAGGAACTGGCTAAAGGGGAGACTACAACGGGTCATACTAAAAGGTGAACTGCCAGGCTGGAGGGAGGGTACTAGTGGAATTCCTCAAGGATCAGTTTTAGGACTAATTTTATTTAATCTTTTTTTACTGATCTCAGCACCAGAAGTGGGAGTTTGCTAATACAGTTTGCAGATGAGACAAAGTATTTCCAATAAGGAGAAGGACTGAGATATCATACAGGAAGATCTGGACGACCTTGTAATCTGGAGTAATAGTAATAGGATGAAATTTAATAGCGAAAAGTGGAAGGTCATGCATTTAGGGATTAATAACAAAAATGTTAGTTATCAGATGGGGACGCATCAATTGGAAGTAATGGAGGAGGAGAGGGACCTCGGAATATTGGTTGACCACAGGATGACTATGAGCCGCCAATGTGATATGGCTGTGAAGAAAGCTAATGTGATCTTGGGATGTATCAGGGAAGGTACTTTCAGTAGAGATAATGAGATGTTAGTTACAATATATAAGGCACTAGTGAGACCTCATCTGGAATACTGTGCAGTTCTGGTCTTCCCTGTTTAAGAAGGATTAATTCAAACTTGAACAGATACAGAGAAGATCTCCTAGGATGATCTGAGGAATGGAAAACCTGTCTTATGAAAGGAGACTCAAAGAACTTGGCTTGTTTAGCCTAACCAAAAGAAGGCTGAAGAGACTCTGTGGACCCTGCTGACACACATTAACTGTTTGTTAGTGTACTTCGATCTAGTTTCATTTCAAGGGGAACCGAGACCAAACGTGTCTTTAAGGGATGGATGTGAAGAGAAAATCCAACACAACACTTTCAAGATATGGCTTCTAATAGTATAGCAAAGCTTGAGATACAGACTTGATGTGATTAAGTTCAGTGGGTGCATATATTAAAACATAGAATACTAAGGGCTTGTCTACACTTAAAATACTGCAGTGCTCCAGATAAGACACTACCCAAGATGATGGGAGGGTTTCTCCCATCGGTAGGTATTCCACCTCCCCAAGAGGAGTTAGGTAGGTGGTAGGTAGGTTAATGGGAGAATTCTCCAGTCAATCTAATGTTGTCTACATGGGGGGGATTAGGTTGATATAATTACATTCCTCAGTGGAATGGATTTTTCACAACCATAAGTGATGAAGTTACACCAACCTAATTTCCTAGTGTAGATCAGGCCTCACTGAATACAATTTAAGAAAAAAATGTTTGTTGTGATATTCACTGCAATTACATGATTTTTTTGCAACACTGCTTGTTTTAATTTTAATTAAACTTGAGCCACTATTGATTGCTTTATGAGAGCTGATAATAACTACAGTGCCTTAATTTATCTTCCAGATAAAACTAAATATACCTAAATGTTGGTTTCTCTAACTTGATAACTATTTTGAAAAATCAAAGGGACTATATTAACAAGCAAAACTAGCCTAGTTTATGAATAACACATTACAAAGATTCAACTCTTCAAACTCCTTTGGATTTTAAAAACTGTGAAGATTGAGTTCAGCTAGATATATTTAAATGTTTTGCATACTTTACATGTAGATACTACATTAAACTGAACAAAAAATACTTCAGATCCCAGTCGCTTTCAAAAATGAATAAAGTAACATCACAACCAATACAAATTAGCATGCTTTTTTCCATCTAAGGACTCCAAGTTTTGAATTTGAATCTTATCTTGAGTAAAAATATGGCTTACGTGATTTAAATGGAGAGTTAATAAGAAAAATAGCTCTTCTTATAATGCATACACTATACCAGACAAGAAGCAATAACAACAATATGTTTGATGGGAATTTTTCGTTCTCCCACAGTAAACAAAAGAAAACAGTTCAGTATTGTCATTTATCTTATTTAGGTTTAACTTCCTACAATGGATATAATAAAGAGTATTTATGAGTGTTGGTGGGTGTTTAAGAAGCAATTTAAAATGGCATACATGCAGCTTTCTAGCTGGAGCATGGATGAACTTCAAAGCCTGCAGGGTTGAGCAAACAGACTGTATAGAAAGCTAAATGACTGCTTGAATACTGGGTCTTTGGAGCTGTAAATTTAGGTGCTTACTTCTAGAATTTATCTTGCTCTACATTCAATGATGCACAAAGGCTGGGAACAGCACAAGAAAAGACTCTGTTATGCAGTTTCTTTGTTAGGTGCCTTCCAATGCCATCAAAAGTGACTTTGTCATTTAGGATGAATTAAATATAGAACTTCATAGTATGGTTCAAATTAGATATGACTGCTATTGGCACTTGGAGATAAGATAGTACAACACTCAAACAAAGTTTCTTATTTAATTTTATTTTAATTGTCTGCTACTCTGAAAATGACAGGGCTATTTCAGCATTTTATAGAGTTAATTTACTCATTCAGCCTTATAAATATATTTCTAATGGATTCAGCTTGCGTTTTGTCCTGGCTTGGATCAGAACGTCACATTACTTATTCAATTTTTTTAATATTTTTATATGTTATGTATTAACTCATGCATTTTAGACCGTGATTAGACAGATTTTTTTGTGCATTTGTAAGTAGCATAATTAAAAGTGGGATAGATATTTTTTTAAAAGCAATAATTATGAGAGAACACAGAATTCATTTAAAGATTGCATGAGAAACCTCAAAAAAGCTCTCTGAAAGGGAGGGGGATAAAAAAACATGTTGAGCATGGAACAGGAATTGTCCCACTTTTGCAAACAATGTCTGTTGTCTGGACCAATTTCAGGGCCAGAATCCTGCAGTGGGGGGATTGCAAAATTGTAAAATTCCAGTTTATGGCCAAAATTCCTGTAAGTGTCCTCAATCCGGTCTATGTATATCTGCATGATGGGTGCCGTCTGTGCCACTACCTCTGTTCCTACATATGTATACCTTTTCCCTTGTATGCAAGATCTACTGATTATATTGGGTTTGGTTCTTCATACACAGGGATAGAGTTACACACACTTCCATTAATAAGGTGAGAGTTGCAGTTGTGTTTAAATAAACAAATGGACACATGGTGCCCTTAGCAGTTAACTATCCTACCTTGGTTTCAAACATTAATGGGAACCACATACCCAACTTAGCCACTACTATATACAAGCAGCTATTTGCAGCTGCAAGCATGAGTTGAGAAATTCCTAGAGGACAATGCACAACAATGCACAACCACTCAAATGGATGGATCCAAAGCCCACAAAAATAATCCTACTGACTTGCCTATAATTTGTGTGGGGCAAGTAATGTATGTTACTATTTATAATTATCCAAAGATATCCCTTTATAATAAATTCCCTGGAATTTAGACACTCCAAGAACATAAACACCAGTTATTAAAAACCTTTAAAATAGTTATGAGAAAAAAAGACCTATTTCAATAAAGACAATAAGATCAGAATTATATATATTTTTTAAATAAAGTAATTGATCAGAAAAATGATATTTTCCCTGAAGTTAGGGCTTTGTCCATATGAGCTACAAAAATATTATAGCTTCCCATCATATTCTAATAAAATATTATATATGTAATGAAAGATGAACACTGTTAATTCTCTTAGAACCATTATCTGGTTATATTCAGTATTTTGTTCTTTTCTTTTCATTTGTCTGTAGTTAATTACTAATGGGATTTTCATGAAACTGAGTATTTGTTGCTTCAAAGTGTTCCTGCTACTTATTCTTCACTAGACGTCATATGACCAAATCCAGTCAATGGAAGGTGTACTACTTATGGCGGGTGTAAGCAGTGTCAGGATGAGCTCTACCCTGACATCTGGTGGTCAATTGTGGGAATTGCGGTGAGTTGTGGAAAAGAACTTCAGGGGCTGATCTTATTTTCATAGCCACACCCATCCCGCTTAGCCTGAGCTGACAGCAGCCCAAATGGTCACTTTGGCTGCTGTGAGCTCAGGCTAGGTGGGGTGGGTGTGTCTATGCAAATAAGATCAGCTCCTGAAGTTGTTTTCCACAACTCACTGCAATTCCCGCAATTCATCACCAGATGTCAGGGTAGAGCTCATCCTGACACTGCTTACATGGGGTTTAATTTGGCACATAAGCTTCCATTTTGACAGCATTTCAATCACAATTCATTTTGTCATGAACAGAGGACTGAGACTTCAGAAAAGAAATAAATAGGAAAATCCTGTATTCATTAAATACTTACGGGTTGGGGAAAAAGTGCAGTTGTGCAGAGAATACTATATACATTATTTTATCTATGTAGAGTTTTATTTTCAAGTTGTCCCATGAGCCATACTGTATCTCAAGAGTGTGGAATGAGCGAATAAGGCTTTATCATCAACTATTTTCTGCAGGTCCATAAAAGATGAGCTGGTTTATATATTCAGCCATTCAACATTTTAATTTTACAAAGATACAGAATGAGGAATTATCAGTTTTAATCAATAGACTAATAAAATATAAGGCCAATGATCAAATTTGTATATACCAAATAGAAAAAAAAAATTATATGGTCTGGACCAGATTATATAGAATATTTTGCTAATTTATAGATTTCTCAGTTGTCCTTACATGTTAAATGAGAAGACAAGTTTCATAGAGATTTCTTACATGCGCAGACTTAGGTTAGGAAAGTTTAATGTTAGTGTTAGTGTGATAAAACAGGAAGTTCCTACAATTCTTAATTCTAATCCCAAAATAAGACAAGATGTTAACAAATTTTGGTTAAAGGCAAAAAATAAACAATCAAAAAAAAATCTGGATGCATTTCTTGTGTTAGTAATGGCATTAAACTAAAAGAAGGGCAATTAGCTTGCACTGCAATTAGGTTTGCTGTATAGTAACCAGTTTACCTT
This sequence comes from Sternotherus odoratus, assembly GCA_032164245.1. NCBI lineage: Eukaryota > Metazoa > Chordata > Testudines > Kinosternidae > Sternotherus > Sternotherus odoratus. Next base: position 62,494,452 of record JAVMKO010000004.1, on the reverse strand, counting down.
GTTTCAAAACATCTTTGTACAAATTAGTGTGATTTCCCCCCTTCCCCCAACCTTGAAAATAACCAGCAAGTCAAATAAAATAGCATTATCTTACACTATGTCCTCTGGTTCATATGCAGAGCTTCCACACTATACATCACAAATTGGATTCATCACACAAGTGCATACAGCTGCTAAAGTATCAATAATTTGAGCCAGCATATTGCTGTAAATTTCAGCCTTATGTGATGGAGAGAAAAGGTTTGGAGCAATGTTGGTAATTTGGGATTAATATTATCAGCAACTGTAGAATGTCCAAGATGACTCCTGTATCAGCTAGGACTATACAATAACAGAAATAGGTTCAATAAGTGGAATGGACATTAAATACCGAACAAAATAGATATTACACAGTTAGCCATCAACAGGAGTATATGGGTTTGAAAATCTACTTGCATTTAGGTAAAAGCAGGTTTTGTAATATGTTGAGCACCAAACAATTATAGGCCCATAGTTTCCATCAATTAGAACAAAATAAAATAAAACAGCCTTTGCCTATGAGAATTGTAATAAATAAACAAACAAACAAACCAAAATGCCAGATATTTCACTTTTAATAATCCTGCCAATGGAAACATCTTCACTAGTTTCACTAGAAATTCTCATTCCCCCACCCTGCACCACCATTATGTAGGTAACATGTAGAAACTGAAAGCAAAGAAATGAAAATGCACCTACTGATGTTGATGAGATAATGCTACAGTTTAAGTAAATGGTAACAATTTAAAAGTACAAAAAGCAGTAATTTTAATACAATCTATATTTGCAGAGAAATGAGATTCAAGGGAGAACATACTGTAATTTATTTTTAAGAGAGGAGATGTAATTACACTTGTGCAAGTTTTTGTACCTAATACATTTCTATAAAACTACCTTGAAATTAATATAGCTAAAGGCAGTTAAAGTAAAGAAGACTAACAAGAAGAAGGAATATATATTATGAGGAGACCAAAAGAAGAATGAAAATTGGCATTTTCCACTGTGGAAAGGAGAAATATTAAGTAGAACAACAATGGCTCCCTAAATGGCTCCCTGAGGCAGGGAATGCAAGTGGAAAAATATTTAAGAGCTTTTATTAACTATTTTATGCACAAAAAGTTATTTAAGTTTACCTAACTATTAAGATTTTTCAGAGTTATTCAGATACCCTAACACACAGTCCTGTTAAATACAGAGAGGAGCATTATGGAAAATGAACTTACTTGTACAGATGAATCACCTGACATTGATTTAATTTAGGCTTCCCTTTATAAACATCCTTGATTGGGAGCAGGGTGTGTGTAGAAAAGAGAGAGGATGTACAGGAAGGGAGGGAGAACAATGTATGTAAGATGTAAGGTAGAGATTTTTATTTATCCATATTCAAGGGCTGGTTAGAATAACATAAAAATAAGACGACTGAGACAGTACAACAAGCTGCTAAGGAATGGGGAAGCATGCAGGATTGGGCACAGTCTGGGAATACAGTTGGTCACTTTAGAATTGACTGATAGGGTCTGTGTGTGTATGGAACTGCGTGTGTACAGCATGCACTACTGTGACTGTCATTGCAGGACCATTCAGCTGGAGAATGAGCCCATCAAAGAACTGCCTGCTGCTGTATGATTTTGTTTTATTTTGGCACATAGAAATGAGAGGATTTCCATGAAACAAGAAATATAGTAGTTGACTATGATCGACAGTGCAAAACACTGAAACAGTATTCCAGGGAGATCATTTGTGTGAAGAAAGAAACCAGAGATATTCAACCCTTGGGGCTTCCCTTGTGAAAGGCTATTATTTGTATTGATTTTAGTATGCAAGTTTTCTCTTTTCCTCTCTCTGCTGGCCCACAGTGTAACCCATAAATAATATATTGAGTAACTGTTTGACTGCAAGCATCACAACCACTGCAGCACATTAATTTGTGCACCGTACTACCCACAGTTACAAAACTAGGAACATATCATTAGGAAGAAAGGAGAAGAGAATGGAGCTCAAGCTCCTCCAAAATAGGAAGGCAATCTAGCATTTCTTACTGATTAAGTCAAGAACTGAACTAGGATTGGGACTCATAGTTGTGAGCCACAACATGACAACCTGTTTCCCTACTTAATTATCCTTATGATTAGGTGGTATGATTAAGTTAGGGGAGGAAAAAATTTCTAAGCCCTGGTCTACATGGGAGGGTGGAGAGGGAAAAGGAATCAATCTAAGATACACAACTTCAGCTACAAGTATAGTGTAGCTTAAGTTGGCATGCTTAGATCGACTTACCATGGTGTCTTTGTGGCGGTGAGTTGACTGCTGACAATCCCCCGTCGATTCTGCCTGCGCCTCCTGTGGCGGTGGAGTACAGGAGTCGATTGGAGAGCACTCTGCTCTATTTATTGCGTCTAGACTAGACATGCGTCTAGACTAGACGTGATAAATTGACCCCCTATAGATCAGTTGTGACCCACCAACTTTCCCTTGCAGCAAACTAAACTGCTTCCTCCTTGTCCTATTTTCATAGAATCATAGAACTGGAAGGTACCTCGAAGTCATCTAGTCCAGTCCCCTGCACTTAAGGCAGGACTAAATATTATGTAGACAATTTCTGACAAGTGTTTGATCAACATTCTCTTAAAAATCCCCAATGATGGAGATTACACAATTTCCCTAGGCAATTTATTCCAGTGCTCAATCACCCTGACAGTTAGAATGTTTTTCTTAATGTCCAACCAAAACTGTCCTTGCTGCAATTTAAGTCTATTGCTTCTTGTCCTCTCCTCAGAGGTTAAGAAGAACATTTTTCCCTCCTTGTAGCAGAGCGGCCACTCACCCAGCGGCGCCTCCCGCTGGTCATCTCAGGAATTAGCTCTTTGCAGCGTCTGGAGCGCCCTCTGCCGGCTGATGTCCGCTCCTGCTCTGGCCCCGTGTCCCTCCCAGACCCCGGTGCCCATGAACTGAGGGTGCTGCACCCTTGCAGAACCCCCCCAAGTCTTAGGGTCTCCCTTACCTGGGGAACCCTGCACCCACTATCCCTACCTTGCCTCAGGCTTTGCCTCTGCTAGTCACCAGGTGCCTCCACGCACTGAGTCGGACTGCAGTATCAGGCTGCTCATCACAGGCAAGAAAGGTTGGCAAGCTGCTTCTACCAAGCCCAGGGCTGCCCCCTTGCAGCCCCACTACCCTGTGGGATGGGCCTGTGCTAGGCTCGGTAGCCTGGGGCCCTCTCACTAGAGCTTTGCAGCTCCCTGGCTCCCAGTTGCCTTGCCCTCGCCCTGTCCCAGTCCAGATACCCTGTTTATGGCTCAGGGAGACTGACTAGTACCACAGGGTCAGGCCCCCTATCGGGCCTTGCAGTCTGGGGCTCTCAGGCTAGAGCTCCCTAGCTCCCAGTGCGTAGCCCCAACCCTGCCCCAGTCCAGGTACTTTGCTCACTGCCTCCCCACAGCTAGGCCCATCTCCCTCTGCTTCCAGAGGAGACTGTCCCTTCTGTTCTCTCCCTCAGGCCGCTGCCCTCTGCTTTATGCAGGCCTGAGTGTTTGGGGCGTGGCCACCCATCTGAGCCTGCTTCCCAATCAGCCTGGGAGTTTGCAGGCTCACAGCCACGACCCCCCCTTCCCCAGGGCTATCCCAGCCCTGGCCAGCAGGGAGCGGGGAGCACTCCGCTACACTCCTCCTTGTAACAACTTTTTATATACTTGAAAACTGTTATCATGTCCCCTCTCAGTCTTCTCTTCTCCAGACTAAACAAATCCATTTTTTTTCAATCTTCCTTCATAGGTCATGTTTTCTAGACCTTTAATAATTTTTGTTGCTCTTCTCTGGATTTTCTCCAATTTGTTGGAGAAATTTCCTCATATGTGGCACGCAGAACTGGCCCCAATACTTCAGTTGACGCCTAATCAGCGTGGAGTGGAGCAGAATAATTCTCTTCTCAAATTATGCTTAAAATACTCCTGCTAATACATGTCAGAATGATGTTTGCTTTTTTGCAACAGCATTACACCGTTGACACTTGTGATTCACTATAACCCCTAGATCCCTTTCCGCAGTACTCCTTCGTAAGCAGTCATTTCCCATTTTGTATGTGTGTAACTGATTGTTCCTTCCTAAGTGGAGTTCTTTGCATTTGTCTTAACTGAATTTCATCCTATTTAATTTAGACCATTTCTCCAGTTTGTCCATATCATTTTGAATTTTAAACCTATCCTCTAAAGCACTTGCAACCCCTCCCATCTTGGTATAGTCCATAAACTTTATAGGTGTACTCTCTATGCCATTAGCTAAATCGTTGATTAAGATATTGAACAAATCCAGACCCAGAATCCCACTCATTATGCCCTTCCAGCCTGACTGTGACCCACTGTTAACTTCTCTCTGGGAATGATTTTAAAACCAGTTATGCACCCACCTTATAATAACCCCATCCAGGCTACATTTCCCTAGTTTGTTTATGAAAAGTTCATGTATCAGGGACAGTATCAAAGTCAAAATTTACCACATCTACCACTCCCACCCCCTCATCCAAAATGCTTATACTCTGTCAAAGAAAGCTATCAGGTTTGTGTGACACAATTTGTTCTTGACAAATCCATACTGATTACTATTTATCACTTTATTATAATTTAGGTGTTTGTAAATTGGTTGCTTAATTATTTGCTCCATTAGCTTTCCGGGTACAGAAGTTAAGATGACTAGTCTATAATTCCCAGAGTTGTCCTTATTTCCATTTTTATAGACGGGCACCATATTTGCCTTTTTCCAGTCTTCTGGAATGTCTCTTGTCTTCTATGACTTTTCAAAGATAATTTCTAATGGCTCAGATATCTTCTCAGTCAGTTCCTTGCGTATTCTAGGATCCATTTAATCAGGCCCTGGTGATTTGAAGACATCAAACTTGTCGAAGTAATTTTTGACTTGTTATTTTTGACTTGTTATTTCACTATTTTAGACTCTGATACTACCTCATTTACACTGGCATTCACTATGTTAGATATTCAATTGCCACCAACCTTCTTGGTGAACCTCCCTCCCCCCCAAAAAAAGTCATAAGCACCTCTGCCATTTCCACATTTTCTGTTATTGTCTTTCCTCTGTCATTGAGTAACAGGTCTACTCTGTCCTTGGTCATTCTCTTGCCTCTAATATATTTGTAGAATGTTTTCTTGTTTCCTTTTATGTCCCTAGCTAGTTTGAACTCATTTTGTGGCTTGGCTTTACTAATTTTGTCCCTAGATATTTGAGTTACTTATTTATATTCATCCTTTGTAATTTTACTGAGTGGACATGTGGACATGTCCTTCAGTGGACATGGAGAACAATTGATCACCATCCTCCTCATAAAAGCCGTTAACATATTTGAAGATTGTTCCCTGTCAATCTTCTCTTTTCTAGACTAAACATGCCCAGTTCCTCCAGTGTTTTGTCATAGGTCATGTTTTCTAAACCTCTTATCATTTTTGTTGCTGTCTGCTGGACTCTCTCCAATTTGTCTAGATCTTGATAATTTCAAAATTTTGGTGTCTACTGTTTCTGAATATAAATCAAAATGAATACCAGCCTCCTGAATATGCTTATCAGAGTCTGCACTCAGCTACGCAAAATGGCAGTCTCAGATCAGGACAGAATTAAACTCTGATGAGTAAAATAAAAATTCATGTATTGAATGTAGGAATTGTTTCTAGCTTACATTTCTTAATATTAAATCTGGTGGCTTTTTGTCTGCCATGTACTGAATGTAAGTGATCCTATTTTTCATTTCAGTCAAGGACTTAGTGATATATAGCACACTCTTTGTGGTATATAGGTACATGTGATAAATCCTGGAGAATCATTCAATACTTTTACCAATAGTACCGTTGCATCTGTATGCTACTAGAAATGTGGGAATGAATTGAACAACCTAATAGTCAAAAATGCTTTTGAAATGTGCTTTCTAGGTGGATGCTATATCAGGGATCAAATTAATCCTTTTCTGTGTGCTTCTTGGTGCTATTCAGGTGAACTGTTAATGTTACAAGGAGATATTACTATAATGGACTGAAAATGAATGCAGCTTATTTCTCTCTCTGTTCCAGGTGGTTGGTTTGCTTAGTTCTTTGCTTTCCTGATATAGTTGGGAGAAACCTGTGAAGAGTGCAATTAAGACTTTCTGATGCCGTGATTTTTTATACCAAAATCACCTAATTAGAGATAATATTTCTCATCCTTTTCTTTTTATTTTCACAAATCTGTATGAAACATAACTGTAGTACAGTAAGTCATTTCACTTATACTCTAGCTTATAAATTTGTTTCCAACATCTTTATGGCCTAGAAAAGCAGAGATGAATTGAACACTGTGGGGCTGACTTAATTGGCTGAAACGCTTTTGAAATGTGATGTGGGGTGATTTAATCAGCCTATGGCACTAATGGAGTTAAGCACTCTGTCCACTAGGAAATGATATGATCTTTCAGTAAGTTCTTAAGTGCTTGTTTATGGCTTTTTTGAAGGCGCTCTATTGCAGCTCATAGATAGCCATTCATCATAGGGGTTACAGAAATGAAAATAACAGGACTACAAAACATGTGAGACATGTCTAGAACGATAATTCAAGCTATGAGGTATCAACTGTTTAAAAACTTTTCCATAATCAGCAAAATGTCAAATATACATTCTGAAGTAAATGGTATCAGTGATGCCTGTGTCCTTCATGGCAAAACAGGAACAGTCACATTGCTCCACACAGGTCTTACCAAGACACACCACAGGGGTGTCGCACCTGGCCTGTTTAGAGGCTCATAGCACTGCCACACAACCTCCACAGCAAACAAGCAAATGGAAAGACCAAACACAGTGACAGGCATGACAATATCCTATAATATCCTAGACAAATCTTATTCAATAAGTACTCCAGAAGTTCATTGTATTAAACATTCAAATGTGTCTGTACTGTTGTGGGATTAACTTTTTTAAAGGACCATGCAAATACATCTATTCCAGTTATGCAGACTTTTGAAGCATTTTCACACAAGCAATCTACCCAGTTATGTCATTGACTGAATTTCAATTACTGCAAGTAGAGAAATAAAGAGTTAAATTGAGACATATTGTTGCCAGGGCCCAATCATTATCTGAATTATTACTTGGGCTGTCAAGTGATTAACAATTAATCACAATTAATTATGTGATTAACAATTAATCATGATTAATTGCATTGTTCATAACAGAATACAATATATTTAATTTTTTAACATTTATAGTATATTTTCAAATATACTGATTTCAATTACAACACAGAATACAATGTAGAGTGCTCACTTTACATTATTATTTTTATTACAAATATTTGCACTTTAAAAAACAAAACAAATAGTATATCAATTGCTTTATCATGAAAGTTGAACTTATAAATGTAAAATTATATACAAAAAATAACACTAAAAAATAAAACACGTAAAACTTTAGAGCCTACAAGTCCACTCAGTCCAACTCAGACAAGCAAATTTGTTTACGTTTGCAGGAAATAATGCTGCCTGCATCTTGTTTACAATGTCACCTGAAAGTAAGAACAGACATTTGCATGGCACTGTTTGCATGGCACGGCTACTGGTGTTGCAAGATATGTACATGCCAAGTGCACTAACGATTTATATATCCCTTCGGGCTTCAACCACCATTCCAGAGAACACGTGTCCATGCCAATGACAGGTTCTGTTTGATCCAAAGTGGTGAGGACCAATGCACTTTCATTTTTATTATCTGAGTCACGTGCTGCCAGCAGAAGATTGATTTTTATTTTATTTTATTTTATTTGGTGGTTAGGGTTCTGTAGTTCTGCATCAAAGTATTGCTCTTTTAACTCTTCTGAAAGCATGTTTCACACTTCTTCCTTTTCAGATTTTGGAACGCACTTCAGAGTCTTAAAACTTGAGTTGAATGCTATAGCTATCTTTAGAAATCTCACATTGGTACCTCATCTGTGTTCTGTCAAATCTGCAGCAAAAATGTTTTTAAAAAGAACAATATGTGCTAGGTCATCATCTGAGTCATCTAGAACACAAAATATATGACAGAATAAAAAACAGGAGATATGCAATTCTCCCCCAAAAGTGGCAGGTGACATTGTAAATAATTGGGCAGCACTATATCCTGTAAATGTAAATAAACTTGTTTGTCTGAGTGATTGGCTGAACAAGAAGTAGGATTGAGTGGACTTGTAAGTTTTACATTGTTTTGTTTTCGAGTACTGTTGTATAACAAAAAAATCTACATTTGTAGGTTGCACTTTCATGATAAAGATATTGCACTATAGTACTTGTATGAAGTGAGTTGAAAAATACTATTTCTTTTATTTTTTTTAAAGTGCAAATATTTATAAATTTAAAAATAATAATATAAAGTGAGCACTGTACACTTTGTAGGCTGTGTAATTGAAATCAATATATTTAAAAATGTAGAAAAACATTCAAAATATTTAATACATTTCAACTGGTATTCTATTTTTTAAAAGTGTGATTAAAATGGGATTAATTTTTTTAATCACGATTAATTTTTTTTAGTAAATTGCATGAGTTAACTGCAATTGATTGACAGCCCTACTTATTACCTATTCATAGTCTTTTAAAAGGCCCAAACTGGATAAAGGAGGCACTCACTGTTTTATGAGGGTACTTGCTCCGAGCTGAAACTGTGATAAATTGTGACCACAGGAGAAACCCCTGTGTTGGAAGAACTAATCACTAAGAGCCCTTGTTTGAGTGAGGAGGTGATCTGTGGTAAGCTTATTAGTATGCACATACATTTTTCTTTTTGTTGTTTTTAGTATGTTTTCTCTTTATTGCTTTTACCTTAAGAATGAACGTGCTTGGTTAGAAAGATCTATGTTTAACTGTGGAAATTACACTGTTTACGGTCTCCGAAGAAAAAAGTAAAGCAGGCATACTTAGGCAGTCTGACTTTGCTGGGGAATTCACAGTATAGGCAGAAAGCTGTGCAATTTGAAAATATCTCGCTTGGGAGGGAGAGAGATGCTGCACTCTGACAATGAGATATGGCTTAGAGTGGGTGCTCTTACAGGACCATAGACAGGGAAATACAGTTACATTTGTCCCTTTTACCTCCAAGCACAGCATCTGCAGCTACACTCTTCAAAACTCCCATTTTCTGCTCGTTACCTACTATCTCTCTGCAAATTTTGTGTGGAATATAAGGAAATTGTCAAATATATTCCTCTCTTGAAATTATTTGTGAATTTCTTCACTGAATGATTCTTGGTTTTCAGATTATTTAAACTATGACCTTTATAATCAGATGGAAAATTACAATTTGCTTTCATAAATAAGACGAGGAAGACTTGTGGCACCTTAGACACTAACCAGTTTATTTCAGCATAAACTTTCATGCGCTATAGCCCACAAAAGCTTATGCTGAAATAAACTGGTTAGTTTCTAAGGTGCCACAAGTGTCTTCGTCTTATTTACAGATACAGACTAACGGCTGCCAATCTTAAATTTGCTTTCAGTGAATATTTAACCATTCAAACCAAATATCAGCTATACACAAATATGCATGCTATTAAAGCAAAGGCACTCAAATACCTGTGGTCAGATAACTCTAAGGAGCCAGGAACATGTTCAAATCAAAATTTAGAATTTGAATGATTATTTGGGATGACTTCCCCCTTGCTCCCACTATAGCCACTCACTTCTAATACAGTCGAAGGCCCTGATCCTGCACTTAGCCATGCATGGGCACAGGTATTAGAGCACCTATGACAAGGTAGAAGAGAGCATTCTCTTTTGTCCCATGAATTATAAAAGAGTTGATCTCATTTGCTCACAGAAGAGATGCCAACTACCGTGTTTCCCCGAAAGTAAGACGTGCCCTGAAAATAAGACCTACTTCCAGTTTTGCCTCTCGCTGTAATATAAGGCATCCCCCGAAAATAAGGCCTCCCCGATAATAAGGCCTCCCCCGAACATAAGTTTGTCTGGTTATGCTGGTTTGTGATGACAACTACTACCGTACCGTATACAGGTAATAAATTTCCTTTTTTTTCAACAATAAATGTGTACCGTATTCTTCTTCATGGAAAAATAAGACATCCCCTGAAAATAAGACCTAGCGCATCTTTGGGAGCAAAAATTAATATAAGACACTGTCTTATTTTTGGGGAAAGTAACACACGGTAAGTAACACATCTTGAAATTTGGATATTTGGAGCAGTCACAGAATAAAATAATTTGGAGCAGTCACAAAATAAAATAATTTTCTAAAAAAATTAATCATTTTAAAAAAAATAAATACATTTGGGGAAAAAAAACAGTAATCACTTCAAGGGCATTCCACAAAGTAAACAAGTAATGAAACTCATTCAATAAATTATTCGTTATACATTATTCACTCTTCTCCAGTCCAATACTGATGTCAGGAATAAGGAAGATATAACAACTTTTTAAATACACACTATACACTGGAGGTCTCTCCAGATATACAAATAGCAACTTTAGGCATTCTCAAAGTATCTATATGATAGGTCACCATCTTGTTTAACTGAGCATGTTACCAGAAATAAAATGTCACTCGGTGCATCTAATTTTGTTATTTAAGATGACAATAACTAATTTAATTGTTAGTACCACCAGGGTTTATGGTATAGCACATTTCTTAAATCTGTAATGTAACTGTTGTAAAACTTCATTGTATTGTTCAATAAGTCATTTTTCACTTGTAAATTCTAATTAATCTGAAGTATGGAAAGGAAATAGAAGTCTGATTTGAACAGCTTCCTTCTGTTCCTGTATATTGTTTTAATGTGAACATAACCTAATGAACCAAAGTTAGTTCAATATTTAGCCCATCTATTCTTCTCATATAGTTAAAGTAACAACCAATTTTATTTTTACAACCATTATACAGGTACTGTAGTATGATTAAGATTATTGATTTGGTCAACAACTGCTTATTCATGTCTAAAACAACCATAATTCGATGGACATAAAATAAACTATAATGCAGTAGTTATCTGATTATCCATAAGAGCAGCTGAAAATGTGAACTGAAGCTGCTCTCGTCCTAGAAGAAAATATCATATTGCACAATTGCCTTCACCTGAAGCATCTGAGATTGGCTAATACTAGGAATGGATACAGGAGTAGAGACACAATTGGTCTGTTCTAGTAGTTCATTTATCTTCTTATATAGTTCTCTAAACAAACACAGTCATTACCGATCTAACTAGTATAACAACTGCACATTTCCACAAGTCTTCCAAACTATGGGGCAATATTCTCCCCCTTCATTTCCACGAGTGGAGTCAAAACAAGTGATGTTTACAGAAACAGGGCTAGTACTGGCTCCCTAGAGTGCTCCAGAGAAGTTCCCTGGTACAGCACCCTAAGTCTTCTCTGGGCATACATGTATAAGACACTCTAACTGAGCGATAGCCAACCACCGTTAGCTGACAGAGTGGAGTGTGATTTTTTCTTCTTCTTTTTATTAAGCAAAAAGGCCCTGATTCTCATGTTAGAAGGAGCTACATGTCAATCCATGCCAGATCCTGTTAGAGCTTTGTGAGGTCAGGGCTACATGAGAATTCAGTGATGAGGTCAATGAGGTTTGAGCCGTTAATCAGTTGCTTACTACAGCAGGATTCTCTCAGCGCTCAGCAAATTTCCAATAAAAATCCAATGATATGTTCACACTGCTTGGTTCTGTTGTAGAGCTCCTGTCCTCTGATGGCACTATCACTCTTCAGGACTAGTGCGGCAAAGGGGTTAAAGGTCTGAAGTGGGCCTTCTGCAACCTCAGTGATTTTGTGTATCTTGGGTAGTTGCACAGGGATTGAAGACTTAAACTTCTGCCTGCTCCAGCAAGGGCAACCCTCAATGGAAATATGAGCAGGAAATTTCAGCTCCCAGGTGAGAATCACTTCAGCTTGGGAGCCTATCAGCACTGACCGCAGCACCTAGTGCCTGCTTGTTGCTGTGCACAAGGGCTGACTGTTGAGGGTTCAGGGGCACAGAGCAGAAGAATAAAACCAACCCACACAATCAACTCACGGTCTGTATTAACTCCAGGAAAGGAAGAAATGGGACATCCAGCAATGTGTTGAAGTGAGGAGGAAGATTAAGGCAACTACTGAAAAATGACTTCTTCATGGGGAGAGTGAAAAAATTCACCATTGGTTCCTATTCCCACCTCTTTCCAAAAATTAGAGAGATGGAAGATCCCTTTACTTCCAAACCAGGTAGTCTTACTGCACAGATGAAAAAAATGTTCTCTCTCCTACCATGGTGGAGAGCAGAGCATAGAGAAAGAAGTGGCATGTTTCTCCCTTCCTCCCTCCCCCAACACAGACTCCAGTTCTCTTTAACATGGTAGACCTGGAATGGTGCTGGAGGGAGAGAGAGTAGGACCAAAGTAAGAAATGAGCACCATGCTGAGGCACAGCTTTGGAGAGAGCACTTTAGGCAGTGTCAAGTGTTAGGAAGGGGCAGAGGTTGATTATGCAGGATGAATTAATTGAAACACACTGTACATTCTATAACAGAATGTTCTATAAGAAAGTGACTAACCCTATAGAATTTAATGGACAATGAAATCTATTTTTCTATAGAATTCTCTAGTAGGCATACAATTCTCTATTAAATTCTAGGATTAAATATGCACGAAATATTATGAAAAAGATTATGGGAAAAAATAGAAAGGGTCTTGAACACTTCCAAGTTTAGAATTTATGTTTTAATGAATATAAGGTGCTTCTTGTAATTGGCCTCCCAATGGCTATTCCTCTGGAAATGTTTAAATTGATTGGTACTGGAATTCATTAGGGAAGGCTTAGAATTCCATAGAATCTCTAGCTCAGTCTTGTTTTCACTTCTTTGCTCAGTTTCAAACTGAAGTACACATGACAGACTGCTCTGCTAGTGAAAAGGACAAGTCACTCTCCATGAGAGGAAACTTTTAAATTCAAAGAGAGACACCTACTGCACCCTCAAATTATTGCTTTTATTCTCTAGCAAGAAAAGGAACAACATGTGTATGCTATAATTTTGCATCCATACTGTTGATGGAAATGGAGCTATTGGAATGACTGATGTGGATACTCTGTCTGGGTAGTTCTACTGTATATGCATTCTAATAGCTGGAACTAACTCACAGAAGGTGTTAATACTAAAACACAAAAATATCTACAATCTATCAAAGTAATGCTGAAGTGTCTCTAATAGAAACCTAAAACTGGAAGTAAATTCAGAGTTAAGATTAAAATGCTTGCTTTAAGTGACCATGATGAGTGTAGATATTGCAGTACTTTATGAAAGGTATGTATGCTCACCTAGTGACTGAAGACTTCATAAGACAGTGTTATACCTGTGTTGCTCCCAGTATATTAGAAAGACTAAGGGCAGGTCTACACTACTTGATGGATTGGCAGGTAGCAATCGATCTTTTGGGGGTCGATTTATCACGTCTTGTCTAGATACAATAAATCAATCCCCGAGCGCTCTCCCATTGACTCAGTACTCCACTGCTGCAAGAGGCACAGGCGGAAGCAACAGGGGAGCAGCAGCAGTCAACTCAGTGCCGCAAAGATGCCATGGTAAATTGACCTAAATACGTCTACTTCAGCCACTCTATTCCCTTAGCTGAAGTTGTGTATCTTAGGTCGATTCCACCCCCTCCACTCCTCCAGTATAGACCAGGGCAAACTGGTTGAGGTAATGTCTTTTATTGGACCAAATGCTGTTGGTGAAAAATGCAAGTTTTTGAGCTACTCAGAACTCTTCTTCAGATCTGGGAAAGGTACTCAGTGGCATAGCTAAATACAAGAGGGAACAGATTGTTTAGCATAAATAGCTAACACATACTGTAAGAGACCATTCAAAGGTTAAGTGGCCAGTCGAGACCTCTGCAGTAATGGAAGAAAACAGGAGTTAATGGATTATGGATTGTTGTAATAAGCCATATATCCAACATCATAATTAAGACAATGATTTTTAGTAACTAGGAAAATTATGAATTTAAGCTCCCAGTCTCATTTTGAAGGTGTTGTGAAGGTTTCCCTTGAGGACCAAGACTGAGAGGTCAGATATAGAGTTATGTTGGTTTTTTTAAAAGGATTCACCCATGAGTGATGTGATATTTGTCTTTTATTATTTTTCAGGGTGAGTTCATTTGAGAGAGTCGTGATTGTCTGGTTTCACTCACATCATTATTAGAACATTTAATGCACTGAATGAGGCATACCACATGTTGTAATAAGCATGTGTAGGACCCATGGATCTGGAAAGGTATGTTGTGTGGGAAATTGATCATCACAGCAGAGGATATATGCATGCATGTTTTCTGGTAAGGTGATGATTTACCTCATCCAATGCTTTAGATCCCCCAGTAACAACTAAGTGGGCAGAATCTCACAATTCAATAGCAGGAATACTGGTCTCTATTAAATGCTAGAATTTAAGGCTGGTAAAATGTTTTGAACAAATATTTATGGAAAATTCTTGAATACTACTAAGCAAATTTGATTTAGAATTAACCAACTTGTGTACTAAAAATTTTGGCAATGATCCCTTGATTCATAAATATCAAAACATAAGTGGCTAACTAAACTTTCCCCAATATTCAATCAGTTTAAGGTCTGATCCAGAGCTTACTGAAGTCACTGGGAATCTTCCATTCACTTCAATAAGCATTGGATCACGTGCATAAAGCGTAAGGCCAACTCTATATGGGGAGTGGGGTTGACCTAAGATACGCAACTTGAATAGTGTAGCTGTGTGAAAAGTGTAGCTGAAGTTGACATATCTTAGGTTAACTTACCTTGGTGTCCTCACAGTGGTGAATCGATCGCTGCCACTCCCCCATCGACTATTTGATTCATTTCCACATGGAATGGGGAATCATATATTCTATGATGATATCTTTAGTAAACTTGAATGAAAAACATAGGAAATACTTTTTGCTTCTGTCATAAGTATAAAGTAGCCTAGAATTCCAGTTTACCTCTAAGGGTTAAGCTAAGAGAAACCCGAGGGACACCTGATCAAAGAAACCAATAGGTACCAAAGATTCTTTTCAATTTGCAGGGAGGGAAAAGGGTTTTAGTTTTCTGTCTTGCTGTTGGTGTGAAGTTACCAGGTGAACCAAACCTATCTCTTTTCTCCATCTATCTATAACCTTTCTAAATAGCAATAGTAAATAAAGTTAGCCAAGTAAGGCAACTCAGTTTTATATTTGTTATTTCACTTGGGAATAACTCCCAAAAACCTGAGAAATCTTTGTGTTTCTCTATAACTTTAAAGATTCAGCAGAGGGAGGAATTCCTCAGGGGGAGGGGTTTGTCTCCTTAATTCTTTTTTTGATTGTAAGTGCTTTTCCACTTATTTTTATAAGGGATTTATTCCTTTTTTTCTTTAATTAAAATCTGTCTTTTAAGAATTTGACTGCTTGTTTTCCATTGTGTAAATTCAGACTTTTAAATCAGACTCACCTAGAAGGATCAGTGAGAGGTTTTTCTCAGGTTTTTCCCAGGGAGGATGGTACAGACTTGGAGGGATTTTTCGAAAGAGAAGGGGGACTCCAAGTAGCCCTGCCTCATAGTTCTTGGGGTATTTTTACTTGGTGGTGGCAGCAGTCAGTGCCAGACACAGAAAAAGTTTGTGTCTGGGGGAAAGTTTAACCCAAGCTGATAAAATAAGCATGGGGGGTTATTTCTTTTATTTTTTTCACGTGGGTCCCCACATCTGTACCCTAGAGTTCAGAGTGGGGAGGCAATCCTAACAGCTTCTTTTGTAAACAGAATTATCAAATAGTACTAAAAACTAAAACAAAATAATACACCTCCATACTCTAATGAAGTCTTCTTTTGTAACTGCTGTGACTGCAACTGCCACTTTAGTGACTACATATTATGCATTAGAGCTGTCCCTCTTCCACCAAAAGGTGTTGTGTTCCTATGTATCTATGGGAAGTTTCTGGAGTACTTTTATGGTTAAGCAGTAATTAGTATGGCATTTACTGTTATTGATACTGTATGTCAAGTCCCCCCCACCCATCCTTTTAAATTATACTCCTCTGGCAACTGCATGAATCTCACAAACACCAAAGCACTAACCTCTTATGTATGTTTTCTGTTGCCAAGCAACACTTACTTAGCTCAAATTTTGACATTTTGTCTCATATGGCACACATCAGTCATTTATTTTTAGATGCAATCTTAGGCTAACTTCATTGTTATAATGTGAATACAATTCATATGTCAGTGACATTGATTGGCATGCACTGGATTTAGGATACTGGAAGCTACACTATACTGGGTGCAACAAGAAATCTAGTGAGTGAAGTTGCACTCAGTGGCACAACAAAGCCCCCTGTCAACTTTTCCATTTGTAGGAACTTTAAGTATAGGTGTGCCAGCTGTGTAAATATGTTTAAGATGACTTCAACAAATGTGAAAGCGAACAAGAATCCTAGGGGCATACTGTACACGATGCACAAATGTACTTTTAAAGGAAACACCTGTGAACAATAAGAAATGTTTCATACAATTAAAGTAAAGAGCTTGCATACGCCTTGTAGTGAATAAATAGTGAGTCTAACAAACAGCAAGTTAAAAATAAAGTAAAATTGCATAATGATTTAGGATAGTACAACATTCACTTAGACAACAGAGGACCAATTTTGAAATGTGGGTGCCTACAGTAGAGCAATGTGCTCTGTTTTTGAATGTTCCAGGTATGACATTCTGGGGTGCAATCCAGACCACTGAGGGATTGTGTCACCACTTGCTTTGCAGCTTGGGGGTGGGGGGTTCATAATGCTTAATGCTGTAGCTCCCAACCTGGATGCCATACAAACAGCATTCTAGTCACACCCTGAATATGTGGGTATAGCTATATCCTTGGTTCAGCAGCTCTGACCCCAGCAGTCTGTCAGCAAACACTAACCACACTTTGGCTTTCAGCAGCCTTGGTTACTTCTTATAGGGTAACCCCAACCCATTCCCAGTCACGGATTTCCCCCCCCCCACAAAAAAAAAACCCAAGTGTTTTGTGCTTTCAGCCAGGGCTGTCCTTATCCATACGCAAAGTACACAGCTGTATAAGGCACCATGAAATTTGGGGCACCAAATTTCCTGGTGCTCGGCTATCCAGTTTCTGTTCTGGCTCTTTCCCAGGGTCCCCACCCCTGCTCAGCTCCAACCTGCCTCTTCCTGCCCCTGCTCCACTCCTGCCCCATCCCTACCCCCTATAGCTCTGCAGCAGGGCCAGGTCTGAACTCACTAGTGGTGGGAAGTGCAGTGGCCCAGACCCAGCCACACCACCGGTGAATGCTGGGATGGGGTTGGATCCCTCCTGCCCCCCAAGCCAGCCGCACCCTCCCCCCGGAGGCCTGGGCCCCCATTCTCCCCCCCCCAAGGGCTGCATAAGGCCCCAGAATAGCTAGGGCCGGCTCTCCTTCCAGCCCTCTTCCAGCAGTCCAGATATATTAGGTTTGTTGCCCCTCTAAGGGCATCATGATTCAACAGTTTGCTACCTGAAATGGGTTACCCAAACAATTCCCAAGACTGGATTAGTTTTAATTAAAAAATAATAATAAGTGTATTTACTTACAAAGAGATTCTACATGAGTACAAGCCATTATAGTCAGAAATGCTTACAAGAAAAATAAAGATAAAATGTTTTCTAAACTTAACAAACTAGACTTTGTTCAAAGTGAGGTTCTTACCACATGTTTAAGATTAGCAGCTGTGTTAGTCTGTATCCATAAATAAGATGAGACATGTGGCACCTTAGAGACTACACCAGTTAATTTCAGCATAAGTTTCCATGGGCTATAGCAGGTTAGTCTCTAAAGTGTCTCCATCATCTTTCTTACCACGTTTCCAGTAACGCTGGTGATCAAACTCTCAGACCAAAGTCCAATAGCTGTTCTCCCCCCCCCCCCCCCAATCTGGTGAAAAGAGGTAGGGAGAGATAACTTGGATTGTTTTTTGGGTTTTTTTGGCTTCCTATAGTTCAGTCACCCTTTGAAATGCATTTTCCTGTGAGTGATCCCTAGATAAAGTTCTTTCCAGCTTTGAGCAAGGAGACATGAAGTCTGGTGACAGAGATGTTGCATTTTGTTGTTTGCCAATGTGCAATTCCTTCCCCTCTTCCTGATGATAGGTGATGTCTCATCAGCTTTGATACCTGGGTGGGGCATCCTTGAGAAACAGATTTACCCAATCCCCAGATTTGTCTGCTAAACACTCTCCAATCATGATTTCAGCTTAAGTTCATAACTTTACATATAATGTTACTACATACATTTCACTATTATATTATTGACCAGGAAGTTATTCATTTTCAAATGATACTTTACATGGTATATTTTGTACAAAGATTATTACAATAGTGTGTAGGGTGTGAATACAGGGTGTGCTTTCTGTCACAGTATATAAGGCAAATATTTTAGGCACTAATATGGTTATTAACTGAGGTACCCATGTGTGGAATTCGGGGCTCAGCTTTGAATGTTGGTTTCTTAGAGATGTCAGACGACATACTAGGCTCTCTTATCCTGTTAACCGAGCCACTCTTTATTCACATTGTTGGACTTTGAGAGAATATGTGATGATACCTGAACTAGACCTTTCATAATGAGTAGTTGGATAAGATGAGCCAAAATAACATAAGCATCTAAGAGCTATGTCAATCTTACCTACGGCCCCTAGTCTGCAGTAGTCATGGTGGCCAGTGGGGAAGAATGGCTAATAGGTCTGCATTGTAGAAGATCCCCTAGACCTACTCTTCTCATCCCAAAGCCCTCTGCAGTATTAGCATTGAAGAAGCCTCAAAGATATACAGTTCTGCAGCTTGCCAGTAGTCCTGACCGAATAAGTGAGTTCCTGGCATCCTTTCTCCCAACCATAGAAGTGCACTAGTTACACTGCTTTCAGCATCATTCATATCTCATATTCATTCTTTGGTTTCTTCTAGGTATTTTGGAAATACCAAGTGATAGAAATTATTTCTACTTTGGTCTGTTTCTACTTTTCACCGACTCCCTGTATAAGGAAGTTTTGCCAAGCATTGAATTTCAAGGTGTGATAATAAAGCTGCCAAATAAGACACTGGATCAGATCTGAGCTTGGGTATGTCAGTGTGAAGCTATCATCATCATCAATTAAGCTACTTCACCTTATGCCAGCCTAACTGAGACCAAAATAGTTCATTTCATTATTTAGGAGAGCCTGCAATTGATTATATAACATTTTACTCTGTAGCTTAACAAAATATGCAGGAAGTAATTTGAAAGAAAAATAGCTTGCTTTTATAGAAAGTAGACATTGTCTGGACCATTTTCTTATAAAGGGAGTTACTATAAGACTTAAGAGTGTGAAATAAAAAGACTGAATTGTAGTTTTACTGATTTATGTTTAAAGGCAATTCTATCATGGTCATTGGTGAAGTCCAGATATGTCTATATTGATTAAAAAAACAAAAACAAAATAAAACACATACCTCTTATTTAAATCTAAAAGATGTAATGAGTCCAGTCAGAGAGGACTGTCAAATTGAATTCAAATAACATTTGGTGTTCAGATAGGTATTTATTCCTTCTAATTTGCAAGGAGAGTTAATTGGGTTCATGACAAGCAAGGATGATAATAACTTTGCCCAATGGACATTAAGTTGCCAGATGATCTCTTTCTATGGCTTTCATCAGGGAAGAATCTGTTATATACAAAGAGAAAACTAATAAGATGGACAATGGGCTGAAATTAGGATATGTATAATGAAGATGGTAAGGTAAAATATTCGTCTGTTACCATTAGATTGGCTTAGGTATTGAGAAACCTGACACATTTGTATAGCAACAGTGACAACAAACTAAAACACATGAAAGCTAACATAAAGGAAGCTTCATTTGCATTCAGCTTTGAAAATATGGAAATCATCATCAATCTTCAGAAAATATTTTTTTTGGGTGTAAATGTCAAGTTTTGATTTGTTATGGAAAAGAAGGGCAGTAGATGCTTAAATGGCAGGGGTAATGGAAGAGAGGGGGGAGGAAAACTTTGAACTTCTACAAATATATCAAGAGAATACTGAATTGTCTGCTTACAGTGAGTAATTTAACATTCTTTAAAACACAAAGATGTAAAAGGTAAGAATTAAAGTGCTGTAGAAAAGATGAGTGAAATTTAAGAGCTTGATAAAACAGAGGAAGGCTTAAAATTATCCTGGGGTGGATTCCCCAAGGAAAGAATAAAAAGTTAAAGGAGACACAAAGCAATTTTCTAGACAAAAATGGGGGTCGGTGAGGGATTCTATTCTAGAGAGATTTACATAAAAATGGCAACACTAGTTAAATAATATGTTTCTCGACATCTCATTGTCTGCAGAGTAACAAGGAGGAGTAAGAGCTTAATGTCACTCACATTTTCTGAAAGCAGATTTAATTTTTTAAGAAGCCATGAGGAAAAATTATATATTCCAATTACCTTTTAGGTTACATCCAACAGTTTGTACATTGAAATGGGATGGATTGAAACACTGCACCATTTATGTAGGGAAGCATTGTGGGGAGAGCACTGCTCCCATGAGACAGAAGAAAGACCTCTCCCCCTCCTTTTCTGGAAGAGGAGGATGTGCAACCCAGTGCACCTTCTTTCTTTTATCCCTGATTACATCCACTGTAGGGCTGCAATCCTACAAGCGCTTATGTATATTTTTAACTTCATGCACACATGTCGTCTCACTGGTTTCAATGACACCACTAAGTACATACAGAGTGTATGGCAGGATTCTATAGTTGTTGAATAGTCAAACAGATACTTCCTGTTCAGAGATCAGCCTTTAAAAAGTGGTGTTGAGGGTTTTTTTTTTTTTTTTTCTTCTTCTTTTAGCCAGTTACAAAATAAGGAGTGGAATAAATCTTAAATCAGCTTTATAAAGTCATTTGGCACTATGTTGAAAATAGAAATAAATACAATTCCAAGAATGGATGAAGAATTTTATATTAGACCCAAATCCTACAGTTAGATAAATTATCCTGGAAAGACATGATTACCATTACCAAAATCTCTTCCTGTGTCTGACATGGATTTTTTAAAAAATGAGGAAAACTATTCAACAGAAAGGACTTCAGTCATTTTCAGGCTACCTGTCAGATGTAGGACAAACCTTAGTGAATGGCAGAAGTTAAATTGCAAGTCCGTTAAAGTCACTGGGAGTCTTTCTTCTGACTCCTATGGGCTTTGAATCAGGCCCTAAATATTTATTAAATGACTCATGGCAAGGTGATATTAAGACACGTTATTTAAATAATATTTAAACCTATGTATGTAGATTTGTGTTTTGTAATATTGTTATAAGAGTGCTTGGAATTTTTGAATAACCTAGTCTGGTAGAGCTAACCATGGTCTTTTTACTACAGTAGGCAGCTATTTAACTATTCTACCCAAAGTCCGTTACTGTTTGGAAAGTGAAAAATAAAATAAACCATGTTGAACTGGTAAAATGTCTAGGTAAATAAGTAAATAAATAAATAAATTGAGATATACCTATCTCATATAACTGGAAGGAACTTGAAAGGTCATTGAGTCCAGTCCCCTGCCTACAATAGCAGGACCAAGTACTGTCCCCTGACAGATTTTTTTGCCCGAGATCCCTAAATGGCCCCCTCAAGGACTGAACTCACAACCCTGGGTTTAGAAAAAAGTAGGCATAGATACAAAAAACTAGACACTTGGATGTGTCATTGCTGATGTTTTACCAAGGTCAGGAAGTGAAAACTAGGGAGTTTAACAAAAAAGGGATGCTTTCTTTTGCACATTAATTTGCAGACTTCATTTGTGCTGTAAAGCTATTGCTGAAGGGACTAGAAAGACCTAATTGCATTCTAAGTGGGGGATAACACAATGAACGGCTCGCCAAATTTTGTGACTAAGGAGACATTTTAGTTCTAATTTTATTTATTTGTACTGGGATAGTGCCCAAAGATACCAATCAGCATCAAGAACCCACTGTGCTAAATGTTCTACAAACACATAGGAAGTCTCAGGCACTTCTTCAAACAGTTTACCATCTAATTTGAAACAAGATTCAGCAACTCAGTGTAATAAACACCAGGAGAGAATGGAGGAAAAGAAGCTGAAGATAGTTATAATAAAGTGTCATGGTTACACAAGTTGGTTATGTGCACAGCTTGATGGTTCTGAGTTTGTAAGGTTTTTTTTCCTTTTCCCGTTATAAATAGTATCAGTTATCTCTGAGTATTGGTCAGTCTAGCCATCATTACTCAGCTGTGTCTTATAAAGTGAGAAAAGATTGGCTCTCAGTTGAACACTGTAACTTACTTTTATGGCAATGAGTGATAATACTTCCATGCAATTGAGGCAGATTGTTAGAGGAGCAATACAGAACACAACATAGAATGGTTCATATTAAAGCCTTGGAGAGAAGCTCTTGTCTGTCTATCTTAATTAAGTTTATAGAGTGAAAAATAACCATAGAACCTGTAATACATGAAGATAGTAGTACATTCATATTGATTTCACTGAAAAAGATAAATAATATTTTCTCTTAATGGTCAACAGTAACTGAAAGTGATAAAAACTGATCCCATTGTCCACAAGCACAACAAAAATGATAGCAGCACTATTTTTAAGGAGTGTATTTTCAAAGTATAGCTCACCTAAAAAAGTAATATCTGAACATATATAGCCTTGTGCTTATGACAATAGTTAATACTTTATACTTTATGTAATACAAATGCACATTCTTAATCATTAGGTAGAATAATTCTCTGAAAATGTACGCAGCTAAATGACTGACCCGATTTTCAGAGGTGTGGAGGAATTGTCACTCTCAATAACTGAGTGAGCATTTCTGAAAATCATGCTTTTCTATAGGTGTCTAAATATGGACTAAGATGCCTAATTTTAAATTCTCAAAACTGACCATGTTAACCTTCTAATTATACTGTATAGTATTTAGTAAACCGTTTCTATTCCAGGGAAAGGAGTGTAATGTAAGAACATGCGCAAAAGGAAGCAAAATTTCTTTCCACCGAAGTCACTGAGACAGACTTCAAGATTTGGCTTATACAATTTCAGGTCCACTGTAATGGTAATTCTAATTATGATACTAAGTATAAGAGTATCCAGAAACATTAACAGGAAGGTCAGTGTGTCTGTATGTAGAGACTGAAAAAAAGATAAAGGATGATGACCTGTCAGCAATATATTCTAAAGCCTCTTTCCTTATTTAAACAACTGAATTAAAATCCCACATGTACTGTACAAAATAACTAAAAAAGGAACCATGTATGTAAATATTTCTCAGGGATAAAAGGGATTGCCACCATCAAGAGTTCAGGACCATCAGCCCTAGCAACTGGTTAGCCAGGAAACCTGCCCACACCCCTAACTTGCGCTTTTTGAGAATACCCTTCTTTAATCACAGGCCTCAGCAGCCCACTCTTACCCCAGCAACATGGGTTAGAGAAGGAAAAGAAGAATCACCTTTCTGGGCGTGGCTCCATTCATCAGAAGTTGGTTCTCCAACAACAGTGGGGGCATTGAAAACATCAGCTGGGGCTTACTGTGCCTCTTAAATAACCTCCACTTGTGATATCAGCAGGCCAATTTTTACAATCTGAACTCTCGGCATTCTTCTCTACCTGCTCACTAGATTTTTGTCCAAACTTCCTTCCATGCCTCTCTCCACCACTATTTCCAATGCTAGCCTCATTTTCCCTGCCCTCCCTGTCCCTGTCCCTCTCCCTTTATCCATTTTCCTGCTATTTCCCCTTTATTCCCTTTTCATCTTTTCTCCTATTCCTTTGCTTGTTTTTACTTGCCTTTCCTGCTATTTCCTCTATCTCCATTCCACCCTATAACAGACTAAAGAAACAGATATGAATACATTAATTTTAAAAAGAAGAAATGGAACAGAAAAGTTGCAGGCTCATTAGCACCCTGATCATTTTGTTCACATTCCTGGACCTTCTCCATTTGTTTCTTCTTCTCTTTTTAGGTATTCATGCTGTACAGGCCAGGAATAGTGTTTTGGGGACAATGGGGTACCAGTACTGATTGAGCCATTGGGTGCAACTCCAGGATAGATAATTATAGTAATTAACAACAAATGAAAACCTTATTTCCTCATAGCAAATTATCATTTTTTTTTTGTTTAAGGCAAAACAAATAGAACTATATCAACCTTGGGCAATGCTAGTTAAAATTTTTGATCCATGTGTAAGCGGGGGAATAGCCCCGCTATTGTGGGGAGCTTTTCCAGCTTCTGCACTACCCCGGTGAAATGGGCTAGTGGAAGGATCTGAGCCTTTACCCAGAGGCCTCCCTGCCCTTAAGGACTCCCCTTGCACTGTTGTGTCTGGCAGAGTCCTTGTAACCCCAACAAGGCTGGGCCCAGGATTCCTGGGGGCTCAACCCCAAAGCGTGCTGTGGTTACCTAGGTCAGGAGCTAAGGTGTCCCCACTCCGGGGTGCTCTCTCTGCACTGGGCACTTCTGTGGGCCACTGATCACTGCATACAACTTAAAAACAAATGCATATTATAGAACAGTGATGGCAAACCTATGACACGCGTGTCAGCACTGACACGCGGAGCCATTGCTGATGACACGCGGCCGAGACGGGGGACCGGGGCGCACGTGCTTTTTTTTTTTTTTTTTTTTTTTTTTTTAAGTCGGCGGCAGACGCGGGGGACCGGGGCAACATTATTAGCAGCCCGCGGCAGGAAAGGGGGGACCGGGGCAACATTATTAGCAGCCCGCGGTTAAGCCGGGATCTTTGCCCTCACTTCCACCGGCAGAGCAGGGAGCAGTGGAACGCAGCGGGGGACGCATCTCTGGGGGCCCTGCCATTACTAGTAACCAAATAGCAGTTAACCACAGCAACCATTATCTACTGTTCTGGGGTGTGATGGATTTCTAATCCATCATTACTGAGATAAGTGAGGGGGAGGCTGGGAGAGGCGAGGGCCTGTGGCGTGCTATGGGTGCCGTTTCCCGCCATTAAAAATAGTGGTAGCCCATTTTAATTCACATAAGGAACACCATCTTGCTCCATAGTGCAGACTCCATTTCACCACTATTACTGTTGTGCAGCCTTATTAACCCCTATTTCTGCTTATTAACCCTGCCCTTTCCTAAAAGACAGTTACATGCACCATTTTGTGGTTAGTTAGGCTAGTTAACCCCTAATTGCCTGCAGGCCTAACAAGCTATCTATAATTCTATCTTCTGTCACTGCCCCCCTGATGGAGAACCCAAAAAATAAAAAAAACTAAGGTTAAGTAAAGGAAGTGGTAGTAGCAGTGGCCGACCCTTTTAAGAGACATGGACCGGGATGTATGGCTTTATAGAAAAAAATGGCAGATCATTTTGCGTTCTATGTACTGAAACGGTAGTAAGCAGAACGTGGAATATAAATAGACATTTCGAAACTAAGCATTCCCAGCTCTTGGAAAAAAGTGAGGATGAAAGGAAGGAATACATTTCCAGGCAGCTACACCTTTATAAGAGCCAATCTAATTCCATCCTTAAATTTATGAAAGGCTCTACAAATTTAACATCTGCAAGTTTGAGCATTGCTCACTCTATAGCTCAGCATGGAAAAGCGCTCAGTGAGGGAGAATTTATTAAAGAAACTCTCATAAGATGTGCACCAGTTCTATTTCACGATATGCAGAATAAAGATGCAATTATTAAGAGAATATCTGAGTTACCACTCAGTAGAAATATCATAAAAGACCGAATAATGAGACTGAACACAAACGTGCAACAACAATTGCAGAGAGACATAAGGAAGTGTAAATATTTTTCGATCTCTCTTGATGAAACTACTGATGTCACATCACATGCTCAGTTGGCCATTATTGGTCGATATTCTGATGGTCTCACAATGAGAGAAGAGTTGACAAAGTTAGTATCAGTGCCAACGAGTACATCAGGAAGCGAAATATGTAAGGTTGTTATACAAACATTTTGTGATCTAAGCATTGATATCTCTAAATTTGTGTCAGTGACGACAGATGGGGCACCAAATATGGTGGGGAAAAAAGTCGGATTTGTCAAATTGTTTACAGAAGCTATTGGACATCTGATTGTGCCTTTTCATTGTATTATCCATCAGGAAGCTTTATGTGCCAAGGCAGGATTCACCGACTTAAATGACTTAATGTCAGTTGTTACAAAAATAGTTAATTTAATAGCTGCTCGCCCCCTTCACAAGCGAGAATTTTCGGCACTTTTACTGGAGGTTGATTCCACCTACAGTGGACTGCTGATGTACAATAATGTAAGATGGCTGAGCCGAGGCAAAGTTCTTGAGCGCTTTGTGGAGTCCTTTCAAGAAATTAAGGTATTTCTTGACGATAAGGATCTGGGAAACTTTCCTCAGCTTAATGATAATAAGTGGGTCAACACCCTGATGTTTTTTACAGATCTCTCTGTTCATATTAATGAACTGAACTTAAAGTTACAAGGTTTTGGCAAAAGTATTGACGTTATGTTTGGATACATAAAAGCTTTTGAAAGCAAAGTTAAAATTTTCAAGTGAGATGTAGAAACTAAAACTTATAAGTATTTTCCTCGAGTAACAAAGTATTTTGAGAAGGCCAGTGCAGCTGTACAAAATGAAATGGAACTCTTGCATATGAAGTACCAGCATATTTTAGACTCGTTACTTGACCAGTTTAGTGATAGATTTAGTCAATTTAGAAGTCTAGAACAGACCATGAAAATAATTAAGTATCCTGATGTAGTAGTCTACAGTAGTTTGGAATTAAATGGTTTCCAATGGATGCAAATTGATGATTTGGAGATGCAACTTGCAGAATTTCAAGACAGTATCTGGGCTCAGGTGTTTGTCGACTTGAGGTCAAAGCTTGAGAATCTGGAAAGGTGCCGCTTGGAGAATCAAGAGGAGTGCCACTACGAACAGGAAATTTGGAGTCCCTGGAACTGACTACCAGACACTTTTAGCACCCTGAAAAATATAGCAATGGCTTTACTCACAATTTTTCCCTCTACATACTTTTGTGAGGCCTTATTCTCAGCGTTAAATAATATCAAAACCAACAAAAGAAACAGATTAATTTAGTAGCGCTTGCTTGGGCCTGAAGTGTACAAAATACCAACCTTCAATTGAAGATTTAGCCAATGAAATTCAGCAACAAAAAAGTCACTAATAGGCAGGTTTGTTAAAGAATTCCCCCTCCCCCTCACTTAAATTAGTTCACGGCACCCCACACAAGCTAAATAATATCAAGACCAACAAAAGAAACCGACTGACGGATGAACAAAGAAGTCACTAAGCAGGTCAGTTAAATAATTAGTTTTTGGTTTATTAAATACAATTATATATAACAATTATACATTTATGTTATTTAAACTATAAATATCACGAAATAATGTTTTTTCCTCAAAGTGACACACCACCCGGGTTATGCTCAGTTTTTTGGCAAAGTTTGACACACCAAGCTCAAAAGGTTGCCCATCACTGTTATAGAACCAACAATTTATCTTAAAATGAACAAGGAAGAAATAGAACGGTTAGGGAAAACACATCACCCTGCTCTATGGCAGGGAGCATCACACACAATGTCTCTGGAGTGTCAGGACAGTTCACAGTCTGTTCCTTTTAGGGCTCAGGCCTCCTTCTCAGCTGTGCTGCAGGGTTGCTGTGACTTGGACGCTTCCTCTGGTGATGGCCACACGCTCCCAGCCTCTGGATGGCTCCAGACCAGTTCCACCCTCTGTCTCAGCTCCACTCTGCCTCAGCACGACTGCTGCTGCTCTGTCCCCTCTGGCTGTTACAGCTCTGCTCCTAGCACTGACCAGCTTCATGGGCTGCTTCCCTGGCCTCTCTGCCTCTGGTTCCTGCAGCTGTTCCCAGGGCAGGTCTGCTCTCTCTGGGCTGTGCTCTGGCTTTGGGACTGCAGCTCTGCTCCCAGAACAGGGTCTGTCTCTCTGGGCTGCTTTCCTGGCCCCTCCAGATCTGGCCCAGCTCTATTCTCCAGCTCAGTTCTGGCCCCTGCTCTCTCCTTAACTCGGCCCCCCTCTGTTTGACCCAGACAACACCAGCTCACACAGAGGACAGGACCCACCCCGGCCTCCTGACTCCTTGATTAGTCTCCCCGCCCTGTCAATCAGGCTGACTTTGAGTGCTGGCCTCTCCCCATTGCCCCTGGGGACCATCAGTCTCAGGGTCCTGATTGCCCATTGACCCTCCCCCTTTAGGTTCTGGGAGCTAATAATCAAAACACCCCACTGAGTCTTAGTAAGGGGATAACAGTTCCCTTACATTTGCATATGATTGTTCTATTTCCCTTCCTTCTCCCTCTCCCCTTCTTTTTAGTTCTGGACACAATCTATATATATAAAAGTCAAATAATGTATGAGTGCATGTATGCGTATGTGTATGTGTGTATGTACGTGCACTTACTCCTTCCACACCGTTTGAGCTAGAGACTTGAAATTTGGTACAGTTATAGGTCTTAGGGTCCTAATCAGGGTAAGAGTCGAAAATTTTTCAAATCTCACCTCTGACGCCCCCCAGGGGTGAAATTATTTAAAGGGCAATCACATCAGCTGGGCAGCTGCTGTTCTCTGTGACATAGTTATGATGTCATAATACCCCCTCCAACGGACCCTGCACTCGCTCAGCTCTCTGCCCCCTCCCCCCTCCAACGGACCCCACACTCGCTCAGCTCTCTGCCCCCTCCCCCCTCCAACGGACCCCGCACTCGCTCAGCTCTCTGCCCCCTCCCCACCTCTGACGGACCCGAGTTGGGTTTGGTCAGAGGGTAAGTGAGGTAGGGGTGTCGGGTTTGGTCGGGGGGTGAGGTGGGGGTGTCAGGTTTGGTCGGGGGGGGGTAGGTGAGCCGGGGGTGCTGGGTTTGGTCTGGGGGCTGGAAGGTGTCGGTGTGGGTGAGGCGTGAGGTGTGGGTGTTTGGGTTGGTCAGGGGGTGTTGGGTTTCGTAGGGGGGTAAGGTGGGGGTGTTGGGTTTGTTTGGGGGGGCGAGGAGGGGGGTCGGGGTTGGTCGAGGGGTAAGTGAGGTGTGGGTGTCGGGTTTGTTTGTGGTGGTAGGTAGGGGTGTCTGGTTTGGTTGGGGGGGAAAGTGAGGTGGGTGTGTCAGGTTTGGTCTACGGGGGGTGAGGTGGGGGTGTTGGTCAGGGGGTGTTGGTAGGGGGTGACGTGGGGGTGTTGGGTTTGGGTGGGGGGTGAAAATGTGAGTCGGGGTTGGTCGAGGGGTAAGTGGTGGGGGTGTCGGGTTTGGTCGGGGGGGTGAGGTGGGGGTGTCAGGTTTGCTCTCTGCCCCCTCCAACGGACCCCGCACTCGCTCAGCTCTCTGCCCCCTCCCCACCTCCAACTGACCCGAGCAACGCCATGTATTTTCGCTAGTAAATTATAGCTAAGTCACATTAAAATAGTTCATCAGCATATGCACATGTATTCAGTTCTAGCTGAGTAGGTTAATCTTGTAAAATATAATGCTTAAACAGCATCAGTAGCAGTTGCTGCAGAGCCACAACAAATTAGATTAGCTGTGCTACAAAAATAAAGTTGATAGTTTGTGATATGAAAGTATAATATGATATCCGGTTTTGACTAGTGGTTTGGACTTGAGTAGAATGTAAGGGTTATTTATTTATGTTGTTCCATGCATTACCCCTCCACACACTGAATTTCATTGCAGTACCTTTAACTTATAAGGAAAACTAACTTCTTATTACTAAAAGTTTAAATCCTTGTTTGAATTCTTATCAACGATAGTAGGAACATGGCTGAGGGAGTTTTTAAGACACTTAAACATTTCAGTTTAAATATTTCCTTTCAGTTTCACACTTGTGGAGATTCAAGTTATATGTTTAATTCTACTCTCCATCATCATCATCATTATGCAGTGCACATCTCCACGTACCTAGCCAAGTCAGCTTTTTGTGCTTACATAGTCATGCCATATAGTAGCTGATTTTGCAAGATGTATGGTGATGTTACTACACATCAGAGGGCAGGATTGAGTACTACATCGTGATAATAAAGATAACTAGTGAGACAGGGATAGAGTGATATTTTATTTTCTTTCTTGGTAAGCAAATTACCTTGCATCCATTAGGACAATTACAGGAGTTCAGGGGGTAAAGGGACAAGAGCATGCAAGAAATAAAGAAAATTAGAGTAGTCAGTGTGGAAGCCAAAAAAGAGGGATAAGCAAGACAGCTAGAAAGAAAAGAGAGGGGAAGACAAAGAGAAAAGAGGCAGGAAGTTTGGGTGTGAGAAGAAAGCAGACTGAAACGTGCTAGAAGGGACTTTTAGGAGCTCCTTGAAATTCTTCAGCCAAATTGAAGGAAGGGTAGGAGGTGATGTCTATGCCTCCAAATGGTCCTGCTTCTCCCTGCACTGTCTTTGACTGATTTTAGTTCAAGTGAGAAAATAAATAGATCTCCAATTCCCTTGCTTGTCTTCTCTGCAAGCACAGGTGCACCTGCAATTTGAAGTTTATTTAGGTTGGCGTAAGAAACATTTTTGTAGAAGCCTCTTGTTACAATAGTGGCAGCACATAAATCAGTTGGGACACAGAGAAAGATGGGGCTTGATCCTGGAGAACACAGGAGCAGAGTATTGGGTGGATAAAGCAAATAGTGATGAGCAGTACAGGCACGACAAAGAATTCAATCTTGTAGTATCGAGTATGCTGGTATGCATTCCTAAAACTAGAAGGGAGACCAAATAGGGGAATCCCTTAGCTATGTGCCCAATTCAAACCATGCCACAGAAGGAGCCACATCTTGCCTCCTTTACCTCTACATGTAAGTCAAAGACAGCAGACCTGCAATGTGCATGCGACTGTGCAGACAGCTATGCCTAGTATTCAATGTAGCCTCCACTCACACTTTTACTGGAAGACCAAAGAAGCATGCTACCTGAGTTTCATTTTATAAGAACTTACAGGAGCAAGGGTAGAGCGGGCAATAAGACCACAGTGCATCATAATGCATTTAGCCCCAAGAGAGACTAATCTAACAAAAGGAGGTTATTCCCAGAAGATTTGTTAAATTTGCATTAATTCTGTTCTCATTCTCATAAGATGTGAGAAAAGTTAGTTAGAGAGCAAACACTGCATTGCTTTCTGAAAAAAATACTTTTAAACAAAGCATCTAGATTAGAATATTAGAAAAAAGTTCTAGTGATTTTTGCAATGCCCGCCCTCACTTATGTGTGCTGTGATGTATATGTCAAAGGCATTAATATTTATTATAAAATAATCTCAATATATCCCTACATTGTGAAGTTAACCTGGAATTTTTTGTTATAATGAGCTGAATCCCCTAAATCCTGAAAGACCATTCGGAGCCTCTCCTGGTTTACTATGAAATTCAATTTTCCCTAATCTGCTTTGGCGATAGACACAATATAAACAAACATGTGAAGAAGGGAAGATGTGTGGTTAAACCAAAACACTGGAAGTCAAGAGATCTGGATCAAGACTTTTCAAAAAAGACTACAGTTAGGCTCTTATATTGGTATTTAGGAATCTAACTAAGTGGCCTGATTTTCAGTGGTCCTGAATGTGCACCAGATCCCATTAAAGTTAAGGGGAACTGATAGGTGTTTCTTGTTTCCTGCTTTTAAAAAACAGGTCACTTCTCTAGGTGCCTAAATATGGATTTAGGATCCCAGCTCAAGGTCTTTTGGCACTGGTATTTTTTTTTCTTTCAGTTCTGCACCAGACTTCCTGTGTGGTGCTAGCAACCTTGCCAATTCTCATGTTTTTGTAACAAATCTCCCCTTATTTGGTATTTATGTATTTTATGTAGCTTCTGGAACAAGTGGTTATGTGAGAAGCTCAGGTTTAATTAAAAGAAAGTTTTGCATGTTTGTGGTTGGCAACACTGCACTGGGCAGTCTAAATAGATTAATATTATTCTATTATTATTTCCTACCTTATGGGGTGTTGGGAGACTTAATTTACTATTGTCTGTAAAGCACTTTATTAGCACAGATGGAAGGCCATGCAGAAGTGCACACTATTTTTATTAATACAGGGGAAGAATAAAATACACTCTATGAGGACTTTACTCATTTTATGATAATCACAAGTCTTTATTTCCCTTTTGTTTTAAATGTTTGTAGGACAACATTTAAATAATGAGCCTAGATAGTATACACGTACAACAATTTGTTAATGGATTGTGACTTCTTATTTGATTGCAACTTGCTCACATTCTTAAAAAGTGTTATCTTTCTTTAATTTGAATTGGTGAATAATTAATATGCAAAGCTTCTTATATTTCTTTATCGGTAACCTTTTGACAAGTTATTAGCTAAGCAGTATGTAAGATTGCTCATAAAGCTTGAAGGAATAATGATAGCAATCATGACTTCAGTTACTCTATGTCAGATGGGTTTCTGGGGTGTGAAGGCTTTTAAGTAGGGCCTGTTGATTACTTTAATTAAAAAAAAGTCACTTGATTGTGTTGCTATTATTCATCTGCTAAACCGAGGGATATTATTTGACTGGCTACTGAGATCTCAAATACTGCCAAACATATTGGAATATGTTTCTGTATGAAAAATGGCAAAATTAACTAAATAATTTATTCCCTAAATAATATGCAACCAAATCTACTTGTAAGTCACACATTGTCTTGTTAGTAATTCTGAACAAAAAAAAATGTTTTGGGATGACCCAAAATGCATTTTTTTCAAGATTTGTGGCAATTAAAAAAAATTATCATAGGACTGAACATTTAATTCAATCCAAAACTCAACATTTCCTTTCAATTTTGAGGTTTTGGAACATCTTCAAATTCTTTTAATAAAACAAAAGACATTTCAAACCAAAAAGTAGCATTGATTTAGAAAATCAAAATCTGGTATTTCAAACAAATGTTAAAATTAAATATTTGGCTTTTTTGGAATTTTGTGGGGTTTTGGTCTCTTCCCCCTCCTTCTCCCCCACCCCCTGCCAGCCTGAACAATGTGGAGAAACCAGCACAAATTTGCCTAATGTTTCACCAAACTCACTGACAAGTCATTTTGACAAAAAATATTGCCCAGCTCTAGTAATAAGTCTCATATCCTATTTATTATATTTAGCAACAGAAAAGACATGAAACATCACAAATATATTCAGAACCCTAAACTGAAAAAATGCACAATTGTATTGTTTAGCCTGTCATCCCCCCCTTCTATTTCTTAACACTACTCCTTATACCACATTTAAAATGTACATTGTCTTTCTGTGTATTCTGTGAATCACCTACCAGACACTGGGATGCTAGTGTATAATTAATGAAAATTAGCATATCTAAACCATGGGTCCTAAATTTATTAGATGCATAGAAAAAATATTGCCTCTTCCAAGTACTGAGCCAACAAATTTTGAACACACCAGGGGAACAACTTTAAAAGAAGTCGTGCTTACCAAAAAAGCACATTTCTCAAATGACTCCTGTTGAATGGATTTGACTCCTACAGTATAGTACATGAAGACCTTTTATATCCTAGTGCCAGTGCTGATCCACCATTGATAGAGCCCTGGTGGATACATAGGAATATATACCACTATGTCATTTGACCCTCCACAGGGCAGATCTTGAGGACACAAAAATTGAAGGTGTGATAGTGCAGGGAGGTACAGTCATGCTAATTTTAATCTAGCTGCCACAGGTAACAACAGTAGAAAATGTGGTGGCAGAGAGTTCAGTGTGAGCAAAATCTCAGAGTACATAGCCAGGTTCCCCAGCAGGCTTGTACCAGGGCACTGTCCTGCCTACCGTGCTACAGCCAAACCTTCATTTGCTGAGTAGACATACCCACAGTGATTAAAATAGCCAGGAGCAATATTTACACTAGCATTTCCACCATAGCTTCTACCAGTGAAGCTGCAACAGTTTCAGAGTTTCGAAAAAATGTTGATATAGACACAGTTTAACAGTCCATCAGAGATTTCAGCATCAGAGTATCAAAGTAAACAATTTTATTGCTAATCCACAATCTCTACCATGGGAATAATTAGATTTTAACTACTGATTCCATCTCTACCTTCTGTATCCAAAAATATAATTCATCTACATTCTCTTGGCCTCTCAGAACACTTGTCCTGGCTGGCATTCTTATTAGGGATGACTAAATATCATTGCTGTTTCATGCCCATTTATGGTACTAATCAAGCAGTTTGCATAGTGCAGTTGTAAATAAGGAAAAGCTAGTACCTGTAAAACTGCAGGACAACTCCTCCAGGACAACACTGCCTTTGGCAAACAGGCCTAATATTTAAGAAATTTGGAAAGCTGTACTTTGAAGCAAAAGAGTTGCGTTTCCAGTGCCAGTGTTATTTTTAAAAATTGTGTTACCTTTTTAAAGTACCTCATTTTTTTTCTTTAAAAGGTCTTTGTATTCTTACAGTATATTTAGCTTAATGCTTTATGAAGGCAGGAAATGATGTGCCAGTCCTACAAAGATTAAAGCACATGGATAATTTAATACAAGTGAATAGTCCCACAAAATCAGTTAGATTACTCACATGTATAAAGTTACTCACCTGCTTAAATCTTTGTAGTATTTGGGTCTTAACATGTATATAGGAAATAACAGTCACTGAGAGATTTGGATTATCACTTTACAAGAGAGTTTTTAATATATGTGCAGTAGTAATTCATGTACCATGTATAAGGAAGTATGGGAAAAATCCTCGATGCAACAAATAATTGTCATAAATATTAAATTAAAATATATTAAAAATCTCATATGTTGGAAGTACTGTTAAAACATTGATGGATAAAACATACTACTTCTGCAGTACACATTTTATTAGGAAGCATGATTAATATTATTTTCTAAATGGTCACAGTAATCCCTATTTGCCATATACAAGAGCCTACCAAATTTTGTCTAGAGAGGGGAAAAAGCACCATATAAAATACCTTAAAATACATTAAAAATGTTTACATTATTCCTCAACTCCCATCTATACTGAGAACTTAATATCAAGTTTTAACCTGATGGGAATTAGAATTATTTTTTGAAAATCAATGTTTAAAAATGAGACACTTAAAGACACAACTGCAGAGTTGTTAAAGTGAAACAATAATACTATGTAATACTTAGCTCTGATTATGATTACCTGGACTATTCCCAGACAGAAGTCTGTGTGTGTGTGTGTGTGTGTGTGTGTATGTATATATTACAGTGTAATCAAGATAAACATTTTATGCATACAAGTGACAGCTCATCTTATGGGTTTCTTAAAGTATTAATGCCTTAATTTAAATAACCTATTTCATGCCTTACAATAGCTACCAAGACTTTATGTGCAGCTTTACTTATGCTTTTTGTAACATTAATAAAATAAAATACCAAAGTATTTGTTAGTCAATATTAGGGTAGCATATCTACACATATGTGGAGTGGCCAGTAAGACACAGGTAGAGAGGATGCTTTTACAATTGGTGGCTGGACATCACAGAGGTTCCTGTTGCCTCCTCTTTCCTCCTGTTCTGTTTGGTCTGGAATACAAGGATTCTTTGGATGAAGGCCCGACTCTGTTATGGACCTGTTAGTCTGGAGTGTAAGTTTGAGGAATGCACAGGCCTTTAAAATTCCTTGTGGAAACAGTGGCTTTTACTCAACTTCTCCAGCTGTGTGGGTGGCCTCAAATTATGAGTTGCACTCCACAAGAACAAAGAAAAGCTAGTCCACAAAGTGTTGTCTCTATGACAAGGGGAAACATTGAACCTGTAGAAAAAAACTGAGAGCACAAAGGAAACTGGGCACAGCTGAGTATGAAAGGGATGTTAGTAAATCTGGTTTACTGATGTAAATAGTTGGAATACAGTACAAATACAGCAATTAAAAAACTTTGAATTTGAATAATCATCAATAACATGTTTTAATTAGGCTGACTTACTCTCTGTACTCTTATATTTCATCTGATATATATTTAATAGGATATGTTGGTTGAAACAAAATAGAATCAGGCACTAATCATTGTAAAAAGGCATGTGATGACAAGAAGATGTTTTGGATTTCATTAAAACATTCCCTGTTAATTAAAGCATTGTTTCATGGGAAATGTAGTTAACAACATGCATTCCTAATTAAATGGAAGCTAATATTATCCAAACAATTCTTGTTTAAAAGTAGTTCTTACTCTCCTATGATGATCAGGTAAATAAGATAAACATGGAAGAGTTCTGACCTGCATTCTGACAAACTCCTCAACCCAAACCAGACCCACATGGGCACTGAGTTCTAATTTGCTCTATACTATGCACTGAATGAAGGAATGGTCCTATGGAACATGTGGTCTCAAAACTGTACATAGGTTCTTACATTGCTGTCATCACCACAGTATCTAAATGTCTTCCAGTAGCATATGACAAGTCATTATTTACATCTTTTACACATATTTCAGTCTCTCACTCATCGAAACCCCATGGGGAAAATTTGGCGTACAGTATAGTGTTTTATTTTGGTAGTTTTTTTGGTTGATTTTCTTTAATATTGTAGCGGGGTGCTCCCCATTCCCTGCTGGCCAGGGCTGGGATAGCCCTGGGGAAGAGGGATCTGTGGCTGGGAGCCTACTAATTCCCAGGCTGATTGGGAAGCAGGCTCAGCTGTGAGGCCACGCCCCAAACAGAGGCTTGTATAAAAGCCTGAGAGGCAAGGGCCTAAGGGAGAGAGAGAGAGAGAGAGAGAAAAAAAAAAGAAGAAGAAGAAGAAGAAGAAGAAGAAGAAGAGAAGACACAGAGTCTCCTCTGTGATCAGAGGGAGACAGGCCTAGCTGCTGGGAGTGAGTGGGTAGCCAGGGAGGTGCAGGGCTGGGGCTAGGCACCTGGAGCTAGGGTGCTCTAGCCTGAGAGCCCCAGGCTGCAAGACCTGGCAGAAGGCCTCACTCAGGGCTAGGGATAAGGCAGTAAGCAGAGGGAGACAGGCCTAGCTGCTGAGAGCCTAAAATAGGGTACCTGGACTGGGACAGGGCGAGGGCAAGGCAACTGGGAGCTGCAAATCTCTAGAGAGAGGGCCCCAGGCTGCCGCGCCTAGCATAGGCCTGACCCACTGGGTACTGCGGGTGCAAGGAGGCAGCCCCAGGCTTGGTAGAAGCAGCTGGCCAAACCCTTCTTGCCTGTGATGAGCAGCCAGATACTGCAGTCCGCCTCAGTGCGTGGAGGCAAATGGTGACTAGCAGAGGCAAAGCCTGAGGCAAGGTAGGGATAGTGGGTGCAGGGTTCCCCAGGGAGGGGAGACCCTAAGACTCGGGGGGGGGGTTTCTGCAAGGGTGCAGCACCCTTAGTTCGTGGGCACCGGGGTCCGGAGCAGGAGTTGACATCGGCCGGAAGAGGGCGCTCCGGACGCTGGAAAGAGCTGATTCCCCAGACGACCAGCGGGAAGCGCCGCCGGGGTGAGTGACCGCTCTGCTACAAATATGTACATGCCATTATATGTTTATAGAAGAGAAGGCAAGGTTGAAGAATTGCATCATGTACATAGAGAGGAAGGAAGGTCTGAGGAAGAGCCATTTCTAAGGCTTTGTCTATACTGCTGCCATATATCAACCTAAGTTATGCTACTTCAATTAGGTGAATAACATGACTGAAGTTGATGTCCCTTAGATTGACTTACCATGGTGTCTACACAGTTGTTGGGTGACGCTCTCCCACTGACTTACCTTATTCTTCTCGGGGAGCTAAATCAACACCGCTATATCAATTGCAGCAGTGCCAATCTACTTATAACTGTAGACATGGCCTAAGTGTGGAAAAATATATGTGTAGCAGAAAAAATGATAGCTTGGGGTGAGGGACAGTCTGTAGCTGGAGGAGGGCACACAACATCTAGAAGCAGACTTTACCTACAGGGTACTTAAACCTGTTCTTTTGTCAAATACAACCTTGGATACACTGATGGTTTTATATTTTGATCAGTTAATGTGTGCTTTAGTTACTTGTCTAATGCACGCGTACTTTCATATCACTGAAAAACCCAGAATGTCACACATCTGCATGGCACATATTTAGTTTTAGTGCTGTTGATCTTATGCCCAATTTACATGCAATTATTAACACACTTGATCTGTAGCCAGTCAACTAATAAATACTAATTCAGATAAAAATAACTTATTTTAGAGAGATTCAGTCACATGATGCGTCAGAGCCCCAACAAGTGTAAAGCAGATGCTAAAGCTGCTTATCTCAATCCCAATGATTTAATATATTTTCTTACATTTATTGGGAAAAATGTAGACAGCGGAGAGAGCATTTAACCTGCTAGTTTTAACGCTTTCACAGGAGCAAGTATTTCAAACAAACTATAATTAATACCTGGGAGGAATTAAAAGTGGATTTGAG
Source organism: Sternotherus odoratus (assembly GCA_032164245.1). Lineage (NCBI taxonomy): Eukaryota > Metazoa > Chordata > Testudines > Kinosternidae > Sternotherus > Sternotherus odoratus. Next base: position 62,456,084 of record JAVMKO010000004.1, on the reverse strand, counting down.
GGAAAATATATTAAGACAAACATTAATCTCTCAACATAATTAAAAATAGGTTTTTTGTTTGCTAATGCTGTAAGTTCTGGTTTCAGAGAACATGGTTTCTTTGAATTAAGGAAAGAGAGAAACCAGTTATATAGCACAAAGAGAAATGTGAAGTTGTTGGGAAAACATTTGTGGATTCTGTAGCTTTTCAAAAATCCAGCAGTACAGTAAAACCTCGATTTAACGGACCTCGATTTAACGGACTTCGGATGCAACGGACAAAATTTTTAAGAAAGTCTGATGCATCCGAAATCCATTTGTCGAGGGCTGGCTGCCAGCTCCCTGCTGCCGCCCAGCTCCCGGCAGCGGGCGGGCTGGCTGCCGGGTCCTGGGAGCTGGGACCCGTGCGGGCTGACTGCCGGCTCCCGGCTGCCGCCCGGCTCCCCACAGCGGGCGGGCTTACTGCCGGCTCCCGGCTGCCGCCCAAGTCCCAGCAGCCGGGACCCGGGCGGGCTGGCTGACGGCTCCCGGCTGCCACCCGGGTCCCAGCAGCGGGCGGGCTGCAGAGCTGCCACCCTGACCCTGTGGCGGGCGGGCTGCTGCTCTGACAGCTCGGGTTTTTTTTTATTAAATAACGGACTTTGGGATTTAACGGACACCCCCTCGCCCGAATTAGTCCGTTAAATGGAGATTTTACTGTATTTTGTGACTCCAACTGTATGCTTAGCTTGTCTGTAAGCTGCAGGCAGCCTGGAGCCTCTGCTCCCCAACCTACCAGCCTGGCCGCAAGTCATGCCTGTCCACTGGCCTGAAGCAAATGCAGTTCTGCTTTGACCTGGTCTTCTGCCAAGCCCCCATGCTTGGGCAAGGATGTTGTGATTTATAAAAGTGGCCAGAGGTGTCAGTTGCTAAGTGGAATCTTGAAGCAGAAGATTTGACGGGGCTCTTCCATCTCACATCTGAGATGCTCAAGATGAAAAGTTTAATGGAAGTAAATGGAACTCCGCCCTCATCGGGGTGTTGAGAGGGCTAGTTCAGGATATGGTGCCCAAGTGGAGCCCAATCTTCTCCATAAACAAAATGAACATATTTCCATCCCTGGATTATAGGGCATGACTGGCTTCAATTGCCCTTGTGCTGAACTGCGGTGGCACTGCTTATAGCCTATGGATAGATTGGTGGCTGCCATCTTGTGCTTCAAAGTTTCAGTTTTTCTAGGAAGAGGACAATGAGATCTCTCTCCTTGCAACTGTGAAGGGGACTGACTGACTATGGATTTTTAAGTTTTATCCTTCGGAAAAATCAAGAGCTTCCAGAGGCCTAAAGTGACTCCCAGACTCCTGCTAAAGTTGCCTCCATCCAACTAAAATCTGAAATGACATCCCATTCTTAACAAGTGCAGATTCCTTGGTTTCAGCAATTGGAGTTTGTCAAAAATAGGTGACCATCTACACCCCCTCCGTAATGAAACATAGAAACAATTCTAATTCTAATATCATGAGCTCATGTTAATGGCCAATATAGAGAATTAGAAACACCATTCTAATCTTGAAACATAGTTTTGTAACAAACAAGTCAATTGACAACATCAAAACAAAAGGCTATGGTGCTATCCTTGAGTCCTTATGACTTTCCAAAGGTGTATGTATTGAATAAAAACAGCTGACATGTTGTTCACACTATTCTAAAGTGTCTCATCTGTTAATCATAAGACTGCATCAGCTAACTATGTTATCTTGTGTGCAAAACAATCTGTGCACAGTGACTGCAGAGTCAGCAACAAAGCAGTTGCCCCCCCTATGTAACATTCACTGATGAAGATGGATTACCAAAACTCTAATGGTCATGTTTCATCTCAGTTACAGAGTTCTACAGGTCGAGCACCATATCACTTTGAGGGAAACAGTCAGAAGCCCTACCTCTGCAACTCGTTCCCACCATCTCCACAGTCAATCATTTGAGTAGTGTTTGTCCAGCTATAGGCTTCATGTTGAATAACCTCAGTTAAGTCAATTGGTTAATTTTGCATACAATGTCCAATTGTGCAAATCCTTACTCACACTGAAATAAATGAGACTACTTATGGGAATAAAAGGCACTAGTACAAGAGAGTTTGTAGAACTAGGTCTTTACATCTGTGTCAAGGATATGAAATTCCAGAGCATTATTTTTAACAGTAAATGACACAATTTTATAAATTGAGTAAGATGTTATAAAACATCTGGGGAAAATTCTACCAAGCCATTGAGAAAAATATCAACCAGGCATAATTGAGCCTTCCTAACTGTCCCTGGGCCTCACCCATAGTTCTGGTTAAGAAAGAGGATGGCAGCATATGATTCTGTGTGGACTATAGAAAATGTAAAGCATTCTTATCCATTACCACATACAGGTGATACACTGGATGCTTGGTCTAGTTTTCCACACTGGAAAAAGAGAGGTTTGGCAAGTGGAATTGGATCCAAAAGATGGGACAATAATGCTTTCACAGCAGGGCAAGGCCTATGGCTATTTAATGTGATGAGTTTTTGGCATGTGCAATGTATCAGCCACATTTGAGTGGCTAATAGAAAGGGAATTACAAGGGATGCCTCTCTTCGCCCGTCTGTTACCACAATATGATATCTTGGAACAAAGTAAAATATCCAAGCGAGTACTAAATCTGAAGGCTGCCAAATTGAAACTGAACCCAAAGAAATGTGAGTTGTTTTTAAAAGAGGCAATTAACATTTGGCTACACAATTAATGCGAAGGGAATTTCTACTGACAACAAAACTGAGACCGCAGAAAATGGAGATGCTCTCAAATGTGCAGAGTGTTATAGGGTTTTTCTCCTACAAGGTTTATTAGTCAGTTTGCCAACATCGGAAAACCACTGCATAGGTTAGATGAGAAAGGGAAACAATTTCTGTAGTTAGCATGTAGCATTTTCAGATTAGAAAAAGGCTTGTGGCTGCTCCTGTTTTGGCCTAGGCATGTTTCAAAACCCCATTCACGCTGGACACAGGTGCTTAATGTTTGGGGACAATTTTGACACAAAAACCAGAAGGACTTGAGAGAGTTAGCTTATTACCGTGAATGGCTACGTTCTCCTGAGACAAATTATTGCACCACCTAAGAGTAACTCCTTGCAGTGGTTAAATCTATAGATAGAATACAAGAATACTATTCTTATCACAATTTGTATGGGAGGAAATTTTAGTCAGGACAGACCATGATTGAAATCACTCTTTATATTCAGGAATCCTGGGGGGAACTTGCTAAGTGGCTGGAAAAACTGCAATGATATGATTTACACACAGGCCTGGCCATACTCATGGTAATCCTGACAACCTTTTTGCAACCTAATTGCAAGCACTGCCTTAAATAGGAGAGCAAGGAATTAATTTCTCGAGGGAATGGGTGTGCCTCTCTTCCTTTAATTCACAATGTCTATATTCCTAGTTCAACCTCTAGAACAATGGGGGTAGATTTGCAGGACTGGAGTCCAGATCAATTAAAAAGAGTGTTCTGAAAGAGAGGATAGTGATATCAGGACAGGGTGAGAGGGGAAAAAAAAACAACCTGAGAAATCCAGACACCTTGGAATGCTGTGCCTCCTCACTATTTCACAGTGACAGATTTCTGGTCACAGTGGGACAGTTTGGAATTTAAAGATGAAGTATTGTATAAAAAATGGGAGAAACCAGCTGGTTGCATCAAATACATTAGAAAAAGATTTGGAGGGTTTGTCGTTGACTTAAAACGGCTAGATAATTTGGGGTTGCAAAACCCTTAGTCAAGTTAAGAGAGAATTTCAATGGAGGAATATGTGGGCAGGATGTGGAAGACTGGTACAGGAAAAGTAGTGGTTTTGTTTGTTTGGGTTTTTTTGTCAAAGGGTCTCCTTAAAAAGGGAAGAGCCCCTTTGCAACAGTATTTTTCAGGAGCACCAATGGAGTGCATTGCCACTTATGTTCTTGGACTCTTGCCTGAGACAGAGCAATCAATATTTCCTGATAGTTATGGATTACTTCACAAAAAAGGTATGAAGTTTATCACATAAGAAATCAAGAGGCTGTAACAGTGGGTGGGATCTCAGTGAATTAATTTTTCATCAAATGTGGGGTCCTGGGTGACTTATATACTGAGCAAGGGAGAAACTTTGAATCCAGGTGTTTCAACTGCTTTATGAGACTCTAGGAATCCACCAAATTTGCACCACCCCATCACACCCACAATCTTATGGGATGATGGGAAAGTTAAATAGTACTTTGGAAGTTCAACTGGCGATTTTTGTAGAATAATCCCAGCATGCCCCATTGCTTTTTGATGACTTCTAGGTACCCCAGCACTTCAAATGCTTAGGCATGAGCTAAGAACCCCAGCATACCTATTATAAGGAGTTTCTGAAGTGAACAAAAGGATATGAACAAGTGGTGAAGTCAAGTTTTTCAATCAGAGTGCGAGATGGGAGATGGGGAGATGCAGAGTGAGTCTGACCCAGAGTCAAGCGCCAGGGGTGGCTCTTGTTTCACATCTCCCCATTCCAGGTGTTGTGACCTGACTCTCAGGATCTGAGAGCCATTCAGGTTTGGTGCAGCGCCCCCTCCATCATGACAGAGGGGTCACTTGGCGAAATATAAGTGAGTGGCATGTGCTTGGAATCACAGCATTGCATTACCCCGTCCTTTATGTTGCAATGCCTGGCTCAGGGAGCCCAGCCACACAGGACAGTTACCACTGCTGCCACATGACTGAACGGTGGGCTTGCTCTCCAGTCTAGTGTGAAAAATTCATGTCATAGACCTTTTTCTCAATTGCATAATAGGATTGAAAAGCACCACACACACAAATAAAGGCCTATGGGGAGGGTCTTCTCCTCTGTTACCAAATTAGTTCTACCACTGGTTTGAAACACATGGACTACAGTCCCAAACTGAAGAAGTTCTCAGCTTTGCTAGGCAAAATTTGAGGATGGTCTCAGACAAAATGAAAACAGTGTACCAAAAGGTCATATGTGGAAACTTTTAAAAGAGAAGATCTGGCCTGGTTCCACAACCCTGGAAGAAAGAAAGTAGGAACCCTAAATTGGATACATTTTAGAAGTGACCCTATACAGCACTGACAAAATGGTTGTAGTGACTTGGTGATGAGCAGTCCAGAGTCAAGATTATGCCTTTATTATGAACAGGAACTAAGTACCAAAATAGTGTAAAAAGACTTTTTTGCTGCTCTGTTTAGCTGCAGCCGAAACTTGCCCTGTCCTGGGCTTCTTGTTTCTTCCCCAGCAGGAAATGTGTTAGAAGAAACCAAAGATTGTATCTAGATATTACGGGACGCATGGCATCTCTACCCTTACTGGAGGAGTTACTCTGAAGTACATCTCCCTTTTTTAGAATCTTTTCGTTTTAAATTTACTGACTTAACTAAAATACTATTAAACTATCAAACTTCCAGTGTTTAAGCAAACTAAACACAACCATAACATGTCTCAGTCTCTCTGAGGCTGTTTCAGCAATCTTTCTGATTTGCTGTATTGAAACACTCTATAGTCAAATCCTTCCTTGTAACAGACCATTTGGTTTCTTGGTCAAAAACAGGGTTAGTCTGTGAGTTGTTTTAAACTTGTGTGTCTGCTCTCACTTCACTTGTCTTGGCCAAGTTGTCAGATCTCTTGAGCAGATGCTTACAATTCCTAAGATTTTGCCTTATCTGTGACTGCTGAATATGAGAAAGGTGAGTTCTTCAATCACTTTTTAGAGGTAACAAAGAGTCCTGTATCAGAGAGGTAGCCGTGTTAATCTGGAATAGCAGAGGTAACAAAGTCCTGTGGCACCTTAAAGACTAACTATAAAGTTTTGAAGCATAAGCTTTCGTGGGCTAATACCCACTTCGTCGGATGCAAGCAGTGGAAGTGTCCAGAGGCAGGTATAGAAAAGTAGGCAAGAACCAGGTAGAAGGTAACAAGGTTAGTCCAATTAGGCTGAATCAGCTTGTTATCTCCAATCAGGGAGGGTGGGTTATTCTTCTAGCAGTTGAATAGGGGGTGTGAACTTGGAGAGAGGAGAAGCTATTTTTGTAATTAGCAAGGCATTGAAGGTCTTTGTTCAGTCCCAGATTGATAGTGTTAAATTTGCAAATGAATTGCAGTTCTGCAGTTTCCCTTTGCAGTCTGGACTTGAAGTTTTTTTGCTGCAGTATGGTGACTTTTAAATCTGTAATAGTGTGTCCAGGCAGGGTGAAGTGCTCTCCTACAGGTTTTTGTACATTGCCATTCCTGATATCTGATTTGTGTGCATTTATCCTTTTTCATAGGGACTGTCCAGTTTGGCCGATGTACATAGCAGAGGGACACTGGTGGCATATAATGGCATATATGACATTGGTTGATGTGCAGGTGAATGAACCAGTGATGGTATGGTTGATCTGGTTAGGTCCTGTGATGGTGTTGCTGGTGTAGATATGTGGGCAGAGTTGGCATCGAGGTTTGTTGCATGGATTGGTTCCTGAGTTGGAGTTATTGTGGCGCAGTGTGCTGTTGCTGGTGAGAATCTGTTTAAGGTTGGCAGGTTGTCTGTGTGCCAGGACTGGCCTTCCTCCCAAGGCCTGTGAAAGTGAGGGATTATTGTCCAGGATGGGTTGTAGGTCACTGATGATGTGTTGCAGAGGTTTTAACTGAGGACTGTAGGTGATGGCCAGTGGTGTTCTGTTGTTTTCTTTCTTGGGCTTGTCTTGCAGCAGCAGGCTTCTGGGTACACGTCTGGCTGTGTTGATCTGTGTCCTTATTTCCTTGTGCGGGTATTGTAGTTTTGAGAAAGCTTGGTGAAGATCTCGTAGGTGTTGGTCTCTGTCTGAGGGGTTGGAGCAAATCCGATTGTACCTCAGTGCTGGCTGTAGACAATGGATCGTGTGGTATGTCCGGGATGGAAGCTGGTGGCATGAAGGTAGGCGTAGCTGTCGGTAGGTTTTCGGTATAGGGTGGTGTCGATGTGGCAGTCATTAATTTGCACCGTGGTGTCTAGGAAGTGGACTTCCTGTGTGGACTGGTCCAGACTGAGGTGGATGGTGGGGTGGAAGCTGTTGAAAGCGTGGTGGAATTCTTCCAGAGTTTCTTTCCCATGGGTCCAGATGATGAAGATGTCATCAATGTAGCGTAGATAGAGAAGGGGTGTGAGTGGACGAGAGTTGAAGAAGCATTGTTCCAGGTCAGCCATAAAGATGTTGGCATACTGTGGGGCCATGCGGGTGCCCATAGCAGTACTGCTGGTTTGGAGGTATATATTGTCACCAAATTTGAAATAGTTGTGTGTGAGGATAAAGTCACAGAGCTCAGCAACCACCTGTGCTGTGGCATCATTGGGGATACTATTCCGGACAGCTTGTATTCCATCTTTGTGTGGGATGTTTGTGTAGAGAGCCTCTACATCCATGGTGGCTAGGATGGTGTTTTCTGGAAGGTCACCAATGCATTGTAGTTTCCTCAGGAAGTCGGTGGTATCACGGAGATAGCTGGGAGTGCTGGTGGCATAGGGTCTGAGTAGAGAGTCTACATATCCAGACAGTCCTTCAGTGAGAGTGCCAATGCCCGAGATGATGGGGCGTCCAGGGTTTCCAGGTTTGTGGATCTTGGTTAGTAGATAGAATAACCCTGGTCAGGGCTCTAGGGGTATGTTAATTTGTTCCTGTGTTAGTGCAGGGAGAGTCCTGAGTAGATGGTGCAGTTTCTTAGTATATTCCTCAGTGGGATCGGAGGGAAGTGGCCTGTAGAAATCGGTATTGGAGAGTTGTCTGGTAGCCTCCTTTTGGTAGTCTGACCTGTCCATGATGACAACAGCACCTCCTTTATCAGCCTCTTTGATAATGATGTCAGGGTTGTTTCTGAGGCTGTGGGTAGCATTGCGTTCTGCACGATTTAGGTTGTGAGGCAGGCGATGTTGTTTTTCCACAATTTCTGCCTGTGCACGTCGGCGGAAGCATTCTATGTATAGGTCCAGACTGACATTTCAACCCTCAGAAGGAGTCGATGTGGAGTTCTTCTTGTGCTGCTGGTGGGATGGTGTCTGTGTATCAGTGTGCTGTTCCATGTTGTCTTGAAAATATTCCTTGAGTCGGAGACGGCGAAAGTAGGCTTCCAGATCACCGCAGAATTGTATCATGTTTGTGGGGGTGGTGGGGCAGAATGAGAGTCCTCGAGATAGGACAAACTCTTCTGCCGGGCTGAGTGTGTAGCTGGATAGATTGACAATATTGCTTGGTGAGTTAGGGGTACCACTGTTGTGGCCCCATGTGGTAGGTAGGATTTTAGATAGTTTGCATCAACAAAGTGGGTATTAGCCCACGAAAGCTTATGCTTCAAAACTTTATAGTTAGTCTTTAAGGTGCCACAGGACTCTTTGTTACCTCTGCTATTCCAGACTAACACGGCTACCTCTCTAATCACTTTTTAGATTGCCAAATTCTCATTACGTCTTTGTTTTTTAACTGTGCAGGAGGACTTGCTTCTTTATTGTAATATTTTATCTTTTACTTTCCTAGAGTTTTCTCACTATTGCAGACTCCTTAGTCATGCTTTGTTTTTGTCCCATAGCTGGTAGTCATGTACTGTATGTATACATCTGTTGTAGTGGAATCCAGCAGTTTCCAGGTTACAGCATTGCATAGTGGTGCTTTTATTGAGTAGTGCTAAATATTAATCTTCTCTTGTGTCCTTTGCTTTTCATAGATTTCAAGGCTAGAAGGGACTATTGTGGATATCAAATCTGACCTCCCATATAACAGAGGCCAGATAAATACTCTAAGGATTTTTTCAGGATATCTTTTAGAAAAATATTCAATCAGGAATTAAAAATTGCCTTGACAGAGAAATCACCCTGACACATAGTAAATTGTTCCAATGGTTAATCACTTTCATCATTAAAAATGAATGCCTTATTTCCAGTCTGAATTTGTCTAGCTTCAGCTTCCAGCCACTTGCTAGAGGAAGAGGAAGAGGACTGAGTTTGGGGCTGTAGATGCTGGATGCAGAACTCAGGGCTCTGGGAAGAGGTGGGGCTGGATGCTTCTGACCCTCGTGAGCCCTGGGATTCAGGCCTTTAGACTGGGGTGAGTGCTGGGGCTCAGGGCTTCAGTCCTATGGCTCCAATCCTGTGGGAGTCTGCTGGAGCTTTGGGCTTTAGCTATGAGGGGAATACTGATTTCAGCTCCAGCGGTTCCCCTCGTAGCTAAAGCCCTGAACCCCAGCATCCCCTCCCTAGTTGAAACCCGGAGTGAAGCCGCGGGGTTGAAGCCCCAAGTCCCAGTATTCTCCCCAGGTCTAAAGCCTTGATCCCTGGTGCTCCCATGAGGCAGAAGCCCTGAGCCCCCCACTGAGAGCCCTGGGAGCCCCGAGGATCAGAACCCCTAGCCATCCCTCCCCATGCCAGGAGTCCTGACCCCCTACAACCCTGTGGCTGCAGCACCAACTCCCCGTGGCTGAAATCTGTAACATCTTGTTCAGAATTACAGACACTTCAGTGTTCCAACAACCTCCATTTCCGAGCTGCCTATAACGCTGAGGTTCTACTGTTTTTATAGACTGTAATCAAACCACCTCTTAAACTTCTCTTTGTTAAGAGAAATACTATAGTTTGAGTTCCTTGAGTCTATCACTGTCTGATATGTTTTCTAATCCTTTAATTATTCTCATGGCTATTCTCTTGATCCTCTCCAATTTATTAACATCTTTTTTGATGTGAACAGCAGAACTGGTCCCACCATTCCAGCAAGCGTTGCACCGGTGCTAAATGCAGAAATAAAATAAGTGCTCAACTCCCACTTGAGATTCCCCCATTTATTCATCCAGTGATTGCAGTTACCCTTTTGGCCACAGCAAAGCACTGGGAACTCCTGTTCAGATGATTATCGACCAAAACCCATAATTTTTTTTCTGTGCCACTGCTTCCTAGGATAGCAGTTCAATATACATACTCCACATTCAGATAAACCACTAGTTTGAGGATATCTGTGACTAGATATCTCATGATAAAAGTAATACATTTTTACAAATTCCAGGAATTTCCTGTTCTTGAACTTTGATACATTGTCAGTTACTACTGATCTTGGAATTCTATGACTCACAAATGTAATTGTACAGATGTAATTTACCTGACAACTGTTGCTGTTATAGTATCTTAAAATATAACTACTTCTGGGAAATTGATAAAGGAGTCCATTATAGCCGGGTGATCATGTCTTTTCAGGTTGAACATGTCATTTACAGCTTTGCCCCAAGGGATTGCAAGTTGTTGTATGGTATCCTTGGTTCTTTCTGCTGGAATCTCTATATTTCTGACACATCCCATTCCTGCTCACCATTTTTTCCTATGTCATTATTCATCTATGTCTGGAATACAAATTCTCTAGCTCTCCTTTTTGATTTCATCATTCCCACATGCCCTTTATATTTTTTTTTCTTGTTTTTTCCTTCTCATCACTGGGAGAACCAGGATCTTTGTTCCCTTCACAAGCTCTTGTGAGATCACTTCATAGTGGAAATAAGTAGATTGGAAGTGTTGATTTTGTTGTCCTTTACTTATTGCATGTATTCTTGCATCTTCAGCTGTTTCTGTCTCCTATTCATCCCTTATGCCTGGAGATATATTGTATGACCCTCATATGCACATGTATGTTTACTATGTATTCCAGATAATCAGGCTGTATATTATCAGGTGGTGCATATACTTTTGACTGAATGTCTGCCATTACTAAGTGGCATCCAGTTGGAACTCCAGGGTAACATCAGATTTCTGAATATTCAAAAGTAGTCCATGTATCCTTAGTGGTGTGTCTACAGATTCCTTTTTGTGCAATGCGAACAGTGGTTTGAGATCAGTTTCTACTTTGAAGCCATAGGCGTGCACCCAGGGTGTGCCGGGTGTGCTCAGGCACACCCTAATGTCTAAAAAAAAAAGTGGCTTTCAATGCAGAGTGCGGTACCTTTAAAATAAATAAATAAATAAATTTTCCCTGGGTGCACACCCTAAATGTGCTGTGCACACCTAGGTTTGAAGCTATGACCACAGAGAAAGTAATGAAACCTGGTTCATCCATGTGACAGACCTTAAGTACTTTTTCAATTTGTGTGTACATCTTCTCTGTATCTGTCATAGCCCTGGCTGCATATGATACTGGCTCCATGGCACTAACAGCACTGATCTATCAATCCTTTTGGGACATCTGTGGAGAGTTTCATGTGTTTCAACAAGTCAGAAAATCGCAGCACTGGAGCAGATGTCAGAATGTGCTTTAAATTAATGAACTCTCTTTCATATTCTGGCATCCATACCCACTATGTGACATTGTGAAAGAAATCTTAGGTAAGTGGTGTGAGCAGTATAGTTAAGGTATGAATTTGCTGACATAATTCATTATGCCTAGCAGCCTTTGAATCTTCAGGCATCTGCATGTTCAATATTACTTGAATCTTTGATTCATTGGACAAGGTACTCCCAAGTATGGCATTTCCATTGTTTGAAATTGACATTTGTTCTTATTCATTTTAAAGTTATTAGCTCTTGCAATCTCCAGTACTCTTCTCAGTCATTCTTGATGTTCAGTGGCAATGCTGCCCCAAATTATGTTATCAATGTACACCTTCATGCCTGCTAGCATCTGGCTAATTGTAGGATGAAATATTTCTGTGGCTTCCCAAAGGCAGTCTTAAAAGACAGCATCTGCAAAACAGTGTGTTGAAAATGTAGATATAGGGATCTGCAAAAATTCAGCCAATTCATCTAATTTGTTGAAGAATTTTCTCTTGCCATCTTAGATAACAGTTCACTTCTTGTGAGAAAGGTGTCCCTTTTAAATGTTTTTGTTCAGTTTCCTAGGGTTCATATAAGCCATATAAGCCTTTTCTCTCTGCAGGAGTGAACCCAATCTGTTCGTTCTTCCATTCTCTGAATGATACCATTTGTTGTCATGTTTTGCAGCTCTTCTTCTAGACTCTTTCTTAAGACACGTGGAACTTTCTGTGTTGCAAGTACCACCGGCTCTGCATCTTCTCTAGATCACATATGTTATTGGGAGACACCCATTTCCTGTGAATACATCTCCATATGATGCTATTAATACTTTTATATCTGGGTCTATGTTGTTTCTCTGTGGTATATATCCTCTTAATAAGACCAAGCACCTCACATGCGTTTATATTGAAGGCTGGCTGCTTGCTTGTGTGTATCACCACAAACTTGTTTTATCATTTTCACTTCATATTTGTCAATGTGCACTTTCCCAACACTAGAAATGTTTCTCCTTTATAGTCCTTCACAGACACTTTTGACTCCTCCACTTTTATGTGCTCCTTGCCCCTCTCTAGTTCAGTTTCTGTTATTGTAGTTATCTGTTCCCAAGTGACTATCTTTATGTCACAGAAGTGCCATTTCTGCACATTTTAATTAATCAAGCTTTTGAGTTTCAGACTACTCAATTACTATGCTTAAGCACTCTCCTGCTTTTTCCTGCACATTTTAGCAAAATGGCTGTATTTATTACAATTTCTACATATTTTCCTGATCGCTGGGCATTTTCTATACTCAAGCTGGTTGCCACATGGCTGGCATTGTTTCCTTCTTTCCATGTTTCTGTCCTTGACTAATTTAATTTCTGTGACTTTTTCGCTCTAGGCTTTTTTACTCGTGTTTCTGTTTGTTCCAATGCTTGGCATTTACATATTGTCTTTCTCAAATCAGATTTATCTACCTTAGTAACCATTCACTGAATTCATTTTTATTGTTACACTGCAGCACAATTGACTGCCCCGCACCTGTAAGTGGGAGGTTAGGGGAGTGTGGAGGAAGGGGATTTGGCTGGCTGGCAGAATGAAGGGAATAGAGCTCTATCACTGTGGGAGGCGGGGGGGGGGGGGGGGGAGGGAAAGGGAGATGAAAACTGCCGCAAAAGCATCCGCATGGTCACTGACTCATCTCCTAGGATGCAGGTTTAAAAAAGGGCAGCTCTGTGCCTGAAGCCTCCCTTTTACACGGAGCAGGCTAATGTCTGGGTTGGATGGGTCAGGGGAGGGGGTGGAGGCAGCCAAGCTAATTGCTGGCACCTCCTTGTGGCAGATGTCCAGTGCAGCTACTCCATAGCTGTGACTGGATAAATGGCCTGGAAAAGGATGTAAAGAGAAGTGTTCATTACAGGAATGAATAGGGGGGCAGCTGGGGACTCTGAAACAACCCCACATTCTTTTAGCTCATTTTAATCCTCCTCTGAAAGGGGTGGATGGTAAAGTCCTGGCAATGGATTTGCTGGAGGGACCTGGATGGAAAAATAGGGGGAAAAAAGGCCCTTAGGTAATTATGAAATAAACATGGGGGGTATCTGTGCTGTACACTTTTATCTGCCTGGTAGTCCATGATATTTAATAATAAAGTTGCAACTTAATTAAACTACATCAAATGTCTCCCGTCCTTTTTTCAGGATAGCCAGACAACTGGTCTTTAATGAGCATGTCTTTTAAAGTTCCATAAATGTAGGAATGCCTTTTTTGGTTTTAAAAGTCTGTAACAAGCTCCTCTATTGTTTCCCATTCATTCTATATTCTCATCCTGAATCTCTCTCTCTCATAAATAACTTTTTTCTAGAAAAAGCAATTATCCTCAAACATTTTTTCTATTTCTGTAGACCTTTCCTCTCCCTTCCCACCACCATCGGCATGAAGTTCATTGTAAACATCTAGGGTTTCTTTGAAGTGCAGTGTTTGAAGCCTTGGAGCTTTGGCAGACACCTGCCTCTTTCTCCAAGCAGTCCTGCCAGTCTTTCCCCCTATCACTGCTGACACCAATCTGCCACCCCAGAACTATCTATAATTATAGTGGCCTTCGATGCATTCATAATCCAATAATACCTAGTGAAGCTCTTCACTCAGCATAGTTCAAATTCTTGAGGGCCCTTGGATGTACCTTTGCTTTAGACAGGGACTACTTGATACAGGAGTATCAAGTGCCTACTATTTTAAATGAAGGGCACCATTTACATCCACCAGCTTCAACAAAGATTACATGTAACAATATACATCATATCTGAGAATTCTAAAGATAGATGGACTACTTTTAAAAGAAGGTGTAAGTATTAATTACTGGTCATGCTTTAAAATTGATCAATTATGAAGTGGCATTTTAGTTATCTGAGAAATATTTTAATAACAGTGAATGAAAATGGCCTTCATAATGACAGCTTTTTTTTTTTTTAGATGCACCCAGAAAGGAGCTTGATTTGAACACAGGAATACTACTTCTGCTTGGGCCTGATCATTTAAGGTTGCTGAGTTCTCTTCCCCCACCCCCCAATTCTCATTAACTATGAGCGCTCAGCATCTTTCAGGAATAGGCCCTTGGTTATTGAGGATTAACCATTTTTCCCCTTCCTATATTTTATTTTCAATAAAACTAGCTGTTTAGACAGATGCTCAGCATCAGATATATAGTCTCACATCAAAGCCTAAAGCAATGAGTATTGATCATGAAAACACTGCTCCATCAAAAAAATAAAAGTTAACATTCTCCATTTTAATCAGATCAATAGTTCTGACACCTCCTTCCCCATGTCACCTTAGAGTCCAAACAAAAACTCACATATAAGATCATTCATCATTCATCACGGCATAATTTAAAAACAAGTTCACTATTAAATACATATGGACATTTTGAAAATGAGGCACATCCTCAAATAGATTCAAAGGAGATGTAAATTATTAATGTATAGCAAGATATACATATAATATGTAATGGTACAAAGCATATTAAATCCTGTTTTACCTGCAACAAATAATTGAACTTGGACAACTATTGAATGAACAAACAATGGGACTAGGGGAAACTACTGATTAATGAAGAGCGTAACATTATGCCCCCTGAGCTTTGATGCAGTGCTATAAATCTGCTTTAAAACACTTCATACACTTAATAGGACTTTGACCCCTTATTTTCATTATTCCTCCTCATAGACGTTAAGATGAAAAAGGGACCATTATGATAACCTAGTCTGACCTCCTGCACAATGCAGGCCACAGAATCTCCTCCACCCATTCCTGTGGTAACCTATGTCTGAGCTATTGAAGTCCTCAAATCATGTGTGAAAGACTTCAAGGTGAAGAGAATCCTCCAGCAAGTGAATCATGCCCTGTGCTGCAGAGGAAGGCGAATCCCCCTCCCCTCCCCCCCAGGGCCTCTGCCAATCTGCCTTGGAGGAAAATCCCTTCCCGAACCCAAATATGGCGATCAGCTAAAACTTGAACATGTGGCCAAGACTCACCAGCCAGACACCCAGGAAAGAATGGTCTCTAGTAACTCAGATCCCACCCCATCTAACATCCCAGCACAGACCAATGGGCATTTTACTGCTAATAGTCAAAGATCAATTAATTGCCAAAATTAGGCTATCCCATCATACCATCTCCTCCATAAACTCATCAAGCTTAGTCTTAGTCTTGAAGCCAGATAGGTCTTTTGCCTCCACTGTTCCCCTTGGATGGCTGTTCCAGAACTTCACTCCTCTGATGGTTAGAAACCTTTGTCTAATTTCTTTGTCATTTCCAGTCTAAACTTCTTGCTGGAGAGTTTATATCCATTTGTTCTTATATCCCTCCCTGGTATTTATCCCTCTCATATATTTATAGAGAACAATCCTATTTCCCCTCAGTCTTCTTATGGTTAGGTTAAAGAAGCCAAGCCTAGCTATTTGAGTCTCCTTTCACAAAACAGGTTTTTCCATTCCTCAGATCTTCCTAGTAGCCCTTCTCTGTATCTGTTCCAGTTTGAATTCATCCTTCTTAAACATGTGAGACCAGAACTGCCACAGTATTCCAGATGATGTGACAGATACAGAGGCACCAGTGGTAGTGACCTAAGCAGTGGAGGACACAGTGCCTTGTATAACTGTACTAACACCTCCTTATTTCTACACAAAATACCTCACCTGATGCATCCCAAGATGGCATTAGCTTTTTCCCCTTCATTTTTAACTCCAGAAACCTGTTCCTGAGCTCTATTTCTCCTTCTCTAGCCTGTCTTTTCCTCTGTCTGGTTCTCTTAGTCACATGCTTCCACTGTCCATTTTCTTCAACGAACAGTCTCCCCTCAGAGTTCTTTGGTCCTATTTTCATCAGCAAGTCTGAGATTTTCCCTTCAGCCTCCTCTGGTTTTTGCTTCAGCATCTGTTCAAACCCCCTTCTAAACTTGACCAGTTTCCACCTGCATCTCCAATCCATTGACCTTTTCTTGCATCAGCTCTATCAGGTGGAACTTCATGCAGATGACACTCTTTTCCAGGATCATGTACATACCATAACTTCCACATGCAGTCATCTTCATTGTGTCCTCCACTGCTTGGGTCACTACTACTGGTGCCTCTGTATCTGTCATAGCATACAAATACAAATACCTTTTCCTCCAACAGACCTCCCACTCAAACTCCACTGTTTACAGCTCTGTTTGTTGACTCCTGTAACACTGCAGCTGCCTGTCTGTCCTCAATTAACCTGTTTGGGCTTCTGACTTAATTTGAAACAGCTGTGGACAACTTTTTATCCTGTGATGGCCAGTGCTGCTGATCAAAATGTGAAAGAACCAATTTATAGTAATTGGGCAAACTATTCATAGCAAGCTATTTATTTGCCAAATTTAACACTTTTGTCCTATTCATGGAGTTGATCATAAACACACTTTGATTTTTTTATTAATATATGTGGTTTGTGTGATCGATACTCACAGTGAGAGGGCAGGAAAAGTGTGTAGAATTAAGAGGATGTAGGTTATCAGAATATGGATTTCTTTAGGCTACATTTAATCTTACCCTTTCTAAACCATTTTGATAAAAACCTACTTGAGATATTACTTTTAATAAAATTATACAATTATAAATACCATAGAATGGAACCAGATTTATAATAAAATTGCTGTCATCACATTTACATAGAGTGTGCCTGCTCCAGGAAATAGAGGTGAAAACACTTGGCTGCATGGGCTCCCTGCATACCTCCCTTGCATGTGCTATGGAAGATGAGATCTGTTACAATATGTTGCACATCATTAACAGATATTTCTATAGATTTGATGTATTCTTCTTCTCAGAGGTTTGTACAACACTTCTTGCCTATGGTAGACTAATAATCAAAATCGCATGTTTGAGCTCATAGACCCCTACAAATAATACACACTTTGTATTATTCATGTACTAAATTGATTGGACTTAATATTAATTTAATGCAGACTGAAAACATATATACAATTTCAGGAATGCAACATAAAAAAAATCCCCACCAAATCATTGCATTTGTAGAAATGTGACTTTCATTTTAAACCCACCTGAAAAACATTGTCCATGAGGTAAAGGACAGAGAAAAAGAGGATTAAAAATACTCTTCTGTTTTCATTTGAATCATAAGTCTTACAGCATTGCTATAAGGGGATATCTGGGAAATTGCAAACTATGTATTTTGGCACAGAGTCTATATGTACCATGTGGAATGTTCTGATCTTAAATGCCTGTGTGGATGCTTCCCACACCTAGTTTTAAAGAGCTACATTTATGAAGCAATGTCTTCATTTAAGGTCAAGAAACATCTTGAACATGTTAATCAAAGTGAATACCTATTTTCATATCTCAGTTCTGACATTTAAGAGAAACTCTCCATGCAAATTAGATATGTGACTGCATTAGTAGAAGAGAATATCAAACACAGAACACAGAAATACAATGAATGCCACTATATTGACTGAAACCCTTCATGTGCTTCCTCTCAAGTGCAAATTAGACTTAGATTTGCCCCCTTTGAAGTTTGAGAATCTTTGGATGTATGCTGCTTGGTGCATACTGATGTCTATACTAAATAAAAATTAAAAGTATCATATTAAAATACATTTTCTGCTTGTGTGTTTCCTGCACTTTTAAGTGTATGTTCAGCACTGAAGTGCTTAAATGTTAAACAAAGTACACTGCTAACCCTTAAATCTTTCAAATTCAAAAATATAATTTAATTTTTATATTATAATGATGTCTTTTTAAAATTTGACTTCATTATTTTTCTCTGATCCTATTATACAAAACCTAACATTTTCTGGGCAATGGGTAATTCACAGGCCCCCTTTGCTTGTATTCTCTGAATGGGTGTGTGTTTTTCCTAGCATTATTCCTGCACTATGGCAGGGTCCGCTTAGACTGGACACAACCAGTGATACAACTGGGGTATACTCCAACCGATGCGTCGTTCCATCTGTCGTTGGAGGCATTTTATACCTACTGCCAGGTGTTAAGCCTACAGCACCTGGTATTCCTAGGAGGTCTCCCATCCAAGTACTAGCCAGGCCCAACGCTGCTTAGCTTCCGCGATCAGATGGGATCGGGCGTGTTCAGGGTGGTATAGCCATTATTATCTGAATGGGTAATTAATCAACTCTGGATGTTAGATTGTACACCTGAAAAAAAAATATTTATTCTCTATGTAAAGATACATTCAGAAAGACCAAGTAAAGGTTATTTTATGAGAGGCATAACATTGTATGCGTTGACTTTTTAAAATTATTACAGGGATTTCTAAATTTAAAAATAGCCCAGAAAACTAAAGGATGGTTTCTAAAATGTATAGAGCATAATTTTGATCTCCCAGCAGTTTTAGATCTGTATAGCTCTTTGAAATTGATTTGATTTATTTCTGATTTATACTAGTGTAAATAAAGGCAAAAATGAATTATAAATAAAATATACAGTAAACCCTCGATTTAACGGACCTCGATTTAACGGACTTCTGATGCAACGGACAAAATTTCTGAGCAAGTCTGATGCATCTGAAATCCATTTCTCACGGGCTGGCTGCTGGCTCCCGGCTCCCGGCTGCGGGCGGGCTGCCGTCTCCCGCCTGAGTCCCGCCAGCAAGCGGGCTGCCGGCTCCTGGCTCCCGCCCGAGTCCCACAAGCGGGCGGGTGGGCTGCCGGTTCCCGCCTGTGGGCGGGCTGGCTGGCTGCCAGGTCCCGCCTGGCTCCCACCTGCGGGCAGGCTGCTGGCTCCTGCCCGAGTCCCGCAAGCGGGCGGGCTGGCTGACGGCTCCCGGCTGCCGCCCGGGTCCCAGCAACAGGCAGGCTGCTGCTCTGACAGCTCTTTATTAAATAACGGACTTTTTGATTTAACGGACACCCCCTCGCCCAAATTAGTCCGTTAAATGGAGGTTTTACTGTACTTTCATGAGACTTGCCCTGTAAGTAAGTGATATAGGCATTCCTTACATAAGATACTTTATTTTTACCAACTGAATTGCTGGTAAACAGTTGTTACTTTGCCTAAAAAAAATTATGCTTGTTCTGCACCCTCCATCCACTTGGTACAAAACACCTGGGAGGGTTCACATAACCCTTTTTATCTTTGTTGGAGCTTGTGATTAATTTATGTTAATTGAAGGGTATATTAAAACTTCATTGAGACTGAAGCTATCTTTCACCCTGCTTATAACAAAATGCCCCCAACTCAGCTTTGCTTTTTGTCCTGTCATCTTTAATGGTGATGCCCAACAATCTATCCCAGATAGAAAAGGAATAATTTAACAAATTACAAATGGTATTACCTATATCCAGTGTCTTTCTGTCCAGACCATATCACATCACCAACACAAAATAATTTTATTCTACCTATAATGTTGATGGCTGTGGCGGGACCCAGCTGTGAGTGCCAATACAGGACAAATTGTTTCAAGAAGGGAAGTTACAGCCCAAGCCTGGGGTTTTCTAAGGCAAACCAAACCAGCCAAACAAATACACCGCTGGCTAACCACAAGTCGCACAAGCAATTCTCTTAAACAATCCAGTTTCCCAGTATCACCACTAGCAGCCACTCATTATGGGGATGTCTGGTTATGAAAACCAATATCCAAGTAAATAAAAAACGTTCTCCCGATCCCAAAGGACCAAGTCCCAGACCCAGGTCAATATACAAATCCGATTTTACTCACAAATCACATTGTTGCCAATCCTTTAGTATCTGAAATCTAAAGGTTTTGTCATAAAAGGAAACAGATATAAATGAGAGCTAGAATTGGTTAAATGAAATCAATTACATGCAGTAATGGCAAAGTTCTTGGTTCAGGCTTGTAGCAGTGATAGAACAAACTGCAGGTTCAAATCAAGTATCTGGAGTATAGTACATCCACAGCTGGGATGGGTCATTCAGTCTTTTGTGTAAAGCTTCAGTTTGTCACAACGTCCCTCCAGAGGTAAGAAGCAGGACTGAAGACAAGATGGAGATGAGGCATTCACCTTTTATAGTCTTTTCCAGGTGTAAGAACACCTCTTTGTTCTTATTGTGGAAAATTGCAGCAAAATGGAGTTTGGAGTCATATGGGCCAATTGTATAGCTGATGGTCCTTAATGGGCCATCAAGCAAGCTAGGCAGAGCTGACACCAACTTGTCTGAGATGTCACTCAAAAGCATAGCATAAGACAGTATAGAGCCCAAATTCATAACTTTAAATACAAAAATGATACATGCATACAGGTAGCATAATCATAACCAGCAAATCACTAGCCCGGTGCTAGACTCCTTACATAACAATATTTTATACAGTAAAACCTCGATTTAACGGACCTCGATTTAACGGACTTCGGATGCAACGGACAAAATTTCTGAGCAAGTATGATTCATCCCAAATCCATTTCTCGCGGGCTGGCTGCCGGCTGCCGGCTGCCGCCCGGGTCCAGGCAGCGGGCGGGCTGGCTGCTGGCTCCCCGCTACCGCTGGGGTCCCAGCCGCGGGCGGGCTGGCTGCCGGCTCCCAGCTGCCGCCCGGGTCATGGCAGCAGGAGGGTTGGCTGCCAGCTCCCGGCTGCCGCCCGGGTCCCGGCAGCGGGAGGGCTGGCTGGCGGGAGGGCTGGCTGCCAGCTCCCGGCTGCCGCCCAGGTCCCAGCAGCAGGAGGGTGGACTGGCGGGCGGGCTGGCTGCCGGCTCCCAGCAGCCGCCCGGGTCATGGCAGCAAGAGGGCTGGTTGGCGGGCGGGCTGGCTGCCGGCTCCCGCCTGGGTCCCACTAGCGGGCGGGCTGCCGGCTCCCGCCCGAATTCCGCCAGCAGGCAGGCTGGCTGCCGGCTCCCAGCTGCCGCCCGGGTCACAGCAGCGGGCAGGCTGCGGAGCTGCCACTCCAACCCTGTGGCAGTCGGGCTGCTGCTCCGGCAGCTCGTTTTTTTATATATTATTAAATAACGGACTTTTTCATTTAACAGACACCTCCTCACCCGAATTAGTCCGTTAAATGGAGGTTTCACTGTACAATATTTGCTGAAAATATATAACAGTGGGTGGAACAGTGAGCTACACAGTTACAGATTATGTCAATAATGTCACACCACCCAAATGTTGTGGGTGCTTTTCTCTCCCTGAACTTCCTTTCAATGTGCTCCTGAGGTTTTTGAGACGTGGTGACTGTGACTGTTCTTAACTATTCTCCTCTAATGGGAGACTTGTTACTATCATAACTTTTCCAGCCTCAACTTCCATAGCTCTATTCTCAGTTTCAGGGGGCAGCCACATGGAAATTTTATCCTCCTGATACCCCCTTTGAAGATTCTTGTGAATAACTTTGGAGTTTGGCATGGGACTGAACTGTATCCAGTATGCCACTGTGCTATAGAGTATGTCCTTCAGGAAGCATAATGATGCTATGCTTCCTGTATACTCTTAAAGTATGTCTTCACTACCTGCCGAATCGGCAGGTAGCAAACCGATCTTCTGGTGATCGATTTCTTGCGTCTTATGAAGACGCGAGAAATCGATTGCGCGCGGCACCCCCGTCGACTCCGGAACTCCAGCTTGCCGGGAGGCGCAAGCTGGAGTTGATGGGGGAGCATGCCACCGACTGCCGCTGCCATGAGGATGGACGGTAAGTCGGCTTCAGATACGCAAACTTCAGCTACGTGATTCATGTAGCTGAAGTTGCGTATCTGCAGTCGATCCCCCTCCATCCCCCCACCCCCCTACCCCTACCCATAGTGGAGACCAGCCCTTAGAATTACAGATATGTAGGACTGGAAGCAAGACTTCAATAGATCAATATAATCTAGTCCCACTCCCCTCCCCCCCCAAACTGAGGCATGACTAAGTATTATCTAAATCATCCCCGGCGGTTTTTATTTGACCTGTTTTTGATGGAGCTGCATGGGCCTTGGCTGGGGAGAATATTAGTCAGAACAATGGTTTTCCCTTTCTCTTTTCTAATAGGCTATGAAATCTTTAATTTTCACCTGGAAGGAAGGACAAACCAAGGAACCTTGGTTTAACATCTCTCAAAGGCTATGTCTTTATTGTAAAGCAAGATGTGTGTTTACATAAGGATAGTTAACTTGATGTAAAACCCTAGTGAAGACAACTTTTACTTCATTGTAATTAGTTCAAGTGAATCCCAGATATGGATTACAGGGTAACTTGATTAGCTACAACAAGGTAAAGACTACACATTTCTTGTCTCCAGTATGCTTTGTTATCTAGATAGAAGAGTGCTGTATGGAGGTAGCTAATATTGCATTAGAATTTTTAGATATAGAAATGTAGGGTTGGAAGGGATATTGAGAGGTCAGCTTGTTCATTCCCCACACTGAGGAGAATTAAGTATGGCTAGACCATCTCTGATAATTTGTGTAAGTATTCTTTTATAATCTCCAATGATAGGGATACCACAGATTCCTAGGTAATCTATTCCATTGCTTAGCTATACTGATAGAAAGTTTTCCCTATAAACTAAGACAATTAATTCTTCTCCACAGAGGGTAGGACATGGAGAACTATTAATTGGCACACCATTTTATATAACTGAAGATTTATCACATTTTCTCTCAGCCTTCTCTTCTCTAGACTAAACAAGCCTCATGTCTTCAACCCTCCTCTTGCAAAGATTTAGGATTGTGAATATTCCCGTTGAAGTCATTGGGACTGTAAGAGAGACCCTTCCCCCACTCTAAACTCTTGGGTAAAAAGGTGGGGGTCCCTTATATGCAGACCACTTAACGCTAAGCTACTTTCCCAGCCTAGGTTAAATCCTTTCCCCCCAAAAAACACAAACTTCTCCAGTTGTGGATTGCGACACGCTGCCACCATTAATCTGAGTCTCCAATACCATGGAGTGGGATATATTAACATCCCAAGAGTAATACTTCCTCCCCTCCCCCCTTCTACCTGGGAGTGATTGAGGACACAGAGACTCCGCTCCACCCCCCCTCCTTGCAAGCTAGGAGAGAGATTTAAACCCACAGACCCTCACTAGCTGTGAGCTGCCAGGTCCAAAGCTAGGATAATTTCACAGGAAATAATCAAACACTTCTTATAACAAAAAAAAAGGTTAAATAAAGAAAAGAAAAGAAGCATACAACTAATACAGACTTCACAGATATAGAGCTTTCTATCCTGAGTCTCCTGGCATAAACCAGCCCCCTCCCTGGGAATTCCTCTCTCTGCTGAACTTACAGTTAAGGACACCAAAGATCAATTACAAGGCTTATACAATTACCATTCTACTTACAGTTAGTCTAATTTAGAACTTATGAAGGAAAAGTAAGATGGTGATTCTCCATAGCTGGAGAGAAGAGATGGGGAGATGCCGAGAGCCTGGACCAAAGTGAAACTAAAAAAACCTGCCCCCTCCCATGTGAATGAGAGCTTTTGACATCATTGTCTTTTTGGCTTCAGGTTTAACCCCTTACAGGCAAAACAGCAATTCTAAGGCACTTCATACTTATGACAGGGACTAATCATGTGTTTGAATTGAAGTACATGCTTAAGTCTTCACTGGATCAGAAGTTATATTAATAGTTTAGAGCTAGTTTATGAACCTCTTATTCATGTTAGTGTGTTGTTACTCACATGAATATTTCTACTGATCTCTATGGCATTATTAACATGAATGACTATACACCAATCTGACTTTTTAAATTTACATAATTATATGTATTTGTTAAAGAACCAATACTCTAGCTGGCCCTGCATAGGACACAGAAAGAGTACCTGACGGTTGCACTAAGTAGTTGATCACCTAAAAGTCCACAAGCTAAATTTCCAATAGCTATCTTGTGCCATCTATACCCATGTGACACAGAGGAAGAATGTACTGATCTGAAACATGTTGTATCCAAGATAATTTAGAAATATACATTTGAGGTTGGGTTTTTATATGTGTTTTGTTTTTTTCCTTCATCGCCTACTTATTCTGCAGCTCTAATTTCCATTTGACCTGTGTGTGGTCAGTATTGAAAAATTATTTGTTATTCCACGCTAAATATTTAATCAAAAGAATTTTGATTAATATTTCAGCTATCTTCAGTTTCCTGAGAATGTGCTGTTATGCATGCCATTGGTCTTGATAGCTTTTGGTCAACAAGCTGTTAGGCAACTTATTCTTCCCATAAGGAAACTGAACGAGTCAATAACAAGAAAATCCTTGGAAGTTGTGCTCAAGTAATACTGGCTTTTGATGTATTTATTTTTATACTACTCTGACTACTACATCCCTTTCTTCTTATGTACATTTCATCAAGTGTTCTTAGTCATAAAATACCTATTTGAATTTTAAGTGCTATCTTAGAGCATAGAAAAAAACACAAAGAAGCAAACCATTCATTTTTGGAGACTCCTTGAAAAAAGCATCTGTGTGTCTGAAAGGCTCAAATTTTCATTATATCTGTAAGATACTGTACATTTTGTGGCAAGGGACTTCATTTTGTACATCATAATGAAGGTGTTTGTATTTTACTGATTTGATTAGATCTGTGACCTCATTTGATACCAGAAAGAAAAGAGCCCAGAGCCCAGGCCTCATTCCACTGAAGTCAGTGGAAAAGTGAATCAATAGGACCAGACATGTCATGTTTATATTTTAAAATATCTGTATATTGATTTAAATGTATGAATCAATAAAAGGCATAAATCATGATATACTATACTTGTTGCAGCTAGTGAAATGAAATATTAAACCTCATTGTAAAGTAGTGAATGTCTGCAAGAAATATTAATCTTGTCAGTTTTTTAGTAGTCAGTTGTACACTTAAATGTGTGCAGCACAAGTGACATTGAACTCCCTGTCCATTTCTTGCTCCTTAGAACTTTCCTTGGGATAGTTAGAATGAAGAGAGCACTTCATATGGATTCCAAGGTTAGTGAGTGGTTTTGATAAACTCTTAAGGGTGTCTCTGTCCAAATCTTTCTGGAAGAGGGATACTTTTGACATGCTTCAGGAAGGCAGGGTTAAAAGTGAGAAAAATGGTGGTAAAAGGAGGTCTATCTTTGGCTTCTACATGCCAATCTAGCAACTTTGACTACAGAAACATTTCTTGCTAGTAGCTCTAAAAATAATAATCAGAAATCTAAGCAATTACTGAATAGCACCCCATTTGATGAAAAAGTGTATTATTCTCTGAAGTTTATATCTACGCAAGGGCATGCTATAGCAGTGCATAGCTTAGGACTTTTTTCCAATACAGAAACTACACATCTGACTCATAATTTTCAAAAGCCTTTTTATGGATGGAATAAATAATAATAAATAATGGTATAAACTAGTTATGTATTTTTATACACGAGAGGATGACCTTCATATCTTCATACTCAAAATTTTACTTTTCATTTCTTATGGATCATTCAATCAGTGGTAGAAATAAATTATATTGTTCCACTGCCCTTTGGTATGTATTCCCTTTGTAAATGGATATTTTTCATTGACCTGACATATTTGTAACAGTAATGTGTTTTCAAGCTATAAATATTGATAGAGCAACAATGTGAATGTTTGCACTTTGAATATTTGATAGGCTCCTCAAACACCTATGGAATGAATATTAGCATCTCAAGAAAAGCTAGTTATTCTACTTATCTCCCAAAAGGACAATTCATGCTTCAGGGGTTTTTAAAATATCTTATGAAATGACTTGTTTCTCCTAAACCAATTATTTAATTTTGAATGATTTTAGTAGAGGTTGAACTTCTATTTCAAATCTTTGAATACAATTCATCTCTGGCACAGATTACAACCCTAGGGAATGGAGTAAGACCAATAAGTAGTATATTGTACAGTAATGTCAGCTACTCAGTGTCAATGTGTCCCATTGGAGTCCATAAATAGCCCCCAAATATCAAGGTGTCTGCTATCTAACCTTTACTGCAAAACATACACAGGCAATAACTGCCTAGAGCATGTTTTAATCCTGAATAAGCCATGGACTGTGTTAAGGTTTGAAAAGACACTCAACCCCCTTGTTCCTCAGCTAATCCAGCTGTGAAATTGATAAAAGCAATTGTATAAAAACAAGACCTCTCTAGAAAACTGATGCTGCTTCCCATCTGACAACAAATATGAGTGAATAAATGACGGGCCTAAAAGGTGTCAAACTGAGCTTAACAGCATTAAGATAATAGATATTTCACTTTAAAATTTGGTTTATCACCTACACTTGTGTAACAGAGGTAAGAGAGTTAAGTCCACTGGAGTGCAGCTCTACTTCCTTCACAAAAAGGACAGGACCACTTCTGTTTGCATTAACAGCTGGGAAAATTTATAGCCCCACTGAATTCTGTTGAGACTCTGCAGTTCACTGTGACCCCAATTTACAATCATTAGGGCCCTACCAAATTCATGGTCTATTTTGGTCAATTTCATGGTCATGGGATTTCAGCTATTTACATCGGAAATTTCACAGTGTTGTAATTGTATGAGTTCCAAAAGGAGTTGCATGTGGGGGTTGGGGTGGGGGTTACAGGTTTATTGTAGGGGTGGTTGTGATACTGCTACCCTTATTTCTCTGCTGCTGCTGGCAGTGGCATTGCCTTCAGAGCTGGGAAGCTGTAAAGCAGCGGCTGTAGGCCAGAAGCACATCTCTGAAGGCAGAGTGCAGCAGCAGTGCAAATGTAAGGATGGCATGGTATGGTATTGTCACCTTTACCCTGTGCTGTTGCTGTTGGCACACTGCCTTCAGAGCCGGGCAGCTGGCCAACAGCTGCCGCTCTCTGAAATCAGTGCAGAAGCAAGGGTGGCAATACTGCAATCCCTCTAATATAACCTCATGACTCCCTTGCACCTCTATTTTGGGGCATCAGGACCCCCAATTTGAAATGGGGGGGGGGTATGGTAAAAAATAGTCTATGGTAAACACACATACATCAAAGAACCGATTTCACAGGGGGAGGCCAGATTTCACAGTCTGTGATACATTTTTCATGGCCATGAATTTGGGAAGGACCCAACAATCATATATACTCCTTACGCCCCTCTGTCCCCAACCCCTGCAGGGAAAAAAAAGAACAGTTTTACCTGTTACAAAAGAACACCTTAGATTATTGAAACAAAGTTTTTTAAAAAAATTTAAAAAGCAATACACCTTTTAATCTATTTAGTGTTTGTTACATTTTTGCTTTTCTCTGTTTGAATGGTAAAATAAAAT
Organism: Sternotherus odoratus; assembly: GCA_032164245.1. NCBI lineage: Eukaryota > Metazoa > Chordata > Testudines > Kinosternidae > Sternotherus > Sternotherus odoratus. The sequence goes on along the minus strand of JAVMKO010000004.1, from coordinate 62,428,689 downwards.
AATTGAAATACTTCATTTTTGTTTATCATTGTCGGTCTAGATTTTGCTACCACACCCTGGTAAATATGGAGTCACTCATCGTAGCTGATTTTTTTGGGGGTTTATATTGCCTCACTTGACAGCAGCTTTTGTCCCATTTTCACTTTCTATTTTAATGTCTCTATCTCCTTTTTAGAAGATACAATTGCAATGTAATTACATAACCTTCTCAATATCTGACCAAATGACATGACTGAATTTTTCATTTCAAACAAGTCAGAATAATGTATGAATTAGAGAAATTTTCCGAGTGATTCATGTTAACAAATTTCAGCCTGTGCTATGCTCACAAATTTTAAATCTATTCATTATTTGCTACTCAGTGTTTTGTTACGTAAGCCACATGGTAGGTGACTGGATGATTGCAACTTTTTATACAGGTGAATGATGAGCAAGCTAACAAATAATATCTGTTTAGTAAGAATTTTTGAACCAAACCATTCCCGATAAAATTTATGAAAGACTTTTACACAAATAAAGTAGTGGTCAATTGAATTATTTGACACAAAAGACGAATATGAATTGTTGAACAGGAGCAGCTGAACTTCACAATTTTTAATTTGTAAATCACTGGTTTTATTATTGGTCATTTCTCTAAAAAAAACCCAACCCATATATTCAGCCTTTTCAAGTTTGTGCTTTATGCTGTAATGCATCACTCAAACATTTGGTACTCAAAAGCAAAAGGTTCCTGTTCCCTTGCAGACATTTCCAGCTAATTAACGTAATCTTCGTAGCAATGTGGGTTGCTATGTTCAACAGAAACTCTTTGGTGAAAGGAAACTTTTTAAATGCCAGCACAATATGTCATGTATTTACCACAGTCTGATAATGTCACCATCTCATCATTATAACCTTTTATAAGATCCCAAATATAGACAAATGTATCTTGGTTTCAACCACAAATAAATCTTCAATAATGCAGTTTGAGATATAGTATAGATATTCAGAAATTTTGAACAAGAATTATTAAGGTGTCTGGCCACACTAGTACTGTATATAGTTATTAAGAGGTTTGTGAACACATTCACCCTAAAAAAAGTTATCCAAATTTAAGAAAAGTTTCATAATATTTAAGTGAATCTAGTTTTAATTTAAACTGGCAAAGCACCAGCTCTACAGGAATTATTTTAGTAGATCTAACATGGGTCACAAAATGTAGTACCAGAGAAAATAGGCATTCAGCAATTTTCCTATAACATGTTTCCCATATAATGTTTTAGTATAAAATGTTAATATGAAGCTATTTATTTTAGTTGAGGAGAGGCCATATAACCTTTCAATTTCAGCATTTAGAAATGTTAGCTCTTTCCATTTTTTCTTTTCATTTAAGTATACACAAAATAGCTGCAAATGTACACTTTAACAAAAAAGGTGTGAGGGGGAAACCTACCCAGGCTTTTAATCCTGGCCCGGTATCAAATACATTTTTTTAAAAAAACTAACAGTAAGAGGGTAGATAAATAATTAGCTTTTCGTCTTTCATATATTGGACAAAGGGCAGGAAATAGCAGTGGAACCATACAGTTATAGGTAAATAAAAATACCTCATTATTAACATAGGGGAAAAAAAAACAGATACCTTTTAAAATTAAACAACGAATACTTGTAGCACCTTAGAGACTAACCAGTTTATTTCAGTATAAGCTTCCGTAGGCTATAGCTCACTTCATCGGATGCACAGAATGGAACACACTGAAGTAAGATGCATTTATATACACAGAAAGCAAAAAAAAGTTGTAAATTTCCATACCAATTCTAAGAGGCTGTTTAATTTGGATGGGCCATTATCAGCAGGAGGAAAAAAAATATTTTGTAGTGAAAATTAAGTGGATCTGTGTCTGACATTTGGTAAGAACCTGTAAAAGAAACTTAACTAGGGAAATATGTTCAATTAGTATAATGAGAAAGCCATTCACAGTCCCTGTTAAACTCTTGGTTAATAGTGTCCAATTTACAAATTAATTCCAAGTCCTCAGCTTCTCGTTGGAGTCTGTTTTGGATGTTTTTCTGTTTCAAAATCGACACCATCAAATCTTTAATGGAATGGCTAGGAAGATTGAAGTGTTCTCCTACTGGTTTTTGAGTGTTATGATTCCTCTATGTCAGATTTGTGTCCATTTATTCTTTTGCATAGAGACTGTCCAGTTTGGCCAATGTACATAGCAGAGGGGCATTGCTGGTACATGATGGCGTATATCACATTGGTAGATGGCAAGTGAATGAGCCTCTGATGATGTGGCTGATGTGATTAGGTCCTATGATGGTGTCAGCTGAATGGATATGTGGACAGAGTGGGCATCAGGCTTTGTTACAAGGATAAACTGGTTACAGGCTGGTCTATTCTTGTTACTAAGGAATCCCCAATCATGTAGATCTGCCTTTTCTTGGTGATGGTGCGATTCTCTGGTCTATTCCCTGTTCCCTCTGAATGCATGTCCTCTCGATTTCTGTTCTTCCTTGCAATCCTTTTAAACCATCCTCTATCCTCCTGGGGCTCACATTTGGTGTTGTCATCTCCATTGACTCTTCCCTTTTTCTTATAGGACTAGCCGCTCTTCTTGTCTTCTTTGCCCTCCCACCTTCAGTGACCACCTGTTGTTCCACTTCTTAATTTTCCAACTCCATAAACCTGTTCCTGAGCTCTATTTCTCCTTCGCCCATCTTTTCCGCTGCCTGGTTCTCGTATGGTTTTCTCATGGTTCACATGCTCCCACTGTCCATTTTCTTCACCCAGCAGTCTCCCCTCAGAGTTCTTTGGTCTTGCTTCCATCAGCAAGTCTGAGCTTTTTCCTTCAGGCTTCTCATGTCTTTGCTCCATCATCTGCTCAAGCCCCCTTCTAAACTGTCTGTGCTGCTGCCTGACTGTCTGGCTACCTTTATAGGACCCCATGTCATCTAAGCCCCACTCCCTAAACAGGGCTCAGCTTCTCTCTGAGCACACTGCCCCTACCAGTCTCTACAAATACAAATACAAACTTCTACATACAAATACCTACAAATGCCTTCTCCTCCAACAGAACCCTCACTCATACTCCACTGTTTAAAGGCTCCTATGCTGCTGCAGCTGTCTGTGACTTCTAATAATCTTGAATAATTTAACTTCCACCTCCTCCATTAAAAAAAGAAAGTGTGCCATGGGATTTAGTCAGTTCCTACAGCAGACAAACTGGGCATGGGGATTTTTAGTCTCAGAAAGGAACTTTAAGGGTTCAACTAGTGCTCTCATTTATAGATTTACATACCTGGTGATTAACTAGCATACTGCATTCATTATCCATTGCTTGAATTCTTACTTCCCAGCTTCAGTCTTCACTTGCACTGGTATACAACTGGCATAGTCAACATATAGACACCAACCCCCTCTACCCCTGCCTTTGAGTGCCCCAACCCCTCTCCATACCCCTGCCCCCTGACCGTAGAAGCTTGGCTTATTGCTTGAATTTCATGGAAAAAAACCTTGGCTGAATTTCTTGGCATATTGGTTTCCTGAAATTTCCCTTTAAAAATCTGTCTATAATTGACTAAAAGACCATATTTATGAATTTCTCATTCTAACCTCCACTAGAATTAATTTGTTGAAGTCTAACCAAAATGTGACTACTACTGTAATACCTCCCAAAATAGAATAGAATGCAATACCACTTGGTAAAAGAGTGAGAGTAAACACCATAGAAAGATTTTAAAAAGTCACTTTTATCAATTCATTTGAGACTCATCCATTCATATGTTGGGATTTATGCAACATTATAATGGAAACTATGCGCATGTATCAATTGGAGAAAATTCCCCTTTATTTCAGAAGAATATAGGTTGAACATCTCTAATCTGGCATTCCTTGGTCCAGCAACATCTATGGTTCAGCATAGGCACCAATTCTGTGGGTGCATCGGGGCTGGAGTGCCCAAAGGGACAAATTAATGGGTGAGGAGAATCCACCGTTGCCAAGCTCACCTTTCTATCTCCCTCTCCCCTGTGTGCCAATGGCCCCATGCTTACCAACTCCCTCCCAGCACTTCTGGAGCACTGTAAACAGCTGATTCACAGCTTCAAGCTCTGGGAGGGAGCCCTGGGGCCGGCAGCAGCCAGGACCCCAGGTGGCACTGGAACTCTGGGCAGGAGGCCACACTGGGTGCAAAGCCTGGGGATACTGCAGCATCCCTCTGCACCCTTAATTCCTGTGCCTGTGGAGACCCACTGGCCCTCTGCATTGATCTTCCTTGGTTCGGTAAATTCTCTGGTTCGGCACCAGTCAGGTCCCAAGGGTGCTGGACTAGAGAGGTTCAACCTGTATTGGTTTGTGAATATATTTCTATTGCTACAACTTTATGTTCACATTTCAACAGATGCACAGAGGTCTTTTGTCTATTTTAAAAAAGCCGGGGAGAAACATGTGGAGAGATCTTACAAAGATTGATGTTTAGAGAAACAGTAGAAATCTATATATGGGCTGGAATTCATTTGTTTTAGCAGGACATTTTGGTAGCATCTGGAATAATGATGTGTTTGTTAATGGACTCAGGATAACTGGACTTAAAGAAGCAGAGGCTGACTATCTAGGTTACACCAAGAGAATGTGCTAGCCTCATTGTTCATTTGGCATAATTTTTGTCAGTCTTTGGATCACTGGTCTCGTTTGCTATGTCTTGAAATTACAAATTGAAACTAGTAAATTTGCAAGTACAATACTAATCTGATATTGTGCCTGCCCACTGTGCAACCACGAACACACACTTACAACTACTGTTTATTTCATATTTCTGAATATAATGCATTTATTCATATTAGGATATAGTAAAGTTCTTTGCATTTAGCTTCAGAACACTAATAGTACAAATATTAACACCCAAACAATTAGCTGTATTATGTTGTCTTCTTTTTTCTTTAATACACCTTCAAGTACCCTGTTTCCCCGAAAGTAAGACATCCCCCGAAAATAAGACGTACTTCCAGTTTTGCCTCTCGCTGTAATATAATGTAATGTAATTTTGGGAGCAAAAATTAATATAAGACACTGTCTTATTTTCGGGGAAACACAGTATTATAGCACTGCTGACTAGAGTTAGACAAATACTATAAAAAAGAGTCTGCCAATATTTGTGAGAATAAAAACAACAGTATTTATAGGCGGGCCTTGTAATTCAATATTTGGAAGGTTATGTTTTATTCACATGAATATGCCAAGGAAGTTTCCACACATGAAGAAATATGCTTCTCTTTGTGGGAGCATGGGTATTCTGAATGAATATTTGTGCAAGAAAGTATATTTAGGCCTAAAATGGCCATTCAGTCAGCGAGCAGAAATCATATTAATGTGGTGAACAATCAAGCAGGCTGAATAATGAATAGCAAATAACCACAGACTACTTGTAATTAACAGTTCATGAACAATCACAAGGCTGAAATTTGCTCTTATAAAATATTAGTCAATGACAAATAATGAACATGTTTTAAAAAACAGTTGGTTCTTTTTGCAGGTTGTCTGGGAATAAAATGCTGAATTTGTCATTGCGAATAATTCTAGGTTATGCAAGAACAATGAAAGAAAACAGAAGTAAGGAAATAGAAGTTAATAACCGACAAAGCATAGACTCACAAGTGGCCTTGTCAATAACATGTACTAGTTGATAAAGAAATAGCAAAAAGAATAATTTGTGATAAGCTTGCAGCTGCAGCTTTGCTTAGTAGCATACTTTGCAGCTGCTGAACAGTTCATGAGCTGAATAGGGGTTGGTTACAAAAATTAGTAGAGAAATCATAAAGTGTGTGATACTATGTAGTATTAAGTAGTACTTAATACAGTAGTATTAACTGTGTATATAAGCTGATTCAGGATTATGTACATTGGATGTGCAATATACCCTGTACTCATTCCCAACACTTGAGTCTGATTAACTAAAGGAAAGTTTGATTTTATGCCAAAGACACCTCAGTGACAACTCAAGCATTACACCGGAGAAAGTGTTTTCCCAGAACTGGATGAGGTGCTCTGGATAAACTGAATGGAAAAGGTCTCTGAGGGAATCCAGCTCAATGAGCTCAACCTCTGACAAATGGAACAGATGGACCAGTTATTTGATCCAGTAGGACAATTCCTATTTCTCTGGGGCCTCATTAATATAATAGTAGCGTAAATGTATTATTTTACTCAGAAGAATTTGGATTCATGACTGTTTCTGGCATATGCCCAGTTTCATAGATTTTTCCTAATCACTTGTGTGCACTGTAAATAGTCACTTTTCCTGATGTACTTGAGTTATGCAGACCACTTACAGGAACACATGTGGACTACCATAATAGAATAATCTATTGCTTCATTATATTAGGTAAGAGAACAATGTTATGGTTTTCAAAACTTTGTCAGTTATTTCTCGATTTGTGAAACCAAAAATCAAAACTTGAGGCAATTCAGATCCACGTTCTAGATCATCTAACCAACTCAATTTGGGGGAGGGCATAGTTTGGAAGAAAAAGTTCCCATTTTTGGTCTATGTAACCTTTGTGTAAGACATGTATTCATTCAATATGTACTGACAGTAGTTTGTATTTTGGGAGCTGAAGTGGAAAGTGTTTGGCCATGTATTTTGGCGGGAGAGTAAAATGAACATTTTTTTTACGTTAATTTCAGTTCTTTTGTCACTAAGTACTTGAGCTGAGAAAAAAACACTATCATAAATTAAAGTAAGAAGCAAAATATTAAGCTAAAAATATTGTAGGCTCCAACCAACTAAAGGGGTAATTTTAGGGTTGCCACCCATTTGGGTTTTACCTGGACAGTATGATTTTTGGCTTCTGTAAGATTTCCAAGTGCCTGGATTTTGATCAGAAAGGCCAGTTGAAAAGGGGATCTGCCAGTGTCTGGTCAGATGTACTGGCAGACACTAAAATCCTGGTTACCGAGGGGTGAGGCGGGGCACAGGTTCATTAACCCATGCCAGCCCCTGTTCAGCCAAGGCTGCATCCTACCTGCAGGCAACCTCCTTGAGACAATCCAGAAAGCAATGGGGCAGAGGGAGGGGAAGAGTGAGCGATGGGGGGGACTTGGAGGGGAAGAGGCAGAGCAAGGGGTGGGCCTTGGATGTCCACTTAATAGCAATTAGAAAGGTGGCAATTCTAGGTGTGCCTCATTATACATGCACATGTATGCAATAGTATTTTTAATGGAAGGCAATTGTTTCTTAATAACTTAACTCCATTCAGTGAGATTTGCCATAATATACAGTCTTATTCCTTTCCCAGAAGTAGGGAATTAGATTTATTTTTTTGAGTCTGCTCATCTTACTTCGGGCATTTAAGATTTTGAGCCTCAGTCCTATCTTTGAGATGTACCTTCAAGTGTTCTCTCTTAGGTAGAAAAAAAGGCAGAAAAATAAGATATTCTGGCTCTCTGGCTTGAATTACAAGAATCATTTTTTTCTGGTGGTCACTGTATGCTCTCTTGACTTCATGGTGTTCCAAGTTTCACATCAGTACAGAGTACAGTATTTGTAGAAAAATGTTTCTAGAGAAAATGGAAAGGAACAGAGTGTGGAGAGGCTATTGTAGCCAGGTTTAATGGAAGAAAAATCACAGGATGAGAGCTTCAGTATATGTACACAAGTGTTGTGAGATTGTACAGTATTAAGAGGATAATACATAACAGGGTAGGTGTGATATTATGGTGCGTTTTTGTCCTCGTGTCACAAGGACTAGCAATATCCAAAAAAAACACATTCCCTGGAGTGTTTTACTGCAGTTTTTAAATGGGGCTTCAGGTCCCCTATATAATCCCAGTTTTCTCCGGGTGTAACTATAATTAGATATATAGGATGTGGAAAACCTAGGTTCATAATCCTGCCTAGATTTTGTATATGAATCCTTTCTTGGCATAACAAGGCAACATTATAAAATAGAAAAATTACCTATTAAAAACCTTTCTTGGTACCTTCGGTTTCCATTACACTACACCAGTTTTGTATCAGCCTCTCTCTGCGGAGCCCAGTCACGTTTTTGGACTCTGTTTAATCAGAGTGACAAGCTAATTTAGGCAGCTCCCTGCTCAGCATGTGCTGGCTGCCTGCTCAGCGCCTATGAATTCCATTTTAGGCACCTAACTCTCCCCATATATTGTACAGGCATGTGAACCTGGACCACTAACTCAGATGTATGAATTATACTAGGCAACAGGGTATCTGAAAGTTAGGCACTGCAACACTTAGTCTAGCTCCCACAGCCTGGGATAGGTGCTTGAAATCAAAATATGTCCATGATTAATCATCAGATGTTGTGGGTACAGATTAAGTCTGCTGGTGCTCCCACACTTCCCACTCTGCTCAGAACATCTGAGCTAACCAGGATAGACCACAAAGCGGGCATGGAGGAATCAGGACTAAAACACCAGAAGATATATTTATTTAGCACATCTCCTGATCAGCCTTCTCTGGTGGTTGTAGTAAGCGGAAGATTAATGTGACGGCAATCGCTAGGTGGCGCAATTCGCTTCTATCGCATCTCTAAGGGAATGGCCTTGGCTCTCAGTGTTATCTCGTGGGAAGACTTCCCCCAGCTGCAGCTGGGAAGCTGTTTACCTACCCTGTGTGAAACTCGGCTTGTGTGAAACCAGATAGGGAAACTAAGGCAGGATTGCAAAACATGTGATTAGTTATTCATGAGCTATGCATGAGATGCAAATGAGCAAGTGTATTTATGTGTCTGAGCCCTCATGTATGATGGGCTTTCTCCCTGGGCATTGCTCCGATGTACCAGGTCTCCCATCTCGCGGCTGCACTGACCAGGGCCCCCAGCGCAGGTGTGCCGCACCTTCAATAAACTCACTACTTGTTTCATCTAGCCAGTGTGTGTGGCCTCATCTCTATGGGACTCAGTGTACCTTGCAACAGTGGTGCTCCTATGCCCACCTCCAATTCATTCCACAACTGCCACAGCCTTCTCTCATCCACTGAGTAATTACCATTCTGGCACGGTTACCACTTCAGGTGCAGGGGTGTGAGCAAATTAAACTCATTACAGATTACTCATTGCCATTAAGTGTCATTAACCATACTATGGCCTTTTTGTTACACTTTACAGTTCGTGGGATATTTGAGTTAATTCTTTTAATTTACAGATGTTTCAACTGTTTTACTTGTGAGAGATATAACAGCTACAAGAGGGACCACTTCTGCACGCCTCACTTTACCTCCAACAAGGTAAAAGTTCCACATGTTTCAGCAGGTATATTGCCCAAGAAAGGATGGATTCAGTATTGCAAGACTAGGTATGTGGAATAAAATAAAACTTGATATGCTAGTTACAGAACGAGGGAAACAGAGTCTGCATATACATCAACAAGGGGACACTTCACCTGTAGAACAGTTAAAACTTCTCAGACTAGGCTAAATTCTCCTCCTTTACATCAGTGCAAATATGGAGTAATTGTAGAGAATCAGAGAGGTAGCCATGTTAGTCTGGAATGGAGTAATTGTAGTTATTCCAGATTTACACCAGAACAATCGAGAGCTGCATCTGTCTCAATAACCTCAAAAGTGACAGTGTCTCATCGCCCTTATATCACCATAGCGCCGCTACTTAATATATGTGAAAACATACCAAATTGATTTACACTTCTGGAAGCTTCAATGAGAACCTTTTAGGTATAGATTCTATTCTATGTAATTACTTCATGCTCTCTGAAATTGTTGTTTCATATTTTTAAAAAAAACTATAGTAATTTTGTCAAGTACTGTATATAAATATATCTCTGGAGGAATTTATTAGGAACCAAGAATTGTCATCATCCTTATTTTTATGTCTTCTGAGGCATCTAAACAGGTATGTTATATGTATTTCTTTTCTTATTTCTGCAATTACCACTTTTAGCTTTTACTCAGTTAGGGTTTTTCCTTTTGATTACACATACCACTTAATTTCTTCATTTCTCAGTCTATTTTCTCACCTTTTCTTTAATCTTTTCTCACTATTTTGTTCATTCCCCAGAATCTTTTATTATCTATTGTAGTTATGCTTTGTTTTTTGGGGTTGTTTTTTAATTCCTGCAGACAACCCTGGGGCATAAATATTCTCTTCCTTATTTTTATGCATATTTTGTATTATACAAATAGTTTCTCATCTTATCCCAAATGAATAGAAATTTAACAGTTTTGATAAATACAAAATTAATTTCTTTGCTAGTAAAGTACCTTGAAAATAATAATTATTGCATAATGTTACATGCAGAACTGTTATTAATGTCAATGGGAATTACACAAGCAGTAAGAGAAAATATGCCTTTAACCATCTTTCTTATTTGAATGTCTCATATGCTGTACTAAAATCTGCTGGTGATGCTGAAGATATATTAAAAGGATTACCTCTAGATTTTGTTCAAATAGAAAGGCTATGCTGCAGCTGTGTTCTAGTTAATGTATGCAGATATTGTGTGAAACAAAATGTTATTTTTGTTAACCTACGTAAAATCACCAATATTTATAGCAATGAAGGCAATCATATTTTATTAGGAAGATGCATGTTAGCAAGTGTTGTCAGGAAAGATAGCTAAACAACTATTATTTCTCTTAGCCAATTTATATTATTCCAGCTTTCTTCCTCCCCAGTCATAGATTGAGAACCCTTGGACTTCTGCCTAGTTAAAAGAAAAGCATATGCATATCACTGACTCTCAGATGGACAGATTCCGAAAAAGTTCTCTACATTTAAGGAACAGTATGTCAGAGAAAATATTGTCCAAGAGGAAAAAAGCAATGAATAAAGCTTCTTACCAACAGCAGTATGTACCCAAAGGAAACTAGGTCTTCAGGACAGATGCTTCATATCTTTGTCAGGAAGCCATATGTTGCTGCTGGAAGAATACTTACACAGCTTTGCATCTGGATCCTAATGCTGTCATACAACATGGAGTGGGAAAACCATCTAAGACAGTGGGGTATAATATTATCTATAGCCTTTACACAGCCCATGGTAGTAACAAGATTTTTTTTCCTTCAGCCATTTTTTAAATATAAAAATCCATGTCTTTTGTTACTTACTGACTACTGTGAGCATTCTTGTTACTTGCTAGTTTTAAAGGAGCTTTTTTTGAGAAGTAAAGGGCCTGATCTTCTGCTGATGTAAATAAACATAGCTGCCCTGAGATATATTGAGGATCCATAGAAGCTAGGGTAATTTAAAGCAGCCGAAGACCTGTCCCAAAATGTTTTGTGAAAGCAACCTTCTCCACTGATAGGAGTAAGTACCCTGTTTAAAAAAAATCATATCAGGTTGAAGATATATCAAGATATGATTATTTTAATCATTTATTCAGTATGCAAATCTTATTCTTGTCAGAGCTGAATGAGACCTCATTTTCCCAGGTCACTGCGATAGTACACTAGCCCATAATACAAAGTTTCACGGGGGAAAAGTTCCAATTTCAAAAGACACCTGACCACAGCTACAGTTATGGATCTTTCTTTTCTGGGGAGAGCAGTTCAATATGTGATTTTCAGGCATTGTTGAGCTCTTGCTCACTAGGCATGCTGGGAAGAAAAGAAACTGTCCACGTTGCATATAGAGGGAGAAAGAAGCACCTGTGCACATCTAATTCCAGCTATCCTAGTGCTCTAACTCCAGGAAAGGGTACAAAACAATCTGATTATTGCTCTGAATCAAGGAGGGAAAGTGAATGTAAAGCCTTGTTTGAAGAATCAAGTGGAAGGGATGCAAAGGAGGAGGATTTCTGGATGTGGGGGAAACACGCATTATGGATTTAAGAAATAATCAGCACTGACCCCAAGTTGCTTCTAAAGCAGCAGAAATTTCCAATTATCTTATAAACCCAGAGGTGAGTGAAGGTTTTCTAAGGCTCAAAGTGTATTATACTGCTGAAGAAAAACCTGAGCGCAAGGCTTTATTTCAGATTGTTTCTGTGCTCTCTCCCCCCCCCCACATACACACTATCCTTGTGTGCACAACACAGAGCACTGCTACAGTATGTACACTGGAGACAGAGGGATGGATTTACCTCTCTGTAATTTGAACACCTCTGTGGCCCATAGGGCCAGCACTACATAGAGATAAGCAGATGGTTTTCCTGATGCTGCCCTCTGCACCTGTAAATTCCTTTCAGGGCTCTCTGGGTGGGAACCCTCCTGGTGGAGGGTACATGAGAGGTGTGCTTGAATCAGCAACTCTCTGGGATACCATGGGCTGGCCTGACCTCTCCCTGGCTGGCACCACCACTCTTCCCTTGCTGAAGACAGACAAGGGCTGAAGCCTTGTGTTCACCAGCAAAAACGAACTGGGCTAAAAAAATCTTCTGCTTCCCAAGCTGGATTCAGGGATTCCTTTGTTTTCAATGGAAACAAGTATAAGGGACTTGCCTTGAGAAGTGTGTCCTTTTACAGTAGACTCTCGATTATCCAGGAGTGGATTAACCAGGATGTGGATTAACCAGGGTGTCAAAAAAAAAATATGCGCAACACGCAGGGCCGGCTCTGGCTTTGCTGCCGCCCCAAGCACACACACAAAAAACCCCTACCAGGGCGCAGGGCAGCCAGTGAACCAACTCCCCCTCCCCCCGGTGCACGATGGCTGGTGACTCAACCCCCACTCCCCATATTTCCTATGGATGGTGATTATCCGGGATTTTATTAACCAGAATTATTTTTTTCCCTATCATCCTGGATAATCGAGAGTCTACTGTATATGGACAGACACATTAAATGGCTACAGTCCGTTGTTAGTAGTGCACTCTTTAGGTAGTAAAGAAATCATTTAAAACAAGTTTTTTTTCTAATGAATTTGTTTCTTGCTTTACTGTTATTTATAAGATTATTTTCAGTAATGGAGACAGTGATTAACTGTGATGTATCTCAGGCCGTCCAGGGTTAAGAGTCACTTGCCTCCAGTATGAGGGAGTCTGTTCTTAGCTCCCTAATACAATCAGCCTGTCAGCCCTTCAAGCACTCTTCTCTGGGCTACACCAGCCATGCCTTTGCCTTGAACCAGCGATGCCATGTAGGGGGACATGCCAAGTCAAATGCTGCTCTAAAATGTCCTGCCAGGGGGAGGAAGACAGGCACCCTTCTCCCACTGTACCTCTCCTGCCCCCACAACACACTTGGCCCCATCCCTGGCAGCCAGGCCTTGGCAGGGAGTCGAAGGGGAGGGACCATTCATTTTTCATGCTGAATGCTCTGGGTCACCACTCTGTGTGGTTTTTGTGTGGTATGGAAGCTGCCTGAGAGAGACTGGCTAGGGAGGCAGCAGTGGCCACCCCCCCACCCACGCCTGGCTGACTCCCTCCCCTGCATGTCTCCCACTTGCTTGGCTTCTGTCTCCAGCAGCCAGGCCTAGGCATGGAGCAAAGAGGGTGGGCAGCTGCCATCACTGCCTCCCCAGCCTGGCGTTCTCTCAGGCAGTTGATGCACTGCACAGAGCAGTGACCCGGAGCAGCCCACTTCACCTGCATGAGAAGTGGCTCTGCTCTTCACCCAGGCCTGACTGCCAGGGAGAGTTGCCAGATGTGTTGGGGGAAGGAAAAAATCCCTCCACCGCAAGTAACAGGAAACAGGGAGAGCATAGGATGGAGGTTGCTGAACAGAGGACATGTGGGGCAGTCATGTGTCCCCCCCCCCCTTTAGACTGTGCAAAGCATTCCCCAGGGATATCCAGCCCCTGATCACCGAATACTCCCAGAAATCCAAGATCCATTGTTCCCAAAAGGAACAGTGTGCCCTGGTTTACCAGTTTTACCTTAGACCACTGCTCCTGTATTACACATAGCACTTGAGTCAAATCATGAAACAAAAATGGAAAAATAATAGGTTAAGGACTATTTAGAAAATCTGGACAAGTGTAAGTCCGTGGGTACCAAACTAATGCATCCGAAGGTGCTGAGGGAGTTGTCTGATATGATTTCAGAGCCATTGGCCACTATCTTTGAAAAATCGTGGCACTCAGGGGAGGTTCTGGGTGACTGGGAAAAGGCAATGTAACAGGGTGATGACCAAAAACTCTAAGCCATCCCCTGTTAGCTCTGTTCCTGCTAGCTCAGCTCAGCTCCCAGCCAGGGGAGTTAATTGAAGCTGGCAGGCAGGGCCGGCGACAGGGGGGTACTACGGGTACAGTTGTACCGGGCCCCGGACTTCAGGGGGGGCCCCTGAAGTCCGGGATGGGCCTGGTACGCAGCTGTACCCCCTTGTTGCCGGGCCTGTGAGCAAGGTGCGGCTCGGGCAGCCGCTGCAGCGCTCACCAGCCCCCCTCCCCCGGCACCCAGCAGCCTCCCCCTGCCCCCCTTTGCTTCTGGCCAAAGTGCATGCGGGGGTTGGGCCCCCGCGGGCAGCGGGAGACCGGCCGGGGGAGGGGAGGCGGGAGACCGGCCGGGGGAGAGGCGACCGGCCGGGGGAGGGGCAACTGGCCGAGGGGGGGGGGGGCAGGGGGCGGGAGACCGGGGGGGGGCGGTGGGAGACCGGCGGGGGGGGGGGCGTGGGAGGCGGGAGACCGGGGAGGGGGCCCCGCACGATCCGCGTACGGGGCCCCAAAATTCCTGTCGCCGGCCCTGCTGGCAGGGTGTGGCCCTTAGAAAGAAGGGCTTAAGGCAAATCACCTGTGCACCTTCCAGGCCAGAAGGATAAAGCTGGCAGGAAGGAAGTACATGGGGGGAACAGGAAAAGGAGGAGCAAGTTGCTGTTGTTCCTGGCTAGCTACTGGAGCTAGCTGTCCCCTAAGCAGCTAAGTGAGTGTACTGTAGTGTATATAACTGTATATAGGTGGTGGTGGTGACGGTGACTTGCACAAGGAAATAAAAGGGCACTGGTTTGGCAACAGTGTGGTCTCTGGCTCATTTGTGCAATGAACAGTGAAGGGCTCATCTACAGGCAAATATAGTGCCCATCTTTTTAAAAGGGAAGTAGGAGAATCTGGGGAACTACAGACTGGTCAGCCTTACCTCAGACCCTGGAAATATCATGAAGCATATCCTCAAAGTGCTTCATTTCTGAAGCACTTGGAGGAGTGTAAAGTGATCAGGAATAGTCAGCATGGATTTACCAAGGGCAAGTCATGCCTGACCAACCTGATTGCCTTCTCTGATGAGATAATTCATTCTGTGGTTATGGAGAAGCAAAGCTTTTGATACAGTCTCCCACAGAATTCTTGCCAGTAAGTATGGATTGGATGAATGAACTGGATAAATGATGAATGAATTGGATAAAAAGTTGGATAGATCATCAGGCTCAACAGGTAGTGAGCAATGGTTCGATGTCTAGTTGGCAGCCGATATCAAGTGGAGTGCCCCAGGGTTGGTCCTGGGGCCGGTTTTGTTCAACATCTTCATTAATGATCTGGATGATGGGATGGATTGCACCCTCAGCAAGTTTGCAAATGACACTAAGCTGGGGGGAGTGGTAGATACGCTGGAAGGTAGGGATAGGGTCCAGAGTGACCTAGATAAATTGGAGTATTGTCCCAAAAGAAATCTGATGGGGTTCAACAAGGACAAGTGCAGTGTGGGAGTCCTGCACTTATGAGGGAAGAATGCCATGCACTGCTACAAGATCTGGACTGACTGGCTAAGCGGTAGTTCTGAAGAAACAGACCTTGGGATTGCAGTGGACAAGAAGCTGGATATGAGTCAACAGTGTGCCCCTGTTGCCAAGAAGGCTAACAGCATATTGGGCTGCATTAGTAGGAGCATTTCCAGCAGATCGAGGAAAGTGATTATTCCCATCTATTAGGCATTGGTGAGGCCACATCTGTAATATTGCGTCCAGCTTTGGGCCCCCAACTACAGAAAGAACAAATTGGAAAGAGTCCAGTAGAGGGCAACAAAAAATATTAGGGGGCTGGAGCACATGACTTACGAGGAGAGGCTGAAAAAACTGGGGTTGTTTAGCTTGCACAAGAGAAGAATGAGGGAGAGTTTGATAGCAGCCTTGTAGTGGGGCAGCTGCCCCACTCCAGCAGAGAGTGGAATAAAACAGTCCTGGGAAGGGCTGTAGGTGGGGGCAAGCAGCTCCCAGGCTGATTGGGCCGAGTAGCCACAGCTGTGGCTGGTTCAATTAAGACCCAGCAGGCCCTGATATAAGGGCCCAGAGTTTGAAGGAGAAGAGAGTCTCCTCTGTCGGCAGAGGTGGACAGGCTTGGCTGCTAGGAGCTTGAGTAGGTACCTAGAGGGAAGCAGGGCTGGGGCAAGGCAGGAGGAGCTGGGGAAGCTCTGGCCTGGAAACCCCTCAGGCTGCAGGGTCTAGGAGAAGGCCCCACAAAGGGTACTGGGGTTGCAGGGGGCAGCCCATAGCTCTAGAGGCAGAGACAGCAGGCCAAACCCTCCTTGCCAGTGATGAGTGGCATTTATACTGCAGTCTGCCTCAGAGAACGGGGGCAAATGGTGACTGGCAGTTGCCTAGACTGAGGCAAGGTGGGGATAGAGTGTGGGGGTTCCCTTGGAGGGGAGACCCTAAGATCTGAGGGGGTACTGCAGGGGTGCAGCACCCAAGGGAAGAGGGCACTAGGGTCCGTGAGGGACTCTGGGCCAGAGCAGCAAGCGGGACATCGGCCTGCAGAGGGTGCTCCAGATGCTGGTGAGCTAATTCCCAGATGGACTAGCAGGAGGCGCTGCAAGGGTGAGTTGCCGCCCTGCTACAAGCCTTCAACTACCTGAAGAGGGGTTCCAAAGAGAATGAAGATAGAGCATTCTCAGTGTTGGCAGATGACAGAACAAGGAGCAGTGGTCTCAAGTTGAAGTGGGGGGGAGGTCTAGGTTAGATATTAGGATATTTCACTAGGAGGGTGGTGAAGCACTGGAATGTGTTTCCTATGGAGGTGGTGGAATTTCCATCCCTAGAGGTTTTTAAGACTCAACTTGACAAAGCCCTGATTGTGATGATTTCATTGGGATTGGTCCTGCTTTGACCAGACTAAATGACCTCCTAAGGTCTCGTCTAACCCTAATCTTCAGTGATATTTAAGAAAGAATAGTGATTCAAATAAAAAACAATGAGAGAGATGGGAATAAATGGGTGAAATACTTCCTTTTGGTCACTTTAAATCTTCTTATCCAGACAGCTGGCCGTAGCAATCATTTGCCATTTGGTCTGTTCCTGTGCAACCATAAAGCCTTGATGGCCTGAGAGTCAAACATCAGAACAGACTTGATGAACTCATGTAATAGAGGGTCTGACTCTGGGCTGCCTTCATCCCTTGGTTGGTGGAATTTTATTCCAGATGTTACAAGCCACCCGGAGAATGGTGTTTGCTGGAATGTCTTGTGGCATCCTTGAAACATGTCAGAAAAGCGTAAGGCACCACTTGAAGACAATGGCCCCAGTAGTCTAAAGTCCCGAATGACCATAAGCATCTGCATTACAGATGAAGTCATTCCACTTTATGCCCAGCATATGATGTTGACATTTTGTGTGGAAAAACTCCAGCTTTGTCCAGTCTGCACGGTGTAGTGTCCGAGCTTCGCAGCCATACAACAGTATGGGATGGATACTGCTCAAATAAATCCTGAATTGGCTTGTCATACTAAGATAATGTTGATTCCATATCTGATGTAATCAACCCATGGCAGATGCTGCAATGCCAATCTGGTGGAGAACCTCCATGTGAGAAGTTGAGGAGCTGGTAAGTATAGAACCCCAATAGCAAAAGCTGGAAACTGATTCAACAGTTTCATTGTTCAAAGAGACTGGAGGAGCAGGTGGACCAGGTCCTAGATTTTGCAGTTTGACCATGAAACAGAGACCAGTCTTCGCTGACTCCATCTCCATATGCTGGAGTGCCTCACAAAACTGTTGGGGCTTGTCAGGATTGCCTCCCCACTCTGAACTCTAGGGTACAGAGGGGGGGACCCACATAAAAAAAGGAAATAACCCCCCAAGATTATTTTACCAGCTTAGGTTAAACTTTCCCCCCCAGAACACAAACTTCTCCTGTGTCTGGAATGGAACGCCACCACCACCAAGCTCAGTACTCCAAAATTATGGGATAGAGCAGCTTGGAGCTCTTCTTTCTCTTTCCACAAAACCCCCAAACTTATCATCTCCCCCACCCCCGGGAAAGATAGAGGAAAAACCTCTCACAAATCCTGTGAGATGAGCTTGATTCAAAACCTGAATCTATGCAATGGAAAACAGTCACATTCTTAAAAGAAAGATTTTAATTAAAGAAAAAGGAAAGGAATAAATCCCTTGTAAAAAAAATCAGTAGAAAACACTTGCATCAAAACAGCATCAAAGGGCAAACCCTCTCCCTAGGAATTTCCCCTTCTGCTGTAGCTTTAAAGTATAAAGAAACACATAGCAAATTTCCAACTGATATAACCCAAACATAAGACTTACTGCTGAACTTGACATTTTGTTGCTGGTTAGAATATTATAGATCGGTAGAGTAAAAGAAATAGGTGTGGTTCATGTCATAGCCGGTGCGAACAGAACAAAGGAAACTGAAACCCTTTCCGTCCCTGCAACTTTGGAAGCATCTTCGTTTCCTATTGGTTCCTTTGATCAGGTGTCCCCTTCTCAGTTTACCCTTAGCTTAATCCCTGACAGGTAAACAGGAATTCTAGGTAACTTTACACTTATGACAGGGCTCTGTCCTAAAAGAACATCACCAGCATAGTCCAGGTCTGTGAATGAGAGATCACCAATCTCAATGCCTACGGACCTTATGGAATGCTGCATTATGACATCCATTGCCTGACAAAAGAGTTCAGGGGCCAGAACACAACCCTGTCTAATATCAGATACTGATTTAAAAGGTGCTGACATTCCCAGATGAACACCGATAGGGTTCCATAATGCAGCTCTCTAATCAAGTCCCTCAGAATGGTAGGGACTCTTTTTAAAAATCTGCTGCCTGTTAATTTCATTGGGTGACCCATGAGTCGAGTACTATTTGAAGGAGTAAATCATACCTTTTCACTTTCTTTATACCATTCATAATTTTGTAGAACTACTTAGTCATTTCTTTTCTAAACTGTCTCTAATCTCTCCTCATATAGAAGCTGTTTTACCCCTAATCATTTGTTGCCTTTCTCTGTACTCTTTTCAGTTCTAATATATCTTTTTGAGATGGATCAACCTGAATTGGACACCTTATTCAAGGTGTAGGCACACCATGGATTTATATAGTGGCATTATGATATTTTCTGTTTTATCTATCCCTTTCCTAATGGTTCCTGCCATTGTTAGCTTTTTGACTGCTGCTGCGTATTGAGGGGGATGTTTTCAGAAAACTATCCACAATGATTCCAACATATCCTTCTTGAGTGGTAACAGCTAATGTAGACCCTGCCATTTTGTATGTATAGTTGGGACTAAATTTTCCAATGTGCGTTACTTTCAGCTTATCAACAATTAATGTAGTTTTCCATTGTGCTGCCCAGACATGCAGTTTTGTGAGATCCTTTGTCACCCTTCACATTCAGTTTTGGATTTAATTATTGAATAATTTTGCATCATCTGCAAGCTTTGCCACCTCATTGTTTGTCCCCCTTTCCAGATAATTTATGAATATGTTGAACAACACAGGTCCCAGTCCAGATTCTTGTCAGACTCCTCTATTTGGTTCTCTCCATACTGAAAACTGACCATTTATTCTGACTGTTTCCTATCTTTTAGCAAGTTATTGATCTATGAGAGGACATTCCCTCTTACTCCATAACTGATTGCTTTAAAAGCTTTGGTGTGAGACCTTGATGAAGGCTTGCTGAAAGTCCATGTGCACTACATCAACTGGACCACCCTTGTCCACATGCTTGATGACACCCTCAAAGCATTATAATAGATTGGTGAGGCATGATTTCCTTTTACAAGCGCTGTATTGATTCTTCCACAACATATCATGTCTATCTATGTGCCTGATAATTTTATTTTTTACTATGGTTTCAATCAACTTACCAAGTAAAAACTTATGCTTACCAGCCTGTAAATTGCCAAAATCACTGTTGGAGCCTTGGGAAAAAAATCAGCATTACATTACCTATCCTCCAGTCATCTGATATAAGAGGCTGATTTAAACAATAAGATATATGCCACACATAGTGGTTTTGCACCTTCCCATTTGAGTTTCTTTTAAACTTTTGGGTAAATACCCTGTGATCCTGGGGACTTATTACTATTTAACTTATTAATTTCTTCTAAAACTTCCCCTATTGATTTTTCAGTCTGAGACAGTTCTTCAGGATGGCTTGGGTATAGGAATCTCTCCCATGTCTTCTGCAGTGAAGACTAAAGCAACAGTTCATTTACTTTCTCCACAAATTTGTGTTTTTTCTCAAGTACACCTTTAGCACCCAATTTTCTAGGGACACCACTGATTGTTGGGCAGGCTTCCTGGTATACTTAAAAATTGTTGCTGTTTGTTTTTATATCTTTAGCTATTTGCTTTTCAAATTCTTTCTTGGCCTGCCTAGTTATATGTTCACATTTAACTTTCCAGACCTTATGCTCCATTATATTTTAGGATTTGACTTTGAATTTTTAAAGGATGTCTCACTGCCTCTATCTATATTTTCTTTTACTCTGCTGCTCAGAGAGAGTGTTTTTTTCAGTTCTCTGATGAAGTTGAAGGAGGGGAGGAGGTATATTTAATTTGAGTCTCTTTTAAAATACGGCCTTTTAAAGTAGTTTCCATGCAGTTTGCAGGCATTTTCCTTTGGGAGAGTTCCTTTTAGTTCCCATTTAACTAACTTCCTCAGTTGTATAGTTCCCCTTTTTCAAATTAAATGTGTGAGGGGTTGTTTGGGGCATTCTTGCTCCTATAAGTTGTTAAAATGTAATTATGTTATGGTTGGTATTATCAAGCAGTTCAGCTTTATTCACCTGTTCCCATGATTTATATATGTAACAAAGGAATTCAAGAAAAAATAAGAAGGTTTAAATTGAATATATCAACTAGAACTGAGAACCATACCTCCACGTAATATTCATTTCAATAAAATTAGCTTTAAATATTTAAAGACAAGTATAATATAGTTATATTGTTTAAGATATTAGTTGTGTCTCATTGACACTAATTAGGACCCTAAACAACGTAATTCTTTTATTAGTAAGAAGTGTAGTAAGTACATAAATTTATATTGCATTCCTTATTTTTCTGTAGCAAAGTCATACTACTAGGAAATCTATATGTCACAGCCAAGATTGTATAATAATACTGTAATTCTGTTTTTTTAAAAATAAGCATTGAATGCATATCCTTCTTTTGATCTTGGATATGTAGCTTCAAAAGACATACTAGACAGTGATAATTGAAAAAATATGAATTTTTAGATGTACTTAACAGTTAAAGTATTTTTTCCTGAGGCAAAGCCAAAGGCTAAAAGTATGCCTTTCAGTTAGCTAGCAGGACTCTAGACTAAGCCTGCCAATGCTGTTCAGCTGTCCAAGAGTGAACAAAGGAATTATAATTTACTTTTCTGTTTAATTCAGATGATTTTTTTGTACTTGTACATTAAAGTGATTTTGGAAGTTTAAAGTAATAATATGCTTCAGTTTAAATACAGTTATACAAACTGGTTACTTAAATGGAAATAAAAGATTTAAATGTATTAACATTAATTCTTTATTTTGCTGGTAATATACAACATAGAAATGTCATGTAGAATTAAGTTTCAGTCATAACCAGCACCATTAAGATAGAGAAGTATATAGATCAATTGCTGGACTGCAAACTTACAGCTATACTGCTTCAAGTGAAAACATATATTCAACAGAAGGCTCACAAATACTCCCGCACAATTTGTTTGTAAGTTGATTACTAAAATGCCAGTGAATTTTACCTAACAAGACTATTACAGAAAATGAGTATTGTGTTTCATACACCAGTTCCTCAGTAAAAGCTGAAGAGGTTGGCTTCAGAGAGATGAATCTGCCACTGGCTCATAACTCTCTAAAGGGTAATGATATCAACAAAACCCACCTGAGGATTCTTGTCTTTAATAGGGTCTTGATTAAAAAAACGTTAATAACATTTTATTGATCATAACAAAATCCTCATCTGAATTCGGTCTCTCCCCAACAACATTGTAGAGTCACATTTTCTCATGGAGATGTGGCCAAGAGTTTGCCATTTATTTTTTCCCAACTCCCCCTGCCCTTTACTTCTGAGATGCACAGACACATCCTCTAGAAAATGAAGCTGGCTTGTGTGATCATTAATCTTGGCTTTTTCAAATATCCACATTCTCCCTAGGGGTGTGTTATAGACTTGGATTTAACAGTCACTTAATCAAGTTAGAATGTAAAGGAGAAAGTAATATTTCTTTTACTGATCAGAACTGAGAAGTAGTTTAAAGATCTATAGGATGTTAATGATGCCATTTCCCTCCAGCAACGGCATTACAAATATCTTAGTGACACACATGTTGCAGTCATTACTTTTTATACATTTATGATTAGCAGGTGTAGTAATTCCAGGAAGAAGTTTCTGAAATCTAGCTATGATGGTGCTTGTACCCTCAAGTTCCATTGGTCCCCTTGGGCTGCCTATGCAGCCTGCTGGTTACTCTGCTCCAATGAGGCTGAGCCAAATCGAGTACACGTTACTCATTTAAGAATTCCTATTGGCTTTAGGAAGAGTGCACATGAGTATACCAGGTTTATGCCTGTGTAGGCCACCATATCCATCCTCAAAAGAGACAGATGTTCTTTTTAAGGGCCCACATAATTTTCTCAGGGTTCACACTGGAGAAATGAGCTGAGACTTGGGGGGGTTGGGGACAGAGCCAAGGGCATGCAAAATTTGTTACCCCCACCCGGCTTCCTTTTTCAGCCTTGTTGGAATTTACCTGAAAGAATTAATACAATCACAGGCTACATTACTTTTTTTCCTCCCCCCGCAGCCGTTTCTCAATTGCTGTAGGAAAGCCAAAGCTGGGTGAAGGGGAGTACCTTATGGCACTGGAGCCATTTATTTGGGGAGACTGATGTAGAATATTTACGAGATTTTCTTCCTATAACTCCCCTCTCAACTGTCACACGTCCTAAAGAAAATGAGGATTTTTCCCTATACAGTGATCAGCATGAACAGCTTATCCCCTAGTAGCTTTCTCTACCTTATGAAATAGAAAATACTTTAAAGTACATTCCAAGAATTTGTTGGATAATCTCTGTACTGCTGTATTACTTTTCTCAACAGATGACATCACCACCACCAAGTCCTATGCTTTGGTTAATTTTCTTAGTTGTATGAAAAATGTCTTGTTTCTCTAAGGAGGAAGAAATTCAATATTTTGTGTATTTGTTGGAAAAATAGTGCTTTGGAAAAATTCTATTTGCAATCACGTAAAAGAAGAAATAAGTTTCACATTGTTATAGGGTTTTGTGTTTTTTTGGGGAGGTGTTGCATTACTTTAGCTATTACTTAAATATTCATGCCATTCAGCATACAAATAATGATTCTGAAACATTTTTAGACAGAATTGATATTTAAATTTATGTAGGTTTGAATTTGCCTTAATAAAACCCAGTATGAGAGTTACAAATGATAGAGCTAATAAATAGAAGTCTAACCACTTAGGATTAATTTAGAAAAAAATGTTTGAAGCAAGAGTTTTTGCATTTTATTAAATATAACATTTCCTATGAAGTGTATATCAACTTGCCCTATTGAGTCAGTAGTCCAGTAGTTTAAACAGTGACCTAGAGTAGATGACCCCAAGGAAGATGCAATAAATCCCAGAATAGATAGTAATGGTAGATGATTTTTTTTCCTGAACTGTACCCAGAGACTGGCTTATTCTCTGAAGCATACACAAACTCACTAAGTATATACCATTTAAGGAACTGTAGATGTTCTCTTGACCCATACAAGATGTCTAATTTACTTTGAAGGCAGGTAAGTGCTGAAGGGAAAATTGAAAGACTTGCTCATCACATTGGAACCATACTCCATCATCACTTGATTTTCAATTTGTTTGTGAGAATCACTGTGGGGTTGGTCTGAAAAATATTGAATAGATAGGAGACAAGAGGCTTGGGCCACTCTATGGAGTTCTAGGCTGAGGGATATCAAAACCTCTGTTTCAGAATGGCCTCCATTGTGCAAGGGATTTCCAGAGAGGTTTTTTTTACTGGTTTTCTTAGCTCTGTGTGGTGGTGTGTGTCAATTGCCTTTTTACCCTCTAAAAAGGGGACATACTCAGTTATTCTGTTATGCTGGTAGATGCACAGTGCAGTTATATGAAACCTGATCAATGAGGATGGAATCTTTGGAAATTTTAGCTGTTAAACTCTAGCAAGTCTCTACTGAGAATGTGCAAACTTCAGTTTTTCAAAAAAGCTTTTAACCTACACAGATTTTGAAAGGGATGGTGAAAGGCATATCCCTAATTAAAAAGCCCCATATTTCAAGTCTCTACTAGGGCATTTCAAAGAAAAGAGGTCTCAAGAATTTAACATGGACAAAACATTTTTACCTATTGTACTCAGAAATAGATAAACCATTTTGGCTGAAACATTTTTTTAAAAAAGGAAAAAATAACCTGCAGCAGGCACTTAGGATGGAAAAACTTCTTCCAAAATGGTGAAAATTTTGTAGTTATAAACAACTGAAAAGAGGGCCTTAAAATGAGAAGTGGCAGGTAACTTTAACAGCAGGAAATGCTATTAGCCCGACATATAAACAATGAATTATTTTAAAAGATTTGAAATAAATATGTTTACTCACACTAGGATTTAATATTAACAAACATGTCCCTATTATGACAGGAAGTTCTACCTTTGATCCTTCTATAAACATCTATCTAATCACAATAAACTCTATTTGCAATTAAGAAGACATTTCCCTAAGAAGTGCACCAAGAACATTTACAGGCAGATCTGATTTATCTTTTTGGCACTTAATGCAGGGAACTCTAGTTGAGTGATTGATAAGTTTTAATGCACTTCCGTTCCTTAACCTGTCAACCTACCTTCTTAAAAAACAAAACAACAACAACAAACCCACCACCAGCTTTCTTACCTAATCATCCAGTTTTTGTTCCTGTCCCTAGTATCTCACTGACCTTAACTTTTCAAAATCCCATTTTTCCATCTCTCTATTGCCACTACTGTTAATTCTATTGTGAATGGAATACTCTCCTCTGTGGTGCTTCCTGTTATTCCAAAGATACATTCTTGGCTGATACGTCAGGAAAGCACAAGAGGAAAGTGAAATCCTAGTGCAAAGCCTCAGTGCAGAAATAGCACTAAATAGTGGACTGAAGCAGCAGCCAGGAAATAGCACAGTATTATCTTCAAAGATGGAGTTTGAGGAAGAAATGAGTGGGAAGGGAGGACTGCCTGGTAAAGGGGAATGACAATATTAAGGATAGTTTTTACTTGCTTTTTTGAAAGGGGACATGGGAGCAGTTGAGGGGACACTTATTCTTTGGAATGCAACCAGAAATATGGATAAGTAGTTAGAAGAAATGGGGCCTGGAGTGCTGGTAGGAATAGGGGGAAAAGGGGACAAATGTGGGAGACAAAGCCTGAAGTCCTCACTCAGTCCATATTTGACTAAGCTCCCATGTACTTCCGTATGAGAAAATAGAGTATAAAATAGCATAATTGACCCCATGTTCAGACATGGATAGGAATGAAACATGCCTTGTAACACAAACAGTCTACTTTTTTCATGTCAATTAAAAGAGAAGAACAAAGAGAGATAGTTTCATACTCTGAATCCAGTACTAAACTACCTAAAACTTGCCTGAGTATATTGTAAACTACAAGCTCTGCTTGTTGAAATTCAGGTCAGAAGTAGATTAAAAAAAATAAAACTGTGAAATGAACTGTATTTGATGCCATTTCTGTTGCTGAAAGCATACTGATTGATAGCACCCTGATTGTGATTTTTACCATTTAAATACCTCATTCTCTCAAAATGGGCTTATAGGCTTAAGTGAAATTACTTTTTTTTTTCTGGTGGCAGAGATCCAGCATATTTTACATCTGATTCGTGATAAAAACTCAAAATACAACTTATCCACATATCACATTTCACAGTATTAACCTCATTAGTGCCAGTGGAGAAAGCCCAAGAGCCAAGGCATTTTCAACATGTCGTTTTTCAATATATTTTACACAGATTTTTGACTGGTATAATATGTAGAATTAATGCATGTTGATAGCCAAAATATCTCATTAACACATTTCTTAACTGCTTCTTCCTTGTTATCCGGATGAGTTCTAGGTTGCTGACTTTCCCTTCAGTCACATGAACAATTCCAAACTTACTGATTTATATTGCTCAGTTGGCAGCTCATTCTGCCAATAGAAGGAAGATTAATCATATATCAAAAGCTGTTGCTGATAGACTCAAACCCACTCTGTCTAAAGGGTATTTGAAAAATATCAAGTGCTTTTATTTTTTGGCTAAGTCACTGATCTCCTGTTCCTATCTCGAATATTCAGGTTTTCAGTCCTGCAATGGGCTAAATGTACTCAGGCTGAATTAACATGGGGATGTTTCTGCACGAGGTTATGCGATACCTTAACTGATAATTCTTCAATGCCCGCACTCCCTGATGAAGATACATTTAGGACACTACTTGCACAGCTAATCATGCTTCTCTAGATCGGTGGTGTCCCAAATTGAGGACTGCAAGGAAACTATGTTAAAAAGAGCATATATTTTGTTTTGAATTGAAAATATGTATTCTGAGTTGTGCTCTGTGGTTTTTTTTAATGATTATTAATTATTATTAATTATTAATTATTATTATTATTAACCTAAAGTGTTTAAATCAGCACTATTACTAAGGGGAGGGCCACTGCTGTCCCTTTCCTTTTGCAGGTTCTTAAAACTCCCCCATTAGCCACTTACTGAATACCAAGGGGAAGAAGGATGAGTTACCTTTGGTTTCTCCATTGCCTGCTTTCGTATTTGACCATGGAACCCCCAGACAGAAGAATAGGTGATCTGCTGCTCCTGCCTCAACCTAAAGTTTAGGAAGGGGAGGGATGCCTCCTCATCCCCACACAGCCACCCAGAGCAGCCTCAGTAAGGAGGAACTGGAATAGCTGAGCTAGCCACTAGTTACAGTTGTCCCAGCCCAGTCTTTGTTTTTGTGTTCTTGGGCAACCTTAATTCAGCCCCTTTCTGTGTATACTTTATGGTACAGACTTTAATTACATGAGCATCTATTAGTTTTTTCCCACGGGCCAGATCTGCTCTGGGGATGAATCAGGGGTGTGTAGTAAAGGAAACTGTTTGTAGAACCTGTGATCCATTTGTTGCAGATTATGGGAGATATATAGTGAATGAGGCAGGGTGTTGAAGGAAGAGAAAGTACAATCTCATGGTTAAGGCAGTTGAATGTTACGCTGGAGACATTGATTTTGTTTCAGCCATGGATTTCCTACAAGATGCTGGGCAAATGACTGAAACCAGACTGTTGAGAAGTGGTCTCCTTGTGTCTCATTTTCTGGGTGCTGGACTTGAGATCATGGGGTCTGATTTGCAAAAGTGCTGACTGGTGAGCACTCATAACTATAAGTGTACTTAATGTGTTCTGTGCTTTTGTAAATACTGTAAGTCCCAGATGTTTCCACTTGGGCATTCAAAATCAGTGGTTACTTTTGATCTTAATGTGAGTCTCCTTTCCCCTTTGTAAAACCATTCTCTATTGTGACCTGGGTGTTGTAAAGATTAGTATTTATGAAGCACTCTAGTACTACAGTGATGAGCACCATACAAAGTCCATGAGGAAATTGATAATTGTGTCTTCAGAGCAAGCATTGTGTGTTGTACTTAAGGCACAACAAGTGTGTTGTACTTAAGGCACTTTGAATAAGGAGGGCAAAACAAATATTAAATAGCTGCTCATTAAGTGAGTTATGATCATCCTGTGCACTGAATGAGACCAATTTATTGTGTCTAATCTATGGGGAGTCGATGGGGGAGAGTTTGCCATCGACTCACTGCAGTGAAGACACTGTAGTGAGTAGATCTAAGTACTTGACTTCAGCTACATTATGCACATAGCTGAAGTTTTGTAACTTAGATTGATCGCCCCACCCTAGGTTAGACCAGACCTAAAACAAGAAGAGTCTCTTTCTTTGAATTCGTGTTCTTTTTGGTCTCTGATCCAGAAAGTCCCATTTTAATGACACCACTTTAATCCCTGGTTTAGCAACTTTAACTTCAAAAAAAGTTATACCAGGAATAAATTGGACCTCAGCTATTTGTCTTACGTCCCGTGGAGCCCTAATCCGATACATCTTCCTTCAATACTATGTAAAATGTTATAAATGAAACATTTATTATTATAATACAGATCTTCTCACTTCAGGGACTTGTCCACTTCATTCTGTACAACGAGTACTTGAGACTAATAATGTGATCATGACATTTTCACTGTTAGACTATTTATGGATTTGATAGGTTTCTTTTAAAAAATACCTTAATTATTCCCATGATTATGTCTTCTTAAAAATCAGTTAGGCACAGAACGTAAACTCTTTATAATACAAGAGGTACATAAGATTCTCTCGTATGAGGGTATATGACTCAAAAGGACAGGTGATAACCTCTCAAATAAAACAGAATTACCTTATTGTAAAAATCAAATGCAACTTGTATCTAATAAGCAGAATGTATAGCTTTCTCCCATTCTTTTACACAGTTTTCTGTTTTGGAGATCTATGGAGTAAAGACCCAAAGCTTAGCACATAACTGGTCTCCAAGACATTTAAGACATTTCAGAAAAGTGATTGGATCTCTGAAAAGTCTTTGCATTAACTTGGATTGAATTAAATCATCTGGATTTTTCTTCTTACATAACCTGTTTTGCTCTTGAGGGTGTGAAGCTGTATATTCTATTCTTTACTATGGAACTTGTCATAAGTATGGAGGGTGCCTTGCCTGGGTTGGGCTGCAATGGGCTAAATGTACTCTAATACAGTGTGCCTTGCCTGGGTGGGGGCTATGTTGTCTGAGACAGGTGACGTGGGAGTTTCCCTTCCATGAGGGAGGGAGGAGCCTCCAGCCCAGGAAGAAGGGAGGAGCAAAAAATTCAGTTCCATCTTGGCTGGCCTCCAGGGAGGAGGCAAGGGCCAGGGAAGTTCCATCTTGGCTGGCCTTGAGGCAGGAGGCAAGGGCCAAATGTGTGTGTGGGGGAGTTTATCTCTGGCTGTAGAGATAACTCAGCTTTTCTTCTCTTAAACTTCTACTTAGCTGATGTGAGTATAACCATTTGATTCTTCTATTAAGCCGTGCCTTTTGGGGTGTTCTTTCCTTTTCAGAAGAAAGTGGGGAACCCCAAATGTAAAGTGTCTGTATCTCTGCTTTAACCTTTTTCTTTATTAAATCTCGTTAGTTATAAAACCGGCTGGGTTATTTACCTTAGGGTTCTCTGCTTCCAGTCTGGGAAGGGGAAACGGAAGGGAATAGGAACCAGGGCAGCTAGGGGCCTAGCTGGAGTGTGGAGACTGTCTCTCCTTATGGTCAGGTTAGACGGAGGAGGGAGGAAGCAGTCTCCAGGTGTCTGTCTCTCAGGTAGAGAGAGACAGGGTTAAGGGAGGAAGCAGTCTCTAGGTGTCTGTCTCTCAGGTAGAGAGAGACAGGGGTGGGGGAAAGCAGCCTTCAGGTGTCTGACTTTGGTTTCCAGGGAGGAGGATAAAGTTAGGGTGGGGAAGTTCGGGCCTCCCCCAAGGTTTTGGAAGTATACCCGAATGGTGGCAGCGATTGGTGACCCTAAGAACCCCACTGGTAAAAAGGGGGGTATCTCGGGGTGTAGGACTTAATTTGGCTGGGAAGCAGCTTGGTTAAGTGGTTTGGCTAATGAAGAGGCCCAGCCTTTGTACTCGAGAGCATAAAGGCTGGGGTACCAGACTCTTCAGAACTTGATGTACTTCTAAATTAATACAATGATACTTGAATAGTGTAACAGGGTGCCTCTGTCACTACCGAGTATATTCACTACCTTGCAAGTTCATGTAGTCCCAGGGTCACAAATGCATACTTTTTCACCATATGTGCATTTATTCTTTTCTTGAAAAGTCTAACTGCATGAGCAGACTTCCACACAGCCTTCACTGTTCAGTCCAGACTTACCCTTTGAGCTCCCTTTCCTTCCTGTTCCTTCCACTTATACCCTCCCAATTATATGATTAGCTCAGTGATTAATACCCTAGTGCTCAGTCACCCAGCAGAAAGTGAATAAATGTTCATCACAGAGCCTGCAAGCTTCCTTTTGCTGCAGCAGCACCAGTGACCAGGGTGCTACTGATGGACTCTTTAGAAATGTATATAACCACCACCAAACAGATGCTAACTCATTTGCAATAGGGAATGCATTTACAATGAAAGAGACCCACCAGGCGCTTTCTCTCACTGTGCAGAGTTCTAAACTGCAGATTAGAATCCAAGCATTTTTATGGCTTTTTTTAATTTATTTCTTAGGAACCATTTTAATAGTAAAAACAATATAAAAAACCCAGTGGTGGATTAGCCATTGTTCCAACAGGGCCCATGCTCAGGGGCGCTGGCAATTGGGAGCCCTGGAAAAATGGATGCTCACCCCCTTCACCCTGCGCTCCTGCTATGGAGCGGGGTCCTGGCAGGAACACGGGAAGGGCAGAGTGAGGCAAGGCCCCCAACCCGACCCCGCTCCCTAGCAGGAACTGGGGGACTGCAGGCAGAAGGGGTAGGGAGGGCCCCCCCACTTGCTCTCGCCCAGGACCCCACAAAACTACCCCTGCATAAAAGAAAGGAAGAAATAAAATGAATCTCTCTTAGTAGAGCAGCATTTAGTATAATAAACAGCAGAAATCGGAAGGTTGAGTAAGTAAATGTTTTTAAGCTTTTGATAAAATAGCACACACACACACACACATATATACACACACCATATTTATGGTAACTTCTGTGTTTAGCCATATGGAAGCTGGCTTTACTCTCTTTTAGCTTGTGCATTTAGGCAGTCTCCATATACTGCTGCCTCTACCTCTAACATTTCTAAAATTTGATTAGATTGATAAATGGAATTTCTGTTCCAAAGAAAGTTCCGATTCTTCAACATTTATTTTTATCCTGTCAAAGTATTAAAACTTTTCACAGAGTGAAAAATATCCATGAAAGTTTAGTTTTGGAAATGTTGAATTGAAACATTCTAATATTTCCAAATTGAAGTGTTTTGTTTGTTTGTTTATCTGAATCTCACCATTTTCTTTCAGATTAGGTCAGGTCAGCAATAACCTTTCTATTTGCCTGAGCTGCTATGGTACCTCAGGGGAGTTGTAGCTCCAGGTCATGTCCTATCTTCCTTTATGAACCCTGCTCCTTGGAAAGAATACATCTCCTATGCTTTGCTTCTTGTTTATAGACCAAGAAGAGGCTAATAATCTTAGTAAAGTTACACATTTATGTTTTTGAATGGTTGAGGTATAGGTCTATATATTATCTATGAACACAAAAGGCCACCAACCCTGGCTGCGGCCTCTGAATGGAAGTGCAATATAAAAATTAAATAATAAAGGTATGACATTGGTAAGACCTAGAATATGGCATCTTAAAATCCTAAGTGATTGATGTCACCAACTCTCTGATTGCATATCAATATCTCTATGATAGCTCTAAAGGAAGACATGGTAGACAGATGAATAAACAGAAAGGAGAAAAAAACAAATGAAAATACCACCACTACCTGAATTACTGAGAAAAGGGAAAAACTAGAAGCATGCAAAATTTGAAATAAATAAATAAATAGGTCTCTGATAAGTGGTATAGTTCTCCCAGATTGCACTGGAGGAATTTGCAATCATTGTCACCCTTTACATACACACACACACACACACACTTAAATTAATGAATCCTGTGTACTATGCTGGACATTAATAATATTCCTTGCTGGTGAGTGCATGTTAGCAAAGAATCTTTTAAACATAGAATAAGGTCCATTAGGCATGTGGTTCATCATAACAGTTAAGCAGATGTTCTACTTATTAGCACATGGAGACCTTATATTTAAGCACTTCCTTTATTTTTCATTTAAAAACCATGGTAGAACACAGTAACTATAGCCTGATGTTGAGTGTAGTTAGGGTGACCAGACATCCCGATTTTATCGGGACAGTCCCGATTTTTTACCTTCTGTCCTGCGTCCCGACGAAACTCTGATCGGGACGCCATTTGTCCCGATTTCGGGAATTTATAGATGAGCCCTGCGCGTGCAGGACTCATGTAGGCAGCACAGCCCCGCCCACTGCCCCAGGCAGCCACATGCTGGCTGGCTGCCGGCCCGACCCCGCTCCCCTCTGCCGCGGAGCCCCGTGCTCCGGGGCCGGGCTGTTAGCGGCGCGCCGCCAACCCCCACTCCCTGGTCGGGGCGGACAATCGCGGCACGCCACTGGCCCCGTGCTCCCAGGCCGGGGGAACAGGCAGATTGCGGCAGCCGCTGGGCCCTGCACTCCCCAGCTGGGGTCTGGGCCGATCGGCTGCCGCGGGGCGAGCGCGGGAAGCTGAGCCCCCCTCCTTGGCTGGGCCCTGTGCTTCCTGGCCGGGGGTCGGGCCAAGCGTGGCTGCCGCAGGTCCCCGCCCTCCCCCGGGGAGGCAGGGGGAGGAACCTGCTGCTGCTGCCGACTTGCCAGTGCCTTTCCCCCCGCCGGCAGAGACAGGCAGCGGTGGAACATGCAGGGCGGGCAGAGTGGACCCCCCCTGCATGCAACCAGGGCCGAGAGCGGGACAGCGGATGAGGGGAGCAGCAGCAGATAGCCCACTGCTCCCCCCCTCAGCATCTCCCCCAGCAGAGACAGCAGTCAGGGGTAGGTGGGCGGGCCACAGCAACGGCCAGGAGAGCTCTCTCTGCTCTGCCTCCCAGAGACGCACGCTGCAGCAGAGGGGGGGGGGTAGAGAGCCCACTGCCCCCTCCCCGCAGAGACAGAGAGCCTCCAGCCGCTGTGGCCCGCTCCTGCTCCCCCCCTCGTGCCCCGCCCCCCGCTCCTCCAGCCCCCCCGCTCATGCCCCCCCGCTCCTCCAGCCCCCCCACACACTTCTCCACTCCCCTCCCCCCCCCAGAGTGTGTCCTGATATTTCACTCTTCCCATCTGGTCACCCTAAGTGTAGTCCGTAGCTCCTTACAGTTGTGATCCCTGTCTTTCAAAACAGAGGATGATCTCTGACCCAGTGTCTCACTTATCTCAGCTACTCCATACAGTAGCTCAACAGTATCTCATAGAAACATAGGCTCAGCAGAAATAGGATCAGGAAAATAGGGTGTGGTGATAGCTCTCCAATCTGGCCACCTAACCTTTCCAGGAGGAATAACTATAATTTGTTTTTCCCATATGATGGGCCTTGTTTTCTCCCTAGTACTCTACAGTCCACCTATGTGATGTGCCTTGTCTTTCCGCTGCATGAAGACTGGGAAGTGCCAACAGAGTCAGACACATACCAGAAAGATATTACTTTATTTCCGACCTGAAAATGAGCAAAATCATGAGTCAGCCTCAAAAATATCATTAAAACTTAAGAAATAATAAATTCAGGGTTCTTTTTCCTCTCTGATTTGTAAGCCATTATGGTTCATAATGTCAAGCTTCTCTGTACAACTATGAGAGATAGAAACTTTATTTAAAAGCAAAAGTGCGTTGAGATACTCTTGCTATCACCTAACTCCAGGAGCCGGTGGTTTTCTTTTAATTTTTTTTAAACCTCACAAAATATCACAAGACTTATGATAAAAATCACAAGAATTGGCAATGCTATTCCTAAGTGACCCAGAAGGCAACTTTATGATCCAGAAATAGAAATTATGTCTATAAGAAACCCAGAATGAATATACTTAAAAATAGAGGAGAATGGACTTCAGAACTGAGAATAAAAGAAAAGCTTGGAACAGCAATCTTTTACTATATTCTTGGCCCTCATCCTTAAAAGCAAAATATCTGCCCTCACAGAAGGTCACAAAATTTCAAGTAGTAGAAACTGTTTTAGGCTGGCTAGAAAGTCAGATATCGAGTCTAAATTTTCTTCTTCCTGTTTCCATTTTTACATTAGCAAAACTTTCAATATCAGTTAAATTAGTATGATTTGCATACCACATTTAGAGATTATTTTTGTTAAAAAGAAATACCAAAAATTTAGGTGCCGATCCTGTGATAACATCCATGGAACCAGGGGCTATCTGCATAAATCTCACTGAAGAACTTTGAACTTAAACGATTGTGAGAGCTAAATAGACTCTATGAGCTTAATTCACCTCTGACTTTTATCAGTGTAAATGAGCAGTAGCTCAATGGAGTTACACTACTATAAATCTGGAGTAAATGAGAGCAGACTCAAGGGCATTTTATCTCTTTTGGTTTCTTAGATGAAAGATCTGTCAGGGTTTTTTTTGTGGGTAGTGGTGGCAATGCATCTTGGTTTTTTGTTTTGTTTTTTAATTACACTGATTAGGTACATATATAGCCTTTCATTATATTCCTGCACTAAATGTAGGGGCCCCAATCCTGCAAACACGCATATTTAATTTTAAGCATATGATACTGCTGTATCTACTTAACATAGCTATAGCTAAATATGAGTTTATGTGTATTCAGGGTGGGGATTGTATTTCTTCCAGCTCTATAAATGTCAGTTTTCCCATCAGAGTTAAAACACACCAAAAAAACCCCCAAAACAAACAAACAAACAAACAAAAAATCCATGGATATTTTCCTTACCCGTCTTTGAAGTCACTTACATAAAAGTATATTTCAAACTTATCTAGATGCATTTATAATTGGTCCTCTTTTTCATTAGTTGTGAGATTTAGCTATTTGCTATGGAAATAGCAATCTTACTTTTTCTTGTTTAGCTTTTTAGCCAGATCTCCTCATCACTCCTTCGTTTTCTTAGGCCTTCTTGTTTTTTACAGTCCCATCACCAAAATGCTAATTTCTTTCCTCCTTCCTTACATAAAGAACAAATAGCTGTTGTCATTCAGAATAATCTCCTACTTTTTGACTGAGGGAGCAACAAAACATAGACTAAAGGAAAGCCTCCAGAAGATAGCACAGATAGGCCTTCACATATAGTCTTGATAACTCTGATAATTTGGGCTTGATTATCTATAATATTTTACCTTCTGTAGGCATTTACACCTGTACTCACAGAATGTAAAGCAGGACCATTTTGATCGGTAGCATTTTACACCTACTCAGCACAAGTCTCAAATGGTCTCAGATTTTTCTGCAAACAATGCAAGTGTCTGGAACTTATAGGTGCAGTCCATGGAAACAAAAGATACCTTGGTTTCATAGCTAAATAAGCCACAAAGACCAAAAAGGAATTAGAAGATGTATTTAGCATGATAAAGTGGAGGTTAACTGGGATTAAATGACAAAAGGTTAGTTATTAGATAAAGCTTCCTGATTCTAAAAATCTGCTGGGATTATCTGTTGAATAATTTCTTGAGAGAGATCACTTTGCGACATTCAAAACTAGACTGGACAAAACACTGCAAAGTATACAACAGGAAATAATACTGTATTTTTAGGGAGATCCACTAGCTTACTTCATAGGCATTTGCCATATCTATAATTCTATTAATTTTGCTATAATGCCCCTTTACATGATTTTGGGACTTGATGTGATCCAAAATAAACTTCTCATGAGGAGGAGTTTCAAGGTGTTGGGGAAGGTGGGGGTGGGGGAGCAAGGATCCTATGGTTGCAGGGGTTTTATTTAAGGAGATTCCTGGAATCTATTGGGGTAAGGGATGTACGGGGGGAGGAAAGAATCTCACTTAGCAGAATGTTAGGAAAGGTAGGTGTCATAAACATAAGGGTAGCCTAGAATTCTGCCTTACCTGGAAGGGGTTAAGAAGCTCAAATAACCTGGTTGGCACCTGACCAAAAGAACCAATGGAGGTAATAGATACTTTCAAATCCAGAGTGGGGGAGAAGCTTTTGTGAGGGCTCTTTGTTTGGGAGTTCGCACTTGTATGGTAAGAGGAATCAGACAGCAATCCATCTCCCCCACATAATTCCACCAGACTCTCAGATTACAAAAATTGTGAGTACAGACTGGCAAGGCAGGTCAGTTTAAATTTTGTTTCCACTTGTGAATTTCTCTTTGCCAGAGGGAAGCATACCTGTTTTTTTCTGTGATTTTGGATTCTTTTGTGTTTTGTGAATCTGTTTGTGACTCTGTAAAACTAACTTCCATCCATGATTCCAAAACTTCCATCTTTAAAAAAATCTTCTTTTAAGAATCTGACTGTTTTTTCCATTGTTTTAAAGATCCAGAGTTTTGGATTGGGCTCACCTGTAAGAGTTGGTGAGGGGTTTATTCTCAAGCCTACCCTGGAAAGGGGGCGTAAGGGCTTGGGGGGATATTTTTTGGGAGGCTCCAAGTGCTCCTTCCATGATTCTTTGTTTTAGGCACTTGGTGGTGGCAGCATACCATTCAGGCACAGGAGAAACTTGTGCCTTGGGGAGTTTTTAACCTAAGATGATAAAATAAACTTAGGAGGTCTTCCATTCAGGTCCCTAAATTTGTACCCTAGAGTTCGGAGTGCGGAGGGAACTCTGACAGTAGGTGACATATTTCTCTGATGATGTGAGCAGTAGACTGGTTCAGATTGATATAGAAGCATATTCTTAGGTCAGTGGTAGGGGAAGCTTTCCTTACTGCTGTGTTGGATGTATTGTGAGAGTAGAAAAAGTATTTCATTTTCCATGACATTTTCCATCTGGTACTTTTTATAGATGCTAATTTAATGTGAAAGAGATAAAAATGAATACATATTCTCTTTATATTATTATTTTTATTACAAATATTTGAACTGTAAAAAAAAAGATAAAAGAAATGGCATTTTTCAATTTACTTCATATAAATACACTCAATCCTACTTCTTTTTGAGTCAATCACTAAGACAGACAAGTTTGTTTACATTTGCAAGAGATAATGCTGCCCACTTCTTATTTACAATGACACCTGAAAGTGAGAACAGATATTTGCATGGCATTGTTGTAGTTGGTGTTGCAAGATATTTATGTGAATATATGCTAAATATTCACATGCCCCTTCATGCTTCGACTTGTAGGCTCTGAAGTTTTGCATTGTTTGTTTTTTAGTGCAGTTATTTTAAAAAATAATTCTACATTTGTAAGTTAAACTTTGAAGATAAAGAGATTGCACTACAGTACTTGGATGAGGTGAATTGAAAAATATAATTTCTTTTTTTGTTTTTTTTTAAGTGAAAATAGTTGTAATAAATAAGAATATGCAGTGATCACTGTACACTATATAGTCTGTGTGGTAAATTAAATAAAAATATTTGAAAATATAGAAAACATCCAAAAATATTTATAATGAATTTAAATTGCCATTCTATTATTGTTTAACAATGCAATTAAAATTGAAATTAATCACAATTATCTTTTTAATCTCACTATTCATATGATTATTTTTATAAATCATTTAACAGCTCTAATATATATATCACATTGTTTCTTTAATCCTGGTTCTTTGGTTTTCCTTAAACACCCAACTCAAGCTAATTTTAAGCTTTTATGGACAATTTATCCAGAATTCTATTAAACCTTATTGAATGACAATAACCTTTTACAGTGACACATAACACACTATTTATTAGGACATCCTTTAGTAACAAGCTATCTCTTTACATCTGTTTAGTGTAAATGTCACTATAATAATATTTTCCTGATTTAAATTTTCATTCACTTTTCAATGAAATACTTCCAGTTGCAGCTTGTAAAAGCTAGCTGTTTATTACTCTAAGATGCTCTAAAAATACAATGCCCTTATTCTCCATGGCCTTATGCAACTAGGCCCTCTCTTGATTCTCCTATCACCTCTGTACACTTTCCTTCAGTGTGTTTTTTGGAAGATTGTCCTCTTCCCCTTTTATTTTCCTGAAGGGGGCCCCACAGGGCTTCATTCTTGATACATACCTCACTTTAAACATTTATCTTGGCTTATCTTCTCCACTCCCCATCACTTCAGCTACTGCATGATCTTTATCTCAATGACTTGCAATTCTACCTCTTTTAAAAACCAGGAACAAACAAGTATACATTATAATGTGCAGCAACATTTAATATACTTTGCTTGTAACAATTTGCACTTATTTGATATGAAGGTTATTTGTTATCTGTAACCAGAGCACTTTGAGATGGGCCTTTCTCTATTCCTATTTGTGGGATCAAGGTGTCTGCACATGAGCTTCTGGAATCTGGAAAGCACTGTTCACTGGACTACTTGCCCCTCCCTCTCTCTCCCATGCGAGAGCGTTCTGAATGTATAGGGAGCCTCAACCACCTCTCTCTTCCTTGGTGACCAGTGAAGGTGCAGTGAGCCCAGATTACACATGGTGTCCTTGACACTATCCTCAAGTATTCTTTTTCATTTCCCTTCTTCTGCCCTTTGGAGAGGGTTTTTGTTTATAGTCAGTTCATCAGTTAGGTTTTTCTTTTAAAATATGTGAGGTGATGCCGAACCAGCCTGCTCATTGTCTGGATCCCCCAAGAATGGGAGACTGCCAGGTGCTCCCCTATTAATGGGGGAGTGCCATTGAATTAATCCAGCACTATAAGTAAGTTATTTGGAGCAGGGAGTGGGTCTTCTTGTGTAAATGGACAATGCTTAACACATTGTTAATGTTACCAGAATACAGATGAATTCACCGACAAAAAATGCCATTAATGCAGAGTTATAGTTTGTCCAGTGGTATCTTGAGTCCTTCCAGAGCATCAAGTTCAGCAAAAATCACACCTCTGAAAACTAGGAAATAAAGAGCTAAAATACAGAGTTAGGACTGGCTCACATAGTGGTGCAGAGATCCCCCAGATCCTGGCTCACATTATTCCCTGCAAAGTGAAACTGCTTCAGTATGGGCAAGAAATCCATGCTAGACTCCCCTCTAGCCTAG
This sequence comes from Sternotherus odoratus, assembly GCA_032164245.1. NCBI lineage: Eukaryota > Metazoa > Chordata > Testudines > Kinosternidae > Sternotherus > Sternotherus odoratus. The sequence continues at coordinate 62,389,811 of JAVMKO010000004.1, read as the reverse complement.
TAGTAAGGGCACTCTCCTGGGGGATGGGATATTTGGGTTCCAGTCCTTTCTCCACATTAGGCAAAGGTGACCTCTCACTACCTAGGTGAGCGTGCTAACCACAGGACTATCGTTACCACCAATTTCTCCTTCAGGTTTGATTGTGCAGGGTCTGATCCATGCTCTCAGGTGGTCTGAGACACCTTGTCTGTGAATCCTAAAGGGGCTTAGGCATGAGCTAGACACTGGACATCAGGATTCAGGCAGCTGTACCCAGGCCCAGTGGTAGACTCGTAGGCACCTGGAGGACTTTGCTGGCTGAAACTTAGGGATCAACAGGGCTGAATGGCAGCTCAGCAGGGGAGCTGAGTATCTAAATTTTGGGTTTATTGCCTAAAGTGGCAGCACAGCATTTCAATCCCTTTGTCCAACTCAGGGCCGGCGACAGGGGGGTACTACGGGTACAGCTGTACCGGGCCCCCCGACTTTAGGGGGGCCCCGGTACACCGCTGTACCCGTTGTGTCCCCCCTTGTCGCCGGACCTGGAGAGCAGGGAAGAGGCGGCGCGGCTCTCCCCCGGACAAGCGAGCCTGGCTCCAGCAGGAGCTGTGAGCCCGGCCGGCAGCAGCAGTGCTCTGGGGGAGGGGGGGAGAAAGGGCGGCTCACGCAGCTCACGCTGCCCGGGGGGGGGGGAGCGCCGGCTGGGCTGGGCTGGGGGGGGCCCCAGCCGCTGTCGGCTGGGCTGGGGGGGGCGGCTGGGCTGGGGGGGGCCCCAGCCGCTGTCAGCTGGGCTGGGGGGAGGCCAGCCGCTGTCAGCTGGGCTGGGGGGGTGGGCCCAGCCGCTGTCGGCTGGGCAGGAGGGGGGCGGCTGGGCTGGGGGGGCCCCCATCCGCTGTCGGCTGGGCTGGGGGGGGTGGCTGGGCTGGGGGGGGCCCAAACTATCAAAGTAGGGGGCCTCCAAATTTCTGTCGCCAGCCCTGGTCCAACTAGCCCTTAGAGATAGCTCAGTGTGTGAATACTGTAATACATATAAAAGGAAGAGGGAGAGAAAAGCATAAAAGGTAAGTAAAAAGAATTGCAAAGCATGATGTAAATCATAAGGGATACAGAAATATAACAAATTGTGAGCATGTGAAATGAAGAATTAGCTTTATTTGTTCTAAACCAATTGCTACCCCCCAAAAAAACAACACCCCCCCCCCCAAACAGACACAAGAAACAGAAACCTCTGGATGCCAAAACACTAGGGATACCTAAGGTAACAAAGAGACAAAGAGTCCTGTGGCACCTTAAAGACTAACTAAAGTATTGGAGCATAAGCTTTCGTGGGCTAATACCCACTTCGTCGGATGCAAGGAAATTCTACTTTTCCTGTCAGCAGGGGTCCTATTTCAGGCCGGTAAGCAAGCCTGGTGTAAAAAAAGATAAGCATGTGCCGTAGACTGCTTTTTTTTCCTCGGCGGTCTTTACCATCTGTACTATTTTATGGAGAAATTAATCCAGTCATGCACACAAAAACAAGTACAAAACTATTTTACTGTCAGACTTCCAGCAGTTCGCTTCCTACTCCACAGCAACTATTGCGCTACCTATATAATCCTGCCAGCATTACTGGGATTTCTAAGGCAATGAGGGACAGTTGATGCAGAGAGGTACTCTATTGTATCTTATAAATTCTGACCAATCTTAGGCCTGCTTTGCATTTAAAAGTAGAAGAGACCTGTGCTACAGCTGTCCCCCTGTCCAGTGTAAGTGGCACACCATCACTGTGGTATGCCAATTAAGGAAATCTGAAAATGTATATAATTTTACATAAAAGTTCTTATATATCTGTTATATATTGGCTGAGTTTGTTAAGCCACAGACTTGAAAATGTTATAAATTGATGTATGGGGCAGAGGTTGAAAGGTAAAAAAGATAAATTTGTTATAGTAAAATATTGCTGAGGAATGCTTAACAAGATTTGGTGGTCTGAGTTGTATAGGAAGTAAACAACTGTGATGGGGTGCAGAAACCCCAAAATGGGCAACAGGAGATTATTTGAGGCCCAACCAGCCCTGCTATGCCTGCACCAGATGTTCCATCTGGTGAAGGAATTAAAAGATAGGGAAACAGGTCATTTAGGTGGCAGAGCTGGAAGAGAGCAGACCTGCAGTCCACTGCTCCAGCAGTGCAACACAGAGAAGAGGGAAGGCTGAAGTCTCTGATACAAATACCACAAAGGGGCTGTCCCTGAGAGAAGGGAGGATCACTGTATAAATGATCAGAGTGGGATGTATTCCCCTCTTTATACATCTGGACATTGGTAATCCCCTCTTATTTTTTTGATTAGGACACCCCCAGCTTGATTAGGAAACCCTTGGACTAAGTTGATGCAAGGGGCAAGGAACACAGGAAGTGCTGCCTTAGCACAAAGGTCCTTGGGTTGGATCCTGGTGGAGGGGAGGGCCTAGGCTCCCCTACCAATAACCTGCCTTCTGGTCATGGGTTGTGGCCTGACCACTAGACCATGCTTCCCAACCAACCCTTGAGTGAGAACCATTGCAATAAATTTGTTGCATGATACTTAGCTTTCCAGATCTCACTTCACTGTTTGCCACAACTGAACATAAGAAAATAACAATGGTCCTGGTCAGACCAAAGGTCCACCTAGCCCATTATCCTGTCTTCCAACAGTGGCCAGTGCCAAGTGCCCGAGAAGGAATAAGCAGAACAGGTAATCCTCAAGTGATCCATCTCTTTTTGCTCATCCCCAGCTTCTCGCAAACAGACTAGGGGCACCATTCCTATCCATCCTGTCTTAACCCTTTTATGGTCTTGGCCTTCACAACATCCTCTGGCAAGGGGTTCCACAGGTTGACTGTGAATTGTGTGAAGAAATACTTCCTTGTATTTTTTTTAAACCTGCTGCCTATTAATTTCATTTGGTGACCCCTAGTTCCTGTGTTATGAGAAATAATAAACAATGCTTCCTTATCTACTTTCTCTACGCAAGTCATGATTTTCTAGACCTCAACCATATCTCCCATTAGCCATCTCTTTTCCAAGATGAAAAGTCCCAGTCTTATTAATCTCTCCTCATAAGGAAGCTGTTTCATAGACCTAATAATTTTTGTTGCCCTTTTCTGAACCTTTTCCAATTCAAATATATCTTTTTTGAGATTGGTGCTCACATCTGCTTAGACTATTCAAGATGTAGTGGTACCATGAATGTATATAGAGACAACATGATATTTTCTGTCCTATTATCTATCCCTTTCTTAATTATTCCCAGAACTCTGTTGGTTTTATGACGGCTGCTGCAAATATTGAGTGGATATTTCCAGAGAACTGTCTACAATGACTCCAAGATCTCTTTCTTGAGTGATAAAGCTAATTTAGACCTCATCATTTTATATGTATAGTTGGGATTATGTATTCCAATGTGCATTAATTTGCATTTATCAGCATTAAATTTCATCTGCCATTTTGTTTCCCAGTCACCCAGTTTTGAGAAATCATTTCATAGTTCTTCACAGTTTACCTGGATTTTAACTATCTATAGAAATTTTGTATCATCTTCAAATTTTGCCACCTCACTGTTTACCCTTTATTCCAGATCAGTTATGAGCATGTTGAATAGGACTGGTTCTAGAACAGACCCCCCCGGGGAACACCACTATTTACCTCTCTCCATTCTGAAAACTGACCATTTATACTTCCTATCTTTCAGCCGGTTACCAATCCATGAGAGCCATCTTATCCCATGACAGCTTACTTTGCAAAAGAGCCTTTGGTGAGGGACCTTGTCAAAGGCTTTCTGAAAATCCGTTGAATCCCTTGATCCGCATGCTTGTTGACCCCCTCAAAGAAGTCTAGTAGATTGACAATGCATGATTTCCCTTTACCAAAACCATGTTGATTCTTCCTCAATTAATTATGTTCATCGCTACGTCTGATAATATTGTTCTTTCTTATAATTTCAGCCAGTTTGCCTGGTACTGAAGTCAGGTTTACAGATCTGTAATTGATGGGATAACCTCTGGAGCCCTTTCTAAAAATTGGTGTCACATTAGTTATTCTCCGGTCATCTGGTACAGAAGTTGATTTAAACGATGGGTTACAGACTACAATTAGTAGTTCTGCAATTTCACATTTGAGTTCCTTCAGAACTCTAGGGTGACTACGATCTGGTACTAGTGAGTAGAGTCACTTATATCAATAAGAATTATTTTGATACTGCAATTCATCCTCATTGCATATATTTGAGTGTGCACCTTGCTATTTATTTCAGGGCCTTATTCTGCTAATGCTTACTCATGGTCATAATTCCATTCACCTCCTCCACAGGTTTGCTTGAATGAGTAACTCAAAATAAGTCAAAAGAGTAACATGTGTGATTTCTTAGGACCCAATTTAACTATAATTATAACTTTTTTAAAAATTTCAATTAAAATTACTTCAAAGAAGCCAAAGCATGAGTTCTGCTCTCAGGGTTACATAAATGGTAGCCTTAATGTTTTAAAAACCAGGAATTATATCCCAATGCAACTAAAGTAGATCAACTGCTTTTAATAAGTGCTTTATTTCTTTGTTTAGGTAACTTAAAAATGAATGACAAAACTCTAATTGCATATAACACAAACAGGAGTGGGCCTCAGTGCTGCTTAACTTTAACTATTAAGCATGTGCTAAAAGTTTCATCAAAATCTAAGGGATTTAGGCAAATAATTAAAGTTAAACACATTCTAAAAATGCTTTACTGAATAGTGAATCAGGGTCTAATAGACTAAGATATCTCACTTTTTATGTAAGCTAATTAATTTTCTCCTGTTATCTTTTCATTGTTGTTTCTCAAGTGTATATGTTGTCATTCTCACCTACTTTAGATTAAATGGTGGTATCATTTTTTAAATAAATATTCCTTTTTTGGACTTATCTGTGCTTTCATAATATCTTGCTGTGCAAAATATATCACAATGGTCACAGTAGAGCTCTCTTTAATCTTTACATTGGGTTATTTCTTTGATAGTCTATTAACGGAGACTATAGTATATTAACTTTCAGCTGAGTCAAGATAAAAGGTATCTTTGTGAGAAAATTTACTTCTTTGCTAGTCAGCATTCTTAGCTATTAAGAACAAGCAATATATGAACTGTCTTTCCCTATAAACAGTGTAGATCACAAAGAACTAACACAAACACATTTTTCAGGTTAGGATTACTATGTATGTTATATTGACAGAACTTCACATTATGTCCCTTAACAGAAGGTGGCCCTTAAAGAAGGTGAGAATGGGGGCGTGGGGAAACAAAACGAGATATAGGCTCTTAAGATTTAAGTACATTTACAGCATTATAGATTAATATCTAAAACCAGCACTGGGCACGGTTCTGTCAAGCCTTGCTCATGTGAGTATGTATCACTCATATAAAGGGTAGGTCTTCACTACCAGGTGGATCGGCGGGTAGCGATCGATCTTTTGGCGAGACGCTATTTTGATTTAAGATGCAATAAATCGATCGCTAACGGTGCCCCCATAGACTCCGGAACTCCAGCTTGCCGAGAGGCGCAATCTGGAGTCGATGGGGGAGTGCGCTGCTGACCGCCGCCACCATGAGGACGGCAGGTAAGTCGGCTGAAGATATGTCGACTTCAGCTACGTTATTCAAGTAGCTGAAGTTGCATATATTCGGTTGATCCCTCCCACTACTGTAGACCAGCCTTGAGTAGCTCGTTTGAATTCAATGTATCTACTGATATCAAAGTCACTGGGAGGCAGGAACACAGGAATTGCCATGCTGGATCATACCAGGAGTCCATCTAATCTAGTATCCTATCTCCAACGGTGGCCAGAGTCAGATGTTTTGGAGGATGGCAAAAGAAACCCTGAAGTAGGAATACGTGGAATAATCTGTCCCTCCCTACCCACCCACAAATCTCAATCTGATCTCTGAGAATGTTTTAAGACCTGAAGCACAAGAGCAAATATCCCTTTCAAAATGTTTGTCATTATGATATCTCTAGGTACTCTTATCTATATAATGTCTAATCATTTTTGGATAATTATTCAACTTCTTGACCTCAACAACTTTGTATGTCAATGACTTCCACAGGCCAATTACACATTTTACTATAAATAAATAAATACCATATTTTTCGCCATATAGGACGCTCCGGCGTATTAGACGCCCCCGAGTTTTTCAGTAAAAAAGCCGGACAAAAAAAAACAAACAAACAAAAAAACACCACACACAAAAAGCGCGCCGCTCTCCCGTCCCCGCCGCGCGGGCGGGCTGCTGGGGGAGCGCCGCTCTCCCGTCCCCGCCGCGCGGGCGGGCTGCTGGGGGAGCGCCGTCTCCACCGCGCGGGCGGGCTGCTGGGGGAGCGCCGTCCCCGCCACGCGGGCGGGCGCTCCCAGGGGCCCCGGGGCCCGAGCTGCTCCCGTTCCCCGCCAGCCCCGAACACATGCGGGTGGGCTCGGGGGGGAAGCGCCGCCCCGCCCTGCCCCGCCTGCCGGGCCACCTGCAGCCGCCCCAGCTCCAGCTGCCCGGTGAGTAATATATTCGGCGTATAAGACGCCCCCCCCTAATTTTGAGGATATTTTGGGGGGTTAAAAAGGCGTCTTATAGGCCGAAAAATACGGTAAATATTTTTATCTGTTTTTGAATTTTTGAAGATGGCAAGTGCCTTCAGAGCTCATTGACTTAAATTGGAGCTGGATAATTATTAGCAGCACTTCTAAAAATGAGGCCTTGACATTGTTGTGTTTGTGTGTTCCTTAAAACAAATCCATGACTGAATTTGATAACACATTTGGGTGAACCCTCTTTTCCTCCAAACTAAATGCTGATAAAGTCATTAAGAGAAAGAAAGAGAGAGAGAGAGAGAGAGAGAGTCCTCCAGAGGCTAGCAGAGGTTTGTGAACATTAAGACAAAGGATGCACAATGATCACACTACAGGTTGGCCACCACTCCCCAGAGCACAAACCTGCTCCCTGCCAGTGGAGGCATCCTACATCGTCTATAAGTAGTGAATAGTCATAGGAATGAATGGCTAATGATCCTTATCTCCAGGGGAACAAAACTCTCCCAAAGCAGTGTAGTCCTACAAGTTCATGCCAATATTTCCTCATGTTTTTTTCAGCAGCTGCACAGGATGTGAAAGTGACCCTCAGTACAGACAGACGTCACTCTCTTCCTCCCTGATGTGCCAAGATGTGTGAATGAAGGACATCCCTGATTCCCTTTGGGCAAGGACAATCATGAGTAGTGTGCACATAGATGTGATCTGGCTGCCTGTACAGAGCCTGTAACTAGACCTGTCCTCTGCCCCAGACCTGTCTGGTGCCCAGTCCAGCCCAGGATGGAAGCACTCTCCTTTACCCATACAAACAGTCTGCAGGCTGCAGCATATGATGATTATATTAATGGATTTTGTCACATTGGCATCCAAATGGGTGCACAGGCAGTGCCAATGAGATTTCAGTCTACTGAGAATGCATTCCATGACCATTCTGCAGCTACCAGGTTTGTTGCTGAATTCTCTTTTTTCCAGGTCATTAATGTAGGGGTATGATTTCATCAGCCACATTAGAAGTCTCTCTGTCCACCACACCTTGCAGAATGAGTGGATAGTAACCTTTTCAGTTCACATACTCATTCCCTTTGTTGAGCAAAGTGTTGGGATGTGGGTGCCATTAATGCCCCAGTACAGTTTGGAAACCCCAACCTCTGAACTCTGGTTATAATTTCCCATATTTGAGTTATGGTAAACTATCCATTGGCAGATCAGTGTTAATTGCCTTGTAGACATGCACAATCATTACCTAAAATGGACTTTCCAATTCCAAAGTGTTATGCAGCAGACTGATAGCTGTCTAGTGTTGCCAGCTTCTACAAGTCAATAGCAACTCACTTCTGTACAAGTGTGGTTTTCCTGAATCGAGTGTTCAAAGCTGGAGGTGTCATTCAAGCTCTTTACACAGCTCAACGAAGGTCTGGTTCCTCTTTCTGAAGTTCTGAAGCCATTGCTGGTCATTTCAGATTTCCAGAGCAGTGTGATTCCATCACACTATTCTTGTTCTTCTGAACTTGAAGTGAAAGACCACTTATGGGCATCCTGTAACAATACCAACATTCAGAAGACCGATTCCATAGGACCTGAATGTACTGTTATTCTCCCTCATGGTTAGCCATCTTCTGCATAGGAGAATATTTTTCCCAGAATCCATCCTGTGTCTCACCAATTGCCTACACCACTATATAAACATTTGTCCCTCAGTAAGGAGCAGGAGAAGAACCACCTCATAATTCACTTACTCCATATTTTCCACCTGGTTTGGCAGGAGAAAGAGGTGAGCAGAAAATGTCTTTGGCAAATATGTGACGGTGGGTACCAATAACACATAGCAGTGGGCAGTTCTTAGAGTCTCTTCTCTGCAGCACAGAACACTGGGATACTGTCCCTGAAATGGAAGCACTAATATTGCATGATAAAAGAGGCCATATGGACTTATGTGTTTGCATGTAACACAGCATTATACCCATCTCCAGTACAGCATATAGGGACATTCAGCATGGCATGGGAAACATGTGTGAGTATATACACAGTTAACTAACAGTGTATGTGAAAAGTTAATACATAGCCTAACATACTACTAATCACTGCACTAACACAATACTCTTGAGTGTTAGCTGAAATGCATATGTTCTGAGACTGTTAATAAAACTTCACAATATATATATAGCCAGTGATTTTTTTTTCTTTCCTCGCTGTGATTTTACATAATCTGCCAATCTGGTTCAATTAATATGGAAAAGTTACCTTGGCTGATGTTTTTTTCCAATTATATAATAATATTTTAGCTCTAAAATAACAGCACATTTATTAGTTTCTTCACAGTTACTTTAACAGCTCTTTCATCTAGCCATATTTTTCAATCCATCTCTTTAATTAGTGTTATAGTTCTCCTCTCCTCAAAAATAAAGTTGTTTGGTGGTATTCACTGTATTTGAGGGCCTCAGTTTCAATAAATTGTATTAACATTCTGCTGACTCCCCCATAGTATCTTTGTTTTCCTCTGAATACTGTGGACGCTCTAGGGAACCTTGTGGTTGCCTGAGCAGAGCACCTAGACAGCTGTGGAATCGACACTTCTGAAAACAAACAAGATTTGTTTCACACAATGAATCTGTTTTCTCCTGATATTCCAGAACTGTAAAGGAATTTAATTTCACACACCAAAAGAACGGTTTCTGAAATGTATTTTTATACAGTGAGTTTATAAGGAAATTATTGATTCAAGAAAGCTAAGGAAAGGGAAGTCAGTTGTGAATTGTCAGGATTGCTATTGCCCATTATCTGGGCAGAGTTTTTATGGCATCAAAGAATGTAAATAACACAACAGTCTTCTATAAATGAGCAGAGAACATCTTTCATTCCACAGCAACAACATATTTGACAGTTATTGGAACTGTAGGATCTATGGAGCCATTCTCAGCAAATCATGGCAATATTTTTAAAAATGAAGATAAAGAAGTTCTGGAAAAAACAAGCAAATGGTTGAAGGAAAATATTTTTAAAAATCAAATTATTTTGTCTTTTAAATCATTTTCTGTATTTTTAGATATAAAGATTTCAATGGCAGAACAAAGAGAAACAAACAAACAAAAAAAGAAAACCCAAGGACAACAATCTCTTCTCCCCACCCACGCACACTAAAACAAAATTTGGTGAGATATTTTTTTTACCTAATATAAAATGCCAGGGTTTTTGGTCTTCAAAATTCATTAAGAAATGAAAACTCAGGGAGCAAGATCTTCTAATGATGTAATTTGGTATATCTCCATTAACAATGCTGATTAATACCAACTGACAATCTAAGTTATAGTATTTTGGAGAAATGCCATTTGAAAATAAAGAAAAATTATTAACAAGAAAATGTTTTTCTTGATCTTAAAAATAGAATGAGAATAATTACCTATCTAAGCTACTTATGTGTCCCCTATTAACCGTGTGGCCCACGTGAACACCTCACAATCCTTAAGGCATTTATCCTCCCACCTCACTCCTCTGTATGGAAGTATTTTCCCCATTTTTACAGGTGATACAAAGAGTCTAATTGACTTTTATCTAAGACTGCACAGGAAGTCTGAAGCAGGAAACTAAATCCAATTTTGCTGAGTTCCAAGTTAGCACCTTAGCCACTTGAATACCCTTTCTTTTCTACACAACCAGCAATTTAGGCTTACATTTTCTGAAGTTGCCAGTGATTTGGGGTTCTTCTGCTATTGAGAGGTAAATTTGAGACTTCTCAGTTCTGATTAGTAGAGGTACTGACTGTGACCCTGTATGGAATCTGGGGGACACTTTAGACATGGCATATCTGGCAATGAGTTATGTCAGATATGCCATGTAAGATATCTGCAAAAATGTTAGTTTGCCAGATATGATAATCTCATTTATGTGGAGGAATGTTCAGGGGGACAAACAGCAATGCCAGGTGGCTTGGGCCAAATGGTAGGGCTTGGGCTAGTAGTATGCCAGGCAGATTGGTCCAGCAGCAATACCAGGCTGCTTGGGCCATCCCTGTATGGGTTCCGACCCTGAAGAACAGCAGCAAGACAAGGAACAATGCCAAAAGCTACTGAACTGTAAGTAAAAATATATCAAACTATCAAATATGAGTATATAGAAACTGCCTTATCTTTTTTTGTGTTCTGTAAGTAAACTCCACTGAACTGTGACTATCTATTACCCAGTGTCACACTTTCAGTTTACGATATATGGTCATTCTACTCGTGTGTGAAATCAATTAATGGAGGCTGAAGAGACAGAATGGATGGATGTGAACATGTAGTGAGTGCTTCATTTGATAGACTCTCTGGAAACTTCTGAAAAGTGATCTGGTCATATGATTTTTCTAGTTAATTTCATATAGAATCAGATTATTTTATTTTTTTGGTATGAAGTGTTGAATCCACTAGATGGTTGTTCATTCTAAGTGCAGTATTTATGAAACTTGGTGATAAATACTGTAAATAGGTGATTACAATTTAGTAATTACCAATCATCAGTCTAAGAATTTAGTCAATTAATCTTAAGAAACTTCCTTCTCATCTAGCATTTTTTTAAAATTAAGGAGCTACATACTGTACTCCAAATATATTCCAGGGAGGTTATGTCACCCTTTACTTTCATCAGAGTGGTGGGAAAACTGTGGTGATAACTTGCTAAAGATTCATCAACTGAATTAGGGATTTTGTCCTGCTTTGAAAGACCTGCCTGCACTCCCGTCTAGCCAGCTCAGCATCAGTTAGTTTTTTTATAACATTTTGACTCTCTCTCTCTGCCCGTCATCCCCCAGCCAAGGTATGGGCCACCAACTGGTGTTGGTGTTTCAGTAGCAATTGGTTCCCTTACGGGGTGGAGTTGCTAGCCTCACGCCCATGTTAAGCCTACACAACCTGGTATTCCCAGGAGGTCTCCCTGCTTAGCTTCCAAGATGAGATGGGATCGGGCATGTTCAGGGTGGTTTAGCCATATAACATTTTGGCTACAGTAATCAATTTAAATACTGAAAGAGCAACTAAATTGGTAAAAGTCTATTTGTATAGAAGGGCAGATAAATTAAGCTAGCTAGTAAGCTAGGGATTCTATTTTTCTTGTGTTTTACTTTAAGAATAGTGAACTTTTGATTTTGGACAATGTATTAGCCTTTTTCTATTTAGGGAATAAATGTTTATGAACAGTGTAATATAGTATGTGTTTTGAATTTAATTTAATACATTTTTTATGTTTTTTTCAGAAAAAAATGTTTTTTTGTGTGGGGAAGTTACAACTTGTAAATTTCTTTCTATTAATTGCACTGGCTGTCTGCCTGAAACTGGCTGAGAGTTTTTATAACATTTTAGTGATCAGATTTATTATTATTTTAGTATTTCATATAAGAAAACTTTGATTTATTGGTCATAGAAAACAGAAATGTGAAAACAGGCATATTTTAAGCTGGCAGTTTTCTTCATTGAAGTGACATTTTAGCTTTGAACAAATGCAACAAATGGAGGAAGGTAAATGTGCTGCCTAAGAAATAATGTGTCATCTTTCAGCCTGGTAAGTGTGTAAAATGTTTTTCCTGCAAAGTACTTCTATTGATTTATAAAATAAGCCGAAGAAGCCTAAATCCATTTTAAAGAACTGCTTTGGCAGTGTTAAATAATAGTAAGTCAACTATGTATAATAAAAGTAAATTCTATTTACTGGTTTGGAGGAGAACTTTGTAGTTTAAGCTCTCATTAGAAGCCCCCAATGGATATGCATGCTTACTGTGTAGAGCTGAGTGCTCCTTAATTTGTTCTAGATTTACTTAAAAAAATTGATATTAATATACAATGAACAAACATAGCAACATATAGAGAAGCAGAACAGTCTAGTGGATTAAACATGGCTCAGAAGCTAGTAGCAACTTTCTAATCTTGATCATGTCATTAACTCGCTATGAATAAAATTCATCCAAAGTGGTGCAGAGGTTACTATGTACTATTTATGCCCTATGTTAAGCACTGAAATAGAATTTAGATGATTTAGAGCCTTGTGTAGGAGTGGTGCCAACAGACTGGCCCTTTGAAATATAATCAAGTAAGTTACGCAGAAATAACCTTCGCCTAATCATTGGGATCTTACAGATGGAGCTCCTGTTTGTGCGAGTGATCCCAAACAATGTGCTATAGAAAGTAATGGAAAAATCTGAGTGAGTTTGTTAGGAAGCATTTATCACTTTATATTTTTGGCTGAAATATTTCTTAAGACAGCTTCAGCATAGGAGAGAAATTTGTTGGACCACCCAGAGGAGCCAACATCAAACATCAAGTGAAAGCAGTATGCTGAATGAGACTCCATTCCAGCGAATATTGAATCCACTTCTGACCAGAATGCTGAATATCCACTCCAGGGACTGACTATCAACTGTGATCCATTGTGATGGGAGAGAAGGCAGAGGGCAGTTTGTTTGCAAACAGAATGAAGTTTGGATGCAAGCCTGGAAATCTTTCCATTTGGAGCCTATGATAAATTAAATGTTAAATTGTTCAACACCTTCTTTAAGCAAGGTTTTAGCTCATAGCCCAACCTGAAACTGCTGGCTTGATGACTGACAATAACAAATTCCACTTACACACCAGCTGGCGGAAGGACACGTTACAGAGTTTGTATAAAGGCCAAGAAAGAAGAAAGAAGTTCAAGAGGGAGGTGTAGAAATGGGGTGAATGTGTAGAGTTGCCAGTGAGCAAGCTTTCGGACATGAAGATTAAAGAGCAAAATGTTAGGGGGAAAACAGCTTACAATGAAAGAAGAAAACAGCTCTGTTGTCTTTTAGATTTTGGGGGGAAATGCTAACATAGCAAGCCCCAATATGTCTCAGTGGGTGAGAACTTTTGGGTGAGTCTCTTGCCAATGAATTACTTAACATTGTGTCAGAGGAGCCACTGTTGAGACTGCTACTTTCCCTCACCCTACTACACTGCTGTGCTGTTCACATTCCTTACTGGCCCAGGACATGATTGACTGTTTATACCTGTGTTGGAACCTACTGGTATTCACTGAAACGTGAATGAAACAGATGGCTAATTACACCACTGGTGTGAATAGCTGCAGCTTCATTGGCTGATCATCTGCTTTCAGCAACAGTGGCAAAGTGGCATAGAGCAGCACACTTAACTGATTTTTGTTATTACTTCTGCTGGTAAGCATAGACATTTTATCAATAATAATGTGTGTAATGTGTTTATATTTATGTTTTCTTCATTTTGGCAAGCAGTATTCAAGGACTGTATGCTTCATTCAGTTTCTAATCTGCTCTCAGTAGATAAGCTCTCACAAATATGCAATAGGTCCTTGCAATGGACTACTCATTTGCAAGGTTTACAAGATTATGTGCATACATTGTCCCAACATCGAACAATGTGCTGCAGAGGGATTATATACAACAATTTGTTCATGAAAAACTGTACTAGGACTGAAGAACCAAATGAAAGGTCAACTAATTGGTACCAATTTTGCCTTGAAACAGTCTGACATGCCCCACTGGGCAAGTTCTTGGCACCTGTCTGTAAGGTACAGAATTTCTGGAAACCAGACAGGTTGCAGATTATTTTGCATGTATTTTGGGAATGTATTTAAATCACCTTGTACTAGTCAGCTTTTTTAAGTAATGATGTCATTTAAGCACTTTGGAAAATGTAACTGTGATGGGTTCAGTCAAAGAGATCCCATTGGGACTGTCACTTGATGTGTTGTGATTACCTCTGAGCTCATTTTCTCTGCCAGCTTGGGACTCCAGAACCCTGCTTTGGTGAGCTGAACACACTAGCCTGCTTCAACACACACCCAGGACAGGTCCACACCCCCAGAGCTGCAGACTTTAACTAAAAACTGCTCAGAAGCTTTCCTATCTCCAGCACCCAGACATCTAGCTCCCAATGGGATCCAAACCCCTAATAAATCCATTTTGCCTGTCTAAGCTTTATACTTCACTCTTCATTACCCATGGGTTGGTCCACACGTACACAGGAAGGCTTGCAGATAAATCAACCCATTCGTAATCAATTGTCGTAGTCAATGGGAGCCATCAAAATTCTAAGCCGCCATTAATGGCCCACACTTTGTATAATTACAATAGGACCCTGGAGTTATACTTCATATTTCTAGCTTCAGATACAAGAATACATACATACAAATAGGAGGAATATATTTATTAGGTTATAACCTTTGTTTAATACCTTACAAGAGGTATCCCTTGCTGGGATGATTTAGTTGGGGATTGATCCTGCTTTGAGCAGGGGGTTGGACTGGATGGCCTCCTGAGGTCCCTTCTGGATGGCCTCCCTTCTGGATGGCCTCCTGAGGTCCCATGGTTATGAGATTCTATGATTCTAAGAGACCTTTTGCATAAAGCAATTCCAGTTATATTACATTCACATCCATAAGCATATTTTCATAAAACATATGGAGTGTTTCCTAAAACATATGTCACAATAACAAAAGTCTTATTTTCTAACAAATCAATTAAAATCCTTTCACTACACTTTTCCTGTCTTTAGCTTGAATTCCACTGCTTTGGAAAGATAGGAAGTATGACAAGAGACCACCTTGGCTTAACTAGGAAATATTCAGTGATGTAAAACTCAAAAAAAGAGTCCTACAAAAAAGTGGAAACTCTGTCAAATTACAAAGGATGAATATAACTAATAACACAAGTATGTAGGGACAAAATTAGAAAAGCCAAGGCACAAAAAGAGATCAAACTAGCTAGGGACATAAAAGGAAACAAGAAAGAATTCTACAAATATATTAGAAGGAAGAGGAAGATCAAGGACAGAGTAAATCTGTTACTCAGTGGGCAGGGGGGAAGGGAGAGAATAATAGAATTTGTGGAAATGGCAGAGGTGCTGTAAGAGAGTCTTCCTCCCCCCACTCTAAACTCTAGGGTAAAAGAGGGGGGGTCTCTTATGCAGACCACTAACTTTAAGCTACTTTTCCTGCCTAAATTAAATCTTTTCCCCCCAAAACCCAACTCTTCCAGTTGGGGATTGGATCCAGCTGCCACCATTAATGTAAATCTCCAAGACCCTGGAGGGGGCACATTAACACCCCAAGAGTAACACTCTCTTCCCCCCTCTGACTACCAAGAGAGAGATTCAAACACAGAGACCTTGCTCCACCCCCTCCCTTTCCAGCTGAGGAGAGAGATTCCAGTTCACAGACTGTTCCTCTCTGGGAGCCTGTCACAGATTCTAAGCTCAGATCACTTCAATGGAACTACAGACAATTCTTATAGGTATAAAAAGTTTAATAAAGAAAGAAACAAAGCATACAACTAATACAACTTCACAGATATAAAGCTTTCTAACCTGGGTCTCCTTGCATAAATTAGCCCCCTCACCGGGGTTTTCTCTCTCTCTGATAAACTTTACAGGGTAAGGACACCAGAGATCAAATACAAAGCTTATGCAATCAATAGTTCTACTTACTGTTCATCTAACTTATGAATATATGAAGGAAAAGGAGGAGAGTCGTCTCCATAGCTGGAGAAAGGCGGAGTCAGCCCAAAAGCCTAGGGACGAACTGAGATTAACTTCCTGGTTTGTCTGTGGATTGGCTACTCTGACGTCACCCCCCTCTCCTGTTCAGTTAACCCCTAACAGGTAAAACAGCAACTCCAAGGCACTTTACACTCATGACAGGTGCTTAATAACTTATTTGTTTAGCTTTTCACCAAGGATAATGGTGATTGGATGTCTAATATTGCCAGTGAAAATTAGGTAGAATCAGAGTCTAAAATAGAGAAAGAAAAAGTCAAAAATTACTTAGACAAGTTCAATATCTTCAAATTACCACGGCCTGATGAAATGCATCCTAGAATACTCAAGGAGCTGACTGAGGAGATATCTGAGCCATTAGCAATTATCTTTGAAAAGTCATGGAAGATGGGAGACATTCCAGAAGACTGGAAAAGGGCAAATATTGCCAATCTATAAAAAGGGAAATAAGGAAAACCCAGGGAATTACAGGCCAGTCAGCTTAACTTCTGTACCCCAAAAGACAATGGAGCAAATAAACAAACAATCAATTTCAAACACCTAGAAGATGATAAATAACAGTCAGCACAGATCTGTCCAGAACAAATTGTGTCAAACCAACCTGATAGCTTTATAGGTTAATAAGCCTTGTGGATAGAGTGGAATTGGTAGATGTGGTATATCTTGGCTTTAGTATGGCTTTGATACTGTCTCGCATGATCTTCTCATAAACAAACTAGGGAAATATAATCTAGATGGAGGTAATATAAGGTGGGTGCATAACTGGTTGGAAAAGCATTTCTAGAGAGTAGTTATCAGTGATTCACAGTCATGCTGGAAGGGCATAATGAGTGGGGTCTGCAGCGATCAGTTCAAGGACTGGTTCTATTCAATGTCTTCATCAATGCTTTGTATAATGCAATAGAGAGTACACTTAGAAAGTTTGGGGACTATTCCAAGATGGGAGGGTTTGCAAGTGTTTTGGAGTGTTTAAGAACTAGAATAAATTGCCTAGGGAGGTATTGGAATCTCCAACATTGGGGATCCTTTTAAAGAGCAAGTTGAACAAACACTTATCAGGGATGTTCTAGATAATACTTAGTCCTGCCTTGAATGCAGGGGACTGGACTAGATGACCTCTCGAGGTCCCTTCCAGTTCTATGATTCTGTATTTCTATCTGTATCATTCAGTGGAATTAATATTGTCTTTAATCTCTCTTAATGAACATCTTCAGATATTTAATTTAAATTATTTTTAAAAAAAACCTTACTTCAGGTTTATGGCTAGCGCTGTAAATCATGGGCCAGATCCTAAATGTGTATAAATTGGCATAGTTCTACTGACAGAGGACATTATTTTTTAGACAGTCAATTTATACCCATTTCAGATGGGACCTATACATTATTTAAAACTATAACTATTTTCATTTGATTAAGTTCATAAAATAACTTTGATAGCACAAATGTATCATTTATAATTAATGTCTCAAGTGGTCAGATAAATAAGTTAATTATTTTTCCTTTTAGGTCAAGCATCATTTAACTTTTGGATCACTATCAACTTTTTATCACAACAGATAGATAAATACTACTTCAGCTACCTGGCCAAACTATTTTAATACATTCCCATTTCTTAGGGCCATGCTGCAGGTCGTTCTCAAATTCCAGTTTGGAATTTCCAAAGCAGAGGCCTTGAAAACTGATAAATGCAGTCTTCTATACCTCACTCCAATTGGCACCAAAAGTTCGCGTAAAAGTTAAAATAAAAAACACCCTCCCCCAAGCAACGCTTTGAAAACATTTCTTGTAAAGAACCTCTGCATCTCCTGGAGGGACTTCTATGCACCTTTTCATATACCTTTCCTGCCAGTAGCAGAATGTCTGCAACTCCACATTCACTACTCAGATAAAAACATTTCTGGGGATTTAGGCAGGCAAAGGGGATTGGTCTTGTTTGGAAAGACATTGTCAGCAGGGACCTGACATGTAATTCTCATTCTATAGGTATGTGCACGGTGGAGGCCAAGAACTTTCCAGTAATCAGCCTGAGTAGCAAAGACTGCTATGTTTTCACTATGCATTGCTGGAACCTATGCACTACTAAAAACGAAAACACATGTTCAAATTCTCAATAGTCCCACACACTCCCCATCACCAGGAAGCATTAGGGAGGGCAGTACGCACATCTTCTATACAACAGTAGCCAGTCCAAGGCCCAGATCTAACTTAAACACATGCATAATGTCAAGCGTTTTAATAGTTCCATTGATTTTTGAGGGAATAATTATGTGTTTAAATTTGTACATGTCCTTGAGTGTTTTGCTGTACCTAAGTCACAGTACCCAGCAATCATCCAAATCTGCTTGATTTCCATCTCCCCACTCTATGCATTTCTACCCCTTTGCCACCCTTGTATTTATCTAAACATGTTTGTCCTTTTACGAACTATTTATTCCCTTTCCTCCTAAACTCCCTCCACCCCGATAAACCCCAAACCAAACCACAAGGAAGCTAGGTACCAAAAGTGTTTATAGGCACTCCATAGAACATGCTTGTTTGATAGTATTGCACTACCTCACAGGGGTGTTTTGAAGATAAATACATTAAAGATTGTGAGGCACTCAGATACTATGGTCATGGGGGCCATATAAGTACCTAAGATAGATTTTATGATTTACAATGCCTATATCTTGTAAACCTAACAAGACCTTTACTATTTCTGTTTGTACGTCTTGCAGACTTCGAGGTAACGAGGTCCCTTTTAATCCATAGCATTGTACAGTAGCAACAGTGGTTGAGAGCTCTGCATAAGCATTTGTTTTGTGATTAAATTGACCCTTCCAAAACAAGTGTTTGAAGCATTTATCTTCACTCTCCATAACTTTGTGATCTCTCAAGGCACTTTCAATAATATATAGAAAATATCAATTTACACTTTCTTTCAGTTTCTATTCTTGCAGATTGTTTGTGTTTCACTTCTCTCTCCATACATTACTCATACAATTCAACTTCTTGCTGCACAACACACAACAAATGTCAACAGCAGGGTAACAGCTCTCTGTTTCATCTACCAAAAATGAGAATGTGATACACGCCCTCAGTGCTTCTAGTTCTTCTCTGGTCAATAACAAGGTATTATTGAGTGCATCAGACCCTCAAAAAAAGAAATATAGAGAGATTTGCTGGACCTAACAAATATTTCCTTATTCTGTTGCTGAATGAGGACAACCAGTGGACATAGCAGCCAACCTGCCAAAACTCCATCTGGCAGAGTAGGCTGGAAAATCCCAAATATATCCAGCTGACAGATGGCGTTGTAGGTCACAGAGGGCATGTCTTCACTACCACTTTAATTCGACCTTAACGACGTTAGGTCGAATTAAAGGTGTACCTGTCTTCACATACATGCCCTTAAAGTCGATTTAAAGGGCCCTCAAGATCGATTTCGGAACTCCTGCCTAACGGGAGAAGTAAGGCTAAATTCGACATTACAAGCTCGACTGTGGGCTAGTGAAGAGGCATCAGAAGTTAAGCCTCCGACCTCCGAGCAGCCCCGCGAGGGGGGGGCTGTTCGGGGGGGGCTGTTCGGGCGGGGGGGGGTCCGCGGGGCTGCTGAGGGGGGGGGGGAAGCCCGCGCGGGGCTGCTTGAGGGATCGGCTCAGCTGTCTGGTCAATTTCACCAGGCAGCTGAGCCGATAGCCCCGCGCCGGCTCCCCCCCCCTCGGGCGGGGGGGGTCCAGCGGGGGGCTGTTTGGGAGGGGGGGCTGTTGGGCGGGCTGTTCGGGTGGGGGGGGTCCGCGGGGCTGCTGAGGGGGGGGGGAAGCCCGCGCGGGGCTGCTTGAGGGATCGGCTCAGCTGTCTGGTCAATTTCACCAGACAGCTGAGCCGATAGCGCCGCGCCGGCTCCCCCCCCCTCGGGCGGGGGGTCCAGCGGGGGGCTGTTTGGGCGGGGGGGCTGTTGGGGGGGCTGTTCGGGCGGGGGGGGTCCGCGGGGCTGCTGGGGGGGGGGGGGAAGCCCGTGCGGGGCTGCTTGAGGGATCGGCTCAGCTGTCTGGTCAATTTCACCAGGCAGCTGAGCCGATAGCCCAAGCAGCCGCGCGCTGGCTCCCCCACCCCCCCTCGGGTGGGTGGGTACGGCGAGGGGGGGGCTGTTCGGGCGGGGGGGTCCGTGGGGCTGCTTGGGCGGGGGGGGGGGGTCCAGCACGCATTGCACTGTGGGCTACCTACCCACAGTGCAATGCGGGCTATGTCGACCCCCTGCAAAAGTTCAAGGACAGACAGTGTTGACCACTGTCGACCTGCTGTCCTGGTGGGGACACACTGATTCGATTTTCTAAACTCGAGTTTAGAAAATCGAATTAAGGGAAATCGACCTAGACCTATAGTGAAGACATACCCTTAAGAGGATAACTTAAAGCACAGGGTGAGGAGACTGTGGTAAGTGAGCTGGCAAAGTAAAACTAGAATGTCAAGGTTTTGCTCCAGATTTCTATAGTATATGTGGGGATGTGTATATGAACCTTCATGTAAACATCAGAAGTCATTATGTGAACTTGCAAATTTGGTTATTCTGTAACAAACCAGTGACAAGCCAAACCAGATTGTTTTACACACCCTTCATATTAATTGGCAAGTTATTGGAATAAAAGCACTATTATTAGTCTAATACTATCATAGAGACTGATATAAATTGGTACAGATTCCCCCTCAATTTCAGTGACATACATTCCAGAAAAACTTGTATCCTTTTTGTGGGCCTCATATAAAATAAATAAATAAATGCAGTCCTCATGAAATGTGATCCATTGACAGAAATGCTGACCAATTTCCTCCATCTACTGAGTCAGTGCAACAAAGGCAACAAAATTATATTATCTCTCACCTGACCTTGCAACAGGGCCTGAGCTCAGATTGGAACTCCCTCCCCAACACACACACCAAATGTAGATGGAAAGTTCACCTTTCATGTTCATTAAAGCCATAACCTCTTTTGCCATGATTGCCTACAGAGATTCCATTTGTGAAAGTTTGTTGGGTTTTTTTGGTGTGTGTGTGTGGGGACTCTTGATAAACTATATCAGAAAGGAGTTTACACAGTGCCAAACAGCACCATATGTCTGACTCTGCAATCTTTTTTACTCACTGTATTGTCACTGGCTCTTTCTTTACTCCTTTGGAATAAAAAAATAAAAGTAGTAATATCTACTGAATACTCAAAACATGTATCATCCCTAAAATGTAGGGTGGAAGAGAGGTGGATTTTGGGAAAATATAATGCATTAAACTTCATAGAGCCTCAGAAAGCAGGTATATTTTAAAGTGATGAGATGCCCTTATTAAATTAACTAGTCTTAATATAAATTTTCTGCTTCTACTAAACCTGAAACAAAGTACAGAAATATATTAGTGAATGGACTGTTAGTATTTTTGACACATATGAGCATACCTTATTTTACATAATTATTATTTTTGTCTACAGGAGTGTTTACAACACTTTTTTCAGTATGGAAGTAACTGTCATAGCAGTTATATATAGCATAGACAAGTTACAGCAAGACTTTGTTTATAGGAGAACTTTCAGATCTTTGTGAGATAGAGGAGAAATTGATGCCTGTAAACAAATTAAACTATATTTTATTATTCGTGGCCACCTGTGGGTAATAATTTTAGAATTAGTGATTGCAGAATTGTTTGTACTTTTAGGGGACATCTGCATGATTTATATGTAGCTGTTGAGGGTGGGGGAAATGTAATAAACAGAGATATAATGTTTGTATTATATCTTTATTATGAATGAAAAGAAATAAAGTGTCCAATAACATCTGTAGCTGACTTTAGAGGATAAACTGTTCCAATGAACTCTGATAATCCCTATGGTGCTTGGTATGACAGATTGTAATGTGGGCACTACTATTAAATCATGTATAAATAATAGTGATGGGAGACTTCAAAATCAGTACTCATCCTAGTATAACAGAAGCTCAGTGTTGCCAACCAGGTAGTATTCTCTCCTCCTGTGGAACAGATCAGACTTCTGGGGGCACATTCTAGTTATCTGAAGTAGAAAGGTCTTTAGTGGTGGCAGCAGAGTTGGGGAAAAGATGTAGTATCCTCCTTTAGCTGAGCAGGTTCCTTGGAATTCTCTACTAGTTGCACTCATGGGCATACCCAATATCTCTCAAATCTCAGTGTACTCAGGAATTCAGAATGTGTGGTGTACATTAGCACAGACTCAAGTACTGGTAAAAACAGAGAGATGGATAGCCACTTTAGAGGCTACTGCATTCTACGACCCAGCTGCTGCTAATGGGAGAAGGTAGGCTGACCTGTTATCTGAATGAATTCTTCATCAGAAGGTGGGATTAGGCTGGCTAGCTCTTCTCAAAAAGCATTTTTAGAGGAAGGGCTCTCCTGAGACCTCTCAGAAGGCAACCTCCGGGGAGCCTTCCAAATCTCAAGAAAGAGAGTACAGTAAAGGTTCTCTCTATTTCATTTTTTTTCTAAATGTCGCTCATTTCTAATCACTTGAGTAGTAAAAGCTACTACTATAGAGTTGTCTAAGGGCTTCTCTCCACTCAAAATTTCACAGTTCATCTTAAGGGGCAATTGTAAACCAATTTAGTTAAATCAGTGTCAGGGGCCATGTGAATGTTCTTAGTTTGATTTAAAACAGATGTATTTAATTTTATTTAATATTAAATTACCTTAAATTGATTAAGAACAGATTTAAACAAAGCCAAAATAAGAGTCTGTACACACGGATTTGCACAGATTTAGCTAAATTGGTTTAAATGAACCAGTTTAACTAAACTGATGCAAATTTGTAAGTAGACAAGGTTTAAGACAAGAGGTACTTTTAGATGTGCAGTTAATCAACTATTAATTGGATAATTAAAGGGAACAAATGCTAGCATACTGCTCAAGAGATTAGTGTGGTAACCATAGAATTGCAGAAGCTAGAAACTGAAATAATGATGTGTGAAAAAGACAAAAATATAAAGATTAATTCTGACAGACACCAATAGGTTAGATTTCACAGGCAGGTTTGCTTTAATGAGAAGTCATGAAGAACTCTCTTTTGGTTACAGCAGTAATTTCAGTTCAGCTATTACTCATATGATGTGCAAAATATAACTAGCAGCAATGAGGTGCTTCTGTTCCTTCAGTTAATCTGAAGGGTCCCAGATCAGCAAAAATGCTGGAAAAAATGGAAAGACAGTTTTAAACTTTTCAGAAGCAGCAGAAGTGACACAGGAGATCCACCAAGGTTCCATGATGTTGCCACTTTTCTGAAGAAGATGTCCAATTTTTTTTTTGAAACTTTGAGATTAGAAACATTATTTCATTCCCAGAAAGATACCATGGATCATCTAGATCTATTATTTTTTTTACATTTTTCAAAAAAAAAATAATAGTATTCGATAATTCCAGTTTTCCCAAGTATTTCAGCTGGCATCACACACTATGGATTGTTTCATTAAAAAAAAAAAAGCTGTCATAATGCACATAAAATTGTCACTATCTCATAGCACTTTGCAAGAGGATATTGTCAAAATTCAGCCCATTGGGATTTGTAGGAAAAACAGACTCAGACACAGATTAGCAACATAGATTGATTTTGAGAACAGATAAACTATAGTAGGAAAACCTTTTCATGTGCCATGCACAAAATAAAATTATTTTAGCCTCACTACAGTGAATTCCTGCAAGAGCAGAAGTGACAAAGTCAGTGAGTACTACAGAAGTTGAAGAATGCTGATGTCCAACCAGATCACAAACACTGTGAGGCTGAACTTTATAGTGAACAAAATATGGCAGACTAAACCACCCACAGTCATCTGTAAAACAAACAAAAAAATGACAAGGCACTGAAAGGAGACAGCAAGCATATTATTTTGCATAGCAATAATGAGACCTGGTAGGGTGAAAATGTCAGATTATTTTTATTTAAGAGGGAACTGTGTTACTGTGGTGACAGGCAAACTTCTATTTGCCAACAGTAACCACACAATGGTATTGAGATACCTACAATACATAATAACTGCAGTATCAGAAATAACTGCAATATCTCAGGACCATTGTTAGTAACATTTGTGCTGTGGTAGCATCTGAAGCCCCTAATTTAGGAGTGGTGCTCTATTATGCTGGCATTACAGACCACAGTATTGTCATCAGTCTAAGATGTCAGAATGCCCAGTATTCTTCAAGAAATAATTTGTTAGAATAAACCTAGAACTAAGCATGGTGGAAAAAGTGGAAGGATATTAATTATAGAAGTCTGAATATGTGGGAATGCTGTGTGCTCTGCACATGTGATCTTTAGAGTTAGGGAAATAAGCCATTAGTAACCTCACAAAATTGATTTTACCTAACTTTGTGGAGTAAATAAGCAGTTTCATTTTTGGACTGCAGTCTCCAGATATCCCAAAGTTTCTATTCAATGAAGTACCTTTAAAAGTTCTGCAGCACTGGAGACTATCTAGCAGAGACTCTCATACAAAATTCAAATATCTAACCAAGAGAACTCCTGCACAAAGTGCAGTTTTACTTTTAGAATCAAAGAGTTGGAGTTTCAGTTGTTAGACACATGAGGATCTTTCAGGATTTTTAAAATGTTTAGCTTCTTTTTTAATGATGGAGCTCACATGAAATCAGCATGATCTATGCTTTGTGACTTTAAAATTAAAGGAATGAGTTGGAGAATCTAACAGATGTTTGGTTCACCACTGTTACATTTGAGACAAAAAAGGATTTTTTTTTAACCACAAAAAAAGGATAGCTGTAAGTGGAATTTTTTTAAAAAAAATACAGCTGTGGTTATTTGTATATCCAGAAACTGTGAAGTGTCTTTCAGAACTTTAAGTTCTGCGCACTATCTTAATCTGAGAGCAACAAGCCTTCAATGGAGGATACCATCAGGGAGATCATAGCTACTTTGAGATGCTCTCTTCTCATCACTTTGATCATTCCTGAATTTAGTTTCAAGCCAGTTGCTCATGTCTGCTAGGACAATGTACAGTTGAGAGACAGTGCTGTTTTTTTTTCTGATGTGAAATGATGTAACGCTAAGTGTTTTAGAAAAACAGAAGGTGGATACTTGGGGACAGAACCAAAAATCCCCAAAGTGATTGTGAGTGCTAGTTCCAGGAAGCAAGTGATGTGTTATAAACGCTCTATTACCCCAGTGTACATATGAATGAATGTTACTGAAGTCAGTGCAGTTATTCCATATTTACACCCAACTAAAATCAGATTTAGTCTGATGACCTATAAACATCATTTCCCCCCAATACTAATAGGGAGATACCTGTCAGCATTAGTGCAGGGATGGAATTTTATGAATTCAGAACTTTAAATCCTATGCAAGTCAACACAGAATAACTACACAATGTATCCTGTCTAGCAAAGGTTTGCATTATATCTAGCAGAGACATGTTTTAATCAGCTTAACTTTTATTTACATTGATTTTCTCTATTTCCTTTCTCCAACAAACCTTGATTTAAGGTAATTGGAATTGGTGGTTGCATTCAGGAAAATCACTGGTTCCTGTAGAAAGAAATTGGAAGCGTGACACAGAAAAATCTTGAGTGAGACCAGACTGCAGAGTCTAAGTTTTTGAATATTGTCAGATTTCCCTTGTGAATCTAGGGACAATTCAAGGCAGAGTGTCCCACTCTATATATGACCCAGCAGTCCTCATCCTCGAAGGAAACCTGCAAAACACTTTCAAAAGATGAGCCTGGGAGCTTAAATTCATTACTCTGCTAGGAACCAAGGCCTTTCTACACTACAGAGTTTTGTCGACAAAAGTCAACATTTGTTGACAAAACAGTGGAGGTGTTTTCTCCTTCCACCAACAAAACTGTCCTGCTTTGCCATCAGAATAAAACCACCTTGACGAGAAGCCTAGAGTGTTTTACAATAAAGTTAGAACAACAAAGTGTCAGTGTATACACTGCACTTGGTTATGTGACTGTAAATGAACTCCAAAAGGTGTCCCTCAGTGCCCATCCTGACCACTCTAGTCAGCAGTTCAAACTCTGCTGCCCTGCACCCAGGTACACAGGCATCTGTCCTTCCCCTTCATGTTTGCTTGACATCAAGAACTCACAGTGAGTCTTCCCAGCTGACCACGCAGCAAATGCTCTCCATTTGGAGCACGCCAGACTTGTTGGATCTGCTGTCTCTGTGGAGAGAGGGGCTGTGCAGTCCCAGCTCCATGCTAGCCATAGGAACTACAGTCAGATTTCTTGTGGCATGTTGGACAAGGGCTTTGAATAGGATACATATAAGTGCCATACAATGATAAAGAATTTGAGGCAAACATACCAGAAGACCAGGGAGTCAAACCATCACTCTGGTGCTGCACCAAAGACCTGCCACTTCTATAAGGAGCTGGATGATATCCTCAGTGGCAACTCCATCACCACTACCAAGAGCCCTGTGGACACTTCAGTGGGGCTGGTGGCAGTGGACTCAACCCCGATGATGAAGTTGTGGATGAGGAAGTGGAGTTGGAGGATGAGATGGAACAGATGACTCCAAGACTTCTTCTCAACCCTGGAGGATTCGAGACAGTCCCAGCACTCCATCTCTCGTGTGCATGGTGCAAGAGAGGGAGCTCAAGTAAGTGATCTTTTTGAGTTGATGCTGCTCAATTACATAAGGTAGATCTGGCCTTTGCTTTGTTATATGCTAGAAGTGGGTTAAGGGATAGAAATGTACAAGACTTACTGTGTTTCCATGTGCTTCACATTCCCTTGTGCAGCTATACAGTGGGGCAGAACAGGGTGTTAATGCACATTGAGATTTCATGGGAATCCTCCAGAGAGATCTCTAGGAAACTTTCCTAGTGGTGTTCGCCAATCCTCTGCCAGGAGGTTCTTTGTTCAGTTTCAATGTCTTTCAATTCACTTTAGTGGTCCACCATTGTCTTTCCCTGGGTTGTACAGTGCTAGGTGTTAGTTTCATTTAAACAGCTAGCCCGGGAGGTGTCCCTCCCTCCCTGATAACTTCTCCACACAATGTAAGATGATGCTGTAGTTGAATCCTAATTACAATATTCTATACATATATAAATGCACATATTCATAACCATAACCCTTATACATATATCCTAATAAGCAATAAGTTTAGAAAATGAAATGCTTTCATAAAAAAACTTACCTGACATTTATACATAATAACATTGTATACAACCAGTTGTTTAAATTGCTTATTTTTGGGGGTTCATGCCCCCTTTTATTTCTTTGTGGTGTCTGGTCCCTGATTGCAGCAAATTATGAACACTAATCCTGACCAAGTTACACTGGCTGCCACTGACTGTATTAATTTGAACACCTTCTGACCTGGTCTTTCTGTAAATCTTCTACTGTCAAGTAAGGTCATCTGACTTTACTTGTCAAACATCTGAAATTACTTGTCTGTAAAGCATTTTGAAAATAAGTTGTGTATCAACAACAATCATGCCACCCTACGCAACTGTTGCAGTCATTTAGCAATTTCTTTCTGAGAGTCTAACCCAGAGGTGTCAAGGATTCTTCCTCTCTTGAAATCAAAGGTGAACACTCTTTCCTTTGCTTTCATTGCAGATTTTATTAAGTTATATTTAGTAAACTTCCTTGAACAGTCCTAGCATGATATGTCGATGATATTTTTATACAAAAACATGTATAGTGTTGTAGCGACGTCGTCACTCACCCCGGCGGCGCCCCCGTCTGGTCGTCTGGGGAATCAGCTCTTCTGACCCTGGAGCGCCCTCTACCGGCCGGCGTTCGCCTCCTCTCAATGGCCCCGTGTCCCTCCCGGACCCCAGCGCCCTTTAGTTGAGGGTGCTGCACCCCTGCAGAACCCCCTCAAGTCTAGGGGTCCCCTCCCCGGGGAACCCTCCACCCACTATCCCCAACTCGCCTCAGACCGAGCCACTGCTAGTCACCACTTGCCTCTGCTCACTGAGGCCAACTACAGTCTCTTGGCCGCTCATCACAGGCAAGAAGGGTTTGGCCTGCTGCTCCTCCCAAGCCCAGGGCTGCCCCCTTGCAACCCCAGTACCCCGTGGGATGGGCCTGCGCTAGGCTAGGCAACCTGGGGACCTCTCCCTAGAGCTTCTCAGCTCCCTGGCTCCCAGGTGCCTTGCCCTTGCCCTTGCCCTCGCCCTCGCCCTCGCCCTGTTCCAGTCCCAGTCCCAGTCCCAGTCCCCTACGTGTGGCTCCCTGCAGCTAGGCCCAGTCTTCCTCTCTGAATACAGAGGGAGACTGTCCGCCTGTCAGGCCCTTGCCTCTCAGCCTTTTATACAGGCCTGTGTTTGGGGCATGGCCTCTCAGCTGAGCCTGCTTCCCCATCAGCCTGGGGATTAGCAGGCTCCCAGCCATAACCCCTGTCCTGGGCTTCTACAAGCCCCTTCCCGGGGCTACCCCAGTCCTCTTTTAGGGGGGGAGAGTGGGTGGTCACCCCGGTACAAGTGTAAAATATTTTTTACCCGAGTGATTTCAGAATTATTTTCTTGATAAAACTCAGAGCCTTAATTTATCATTTTAACAGATATGAGCAGTTTTCGTTAGACATTTTCAAGGCCAGCAATGGACTTGATAACACCTTTAAAGAAATGACAAGGGCTCTGCCCTTTTCTTTTACAGTTATGCTCTTGTTATTTCCTGAGTATCAAACCAGACTACAAAAAGATGTTATTAAAGAAATATAAGAGCAAAGAACAATATGTACATAAAATGTACTTGGCATGTACTTTACACATTGTTTTACAACTTTCAAGCACTGTACAAACATTAGATAATTAATCCTCAGCACACTACTGTGAGGGATAAGAGCACCGCATTTACTGTATCAATAAATGGAAAAAGAAAATCTGTTCATTCAATTGACATTCTGAAACATTTTGTTTTTTGAAGGCATTGTTAATTTTAGGATCTATATAGACTGTTTTTAATGGGCAGGGATTTATTTAATGAACTCTACTTGTCCTGGTCAGACTTTTGAAATATTTAGGCACCAAGTGGGATTTTCAAAAGGATCTGGATGTCTGAAATGCATTTACTTCAATGGGTTTTAGGTGCTTATCAGCTTTGAAAATCGCATTCGGTGCCTATCTTTAAAAATCTGCCTCCTATACATAGGTTTACCATTTCCTTCCTAGTGACTCACAGACTAATGCACTTTTTAGACCTTAGTTTCTACTGTGCTGATGACACATCATACAGTCCCGTTCCTCTAAAAATTATGGTCACTCACTAGTTGTGATATTTCTTCCCAGGCGATACTCATGCTTTCAGTATCTTATGTCACTTTCCTCATTTTCTTTTTCCTCTTTGGGGCCCAATTCAGTGCTTGCTTAACATGTGTCCAGTATTCTATATGGTGTACAAGTACCAACCTAAGCCTTCATTCTTTGATAATATTTTCTAATGTGTGATCTCTGTCAGCTCCCCAACTCTGGTATTTGTTATTCTGTATATCCATAAAATGTGTAATATCTTCCTCAGCCATCTGTGATGGGCAGCTTCCATTCTCTTTTTTGTTAGCCATGGTGATTGTCCAAGTCTCTGCCTCACACAGTAGCATGCTAAGTGCAATCACATGGTATATTCTGACCTCTAGCTTGCTGTTTAAAGCTCCATTTTACAAGATGTTGTTCATTCTTTCAAAAGCAGGGCTTGCTTTTCCTAATCTTGTATGGATATCTTTATTGAAGCCACCTTCAAACTTCACAATTCTCAGATAGCAGAGCTCTTCTAGAACATAAGAATAGCTGTAATGGGTCAGGTCCATCCAGCCCAGTCTCTCGTCTACTGACAGTGGCCAATGACAGCTTCCCCAGAGTGAGTGAACCTAATAGGTAATGATCAAGTGATCTTTCTTCTGCCATCCATCACGACCCTCTCACAAGCAAATGCAAGGGACACCATTCCTTACCCATCCTAGTGAATAGCCATTAATGGACTTAACTTCCATGAATTTATCCAGTTTTCTTTTAAACCATGTTTTAGTCCTAGCCTTCACAACCTCCTCAGACAAGGAGTTCCACAGGTTGACTGTGTGGTGTGTGAAGAAGAACTTCCTTTTATTCATTTTAAACCTGCTTCCCATTAATTTCATTTGATGGCCCCTAGTTCTTATATTATGGGAACAAGTAAATAACTTTTCCTTATTCACTTTCTCCACACGACTCATAATTTTATATACATCTATCATATCCCTCATTAGTCTCCTCTTTTCCAAGCTGAAAAAGTCTTAGCTTCTTTAATCTCTCCTCATATGAGACCAGTTCCAAACCCCTAATCATTTTAGTTGCCCTTCTCTTAACCTTTTCTAATGCCAGTATATCTTTTTTGAGATGAGGAGACCACATCTGAATGAAATATTCATGTGGGCACATCATGGATTTATATAAGGGCAATAAGATAGAGAATAAGACAGAGAGTATCTCTTTTTTAATGATTACTAACATCCTGTTTGCTTTTTTGACTGCCACGTGGGTGTCTTTAGAGAACTACCACAAGGACTCCAATATCTTTTTCCAGATTAGTTGTAGCTAATTTTTTAGCCCCCACTATATAGTATGTATAGTTGGGGTTATTTTTTTTCAATGTGCATTACTTTACATTTATCCACATTAAATTTCATTTGTCATTTTGTTGCCTGTAGAGGTGCGACGACTCCCCCTTGCGGCACCCCCTGCTGGTTATCTGGGAATTAGCTCTTTCCAGTGCGGAGCGCATTCTTCAGGCTGGTGTTTTGCTGCCCACTGTCCCTGTGTCCCTCCCAGACCCCAGTGCCCCTTTCCCTGTGGTCCTGTGCCTGGCAGTGCCCCCACAGATCTCTGGGTCTCCCCTCCTCTCGGAATCCCCAATGCTCTAATCCTCACCTTGCCTCAGTCTGGGCTACTGCCAGCCCCCGTTCCCTGGGGCAGACTGCAATGTAAGAGCCAGTCATCACAGGCAAGCAGTGTTTTTTGACCTGCTGCCTTTCCCTGCAACCCAGTACTTCCAGGGGCCATGTACAAGGTCCTGCAGCCTGAGGAGTTGCTGGAACTGGAGCTCCCTAGCACCTCTGGCCTTTCCCCAGGCCTGCTTTAGTCCAGTACCCTTAGGCTTCCAAGGCAGCTAGGTCTACCAGCTCCTCAGCTAGATGTCCCAGTAGAACCTGGCCTGTGAAGAAAGTCAAATATGCTACCCAGACCCTGCCCCCCTCAACGAGTCCCTATATGCCTATTTTCCCCATAGTGGACAACAGAGTTATTTGCAAGTTTGGATAGAGTCCTAATTGGGAAGAGTGCAGGGAGATCACTCTTTTAGGACTTTGGCCCAAAAGCCTCGGGAACATTTTGACACACCTGTCCCACTACTGTGGGAGTTAAGCACTATTCTATAAACAGTCCCCTCTTGGGGAACCCTCAATCCCAACTATGGGATAGCCCATTATTCCTCAGTGTTTGGTGACCTTCCTGAGCCAATGGACCCCGAGCTTTCAAAGTTGAGTGCCTCCACCTAGAAGATGGGTCCATAAACTAAAGCATGGACTCTGTGACATTGCAAGTTATAGTTGCAGTGAATCAAGAACCAACAGATCATGATAGACATTTCATTCTTGGGGAAAGAAGTTAAAAGACAGGAAAAAGATAGAGCTGGTTAGTTTTGTCAAATTAAAATATTTTTTGAATTATGTCAATTTTAATTTTAATGACATTTAATGATATTTTCAATAGGAGAGTCAAAATGTTTCATTTTATTTTGGATTTTACATTTAAAATTAAACAGAATATATATATCAAAATAAGTATTTTAAGCATCAAAATAAAACATGTTGATAGTCCTAAATCATTAGTAGGGAAGTGGATTTTTTGCCTCTTTGGAAATTGATATTTCAAGAATGAAAGTTTATTTGAAATGCCAGTGTTTCCCAGAGAATAGGAATTGTGGTTCCTGAGCAACTCTTGAAAGGAATAAAAGGAACAGAAAGGAAATTGTGGATGTCAAGTAAATGAGAAACCAATACATTCCGCAGCAATAATTAAACACTTTCTCCCTCAAAAGCCCAGTAAAAAAAAAAAAAAACATAATCCCACCTCTCTGCCAGAAGCATCCCCACAAACAGTTGATTTCTGGACTTGACACCCAAAAACAGAATGTTGGACCTTTTAGGAAGCCCTGGCTGGTCTCTGATTTCTAGTGCAGCGGAGGCCTACCAGGCACTGCTGGTGTTCAGTCCTTTCTGGCAAGGCAGAGTCTTTGGGCTCACTCTCTCCTTTGTGCAGCATGATTTCCTGGCCAGACTCAAGGACCACTGGGTCCTGGTGCAGGGATGGCCTACCGGAATCAGCTGTCAAGCATTACATGCAGGCTGAGATACAAAATGGCAGCTTAGGTCCTTTGCAGCAGAGAACAGCTCAGAAACTGTATATCCTCGTGTTACTATAACCTGATCCCTGCAGTCAACTCTCTACAAGCACGGTCCCTGATCAGCTCCCATTGTCTAGGTAGTCCCATCCTCATGCTGCCTATCCAATATCTAGAGCTGATTGTTCCACTTATCAATTCGACTGCTCACTCAGCCTCCATAAGTTGTTTGGCTCTCAAACGGACTATACAGCTAGTCTAAGTTTCAATTTCCTCAGTCTCTGTGCTGCTGTCTGAGAGCTGCTTTTATCAAGCCCCCAAACCAGCAAAGTGACTACATAAACATCAACACAGCTAATAGTTAGAGGTAACAGCAGAGAGAGAATGGTCCTAATAAGAGAGTCTGCCTGAGGGGGGGTACCAGAGGTGAAGGAGTGCTGGGGAAGGGGCAGGCTGAGCTGTGGAGCTCAGACCTGGTGACCTCCCAGGCTGGAGGCCTAATAGCCAGGCCTAAAAAGGTACTGGGGGTTAGGCAAAGGCAGCTGGCCCAAGACCCCCTTGCCTGTGATGACTGGCTCTTACACTGCAGTCTGCCCTCAGGGAGTGGGGGCTTGATGATGACTGGCAGTAGCCCAGACTGAGGCAAGATGGGGCTTAGGGGGTTGGATGTTCCCCAGGGAGTGGAAACACAGACCATGTGGGGGAACTTCCAGAGAGCAGCACCCAGGTAAAAGGACACCGGTGTCCAGTGAGGGACACGAGGCCAGTGGACAGCAAAGCACCAGCCTGCAGAGGGCATGCTGCGTTGGAAAATGTGTTGGGTTTATCAGATCTTCCAGGGGTTACTGTTAAAGAACAATGAACCCTTTGTCAGTTTTCACTGGGTGGTTTTTAGGGTCTTGGGTCAAATTCTAACACTGTCCTGATTTTCAAAGCTTTCCATAGACATGGGCATAATTATCTTACAGGATGCCTCTGTTCTTTTGCTCAAGGAATCTTTCCCCGATGACTTGTGCATCCTGTGCAATGCAAGGGATAGCTACAGTCCATATGTTAAGGAGTGCACAACTGCTCCCTCTTTGCCTCAATATCTCATCTTGACCTCTTTCACATACAGGCCTGCAGTGCTGACTGAATGGGATAGGAAACAGGTTCTTCTAAGCAAAGTGACAGTGTATCTCACATACATCTGTGCATTATAGTCCCCTTCAGAGGACTACAAACATAATTTAACTATGTTTAGAAGTTCCAACTACTGTAAAATGCAATTAAAGTAAATACAATTCCATGACAGTATTAACAACCTCTCTCATATGTAGTCAGCTCTGTATGCTCCGACAAAGTGTCCAGAGATTGAACCAAGGTGACTTTTTTAAAAGATATTTGATAAGTCATCTTGCTTTTAGTCAAATATTGAATCCCTTTTCATCTCTTTGTTAGATTTTACAAGATCTAAGCAAAACTCTGGAATTTTTTTTTTTAATATTTTTTTTCAAATCTCTCCCCATCCATTAGAAACTAAATCCCAGTTGCTTAAGAAACCAAGATGTAAGTGACTCATTCTAGTGTTATCACACTGACAGTCTTCAGCTCACAGTTAGGAGTTCTTTGATTCTGGAGGCTCCTATTGTATTATTGATCAAAGGTATTCAGACATCAAGGTAAGACCATGGGAGATTTACTTCTGAAGTGTTTTGCTAACCTTCTATTACTCAGGCAAAATTAGTTTCAGCAGTTTAAGACTCCAATTTTCATTTCTCTTAAATAAAGTGTTCAATGAATACAAATAGAAATGCATGTTTAGGTATTATAGTGTTACATTTGTATATGCAGTCTTATTTCTTTAGGTCTCTGTTGAGCCTGTGGGCTCAGCCTGGTGTAAGGGTGATGTGCAGCTAGGCCACCCTAGGCGGGAGACCATAAAAGGAATTCTAACTCACTCTTGACCATGTCTTCCTCCAACTTCCAAGACATCTGGTGCATTGCACTCAGTGTTGAATAGCCTTCTCAGATATGCACAGTTGTGAGTGAGTAGGCTCAGCAATTGAGAGGTTAGAGCAATTGAGAGGTTAAATGTGGCAATTGAGAGGTTAGAGCAATTGGGAAAGATTGAGATTATTAATCATAAGAAAAGAGAACGAAATACACTCTGTGGTTGGAAGGAACCATACACAATTCAGGAGTACAGAAATGAAAAATTAAGGGGATGAAGCGATAGATACCCCACTAATCAAGGACATCTTTCCTCAGACAGTTCAGTCTATCTACAGTATTGGGGTCTTTCTGGTCAATTTGATACAAGTGCATGCCCACATAACTGTTGTCCATGGTTATCCACACATTCATGGCCTTCAGACTGGATTAGCAGACATAACTAAAAAAATCCACCTTGTTCAAAATGCTGTAGTTTCATTGCTCATGTTGCCAGGACCCATTGCCCCAGTACTCCCTATCTATATGCAATGCAGGGAAAAGAGATATTGGTTGCAAAGCTCTTTGTAATGTATCTGTCCTGGGAGAGACCTACCTATCTGAGAAATGACCTAGCCCTCTACAACCACAGCCCTCCCCCCCGAGAGATCCATTCACCAGAACCATGGAATTATCTACCAAAAAAGCACGGGTATGAGGGCAGTTGAGGTGAGGAGGAAGAGGCATCTTACAAAACAGAATGACCAATGCAGAACTGCTGCTGGACCAATCCAGTCCCTTATCAGGTTAAGATTAAATATTTTTTGGCCCTATGCTCTATGGAAATTGACCTTCATTAAACTAGACAGAGCGTGTGGTACACAAAACAATCACAACCCTACACAAAACATGAATGTGCTTCACTGCCTTACAACTTGGAACAGAAGTTCTCAACTTGGGGACATGATCCCTAGGACATCCCTGAACATTTCCTTTCCTTCTGGCTGACAGGAGTGTTGTGAGGATATATTGATGTAGTGAGGATCCTACATTGAAAGACTATGAGGTGGTCCGATACTGTGGTAATGGGGGAAGAAGCTAGTAATACACCGAAATTAACAGAAAAAAAAATGTATAAAAGTTACATCCCAGCTAGGAAATCTTGTTTTTAAAAAAAGTCCTTTAGATTATGTGACTATACATAATCAAGACTATACCATAACTATGTTTATTTTTTTATGAAAAAGGCTCAATTCACTTGTGTCACAGAAATCAGAGCATCAGTAAACATACTTACTAGTAAAGATATAATTGGAAACACCCACATTGGAGTGTGAGATCTATGAAGCAAATCTTCTCTAACATTTGTATCTTGTATGACACAAGATACAGATGCTCCTTTACAAACACAGACAATCATCCAAATATGTTGTATGGGGGGGCCTCATTTTTAGTTTTGTTTTGTGGACAAATGCATACATTCTGTGGGACTTCGGTCATAAATGATAGGATAGCCATTTAGAAAGGTGGTTCAAAAGAAAGAGCAGATGCCTCAGTACCAACCATCAGAGTAGGGATGACAGAGAAACAATAATTCCATTTTGAAAAACACTGATCTTTCAAAATCTGTTTAATCCAATGCAGAACATAAATTAGATCTTTAGAAATGTTGTGAACATGAGAAATAAAGACCCACTCTGCAGTAGGCAATAGCCCAGCAGTTAGGGTACATTCATGGAATGTGAGCAACATTCAGAGAAAGGACTCAAAACTTGGTCTCCCACATACCAGGTGAGTACCCTAGCCAGGCTCCTGGGGGGTACTTTGCTGTGTAAAAACATAAGAAAAAATTCCCAGGCAGTTCTACACCAGATGACAATAACATTTGATGTATTCCAGGAACATCTAGTCAGCAATGAGACTTGTTATGCAAGTTATGGAGCTTGCTCCTGGAGTAAAAGAATGTCCACTTGCTTGTGAACATCTGTGTGCTTCTGAGGCTGGAAGCAGATGTACTCTTTCATAAACAATGCATTGGTTTAGGCTTGGCACACATCTGGGTGGTCCCAGCCTTGTGCAGCTGATTCTGGGCACACTTGTCCAAGAATGTTAGTCAGATGTAGGGTGCATGAACTCCAACTCTTCTCCATCCAAACCCTCATTGCTGGTCTGGATCTTAGGCACAGGCTAGACAGACAATTTCAGACTCCCATCCTCTATCTATTTGGTGCTGTCTACAGGAGCTGCTTCTTTCAAACCACCGAATGGCAAGAGAGTTACAATCCCATTAGAGTAATATATTAGTATGCTGATGCATGATTTATACTCATCACCATGAATATACAATTTAAAGTGACTGGGTGAAAAAAAAGTATGCCCAGAATTTTCAAAAGTGACTAGATAATTCTGACTTTCCATATTGAATGACCATCTCGACAACTTTAAAGGGAAACAGATTTTTAGAGTGCTGATCCCCCATCCTCAAAATAGAACCCCAAAAGTATCTCAGGTTGAGGTTAACACCACAGAACTAAGATACTCAAAATAAATAGTAATTTCTAAATGTGTACATGTTATGTCACTTTCAAAACTGGACAAAGCATTGGTCTGCTGTGAAAACAGTAAGGCACTCCCCAAATATTCTTGTATATGAACACATACATCTATGAAATTAAACAAGTACAATGACACCATAAGCTGAAGAACTGCGAACTCGAACTTAAAGGTTGCAACTCAGCAACAAAAGGTTCAACATGAGCACCATAAAAGAAGCAGGAAAATAAATACTAATAGATTTTGAACCAGCTACAGAAAACCAGTCCAAATAGCAAGAAGCCTGGTTACTGTGCTATGTGCACTAGTCCAATTGTGAAGTCAGAAGAGCATGTTTTAATATTCAGGTAGAAACAGCTAAGTATACATGAATGAGGTCAATAATTAACAAAAAATAAAGAATCAGTGTGAGATAAAAACAGTGTTAAGAAAGAAAAACCCACCTTAGTTCTTGGTTGGCTACATGGATAACAAAGACACTGACCTGATATCTAGGAATTATTGAATGTGTACTCCAGATAATCTTGATACATCTTCAATTATGTTCATATTTGATGTGAGAAAAGCAGACATCCAGATGGAGACCGATATAAGATACTTAAACATAATTATAGATCTTGCTCAAAAATAATGAAAAGCAACCAAAGATTTGAATTGCTTAAGCATTGCTACAGTAATAAAAACCATGTAACTCAATCAGGAGCCCAGAAAGTAGATGTAAGGCAAAGACTAGCCTTCTTGCTCCTAGTCATATTTACAATGGAAGATGCTCTGAGGAAGAATATAATACTTGCCAAATATTAAAGTTGTAAAAATGTTTAATGTTATATTTCAGTCAAATTGTACTGCCTTAGTCACATCAGTTTCAATAACGCTACTTAACTAAAGTGAGATTATTTGGTCCATTATTTCTTAATTTGTTGGTTAGATTCCTTTAAAAATAGTTTATGGTCATCTTAATTACTGTTACATATTAATTTCCTTTTTTAGAAATGTATCTCTTTGACTTAGTGTACATTGAAATTAAATGATCATTAAAAATGTTTTCTCTTCATGAAAAACTAATTAATTATGCTAATTCTGGTTTCCACAGTGAGAGGTTGCTAATGGATTATTACTCTGAGGAGGGCTGACCTTGGTGGGAAAATGAGGGCTGAAGAATTAATGAAAAATTATAGGAATTGTACAAATTGTTTTGAACCATTTATGGTTAACGTTGCTGTAAGTAGCTTGGAAGACTTAAGTTAGTTTTCACATTAGATTATTTTAATCACACACACATATGTTTTCTTCAATAATCAAGTTATATTGCCAATGCCACGAGTCCCCCTTCCCTAGATGTGTTTAGCACCCTTTCTTGTCCTATGCTAAAATAAAATGAAAGCAGGTTGCTTTCCTATAAAAAATTAAGAAATTTAAGACTTCCGTATTCTTAAAATATATTTACTTTTTCCTTTCCTTTGGTTAATTCAGTGGTTCAATGTGCCCTGTACATTCAGAAAGACAGAATACGGTCTGTATAAGAGGAATCTATTTCATATAGTACCAGGGGTATTCTCTGTATGTGCACACATTTATTGGATTGGATGACAAGAGAAGATTTCTAGACCCTTAGGCTGTAAACTGTTCAGGAACACAATATTTCCACACTCTTACTCAGTGAAATCAACTATTCTCACAATTAGTCCTATTCATTTCAATGGAATCCAACTTTGAGCAAGGATGAGCAAGGATGAGCAAGGATGAGCAAGTGAGCAAGGATTGGGGCTTTCATGAATATTCATGAACATAAGAATATTTTTAATTGACTCTATCTCAAGATGCTTGCTTAAATCTATTGAAAACAGTGGCATTTTGTATGTAGAGGAAGGAACATCCTGTAGTAAATAAGAAACTACAGTACAGTATTTTTTGAATGTTACAGCTGAATGTCACATCATTTCATAGAGGTTTATACATTAATAAGTTATGGACAATCTTTGATTTGATATACTGGTAATAGTTCTGTATACATGTTGCTGAACCTAATATGAACTGCTTCCAAAAAAGGAAAACTTTCACATTGTTTGTTTTACTCATTCCTGTGACAATTCTCTCGCTTCCATTCACTATGCTCCCCTCTGCAGGCCTTTTGTTTCAGCAGTGTATTCAATTTTATACAATGGCACCTGTTTATCCATGACAATAAATGTTATTAATTTCACATAACACATTTTGTACTATGAAGAAGGTATTGCCAAATGGCTGGAGCTATAATCATATGCTTAATACCAAAATGATTTATTACTTTTGAATACCATAAAGAAGGATCCATTTTCAAATATTCTGAACACTTTAGACTTCATCATTCATTTTGCCTTCTCATGCAGTGTTGACACTATGTTATTATCTAAGAGAGATCTTTTACAAATCCAAAAATAAGTTCTAACTCAGGGAAATGACTGACTCCCACCCTATATTTCAAGCATTATAGAATTGCTTTCATGATGTTGATATACTATGGTAAAGTCCTTTAAAATTAATTCCAGTTCAATGAATCCCTTAAAATATATACACAGCTCAACCTATTTTATTCCTCTGCAGCTGAATCCTGCTGCTGTTATCCAAGCGAAACTCCCAGTGACTGTATCCCATGGACTTCAAGTTTTGGCCAGGTGGGAATTGTAATGAAAGCTACCTTATTGTTTATGGAAGCAACTTGGTCCAATATGTAGGGTACCAGTCTCTGCATCTTCCAATTCAGTGTTAAGGTGCCAATTCAGCAAAGTCCTTTTGCCACATTTGAATGTGTAAAATTACTTCAATAGGCCATAAGTACGTGTACCATTTAACAATGTTATGTGTGTATCAATGGGACATAGGCACATGTTGAAGTACTTTGTTCAGTTAGGATCATTATTCTCAGCTCTACTAGCTGCTGTTTGACCTTTAGCAAGTTGTTCAACTTCTCAGCGACTTCATTTCTCTCCATAAAAAATGGGGACAGTAATGTTTAGAAAGTGCATTACAAAGGTTTAAATGAAAAGCACTGTCCAGATTTTCATAGACCAAATTATGACTGGGACTGAAGGTGTGCTAGGTGTTTTAGAAAATAACTTCAAGGTTCCACACACCCAGGAAGAAGGCAATAATAATCTAGCTGTAGGTACAGGAGGAAGGATGGAGGTGGTGGGGAAAGGCTGACCAGCCAATGCTGCCTGCAGTGTTTACTGCTCCAGACATAGTGTGTTCTTAGTAAGTAGGTGATAGAGCATGCCTCCATGCATCACATTGCCAGGCCCAGATAGGACACCCCTTTTTCACTTTTTTAGGTTGCAGCGTATCCCATGGGTCACCATGCTTTCCATAGAACCAAGGAGACATTACACCTTACTAAAACTCTGTCTCTTGAGACCACCATTTGAATAGTGCACTTCCTCCCCTATTTTCTTGCATACCTGTGCTCCCTAAAAGAGGGCTTTAGAGTCATAGAATTTCAGAGTTGGAAGGGACCTCAGAAGATCATCTAGTCCCGCTCACTGCACGATCTTATTTTTGCCCCATATCCCTATAGTGGCCCTCAAGAATTGAACTCATAACCCTGAAATTAGCAAACCAATGCTCAAACCACTGAACTATCCCAACCCCCTATAGTCATCATCCTATATCCTCAATGACATGAAGAACCCACTGATTTTTTTAAATTTAGATTCCATACTGAGACTGAGCATTAATTTGGTGGCATAATATTGCATAATTTCTCATTATCTGTTTGAGCTTTGGCAAATTTTATGAAAGCAGATTTAGAGAGATGAAAATGATTTTCTGACTTCCTGCTGATGCAATTCAGCTTTAAAATATATTTGCATGCAATCACAAAATAAAACCTAACTAATTTAGCCAAAAAACAAAAGTATTGTATTCAAGACAGCCTAGCCGATAACAATCAAATACAACTTCATTTAAATTTACACCAATATAGTTTTATTGCAGATAGAGCTAAATATAGCTCAAAAATTGTATACAAAAATATTACATCACTTACTGTTTTGTCCACAGATTGCAACTTCACCATTAAATTACATTTTTTATAACTTGCTCAAAGTCCTCGTACATGCTCATTTATATGCACTTGAAATAATCAGATGCTACATGTTCAACCTCCAAACTACAACCAAACAGGAAAGAGTCAGTTTAAATTGAGATACTCTGTTTGATTAGCAACAGCATCCACTATCAGATTCTGTTTTGATTTCAAGTGTTGCATAGTGGCATTCAACAGTTTTTTTGCAGATGAAAGGGTAGTATCATATTCTGAAGTATAGAATTCAGAACTCCTGAAGGAATTAGTCAAATAATTACAAGTTCAGAACCCAGTCCTCAGAAAAATGATGGTCCAGACTGTAATGAACATCCAGTGGAATACTGTGCAAAGGTTAATGCTGGATTTTGGCATCAGGTACAGAGTCCACAGAAAGTGCACAGAGATCTTTGTTGAGGAGTGGGGCCGGATTTTTGACTTTGAGGATATTGACTTTGAGGATCTACCACCTTTACATCAATGAAAGGTGGTCACTACAATCTTGTAATAGAGTCACTTGCTTTTTATTGCCTACAGAACAGACAAGGAAACAAGTGTCATATACACATTTCAAGAAACTGGATCTGTCTTGTTCAAACATGTTAAACAGCATAACGCCAATGTAATATTAACCTATTTTGTTGGTTCACCCTCTGGAAATTATGGAAAGGTGATTACCCAGATAAGGAGATTCTAATTTCATTTTATTTAGTTCACATATGGTCTACGGGATTTTTGTAAGTACGGCTTTTTGCTTTGATGTATTGTTTGAGTCCTTCAAACAATGAAGTAACATTTATATATATTGGATTGCACCTCTGGCTTTACTCTGGACTTATAAATTATTCACTAAAAAAATTATTGCCAAGTTTGTCTTTGAGGGTACAGTTAAAAATGAAAAACTGAGCTGCATTTTCCTGGTAAGAGAAAAAATTATGTTTCACATGTGTTTGATATTCCTTTAATGATGTAATACTCTCCTTTCATAAAAT
Organism: Sternotherus odoratus; assembly: GCA_032164245.1. NCBI lineage: Eukaryota > Metazoa > Chordata > Testudines > Kinosternidae > Sternotherus > Sternotherus odoratus. Next base: position 62,347,910 of record JAVMKO010000004.1, on the reverse strand, counting down.
TATTGGACCACATGGTTACATTGCTTGGAAATATATGAGTGGAGCTTTTGTGTTTTTATTTTTAATGTAAATTGAAGCTGGTACATGTCAGGACAGCTAGCCAATATTTCTATTGTACTATAGTACAAAAATATGGCAGTCATATTTGCATTTAAATAAATGAAATACTAGCTGTCGGTGTTGTAGTCAACACAGCAATCTGAAAATATAAACACAAAGAGAAAATTAAGAAAATGCATACACAAAATGTTGAGGCAGAAGGAAAACAGACTCAGGACAGCAGCAACGGACAGTCAGCAATGTTTAAGTAACTGAGCAGGTAAAACATGGGAAATTGTTAATGTGTCATCTCATAAGATGACCCTGTTTCACACTTGAATATATGGGACAGTATTTATTAACGTGTAATGTACTGAAGCATTGTTCATACCTTTATGACAGTCAGAAAAAGAAAGCAATAGTCTACTATATGTGTGGGGAAAATATCAGAGTCCTTTAAATGATGTGATAAAGTTCTCAAGGGCCATTGATCTCATAAAGGAACAAAGAGGTTTAACAAAGAGGGGTAGTATGGGCACCAGTGAGCAGCGGCATGGGCTAGCCATGCTGAGTACAAACCCCCCTGAATCCCATGCATACGTTCTAAGAACAATTAACCCGTGCTGCTGCTGACTGTGCTACCCCATCTGCACAATTATGTTGAATGCACTGACTCAATGAAAGCTAGTCTGCTAGTATGTCTGTGTGAGCTGGGAATCATACTCCCAGCCCCAAGTGCATATGTAGCCACAGTCTTGTGAAAATCTCTGCCACTTAAGGCATCTCAATTAACCCGAAGTTCACAGAAGTTAAACACAATTTCCAGAAATTAAACTCTTCTGGTTAAAGTATTTTAGTATCTCCTTTGCAAAGGTGTATTAAATTTCCTTCCAAACAGCCATGTCTGATGCCCATTGAATGCAATATAAAGGCTCCCTGAGTTTAGTGGATGCTTGATAAAGTCCACAATGCCTATTTTAAGTGTCTATGGGAAGTGTCAGTCTGGCTATTTACAATGCATTCCTCATCGTGGTGTCTGAGAACTAGCAAAATGTAGGCATGCAAGGAGATAACATTTTTTTCCCATCATTTCTTCATAAATTGTTTTGGGGTGTATACTTGCATAGGCTTTATTTATAATTTACTTTTTTTCTTTTTACTTCCTGCTCCTTCAACTTCCCTTTACTCTTCTTTCCAACGCATCATCAGTGATCTACAACCCCTCCTGGATAACAATTCCTCACTTTCACAGGGCTTGGGAGGCAGGTCACTGACAACCCACCAACCTCAAGCATATGCTCACCAGCAACAGCACACTGCACCATATTAACTCTAACTCAGGAACCAATCCATGCAACAAATCTCGATGCCAGTTCAGGCCACATATCTACACCAGTAACACCATCACAGGACCTAACCAGATCAGCCACACCATCACTGGTTCATTCACCTGCACATCTACCAATGTCATATATGCCATTATATGCCACCAATATCCCTCTGCTATGTACTTTGGCCAAACTGGACAGTCCCTACGAAAAAGGTTAAATGGACACAAATCAGATATCAGGAATGGCAATATACAAAAACCTGTAGGAGAACACTTCAATCTCCCTGAACACACAATTACAGATTTAAAGGTCACCATATTGCAGCAAAAAAACTTCAAGACCAGACTGCAAAGAGAAACTGCAGAGCTGCAATTAATTTGCAAATCTGCCATGATTAGTTTAGGACTAAATACGGATTATGACTGGCTAGCTAACTACAAGAGCAGTTTCTTTTCTCTCGCTGTTCACACCTCCAGTTCAGCTGCTAGAGGAATACCTCACCCTCCCTGATTAGAGATAACCAGCTGGTTCAGCCTGATTGGACTAACCTTGTTATCTCTAACCTGGTTCTTGCCTACTTATTTGTACCTGCCCCTGGATATTTCCACTGCATGCATCCGGCAAAGTGGGTATTAGCCCAAGAAAGCTTATGCTTCAATATTTTAGTCTTTAAGGTGCCACAGGACACTCTGTCAATTCTGTACAGAATGGGCACTCAGCGTGCTGCTCAGGAGACAAGTGAATGCCTGGTGCATCAGCTGAATATTTTTCATGGAATTCCATCATAACCAGGTCTGGGCATGTTGAAGAAACAGCACTGAGAGGCAATGAATGTGTGGATATACATGGTCCATATTCTCATTAGACAGGAATAGGCATAGGTTCCCAGCTAACCTAAAATGGTAAAATGTGTTTCTTGCTTCTCCTGTTATCTGTTTATTCAAGAGCTGCAAAAGCATCCAGAAGGACCCCAAAGCTGTGAACGACCTTGAGACACAGTTAATGGAGTATGTTACTATAGTTTTAGTCAATCCTTCAAAATATGAGCATCATGTGTCTTGGCCTGGTTTTACTTCAGCCAGCTGCTCTTTATCTAGATCATTTTCCTCAGTCACCCAGAGATGTTTGACATGAAGAATGCTTAAATCCAGGTGCCTTCTGCATTAAAGAATGTCACCTAGTCATATCTCCTATACATATTTTAAATGTATATCGCAAGACAAGAGGAGTATGAGATTGAATTCTGTATGAATCCACAGGTAAGAACTCATAAAGCAGAAATTGAGGTATCACAAACCATGGGATTTGTTTGAGAGGAATGCCTAATGATCCAGCTGAATGAAACTCCACACATTTTTGGCAGGTATGTCATGTAAGTCAGCAGCATATGATCCATTCTGCCAAATATCCCCAACACATAATTTCCTAATGAAGAGTCCATATAATGTAAGAATCCTACTCAAGGGGGGAATCCTCATCTGCTGCTTTAAAGCAACTTGAAATCTCTTTTACAAGAAAGACTTGAGAATCAAGGATTCCTAGCACCTTTTAAAGTTTTAAACTCTTATCCTTGTGTTGTTCAGGAAAACATCTATCATAAGACAACACTATAATAAAGTAACTGTTAATATTCAGGTTGTATGTATTTAGATTTTTTTGGAAACTATAATAGGAGTGCCCATTTGGAGCTCAGAGCATCCTTCACAGTCTTTAAAAAGAAAGACATTATACAAGTCAATTTGAATAGGACTTATAAAACTATGACAAGAAATTAATTGAGCCCTATATAATACCTAGAGTTCTCCACACACCCACTATGATGGAGAAAGATAATAACCTAACACTGAGGGATTTGAGAGACAAGGTGATATTTAGTAGCTTCCGGGATTGGGGTGGGGTGTGTCCGGAATTTAGGCACTCATGAATCCAGGAAGCATAGAGTCTTCAGCGAATTCTGCATTGTCTTTTGTTATCTTTCAGGAAATGAGTTGTTGATTTTACAGCCCAGAAAAAAACATGTATTTAGAGAAGATATTTCACCCAAAATACATATAATCCATGGTGTTTAATAAAATATTTTCTAGAATCTTTGCAGGCCACCAAGTTCTGCACTCAAAGTGCCAGGATGGGGAATCAATTTTGGCAAGGGTACTATACAGTATCAAAACCTCCTTGGTGCTTTACAGACAGTCCCTACCTTGAACAAATTTGCAATCTAAGATTGAAAACAAAGGGTGCAAGAAATATCAAATATACAAGCAAAACCCATCACATAAAATACTGCCCTTGCTGGCCTGACAGAGCCTGAGTTTGCTTAGTTTCGTGCAAGGATCTTTCAGTTGCTCAGACTTTTGCAGGTGATTTACTAATAAAATAGGCTACATAGAAAAACTGAAACCCACATCTCGCTGGAGTAGTCACAGACATACACACACACAGAAGTATAAATGTTCTAGTCTCTGTTTAAAGTCAGACTCATTTCTGACATTAGCTGACATGTTCAGTCTTATACAGTTTAGTTTGTGTCAAAATGACACAGAGAAGAAACTGGTAAACAAGATTACATACTTCCCTGCAGCAGATTCACTAGTGTTGGTGCAAGGAGGTAAATTATGGCCAACTGAGTTCCGTACAATCATTAAGTAACATTCTTCTCTAGTGACAAAGAGTCCTGTGGCACCTTATAGACCAGGGGTCTCAAACATGCGGCCCGCGAAGCCCTTCTCTGTGGCCCGTGAAGCTCCCTGGCACCCTCCCCCCACCCCTGCATAGCAGTTTCTGGGAGGGAGGGGCCAGAAGCGGAAGCTTCTCTGCTGTCTGGCTGGGCCACTGCCGATCCCCAGCTACCAGACACTGTTGCTATGGCTTCAATGAATGGGGCGGCGCTTCCCAGGAGCCCTCTGCAGTGGCAACCAGGGGTGGTAAGCCAGGCTCCACACCATCCTCCCGCCTCCCTCTGCAGGAGGCTTACCGTTCCTGGCCACCGCTGCAGAGGGCTCCTGCGAAGTTTCCTGGCTGGGCCACTGCCGAGCCCTGGCTTCCAGGCGCTGCAGCCACGACCTCAATGAACAAGCTGGGGCGGCGCTTCGCAGGAGCCCTCTGCAGCGGTGGCCAGGATCTCAGAGGAGGCGGCGGGGCAGGGGCGGGACCTCATGGAAGGTGTGGAGTGGAGGTGGGGCCGGGGGCAGTGAGGGGGGGCGTATCAGTGATGCAGCCCTTGGGCCAGTGCACTAGTCCTCATGCGGCCCTCATGGTCATTTGAGTTTGAGACCCCTGTTATAGACTAACAGATGTATGCATCCGACGAAGTGGGTATTCACCAGCGAAAGCGTCTGCTCTAATACATCTGTTAGTCTACTAGGTGCCACAGGACTCTTTGTCATTTTGCAGATCCAGACTAACATGGCTACCCCTCTGATACTATATTCTGCTGACTCCTGATTGCTGTTTGTATCACAGTGGCTCTCCTCCAATAGACAGTTCTTTTGCACCGTCTACAGAACAAACTCCTCAGTGATACTAGTTCACAACAACAGTTTATTTTCTTGCATATGGGTCCATCTACAGGTCTGTATTAATTTAGCTGGAATATATAGGCCCAGACCACCAAAAGTATTAACATGAATTTGAAACTGTCCAACATGAAACAGTTTTAACCAAGGTTTGGGGTCTGGTTTAGTACCATGGCAAATAGATCAATAAAAATCCATTTCATTTTTTATTAAGGTCAGAGAAAAGAAGAAAAACCGTTAAAGCATTTGAAATTTAAAGTATTAAATAAGTGTTTGATTTTAACAACATCTATCCCCTTTCCCTTTAGCTGGAGAGAGATTTTACAAGGGAAAAAAAAAACCCTTTGTTTTGAAATTCTTTTCGCTGGTATTAAAGAACTATTAAAAAAATTCTCTTCTTTTGGAGAAAAGTAAAGAAGTTAGTTGAGATGGACTGGAGCTATTGTAGTTCTTATTAAAGTCAAAACCTGAAGGCAGTTTCCTAGAAGGCAAAACTAGACAAACATGCACAAAAGGGGAAAAGAAAGAACAGCAAAGATAGAAAATGCAGCTTCTGTCTACGATGTTGACTTTCACTTGCAATCTTATTGCTGGAAAAAAATCAGGCACAGCACAACATCTTATCAGTCACTCGGAGACCTGACAAACTCCTAACAGCATTGGGCTGTTTAGGGCATTATTTTTGTCTGCCTCTCTGATCACAGGCTTACAGCAATATTGCAAAATATATAGTCTTGGCTGGTTAAACCAGACTCTGATTAGATAGAAGGAAAAGGGAGAAAGAAGGGAAAGAGCAGAAATAAGGTGGGGAAGGAAGAATATGAATTTGGGGATGGAGCTGAAGTTGGTGAAGGTAGCAACGTCAGCTGGCTCACTCACTGGCCCAGTCTGTTCAGGACATCTCTTAGGATTATGATGAAGAAGGTCTGGGGTCAAAAAGATGATGGGAATGGCAGCCATCCTGGTGAATCTTGCTCCAGTAGCCAGTTTTTCTCCCCAAAATCTGTTTCTTTAAGGATCCTAGAAGGGAGTGATTAGCAGAATAGCCCATTATTCATTAATTAGGCATAATTTCTGACACCATTCTTTTAAAACAAATATTCAGTTCTTAACTCTCTTGTTTACCATATATGATCATAATACTGTCCTTGAGTTATCTCAGTAGGCATTTTTGTTTGGATTAATTCAGTCTGTCTCCCTTTTATCCCTCCCCCATCAACATTTGTTACTGTAAGTGACGTCATTGTGAGATGTCATTGTGATATCTCATGAACTTTCATTTACTTTTTACAAAAGTGACAGTCTTGTAGAGTAAATTTGTAGGCCCAATTACTACATCAGACTGTATATCTTCCAGGATTTGTATACTGCCAGCTGTAAAAAGATGAAGCTACTATCTGAACAATGTGCACTGCCAGATCTCTTGCCTATCTCCATAGTGTGGTGTAATATTTAAAGGCAGATGCAATTACCTACCGTATCAAGTGTATTAGACCACAGATAAGAGCATGTTAACAAGAGGGCAGATAAAGACCAAAAGTTTGCCAGCTACCATAAAAAAGGCTTCTTCCTTGAAGCTAATATGTGTATGCTATGGTGTATGCCCAGTTGAACTCATGGTACATAGTACTTAGGAACAACCTACCCAATAATTATCCCCTCCTGTGACAACACAAAGTCTGGGGAGGGTGACATCATGAATGTCACCACAGATTCTATTCTGAAGTCTCCACTTATGTCTTACCTGCTTGGCTAATGGACATTTTTTCCCTATCTAACCATAATGAGATTTATTTATAAACATATTAGAGAATGTTGTTTGAAAGATTAGTTATTTTAATCAAATATTGTGAATGATATCACCAATAGAAATATTTTTTTCTGAATTTAATGAGAAACATTTATTTATTTTGAAAAATGTACTGTCACCCATTACTAGGCACTTATGAACTTTGTTTATATTTCTATTAACAGTCAGCTATAAAATATCAACTGTAATGAATTCTTACTTCAGTAGTGTCATTGATTTCATTTCTTCACCTCAATCTTCCCTCTAGTACATAGTCTTAACATTTCTTCTGATAAAGTAGTTCATCTCCTGGACACCATCTCTTCTGGTAGTAAGGTAATTCATCCTTAGCTTCTCTTCTGATAAAGTAGTTTGTCTCCCTCAGCTAAGTCTCATTAGGAGCCCTCCTCTCCCAGTATATATATAAAAAAAGCATAAACACACAACAAAGTAGTCTTTTTATTCTTCCTCATGGCTCAACTCTTACTCCATTGCTTCAGATGTCTAGGTCACAACTAGTACTTTTACTATTACTACTTTTTTCTACATATCCATCCCCAGAATCCTGCTAGAGCCTACCTCTTCAGCTCTTCAACAACATATCCTTACCATATCCTGTTGGTTTTTTATACCATCATTTTCTCTAATCTGCTCCTGTACTTAGTGGTTCCCCATCTTTCTTTGCTAAGAGCTCCAAAATAGGTCTAAACTCCTTGCAGGAAATTGCCAGCAAACTGTCAAAACCCTTCCTTTCAGAGGAAAGGTTGCATATTATATAGCCCTGCCCCCAGTCACAAGGTTCCTTCTTGGTCTCATGAGATCTCTGGAAATTCCCACAACCATCCTAAATGTCTGCTTTAAAGCGCTAAGCCCCAGTAATAGGCAGTTGAGAAACACCTGATCCTTAAGGGACAAGCACACTCTGTTACACCAGCATTTTGTCTTAACAACAACTTAAAACCCTTAGTCCCAATTACCATTATTAAACTAAACCAAAATGCTCCTCAAAAGCTTGACCAGAAAAATAGGGACTTGTCTATCTGGTGTGAATAGCAGTACACAGCAAAGTGCTGCTCTGTAATTCCCCTATGTGGATGCTGCAGGCAAAAATTAAAAAGGTCTCTATCTTGAATTCATGTAATCCTGTAACGTAAACATTGATGCAAACTGGGAGCTTTTTAGTTCATGCCTACAGCATCCACATAAGGGAGTTACAACACTTTGGTGGGCATGGCTATTCACGCAATGTAGGCTGAACTATGGGGTAGTGTAAACATAACCTAAGTCTTGCACTACGTGCTGACGGTAATTTGATTCAGACTCTGGAAAACCACTGGAGGAAATGAATTCTGAATTGGCATTCTGCTAAGGGTTTTGATGTAAAGAGTTTAATTCCAGGACCAGATAGTGAGAGTGATGCAGTGGATCTTATCTCCCACATAAAAAACAACAATTTAATCAATTCATTAAACATACACAATGCAATTCACCACAAATCACAACTATTCTTTTTCAAAACCTTACAAAAGTTAAGTGCCTTCCTTATTACTTTGACAGATAAGCAATTCGTTAAACTGATTTCTTTTCACAAATTATCCCAGAATAGTCTTCAATTCCTTTGCATTTGTTATTCAGAATTATTCCACAAATGGTTTATGAGAATTATTTTAGGACATGGATTCCAGCTTTTTTGACATTTTAAAAAATGTGCCTTAGTCATGACTAGGGTTGCCAATTTTGGAGATCATCTTTAATTAAAGTTTAATCTTTAATTCCTGGAGACCACAGGACAGTCCTGGAGGATTGGCAACCCTTTCCCTGACACATTCTTCTTGACAGCTAAACATTCTTTCATTCTACCAAATCTTATCATTTTTACAAACCATGAACATCCTTTATATGTTGAAGAAAACATCCCATTTTTATCTTGCTCTCTTGCTCTTTGTTTGGGTTCTACTGCAACCTCTGTCTATTGGATGCCTTGAAACACAGTGGGCAAAATGGAAGTGGAATCTTCCAGTTCCTGTAACTCTAGATTGAACCTCTAGGGCAGTGATGGCAAACCTATAACACGCGTGTCAGCACTGACACGCGGAGCCATTGCTGATGACACGCGGCCGAGACGGGGGACCGGGGCGCACATGCTTTTTTTTTTTTTTTTTTTTTTTTTTAAGTCGGCGGCAGACGCGGGGGACCGGGGCAACATTATTAGCAGCCCGCGGCAGGAAAGGGGGGACCGGGGCAACATTATTAGCAGCCCGCGGTTAAGCCGGGATCTTTGCCCTCACTTCCGCCGGCAGAGCAGGGAGCAGTGGAACGCAGCGGGGGACGCATCTCTGGGGGCCCTGCCATTACTAGTAACCAAATAGCAGTTAACCACAGCAACCATTATCTACTGTTCTGGGGTGTGATGGATTTCTAATCTATCATTACTGAGATAAGTGAGGGGGAGGCTGGGAGAGGCGAGGGCCTGTGGCGTGCTATGGGTGCCGTTTCCCGCCATTAAAAATAGTGGTAGCCCATTTTAATTCACATAAGGAACACCATCTTGCTCCATAGTGCAGACTCCATTTCACCACTATTACTGTTGTGCAGCCTTATTAACCCCTATTTCTGCTTATTAACCCTGCCCTTTCCTAAAAGACAGTTACATGCACCATTTTGTGGTTAGTTAGGCTAGTTAACCCCTAATTGCCTGCAGGCCTAACAAGCTATCTATAATTCTATCTTCTGTCACTGCCCCCCTGATGGAGAACCCAAAAAATAAAAAAACTAAGGTTAAGTAAAGGAAGTGGTAGTAGCAGTGGCCTACCCTTTTAAGAGACATGGACCGGGATGTATGGCTTTATAGAAAAAAATGGCAGATCATTTTGCGTTCTATGTACTGAAACGGTAGTAAGCAGAACGTGGAATATAAATAGACATTTCGAAACTAAGCATTCCCAGCTCTTGGAAAAAAGTGAGGATGAAAGGAAGGAATACATTTCCAGGCAGCTACACCTTTATAAGAGCCAATCTAATTCCATCCTTAAATTTATGAAAGGCTCTACAAATTTAACATCTGCAAGTTTGAGCATTGCTCACTCTATAGCTCAGCATGGAAAAGCGCTCAGTGAGGGAGAATTTATTAAAGAAACTCTCATAAGATGTGCACCAGTTCTATTTCACGATATGCAGAATAAAGATGCAATTATTAAGAGAATATCTGAGTTACCACTCAGTAGAAATATCATAAAAGACCGAATAATGAGACTGAACACAAACGTGCAACAACAATTGCAGAGAGACATAAGGAAGTGTAAATATTTTTCGATCTCTCTTGATGAAACTACTGATGTCACATCACATGCTCAGTTGGCCATTATTGGTCGATATTCTGATGGTCTCACAATGAGATAAGAGTTGACAAAGTTAGTATCAGTGCCAACGAGTACATCAGGAAGCGAAATATGTAAGGTTGTTATACAAACATTTTGTGATCTAAGCATTGATATCTCTAAATTTGTGTCAGTGACGACAGATGGGGCACCAAATATGGTGGGGAAAAAAGTCGGATTTGTCAAATTGTTTACAGAAGCTATTGGACATCCGATTGTGCCTTTTCATTGTATTATCCATCAGGAATCTTTATGTGCCAAGGCAGGATTCGCCGACTTAAATGATTTAATGTCAGTTGTTACAAAAATAGTTAATTTAATAGCTGATCGCCCCCTTCACAAGCGAGAATTTTCGTCACTTTTACTGGAGGTTGATTCCACCTACAGTGGACTGCTGATGTACAATAATGTAAGATGGCTGAGCCGAGGCAAAGTTCTTGAGCGCTTTGTGGAGTGCTTTCAAGAAATTAAGGTATTTCTTGACGATAAGGATCTGGGAAACTTTCCTCAGCTTAATGACGATAAGTGGGTCAACACCCTGATGTTTTTTACAGATCTCTCTGTTCATATTAATGAACTGAACTTAAAGTTACAAGGTTTTGGCAAAAGTATTGACGTTATGTTTGGATACATAAAAGCTTTTGAAAGCAAAGTTAAAATTTTCAAGTGAGATGTAGAAACTAAAACTTATAAGTATTTTCCTCGAGTAACAAAGTATTTTGAGAAGGCCAGTGCAGCTGTACAAAATGAAATGGAACTCTTGCATATGAAGTACCAGCATGTTTTAGACTCATTACTTGATCAGTTTAGTGATAGATTTAGTCAATTTAGAAGTCTAGAACAGACCATGAAAATAATTAAGTATCCTGATGTAGTAGTCTACAGTAGTTTGGAATTAAATGGTTTCCAATGGATGCAAATTGATGATTTGGAGATGCAACTTGCAGAATTTCAAGACAGTATCTGGGCTCAGGTGTTTGTCGACTTGAGGTCAAAGCTTGAGAATCTGGAAAGGTGCCGCTTGGAGAATCAAGAGGAGTGCCACTACGAACAGGAAATTTGGAGTCCCTGGAACTGACTACCAGACACTTTTAGCACCCTGAAAAATATAGCAATGGCTTTACTCACAATTTTTCCCTCTACATACTTTTGTGAGGCCTTATTCTCAGCGTTAAATAATATCAAAACCAACAAAAGAAACAGATTAATTTAGTAGCGCTTGCTTGGGCCTGAAGTGTACAAAATACCAACCTTCAATTGAAGATTTAGCCAATGAAATTCAGCAACAAAAAAGTCACTAATAGGCAGGTTTGTTAAAGAATTCCCCCTCCCCCTCACTTATCTTAGTTCACGGCACCCCACACAAGCTAAATAATATCAAGACCAACAAAAGAAACCGACTGACGGATGAACAAAGAAGTCACTAAGCAGGTCAGTTAAATAATTAGTTTTTGGTTTATTAAATACAATTATATATAACAATTATACATTTATGTTATTTAAACTATAAATATCACGAAATAATGTTTTTTCCTCAAAGTGACACACCACCCGGGTTATGCTCAGTTTTTTGGCGAACTTTGACACACCAAGCTCAAAAGGTTGCCCATCACTGCTCTAGGGGTTCTGACCCTATAGACTAAAACAATAAGGGAGACCATGGCCTTCTGACACCATTTACCAACATGCCTAGAGACTGGGTTGGGAAAAAATGGACTAGAAACTCCTGCTAAAGCCAAATGGCAGGCTTCTGCAGGGGTAACATGGAGAAGCAGTTTGCTAGATGAGCCATGACTGCTCATCCAGGCCCCTCATTGTGAGGGAAAGCCTGATTCAGAGACAGAGATTCCTTTTCATTTCAGTTTTGAGCTTAGCAGTCGAGAGAAGCAGAAGAGTTCAGGGAATCTGTGATTTACTTCCCCTCCCCACAAAGTGAGTGCATAGGTCAGGCAGTTCCAAATCTGAGATCTAACCCAGCACCAACTATCGAAAACCAGCCGAAGCCACTCCAGGGGCTGTCCATAAATTATGTAACACATTTGGGGGTTGGTGAGTCCTTAATTTTTCATTTGTTACAATTTTTTACAAGGGGCACATGCCTCTTGAAAATCACCATAAAATGTTGATGTAGTTTATGGACAGCCCCACAGAACTCCAGACCAGGAAGTCAGGAGAAGACCCTGTTTCACCCAGAGTAAAGACCCTGATGGAGGACCTTTTCCCTCTTTTTTTTTTTTGTGCTTATGATAGCCAGCATTCATAACCCTACAGCACTCGTTTCTGGACTCATTCTCAGCCTACCATCTGCCTGAGAAGGAGCCTTGAAGGCACCTGGGGATTGGGAAGAACTAGGATTATTGGGAGATGGCAATTTTTTTAACTTGCTGATAAGTTAATAGTTTTTTGCTAATCTTAGCCCTTTCCTTCCCCAGACTCTATCTTCCCATTCCCAATAAATTTCCCCTTTTAGTGTATTGTTATTTTTGGATACATCATTTATTTTCTGGGGTTTATGCTGATGTATTTTATTGTTTCTTGTGTTCTGGGTTTTAGTCTCCTTGCCAGAAATTCTACCATTATTTATTTTCCAAAGGAACATTTCATGTCTCAGGCACTGTGAGGAGTCACCTAGGGTGGTTATAAGCTGTTATAAAATCAGGCACCATAAAAAAGAACTCAGGACTCAACTCACATGAGGAGAGGAAAGAAGCCACTCCAAGCAGCAAACAACAGGGAGCAGAATTGAGCCATACCTCAAACGAGGGGCTACATGGAGTCAGCATTGGTAACTACCTGCCAGTGTGCTATGGACCTGCCTTAAACTGAACAAATTTGTCACTTTTCTAAGTTAAAATGAAGCAAATCCTTTTTGTCTGGTTTGTAATTTTGTAAACTATCGGAACCCCTAAAAACAATCTGAAAGATCCTGATTCAGAGCTTAACTTATTATAGCTATATTTGACACACACCCCTCCTTTTTTGACAGGTATAGTATTTGTCGCAGACAGTTTTTATATCATCTAGTAGGCAGAATGTCCAGTATCATGGAAGAGCCCAACATTATTTTATGAGTAGATTGTCCAGGGGCCCAAAGCAGACTTCTAGACATATGTTAGTGTCAAGCAATTCACTATATGGGAACATAATTAGCTAAAAATTGACAAAACACCCAAGATGTGCTCATGACCAAGCTGAGTTGCTGCATAGTTGTACTATGTACTGTGTGCATCCCAGGGCCGGCGACAGGGGGGTACAACGGGTACAGCTGTACTGGGCCCCGGACTTCAGGGGGGGGCCCTGAAGTCCAGGGCGGGTACGCAGCTGTACCCCCTTGTCGCTGGGGCTGTGAGCAAGGCGTGGCTCCGGGCAGCCACTGCAGCGCTCACCAGCCCCCTCTCCCGGCACCCAGCAGCCTCCCCCCGCCCCCCTTTGCTTCTCCCGGCCAGGCCACGTGGCCGCAGCACATGTGGGGGTTGGGGCCCGCGGGAGGCAGGAGACCGGCTAGGGGAGGGGGGGGGACGGGCAGCGGGAGACCGTCCGGGGGAGGGGGGGCACGGGCAGCGGGAGACCGGGGGGGAACCCCGCGGGCGGCGGGAGACCGGGGGGGGGGAACCCCGCGGGTGGTGGGAGACCGGCCGGGGGGTGGAACCCCGTGGGCGGCGGTAGACCGGGGTGGGCGCGGGCGGCGGAAGAGTGGCCCGGGGGGGGGCGCAGGTGGCAGGAGACTGACGGGGGGGAGCACGGGCAGCGGGAGACTGGCGGGGGGGCCCCGCGGTCGGCGGGAGACTGGCGGGGAGGGGGCCCACGGGCGGCGGGAGATTGGCGGGGGGGGGCGCGGGCAGAACGTACGGGGCCCCAAAATTCCTGTCGCTGGCCCTGGTGCATCCTTCCACAAACCATCCTTTCCCCTTCTTATTGTTTGTCACACTTACTCAAGTGTATATATGAAATTTAGATGTCAGTCTTTGAAGGCAGGCAGTCTCTCTCTCTCTCTCTCTCTCTCTCTCTCTCTCTCTCTCTCTCTCTCTCTCTCCCTGTCTTCTATGAAGAGCCTACAACACTGTTCAGTGCTATAAAATAATCATAACTTTTTTTTTCATTCAGCTGTACTGTGTTCTGTAATGGAAAAACAATCAGTATTTTTCCCTTTACAATATTTTCCATATAACTGAACTTATACTCACCAGAAGTAAGAACTAAGTTATGATGACTTTAAGCAAGTGGGCTAGAGGGGGGAATCGGGCACATGGAGCTCCTTCTTCTAGTAGCTCATCTTTGCAAGACATATCTCTAACTAGGACTTATGAAATACAGTAATAGCAATAATTTTATTACTAGAACTCCAGGAGCAGAAAGGTGGAGTCTGACCATTACTGCCAGCATTTCAGCCTCAGAGGGAACATGATGGATTGAATAGGTGGCATGGCCTTATGGGAAAGTCCTGCTGTATTTAATAGGAATGAGCCCCAAAGGGTTCTATAGATATTCAATAGGATTCTATAAAAATGACTATAAAATCCTTCAGAATTTGCTGGAATGATGGAATCCCAATGGGGGCTGTTAGTCATAGCCCTGTGCCAGGGTAGGGTGGAACTCTAGAAGACTACTTCAAGGAGGCACAATGTCATCTGGTGTTCTAGTGGTACAAGGTAGGGTGCAGTTTGTGATGTGCCTGTAAAAGCTCAACAAAAGTTTTGTGTACAGTAAACTGATAAAGGACAAACTGATAAAGGACAGGATAAACGGAGACCTCCTCGTCAACCTCCTCCTGGCGCTAGCCGAGGTCACCATCTATAACATGAGGAGGAGGATGCAAGACGAGGGAGTGCGTTGTGACTGTGGGACCTACTTCCAGTCCTCCCTGATCTCACGCATCCGGGCAGAGTTCCACTGGGCAGCGTCCACCAGCTCCCTCAACAGTTTTGAGGAGCAGTGGGCACTGTGCGGTGTTCTCTGCTCAGTGTACCCATCCAGCACCCTCGTTTTGAACCTGTAACCCTCACTCCCTTCCCAGTTTTTTTCATTAGTTGTCCCAAGCAATCAGTTGGACCCAGGTCCAGTGTCCCTCCTGCAAGACTGGGAAGCCAATACAATAGAGGGCTGCAACAGAAGGCAAAACAAACAAACAAACAAAAACAAAACAAAACAAAACCTCCTATCCCTTCTTGGGTGACTTATTGCTGTACTTTTCTGTTCCATTTCTCCAGAGAAAGGTTTCTTGGTAGTTGAGTCACTGAGCATCTGATAACAATTCAATACTTCTGAGTTGAATGCTTCACAGCTCACTTTCCCTTCTTTGTCACAAATTGCCAATTTGCTTCTCTAGTTTTTCTTCTCTTCAGTTCCCTTATTGCTGATCCTCCCCCTTGGAACTGTGGCAGACACACAGACCCATATCTCTCACTTGGCTTGTTCTGGAACCCCAAACTCCAGCCCCATAATCTGCATGGAGACAAACAACCCAAGCACACATCTCATCAATTCCCTTTGCCTGCTAGTATAGGATCTACAGCTGTTTGCATCTCCTGTTTGCCTGTCTCCTGGTGTCTGCATACATATTTCCAGGATTGGTGCCTAATTCACCTGTCAGCCACATAAACTGAATGGGATAGGTGATAAAGTTGTCCCTAAGCAAACGTGGTTTGTTTACACAATTTAAAGGTACAATTAACTAACATACACAATACAATTCTTCACAAATCACAACTATCTTTTTCAAAACCCTACAAAAGTTAAGTGCCTTCCTTATTACTGAAGTGACAATGAGTCCTGTGGCACCTTAAAGGCTATTGCTTTGACAGATAAGATTTATGTGTAACCAAGTAGGTGCAATCCTACTTCCATTTACATCAAACTCAATCCAGCCCTCCCCCCCCCCCCGCCCCCCCCACCCCCACAACCCAGAGCAGGATCCAACCTTTTATCTGCTGAACAATCACTGCTGCAAAAATTATTCAGGTACTTCTCACACCTTATTCATGAACACATCAACGATCAGACTGATAAGAGGGAGAATGAACCCCTTTGATGCCTTCAATCTACTAAACAAATTACGGCCTTACAGGAGCATTGTTCAGATTTTGTAGGAAACTTATAATTACAAACTCAAACACCAATTTTGATGGTTCATATCACGTATTGACATTTAAAGTTATAAGCATAATATAAAAGTGGTCAACCCAGATGCTATTTTTTTCACAAAAAGATTTAAATTAGAAAATGCAGTATAAGGGAGAATGGGATTTCAGCAGGATGCAACAATATATGTGCTTCAATGCCCCGGAACAAAGGGATTCAATCTCAAATTAAAGCTTTTATTTAGCAGTTTCTCTCTCATGTGTGTCCTCTCTCTTTCATGTGCATATTTTAAAAAAGCATATATTTTAAAATTTCTGACCAAAGGGGTGAATTGTGTACTTTATAATAGGCCAAATCCTGCACACCATATTAATTCAAGAATTCCTGTTCAAGTGGAAGCTAAAATAACTTCTTAAGCATTTAAGGGAACATTCTAGCCCATAATTAATTAATTAATTTTAGAGCAGTTTTGAGAAACAAAAGGGATATATTACCAGGCTGAATTCTTCTCTTTTTGAATTCTGCTCTTACACTGTTACAAACCCCGAGAATGCCACTCATGTTAGAAGAAATATTATGGATTTACAAAGGGACCAGAGGGACAGACCCCCCTGATGGTGAAAGAGTTAAGAAAGTGGAGAGTAGATGGAGAAAGCAACAGACATGGGAGAAGAAGGAACAGGAATAAGGAGGTTGAGTGTGACTGAGCAGTCATTGATTTCAATACATTGGAAGTCACAGAAAGGAAAGCGGCAGTACATCCAGTAATGATGAGCCTGGGATTTCTTTATTAACCTCAGAACTATCTAGGTAACCTGGGCCTGAATGTGCAATATTTTTCTTCATTTATTTGTGTTGTGTAGTGCCTTGGAGCTCCAGTCATGGACCAAGACCCCTTTGGGAAGCACTATACAAACACAGAACAAAGAGAGAGTCATTGCCCCAATGAGTTTATGGGCATAAGTGCAGTGAAAGGAGATTTCATGAGTCACAAATCTTTTATAAAATGTTAGTTCAGACAGGTATTAGTGTTGACAATCCTGAGACTGCCTAATTAGTGGGACAATCAGTTGATATTTCCAGAGTATTAAGTTTACTCTGATAAAGCTGGTCAAAAAAATGTAAGAAATAAAAAATTTCATCATTTTTCAAAAAACACCCCCCCCCCAATTTTGTTGAAATTTTAAATCCTCTCCCCCACCAAATATTACATATATATATATAGCCAACATTGTGTAAACTAGTTCACAACAACAAAAATGATTTAAACACATTTTTGGGTCAAAACATTTAAAATTCTTGGTCAGCTTTTTTTTTTCTTTCAGATCTCTGGGAGCTTGGTCCAAAGCCTGTATAACTGAATAAAAAGAGATCCACTGGGCTTTACATCAGCCCCTGGGAGAAGTTTGACAATGACCAGGATTGAAAGCAAGAGGGAAGAAATAGAGAATGAAAAGAAAGAAAGAAGAGAAAAGAATAAACCAGAAGAACTAAGAGGAAAAAATCTAGTGCAATAATGGAACTTGGAAAAAAGAACAAAATATTTTGTATAGTGTGAGGTTATATGGTTCTCATTACTGTAGTAAGCCTTACTTACTATGCCTTACGATGTTTAATATATTTATCCTTACAACGCCTTTGAGAGGTAATTAAGTGCAATTATCCCCATAGGGAACTGAAGCTGAGTGACATTCCCAAGGAAGTCAGTAGCAGAGCAGGAAACCCAGGTTCCCCATGTCAGAACTATAACCAATGGACCATCCTTTTAATATCAGTTTTCACCTGAAGCAAACTGTTTTTGGGGGCCGTGTATTTTGTTTGTTTATGATAGACAGTACCATGTTATTGCAAGTTATTGTAGAATATAATCCCACATAAAAAGTGTAACAGTTTATAAAATATGCTTTGAAATATCTTAAAATATTGTAAAATGTGGAAAGCTCCATCTACTATTTTAAAATATTAAAAGAGAGGACCTCCCAGGTTCGGACTTGGGTTTTGTTCTTGCTAGCCTTCCCGCCAGTTGTGCCCCTGACCATGCAAAATTTATGTAGAGAGATAACCTCTTGGGACAAGGGACTTCCTGATTGAGATATTCGTGTTTTTGTTGCCCCGGCTCCTCAACATGCAAAAAAGGAGATGTTAGGCATCTTTGCTATTTAAATACTGAGTAAGGCTTATTCTGTAACTATTGTTCTTCTGTTTTCTCCCTGGAGGGGAGAGACAAGAAAAGAAAGGGAGTATGAGGCAGGTGAGAGAGATTTGAGGACTTAAATAGCTCAGATATAGGTGAGAGGTATATTGCAGGAATGGGTGGGTAAAATTCTGTGACCTGCTTTATGCAGGAGGTCAGACTAGATGATCATAATGATCCCTTCAGATGTTAAAGTCTGTGAGTCTATGTGAAGGGAGGCTTCTTTAGGGAAGTGCAGCACAAAATCTTACAAAAGAGAAATGCTGTTCAGAAATCATGGGAATCAGCTAAAATCAGGAAAGGTAATGCTAAATGTAAAACAAAGTTTTAAAAGTTTAGTATGAGATCAGAATTTAGCTCAATGTGCCTTTGGCTTTCGGTTAAGGACAAGTAAACATCTTGCCATTCAAGGGTTTGTGAGCTTATTGAGATATTTTTTTTAAAAAAGGATACGTACAGTAGTCCACAGTCTAGTTATTCTGGCTCAGTGCTGAGAACAGACTAAGTGCTGAATGAACCTGATCCTAATTCCACAGAAGTCAACAAAAAGTCAACATGCTTTAGATCGGGCAAAATGTTTTAAGCAAATGATAATTGCATTCCCCTTCAGTATAGCCCTTAAAAAATGTGAGGGTTTTACTGAATAAAGATGTTTAATCCAAATGGGATGTAAGTATGTGCCTGAAGTTAATGATATCTTTTAATGCCTTTCTGAATAAGGATATACTTTGCAGCCTAAGGGTATGTCTGCACTACGAAATGAAGTCAAATTTATAGAAGTCGATTTTTAGGAAGCGATTTTATACAGTCGATTGTGTGTGTCCCCATTAAGCACATTAAGTTGGTGGCATGCGTCCACAGTACCATGGCTAGCATAGACTTTTGGAGCATTGCACTGTAGCTATCCCACTGTTCTGGAAGTCTCCGCTACCCATTGGAACTCTGGGTTGAGCTCCCAATGCCTGATGGGGCAAAAACATTGTTGTGGGTGGTTTGGGGTACATTTCATCAGTCGCCCCTCCCCCTGTGAAAGCAACAGCAGACAATCATTTCATGCTTTTTTCCCATGCAGACACCATACTGCTTTCAGCAGACACTGCAGTACAACTGCTAACCGTTGTCATCCACCCACAGCTTCCAGCTCTGCTCTCCTGATGCCATGAATCCACTTCACAGGTCCTCTCATTGTTCTGTATAAATATTTATTTTCGTGGCATCTACCACTTCCGCTGCAACTCTGCTCTCCTGGTGCCATGAATCCACTTTGTAGGTCCTCTTGTCGTTCTGCATAAATATCTATTCTTGTGGCATCCACCACTTCTGCTGCTACTCTGTGCTTCTGCTGATTTCTTGATAGCGAATTTCTGCATGTTGTCTGTCATGGGCTCCCAGGAATGTGTGTTCTTCCTCGGGAAATATTCATGGTGCTAACTGTCGTCATCCACCGCTTCCACTGCAATTCTGCTCTCCTGCAAATGACATACCACAGCAAGCATGGAGCCTGCTTAGCTCACCGCTGCTGTTGTGAGCATTGTAATCACCTCATGCATTATCCTACAGTATGTGCAGAACCTGCAAAAGTAGGTGAGGAGCCGACAACAGCGCGATCACGATAGTGATGAGGACATGGATACAGCCTTCTCTCAAAGCACGGCCCTGGCAATTTGGACATCATGGTGGTAATGGGGCAGTTCATGCCATGGAATGCCAATTCTGGGTCCGGGAAACAAACACAGACTGGGACCACATAGTGTTGCAGGTCTGGGATGATTCCCAGTGGCTGCGAAACTTTCACATGCGTAAGGGCACTTTCATGGAAATTTGTTTTCCCCTGCCCTGAAGTGCAAGATTACCAATATGAGAGCAGCCCTCACAGTTTAATTAGATTTGGGGATGTTGAAATGCCTATAGTATCCTTGGGGATATGGCTCATGAAGCCAAATACAGTCTTCCTTGGACAGTACTAAGGAGCAGTTCAACTATAGGCTGAGCAACTCAAGCATGGTGGTAGAATGTGCATTTGGATGTTTAAAAGCTTGTTGGTACAGGTTAGCTTAGACCTCAGCGAAACCAATATTCCCATTGTTATTGTTGGTTGCTGTATGCTGTATGTGAGTGTAAGGAGGAGACATTTATGGTGGGGTGGAAGGTTCAGGCAAATCGCCTGGTGGCTGATTACTCATAGCCAGTCTTCAGGGCAACTAGAAGAGCACAACTGGGTGCCCTGCGTATCAGAGAAACTTTGAAAAGCAGTTTCATGACTGGCCAGGCTATGGCATGACAGTTCTGCTTGTTTTTCCTTGATGAAAACCCACCCCTTTGGATGGCTCTACTTCCCTGTAAACCAACCTGCCCTCTTTGATCACCACTTTCAGAGGCAATAAAGTTATTAATGTTTCAAAATCATGCATTCTTTATTAATTCATCACATAAATAGGGGGAAAACTCGCAAGGTAGCTCGGGAGGGACAGCTGAGGAGGGAAGCACCAGGTGGGGTAGTGGATAAGAGGAGGAGAGAAGGACAAGGCCACACTACTACATTTAAAATTATTGAATGCCAGCCTTCTGTTGCTTGGGCAATCCTCTGGGGGTGGAGTGGTTGGGTGTCCATAGCCTCCCCACCCCACGTTCTTGGGTGTCTGGGTGAGGAGGATATGGAACTTTGGGAGGAGTGCAGGTGGTTACACGGGGGCTGCAGCAGCAGTCTGTGCTCCAGCTGCCTTTCTGGCAGCTCCACCAGATGCCTGAGCATGTCGGTTTGCTCCCACATTAGGCTCATTAGTCTCTGGAACAGAGATGATAGGGGGAGCATAGAAACATTTGAAGCTGTGGGAGAAAAAAAAGGGAGAGTAGTATTTAAAAAGATACATTTGAGAGAACAAAGGGAAGACCATTTCACACTAAATCAAGAGATTCACATTACATAGCACACGTGCTTCCCCCCGCCTCCCACCCTCTCAGCTGGATAGTATCAGGGAAGATCCCTCTCAGCCAAACGCAAACATCTCAGCATTAATGGGCCTCCACCCTCCATGTGGAAAAGGCTTTTAGAATACCTCCAGGAGAGCTTTATAGATATGTCCCTGGAGAATTTCCGTTTCATCTCCAGACACGTTAAAATACTTTTCCAGTAGCTATACTGGTCGTGAATGCAACCCAAGTCTTCAGGGCAAATTAAACATTAAAAACGCTTGCTTTTAAACCCTGAATTATATTTACAAAGGTTCACGCATCAGAGGTGCCTTCTCCGGCTTCATGGTCCGGAAGTCTGCCTTAGAAGGGGTTGGGAGAGTGCTTGGCGGCTGCATGGATTCTTCTCCCCATACAGCGATCAGATCCAGTATCTCCCGTTCAGTCCATGCTCGAACTCTTTTGCGATTCTGGGACTCCATGGTCATCAGTGCTGATGAGCTCGCCACACTGGCCAAACAGGAAATGAAATTCAAAAGTTCCCAGGGCTTTTCCTGTGTACCTGGCTAGTGCATCTGAGTTAAGAGTGCTGTCCAGAGCAGTCACAATGGAGCATTCTGGGACAGCTCCTGGAGGCCAATACCGTTGAATTGCGTCCACAGTAACTCAAATTTGGAACAGCAATGCCTATTTTGAAGCTACTCCCCTTGCCAAAGTGGAGTACAGAAACTGTTTAAAGAGCCCTTTCAGTTGACCAGGTTGGTTGTGTGGATGGATCTAGTTTTATTTTGACATAACCGGGTACTGTAGAACAGCCGAAGTGAGGAAGAAAAGTAAAATTATCTCTTCAAACTACCATTACAAATCTATTAGGGAACTAAGTTAGGCTTTTGAATTGTGTATCATCTCTTTGCTCAGACAGAAAATATCTAACATTCTCATTTATTTTATATCTTTTCCTTTCTCAATACTATATTTTAATTAATCTCAGAGCAGAGGTCAAAATTTAGCAAATGAATTAACAAAATAATCCATGAAATCTTCTGTTAATACTAGTCTTCCCTGAACATTCCTCACATTTGATCAAATACTGTATATGCTAATTAACCTACCTGTACTTCTTCATAATTACGCATGTAGAGGATAAATTACTTAAAATGCTAATAGCTTTATTAAATACACAGAATTAATTTCTTCACACTTTGAGGTCATTCTGAAATAAGCATACTACGAAATTATAGAATGTTTTATCTCTTCAAAGTACTTACAAACTTGAAGATAATTAAAAGATACTTTTAAAAAGCTCTTTAAAGGAAGTTTGAATTTATAAAACTAGTTGCAAAAATATTAAACTTTTTGTTTATACACAGGTGACAACTTAGTTGGATCCTGTGAATCAGATCCTCATCTGCTATAAATTGATATAATGTCATTAACTTCCCATGGAACTATGACAATTAACACCTTATTATCTCACCCTGCATTTGCAATATTTAATCATCTTGTTTGCTTATAGGCATATATACATTCAAATACAACTTTATTTTATATCACAGCATTAATATAAACAGTCTTGTTAAACAGGTAGTCTCCATTTGCTTGTAAGATTTATTCATTAAAAAAAAAAAAACCTCCATGGATTAATTATGACCAGTTCTCTGATTACTGAGGATGTTTTTGTATTTTAATATATAGTTGTGCTGAGATTATTTCCCTGTTCTGCCCTATCTAGTCCACATTTTAGCATTCAGTTGTGACAACTGCCTCTCTTTGATGCTACCTTAGAATGTCTGAGAAAATTAAGATTGCCAGGAGTTGGGAATCGAGAGACTTGAAGAGAGAATTTTTGGGGGGGATCATTTCAATTTTGCAATCCCTGTGGTAACAGACAGTTGAGGCCAGATTCTCGAAAGTACTTTGGTGTTGCAATAGCCAACCTCTAGGTCCCTCCTGCCAAGTAGAATCCTCAAGGTTATTTAGGCACCTAACACTTAAATGTTCAGTGGAGCAGAAGCTTGAACCTGGATCTCCCATGGGAGTGTCCCAACCACTGGCCTTATGTCACTGTGCCTCAGTGGGTCACAGCAGAGAATGCCAGATTAGGACAAACTGCTGAGAAATAGGGCAGACTCACCCCAAACCGGTGGCTATTCTGGTCTTCTGGCAAGCCAATAACAAAAATAAACATCTTTTCACCACACTAGTTAACAAGAAGTCAAATATGCAGTCTCTTTCTGCATTCCAGCCTTTGTCTCACCAGTTGACTCGATGAGTGGTTACTGAAAATCAATGTAATCAAATATAGAGTCCTTACAGTCTAAAGAGATCAGTCACCTACGTCAATATATAATTCAGTTCTTATTCAATAATCATGCTGCTGCCAGTCCTTTAGTAATTAACATCTAAAGGTTTACTAATAAAATAAAAAGAGAATTTAAAATGGTTAATAGATTATATACATATAATAATTGCAATGACCTTACATCAAGCTGTTATATTATAGACTGCTATATTGCAAAGTTTCTCTGGTAATTTACAAAAGATTGGAAGGGCTTCGGTCCAAGATGCTCTTTTTAATTGTAATTCCATAGTCCACAGAATCAGAGCATAAAAGACTCCTGGAATAAATCCATTTTGCATCTTTCCTGATTCTCTGGACTATTTCTGTCTCAAAGTTTGTGGAAAGTTACTGACACAAGATGGAAGCCAGAGTCACATGAACATATTGCATGTCCTTACATGGCTTGATCACTCACAGGGGCAGCCATTGCCAATATCCATGCTGAGGCATACATAGGAAGATCTATCTGGGAGGAATGAGTTTATTCTATGGCCCATTGTTAAAGTGAAGTGTCCTTAATGGGCCATCAAACTTTAATAGTCCATTCACAATGTGCTTGTTAGACTGGATGTAAACTACCTTGTTGATGTTACACCCAGAACAAGTGCATCTGAGATACAGGTATATAGCCAATATTCATAGCTTCAGATATAGTGATGAAACATGTGTTAATAATAATTAAGAAAAAGCAAAAGTATTCAATGAAGATTTGTTCTGTATTTGGAAAAAAATGAGATAAGGTATTCATATCATATCAGAGTGATTAAATACATTCCAAGCTATTATAACTGTGGAGAATAGTAGACAACATCAGCTGGGGTAAACATTTTTTAAATCAGCAGGCCTAATTAACTTGTATTCAAGTATCCTCAAAGGGCTGGGTGAGATGACCTTTGAAATGTTGGGAAAGATTCAGAAGACTGGAAGAGTGCTAATATTGTCCAATATTAGGCTGCTTAACCTGACATCAATCCCAGGCAAAATAATGGGAGAGCAAATATGGGATTCAGTTGATAACAACTTAAAGGATATGAATATAATTAATGCCAGTCAACATGGTTTTATAGAAAATAGGTCTTGAGAAATAAACTTGATTTCATTTATTAATGATACAACAATTTTTTTTGCATAAAGGGAACTCTGTAGAAGTAATACATTTGGTAAAGTCTTTGATTTAGCATCACATGCCATTCTGATTAAGAAAATAGCACTATAATTATCAATAGAGCATATGTTAAATGGATTAAGAAGTGACTGACAGATCTCAAACAAATGTCATCAATGGGGAATCATCATTGAATGGGGCCCATGAGCTGGATCCATTCAAACAAAATGTGTTTTAATACTGACAAATTTATACATCTAGGCACAATAAATGCAGGTCTTACCTACAGAATTAGGGACTGTAACCTGGAAAACAATGTCTAAAAAGGATTATGGGGTTGCAGAGGACAAGCTTCAACAGTGTGAAGCTTTTGCAAAAGCTAATAGGATCGTAGGATGCAAAACCAGAGGAATAGTAAGTAAGAGTAGTGAGGAGATTTTCACTCTGAATAGGGTATAGGTTAAATTGATACTATTATACATCATACTGTTCTGGTGTCCCCATTTTGAAAAGTATGTTGAGAAAAGTGGAGAAGGTGCAGATAGGAGCTACAAAAATTATTTGAGGGCTGAAGGAAATATCTTGCAGTAGAGACTTAAAGAGCTCCATTCGTTTAGCTTTTCAAAAAGAAGATTGAGAGGTGATTTTATTACAATTTAAGTATTGATAAATTAAACAGTAAGAAGTCACTTGGACCAGCTAGTATCCACCCAGGAGTTCTGAAGGAACTCAGACATAAAATTGCAGAACTACTGACTGTGGAATGTAACTTTTACTTAAATCAACTTCTGTACAAAATGACTGGAGGATAGCTAATGTGACACCAATTTTAAAAAAAGACTCCTGGCAATTACAGGCCAGTAAGTCTAACTTCAGTACCAGGGAAATTGGCTGAAACTATAATATAATAAAAAAAAACCAAAATTATCAGACATAGATGAACACAATTTGTTGGGGAAGAGTCAACCCAGCTTCTGCTAAGGGACATCATGCCTCGCCAATTTATTAAAAGATTTGAGGAGATTAATAAACATGTGACAAGGGTGATCTAGTCAATATAGTGTACTTGGACTTTCAGAAAGCCTTTGTCAGGGTCTCTCGCCAAAGGCTCTTAAAAGAAGTAAATCATCCTGGGATAAGAGGAAAGCTCCTCCCATAGATCAGTAATTGGTTAAAAGACAGGAAACAAAGGGTGGGAATAAATTGTCAGTTTTCAGAATGGATAGCGGTAAATAGTGGTGTTCCCCCCAGTAATCTGTACTGGGATCAGTGCTGTTCAACATAGTCATAAATAATCTGGAAAAAAGGGGTAAACGGTGAGGTGGCAAATTTGCAGATGATGCAAAATTACTCAAAATAGTGAAGTCAAAAGCAGACTGTGAAGGGTTACAAAGGGATCTCACAAAACAGGATTGTTCAGATGAGTTACTGTCTGCATCCTGTGAAACTTGCCCATACCGGTATTGCCCTGGCCTCTTCTTTTGTCATTCAGTTTCGCATGCATTCTATAACACTGTGCATTTCCTCACCTTTTGGGGGTGAAGCCAGACTTTGAGGCACCTGCTCCCCTACTTGGTGTAAACTTTCTTGTGTCAATCAGAAGCGAACACAAACAAGTTTTGGGCCCCGTCCCCTATGACCCTTTTGTGATGTCATGGTTGGTACTTATGGATCTGCCTGCCATGTGCAGACAGAGAGAGGAGAATGAAAACCGAATCCTGTGTACCCCATAACCGAGCCTGATCACCTCGAAGCCTCTCTCTCAGCTCACATGTTTTCAAACAAAGCTTCTACTTTTGCCGGTCGTTATGCGTTAGTTTGTATTCGTAAGTATCGATTATTACTAAATGCTGTATCTTTGTTTATAAATATACTAAATGCTGTATCTTTGTTTATAAATATTGTTACTAGGTATTTTAGTCATTGTGTGTTTTAAGTTTCATTAAGTCTATTAGTTAATCAAAAAACTGCTCCCTTACCCCTTGTAATTATCCCCAATAAAACTTTAAATTGATTAATTTTAGTTGTGTGTGTGTGTGTTTCTGCAGCTCGCGTCGTGACCCATACTCTCCTTGCATCCCTTACCAATATAGTGTATTGCCACGTGCAGCCTGGTAAATAACAGGCCTGCAATTTTTTTTGCCCCTGTGAGTCCGTGGCAATCCACAAGGATGACTGGGCAACAAAATGGCAGATGAAATTCAGTGTCGATAAATGCAAAGTAATGCACATTGGAAAACATAATCCCAACTGTGCATAAACTAACAAGATCTGCATTTGCTGTTACCACTCAAGAAGGAAATCTTATAGTCATCATACATAATTCTCAGAAAATATCTGCTCAATGTGCTGTGGCAGACAAAAAAAAAGGTATTAGGAACCATTAAGAAAAGGCTAGATATGAAGACAGAAAATACCATATTGCCACTATATAAATCTATAGTATGTCCACACCTTGGATACTGTTTGCTCTTCTGGTCACCCTATCTCAAAAAAGATACATTAGAATTGGAAAATGTACAGAGAAGGGTAACAAAAATGATTTAGGGTATGGAACAGCTTCCATATGAGGAGAGATTAAAAAGACTGGGACTGTTCATCTTGGAACACAGACGACTAAGGGGGCTGGTAGAGATGTATAAAATCTTGAAAGTGTGGAGAAAGTGACTAAGGAAGTGTTTTTTTACTCCTTCAAAGAGCATAACATTCAGGGATCACCAATGAAATTAATAAGCAGCAGGTTTAGAACAAACATAAGAAAGTAATTCCTCACCCAATGCACAGTCAACCTGTGGAACTCTCTGCCAGGGGAAGTTGTGAACCAGCTGCCCCAATTCCCCAGATGCATTACTTTCAAGCAAGGGAGGAAGAACACGGTGTGATGCTGTCCCTGCAGTGGCTCCACCAACTCGTCAGGCCATGCACTCTCCCCCATGAGCTAAGGGCTGGTGGGGAGAGAACCCAGAATCTACTGTGTCCAGCTGAACAGCTCCAGGAGTGGCTGTTTGAAATGCTTCCCCACCCCACCTCACAATCGTCAGCAGCTGCATGTGTCTCTCACCCTTTCCCTTGCTAACAGGGTTGGGGAGGGAAGCAGTGGAACCATGGATAATCTTGGCAGCAGGACCCAGAGAGTGAGTTTCTCCCAGTGCTGCAGGAGAAGCCTCACATGTCCTTCACTGCACTCCTGTGTGAGCAGGGGGTGGGGACAGCAGCACCACAGACAGTTCGGGCAACAGGACTCAGTAGTTGTCTCTCCTACACACCTCAGCTTGGCTATTCCACATTCTTGTTTACTTTAAAATCAATACAACTGAGGGTCTTGTTTATAGAGCTACTTCTCAACTGGGCTCCAGATAATGCTAAGGAGCTAATGCCTTTTTAAAATTCTGTTGTGTTATGTTTGGTTAATAAACTTGTTTGGTTTACTGACTGAACTGAACTCAATACAGCTAAGCGAGAGTTTGTGTTGAGCTTGCTAAGGTTATTGAAAAATGAGAGACTGAGGGATTTTGTATTTGCATGTTGAAGAAACAACGTGCTGGGCCAAGCCTCTTGGCCCTCCAGAGACAAATGGTTTAATTCTCATTTGCAGTAAGGCTGGAGCAACTTAAAGGGGCCTTGGTGTAAATAAGAATCATGCCTAAAAAGTTCTTAGATGAACTCCTATTCATTCCTCTGCAATACCCGTTCAGCTGAGAAAGCATTTGTGCAGAATTTGCGAAGAGCTAAGACAAAGGGCTGGTCTTCACTCACGTGGCGCGGGATCGATCTTCTGGTAATCGATTTATCGCGTCTTGTTAAGATGCGATAAATCGATCGCCCCGGGCTCCCCCGTCGACTCTGGAACTCCAGCTTGCCAGGAGGAGCAAGCTGGAGTCGACAGGGGAGCGCGCCGCCGACTGCCGCCGCCGTGGGGACAGCAGGTAAGTCGGTGGCAGATACGCAAACTTCAGCTACGTGATTCACGTAGCTGAAGTTGCGTATCTGCCGTCGATCCCCCACCCCAGTGAGAACAAGCCCAAAGAGAGGGCTGCAGGAAGGGCAAGGAGATAAAGCTTCATTAAGTGTTATGAATTTTTGAAATCTGGAAGAAATGAAACTGTGGATAATGTTGCTTGCAGAAGATATGTGCTGCTCTTCCTTCTCCTCCTCCTCCACCATTCATCAGCCATATCAAGGCTCACTGCATACCTAGCACTTTGGTCACCAGTGTTGTCAACCAATTCTTGTGATTTTGAGTCAGAAAACTGACTGAATGTGTATAGAACGCTGTGCACCGACAGAAATGCATTATTAACAAAAGCTATAACTACACATCATATGCTACAATAAGTACTCCTATTAAAATGACAAGTCAATCCAGTTTCTCCAGATTTACACCAATTTAAACGAAAACAGTAATGAGAACAGAATTTGGTCCATTATCAATGGTTTCATTTCTTAATGCAAAAGCATTAATTGCTAACATTGAATTGTATTAATTAAATCAAATCTTATTAATCAATGGTAGACTTCTAAAAAGGCACTCCAAATGTCTCAGATATCATTTTATACTCTTTAATAGCCTCTTATTAATTGATATGTTATCAATTTCTAGGCTAGCTGCTCCATTTCATTCTATATACCAGTGTTCTGAAATATTCTTTATAATATCCTCATGTTAAAGAGGGAAAGTCACTGGACCTTGAAGAATTTAATACATTTAAGATTGGGCTAATTACATTCAAGTGAGCCTATTTTAGCCTGCATTGTACCTCACTCTGAAGTGATCCCAAATGAAACCACTGGTACTGCTTGTGGACTATGGCAGTGGCTTTCAACCTTTCCAGACTACTGTACCTCTTTCAGGAGTCTAATTTGTCTTACGCACCCTAAGTTTCACTTCACTTAAAAATTACTTGCTTACAAGTATAAAAATACAGAAGTGTCACAGCACACTATTACTAATAATTGCTTACTTTCTGATTTTTACCATATAAGTATAAAATAAAGCAATTGAAATACAAATATTGTACTTACATTCCAGTGTATAGTATATAGCACAGTATAAATAAGTCATTGTCTGTATGAAATTTTAGTTTGTGCTGACTTTGCTAGTGCTTTTAATGTAGCCTGTTGTAAAACTAGGCAAATATCTGGATGCGTTGATGCACCCCCCAGAAGACCTTTTGTACCCCCATGGGTACACATACCCCTGAGTGAGAACCACTGAACTAAGGTATGCCTAACGAGTAATTGTGGCAGAATCAGACCTAATATTTTAACTGGAATGACACAATCTTAACATGTGCAACATTGTATCCCTCAGTTC
The DNA here is from genome assembly GCA_032164245.1 of Sternotherus odoratus. NCBI lineage: Eukaryota > Metazoa > Chordata > Testudines > Kinosternidae > Sternotherus > Sternotherus odoratus. The sequence goes on along the minus strand of JAVMKO010000004.1, from coordinate 62,317,920 downwards.
CACACATCTTCAACATCTTCTAAATAACTTTTTGACTACTTTTGCCATTTTACTGGAGTGTGATTTTTTCCCTTTTATGCATTATACTCAGCTTTTCAAAATAGAAGACTCTTCACTTCTGTCCTTTATTCTAGGAATTTATCTCAAAAATTTAATATATTAACTTTTTAAGGCATTACTATAACAAGATAATAATCAGAACTTCATTTCTCAATGTTTGAGGTTTTAACACTCATCTTACCTTATCCCTTCCTATTCTTTTAATACACATTTGTTATAATCCCTTGCTGTTTCTAATTTAGAGCATCAGAACCGAATGACAAGAATGGTAATTTGTATTTATCTGTAAAGCTATAAATAATATAAGACTCACTATTAGCACATACTTAGTTTCAGATTCCCATTATATACATATTAGTTTCCTGTCCCCAAGCTATTCTCTGCTTATCCATGCAAGGATCTTGACCAAAGGAAATTATATATTGAAACTACATTGTGAATGCATTAGGAAATTAACAATTATTGATATTACTTGCCTCATTATACCTATTAGTGAAGAAATTTTTATTTTTATTGGCAGACACCTCCACTTATGGAAATTACTCAATATGTACTTTTACTGAAAAGTGATAGCTAGGGTTAAAGGTAGTGATAAAATGCTTGAATTGAAAAAGCAGATAAAAAGAGAAAAGGGCTCAGAATAGAATTGTTTGTGATTTCAGAGAGATACAGTGTGGTTCAAAAGAAACACCAGAATCAAAAACAGAGAAAAAGCAGTTTGAGATGTAGAATAGAAGGAAACAGTTGCTTGAATAGCTATGGTGGGGTCCAGGACTTCAAAGAGTATGAAGTTGCCTTTTCTCCCTACTCATTGTCAGAAAAGAGATGTCACTAATTACATGTGGTAGAACCATTTCTATGCTATGGCTGGAGAGAAACCCAGAAGCAAAGAGCCCTAGCACAAAATATTCATAATTACTATTTACTTTTGATTGTATCATAAACAATTGAAATGTAGGAAAAAAAGATAAATAATTAATGTTTAGGCTGAAAACTACCTTCTGCAGAGACTGTGGAACAAAGCCTTTGGACTATACAGCATTTTCTGCTTCCAGCATGGTCTGTGCCATAGTTTGGACTTAATTGTTCTTGGTGAATGCATATGGGATCTTAATATTCATATAACACATCAGAAGAGCAACAGAAAATATTTATATTTTCACATGACTTATCTTATCTGTACAGATGTACTGGGGAGACTTGCACTCTTGGAAATTATTTATTAATTTTTAAGAGGTAGCTTGCTCTAGACATTCATACATCATTCTCATTTGCTTTAATACAAGTGACATGGGAAAATTGTAGAAAAATAGTGCCCCTAGCGACCTTTTCAGTACGAGTTTGTAATCATTCTACAGCCTTAGAGGCTGTGGTCTCTTTAATGGAGTTAGAAATCTAGAAGTCCACAACCTCTGGTTTTCAGTGCAGTAAAATTAGGCTGTCTGGCAGTGGAGAGAGAGAGCGAGTTCAAGTGAACAATATTTCAGGGCACTCATCCTGCAGTTATACTTTGCATATCTGAACCTAAAGATTTGGTTTGACAAGAAAGACTGGAAAGTTGCAATTTACAGAGGCCAGTGCCCATAGTGATGAGGTGAAAATCTAGGAGAAATGCAGGTACTTCTGTGTCATAATGAGAAATTATTCCCACTTAGCCTGTTTCTACAATCTACATGTCACCTGACCTTCCAAGTATATTCTCCATGTTGAAGTTAACCTCCCTGTCTCCTGAAAAGACAAGAAATAGAGAGCAACTAGATTGACTAACCTATACAAGTTTCCACTGCTGTGGTGAAGTACATTTCACCATACCTAACAGAGCTTGAACACTGAAGAAGTTGAGGTTATTTTTCTGATATCCATGGAATACTTCTCAACTTCACATTTCTTATTTTTACACTTAATAGACTCACAATAAGCCTCATGTACCCTTGACTCACAAGGAGGATTTGATTCTGTTTTGTATTAATGTATGTTACATTAAAAAATTCCTCAATCTCAAAGGAAGCAAAAAAACAAAAACAAAACACCACTCCCCCAATTCAGGAAATCATCTTATTGTCTGTGCATAGGTACCTTTCCTAACAAACAGAAAAAAGACTCAGCATTTCATAGAGCAATGAATATCTCCATCTACTCCATGAAATAAGTAAGTAAGTAAAAACAGGTTTCATCTCATGAAGCTGTAAAGCAGAAGCTACTCTTACAAAATTGAGCCTTCTTTTAAAAGCAAGGAGTTATGTAATGCCAGATACAATTTAAAAAGGATGTGGAGTCTCTCAGAGATAAATTGGTTTGGACACTCCGGAGAGTCCATTAAAATAATTTTATCTTAACCTCTCACATTCTAAACTGCATATTTCACATAGACCAATGTCTCTATATCACACCCCAACATAGTATTGAGAGATACTGCTAGGATTTAAGAATTACTTCAGAAGAGAACTAGATCAGGGGTGGCAGTTTTACTTACCAGTAAAGGCCACTTATTTGTTGGCAAGACTCTTCTCAGGATATATTCATGGTTATATTAAGTCAATGGGAATTTTGCCATTGATTTAAATGGACCCAGGTTTTGGCCCTTCATGACAGAGACCACATCTCATAAAGTAAGGGAATTGGTCCGATCCCCATTTATTCTCTGACCCCATGTAATGGATTTGAATTTGGGCAGGTAGGTGGGATTACCTGACAGTAGTGGGCACAGGCAAGGAGTTCTGATAAGAGGGAGTCTGTTCCTTCTGCAAAGAGAAGGAGAGACAGCTGTTAGGAGGCTCCTATATTGGAGCTAGGTGGCATTCAGTGTCAGAGAGGACAGGAGAAGGGACTCTGTACTCCAGCCAGATGGAGCAACTTGCAATGAGAATCAGGAAAAGAATTCTAAAGAGGCTAGAAGAAATAGGAAGATGCAGGGGCTGGGTTTTTGAGAAGGAACTATTATGCCCTGGGTGTCCTGGCCTGAAGAAACTAGGGAGCTGGGGGAAAATGTGTGTTGGTATACATTGACATTTGAGCTGTGATATTGTATTAATAAACTAGACTCCAAGAATCGTGACAGGTTTCAGAGTGGTAGCCGTGTTAGTCTGTATCAGCAAAAAGAAGAAGAGTACTTGTGGCACCTTAGAGACTAACACATTTATTTGGGCATAAACTTTAGTTTTAGCCCATGAAAGCTTATGCCCAAATAAATGTATTAGTCTCTAAGGTCCTCCTAGTTCTCCTAGTTCTTTAGACTCCAAGAAAGGTGTCAGTTGACTCACATGAGAGCCTGGGTGCAATTATTGGCAAGCCCAAGAAGGGAAAGCCGAGGTAGCAGCAGGGTCTGACACAGAACTGGATAAAGCCCTGTCGCCCCCACACATCTAAAACATTAGATTGAGAAACGGTATTACAAGCCATTTAGGATTTATTTTGCCATCAACTACCAGCACTGGTCTAAAGTTCTCTTATATTTGCTGACACATTAAACATTTAAAAACAACTCCTGAAATTGGAGGGACTATTGCGTCCAGATGACACTATCCATGCTTGTTCTCAGGCCAGAGATAACTTTCTTCTGTTAAGAAAGAGTAGGTTGGGGAGTGTTTGGAAAGTTTCAGCAGAATCCCCGCCCTGTCCCCCACTTTTTAAGGAATGCAAAATACTTAACTTATTTAAAAGTATGTTTTAAGATGCCTTTCTCTTTCTCTGAAATGGCAGAAATAGTCAAAAGTCCAAGGATATGATCTAACAGTCCTTATTGACAAGAGCAATCAATTATTGCTCACATAAGTAGCCTCACTGAACTCAAGCTTACTAAATGAGTTAGGATTCTTCATGAGACTAAGGGGTTGCAGGTCAGCCTCTAGGACCTTCTGGTTGTGTTTTGTTGTTGTTTTTAAAAGTATAAATTTGCTGATATGCTATGATAACATTTGTTAGTTTTGGAATCTAACTACAGTGGAAAGAGTTTGACCCTGGTCAATCCAAGGTCAATGGACTCAGCTATGGACCCTCATTTAAGACCTGCAAATAGCAACCACAGAGAAAGTTTTCAGTGTTGACATATTTCAGCGCAGAAACTTATTCTGTTTTGAAATTTCTATATTTCTAACCTCAGTAGATGGTTCCTTTTCCCAAAATGTTTATAAATCACAGCAAGAGCAAGTTGTGGGGCTTCCAGGTACTGTGAACTTAAGACTTGTAGTTCAAGACACTAATAGCTGCACAGGGCATGGAAGGTGAGGATAAAGTCAAGGAAGCTGAGAGGAGTAAGTGTTTTTTCTAAATAATTTAACTACCTAGACAGTCTTTATACTTTCTTCCCAGTCATTATCTATTTTCATCTTAGTAGGCGTGTTTGGTGTAGGCGTGGTTTTTTGTATGCTTTTATTTTAATCTTATATGAATATTCCCACAGGGAACTTTTGTGTTGTGGGTTGATTTGTTGGAGGTTTTTATTTTAAATGGGAAATTCCACATAATTGATTGAGCTTGCTATGGAAAATATATTTTTGATCACTGGTGTAAGGTTTATTTGCTTATGATCACAATTTTGTTTAATTGTCATCTTGGATTCATACAAGGTCTTGTGTGGACTCCATTTCGAGTGTCCTTCTTGTTGAAATATTGGAACCTTTTTCCACAAACAGTGGGAAGAAAGGGCAGGAACAGGACACATGACTAGACTGTCATTGTCTAAATAGTCAGTGTGCCCAGCACTGGGTACTGTCCTTCTGAGAAGCAGCTTATGTCCTGTTTATTTGCACACGCGTCATAAGTCAAGATCCATCACTGTTACTTACCTGAAAGACCATCTTCTATATCCAGATCCATGTCTCACCATAGCACAGTTCAAGGTCTGGATTCGACTGGTAGCAGTGGCAGATCTGAGAAATGTCCGGCCATCAGTTCATCTCCATCTGTGCACCAAAAATCATCTACCTATAAGTAAAGTTCCGTCAGTAAGCCTTTAGTTTCGTAAGAGTTTATAGTGGAACCTTGGCTTCATTGCCTGTGAGAACAAACCTACGAACTGCTTTACTAGTTTCCTGTTAGTAAATCCCTTTCTGCTTTTGCACCTTAACATTGAGTTGGTATTGCTTACCTGTGACCAAAGTGATAGAGATACTATTCCTGTGTCCAGAACACAGCATTTCATTCGGTTTACTTTCCCTTGATAACACTGGGGTTGAATGCCACAAGGCCTGGTGATATACTGTTCATTTTCATTTAAGATGCAGGTTTGTTTTAATTAACATTGCTAATGCTCCCAAAGTCAACATCATGGAAAACTCAGGGTTTTTTTTACAAAAAAAATTGCATTAAATCGGTACAAATGAGGTTGCTTTTCAGTTTGTTGACATTTAGCACTTATTATTTAAACATGCTTCCTTCATACTCCACAAATGTTAGAAATAATAGATGTCTATGTAAGTTGGTTACTTGCATCCCAAAATTTTGGTGTTAGAGTGAAGACGGTTATGCAGCACATAAGTTTTACTATAATTCAGTCTAGCTGGAAGACAATATGAATTAGTTTATATCAAGTGGGCTGAGATGCTGTGCACTTTCTGATAGTATTATAAGTACAAATTGATTCTAAAGGGACATTAAAGCACTTGGACATAAGGGATCTAGACTTATTTTCCCACTGTGTTTCTGCCCTTCCATTCCTATATGGGTAGGAGTTGGTGAGTGCAAAAATCAAAACAAAAAATTATGCAGGAGGAGAGACAAATCAGGGAAACTTGATCACTAGGCAAAGAAAGGTCTCCTAAGATGGACCAGCTGGACAAAGCCCAACTGCTTCTTGCACCTATTTTAAATACATAATATTATGTATGTGTACATAACAGCAAAGCACATGCACTCGTTGCTCTACAAATGCATGTTAGTTCCTTGATCATGCAAATATTCATGCATTTGATTAAATTTAAACATGTGAGTAGTTTTTGCAGAAGTGTTTGCAGAATTGGAGCTTATTTACTATAACAAAATACTTCCAGTAAGTGCTCAGTATGCAAATTTCAAACAGTCATAACTTTGTGAAATCAGTACCAATTTTCCTTCACACTTAATGAAGCACGCCTTTCTCACTGAGGGCTATTTATAAGCAAGGTTTCAAGCTTTGAAATGTAGCCATTTTTTAGTTATTTCAATTAAAAAACTGTTCAGCAAAATAAAATAATCATAATCAATCTTGAATACTTTACCTAAAGCCTATTAGAAAATTTGAATACAGGGATAAGCTCTGCCACAAAATGTGTAAACATCAGCGTAGGAACAGAGTAAATTTTCTGTACTAACAACACTACCCATTTTTTTCAGATGGAGTGAATAACAACTTTCCTAATTGAAACTACAGGGGGAATTTAGTTAGGCAGAATGTAATTACTCACATTGGAATTTGGCCCAGAACCTGGATTTAACACTCCTTTGAAAAGCGGATAGAATCTTTAATGGAAAGTAAGGGCCACAGTTTTACATCTCATCCAATGATGGCATTTCCAACGATACACAATTAAGCATTGGTATTGTATACTAATTTGCTAGCACTTACTTCCTGTTGCACCTGGTGGAGTGTTTTAAAGGTGTCCTAGCCAAATACTGCTCAGACCAGACCCTCCAACTTTTTTCATTATGATTATTATTAACAGAGTCTGTAGTGACGTCAGTATTTAAAAGTTGCCAAACAGTTTAAATTATAAATCCCTGTTTTTAATTTCTTAAAATATTGTTGGTTATTAATCATACAGACTCACAGCCCCCCCATACCTTCCCTTGCTTTCTGCCTCAGGCTGAATAATTTTGTAAAGTTTCAGCATGAATGTTTCAGTTATTTCTGAGAATGAAATTATAGAAAAATAGATTTTAGAAATGTTTTTTAAAAATCCTATCATGCCTTTGAAGAGCTTCAGATCTTCCAAAGTTTGGATCAGTAACTTGAAATTCAGTGTGGAAATGGTTCTGGTCAGCAAGATTACTTTTGCTATCCCCTTTTAAATACCTCCAGATTTGACCAAATTATAAGGCCCAGAAAATCATCATTTATACAACTCACTCCATCTGCACTAAGTACATTCCAGCTTCTTGGAACTCCTCATAACATGGTGACCACAAACAGCAGGTTCTCAGGAAGAGAGCCAGAACTCAGCAAGGGGGACACTGCATTAGCCACAGCAGTAGCTGCTGCTTCTTCTTTGCCGTAGGAGAAATCACAGGTTAGAGAAAGTGAGGGCAGGGAGTTTTAACTAAAATATGCTGGTAGCCAGCGGGAGAACATACATTCTAGTTTTCTCTTTTCCACTGACTGGTGTTAAATCTGTATGCTTCACAGACCATCGTATTGAAGAGACAACAAGAGGCAGCCAAACATCATTTTGCAGATAAGATAACTGAAAGCTTGCACAAGGCCATTTTTGGCAGCATTGGGGATCGAACCTTGGGGACAGACTCTATACCAGGGGTTCTCAAACTGTGGGTCATGACCCCTCAGGGGGTCGCCGACTGCTTCCCGAGGGGTCGCGAGTTGATTTTTACGCTTTAAAGCCACCATCGCGATCGCGTCCGCTTTCGGTGGCTTTTCGACATGCCGAGCTATTTCGGGAGCGCTTGGCATGTCCGCCGAAAATAGTCGCTGAATGTGGAAGTAATTCATTCGGAGGCTTTTCGGCGGACATACAAGGGGTCGCGCTGCCATGCTGCTCAGGAAAAAAAAGGGTCGCCGTAAAGGTAAGTTTGAGACCCGCTGCTCTATACTGTGTCTCTAAGGAGATGCAGCAAAGCTGCTGCAGTCTGAAGGGGAAAAGCTGCTGCAGTCTGAAGGGGAAAAGGCAGAGTCTGCCGGGGCAAAAATCACATTGGAGAAGAAAGCTAGTAGAGTTTCTCATGGGATCATGCTTAGGATGTGCTATAGACCACCAAAATCTGATTTGGATATGGATAGAGACCTCTTTCATGTTTTTAATTAAGTAAATACTAATGGGAATTGTGTGATCCTGGGAGATGTTAACTTCCCAGATATAGGCTGGAGGACAAGTGCTAGTAATAATAATAGGGCTCAGATTTTTCTAGATGCAATAGCTGATGGATTCCTTCATCAAGTAGTTGCTGAACCAACAAGAGGGGATGCCATTTTATATTTGGTTTTGGTGAAGATCTCATAGAATAAATGGTTGTAGGGAACAACCTTGGTTCGAGCGATCATGAGATAATTCAGTTCAAATTGAATGGAAGGCTAAACAAAAATAGATCTGTGATTAGGGTATTTGATTTCAAAAGGGCTGACTTTTTAAAAAAATGAAGGAAATTAGTTAGGGAGAATTTATGGACCTAAAGGTGGAGGAGGCCTGGAGTTACTTCAAGTCAAAGTTGCAGAAACTATCAGCAGCCTGCCTTCAAAGAAAGGGGAAAAATTCATAGGCAGGAGTTGTAGACCCTGCTGGATGAGCAAGCATCTCAGAGATGTGATTAAGAAAAAGCAGAAAGCCTACAAGGAGTGGAAGGTGGGAGGGATTAGCAAGAAAAGCTACCTTCTTGAGGTCAGAACATGTAGGGATAAAGTGAGAAAGGCTAAAAGTCATATAGGGTTGGACCTTGCAAATTGAATTAAAATCAATAGTAAAAGGGTCTATAGCCATATAAATAAGAAGAAAAGAAAGAAGTGGGACCACTAAACTCTGAGGATGGAGTGGAGGCTAAGGATAATCTAGGCATGGCCCAATATCTAAACACAGACTTTGCCTCAGTCTTTAATTAGGCTAATGAGGAGCTTAGAGATAATGGCAGGATGACAAATGGGAATGAGGATATGGAGGTAGATATTACCACTTCTGAGGTAGAAGCCAAACTTGAACAGCTTAGTTTCCCTATATTTACCTTTCCATTCTTTTACCCAGTGTCCTAGACCCTTCATATTATCTTCCTGTCTACAGCAACCACAGACATTCAGGATATCATTGGAGCAGCCTACAATAAATGTAGATATGACATGCAACTAGGTTGTCTGGGACGTTTTGACATTTTGACTTAGGACAAAACTGTATCAAATGATCTTTTTCCACCTTCTTTAGTGAGAATAGATTGGGACTTTGAATCCACAGCCAACTGTTTTTGTGAATAGTATCCATTGTTTTGTCTATCTTTCTGGATTTTTGCTATTTGTTTAATCTTAGACTTCCCCATTGTTCTTAAAGGCAATACATTAAAAACATACTTTAAAGTTCTTGAAATCTCATGACTAAATGGATTGATTTATAACAGTGACATTACTCACCGTACATCTTTAAGCATACTGATTTGCTATTTCTGTCTTAAGCTTTGGCTTCATTTTTAATGTTTACATTTACTTGAAGTAGCTAGAAAAGAATAAGTATTTTGTAGCAGTTGCTAACAAGATCTAATCATATATATAATGATCTTTGGGGGAAAAAAGAACTTCCTATTGAACATTTTGCACAACAAATAATGGAACCCTAATGAGTACAGTAAATATATTCTTATAGACTAAACTTTAACAAATAAAATGGTCCTACGATGCTAGAAGGGCTAAGTTTTTTCCTTGGGTAAATACCAACACCAGCAGGTAGAATTAAATGGAATGTTTGTTTCCCTGTCCTCCCCCATTCATTTGATGCTAAAATTTCACCAGCTAGATACACTCATAAAATGGTAGGTTAAGCAGTCATAAAACTGTGTTTTTCAATCTCATCATAATCAATCAAATATGAACTCTTGCTTAGCTAGAAAAATCTGTGTGGATCTGAGAATAAATTACTAATCTTTCCCCTTCTGAGTCCCACGGTGTTGTTTACAAAGCACATTAATTTATGCCAACACTAATAAAATTAGTTCATAATAAACTAAACTTATCAGAAAGACTTTTTGTGAATCCTAATTATGGGGAAAATGGAAATTTGTGCTCAACCAATCATTTCTTTTTACAAAGTTTACACTAAATTTGCATGTAAAGTAAAGGTGCAGTAGAGTGGGTAGACCATCAAATTCTGTATGTAGTGACTATTTCTGCTAGATTTCCTGTCTTAATTCATTTCAAAGTCACCGCTGTGCACCAATTAAGTGTATACTATGAGTCTTTCCATTTCAAAGTTCAAAGGGCATCAAAGTGTAGTAATTTGCAGTTTTGGATTAATCACTGCTATTTTTATGCTGTATAAAGAACTGGTGTCAAATTCTATAACCTTGATCTTACAATCAGTGTCATATCATCCTGCATTATAGTACCAGATGTTGTCAATTTGAAATTTACACATTTAAATAATATACTAATTTAAAATACTACCTCATTAGAATTATAAAGGGAAGTATGTTTCTTTGGCACGTTACTGTTGAATAATAAAAAGCAACTGAGAAGTTATTATGAAGATTTTTGACAGCATTTTAATTAAAATTAGTTACTCGATGAATTCAAAAGATCATGTACCTAAATGCTACCTAAGCATTGCAGTTCAAATTGTATATTAAATCCAGTCAATTAATGCAGAAATGTAATATGCTATAAAAAAGACAAAAAATGTCATTTGGTAGAAGTAGGCTAGGTGGACAAGAAAGTATTCTTTCAGTTAATAAGCTCACAGTAAAATACATAAAAACTTACAGTATCTTAAGTTTCACCTTATGTGCTTTCTATTAGTTGCCTGATAATTTCCTTCTTTGTATTGTGCCCAAATGTGTCCACTTAGGTTATGATAAACATAATGTTAGGAGAAAAATAATTTTCAAGTACTGACCTGACCAGAAATGGAGCTAATGGGTGTGCTTATACAAAAGGCCCCATTTTGGACAGGAAGGGCTTGGACAGGAAGGGTTCATTCAATAAGCTTTAATGAAAGTGCCCCCACTTCCAAAAAGTACCCAGGAGAGAGAAAAGTGATGTAAATTGACCACATAGCACTGGAACATAATGTTCCTGTGTCAGACATATGAGATCTGCCCTGAAGTGAGCTGGGGTTTAGAGATAATGAATTCAGTACGGAATTTAAAATATTTTGTAAAACTAATTTCATATATATATTTGCTAGTAATTTTTTTAACTTTTTACTTTAGGTTTTTGAATTGTTTTCATTTTTAAGAATGGCTTTCAAATACATTCGGTGGGTGAAGAAAACATTTCAGTGGATTGGATAACAGATTTTCACCCACTATGGGGAGTAAATGTTTAGCTGCACAGTTAAAGCAGCTCCAGGCACCTGCAGCTGCCCCCGGAAAATACTTTGATGTGTTACTCCACAGCATGCAGCTGATTCCACAGGAAAGTTAATAAAGTCTCAGGCTCTTGAGCTGCAGCCAACCTCAAGTGGACATTTGTGTCAGCTTTAGGGTTGTTTTGTGCTACCAGAACAGCACACCAGCCTTAACACACTGGAGGATGTGACTTTCAGGTTCTAATAACTTCCCAAGTATTGTCACTACAGGGTAGGCAGCGGGAAGGGGGATAAATGTGATGTGTGATCTCATGTACATTCACAAGGTCTGGATATGGGGGTGGGCATAGAAGTGTCTTATTCATTTTTCTTATTCAGACAGGGGCAATTCTGAGGGGATCTGAAAGACTCTATTCATACCTTGCGTTTTAATTTCTTTGGGGGCAGGAACCATGTTTACTTCTGGTTCTTATACAGGAATAAGCCCTCTCTTTGCAGTTCACAAAAATATACCCAGTCATTGAAAGCCTGTTGTCAAATGATCAAACCTCCCTGCACAGGATGTGTTGTGGTTCAAAGCAGTGCAATTAAAAGGGGAAATTGTAAGAGCTGTGTAGAACTGAAGATAAATATGTAGTTTCCATCTTGGTCTTCTCTACAATTAGACCTTGCATATAAATGGGATTGCAGGAAAAACATTTTAAGAGAACAAACCATCTAGTTTAATTGCTAAAGAATATAACAAGAATAAAGAGACTTTAATCCTGAAACAAAACGGCTACAATTCTAAAGCAAGCTATAACTCCACTAATATTATGTAATAATTGAGAATTGACACATTTCCAGAAGAAATAGATTCTTGGAGCAGGAAACTTCTCTCTTGAAAGACAATCCATAACAGTGTCCTGTGGCATAATCCACCAATGATTTATGCATGTCACTCAAGCAAGTGTTCATGTAACACCAACAGACCCTAGTCATTGATGGGTGGAACTGAACCTGGGACCTCTGAAACTTAGTACATGAGTATCTCCTTTATGAGCTAAAAAAAACATATGGCAATTAGCTAAGGCTATAGAGAAAACTCTAAGTGGTCTCTGTGCCACTACATGGGACAGAGCACAACACGCGGGAGGTGTGTGAATTACATCCGCACATCATAAGATGTTCTATGTAAGCCCCTGTTTTACAGAAAAAAAGAATATGTTGCATCTTACCTTGTCAAATGTTTTAGCAAAGAAATCACCCCTCTGGAACCTGGGATGCTGCTTCTCATTATATTGCTGCAGGTGGCTCTGTCTCCTAGCTGGTGGTTAGACTTTTGGTGTCCAGCAATACCCTTCCTGCACTCTCTTGCAAAACCCCTCAAAGATTCCATAGGTGAAATGTTAAAATTAAGAAGTTGAGAAAAATCAACAGATGATTTACAGCTGATTACTTTATTTGAATCTTAATCTTCATGAAAAATAAGCAACTAAAATATTTTTGCAGAAAATATTTTGGTCAAAATTCTCAAGGGTTATTTGTGGTATTTTTTATGACAGAAAAGCAAAAACTGAATAAATAAAATTGGTAAAAAAAAGTAAAAAATGTGGGATATGTCTCCCCCTCCACCACTTGTTTCCTCTGTTTCCAGTAGGGCAGAGGAGGAGAAAAATGTGTACCCAAAAAACTCCTAAAAATAAAAATGTATTCAGTTTTTGAAAGAGGTTTTACTAGCACTCATCAAGGATGAGCTGCATAATTCACTCCTGGCTTCTCCTCATGAGTAATGAAGCCATTCAAAAGTATGCTAATTAAACTTTATACTGCACCATACCATGATATATCTGTTTATAAAATGATGTAGATATCATGGACCATATGAAGATGCTAACAAGTCAAATCTATGCAGTGAATATACACTGACAAGAGGCAATGTAATGCATGTAAAACACGAAGTTATAACCAAAAAAAAGAAAGATACGAGTGAACGAAAATCAATAAAATATAGATTTTTTTGCTACAGGAAGGGTATTAGCCTAGAAATTAAATTTCAGATTTTGTATTTCAGTCAAGAAAAAAAATATTTGCTGTAAATAGGATTCTCTCTCTTGCTAGTAGTGTAGAGTTCCTCCACCTTCTACTTATTCATTTATGACAGAACTAGTCTTTACAATCACCTTTTCCTTATGGTTTTCTATTGCTGATACTGGAGGTGAAATTCTGCTCTTGGTTTTCAGAGCCTCATGGGATAGGTAAGGAATTGGACGGTAGTGGCCTAGCGGATGGTCCCTGAACAACATGGTTATTGCAGTCTGCAGAGCTACTTACTGCAGCATCACAGGGTGGAAGTTGGTAGTCACACAGGCAGCCATCCGCTTAGCCATGCCCCTTGCACAACCATGTAGCACTGCCAGATGTTTGAGGGCTTAACATGGGGTTGGGAATCAGAAGACCCTGATCTAATCAGTCTAATACCACAGATTATGTGCCATTGGGGAAGTTACTTTGCCTTTCTGTCTCAGTTACTGTATCCATAAAACTGGCATAGTAATACTTACTTTCTTACCTCCCAAGAGTGTTTGTAAGGTTAATGGCTGTACAATGCCTTGAATATCTAATAGTTAACAACCAAAAGGTAGGCCTGCACCCAGCTACAGTGTGCTCCATATACCCAGGCTTCTTTCCCTCAGTGCACAAACACAAGACACATCAGAATTATGCTTTGTAGCCAGTATTTTTTTCTTACTATAAACAGATGAATAGTTTGATATATGGGATAATTCTCCAGGAATCTTCACCTAGTACTTATGGTACTCATCCACTCACAAATCTATTTACCTACTTGACAGGCAATTCACATCTCTAATGGAAACTGAATATTGTTTGATTTTTTCATTATTATGTCAATTGTGCTTTGGAACCACCTATGTTGCACAATAAATACATTAGTGATTTGAGCATCTGGTTTCTGTCATTTGTTCTACTCAGTAGGCAAGAGTAGTGAAATATGTCATACATAATCACACACAAATTGAATGATCAGAAATATATTGATGCCAACAGCTGAGAACATGCTTTGAAACACTGACACTGTGATGACTGTAACTAGGAGCTGATTTAAAGATTCTGCGTGCTAAATCCATAGAGGCAGTTAGGCACTAACTGCCAAAATCTGAAGTCCAAAAGTTACATCCTCAAACTCCCTGCTCAGCTGCCTGCCTAAACCCATAGGCATCTATATTTCTGAGGCATGTAAGTTTCCAGGGGTAAGGTCCTCTAGATGTCTAAATTTCTGTCATTTTGTGGCTTTGCACAGGTGCCACTATTGATCTACTGTGTCTAAGTCCTAATGTAACAGTGTTTCTTGCTGTAAGGCTCTGTGTTTAGTTTATAGCTGGGGACAAAAATTCTTTTTTTTTTTTCAAACAAAATTTGAGTTTCTGAAATGGAAAATTAAATGACAAACCACAGAAGTTAGAGATGGGAAAGGCCTATGCAGGTCATCTAATCCATTTCCACATTGATGTAGGATTGTTCCCTACATTCTTTAGCATAGTGTCCTGTCCGGTTTTAAAATTTCCAAACAATGAAATTTCCACCACTTGGGAACCTGGTGGATCAGAGGATGGGTCTATCTAGTCCAACATTCTGTTTCAGACAGTAGCGAAATGCTATAGAGAAAGGTGGAAGAAACCCTGGAATGAGGTAAGTAACTGAAGGTATCAGGGAATGAATTGCTCCAAGAGAAAAGTAAAGTACATTTATTGCAATTGTTGATAAGGTGATAAGCAGCATCTTAATCTTACCTCGAACCTCTGCACTGGCACAGGTCTGTTTTCATATCTGATTGACTGTCCTCTATAGAAACTTTGAAAATAGTATTACTGACAGCTCTAGGATCCATAGTGCATATATTTATTTTTCAGTGACTGTTATTTCCTGCTTGTGCTTCTTAGCTTTCTCATGTGCCTGCTATTATTGTAATCACTCATGTTTGTAGCTCTTTCCAATTTAATATCATCTGCGAATTTTGATATTGCTCTTTAATTACATTTTAAAAAATTAATGTAGCTGCTAAATAAGACTAGATTTAATATTGAACCTGTGATAACAGTACCTGGGAAGTTTCAAGCATCCATTCTTTATTTATTATCTAATTGCTAAAATTTCTGTTACTATTTTTGTCTAATTTAAGAAAATCTGTTTTAGTATAACATTGCACAGATGCTATCTAAATACTTACATTTAAGATACAGAGATATTGCTGTTTTGCTTCCAGATACTTAAAAAACCCAAAACTGGTTACTTAATTGAACTAGTAATTACTCTTGAACATGTGGGTTGGTTGTTTTCTGCTTGAAATAATTACCCAATGAAGCCTTCACCAGGGCTATCAGCAGGAAGCAAACAATCGGTGTATTGGTAAGAGTTTATAAAGCACTTGTTTTGCCAGATGGAGGAACAGATGGGTGTATAATACACACAAAAACTGACTACATGATCTTAGGTCTCAACCAGCAGCCACAGCTGAAATGTACAAGAATAAGTTGTAACCACTCCACAACTGCCCGCTTCTAAGGAGATTGGCTAAGTGATCTAAAAAGCAAATTCTTAAAACACATACTCTGATTTTACCCAAGTTTTCCTCTCCAAATTGTGAGCAAAAGGGCCTTATTTTTGCAAGGGAGGTTTATAACTACCATCAACATTCATTGATCTATATTTGTAAGTCCTCAGAGAATTAATGGTTACTAATTCCCCAAATAAGAGTTCTGTCAGGCTCACACATTGCATATTGGCTTGCTATTGTTTTGTTCTTTCAATATTTTTACTTTTTGATGCCAATTCTCTGTTTATATAATTGCTGTCTTTTAACCTATGTAAGGCAGGTGGCATTCTTGTAAGATTTTTTCCATAGTTTAGCATTGCTGTACATATCCAAACATCTAATTCTGTCTAGGGTACTTCTGAACTATTAATGGTTTTATACCCTGTTGTAGTGCATATTTTCCAATTAGAATGTTGCAGTTTCTGATTCCTGTCATGTGTGTAAATTTTTACCCACATATATGCAATATTATGTCTCCTTCCCCAATAAATCTGATATATTTCAGTCTCACCATGTTAATGATAGAATCACAGTTGTATATGTAGAGTCAGAATGTGCTTTGGTTGCCAGAAGACATTGCTGTATTAATTTGGGGTTCAGATTTCATTCTAACAATATGAAATACCATGAATGTTACCTAAGGGCATGTTTATATTGCACCACATTTCAGAGTAATTGGGTACAAATAGCACTGTGTACCAAAGTGCTGTGTTGTAACTTGCTGTGGGTGCAAACTTAGTGGTCACAAGATCACACTAATGTACTCTTGTTTGAAAAGAACCACACTACTTTATATTCATGAAACTTGTGTCTGCAGTATCCACATAGGTGAATCACAATACATCCCCCATTCTCACTACTTAGCCCAAACCGTGGGACAGCGTAGACATGCCTGAAGTCAAAGTGATTACTGGAGAGAAAAATTACAGTAGATAAATAGTCTTGATCATGTGATTAGCACACTATAGCAATTTAAAACATTAGCACAACTCCAAGCTAATAAGAGGTTCCATTATTTCATATTTTGACCCATGGATAATAGTAGGGTTTTTTTAAGAGTATATATAACTTCTGATGAAAAGGAATGTGTTTTTCAGAAGCTCTGAAGAGATCAAATGAATAGACACCATTTACAATCCTTTTTCAAATGCAGCACAAAGCTGTAGCAGGGAACTAATACACCCAGCCATGAAGGAATGTCAGGGAACAAACAGAAGGTGAACCAGAATGATGTTCCATGCAGAAAACATGGGGCCTTAGAGTCACCACATTCATCTGGGGAAACACTTTGAACAAGCACATCAGGATGTAATGAGAGTTTTAGTGAAATTCTGTTTGAATTTGCAAGGCATTCGGTAGTTTTTTGTGTTTGTGCCACAACTGGAGTTTTAGAAGGAAACTAGGATAATATATTTGCAGGGTAATTAATTTAGAAAGCATTTTGACAAAATGGAAGACAAAACAGAGCATGAGCAATCCTATATTTAAAAAAAAAGAAAGGTTGGAACCCTTAACAAGTAAACAGATCTCTGGCAAGCTTGCTAAAAGACAATATACTACTAAATTATTATATGGTAGAGAAGAGAGAGAATGCTAAATAAGGGTTTGCAAATATTTGCTTGAATTTGTAAATGAATTTGCTTTGATCCTTCTCATATATTTTGTATGTTTGTTTTTCAGGATCTACTCCATATTCCAAGAGATTAAGATCCATTAATGTTCATTGAAAACAAGTTTCCAAGTCACACGTATGAGTATGTACGGAAACAGAATTCACACCTGTAAGTAAGTATTCCTGGTAGCATGCTTAATATCATTTGCTTTATCTTAACAATCACAATGGGACAATAGAGCTCATATTTTGAGTACTGAATACTTCAAAGAGTTATTCATGATCAATCCACCTACATAAATATGAAAAATCTGAATAAACTAAAGGAAGTTATAATCTGCTGGCAGATATTCCAAAAGTAGAGGGAGAGGCTAAATTTTTCAGAGATTACTCAGTGTGAACTATTTACTCATCAATGGCAAAGAGCTGAAAAAAACTAAATCAAGGCAAGAATTTTATGATGATTTGGCTGTATCCGGTCATAAAGGAAGATGGATCTTGCTAAACACACTGGAAGAAAACTTTTGATTGATGCAATACTTTTGATACTGAGGTGATGATACTGGGCCATCAAGTCCCACTCAGCTCCCTTGGTGCTACTTAGGTAGTGTAAAGTGAGAGGAGATTGTTTGTCATTTCCTTACCAGTGAAGGAAAGTTATCAGCAAGTGTAAAGTCAGTGGACTTGGATGTTCCATCACTATAGATGTAGTGGGGTGTGAGTGACAGGAGCATGCCAAGGCTAGTTGGGAGGAGGAAGGAGTTGGAGTACATAATGCTCCTGCAACTCCAGCTGGCAAATGATCTGTTGGGGACCACAGCCAGCTGGCACAGTTAAAACAGTCCCCTGGCTGGGGATAGCCAGAGAATGGGGAAGGCAGAACTGCCTCCCTGACAGCTCTTTTCCTGAACAGAGTAGAGAATCTGGCTCAATATTTCTAGCAAGTTCTAGGGCAAACACCTGGGAATGGAACACTTTAGTCACGGAGTTGATCAGGTAAGTGCTTCCTACATAGAAACATACAAGACACCTCAAGCACAATTTCTTCATCCGGCTTCAGATAATTCAGATGTTTGAAATGCATTTGTAGTAAAAGTAATGTAACTGATATAACCATTTTACAGGCTCTCATGGCTATTAAGGAATTTGTATGAAAATGATGTAAAAGATCATTTTAATTGTAATATAAATGTGAAATATTTAATCTTTTTGTAAACCTTGGGGAAAATGACACTGAAAAGTTGTCTTATTTTCTTTTTTGTATATTATTTTGGGAATTGAGAATTGTAGAGATTAATCTGGATCTGCAGAAGCGACAAAGAGTCCTGTGGCACCTTAATGACTAACAAAAGTATTGAAGCATAAGCTTCCATGGGCTAATGCCCACTTCATCTATCCAACGAAGTGGGTATTAACCCACAAAAACTCTTAAGACTCCTTTTTCAAAATTTAGGCTATTAAGAGACATATTGTAAAGGACATACAGAAAATCCCATATTGAAAATCCCACTCAGCACCAAAGTGCCTAACTCCCAATGGGAGGTAACTTGGACCCCAGAAAACCACTGAGAGCAGGAATAGTCCCTTAGTAACCTATGGGTATTCAGCTCATGCTCCCCATGTTTTGCAGATGTTTCACTCCTCCATTCTATTTTGATATGTACGTTTTCCAACTTTCCTAGGCTGAGACAGTCATACTGAAAATTTCATTTCTGCTCAATTTTGTTTCTGATCCTCATGTAGAACTTTTTAAACCCATTCCTCACTAAGCCTTCATAGTCTATTCATTTTGTCCTGACTGTTGTCTATCCTTTTCAAAGAGGGAATTCTAAGATTAGCACAGCCCTCAGGGCGCTATATAACAGAGTTGTTGCAGAAGCCAATTATTTCTTATATATGTAGAGCAGGTAAGAATGTAGAAATAATTTGGACACTAGTTTTCAACCCCAGCACTAACAGATTAACCACAGAAAATGGTTAACCTGTAGTATGGGCAAACTAATGTTTTTTCATGAAAACAGGCTGCTGTCCACACATATCAGATTAAGTGGCCGCCTAAACACCAGTTTGTGCATTCAGTTAATGTATTTATGTACACTTTGTGCATTCAGTTAATGGATTTATGTACATTAATATTAAAGTTTGCTCCACAAAATTTTGCTTTGAAGATTCAGAGGAATACGATGAGGTTTTAAAATCATTTAGACCTCTCTAGTTTGAATTTCTATTTACATTTCATTTATATAAAGGTTATTTTGACATATTAGACTTGTAGCTTATGTGAACAATCATAGATATACCAGAAGTGAAAAGACACAATGTTAACTTGATTGGTTTAAAATAAAGAAGGAAGTTGTGATTCTCAGGAAGAAGAGCTTGCTTCTGTTGTTTTGACCAAACATTGAAAATGTATATTAACAAAAATGCTTGGACTATAAAAAGCAAAGAAGTTCTGCTGAAAAGGTGGAGTGCATACTGGACAAAAGCAGGAGCTGGAAATCTTTGTTTTTAGGATACTGGACCTAATTTAGGACTGGATGATTCTGCTGAATGAACTACACCCTTATATAATAGTTCTAACTTTGTGGGAAAAGTGCCCAGTTAGCCAGTTGCCTGACAGGACACAATTAACACTAACTCTTTTTCAACATGGCTCATTATATCGAAATAAACAAGCAGTCTAATGTTTGTTTCTTTGTTAAAGGTGTTGAATTTTTGTAAAGGAATTAATATTGGTTTGGGGTATTAGCTGGACTCCATAGATGAACACTTTTACCCTAAATAAATTTTTTGAATACATATATAAAATTATTGGAAGATAACTGCATGAAGTGTGCCATATTCCTTATAATTAAGGTAATAGAAAAAATGCAGAACACTGGCAAGAATCCAAAAATAAAATACATTAAAAAAATTAACGTATCATAAAGAAGTAAATATCATGACATTCAAGGGGAAAAAAAGAAAATAGGATCATTTCCCAGGTACTTTGCAGTTATACATTTATAGAAATATATTATTGTATTTTTCCAAGTTATGTATAGCTTAATATTTTGGGCTTTTTCAATTTTCCCATCAGAAAACAAGAAACCCAGAAATGGTTTAGTTCATCCTTTACAGTGGAAATGTTATACACAAGTGGCATATTAGAACAGATTTAAAGGGAGAGTCCCGTTCTTTACAAGTGGTATATAAAAGTATTTAACAATAACTTATAGGTAAAACTGTGTATTAAAACATTTTATCTGGAGAATTAGAACATTCTCTGATATTTTCATTAAAAAAAATAATTACACCACTATAGACTTATATTCTATCAGGTCACATACTAAGAAACATTACAAGGACTATTCATTCAAATTATGATAGATGTATTCTCCTAAATTATGTCTGTGCTATGAAGAAATGCAGTCTGTTCAGTTTGTATGAAATAACCAACTTAGAATTAGAGTAGGAAATACACACAAACTTCCAGACTGCATTGCATTTCCTTTTACCCCAAAAAGAAACAGGAAGACCTTGCCCTCAAACCTGCCTGATTGGCTGCTGTGAGTGCTAGCAATCAGCTGTGGGATTTGACAGAGTTAAAGTGATATATCAACTCAACAGCATGGTTTAAAACCCTGACAGAAGTGATTTGGAAATCCTTCTCTTTTCGTGGATCTGTGTAAAAACCAAATTTGATTAAGAAATGTATCCATTCCTCACATAAAAACTGTCCAACGTTTACTAGCTGGACTGAAATTTTTATACATCCACAGAAGTGATATTTCGATACTCTCTTTAGGGACTTGTGCATTTTGATTCAGATTCCTTCACATTCAAAACCTGTTGCTTCTGGTAATCAATATCAAAGCATCAGGTGATCAATATTGCCCACAGTTGCTGAGGCAGGTCTAAAAGGCAAAATACTCCTGATACTCTACTTGCATAATCTTCTGTATTAGGTAATGCAGCTAATTAGCTCTGATATTCACCATTTTATTTCTACAAGAATTCTAAGCCTGCAAATCTCCAAATGAAGAACTGTGCTAAGTAATTGTAATAAGAAAATTCCTTTTATGTCTTTGGATACCACTGATCAAGAATTTAATAGCTTTAATAAATACTAATATAAGAAGCATTGCCAGCCATTTTAAAAAGGATTTACAATCTTGGGCATCTTCTGAAATTAATTAGAAGATTTTTTTTTAGATTCAATGCTATGGGCAACTTTAAAAGACATATATATATATATATTCCTTTTTTTATTACGCTTTACAAAATTCAAACATTCTTGGAAAGACATGATGTTTAGATGTAATAGGCACCAAACAATTGTTGAAAATGAAAATAGAAAAGATTCAGTTTAAAACAAGATTACTAGCCTTAACAGTTTGTCCCTCTTGAGCTCTACATTTTTTTAAATGCCTAAGACTAGAGACAGAAATTCCCTGCCTTAGCCTAAGAGGTAGTCTGGTCTTCAATCTAACTCTAATGCCATCAAAAATGACAGTCCCTATAAAATACTATATATTAGTATTTAGAAACCACATAAAACATATGAAATAACTCTAGTGTCAGTAAATATGTATTATCACTCCATATCAAACCATAAATGATGACAGTCTGAGAAAGGTTGAGTTTATACTTCGGCTAGGTGTCTTGCAAATGAAAAGCTATTTAAGACCTAAAATCAATTGGCTATATAATACCTTGTTTTATGATGGGAATAATATAGGAAAAGATGACTGGAAGTTGTTTGTTACAATGGTAACATGAGATTTTACCTCTGGAAATTAACAGCCCATACATTTATCATTATAAACCACTTCATTTTTATTTTATTATATTGATTTACCTTAGCACCCAAGACAGTTTGTCCTCCTACAAAATTCAGGAAAAAATTGATTTTCTTAAATTATTCAATACTTTAGTTTATGCCCATTATGTCATTTAACACTTTAGACAAATCAATGCAACTTTTATAAATT
The DNA here is from genome assembly GCA_032164245.1 of Sternotherus odoratus. Classification (NCBI taxonomy): domain Eukaryota; kingdom Metazoa; phylum Chordata; order Testudines; family Kinosternidae; genus Sternotherus; species Sternotherus odoratus. The sequence continues at coordinate 62,295,537 of JAVMKO010000004.1, read as the reverse complement.
GCCATCTGCATTCAGTAGGTTTTGCAGATGTATTTTGGTGGAATCGTTAATATTGTCTAAGGTGATGTTTTATAAATAACTTATTTTAAAACAATGAGAGTGTATATATAGGAAAAGAGGCAAATGTTTATAGATAAAATGAATACCTTAATTTATCCCGAGACACCCCATGCATTAGAATGTAGTTTTAGACTTGTAACAATATCATTCTCACATAGCTGAGATATATACTACTGCATGTTTGTATAAAGATTTTCTTTCTTTAACTTTAAACAGTGATCATATATGAAGATTAAACATGTTTTTAGCAGCATTGTTCATCCTGAGACGTTTTGAGGAAAGAGATACCAGAAGGCACAATGATTTAGATCAAATACAATATTTAAAAAAAATGTGGAAGTGCTACAGATAAGATCTTATTCAACTGTATCCAGTAGAAATATCACCTAGAGTGTAATAACCCCCATGATGAGACAAGGCACCAGCACTCTGTTCTTGTTGCATCAGGACAGGCTTGAGACAACTGAATTAATAGAAATTATGAGCCTGATCTTCCATTCTTTGTTCACCTTAATCTCCCCAACAAGACCTAAATCAAAGCCCACTAAAGTCAGTGAAAAAGAGTCTGATTGATGAAAATAATCTTTGGATCAGGTCCATACACACCAATGAAGTTGTGGAGGCAATTGGACCTTGCATTTATATATTTTACTACATTTATGCTAAAGTGGGGAAATTATTGAGCATTCAGATTTTGTAAATCAAATAATTTCTCTGAGCAGGAAGATTGTACTATTTGTTCAATGATCTGTTCTTTCTGGACCAGTGCAAACTAGTTCCTTGGGAAAAAAAGTGTTAAGACCTTTACATCATCCCCATTACTAGTGATGATCAAAACACAGCAGTATATATAAACACAGCAGTAAATACTGTTTTCTTCATTTTTCAAGATAAAAACATATTTAGTTTCTACATTATATGCACCCTCAGTGATATTTTGTTCTAGTTTTAGGACATTTTAGTAAATAGACTTACACTTTGGACTCACACAGTAGTAGTAGTGTTGTAAAGCTTCTTCACACAATGCAATAATACACAATATGTGGATAGAATTTCTAAAGTGCATTAACTTTTGTGCAGTAATTGGTTCACACAGATCCTGCTGGTGTGCACTAAAGGTTACTAGTGTGCTTTACTTTAAAATACTAGGAAGCACACATTGCTGTTCTGAGTAGATGCTCTCGGAGTATTCCAGATGCAAATGTAATGATCTAACTAATGTGCTAAAGGAACAGCTTTACTAACTTAGCTATAAGAAGCATATTGTCTAACCAGGTTCACATTACCTCATTTGATAACAGAGGTACATACCTGTAATGTACTGTAAAAGATGGCCGCAGATAATCCTTTAGCTAATACTTCAGTGCCTAAGAAGAGAAAAAACACAGACAACTTTTTGAGCAATGCAAGGAGTGAACCCAAGTAATCTGAATTGAAAGCCTTTGTCAGGTTAATGGTAACATAATTCTTGATCATTTATAGTTTTGCATATTTTATTGTTTTACAAGATTGTTAATTAATCATTAACATTGTATATTATATTAAATGTATAATTTTACAAAGGGATGGAAACAACAAAACTAAAGCTGGCTACTATTTTAATGGATGGCAGGATGCATTGTTCCAAATAGGGGAACTCCTGCTCCCTCTCCCATCCGGTGTGGTTTTAGTACATAAGTTGAGGGCTGTATATGAAGAGGGTACACACTGATTCCCACTCCCTAGTAAAGAGTCTGAGTTCTTTGGTAGCTTATGTTCCATGACGAAATGTGGGTATAACCAGTGGATCTACAAACTACCAAATCCACTTCCCACACACACCCTGTGTAGAGAGATAGTTCATGGGCTCTTGTAGTCACTATTAAACATTTAAATGAAAATATATTCACAAAAAAAGAAATTATACATGATTACATTCTGAAGAAATTTCTAATGTGAGACAACTATATATCAATGAATCATAATTACATATGCAGCCTATAGTTTTGATTGAGTTGTTGCTTTGTTGTTACATATACCATTCCAACACCAAATAAACAGAGTTAAAAAAGACCCTTATATTTAGGTGTACTGTTTGAAAGTGGTTATTTCCATCATCTTCCAAAAACATGACTCCTTATTACCAGGCAGGCATACCAGGCAGGCAGCAGTTGTACAAGAACATTACCAGCATGCCATTTTACTTCATTCTCATCCTTCATTCTCACAAATATAGTTGCTACTATTTGCTTCTCCAAGTTAACTGTTTTTTAGTTCTGCATTCTTGCGGTAAGAATACCGGTCATTATATTAATCTTTAATGAAATTATTTCAGAATAATCTTATTAGAGATTATTTTATTACTAGATAGCCTTACATAAAACATTCTCATTAACAGTGCATCAAGATGTCACCTTAGATCAATTTTGTAACAGGTTCTGAGACAAATTCATTATATACTAATCTCCCTTAAACTGAGTTTTGGTCTATATATTGTGTATTAGACTATTAGTATTTTTGCTTCTGAAAATTGTAAATAAAGCCTTTTCTAGGTGAACTATTATAATTTAAGAGACAAGATGAGTAAGGCAAAATATTTTATTGGAGAGAGAGACATTTCAAGCTACATGGAGCTCTTCTTCAAGTATGGAAAAGGTACAAAAAGCATTGTTCATCATAAACAGTTAGCACATATTCTAAGAGACCATTCAAGGTAAAGTATCCATTAATACCATGTAGTCATTGGGGGAAAAAGGGGTGAGTGGGTTACAGATTGTTTTAATAAGCCATATATCCAATGTCTTTATTAAGACCATGATTTTTAGCATCTAGCAAATATAAGCTCCTAAGATCATCTTTTGAAAGTGTTTTGCAGGTTTTCTTTAAGGCTAAGGACTGATAGGTCAGATATATGTGATTGCTTGTGAAAAGTGTTGGGGAATTTTTATCTTTTATCATTTTCATGTGTGAGTTCAAATCAAGATGGTAATGATTGTCTGGTTTCAGCCACATATTTGTTATTGGAACATTTAGTGCACTGGATGAGGTACATACATGTTGTGATAGGTTTGTGTATGATCCATGGATTTTGAAAGGTGTATTATGGGGGGGTATTGATCATTGTAGTATGGAAATATGTCTGCTGGTCTTGCGTCTCTTGATTTAGCAGGGTCAAACCTTCTGTCCCGGAGCAAGTTCATAGAGGAAGCTATCCAAAGGCCAATGACAAACTTAGCTAATTGAGGCTAATATCCTAGACCCAGCACAATCTGGATTCAGTCCTGGGCATGGGACAGAACTCACTTTAGTAGCATTGATAGATGATCTCCTCCTGATCTCCTGCTCTAAATGCCTAGAGGCAGACATCCATTTTCATATTCCTTGACCTCTTTGCAGCATTGAATGCTGTTGACTGTGAGATATTGCTGTCCTGCCTGAGAGGGGATCTGGGGTTCAGGGAAATGTGGTAAAAAGGTGTGAGGTCTCACTGCAGGGATGCTCTCAGTAACTAGTAATGGGAAATTGCACCTCCACTACCAGAATCCTCACTTGTGGAGTCCCACAAGGAACAGTTCTCTTTCCACATCTGGGTTCGCCTGCTAATCCTCTGATTGACTTGGGGGTAAAGAAAGGGATTTTTTTCTTTTTATGGCGAAGCAGTTGACTGAATAGTCTATAGCAATCACCAACTATAGTTTCTCATTACTGAGTGTTTTATATCCTCTTGCTCTGCCCTGCATCTTTCAGCTAATGTAACACCTTTTTAATAAGAATCAATTTCCCCAACATTTTTACTAAATCACATAATGTATTTTTTTTTTACCTTAAGACATTTAATTGCTATTAAAAAAGCTTTCCTCATTCTTTATCAAAGCCCTTATATTTACAAAGAAGGTGATCAATTTTTTCTTCCACACTATGGAGTGCACATAGTCTATCTTTGTGTATATTTATTCAAAAAATGAATTTTGTTTAAGCCACAGTGACCAATTAGTGCTCTAAACCAAAACATTTCACTAATCTTATGCAGGTGTTGATGTATGTCATAGTCCTCAATTCTAGCAGGCCCTTTTTGCTCTCAGCTATCTGGCTTTATACAAGCCCTACCTCTTCCTTTTCTTGCTAAGCTTCACTCTTTAATTAGTCCTTGTTGGTCCCTGGCTCTTCCTCCAGTGCAGCCTAGGTGGCTAATTGGCCTACGTAGCCACCTTAACCTTTCAGGGGCTGGTGTGGGGGAACATAACATCAAATGAACCACCCTTTCAGCAGTTGCTCTCTATTTTACTGAGAGGAGGGCAGCTGCTAAGACATCTGAGCTGGCTTTAACCAGAGAGAAGTAGAGCCTGAGGCAGGTTGCTCCCAAGCCAATTATAGTTTTATAGATCAAAACCAACATCCGATTTCCAGGTTGACTTTTTAATAGGCACTCACTGTAGGTCACAGAACACTGGTGATATGTTCATAGTGAGAAACTGCTTAATAGGAGACCTGTTCTGTTCTGCACTGTTCAATTTCTGAATAGATTTACATATAGCACCAGTAATCCCAATTCATGGATAGCAGCAGTAAGTTCCACATCCGAGATGAAAGAATGCTACATTTCTCATACAACTAGAAGGCCAATTCCATAACATTAAATTAAAAGCACTAAGGATCCAAGGACATTCATTTCCAAATTGCAAACACCAATGGCAGACAAACACCTGATGAAAGCAGTTCTATTGAAATTAAGGGAAATGCTTATATGAATAAGTATGGCTGGATTGGAACCAAAAATTGAAAAAAGAACTGCCTGCATGTGAATTATGATACCTTTCAATCTGAAAAGCAATAATACATAAAATACTAAAATCCATTAGTGACGATTACTAGATGTGCTTTAAATAGTGTTCACCAGATTAGTTTCAGGTAATTTTCATTACAAAATGTTTCCATCTGATTTCAGCATACTAAACTGAAATTTTACTTCAAAATATCTGTGAAATTTCAAATGTTAACTTGGATAGGCCAGAAAACCAAACTTGCATTATGTTACAGAAATAATTTTGGTAAATGGAGAGTAGCACAACACTTTTGAAATAATGATTAAAATGTAAGTGAACTTTACTTATAATAATGTTAACAAGCATAGTTCTATTAAAGGATTTAGGATAAGATTGCCACAAATCTTACTCAGCCAATGCAAGGGAGTGGGGGGGAGTTAGGTCCCCCTGTTTGGCCTGTCCAGATTGTGACTCTGACTGTGGAAGGAGAACAGGGACTCTTTGTCCAGTGTTGTCCTTTGAGAACATAGCGAGTAAAGACTGGGAAGAGCTGTTATTTCCCTAGTCCCACTCACCATCCAGAATACCTGGCCAGGTGTACAGTGGGGAAGAATAAAGCTGCTCCACAAAAATGGGGGAAAGAGATTAATTTACTTAACTCACAGCACTCATGACTACTGTTCTGCCAGCTGTAGTGGCTCTTAACACTAAATTGAACGGGACAAAGAAGCAGGCCAGTAGCAGGGCCTGAGTGAGGGAAGAGATCAGTGTCTTAAGGGCTTAACTTGCTCCTACTATTTCAGTTGATGCCTGTTCTCCTCAAATGGGTTCAGAGAAGCAGCAGGAAACAGGAAGCTCCCTGAGAAGCTGGTGTTAATCAGTCCAGGCTCCCGGAGGGCAGTGGGGTGCTAGAGAGGTACATAAGAGGATCCTTCTCCTCTCTCTCTCTCCCTGCAGCTCCTGATTCTTTCTGCTTCTCTCCTGCTTTTTTTCCTCTCATCTTTTCTCCAGCCTATGTCTCTTGTGCCTGCCTTCCCCCAGCACAGCACTCCACCATCTCTGTGCATCTAGAGCAGAGAGAATACATATACAGCAGCAGCAGACACAACGTTCTACACTCTGGGTCCTCATGGCATCCCCCCACAGTCTGGCACCTGAGGCGGCCACCTCAGTTCACCTCATGGTCAGGCCAGCCCTGCCCACAAGGATTGCCTAGAACTCTTTCCCCTAAAAGTTTGAATGGATAGATGAAGATATTGGTGCTGAGATTCACACTCACCTTGTTAAGAGTCACATGGATAAAACATTTTTTTCTAGTTGGAAAATGCAAATATTAATGCTAGTGGCCTGTATAAGAAAATCAAGACTCACAATACAAAAACTGTATTATTTTAGCATCTACAGAATTTCCCTGAATATCCAAAATGTCAACAGGAAATAATTTAGTGTTTATTCCTATTGTTTTAATTATTTAAACTTCTGATTTTTTTAAAAAATAAAACAAATTGTAGGAGTGCACTCAGACTTTAATGCTGTGTGTGCATCCTAAAGTATCCTGTTTACTCTTCTCTGCTGGAACTGGCTCTGCATATTTTACTTTCAGCTGAATGTAAAGGAAGAAAGAAAGCTAGTCTAAGGTTGTCTTACATCAATTAACACATAAAATAGTGTAAAATGTACGGGCCCAGATTCTCAGCTGGTGTGAAGTAACATAGCTTCACTGAAGTCAAGACAGTGGATCTTAATGCCAGGCCCTTTAATGAAAAAGAAACAATTCTTTGAGGCCACAAAAACCTCAGGATTTTTCTTAGATTCTTTGATATCCATATAATCAGAGATGTTGGATACAGAAAAGTCTTTTTAAATCATCTACTCCATTCTCTTCTGAGCACTCTATTTACTATAGAATGTTTTCTGGTGTTTTACTAAACTTTTATTTTGGCTACAAAAATAGCACAAATATGAAAGGATAATATGGGTCTTATTCAAATATTCATGAAAACTAAGTGAAATAACTTGTCATATTTTGTTTACCCAAGTGCTTCTCATTTTCCTTCTGGCAACTCTGGTGTAAAAACTCTTTCTGGCATAAGAGTATGTGTGTAGGTTACTCATGAAGAAAAATACCAACACACATTTTGATTTCTGTAGAAACCACGCTTTTTGAGATTAGTTTGTTGATACTTTTTGTACAGGAAGGCTGAATAACCACATTTGTATTTAATTTTTTCTTCTATTCTGAACATTTCTACTAATCTGAGAGATGTCCCCTATATGTCAAATGGGAAACACTACTAGAATCAGTAACCTCTCTCAAAATGGATTACACTTCAAGTGCAACCATAGCTGCAGATGCTTTGGTATTCTTACCTCTTGTGTTATGCTGTAATACTACTTGAAGAGTGTTAAAGAATATGAGTAGGATTCTGATCTGCACAGAGTTGCACTGACACAAGCTACAGAGGGAATGCACAGCCCCTGGAACTCTGATGTGAAATTCTAGTTGTGTCAGCCATGATTCTTCATGTCAGTTCCCAGGATGCATTAAATGGTAGCTTGGGCAATTTGTAGAGGGTTTATTGTGCTTCTCACTCTATTTCCAAACAGTTCTGCTTGTTGGTGTACTTGTGCAGGGTCACAGCCCCCTTTTAGATAAAATAGTGCCAAAGACTGTGGTAGCAGAAATCACAGTATTCTCAACGGGGTCCTGGTCTTTTCAGAGCCACGAGGTGGAGGGGGTGGGGGATGAGGAACAGTTTTTATGCATCCATATAAGGGCCAGCTGGAATCTATTTAATAGTAACATATTAAAAAATATTTAAAATATTAATAGCTCAAAACCTGCTTATTTTTAGAGAAGTCAGTGGGACAATTCAGGCAATTAAGGCATGTGGGGATAACTCTACATTTCTTTCTTTCATACATTGCATCCATATTTTGGATGCTATTTCAAATAATGTTTCTGTCTTAGATGGTTTCTCATGTATATATATTCACTTTTCAGAGAATGTTTAAGCTCCTGTCTTACATTTGCCAAATCCTAGTATATCAATCCCAGACATATATAATAGCATATCAGAATCAAAAGAAACACATGCAAAATATTTTCTATGCTAAAATCCCAGATTCACCTTGGGGGAGGGAGAGAGGAAGGAACCTCCAGGAAGGCATGTTTGCAAATCAGCTATGAGTTTACTAATCCCATGCCTTATTTATTTCTCTTTTAAGTAGCTTTCACTATGTTATTTTAATAGTTCCCCTGACCAGTGGTGAGATACTATATATGGCTTGGTGTGATTTATAATTATGGAAAAAGAATCATGTATATGACCATCTGAAAAAATCAATAAATAGTGGAACCTACCTAGATAAAACCATACAGTACATCATCATTACAGTCCTTTCCAATGTAAATGTAAAAGGAAGCAGTCTAAAAGGAGTTAACAGCAATGTGCCTAAGCCATTAAAACGGTTTCTTTTGATTTACATTTTAACACATTTACATGAGAACTAGAGAATGGATTGTTCTTTGTTTAAAGTATAAAGAAATTTAGAAAATTTTAAGAAGATATATTGTGCTTTGGGAAGAAACGTATGCCACCTCCTTTCACCTCTATTGTAATAATATCTAACTTGTCTTTTTATACAAGTATAATCACCGTTACGTGAGTGAAAAATATCTTTGAACATGTTTCCTTATGCTCATAGGAGACTTTAATTTATTAGCTCAATCACTGGAGCAGTTTTTAACAGTAATGAAGGAAACTGTTACTCTAATGTATCTGTGTATTTCTTCAGATTTCTGATAATGGCCTGCCAATACCTTTCCATTGAAACAAAGATTTCCTTGAAGCATTTTCAAATTACTTCTAAAAACTAAAATATCTTCTATGAATCTGTTCCTGAAGAACACTTGATAATCACAATCTGCAGACATCTCACGGGAATAAATGTTCCTGTGGATTCATAGTACAAGTGTTTTTACTCCAGAGATTGTCAAAAATCAAAGATAAATCCTTACAGCAATAGGGTAGATATAAGCCAAGGAAGGCATTTAAACTAAATGTGATTTTCTTATAGTTCTGTGAAATATTTAGGAATGACTGCAGTCTTATGTACATTAGGTTTACTAGTTCACATACACTTGTATATTCTGAATTTCCCAAACGATAATGTGAACAGAAACATGACCCTGAAATTCATTTGCTCTCACAAGAGACTTTTTAATTAACAGTCACATCTGTGCAAAAATGCTATATTTTCCAAAGTTAGCAACAACTTAAACCACATTATCAAATTATGAAAAAAAGAACAAGTCTCAATGGATCAGTTTAACGTTTCAAGAACTAGTGTACAACGATACTCCTTTCCTCCAGAGTCTGAGGCTGAAATGCCTAAATTTTATGTAATGATGTTATTAAATATTTAATAGTATAATATTTTGAGCACCTTTCCAACATAAATGACATTAAAAATTAACCTGTTTAAACTATTTAAAGGTTATCTGAGCAAATAGCTTTAGAATATGCTTTCAAAGCTAATTAAAGATGACACAATATTAGAAGATGCTTTTTCTGAGAAGACTAAATTAATGTATTGACTAAAAAAGTTTACAAAATGAAATGAAGATCAAGTGGACAGCTCAATTCTGGTCTGAAGCCTTTTGTTGGATTGTTGACTAAGATTATGAAATATAGTTTAGTTAGTAATATGGTACTACTATTGACCCTGTAGAATCCCAATCAGAGTCTAGGTACAATCCCAGGCAAATCAAATTATTAAGTCAAAGTAAAGGCTGTAAACAGATGCCAAATGTATAACGGGATATTGCCAACTTGAAATAGCCCCAAAATCATCCTTTGGAAAGATTTTCCATCCTAAAACTTTTAACTAAAATAAAAGTTTCCATGTATTTATTTTAAATAAATCCCAATAAGAACATTTTTTTCTCATTGACCCTCCCTTCCTCCCCAAATCCTGCCTTTGAAGTGTAGGTAACCAAAACACAAACATTGAAGGGGAATGTGTGCCTGGCACAGGAGTCCACACTAGCATGCACAGGGCTGCCAGTGACAGAGTTCCCTTCCCCATTATATCAGGGTCCTTCATGCCAGTGGGCTGTGATGATGGGCCTAATCTGTTGCCACTGCACAAACGTTTTCCTTGGGAAAGACAAACAGCAGCTCTAAGCAGAATTCAGGTATCTCTTGCCTGGTTCCATGGGGCTGGCAATGGTGGGTAGGAGACAAGAAGACTAGGAAGTAACCGCCCCCCATCCTCTCTGCTGGATGGAGGAGGAGAAAGATGAGATACCCCGCACCAGGAACACTGGAACCAATTAAAAAAAAATAAGAGAGCTCAGATTTTCTCCTCCGTCAGAGCTGTGCTCAAAACAGGGGAAGCGGGGGCTAATCACGGATTCTGAGGATAGCCCCCAAACAACATAAAGCAGTTGAGGGGAATCTCTAAATTACACCATGGACTATTGTGTGTAGCTTCACCACTCCCCCTCCTGCCAGGTGACGTAGGAACCAGCAAGAGCACAGATGTGCCAGCAGAGAGTTCATCTTTGCCAAAGGATTTCTGTACTGGTGATTTGTGTCTGTATGAGTGGCACAAACATTCCCTTTTTAAAACTATTTTATTGCAATTGACATCTTAAATATTTGCTGATATTCAAGCATTTAATCAATAGCTATAGTCACAGTCGTTTCCTAAAGGAGAGAGTGAAAGTGCATTCCACAGCATTGTGATGTTACCATGCTAGTGCACATAAGCAGCAAGTACCAGGATATACCCACAAGCTTCCTTAATCTGTACAGAAATAGCATATGAAAACAATACAGTAGAAAGAAAAATCCAATCTGAAAACTAATTTCACTAGGAGCTTTCAAAGGTATTATTTGAATCAAAGAGGAATATTTATTATAAAGTTGAGTTTTAAGGTGAGAGTGTTCTGCTCAGGGAAAAAAATCTTTATGAAAATATTGTACAATGAACTTTCTCAAAAATTGCAAATGATGGTTATCATTCTGAATGTGCTTTAATTTTAATTTAAGCACAACAGTAATCCTATTAACTTCAATTGGACTATTCATACATGTGCTTAACTTTAAGTATGAAAAGCCCCATTAAAGTAAATAAGATTACTTAGGTAACTGAAGTTAGGTATGTGCATACATATTTTCAATATGAGGTTCAATTATTATTCGCATAGTTATAGGACACATAAAATGTCACATGCTATACAACATATTGAAAGGCATGATTACTAGCCCAAAGAGCAAGACACAAAGCTGGACAAATGGATGATAGATGGGAGGCATGGTCACAAAAACAAAAAAGACCATTGGTTCTGCTCATCAAGGGTCCTATCCACAACAGTGGTCCATACTTGATGTTTCGTTTTTATGTAGCCCAAATAAACCTGGCTTATTTTATCAGAAATTTGGTCACTGTCGACTAGCTGAAGCTTGATTAGGTAGACACAGGACTTGCTAAGCTTCAGTTCAGTGTTACATTTGGGAGATACAGATCCCTTAGCAAAAAGGAATTGTACTGAGCAATTGTCTTCAATCTGATTTCCTTACATGGGGGAATCTAAAAGCCTCTGTTCTTTGAGAATTACTTACATTTGTAAAGAATCAGAGAGGTAGCCGTGTTAGTCTGGAATAGCAGAGGTAACAAAGTCCTGTAGCCCACGAAAGCTTATGCTTCAAAACTTTATAGTTAGTCTTTAAGGTGCCACAGGACTTTGTTACCTTTACATTTGTAAGTAAAGTTTGTAAAGGCAGCAGGAATAGTTTTGTTGAAATGGAGTCAGTCTGTGACTAATTCTTCATTTTTGAAATCACTGATGTCATGAAGACCTGCATTGGTTCTGGACAGAACTGATGCAGGGTTTATGGTAGTTCTATTAGTGGAGACTGAGGGGCAGAGTTAAGGCTGGTGGGGTGACAAGAAGTGATATTTTTATACTCTCATGTTGACTTTCTTGTTTAATGTAACCCTTACTTTAAGTTTCCAGACATTTTAACATGCATATTTTTTAGTAAACCACTCTTATTTTATTAGTTTTTTTCACTTAAGTAAATGATAAATATTTACACCCTTAATGTTACCTGATAATTCCTTGACTTAATACTTGTTTAAGAACTGCTCACTGACAGGAAACCCTGTGCTGCTTGCAGGTTGCACAGTGACACTGATGGTGCTTGGAAGCTCTGTAATAACAAATAAGACTGTTGTTCTCCAGAGCACCCAGCACTGCCCCATCTCTCTTCTTTCCTTCTGGTCATCAGCCACCTTTGTGCACTGTGTCTATGTGTCTCCCTGCTTCCCACTCTCCCTATCATGAAGGCCCACATGGAGAGGCAAAGGTAAGAACTTGATTTAGCAGAGTTATAGAAGGATCCATCTCTAGGCTGCTAGAGGAGACCCATTTCCTCACCAGACCAGTTCCCGCTGCGCACAATGTTTCTCTGTGTCTTTTCTTGTTTCTTCAAACAGATGTTTTTTCCTCTTTGGGTCTTTTCCTCCTGGTCTCCAACATCCTTTTTCCCATTCTAGTGTACTTAGATTTCCAGAAATCCTTTGACAAGCTCCCTCACCGAAGGCTCTTACATAAATTAAGCTGCCATGGGATAAGAGGGAAGATCTTCTCATGGATTGAAAACTGGTTAAAAGACAGGGAACAAAGGGTAGGAATAAATGGAACTTTTTCAGAATGGAGAGGGGTAACTAGTGGTGTTCCCCAAGGGTCAGTCCTGGGACCGATCCTATTCAACTTATTTATAAATGATTTGGAGGAAGGGGTAAACAGTGATGTGGCAAAGTTTGCAGATGATACTAAACTGCTCAAAGTAGTAAGGACCAAAGCAGACTGTGAAGAACTTCAAAAAGATCTCACTAAACTAAGTAATTGGGCAACAAAATGGCAAATGAAATTTAATGTGGATAAATGTAAAGTAATGCACATTGGAAAAAATAACCCCAACTATACATACAATATGATGGGGGCTAATTTAGCTACAACCAATCAGGAAAAAGACCTGGGAGTCATTGTGGATAGTTCTCTGAAGGCATCCACGCAGTGTGCAGCGGCAGTCAAAAAAGCAAACAGGATGTTAGGAATCATTAAAAAAGGGATAGAGAATAAGTCGGAGAATATCTTATTGCCCTTATACAAATCCATGGTGCGCCCACATCTTGAATACTGCGTACAAATGTGGTCTCCTCATCTCAAAAAGGATATACTGGCACTAGAAAAGGTTCAGAGAAGGGCAACTAAAATTATTAGGGGTTTGGAACGGGTCCCATATGAAGAGAGATTAAAGAGGCTAGGACTTTTTAGCTTGGAAAAGAGGAGACTAAGGGGGGATATGATCGAGGTATATAAAATTATGAGTGGTGTGGAGGAAGTAAATAAGGAAAAGTTATTTACTTGTTCCCAAAATAGAAGAACTAGGGGCCACTCAATGAAATTGGCGTGCAGCAGGTTTAAGACAAATAAAAGGAAGTTCTTCTTCACACAGCGCACAGTCAACCTGTGGAACTCCTTACCTGAGGAGGCTGTGAAGGCTAGGACTATAACAGGGTTTAAAAGAGAGCTGGATAAATTCATGGAGGCTAAGTCCATAAATGGCTATTAGCCGGGATGGGTAATGAATGGTGTCCCTAGCCTCTGTCTGTCAGAGGGGGGTGATGGATGGCAGGAGAGAGATCGCTCGATCATACCTGTTAGGTTCACTCACTCCGGGGCACCTGGCATTGGCCACTGTCGGTAGACAGGATGCTGGGCTAGATGGACCTTTGGTCTGACCCAGTATGGCCGTTCTTATGTTCTTATGTTCTTATGTTCTTATTCTCCTCAGACCATCTTCCCATCTGCCAGTGTGGTTGTCTCTCTGGTTCCCACATATCTCCCACAAACCTTTTCTTATTTACTTCAGATAAGTTTCCAGAAAAATTGTCTTTTTCCATAAGTAGATTTTCAGGTGGACTTAAACTGTGGTGGTGTTGAGAGGGGGCAAGTAGTCAAAATCAGGACTTTAGTCTATATACTACTGTATTTTAAGTCTGAATTCAATTAATCTGGTCTCTCCATAATACTGTTTTAATCATCATTTGAATTAATTATCTTCAGTTTTAGGACCCAATCATTCAAATATTACTGATTATAGCACCACACTCGAGAGTGTTTCCAGGACTAAACTATTATGCAGCGGAAGAATCATTCCCTGTGTCTGTCTATTTTTTCTTGCCTTTCTTGCAATTGCTCATATTTTTCCTCCATGCCTGATACCATCATGTTCACATTTCAGATTTTAGATATATTCCTTGTAAGTCATTTTCTACTATCAAATATGGTCTTTCTAATATTTTTAAATAGAATAGGCTTGTACTGTCCTATGTTAACATTTACCTAGGAGCTGCATTCCAAGCTGGCAAAGAACTCTCCTTTTATTAAGTAAACTCTTATGTGTTTGTAACCATGTTACATTAATAATTTATTAGAAAACATGTCAAGTGTTAGTCCACCAGAAACTTAATGAGCTTCACTTCAGGGATCAGTGTAGGTCTTGCCTAAGGGAAACTTGATTCTTTGAACAAGACAGCAAATCTATTGATTTCATGTTCAAGACTCCAAAATTTTCACTACAGTATGACATTGAAACATTATGTGAGGCTCAACATTAAATGGAACACTCAATTTAGGATTAATCAGAAGATAAGGAAAGAATATATAGAACTTTAATTACCCCTTCAATTACATGGGTGTGACTCCCATGCACTTCAATGGGAGTAATCCACATAAAAAAATGTGGGATAATAAGTGGTTTTTACTCCAAGGCCTCTTTTCTTTTAAAATAGATGTGTGGACTCTAGATAAAAAGGAGTTTTTCTTTTGTGTGCTCTTTTAATGTCAATGACTAGTAAAATATATTTACTGTGTGTTTTGCAATGATGTGCCAATTTTACAAAGATGTAGAATATTTGAAAACATACATATTTCCTTTTTGGCTGTTATTATTCATAACGCTCAAACACCACAGATTCTTTATTACCTAATTCTCATCCTCCAAGAGGAAGCCCAACAAACCAGCCTGGGTTCAAACAGCGTGGGAACACATCCCTGCTGAAATGTCTTCACATTGTGGTCCCAGGGCAATGAGGAACTCTACAGAAGCTTCATGGAACTAATGAAAAAGCAAGCTCATGCAAAGAAGGGCCTGACCTCCAAGAGACACTCAGTGGTTCTTGCCCCTTTTCTCTCTTTTGCACTGCAGAACAACATGGTGCATCCATGAGGGAGAAAGGGCTTTGGGAACTGATTAATA
This sequence comes from Sternotherus odoratus, assembly GCA_032164245.1. NCBI lineage: Eukaryota > Metazoa > Chordata > Testudines > Kinosternidae > Sternotherus > Sternotherus odoratus. Next base: position 62,280,395 of record JAVMKO010000004.1, on the reverse strand, counting down.
ATCAGCTTCTAGTGGAGGGACACTCTAGGAGGCTTAGTAATGGAGAAGCAATCATATCCAATCTGACCTGATTTCTTTTCTTTGGGCGAAAGGAGGGCTGTAGTGGGGAGGGGGAGAGTTTCAGCTCTAATGTGCTTGCTTACCTGGGTGACTCTTTTCTCTCACTTTGTGGGTTGCACTAGTTATCTTGAAGGCTATAGAAGATTAATGAAAGAAGAGAATAACCAAAAATATGTTAAATAAATACCATGGAAAAATAGAACATATAGATTCCCAGGCAAACCTGATTTTTTTTAAAAAAAATATATTTATGCATATTATAAAATTAGAGATGAGGGGAGAACACCAAGTAGGTAATATACTTGGATTTTAGAAATGCATTTGTAGAATTAGTGGGGTCATTCTAAAGTTCCTGCTGTGGCAGTGAGGGGCTTCCCTGTCTTCAGATTTTAGACCAAACATTCTATTCAATCTAAACTGAATCAGGAATTAACCGTATTTAGGACACCCTAAAATGGAGACCTCTTGAATGTGCTGTCCTATTGGGATTTACCTCAGAACTGCCAGGTAAATAATACAGATATAGCAGAAATGCTGTGACCTTCCCCCCAATTGAACTAAGGATGAGCACTCTCACAGGAGACTCTTCTCCCCTCTCCCCCAGTATTTTAAGTGCTCTTAATTTTTTCAATCCAACTTTTAAAAGTATTGCAGCTGCTACCAGAAACATCTAGAGTAAAATATAGATAAAACTCATGCTGTGAATGAAAAACGGAAATCAGCAGCAATGTTACATATTCTCCTTCCATTTGTGTAATGGCTTCAGAAACTATTTGGAGTGCAAATGTGTAGCCAAAATTTAGAACAAGAAAAAATGACGAACACTAATAAGCCACCATTCAATTCTAGAGGATGTTTATTTGCTTTTTAAATGCCACTTACATGACTCATCAGGCCAACATCTCTTCTTACTTTATTCTTGTATCTGAGAGGTCTTTGGTGGATTTTGAAGGATAATTCTCAGATGTAAATTGCCAGGCCGCTATCTTCTTTTAGTTACATTCACTCTGCCATAATCCACCCTATGTGAAATAAATTCTATATATGCACAGCACATTGTTTAAACCATCAATTAACAAATGCTTTTATCATGGATTCATAGCTTCCAAGGTGTGAAGGGATGATTGTGACCTTCTAGTGTTAATTCCTGTATAGCACAGGTTCTAGAACTTCCCCAAAATTATTCTTAGAAATGTGCTTTTTCAAGTTGTAATTTGTTAATTTATAACTTACCGTTAAGTCTGCTCTGATAAAAATATGACACATGGCAATATCATCGAGACATAATCAGATATTGCCTACTAGAATATTGTGATACACACCAGCACTTTCAAGACTAATTACTCCTCCTCTCTTGTTGGGATTCAGTACCTGCCAAGTACTTGTGTAACAATCATTCACATCTATTTTAGAGATGCAAGGACCTTAGTTAGCATTACAGGCAGTAAATTACATAGTCTACTATCAGGCTGACTAATGGATGTTCTGCTAAACCATCTGGCGTGTCTCAACTAAAAGGGATCCTTGTTTTTTCAAATGGAAAAAGCCTTTCAGAAAGTCAATCCATCATACCAAAGCTCACAAAATCTCTGCGCTCCTAACTACTCTATCACCACTCTTCTCATATTCCTTGTATTTATTGCTCCCGAACATTCCCAATAACTCTTAGCTTTTTTTTTTTTTTGCCTATGATCCCTGATAGAAATTGTTGAAAGAAAGGAAAAATTGCTAACACAAGCAAGATATTTTTTATGTTTTCTTCATTTTAAATTGTGAGTATAGGCTGGTGTGGATTGCTGTCAAAGAACTTCAGTTAATGTAAATGTCTTTTTTTATTTGTAAATAGTTTGTAAATGTTGAATGAAATATCGCCCTAACACACGAGCTCTGTGATGCAGTCTGAAGTAGTATCACCCATATGTTCAACTATTTAGGTAAATCTATATATTTTAAAATGTTTCCTACTAAAGTCATTAAGCAGTTCATAATAAATGAATAAATATTCCTTTTTTGTTGGTTACAAATAATTACACAAACATGGTTTTACATTAACAAATTTAACAATAAATAACCCCTTTGTATATCTGATAATTACTACTCCATATCTTTAAAACATGTCTATCATTATGTAGTTCTTGTTTTCCTTTCCATTGTGAATGCTAGCTCTGTCTTGACAGTATCTATGTCTTTGAAAAGAGAAGGAAAATGATTTTAGGACAGGGGAAGACCCAGAATGGGGGGGGGGGGGGGGAGTAGGAGAGACACAGAGATAATCTGTCTCTGGCCTTGACTAGACTATGAGTAAAGGTGTTATGTTAGAACACATTAAATAATACATTCTGATGTATTCAAAATGTCCAGTGTAGACAAGATAATGCATACTGTAATATGTTCTAATCTAGTCACATTAAAGTCTAAGCTTCTCCTTAACTTTGGCACATCTAGATACATGTTAAAGGCAATGTGCTTTGACTACATTACACTTTTAAAACAAACCTTTTTATATCAGTCTATTTATATTTTCAGAGCAGGAAGAGTCCTCCAGCTGCTTTGGCTTTGTGTTGAGGGCTGTTGCGGGCTTCTGGCCTGGGATGTACTGAAGGGGCAGAGAGGACATAGCATTTGGGATTTTAATTTTGGAGTCCCTCCTCCTTTAGAGTTGCCTTTCTTTCCTGTCCAGATCCAAAGATCCAAATGCTAAAATTTTAATTGGGAGGATGGTGAGAAATGGTTCTGATTCTTACTCATTTGTACTTTGAGTGAAGAGAATCAAAACGGGTTTTAGTTTTTCAAAATTGTAACCAAACAATGGTCTTCTAGATGCCAAGATAGGTTTATCTAACACCCAGATTCAGGGAAGATGTTCCAAATAACTACTTTAAAATTTTGCTTAATTTCATTTTGAACATTTTACATATCTTATCTGAGTCTTTTTCTATCAGTTACAGAATTGGTTCCCCCCCCCCCCCCCACACACACACTGTAAATACTAAATATCAAGCACATTTTAATGCTTTAGTGAATAATCATTCCAACAACTGACTGTGTTTTCTAGTCACCACCAAAGTGTTGTGCAGTTTGGTGATCTTCACAGATTATTAATCATTGGGCTCCCTGAGGCCCAGACTGTATCTATGTAAGAGGGGTTACCCCAGCCCTTATGCTCCTGAATACAAAGGCTGGACCTCTTCTATGCCAGACCACAAGTCCTTTTTCCCCCCACACACCCCACTTTGCCAGTTGGGGTTTTTGGGGTCACCAATTGCTGCCACCAATCGAGTATACTTCCAAAACCTTGGAGGGGCCCCCGATCTTCCCCACCCCAACTTTGTCCCCCTCCCTGGGTTTCAAAGTCAGATACCTGAAGGCTGCTTTCCTTCACCCTCTGTCTCTCTGTACCTGAGAGGCAGACACCTGGAAACTGCTTCCCTTCACCCTCCCTGGCTGAAGGCAGACTTCCCTGAACCCTGACTCTGTCTTCCTCCCTGGATGCTAAAGTCAGATACCTGGGGGCTATGCACCTCCCCCTACCTCTTCTCTTCTTAGTGAAGAGAGAAAAACCTTAAGGAAAATAAACCAGACGGTTTTATAACTAGAAAATTTAATAAAGAAAAAGGTTAAAGCAGAGATACAGACACTTTACATGTGGGGTTCCCCACTTTATACTGAAAAGGAAAGAACATCCCAAAGGCACGGCTTAATAGAAGAATCAAATGATTATACTCACATCAGCTAATCAGAAATGTAAGAAGAAAAGAGAGTTATCTCCATAGCTAGAGACACGCTCCTGGACCCTTGACCATGTTGCCTGGCAAGCCTCCTGCCTCATGGGCAACCAAGATGGAACACTCCTGGCCCGTGCCTCCTCCCTGGAGACCAGCCAAGATGGAACTGCCTGGCTTTTGCCTCCTCCCTGGAGACTAGCCAAGATGGAACTGACTGTTTTGCTCCTCCCTTCTTCCTGGGCTGGAGGCTCCTCCCTCCCTCATGGCAGGGAAACTCCCATGTCACCTGTCTCAGACAACATAGCCCCCACCCAGGCAAGGCACACTGTATTAGATAACATAGCCCAACCCAGGCAAGACACCCTCCATACTTATGACAATCTATGACCAGAAATACCAGATAATTATGTCCCCTACCTTCAGATGCAAAACTTACTTTAGTCAATCAGGCCCATGTTATCTTTAGTTTTACATATCAACTCCATGTTGGTTTACCTCTGCAAAGCAATGGGACATTCCAGCCAGAGCTGATGGTAGCTGACTGCTCCTTCAAGTGGAGTAGGCTGGCAAGGACATTTTATACCTGTGTTATGTTCTGGGCATTAGTTATCAATTGACAATGTAGGGGATCATATCTCAAGTATGGCATTATAATAGAGCCTGTATGGATGGATAGATACTAGTTACCTAGCCCCTTCATTTACAGCCTAGATCCAACCTGTCATAAGTGTGGAGGGTTGTCTTGTCTGTGTGGAGTTAATGTTACCTGAGAGGGCAGTGTCGTCAGAAGAGTCTGACTAGACACAAAGAGACCAGGAAGTTGAGTGCAGTTCAATCTGGGCTTTGGATTGACTCAGGACCCTTTGTCCAGCTATGGACCCCCAACCTTGTCCTTTCCCTGTATGTCTTCATAATTAGCTAAAACAGTAAGTAAAATTGTCCTGCAGAACCTTGTATTCGATCTTGGTGTCCCTATCTGTGTAGTTAGCGGGGGGGGGGGGGGGGATGGTTTATGCAAGAAGATTGAGGTTAGAATATTCAATACGTTTAGTGTATTAATTGTATGCTTGTTCTTTTCTTTATTAAACTTTTTATATCTATAAAAATTGTCTGGTAATTCTAGTAAGGTTATCTGAGCCTTGAATCTGGGAATCTCACAGAGTGTGAGACCGGAGTGCTGTGGCAACCTTGCCTTGGGCTATCAGGGAGAGTGAAACAGAGTTAAGGGTCCCTTTTTCTCAGGGAGAGAATCAGGGGGTTTGGGGGAGTCCGGGTGCCCCCCTCCAGGGCTTTGGAGATCCACCCGGATGGTGGCAGCGATTCCCCAATTTCCCAGCTGGTAAAGTGGGGGGGATTTGGGGTTGTAAAGACTTACTTAGGCTGGGAAGCAGCTTGTACTTATTTGGTCTGGCATAGAAGAGTCCTTTTCTCTGTACCCCAGAGCACAGAGAAAGGGAAGGGCACTCTTACACAACCTAATTACAAGACCATCATCTAAATCTGACACACCATATGATCTATGTTCATCCAGAATGAAAGAAATGACCATCTAAAGGGTGAGGAATAAATGTGGTAGAGAGTTGACTCTTAGGAGAGAAAGAAGTTCAGGGTTGCCTCCACCTGACCACATTAGAAAGACATGCAAAGCTTGTCTCTTTGACCGAGCTTTGCATACATGTGAAATCCCGGGCAGTCAGACATGCTCTTCAGGGCAAAGTTTATGTTTTGATTTTAATATATTTCACACGGCATAAAACTGTGCACTGTTATGGCACTATACTGTTATAAATAACAATGCATGAAAGTGTGGATCATTGTTCAATTTTAATGGTCCTTACTGTGTACATTCACCACTGACTAAATTTATCGCAGCTTGAGCTATTCCCATTCTAAGTATATGGAATACCACAAATACTGCTATAAAAGTAAATATTGAGCTAGATAAAAATCCATTAAAACACACTCACTAAACACTCATTATATTGCCATGTGTTATAATACCAAATTGTTATAGCATTATGTTTTCAGTGGAATAGATTTTTCCCTAAAGAATTCTCACATTATGCCACCAAAATTCATTGTTCTGGCAGTGCCAACAAGACTTGGGCACTAATCCCTGTCTACTTTCACTGAATCACAAACATACAAACACAAAACAAAAACCCCACAGAATTTGGTATGTATGCATGAATGAGCTTGTTACAGATGCTGTAAAATTTGTCATCAGACAGCACTTACTTGTTTGTACAATAGTCATAACCTTGGATCTAAGCAACATTATCTTATCTTTCATTTTTTAAAATCTTGTTTTAGGTATAGGATTAAAACATCAACTTATACTGTCAGATGCCATATCATGGTACTATATGATTTCCTTATACTCTGAGTAGTGGTGTCTCACAGGCCCCACTGTGGTAGCTGTTGGCCAAAACTGACTTTTTAATTTTTTTGTTGTGAAGAATAAGGATAGGGCTAATGGAACAGCTGAATTTCCTTAGCAAAGCACTCATCTGTACTCTAATGTTCCATTTTCTTTACCTCTTTTTCATAGATCTATTTATTGGCATTTTACTTATTTATTTATGAATATAAGGTAAGACAAAATATCTTTCAAATATGTAGAAAATGTAGGAACCCTTCCTTCTAATAATTAATTACTTGATGGCAATAGATGTTCAGAGACTGATGCACAATAGGATTTCAAGCAATTGCTTGAATTTCTCTCTCTCTACAGTGTGCTTTTATCACAGATTCTGATCTTGTAATGCTTTAATAATTTAACATAAGCTGCACCTTATTCTGTGACCAAATTCACATTTTCATTTGAAAGTATAGCACCTAAATTATTAAATCAAAGATTTATTCTCCTCCGGCCCCTCATTTGATCCAGAGGAAATTGAAACTCCACTGGTACATATTTTTTACCTATTGTTACTAGACAAGATGCTGGGCAGTACTACTTTAATAAAATTATATTCAAAAAAAGTTTTTGCTTTACATAAATATAGTGACACAGTATAAGTTATAACAAACTCATTGTTTGTAATTAGGGCTGTCGATTAATCACAATTAACTCACCAGATTAAAATTTTTTGATTAAAAATTAATCATGATTAATCACAGTTTTAATCACATTGCTAAACAATAGAAGATCAATTGAAATTTATTACATATTTTGGATGTTAATCTACATTTTCAAATACAGTGGATTCCGGTTAATTGGGACACATCGGGACCAGAACAATTTGGCTCAATTAAGCGGCTGCCCCAATTAATCAGAGTAAATAAAAAGGGACGCTTAGTTTCTGTTCTTTGCAATGTGCCTCAATTAAGCAACATCCCCAATTAACCGGTGGCCCAATTAACCGGAATCCACTGTATATTGATTTCAATTACAACACAGAATACAATGTGCACAGTGCTCACTATTATTATTTTGATTACAAACATTTTCACTGTAAAAATAATAAACGTAAGAAAGCATTTTTCAATTCACCTCATTCAAGTACTGTAGTGCAATCTGTTTATCGTGAATGTGCAACTTGCAAATGTAATTTTTTTTTACATAACTTCACTCAAAAACAACAATGCTGACTTTAGAGCCTTCAGGTCCACTCAGTCCTACTTCTCATTCAGCTAATCACTAAGACAAACAAGTTTGTTTTCATTTACCAGGGATAATGCTGCCCACTTCTTATTTACAATATCACCTAAAAGTGAGAACAGGAGTTCACATGGAACTTTCGTAGTCATCACTGCATGGCATTTACGTGCCAGATGTGCTAAACATTCAGATGCTCCTTCATACTGCAGCCACCATTCCAAAGGACATGCTTCCATGCGGATGATGCTCGTTAAAAAAAATGTGTTACGTAAATTGTGACTGAACTCTCTGGGGGAGAATTGTATGTCTCCAGCTCCATTTTACCCACATTCTGCCAAATATTTCATGTTATAATAGTCTTGGATTATGACTCGGCATATGTTCATTTTAAGAACACTTTCCCTGCAGATTTGACAAAATGCAAAAAAGGTGCCAATGTGAGATTTTTAAAAATAGCTACAACACTCGACCCAAGGTTTAAGAATCTGAAGTGCCTTCCAAAATCAGAAAGAGATGAGGTGTGGAGCATGCTTTCAGAAATCTTAAAAGAGCAACACTCCAATGTAGAAATTATAGACCTGTAGCAGGGCGGAGACTCACCCTATGGCATCTCCCGCTGGTTGTCTAGGTAATTAGCTCATCCAGCCTCTGGAGCGCCCTCTGCAGGCTGTAGTCCTGCTTGCCACTGGCCCCCATGTCCCTCCCTGGACCCCGGTGACCTCTTACCTGGGGTGCTGCATGCCTGCAGTACTCCCACAGTCTCAGGGTCTCCCTTCCTTGGGGAACCCTCGCCTGCTATCCCCACCTTGCCTCAGTCTAGGCAACTGCCAGTCACCACTTACCCCCATTCACTGGGGCAGACTGCAGTATCATTGCCATTCATCACTGGCCTGGTGCTCTGCCTCTGTAGGCCTGGGCTGCCCCCTGCAACCCCAGTACCCTTTGTTCGGCCTTCCTCTAGGCCCTGCAATCTGGGGATTTCCAGGCCAGAGCTTCCCCAGCTCCTCTAGCCTTGCCCCAGCCCTGCTTCACTCTAGGTACCTTGTCAAGTTCCCAGCATCCAGGCCTGTCTACCTGATCAGACAGAGGAGACACTATCCTCTAGCCCCTGCCTCTCAGCCCTTTTGTAAGGGCCTGCTGGTCTGTTTTGGGCGTGGTCACCCAGCTGAACCTACTCTCCCAATTAGCCTGGGAGCTTGCTTACTCCCAGCTCCAGGCCTTTCCTGGGCTGTTTTAAGCTCTTTTTCTGGAGTGGGGCAGCCGCCCCACTACACGAACCCAAACCACCAAAAAAGAAAATCAACTGTATGGTTGTGGCATCTGACTCAGATGATGAAAATGAACATGCTTCAGTCCACACAGCTTTTGATCGTTATCTAGCAGAACCCATCATCAACATGGAAACATGTCTTCTGAAATGATGGCTGAAGCATGAAGGGACATATGAATCTTTAGCACATCTGGCATGTAAATATCTTGCAATGCCAGCTACAACAGTTCACTGAGAATGCCAGTTCTCACTTTTAGTGATACCGTGAACAAGAAGCGGGCAGTGTTATTTCCTGCAAATGTAGACAAAGTTGTTTGTCTGAGAAATTTGCTGAACAAGAAATAGGACTGAGTGGACTTGTAGACTCTAAAATTTGACATTGTTTTATTTTTGAATGCATTTTTTGTACATGATTCTATATTTGTAAGTTCAATTTTCATGATAAATAGATTGCACAACAGTACATGTATTAGGTGAATTGAAAAATACTATTTATTTTGATTTTACAGTGCAAACACTTGTAATCAAAAATAAAGTGAGCACTGTACACTTTGTATTCTGTTATAATTGGGATCAATATATTTTAAAATATAGAAAAATCCAAAATATTTAAATGGTATTCTATTATTGTTTAATTTTTTTAATTGCTTGACAGCCCTATTCATAATTAATTTTTTAGTGCCAGATTGTGCCTGGCTACTTTGTGGGGACCTGATCCAAAGCACAGTGACTTCAAATGAGGCCCCCAATATGAAGAAAGCTCCACTACTCTTATGATAATGCACAATTGCAGTCCATCATGTAAAAATGAATAGGATTTAGAGTGAATAGGAATTAAACAATATTTGCATACTTGGGTGATTTTTTAAAAAAATTAATGCAACCTAACTGGTTTACTGAACATGTTAAACTATAAGTAGCTTCAACCATCAATATTAGACTTGGGGCTTCTATACTTAATCCAGATGCATACTTTTCACATATGTCAACAGAAGTTCCATATCTGGACGGAGTGTAGGATATGCCTGTTATGTTAGCTAATAAATATTAACCTGCAGGAAAGAGGAGGTAGACCAGTGGCATTTGAACATGGTTCTCCATTTGCACATCTGAGATAGACTTTCAGGAAAGAAAAAGGCCAATGTTTCCTGCTTGTCTCTGAATGTGGTAAAAGGGCTTCAAACTACAGAATGCTGATCTCCTGAGAAGGGCTGAATACCCTTCACTTTCATTGATTTAAATGGAGTGCAGCAACTCTCAGGATGAGGCCTTAGTTGATGCTGTTGATTTTTAAGGGGGACTGCCTAGAGCGGTTTTAACATTTCCTTAGGGAATTATGTCCCCCACCCCCGTGAAGAATTTACATGATTAAATTTTTCTGTATTTGCAACATTTATCTTTATTGTATTCTTGACATTCTATATTCCCATGAGTGAGTAATGGATAGGAAGGGCTGTTTTTGTAAGACAAAAAAATGCCTCAACAGTCTGCTTCTACTTCTCTCTTGATGCTGCAATTTCTGATGACTTAAAAACTGTTGCATTCACATCTTCTGATGTTAGATCCCCTGCACTGTCTCAGGAAAGAGAGAGAGATTTTGATCTTAATATGATTAAATGAATAAATCAATTTCTATTTCCAGAAGATATCATTATTGGTGCAGAAATTCACATAACACTGGAAGCTGCTCTTTAGTAGTGGAGTCTTAAAGGCATATTAAAAGGAGCCTGGATTGAGGTGTGACACCACTACTCCGATTGTCTGTATAACGGAATGCAGAGAGGAACTCCTGCCACTATAAGAGTTTCCATATAATGACCACTCTGAATACATTTGTTCATGTATATGATACATAGAAAAAAAACATCTATTTGAGGTTCTGAAGGAAAAAACTAGCCGGTACACAAGAGAAGCTATTCAAGAACAGCTCAATCTAGTGAGCATATTACTCTTGTAATTCTAGCAAGGTCAGTCAGAGTTTGAGCTACATAGGTCCTCGACATGCAAGTTAAACCTTCCCATGAGAGAATGCAGTCAGCCAATTATCATTTTTATTCCATTTCAATATTTTGACCTATACATTAGTATTCCCATTCTTTTGTGCTTGCTTTTCCCTTTTCCTTACGATTTGAGTCCTTTTAGGTTTCACCCCATCTCTTCAGTATATCCTGCTGCATAATAAAAAGTCCCATAATTGTTTTATGCAAAATGCACAAGAGGATGGCTATGGAAACCTTTTGAGGAAGCTACATAAAAGCCAAGGCATGAAAGTGATACTAATTGTGGTGCAGAGTCAGATTTTATTTTTAAATGGACAAATGGCCTCTTCTACCCCCTGACTTCTTAAGAGAAGATAAGGGGTTTCCCCTCAAACTCATGAACAGATAGCGCCTGGTTCTCTTTTCCTCTTTGTCAGACTCCTGGATGTTGCTCTTTGATTACCAGTTCCCTGGAGATGAAAGAGGACACTCTTCAGCTCAGTTGGATCCCTTCTTTCTGGCTACGAAGTAACCCAAAGTAGAGCTCAAAAGCTTATCTGTCTCACAGAAGTTGGTCCAATAAAAGACATAACCTCATCCACCTCGTCTCTTTAATATCCTGGGACTGGCATGGCTACAACTACACTGCCAGTAACAAAGCTGTCAGCCACACAGAAGAGATACCTTTAGGTCTCCCTGGTGTTCAATTAGATTTGAAATAGCCTGTCTCCCATGTTAGACAGAAACTGAAAATGTTTATCATACTTCTGAGACATATCTGGGAGGCATGGAATTCTGGATTCATAAATGGGAGTGTGCTGATCATAAACAAACAAGTGCTTTATAGGAATTAGAGGCAGCCTTCTGGTGCCAGGGAGGTCCATGAAAATTTTGTGGGCTAGCTGTGACAGAATCTCTTTCTGACAGATAGGGATGTACTGTATATACAGAAGCTGACATTTTATTGAGCTCAAACTTTACTCCACTCCAAACATAAAGTCAAGCTGAAGAAATTTCTACATAAACACTTACCTTTGAATGTCTACTGAGAGAGCACCATGAAGAGGACTCTCATTGAGAACAAACGGTATTAAATCAACATATGGTACCTTTGCAAAACAATTGTAGCCAAGTGAAGATTTGCCCAGACAAAATAAGTGAAATCTAAATTGACATAATAGAAAAGCAGTATGATCAATTTGCATATATTCCAAGTTTACACCAGAGAGTTGAGACCCTTTTATTTAAATGGTCGGGCATACAATACTCATATAATTTTGAGGTTCTAGTTTTGTTTCTAAAAATGTTCTGCAGTTCATTAGAGGATAGAACATTCTAAATTGTTTTTCAGTTTTAATTAATATCTGTCAAAGGGCATGCCTGCCCTGTACCACTCTGTAGCCTATAAAAATGATGATTGCTTATGTTTATATAGAAATGCGAGTAGGCACAGAAATCTATTTCCTAAAAATAGGCTTGACAATAGTCAAGTGAGGCCTGGTAAAATGTGAATAAAGTGAAGTGAGATAATTCAGGGCAGGTTAGAGGTAAATTAGGATGTAATCCAAAGCCATATTGTCAACAGGTTTTGGTCCTGTTTTTTTACAAGTGTTTTAGATTAAAAAGTTGATGTTTTGAAAAATGCTATCAATATTGGTAGTTATTGCTATGGCATTTACACCGATGTATTTTAAAGAGAAGCTTCATGTTAACTAGTGAATGAAAAAAATATCTAAATATGGTTTAAAAGGTGGATTTAAAGTTAATTAAGGGACATTATTATAACTGGTTATGAAAAGGGTAGCATGCTAATTTTAGGTACACATACAATATCGTAAAGTGGATGGGTTAGAGGAAGGACTATACCTATTCTCTTCCTGTAGGGACTAATCACCCCTAAATGCATCATTTCATCTTAGAATGCAGTGTATGGTTATATTGTAATGCCTGTTTGCTTATCTAACAACTTTTATTAAATACAATTTCTAATTTTATCACTCATTTGGTCATTCACAGTCCTCTACTAAATTAAATAATCTGTAACTGCCCTGGGGCCACCAATTTTAAATAATTCAGTTTGGTTTTAGTCCTTATTTTTAAATTACTAATTGCAAACACATAGAATCATAGAATATCAGGATTGGAAGGGACCTCAGGAGGTCATCTAGTCCAGCCCCATGCTTAAAGCAGAACTAACCCCCACTAAATCATCCCAGTCAGGGCTTTGTCAAACCTGACCTTAAAAAACCTCTAAGGAAGGAGATTCTACCACCTCCCTAGGTAACCCATAAATTTCAAAGATTGCAGTGCCCTTCTGGCCAAGAGTGGAGCAGCACCCTGCCTCTGTTTCCCCACACAAGCCAGATAGAAAATATTCCCCCTTCTGGGAAGTCCCACACAGAAAGAAAGAATACTCAAATTCACAGTCTTCATCCCAGTTTCAGCTAGGTCCAGCCCCTCCTCTCTGAGAGTTATCTTCCTGACCCGCCCGCCCACTCCTCTAGTCTGGAATTTGGCTTTTCCTGCTGCTGTCATTCGCTGACTCAGAAGCCTTTTTACTCGCTGCAGTGCCTGCAAGCATTTGCCAACGATCACCTGCAGCTGTTTCCCCCATTAAAGGATCAAGTGCCTTCTTTAAGCCCTATTGGGCAATAGCCAGTTCAGCACTGTATCTACTACATCTTACATGGGCCAAATGCCTATGACATTTTCTGACTTGTTTGTTCATCATTCAGAACCATTCCCATATATACTGGGGTAATGCAGAGACATTTAGTTTTGAAAATTTTGGCACACTTTTGTAGATTTAATGTCATGTAAATCAAATAATTTAATGTGGCCTGTGAGCTTAATGTGAATGCAAACTGCAATGCCCTGGCTTGTTTCTAATCAGCATTAGAGATGTGCCAAACTGTCAACAGCTCCTGAGCAATATGAACACTATAGTTCTTCACACCCTTTTGAGTGCATATCAATCATTTGACAATAACATTTTTTTTTCAAAATGAGTTGTCAGTATCAATTTGAATAGTGGCTGTTCAACTGGAATTTATCCAATTTTCCAGCAAGCCATTTGGTTCATTGTATCATGAACCAAATGACTTACAAAAAGCAGATTCTTTTCAGAGTGTTTGCAAGACAGACGTGTATGAACAAGAGTTCCAGGCTTGCGTTGCCCAGTTAAGATATTTAGATTCAATGTAACAGTTGAAAGAAACGTATTTACTAAAAAAAGGAAATCCTGACACTTTACCCCAGTAGACTATGGTATAAAATAAAACCTTTATAACACCTTTTTTTGGTGTGTAATATTTTGAATGCAGTAATCAACTGACAATTTGTGAGTTACAAGCAGTCTCTGAACTGAATATTTAAATATTCCAGACCTATATTGGGAATAATCTGACTAATTTTAACCATAAATTTGGTTTATAAAAGTTAGTATTAAAAATCAAAGTTAAAATGAACTAATATAGCTTGCCAAATAAAATAATATAGCTTGTCACAATATAGTTGTTCCAATAAAAATATTATCTCACCTATGATGTCTTTCTAATATAGCTTGGTGAAATTAGACATTTCTAATCAGACACATTTGAATAAATTGAGTTATATTTTAATAAGCTTCTTTCTAAAGAAGAGCTTTCTTCTACCATCTTTTCATTGCAGATGCTATTTTTCATTCTTCTATATTACATTCCAGCATTTGATAACTGTTATTGCGTAGAAAAAAGCCAGTACTGGTATATTTTTGCTTACTGTTGAAGTGTGCTAGCAAAGGCCATTTTTTACCACTCTACCAAGAACAATCCCTCCTTTCTCTGCTCTGCCCTGCACCTCAGAAAGTAATGGAAAGACACAGAAATATATCCCCAAGAAATATATTGGGTATAAGAATCTCTCTCAGTATCTCCCAAGAGAATTCTAACTCAGATTCTTTTATTTGTGTTTCTTTCCCATTCTTCCATAGCCACAAAATGTTTCAGTTATAGACTACACTGGATATTCTGGTTTCATTCATAAGGGTCAGATTGTGAATCAGTGGGGGGGGCAGAAGGACTGTTGAATTTTTTTTCCCAGTCCCTGCAGCCTCCCATTATCTAGGCTTTGGTATCCTGATCCAAAGTCCATTGAAGTTGTCAAGGTGTGTCTCCCCACTCTGAACTCTAGGGTAAAGATGTGGGGACCCCGCATGAAAGAAGAAATAACCCCCCAAGCTTAGTTTACCAACTTAGGTTAAAACTTTCCCCCCAAAACCCAAACTTCTCCAGTTGGGACTTGCAATAATGCTGCCACCACCAATTTGAGCCCCCAAAACCATGGGTTAGGGTACATTGGAACCCCTAATGTAACACCCCTCAAATCTCCTCCTTTTACCTGGGAGAGATTTGAGAACAAAGTCTAAAACCCTTAGTTTCCGTGAGACAAGCCTGATCCAAACCAGGATCTATTCCCTAGAAACAAGTAGGCAGAATTTTAAAGGAAGATTTTAATAAAAGGAAAAGAAGGAGCATAAACCCCTTGTACAGAAATTAATAGAAAAATACCTCACTTACATTACATAGCCTAACTGACCCCTCCCCTGGGAATTCTTCCACTGCTAAAGTTAACAGCAAAGAAACACCATAGATCAATTATCAAGTGATACAGTTTAAGCATACAGTTCACTTACTGCTGGACTGACTTCTTAGAAACTTATAGGAATGTAGAATAGAGACTGAAGGTTGGTTCGCCACACTCGGTGAACGCACCAGAGGCAGAGTGAGAGGAGGAGAAAGTGAAACTAAAAAACACTCTCTTTGTTACTTCATCTCCCTCTCCCTCTTACTTCAGGTTAACCCTTCACAGGTAAAACAGTAATTCTAAGCTACTTTATACTTATGACAGAAGTCAATGAAAAATTTCCATTTACTTCAGTAGGCTTTGACCTGGCCTCTGGTAGGATGGTACAGAAGGGATTGTGAGCATGGTACTTTCATTTGTCTCCCTACAGAGGTGTGGGGAGTGGGCAGAAAAAGAGAGGCAAACATATCAACCTGTGCAGCTGAGCTAGTCCTGGGGAAAAGGTCTGCATTTGGTCAGGGGATGTAACAAAATTATTTTCCCCTAGTAGTAAGGAAAGGGCAATCTTTAAAAAACACAGAATTGGTAACTTGGTTTGCATTGGAAAAAATATCTAAGGGATAAAGAAGTTCAGGAAAGCAGTCAGTTTCTTGAGGAGACAATTTTAATGCAAAACTGCCATCTATCCCAATGGATAGGGAAGAAACATAGTAAGAGGTCAATATTACTCAATAGGAATTCTTTAATTACCTGAAAATCAAAAATGAATCCCATCCAAAATGTAAACCGGGACAGATTGCTAAGGATGAGTACAAAATAATAGAACAAATATGTAGGAACAAAACCAGAAAAGCTGAGGCACAACATGGATTACACCTAGCAAGGCACATATATGAAAATTAGAAGAGAGTCTATAAATGCATTCAGACCAAGAGAAAGACAAAAGAAAGTGTAAGTTTTATAATTTGCAGGAAGGAAAGCTAATACAATATGACATCAAGAAGGCTGAGGTGTTTAAATCTATTTTGCTTCAGTCTTCACTAAAAAGTTAAATTGTAGCCATATACTTTATATCATTAACATTAACAACAAGGAGGAAGGAACACAAGTCAAAGGGGGAAAGAAGAGGTTAAAGAATATTAGCTCAGCTGGACAATTCTGCAGGGCCTGATGAAATGCACCTGACTTGGCACTGGTGGGGCCTCAGCTGAAGCTTTATATCCAGATCTGGGTGCCTACACCCCACTCCCCAGCACTGAGTCCCCTCCCGGAGCAAGCATCCCATACCCCTTTCTGCACCACAAACTCCCTCCTGAACCCCAAGTCCCAGCTCTAACTCCCTCCCAGAGCCAGTGCCATGTACCCCCTCCTGCACCCCAACCTCCTGCCCCAGCCCTGACCCCCCACCCAGAGCCCGAACACCATACCCCCTCCTGTACCCCAACATGCTGCCCCAGCCTGGAACCCCCTCCTGCACCAAACTCCTTCCCAGAACTTGCAACCCTCACCCCCCTCATGCATACCAACCCCAGCACCAGGCTAATCCAAGAGCTCCCTCCCACACTTGTGAAACCCTTGGCCCAAGCCCAGAGCCTGCACTCCCCTCCAGAACCCCAACTCCTACCCCAGCCTGGTGAAAGTGGTGAGGAAGGGGGAACAGCAAATGACGGAGAGAGGGGGGATGGAGCAAGCAGGCAGGGGCTTTGGGAAGGGGCCAGAGCCTCAGGAAAGGGGCAGGCTAGATCCTGGGTTGCCCTTAAATTCAAAAAGTGATCTTGGGTGTTCAAAATTTGGAGACCACTGGGTTAGACAAACACTTGCCTGGGATTGTCTAGATATACTTGGTGTAGATGACCTCTCAAGGTTTCTTCCAGCCCTACATTTTTATTATTCTATCATAGTAACATTTTTTTTCTAAAGAAAACTGTGAACAATCTAAATCTACTGAAAAGAGAAATGCATAGACATATTGTTATATAATATTTCACTAGACTATACTCTGGTTGTGTGTGATAATTTGAAAAATGAAACTGTCCTAAGAAAGCTGTGAATGCAAAATATGTGATATGATATCTTAATTAGGCAATCTTTCAAAGATTAAGAACCTTTATCCAAATATGAAACTAACTGTACTGTTCTCCTCACAGGTCTATTTTGTGTATTTATGAAAAAGTACTCAAATATTCATGCCAATTTATTATTGAAATTGTGGCATTTCACTCCTTTTTCCATAAATATTATAATGATTATTGAATGAGACACAAAGGCAAAACTGCACTCCTGCTATTAGATCTGAAATATACATCATCCATTATTGATTCAGTGTTACATCTAGATAGTGTAACAGTTGATCTGAAATCTAGGAACCATTATGAAATGTATTACTGTCGAGAGAGCACAACAAGTAATAGGAAACAATTTAGTCAAATAAAAGAAATATAGCCTGTGCTTCTTCATCAAATGAAAATTCCTGTAACTGCTTTTAAGATAGCATTGAGTCAGGTGATGCTATAAGGTTTTAAAGGATAGCATCATCTAAAACATTTGAATAGCTATATGAGTAACTTATAAAAGTCACATGGCTTTTTGCCATAGTATCTGATATTAAACATATTGTAAAAATAATTAAAATTAAGATATTCAATATAAATATGATAGACATTCAAAATAAAATAGAAAATAATGTTACAGATTGATTAATACAGTGTAGCAATTTCATTCTGATTTGGGGTGAAAGTCTAAACTGTAATTGGGTGGAAGCAGAGGGAAACCACTCTAATGCTAGTGGCAATAGCACTCTCATAGTAATGAGATGCAGCAGACATCTTGTCAGCTCAGTTAAGGATTGCTCAAGGCAGGAAAGAAAAGTTTCACATAGTTTAAGGTCAGAAGGGACTATTAGATCATCTAGTCTGACCTCCTGAGTACAACAGATCATCACATTCCTGAATCATCATTGCCGAATTGAATCCAATAGCTAAAGCATTTCAGTCACAAGGAGATTGAACTGTAGTCTCATAGAGCAGGAGACACATAGGTGCCATCAGTGCCCAAGGCAGCAGCTCTAGCAGGGAATTGATTAGAAGTGATATGCCAAGATGATCTTAAAAAGTGATCCATGTCCCACGCTGCAGAGGAAAGCAAAACAAAAACAAACCAAAGTCTATGTGTGGCAGGGCTGGGGTAAAACCCCCAGGATTGCCCTGCCACTGCAGGCGAAAGCCTGCTTGTTAGTAGCAGAGCTAAGAGCAGAGGCTAGTACAGCCCAGCTGAGAGCCCTAAGGAGGGCTAGCCGGCAGTAGGTAGCTGGAGCAAGTGGGTACAGCTGGGACTGGGAGCTGTGAGGGCTTGAAAAGCTCCAAGCCCCAGTCAGTAAGGAAGCAGGCCAGGAGTGAGGCAGGGAGGTGCTCTGTCTCCAAGCAAAGGGCCAGAGGGCCTCAAGAGCGAAAGGCTGTGAGCCAGTAGGGTGAAGGTGATGGTTGTGGGGGTTTTGGGGAGTACTTTCCTGATATACTAAAGCTGCCTTGTAAATAAAGGACACTTGTAAACCACCAGAAAAGGTGTGGAGAACAACTTTATTGAGGCACCAGGCCATAGGACACAGGGGAACCCTGAGTTTCCGGAAGGGACCCTGTGACACTATGCCAAACTAGCCTGGCCCCAGATTTCCTTTCTGACCCCATATCTGACACTTATTATGTCCCTGAGCATGTGAGAGACACACACCAGTCAAACATCTAAGTGGATGCTGTGTACAATCTCAGAACACCAGTCCACCCAGTGTAATGTCCTATCTCCACTGTGATCAATCACTAATGTTTCATAGGAAAGTGAAATAAAACCGGCCATTGTGGGGGGAGAGGGAATCCTTCCTGACTCTTTCAGGTGATTCACAAAAGCTCTGAAGCAAGACATTGGATTATAATCATTGTTTTAATGAAGAGTTGCAAGTGTTATGAGCATGTTGAGCCAAAAAAGAGCTTCCTGTTTTCTCCAGGGCCCATATAGCAAAGGACTGGAGATTCACAGACTACTAGGCCAGAAAGTACCACCATGGCCAAGGGACCTGGTCCCCATTTAGAGTTTTTGTTTCAGTTGTTTCTTTGTTTGGTTTTTAATATGTTTCAAAATGCCTTCCTATTTTCTTTAACTCTATTAGCCATTTGATATTTCATTGAAAAGGAAAGCCAAAGGAATCAGTTACTTATTTTTTTGTCATTTACTTCCTTTTGGTTGTGCATTCATGGTATCTTGGAGATCTTTAAACAATTCTGAGTTTCCCATCCCCTTAAAATTATGTTTGCTGTAAATTATGCTGACAACTGCTTTCACCTGTAGACAACTGACCCTTTCAATGTTCCAAATATACATGTTAGTGGTTGGTGCCATATTTTTTGCACTCAGTAAATATTACCATATGATTCTCACTAGTACCTAGTCAACTACTGTTGTGTAAGTCAGTGGTGTGGCTCTGACACTAGTTTGTGCTGATATATCCAGTGGGACAGACTGCAACCTGGTAGACTGCTGCCCTCTTGCCTTTTGGATGGTGTGAGCTGTGCACTGGGCAGAGGGCCTTGTACCTGGTAATCTCTTGATATAGAGGTCCAGTTCAGAGAAAGTTCCATCAGTTTCTCTGTTCAGAGTTATTTCAAACCCATTCGATTATCCTCTTATCCCTGCTAAACAAGCAAAAGGTTCTGTCCCTATGGTTCCTGCCTCTGTCCTAATCAGCTCTGTAGATACTGCCCTCTGCCGTTCAGCTATTTGACAGCACAAATCTAATGGAGATGCATTATTAGGATCTGTAAGTACCCGCCTTCAGAATCCACATGAAAGGAGATTCCACACTGTGAAACGAGCCACACAGAACCTAAGGATGCATTTCATTTTTGGTGGATTCCCTGCAGGGCTTGGAGGGAGAACAACGAACATGCCCCCCCCCCCCCCCCTCATAATCCCCAAGTGGATAGGCACTTGGATGCTGCAGACCATAAAATATGCAGGGAGAACAGTGCAATAAAGCTGGCTGGCCACCTCACCATATCAAGCCCAGGGACTCCTCTGTGTGGCTAATTTGGTGGTGAGGGAAAAGGACAATCCCACCCTTTGAGGTATTGCATGTTGTTTAACATTAAAAAAATAGTTGTACAAATTCTAATACTGGGTCTGCCCCTGCAGGAGCTCTGGGCTCAGTGCTCCTGCTGACACAATGAGAATAATTGTTTAGATTTTTACAGTAACAGAAAATAGGACTCTATGGAAACATGCTATGAAAGTCAATGTTAGCCCAAGGAGTAAAATAGGATAGACCTGGGCAACATGGGTAGAAATAAACTATTCCAAGTCTTTTACAGTAATGGACCTCATAAAGATATTTTTTCTGTTAGCTTAGCATTGCTTCACTAAAGACTTTATGTCCAGTTTTCCTCTAAGGCACTTTTAAACCCTAACTAAAAACAGTGGAACCACACAATTAATGGTAAACATTTCCAAAGTCACCATCAGAAGAGCCCCATTTTTTTTTAAAAAAAAGGGTTATTCTCTTTAGAGAAGAACAAGATCCTATAGTATGATTACCCATTTGCCCAGAATTCCCTACTTCACCAGGCCCTTATCCTATAATTCACATAGCACAAAGAGGTTACTGCATCCATACAGAGCTCCACTTAAGTCCACCAACCAAGAGGCCCTCTGACTGCAGTGAGGCTCCATGCAGACACAAGAGTCTGCTGCTGTAGCGACAATTCCGGAATCAGGTCCTAATTCATCATCATCATTTTATCTCCGCATCATTATTAGTGAGAGAATTGTCAGATATATAATTTTATTCCAAATTACTTGCAGAAGTCTAGTAACCAAAATAATATCTTGCCAATAGTTTGTTATGTTACACT
Source organism: Sternotherus odoratus (assembly GCA_032164245.1). Classification (NCBI taxonomy): domain Eukaryota; kingdom Metazoa; phylum Chordata; order Testudines; family Kinosternidae; genus Sternotherus; species Sternotherus odoratus. The sequence continues at coordinate 62,259,297 of JAVMKO010000004.1, read as the reverse complement.
TTTACAGAGAAGCCACAATTCTGGGTAGAAAAAATTAAAAAAACTGAAACAGACTGGTAATGTTTGGGCATGTTATGTCAGAGTGTGTTATTCATGCTTTGTTACATCAAAGTCACCATTTAACCTCAATTAATCCTTATGCATATCTCTGTGGTGTAGCAAATTGCTGCCAAATATGCATATTAACCCTTCAGCAGTAGTGAGCAGGGAGATAATGTGTACATCCAAGGATCACCACAAGGACAATGAAATGTTTTGATGACTTAGGATGTAGTGGTGGGATTCCGGAAAGTGTGGATGGTGTGTCAGTGAGATATCCCTTGGCTCAAGCTTCAACTACAGCAATTTAGAAAAACCAGGGCTAGCACCATTAAAGGAGTTTAAAAAAAATGACAGTGCCAAATTAGAGTCAATCCACACTGTGTAGCTGGTAAAGAGAACATAGGAAATTAACTATTATTTTGAAGAGAGAGATTTTTATCTATGCTTTTTTTTAATCAAGTGTAATATTGGCTATCAGCAGATAGCACGTCGATTCAAAATTCTTCACTATCTATTCCTCTACTATTAAAGTTACATTTATTAATATGGTAAAAGTTATCTTCTTAGTTATATACCTGTCTATCTCACAGCATTACAAGTGAAAGAGATTTCCCTTTCTTGTGAGTCAGGTGGTCTTTTGAACTATGTTTACCAGAATTCATCAGCTACCAAGGAGCCCTGCCAGAACCATGCCAATCTCTTGCAAATGCTATGGTGTGGTGCCCATTGTTCTCTATATTTCTATTATATGGATGTCTAACAGTCTTGTTCACTAAAGTTTAAAATGCTATTTTTCAACTGCTCTTGATCTTGCCTGATTGCTATGTTGCTGTTTTTCATTTGTACATCTGTTGACTCATCAACTACAGTGCAGAAAGCCCAGATTTGAGCCTCAAACGATGAGACAGAATTCCATCTACGTACCAGAGCAGAGTTCTATCAGAGGTTTCCAGTGTAAACCAAAGAATGCTTCGTGAGCAGCTGTCATTCAAAGATAAACTGCACAGTATCATCCCACTGAAAATATTCAACGTCTTAGTTGCTTTTGCTTACAACAGTGCTAAAATTGTACAGTATTTTAAAATTGGAATTTATTAAGGCCTTATATTTTTAAAAATAAAAAGACAAATCTTTCTTTTATAAGACAGCATATGAACACTCTGCAGGATGTTTAACAACTTTCTGTACAGTGATATACAGAGAGTGCTTTGACATGAATGGGAGCGTTAGTCTTTGCCTAGAGAAACTCAACCGTTGAAAATCGTCTATACTGACAAACTGAAATTTTTAAAAATGCAGTAAATATTCATGACCACATTAAAACAAGAAATAAATACACAATGTCAGTTCCACATCCATGTTCGCTGTTATCTCTCTTTTCTTGTGCGCTTTATATTTCATAATAAATTCTTGATACACTGCAGGGATACCACCACTGTCCTTAAATGTAACATTGCTCTTGGAAGGACTGAAGCCTTGTGGTACCTCTAGGGCATCATAAATCTTAGTTTTCATTTGGACTATAGAAACCATAAAGAGTATAAAACAATATTTAAGCCTCAGAGAACACCAATTTTCAGTATAAAATGGGATTGTTATGACACTAAAGAAATGAGCAGATGAGAATAGGAACTCTCCAATTTTACAAAACCCTGCCAGAAAAAGAACAAAAGGAAACATTTGATCGCCAGGGATTCTACATGATAAATCAGTGACCAGAAAACTGAAATGGTCCACAAGGATTCATTCGTCTTTTTCTGCCACATGTACCACACAAATATGAAGTATATACATGAAAGTACTCTACTTGAAAATCAAATGAGGAACACGAGCAACAGATGTGACATGATGTGCTTAAATAAAGTATTGATTTCACAAATAACAGTTCACTTGTTTTAACAGACTTTAAAAAATTCAAAAATGTTTTAAATAGAGTTAACAAAATTTATGGAATTAGGTCATATTTGATCATTTTCTCAAATTGTAGACATCTTGATTATGTTATGCTTTATCAAAGAGGACATCCCATTTTATTTAAAGTAGCTCTTGGAAAGTCAAGAAAAAGAAGGGAAAAGAAATAATTAAATTGCCCAGAACCCCGCAATACTGCAACTTTATTTTTTCAGAGAACCTCTAAGGTTTCCAAACAACAACAAGAGTGGAAAAGCTTAGAATCATCCAAGTGAAACCAAAAGATAATATTTTATTAGCTAAGAAATATGCTTATATATTTATTTATAAAGTGTAAGGATATGACTTATATTAGTAATGAGAATACTTGTAATAATGCAGAGAAAAATAAAGGGATGGGGATGTTGAGTGGTTTGAATTTCTTGTGAGCTACCATCACAAACCTCCATTTACCATCACTACTTCTCCCAACATTCAGAGGGAGAGGACCAGGCATTATGTAGTGGATTCGGCTTCTTGTGAACTATCATAAAACCATTCCATGTTTGCCTATTTCTGCGCTGCTGGAGGTCCTTTCTCCACTTGGATTAGCTCTGTAAAATAAACAAAACCATAAAGAATTAGATGTCTAATCACATTAGAGAATGACCTATTTCTATGGACTTAAGGTTTATTGATAGAGCTGTGAGCACAAGTCCAGTTTGCAACAGGGCCCAAAACATGAATTGAAGACTTCGGTCAATGGCCTTTTTAATTGCCTGGTTTTTACCAACACTGAATTATTTATTTGCATTGAAAAAAGCATCAACAGTTTTAAAAGATGCCAATCAATTATCTTCAGGCTATGTCACAGTACACTATTGATTCTATATTCTGTACATTGAAAGGGGGAGAAACTTGGAGATTTTAGTTTACAAAGAACTTTAAAATGATAGCATTCAACTAATTTAAAAGGAAGTAAAGATTTTTGAAATTAGATATCAGCATTAAAAAACACTGAAATGATGTAACTCTTGAATGGTAGAGATAATAATAATTGTGCCATACACTGAGTGTTTATCTAATGTGACAAAGTTCCTCCTCTGCCTTGGTGGGTCCTGTGCTTATTGGAGGATTTTCTTGCCTCGGAGATTTTGCCAGTGACTCAAACCTGCCATTCACGCAGCTAACCTCATCACTGGCCAGCATGGGGAAAACAAGGAGAACAATCTGTGCAGTCTCTGCTGACCCACCTAGTGGGTCGGGGAACAGGCCAGAGACCTTCCCCTCTGGTGGAAGCCACAGTCCAGGTCAGCTCCTCTAGTATCAAGTAGGGAGCTGGGGAGATCCCAGGCCCAACCTCAGCACGGAGCTCCAGACCAGGGCCCTGTGGATTGCAGCTGTCTAGAGTGTCTCCTGTAACAGCTGCATGACAGCTACAACTCCCTGGGCTACTTCCCCATGGCCTCCTCCCAACACCTTCTTTATCCTCACCACAGGTCCTTTGTCCTGGTGTCTGATAACACTTGTATTCCTCAATCCTCCAGCAGTACACCGTCTCAGACTCAGCTCCTAGTGCCTCTTGCTCCCAGCACCTTGCACATGCCTCACTGACTGAAGTGAGGTCCTTTTTTAAACCAGGTGCCCTGATTAGCATGCCTGTGTTAATTGATTCTAGCACCGTCTTAATTGGCTCCAGGTGCCCTAATTAGCCCATCTGCCTTAATTGGTTTCAGCAAGTTTCTGAACTGCCCTTGTTAACTTGCCCATGGGAAACGGACCTGCTTAATCTGGGACTAATGTATCTGACTTCTATCACTCTCCTGAAGTCATCTGGCCTGACCATGTCATGCTAAGTTTTAAAAAATATCATATGGGTTTTCTATCACGACTAACAAAGCTTGAAAATCAAAATAAAACATATGTTTTCATTAGCCTGTATTTGAGTGTTGGACGATAGGTACAAAGAGTTTACAAGAGACTTAAAAAAAGGAAAGAATGCAAGGGAAATACTAACAGATTTTCAGAAGTAATTTTTTTCTCAAATAATCCAGTTTGGGTTAGAATGTTATCTGTATGATCTACAGGATGTCTGTAAGAAACTGAGTAGCAGCTGAATAGGAAATGGCATCTGTGGCTTTGGGAAAAACTTGGCAAGAGAAACAAATAAACAAACAAACAAACAGATTAAAACATGTTAACTGGCTATAAAATTGTAGTCTTCTATGACGCATGGGGGAATTTCTTAATTTTATTCTCTGTCTTTAAGTAAAGACTGCTTGGTGAGGAGGGATTCATACAGCGAGAGGTACAAAAAATACATTTCTGAAAGCTCTTTAAAAAGATGTCCAATAGGGAGGCAAGTTTCACTAGATGATCCAGCTCACTAGCCAGACAAACTCTATGGCAGAAATAATTTAAACGATTTAAATAGACAATTGTGGCACCAGTTTAATTGAAGAGGAGTCACTGAGAATGATAAGAAGTAAATGCTGAATTAAAAGAAAGCAATGTGAAATAAAGGAAAACTAAGCTGTGCAGCAAATAGGGAGTACAGGACAGGCCAAGAGACATTGTCTTTTCAACCTGCTACATCACTTGAAGAGCACAATGAAAGGCCTAGGATGCTCTTCTCAAGGAATTATAGACAGAAACAGTCCTTTTGCAAATATAAACCTAGGATTTCAACCTAGGATTTCAACTGCAGAAATCTCAAGATCTACAAAAACTGAGGAATAAACTGATGATGTGAAAGGTAACTATCCTAGTTCAAAAGTGTCTGGCTTTACAACTTGATAGTTCTGTTATTCCTATAGAACACAGATGTCATGACCATATGCTGTGAGGCAGTCCCCTCAGGTAACCTCTCCTAGTCCTAGTAGCAGCATTTAGAATGGATAATATGGGTGCAGTGTGGCTGGTGTCAAGGTGAGAGAGAAGGGGATTACAGGTACAAGATGAAGGACTAACCAACATCTTTAGCAGTCTGGACAGATAATAAAGGCAGAATTTTTAAAAAATATTATGTAGGTGGATGCAGAAAGATATACTAATCAAGAGTAAGCATGTGCAGTATTTACAATGCCCATGTTAAGATTCCCCTTTGCCTTCTGTCCAGAGGCTAAATGTATATTTTAGTTTACATCTTAATCCCTTTCTGGTAACCAGTCATTAATTTATAAATAGGAGTGAGACACTGCTTGAAATCTAAACAGATTTTTTTGTGAATGACACCCAAAGTTTGGTACATATCTCCAGCACAGGGACTATTTCCAAGATATGAGTCTTAACAGTCCCAGCTAGAACAGAGCAAATGCACAGAATGACAGCATCAGTGACTATGGGCAATGTTAATTGGATGACAAAAAATGGAAGATGAAAATGCACTTTGTAGATATGTGAAATAGCATATAAGATAGTTAACAGCAATTTCTTAACAGCTGTTGTGTTGAGGCACTTAATGAGACAGATAGCATTGCATGAGCATTTAATGTCAATATTTACATAAATAGCTAATAGATGACAGTTCTGATGTGTCTGCACTCTTCTCAGTTAGGCCTCATAATGCACCTGCGACTACTCAGTTGCTTGTGACTGGCACCAGCTGGGGTGAATAGTGACAGAAAGTAAATACAATACATGGCAGATATGTAAAATACTGTTCTTTTGTCGTTAATAAACACAGCAGTGGCCCAACTCCCAGGTTCCTGGCAATGGGACAATTAACCAATCAGGCAAGGATAGGAGACCATTCCATTTACTAACAGGTACTGTATACATATATGTGATCATTAACTGCAGTGAATGATTACTTATAGCAAGGGAGAAATGGAGTCCAGTGAATTTACTATTGACAAACAAACAATGTACATAGGATAGGGGTATACACAACAGTTCCTTAACCACTTTGATCAGAGCCCTATCATTCAGACAGTGAATAAGATGAGAGATAATAGTAGGTGACTGAATCCTGTACAAATAGGACAGATTTTCAATTAACATATGTGAATCTGACAAGAGTTGATAAGTCTCCTAAAGAGCCAGCAAATATAGCTTATCTACATATATATTTATTTTCCCCTCAGTGTAGAAGTCCACACAAGCAGTCATTAATAGTGTGCTTCCTCATGCAAAGGAAAACATTAAATCCCCTAGACCTGTTTCATGCTTGCTAGCTTTATATCCTTACAATGCTTCCTTTTTTTTTCTGAACAAAAAAAGATTCCAGGGAGAAGTTCAGGCATTTCTCCTCCATATTAGCTATCATAGATATGTATATGTTCTCCATCACTGCCATAACCCAGTCATTCACAGTCTTTAAAGTATGTATCCTCACAATATCACTGTGAGGTAGAATTATCCCAGTTTTACACATTATATCTGCAGAGAGGGTAAGTGACTTGCCCAAGTTCACACAGACAGTTTGTAAGGAGGAGGGATCTAAAACTTTGCCCTTGCAAATTCTAAACTAGTGCCCTAACTACTGGACCATCCAACAAAAGTAAAACAATAACAGGTAACTTAGATGACCAATCACCTAAGAGGGCCAATTTTAAAAGCAAATTCAGCATATTAAAAACTTGAATTAATGAGCTCAGAAAAGAGTTCATGAATAATCTAAAGATATAAAGAATCTATCAAACAATGTTGAATAATAAAATACATTAGTAAAAATCTTGACCTGCCAACTGGCAGTTTGTGAATAGACTAAGAGGTCAAATTCAAGGCATAAATTGTTTGCAATCAATAATTTAATTTGCTTTTGTTATTAGCTTAAAAAGGACACTTGTATAGCATAGTATTGCATAGCATAATTTTATGTTATGAATAGATTATAGCTTTCCCTTGTAAAGTCTAGATTCATCAGTTCCATATAAAATCAATAAGAACAGCAAGAACAACAACACAGTTCCTACTCACTTACAAATTTTTATTAAACAGTATTATGTTCTAAACATCACTTTACAACTATAAACGTATTCCTTGGGGACAAGTATATATTCAGCCAAGTCCTTTTCCACACGACTTAGGCTGAAATATCTTTTATTTGAATTGATTTTGTGAAGTTAACATAATACAGAAGTGCTAGAAACCAGTAATTTCAGTTTTTGTAGAGTTGTGAGTTGTATTTTAAATTATAGCCTTTTTTAATATTGTTCAGCAGCCATTGCCTTTGATTTTCAGTATTTTACTTTCATCTTATTAATTTATATTCCCAACTCTACCAATAACTAGTAACATACAGAACTCAATCTGTGGAAGTCTCCAACCTCTAGGAAGGAGACATTCAGAGATTCCACTTTGGAAAAGGATAACCATGTATTTAATCCCTGCTCATCTAGATTTCAGGCTCATATGTATTTCAGTGCACTTCATATTTTTTTTATGAACAAGTATAATTTGACTCCATAGAAAGTTTCAAGAAGGAAAAAACTCAAATGTTCATTGGGATTACTTGGATATATTTTTTTCATTCTCTGCTGTATATCATGTAAAGATCTGAAAATGAGAAATATCATAGATCTTCACAATCTTTGGTCAACTAACTGAATCTGTGAACTTGAAAATAAACTGTCAGCCAGTGACATAAAGAGCACAACAGATTGGACTGACAACTTTGCTTTCTTTCATTCCTTCTTGATGCAGACAAACTAAATCAAATGGTCCGGATCCTTAGTCCCACTATGATTCCTGTGCACTGATGTGCAGGCATCAAATCCCTACTGTAATGGTGCAGGTAGGGATCCTCTGGCATGACAGAATTGCTGGCTGGCATAAAGTCGGGATAGTCAGATTTATGTTATGCCCCCTGCACCCTCAGGCCTAGGGGCATTTGCCCCAAAAAAACTGTTCTGGGGTGAGTCACAGCTACTTTTATAGCCCCTAAAGAGCTATTTCTGCCCCCAAATTAGAGCATCCTGGAGGCTTTTCTAATTTTTGTTGGGGGGCTGAGGCATCCTCTGGCAAACCTGGAAATCAGGGAAATGACAAGATTCTGTTCACAGTCATCTTTGCCTCCTGTAGCCCCCCAGGCTTGCTCACTGCAGCTCAGCCAGAGGTTGAAGCCCATTACTCCAGAGGAATATAGTATCTTTAAATTCACATTGGTGGAAGTTAGTATGGAGAAAATAAGGGCAATAAAATAGGATAAATATTGTTTATTTGGAAAAATGGCAAAATGTATCAATATTTATAAATATTTGTGAAATATTCAGCCAACATTATAAGCAGGACAAATGATTAAAAAATCAAATAATTTATTTTAAAACAGATTAATCAATTGAATACATTATTCTATGGTTTCCCAAACCTTTGAAAGCTGAACCCTCCTCCCATGCCTCACCTCACCAACTCAGAAAAAATGAAATCAGTCACATACCCTTTCAACCCTACCATTTGTTGTTAAAAGTCTATGCATCAAAATGCATCATCTTCTGTTCTCAGATCCTACCTCCTGAGTAGACCTGTATGCCCTCCAGGGAGGCACACACCCTACTTTAGGAAATGCTGAATGATTCAATTAATATAACAATAGCAGAAGCTTCAGTCAGGGTTATACTCATATCATCTTCAGAAGTTCTAAGGAAATCACTGTAGACCCATCCGCTCCCACTGAAATCAACACCCAAAAGTCTGACTTCAGATGGAACGGGAGCAGGTGCTAAATGAGCTAATCCTGTGAGTAGATGAAGTTTTGTTACATTCAACTAGTTAACTAACATTGGCATGCTGAAAATAAAAAATAGTGGCAAATGAAGTATATTTCAAGAAGTAAAGTTTACAAATGAAGAGGTTGTGAAGAGGAGTCTGACAGATTCTACTGACATGTAAATGTAAAAATAATTCCATTTGTTTTCAAAGCAGGCTTTCAAAAATACTGAAGGTCATTAGGCAAGAAAATACTGTGACCATGACTATAAAATAGAGGTGTAATCTCTAATCTGAATTGCAAAGGAAGAGTACCCAGGGCTATCAGGGTACTCCCAGTTGTTATTGCACTGTTTGTTCAATGTCCTTTTTAAACTGATGAAAGATCTTATTGATTAAAATATGTAGCCAATTACTTAACCAATATTGTGGTTCAATATGAAAAATGTTTAAGAGACCAAATGACCTATATTAGCCAAACTTATTAACTAAAAACAAAGCAATATCATACAGATAAGAAATAATACAATAACCTACCTTCTTTGAAGCTTTTTTCTCAAAACACATGGTTCACCTTTTATAGAAGGGGCTCTTTAAAGATATGCCCACAAAAATACTAATTCTATCATGGTTGTTTACAAGTTGTAAAGCACTGTATGTATCACCTAAAATCCAATTCAAGTTCCTTAATTTATTGTTATGTACCGTTCCTTATTTCTGTTTTGGAAACTACATTCCAAAACAGTTGTCTGTAAAGGCACATCCCACCATGTGCAAAGACACACTACTCATCTTTTTTTTCTTGACAGGCATACTAGTTTCTAATGTCAAAGCTGATGTCAGAGTTGCACTGCTTTACAGGATATACATATTGACATGAATTAACAAAAGTGAACAGCATTATGGGAAAGATAATATGATTTGCTTACCATAACTGTCTCCATCTTTGTTTTGAGAGAAACAGAAGGAACTTGATTTTTACAATTTGTCCAAACCAAGAATCTCATAGTTAAAATGGAAAGATACCACTACACACTCAAACACTGTTCTGTCTGGACACTGAAGCATGGTAAAATAGCTATCTCTAGCATATTAATGTAAACTTATGCACTTTCCAACACCTTTCCAAGACATCACAATACAAGGGAGATGGCATCAAATCCTTAAGATAGTAATAATGTGCGTAGCAAAATACTTGTCCTTCCAATGATTGATCAAATGTCCCCATATTTAGAAATCCCCAAATTTTCCTGGAACACTTACAATATTGAAGTTGTCAGTGTCAGATTCAGCTCTCAATTACAATTAAAAAAATCAGATCTGGCCAATTGGTTCTGACTTGTTTAACTGTGCACTCAAAATAAATAGCAAGAAGGTGTGGAAGTTCTCTTTAATATAACCAGTATATAATGACAGAATTGAGACTTATTATAGAAATATAGTTGCAAAACCAGTTGCTGTAGAGTCCATATAAGATGCTCCTATACAGTACTGTTATTTTTCTGCTCCTGTGACTACTGTAGGAGTACTTGTTCATTAGCATTTAAATCAGTCCATAAATATTTCACTTTAAATTCCAGTTTAAATAAACCTTACATCTGGTCACTGTAATGCTGTGGTTTAACATCTGTTGTAAGCCTTAATTTTAGCCTGATATAATGCTATCGTACAGTCATACAGTTTCATAAGGGCACTTATACAATAAAACACAATTTAATGGAGCACTTTATCGTCTTGTAATGTTTAGTTTCAGCCTACCATGGCAAGTGAAGGTAAAAGTTGTATTATAGAGCACCTCTTCCTCTGGCAGGAATTCTCCTTTACCTAAAAAGGATTTGCATTTTAAGAAACTGATGTGTGTGTGTATATATATATATATATATATATATGAAACTGGAATGTATTGTTATTGTCTTTTATGAATCTGTCTCATATTTCTTTCTATTCCCACTCCTCTCTCCCCCCTCATTAAATCTCACAATATTTTTAATTATAAGAATGGAGTTGAAGAAAACAATATTTTCAAAGTACAATGGATCTTAAGGAATAGCAGAGAGAAGTGTGAAAGAGAGTTACAAGTGGGCACTCTGATGCAGAAATTGAATAGACAGCCTCAGTTACAGAATATTCCACTCTTTATTATTAGTCTATATTTAACAATGGAAATATTTTTACAATAAATACTTTTAGTCTCCATTATTATCTTCCTTAAATTCTGACTCTGAAAGTAGCTTTCACAGGAAAATCCAGAGTTTTGCCAAATGTGGAAACTTTGCTATAAATACAGCATCCTTCTCCATTAGAGTGTGATTAGTTCCTAGAAAACACCAGAATGGGAGGGAAGTGGGGGGTGGAAATGTCGTACTTAATGGGTAGTAGGCTTCTTATAATATGTAACCCCATAAATGACAATCACAGTTGTAAGTATTATATTATCCTTCTATCCCTATCCATAATAGCATATTAAAGGATCTCCAATTTAATAACTTTGTCCTGGGCAACTGCAACCTATTCATCATCATGAAATGTTCAGTACAGTACATTACACTGATGCAAATTTAATAATACTACTACTGAACACTTAATTAACAATTTACATGCAAGGATCCCAGGTCACTTTACAAACATTAATTCATTAAACTCCACAACAATCTTGCAAACAGTTGGGAAATTGAAGCACAGACAAATGAAGTTATTTGCCCATAAGCACACAGTGAGTAAGTAGCAGAGATGGGGATAGAACAAAAAAGGTCTTGACTTCTAGTCTTCTTCTTCTCTGTCTAACATTAGAACAATCTTCAAAAGAGAGAGTGGTTGTCTATATATGCCATGGTTTGCTTACAAAGACTTCAGGTGAACGTGAAAATCTAGAATTCAATGGAAGAGATTCATATTGGGCCAAATCTTTAAAAGAGCATAAGGCTAGGTTTTCAAGTGTCCAACTCCTTCTATTGTGACCCGATTTTCAAAAGTTGAGCTCCTATGTAGGCTAGAATTTCACTGTGCTCAGAAACCAACAGTTACCACTGCAACACTTCTAGACAGATTTTCATAGTCCAATGTGCTGCACTCCCCTGAAAACCTGGACACTTATTTTGATGCCACAATGAGAGCTGAGCTTTATTAAAAAACCTAGCCAGCTTAGTTTAAAAAAAAAATCTTACCACTGAGTGCAATAAGGAGGTTAATGTGACTAAAAGGGGTATGGGTTTGTACGTTAGTGAATGAGATTGACAGAATAAGTAAGTGGTGTTTCACACAAATACATACCTATCTGTAACAGTGCCTTTGATGAAAGGTGAGGTCTTTAGTATTTTGTTTCCCTTATAAACATACATGCTTTTGGTATAATTTTGGTATAATTCTTTTTTCCTCTAAAGCCACCCTAGTCATGGCATGTTGACATTCCAACTGAATATCTGGAATTTCGTGGTTTAACTGACACTTGCTCTGTGGTACTGAAGGTAAATTTAGCATCAGTTACGGTCTGTTGGAAGTGGCTTATTCAAAAGCCAAAACGTACCCTTGCAAAATGTCACTTCAAGCAAACAGTTCTAAATAATTGAAACTCTGCTTACAATATACTTGTGATTAGACCCTATAATAACAAAAAAATACTGATAAATAATGGGCCAGGATTGAATAAAGTATGAAAGTTAGAGGTTGTCTTTATTTTGCTCCATCAGCTGGACTCCTTATAGACAGTTAAGTTACTATCCTCTGTATTCTGGGTAGAGCTCTTGAGAAATGAATGCTAAAGCTAAGCCTGTCTTGTCCGATATCAGGTACAGAATATGTACCTTGTGCTTGAAGCAATTAAAATGACATGTGAAACTAAAGGAGACATGCAGAAACTGTAGCTACAGGAACCGTGACAGAACACACATCATTTTGGCTGTCTGCAGAACTGCCATATAGTGAGTGAGACTTGTTAGAAAAGAAGATGACAGCTTGGTCCAAATTCAAGGAGTCAAATGAACTCATATTTCAACTGAGTACAGACTTAGAGAACTGGAAGAATGCTTTATGAGCAAAGCAATACAAAGTTTGTAAATTTTCATTTACCAAAAGGCACCAAAAATCACAATAGTGAGACATCTGCTAAAACAGTGAAGAACAAAGAAAGGAGCTGACCTAATGCACTCTTTGTGGGTGCTGTAAAAACAATGCCAGTAAGAGCTTCAGTAATATCCTTGTTTAATAAACATAAAGAGAATTTATATGAGCTTCACGTTGATTCTAGTAAATTTATGATACATAAATGGTAAGGATTTTCTAAAAAAGATTCACATGAAGACCATAGAAGCCCAAATAAAAAACAAAGAATATTCCAGTTTATTGCTTGAAAGGTTGGTTAATAAAAAGTCCCTGTGTGAAATTCTAGTGACAAACAAAACAATTTACTGTTTCAGAACAGCATAAATTCCAGAATTTGAGGTTCAAGACCTTGCAGATGTCATCTGTTATACCTCTGCTGCCAAATGCTTAATACAAGTTCTTTGGTTCAAGTGAGAATTGTATACAAATAATGTAGAATTGCTTCCTTCTGAGGGGCAGAGTACAGTAGCAATATTTCTTTTCGTTAAATCAGAAATAAAGTATGTGCCAATGAACACAATCCTAAATAAAAGGAAAGGATCAGGGGAGGAAAAATGAAATAACATCAGAAAGACAGACGTTTTCTGAATGTAGTACAGAAATAAAAGCTTTTCTGACTGACAGTTGCATAGATTTTTATTTTATACAGATATTATTATGTATAGTAAACCATAATAAATACAGATATTATTATTATGTATAGTAAACCATAATAAATACAGATATTATTATGTATAGTAAACCATAATCAGTGAAAGACCTGCTGATCACATCTTAGCTTTCCCTCTGGAGAAATGTAAGGAATTATTTTTGTATTTTATTTATGAAACCTTAAAAAACAAATCATACATGAGATGAAATTCTGGCCCCACTGAAGTTAATGTCAAAACTTCCATTGACTTCAATGGGACCAGAATTTCACCAATAGCGTTTTCCACTAGGATGTAGACATTTACCATCAATAATCAAACATCTTAATATGTTTCTGTACTCAGCATAAGAAATTACTGCAATATCTCAGGTAATAGAGATATCTGCTTTCAAATGCTGACATTTACAAAATGACCACTATATCAATCTTGTTACAATACTATTCAAAATTGATTTATTCTTCTAGATAGTTATATCAACAATTAATAGGCCAAAATTCTGCTTGTGTTACTTCTGTGCAACTGGAATGAATCAGTTAGGCTGAATTTGACCTGTAATATTTTAATCAGTTTGAAGCCATGCTTTCAGCAGGTTTCAGATATTTACAAAATTTTGCTTGGTTACTACAATTATCTGCATCTCAATATAAACCTTCCTGGGTTGTTCCCGTAACTCGTGACTGGTGTGAAAAACGGTACTTCAGCTATAGATGTTCATTATGTCACATTGCAGTGGCTAATTACACTGAATATAGTTGATTAGTTATCCTGCAAGCTTGCTGTATTGTGAAATTCTCAGAAGGTGACATCTGGAAATGCAGAAATTACAGTGGGCTAAGGGAAATGGCTTTAAGGAGTGACATAGGTAACACAATACGAGCTGTGTTTGTGAGTAACATATGTCCTGAGTTACCTGAATCTTCTCAGAACCCAAATGCATCCAACATGTCAACTAAAACTGCTCTCTTTCATATTCTCCCAGAGGAACAATTTATAAATCCTTATGGCCATACCTATCCAGATCACCTGCACATCTCCAGTCAACATCAGTATTATGCAGGATGTGACTATCTGGGCCTCTTTCAGGAAAGCCCTTAAGTATGTGCTTAACTTTCAGCACATAAAATCATAGGACTGGAAGGGACCACAAGAGGTCATCTAGTCAAGTTCCCAGTATTCATGGCAAGACTAAGTATTATCTAGACCATTCCTGACATGTGTTTGTCCAACCTACTTTTAAAAATCTCCAATGATGGAGATTCTACATCTTCCGTAGGCAATTTTTTCCAGTGTTTAATCACCTGGAGAGTGAGGATGTTTTTTCCTAATATCCAACCTAAAACACCCTTGCTTCAATTTAAGGCCATTGCTTCTTGTCCAGTCCTCAGAGGTTAAGAAGAACAAATTTTCTCCCTCCTCCTTGTAGCAATTTTTTATGTACTTGAAAACTATTATCATGTCCCCTCTCAGTCTTCTCTTTTCCAGATTAAACAAACCCATTTTTTTCAATCTTCCCTCATAGGTCATGTATTCTAGATTTTTAATCATTTTTGTTGCTCTTCTCTGGACCTTCTCTGATTTGTCCACATGCTTCCTGAAATGTTGCAGCCAAAACTGGACACAGTTGAGGCCTAATCAGCACCAAGTAAAGTGAAAGAATTACTTCTCATGGCTTGCTTACAACATTCCTGCTAATACATCCCTGAATTATGTTTGCTTTTTTTGGAACAGTGTTAGGACTTTGTTTTCCGCTATGACCCCCAAATCGCTCTCCACAGTACTCCTTCCTAGACAGTCATTTCCCATTTTGTATGTGTGCAACTGATTGTTTCTTCCTAAATATTGACTTTTATCCTATTTATTTCAGACAATTTCTCCAGTTTTGTCCAGATCTTTTTGAAATTTAATCCTATCCTCTGAAGCACTTGCAACCCCTCTAAGCTTGGTATCATCCACAAAGTTAATAAGTGTATTGTCCATGCCATTATCTAAACTAAATTGATGAAGATAGTGAACAGAACAGTACCCAGAACAGATCCCTGAAGCACCCCACTAATGGCCTGCTAGCATGAATGTGAAGCACAGATAATTACTCTCTAAGAACTGTTTTCCAACAAGTTTTGCACCCAACTTATAGTAGTTCCATCTAGGTTGCATTTTCCTAATTTGTTTATGTGAAGGTCATGTGAGACAGTATCAGAAGTTTTACTAAAGTCAAGATATACCACCTCTACTATTGTCCAATCCACAAGGCTTGTTACCCTGTCAAAGAAAGTTATCAGGTTGGTTTGACATGATTTTTTCTTGACAAATCTACGATGTTTGCAAATTGATTGCTTGGTTATTTCGTCTAGTATCTTTCCACCTACAGAAAATAAGCCAACTGGTCTGTAATACCCCGGGTTGTCCTTATTTCCATTTTTATAGGTTGGTGCTATATTTGCCCTCTTCCAGTCTGCTAAAATCTCCTCCATCTTTCATGACTTTTAAAAGATAATCACTAATGGCTCAGATATTACCTCAGTCAGCACCTTGAATACTCTATGTATTGAGCATTCTAGGTTACATTCCAGTGATTTAGGAGTTTAAAGTTTTGCCTATGGTTAAGTGCTTGGTGAATTAGTGATATAAATTATAAACTGAAATGTTATGTGTTACTCCTGCTGAGATCAAAGGATTATATGAAAAAGGCCAAAAACACTTGCTTAATCACTGTTGCCTTCAGGATATTCATAATAAATTTGAACTAAAGATAATTTTAGATAACAAAGACACAATATTTGTAATTGTTGGAACAGTAGTAGTTTCATGGAATACATTGTGATTGAATGGAATACCTCTTCTTCTCCAAATAGGAATGCATTAATTCAACTGGGATGACAACTCTGAAAATAATATTTAAAGACCAGATGTAAAAATTTCATTGATGAAACTGGGCAAAAAAAATATGCCATGAAACAACCACAACAACAAACCAAACCAACCAACCAACCCACCCACAAATGGATTAATGTTAAAATTTACTGTGGTAGCAATGTTTTGTTTACACATTACAAGTGTAGGAATCTTATATTTTTCATGCTACTAAAAATAACAAATTAGTATATACTAATGAGTGAGGTTGAAAAAAAGTATAAAACCTTTTTAATACTATTAGTTATTTGAACAGGTATTCCTTATAATAGGAAAATATACCAGCTCAAAGCAATACTATTTTACATACCATTCAAAAGATGTTTTTAATCTTGCTAATTTATGTTTTTAACTGCAGCTATTTTAATATATCTATCTGACTGAAACTTAAGTTCAAAGCAAACATTTTTGTAGCTCTCCACAAATATTTAGAATGAAAACAGGTTTTTAATATGATTTGAAAAGAGAAGAAAAAAACCTGAAGATGAAGAGGAAACAGAGGAAGTAGAAAACTAAAATCATTGGCCGGGAGGAGGGTGGGGGCATTATCAATGGCCTGTCCTACACATTAATGAAACTATTAGTACAGAAGGAAATGGCATCCTGTGAAGAGATGAATTGCTGTTGCTGTTACTATCCTGAAGGAAACAACAACATACGTGAATGTCCTGACCATACTAGGTTGTACGTGAAAATCAGACCTGTGCTTGGCAAACAAAAAGAAGCTCTACAATCAAAGCTGGGTCACAGAAGTGCAACTTGTATGTATGGAAAAGAAATAGAATGTGGCAATGTGGCAAGGGATGATAAGTGAATATCAAAACTGCTTAAAAAGCCACAAGTAAATTATGTTTTGTTATGATGCTAGAATGCTGCTCTCACTTCCACTGGGGTAAGCCTAGAATAACTCCTCTGAAATCATTTGAGTTTCGCCAGATTTAAACCAGTGTACATGCAGGTAGCATTTTGGTCATATTATTTTTAACGGAAAGATACATATGTTCATTCATCTATATTTAAGTAGATAAATAGTGGCTACCATCAAGTGATAAGCATAGTAAGCATACAGTATCAGATTGTTTCTTGTTTTATTCAAGATACTGCTTGTTTTTAAGAATAAATATCCTGAATATCATTACTTGACCATATAGTTTCCCTGTCATCTCCTTAAAATGGCTAGGTTTATAAAAACAAAACAAGTATTCTGATTTTTATACAGGTATTACTGATGTATATAATGTACCTATGCAATATCACTGCAAACTGCTGATGTACATTTATATTATAGATTTCTGGTACAATCTGAGTTTGTATCTAATGTGCCAAATACCATCAAAGGATGAAGGTTCTTCATAAATAAATGGAACTGTATTTGTCCTGCAGAAAGAATTGTCATGGTACATTATTTTCCACTGTATTTTTTAACATATAGTCATATTGCTGCACATTGCTTCATATGTAGAACTCTGTGTGTGTGTATATGTTATTTTGTCAGTTTTTTTCACATGTTAAATATGTTTTAAAATGTTTCTGTTTAAAGATAAGTTTATATGATTCCTCAAATAGATATCTAAGCAGTTTACAAAAGATGCTATACATATTATATCTAAGATTTTCCCCTTCTCTACATCTTTTTTTTTACCAGTATCTGTATTTGGTTGGTTTTTTTCTGCCCTCTGTTGTCTCCATTTTTACTGATTTTTTTCTACCCTCTAAACTCCTTTTTATAGTCTCTTCTAAATGGAAGGTGAACATAATATTCTTCTAGTCAAATTTTTGAATCTTTGTTATTGAAATTATGCAAAACAAGTTCATTCACCCTAATGCCAACTGAAGCAGGAAAACATAAACATGTGTCTATCTAATGATTAATTTTAAAAATCTGAGCATTTCTTAATATCTATGTTATTCTTATTAGAGAGTGGCAGAACATATTCTAAATAGAGCTGAAGAATATGAAACATGGCTGCCTTGTCTATATTTCAAAATGATTGGATGCCTGTGGGTAAAGTGAATAATTTACTCCAAACTAACTCCAACTTCTTTTCAGCCAGTAGAGAAGTGCTTGTATAAAGTGACAACTTGTGTCCCCTTGTTTTTGAAGCCACTATCTCTATTACTTGACATACGTGCTACCCCACTGTTAATATTTTAGTTCCTCTCTGTATGAGTCAGGCACTGTTACAGAGTTGTTGGGAGGAAAAACAACTAGAAACTGGCAAAAGCAAGCAAGAATGCTTAGAACTTTAAAATCTATTGTTTCAGTAGTGTGGATTTGGAGGAACTCAGTGTGGGGGCGGGAATGCTTTTTCTGATAGTTTCATCAAGCAGATTCTTATGGGTGTCTCAGGCTGAGATAAAAGGAGTAAACATTAAAATAGGCATTCTGGCAACCAGAAAAGAAATGGAGGAAACTGCAGAAAGATGGAGGTTTTCAGAGCTTATCAGAACACTGTGCCTGAAAGGAGAGCTCCTGATGGTCCATTTAGTTCAGTAGGCATAAAACTGGAAGCTAAAATTCATTATTCAAGTGTATTTCATAGACTAGGTATAATATACACAGTGGACAGATTAGACTTCTCCTGCTACCCCATTCTACCTGGGAATAATTTTAAAATAAATGTTAAAAAACAATTATTTCTATGTATAATGTAGGACACTAAGGGAATAAAGGGGCACATGGCAAGCCTGGACCTTGGGCTGAGGAATTGGTCTAAGCACCAGGCTAACTATGAAATTGTAGAACAGAATGTGAGAAGTACTGTGCTCTGTGTGGACGTAAAATGTATGAGATGTGTTTAAAGAGAGAGTACAAAAAGAAAGTGAAACCATAGAAGAACATATGGCTGATCTAATGTAGAAAAGCCAATCTTAAAATGTTTGGGGAACTGAATCTGTGACAAGAGTCTAGATCATGATTGGGATCTGGAACAAAAATATTCAGACAAACTACTAGAAGACCCAAAATATTAATCCTTCGCAAATAAATTAGAATTTGGTATGCAAAGGAAGTCACTCAGTCTTGAATAAATCTTATGGAGAGTGAACAGTGCCAGGATACTATAAACAAGATACAGAGTCCAATATAATACAAAGAAAAGAAAACACAGAGAAAGGCATTTATTGCTTAAAATGAAAGTCCAGCAAAAACAACACCTGGAGCTGCAAACACTGTGCCAATCAACACAAGCCAAAACAGTGCTTAGCATATGAAAAAAGATGAAAGAACCACAGTAGTTTATAGCACTTTGCAAGAGTTTGCAAGTGGTGGTTCGTCCGTCGATTCGACGAGGACGACTCAGTCATCTGTAAATTGCTGGGGCTGATTTTGTCTCTGTGTGCGCAGATGGCTGATGAGGCCAATCCTTGCACAAAAGGTCCCATGACAGATAGGACAGGGGATGAGGAGGACATCTCCAGCAGGGTTTCTGGCACGGGCTTTTCTGGCTTGCCTCTTTTGTTCTGCTGCAGCCGTCCTTTTGGCCTCACATGATTCGGCACCTTTATATACAGAAGAGCGCCATGTAGTCCGATTCATTGTGCTCTGTTCCCAAGAGTCAGGATTGATGTCAAATGCTTTGAGGGCGAGTTTAAGAGTTTCTTTGAAGCACTTCTTCTGACCCCCATGAGACCGCTGTCCTTGTTGCAACTCGCCATAAAAAAGTCGCTTTGGTAGCCGATGGTCTGACATACGGACTACATGCCCTGCCCAGCATAGCTGCGACTGCATCAAGATGGTAAAGATGCTGGGCAGGTTTGCTTGGGCGAGTACTTCAGTGTCTGGGATCTTGTTCTGCCACTTGATGTTGAGGATTTTCCTGAGGCTTGTTGTGTGGAAGTGGTTCAGCTTCTTGGCATGGCGTTGATACACAATCCAGGTTTCACTGGCATAGAGCAGTGTGGTTAGAACAACCGCCCTGTATACTTTCAGCTTGGTCTGGGTGGCGATGCCTCTTTTATTCCAGACATTGGTGTTTAATCTGCCAAAAGTTGCACTGGCTCTAGCGAGCCTGATATTCACCTCATCATCTATGGTGGCATTTTGGGACAGTGTGCTGCCAAGGT
Source organism: Sternotherus odoratus (assembly GCA_032164245.1). NCBI lineage: Eukaryota > Metazoa > Chordata > Testudines > Kinosternidae > Sternotherus > Sternotherus odoratus. The sequence goes on along the minus strand of JAVMKO010000004.1, from coordinate 62,238,991 downwards.
ATATAAATCTGTTCACTGCATTGAGTCTCTGGCCGTTAATAGTTATATTGGGCTCAACATAGGGCTTCCCTAGGGCCGGCTGACGCAAAACTTCAGTCTTTATACTGATGATTAGACCGAAGTTTGCGCAGGCGTTGGAAAACTTGTCTACGCTGCGTTGCATATCAGCATATCAGCTTCTGAGCTAGCGTTGAGAGCACAGTCATCAGCAAACAGAAAGTCCCGAATAATGTCTGTCATGACCTTGTTTTTTGCCTGAAGCTTCCTTAGGTTGAACAGCTTACCATCAGTGCGGTACCTAATGCCAATTCCAACGTCTCCATCTCTGAAAGCATCGGTCAACACAGCGGAAAATATAATGCTGAAGAGTGTAGGTGCCAGGACACAACCCCGCTTCACACCATTTGTAACAGGAAACGGTGCAGATGACTCGCCGTTGTCCTGGACTCGTGCCTGCATGCCTTCATGGAACTGCTGGACCATAGAGAGTAACTTCCCTGGGTTTATAGCACTTTGCAAGAATTTGCAAGTACTAGCAGAATGGATAAAGAGGACTATGTCATGACCACTATCTCAGATGAATTTTCATAGCAGCAATCGACAAGATTGCAGCAGAAGATGATTGGCCTATTTACCTGAAAACAAATTGAACATTTATTAGTCTTAAATTAGACACAGATTCACAAGCTGATGTGTTGCTAGAAACAGTTAATAGCACTAAAAGAAAATAAAAAGAACACTGGTGGAGGAGGATTAATGGATGAAACTCGGGCTTTCAGTGTTGAGAGTGCATGTGAACTAAATGTATGGATAAACAACATATTGGGAAAGCTAAAAATGTGTGCTAGTACCCAGGAAAAGAGAACCCATTTTAACCCATTGGATTCAAGAGAGAGTACTCGCTGGAAGGGCAAGGGACCAAAAAAATTGTGGAAGAGATAGAGAATGTCTTCTCTGGATTGGGAAGCTCTCAGTAGAGTACAGAATAGAGCTTAAAGAGCCAGCTGCCACACAATTTATGCCCCTAGGAAAGTTCCTCTTCCCTAAGGTAGACACTAAAAGAGAAGCTGGATAGACTTATTGTTCTGGGATTTATAAACCAAGTATATGAACCAGAGTTGGTACACTTGTTGGTCATTGAAAAACAAAACAGAACCCCTCATTTAAGTATATACTCAAAATAATGTAAATAAATATGTAAAAATAGAACATTTTCCAATACCTACAATGGGAGAAATGTTTGGGATGGCTGATGTTGTTCATGCTACCAAGTGCTGCAGAGTTGTTAATGCACTCTCCTATTCTTAGAGCTCTGGTGTTAGCTGCACTAGCAGAGAGTGCAGCATGTTGATTCAGCAGATCCCAATGTTAATCATAAAGAAAGACCACAGGATCTGTTCAGTGGTGAAGGTGCTAGGCCGGGTTTATTGTCAGCAAAGCATGATGCTAGTGCCCTGCCCAATGACATCACAGGAACACTAACACATGTATGCTCGTGACAAGGTAAAGGCTTAGTCAACATTACAGGATTTTGTCTCCTCAGATGACACAAAGATGACTTCTTGTATATTGATACAAACAAGCTACAGGTATTTCACTCCAGATATTTGTAACCCTTCTGCCAGATGGAGTCAGCAGCAACCAGGGTCAGGTTCAATATCTAGGGGTTCCTTTACAACAATACAATACAGAACTGGCTCAAGACTCCACCCAGTAACCTTGGGGAAATTACACACCAACCCAGTCACCTTGCTAGCCAATCATTCCACTCTGCTCCCACCGGCCGACTGTTCACTGCTCCCACCAGCCACCCATTGGTGACCTTCTGCTGCCAACTGCTTCTCTGCTGTGACGTCTGCAGGTAAATCTCTTGAAGTTCCAAGTGGATGCTTTGCCTTCAGTCCACTGGTGTAAAAAGTTTGACATCTTTATTTGTGGGCAGCTTGTGTTCACTGAAATTGACAATCAACCACCAATTACCAAAGGGAGCCTGGCAAGCACAACTTCAAAAATACAGAGAGTTCTTTTTTTAAGATACAAATGTACATTTTTAAAATTGAATATAAACCTAGGAGAGATTTGGTGACTGCAGACACTCCCTCTAGCTGATTTGAAAATGTCAATCTGATAAAAAATAATATGTCTGGTCTCAGATTAAATGTGGATTATGATTGCCAGAGCTATTGCTCATTTTGAGACCCCATAGAAAGTAATTAAGGCTATTAGTGAAAGTTGGCTGGGACAACATATTCTCAGTTCATTATCAATTTAAGAGGGAGCTCTCAGTACTAGATGGAATTTTGTTTAAAATACTAGGATGGTGAATCGTAAAATGTTACAAGTATTTTTTATGAAAAAGAATACATGAAGGTCATATGGTCATTGAACAATCTAAGACAAGGGCCAAATATGTTTATAGCTTGGATTAACAGTGTCATTGAGGAAGCTGTTAAAACTTGCTGCATATGCCAAAAATATTGGTTAAGTGAAGCTAAGTAGCCCATGTTGGTGGCCCATGAAAAATTAGCCTCTTGGAGCAAAATAGACATTGATTTGTCAACATAGGCAGGAAAAAGCTAGATACTCATCTTAGATTATCAGTCTCATATTCCTGAGATAGCCTTTCTAGACCATACTACAGCTAAGCAGTTAACTGTACATACCAAATCTACTTTTGTGAGGCATGGTATACCTGACATAGAGATGTCTGATAATGGGCCACAGTTTATTGGACATGGATTGAAACAGTCTGTAGAGAAGTATGCATTAAGACAGGTCAAAACTAATCCCCAATATTGCCAGTCTAATAGCCTACTTTAAAAGACTGCAGAATCAGACTCTGATCTGTATTTAGCACTATTAAATTATAGAATAGCACCGATGAGGCATGGGTTGCCACCTTCTGACATTTTTGTTCAACAGGAAATTGAAAACAAGAATACCTGCACTGTTAACAATTGGTGTCAGAATCACTGGGGACTTACAAATGTATAAAGAGACAGATAAGGCAAAACAGAAAAAAAATCAATATTGTTTGGGGTTATGAGAGCTACCATGACTTCATGAACAGGATCATGACAGGACAGGCTAAAAAACAGCAGGGGAGTGGGGGAAACCTGATCTGGCATACGTATTCACCGTTCATCAATTTCTTACTTCCCTTCTTTAAAAAAAAACAATTTAAATTGTAATTCCTCTGGGGAAGAAGCAGAAGTGTGACTTTCTCCATAACAATTCCCAAGAGCATCTTCCCCACTGATGGATTTGCATTGCCCTATGTAATTTGAAGGGCTGGATTAAAGCCAGAGGAATTTCATAATGTCTTCAACTTTAATAGGACTGTGACAGCTAAAATCAGTGGTCATACTGAAGACCCCGCAGATTTTTGCATCCACCACATATAAGCATTAAAATGATTAAAAATCGGAGTGCCAAGAACTTCAGATTATTCGTCCAAGAACACTCTTAACAAAAACGAAGACAAATCTCTTACATAACAATAACTGTATCTTTCCCTTATTTGAACATCTGTAAGCATTGGATACTATGTAAAATCTGACCATGGAAATTGCTTTAAAACTTTCTAGTGTACTGCATATACCTCTTATAACATATAATCCCAGAGGGAGAAAAACAAACAAACAAATTTTAAAAATGCCACCAAATTGCTATCTATTCTGGTTTTCGAATTTATCAGGAGAAAATCCCATCTAGATGCAATTCAAATAACTAGGAAGCAGAGTGTTGTGTCTTGTCCATACAGATTTTCTTTTTCATATATGATCCTGTATGCAGCCAAGAAATTATTATAATGAAGTATTACCAATGTAGCTTCTATTCTTTACATAAACTGTTCATAACCTTTTATATTTTCATCAGCACAGCCCCATTCAAAGCACATAAGCAGTCAATTCAGGGTCAACTTTACCAATTTTTATCTTGAAAATAGCCCTGATTTCTTGTTCATGAACCAACCTTTTATTGAACAATAAATATATATGCAGCTATTTAAAATGATAAAGGATATAAAAGTTTATTATTTTAATGTATCCTACATTTAAATAATAATATCTGATTGCATTCCTATAGTAGAGATCTGATTATGACCAAAAAAAAATAAAAATAAAAAGGAACATGGCAACAAAATGAAGGAACTGTCATACTAACAACAGGTTTTTGTGAGAAATTTATCCCTTTTCATGTATTTTTTTCATCCCATGATACACTGCATTATAGAAACATGTTACACAGGTTTTCACTTTTCATCCGATTATAGCTCACAATTTCTGCAAGTATTACTCTGTACACACAATGTATTCGTTAAATATACTTCTTGGAACTATAGAAGTGTGCTGCATAAGTGCCTACATACCAACCATTTCCCAAAAACAATACCGTCAAACTAATACAGCTTGCATGATTGAAAAGCCAGACTAAATCAATGTAAAAAAGCTATCATCTCTAGGCAGGAAGACTAGAATATTTCTGATTTGGTTCACTCTCAGATAATATCAATCATGACTGTTTGAGTATATGTTATATTCTGGAAGGAATGGTCTTTATATATTGATTCTCACTCTTGTTCTTCCCTTTCTTTTGGATATTTTTGATGTGTTGGTAGTTTCACTTCTCACTAGCAATGTTTTGTAATTTTGTTGTGCACTTTGTCACATGCTGCAATGCTCCTCCACTATAGTAGCTACATTTTTGTGATGAGTGACATTATTCAGTAATGTCATTTTTCTCTCTTGGGACCCGTTTTACTAAGGAATTTAAGATCATGTGTATCATAAAGCACAAGTAGTCTTGATAAAGATAATGGAACTTCTCACATGCTAAAGCTTACATTTCAGCTGAAGTACTTTGCTGAATCCCGGTCTCTATGTCAGAAAACCACGTTGGTGTTTTTTTTTTTTTTTTTTTTTTTTGAATATTTGCACATTATTCAAAAGTACTTAACTTTTGATGTTTCAGACCGATTTTAGTCTACTCACTGCCAGCAGTGTGTTGAGTATTTGATCTTTGAATTTTTCCATTGAAGATACAGGATAAGTCACCTAAGCCATATAGTATTGTTTCTGCTCCCTGACTGGATGACCTAGCCTATATAAATGGGAACAGTACCTGGACACTATATATTGGCTTTGATTATCTTAAAAATAAAGTGTGGAGGAACACTTTACCACATGAGAATGAGCAGGAGATAAATAGGGCTGAGGAATTCTGGAACATTTTAACCATTATCCAAGCATTTTAATTGTGCCTTTGTTGCCAAGAAGGCTAACTGCATTTTTGGCTGTATAAGTAGGAGCATTGCCAGCAGATCAAAAGACATGATCATTCCCCTCTATTCGGCATTGGTGAGGTCTCATCTGGAGTACTGTGTCCAGTTTTGGGCCCCACAATACAAGAAGGATGTGGAAAAATCTGAAACAGTCCCGCGGTTGGTGACAAAAATTATTAGGAGTCTGGAGCACATGAACTATGAGGAGAGACTGAGGAAATTGGGATTGTTTAATCTGCAGAAGAGAAGAATGAGGGGGCTCTGATAGCTGCTTTCAACTACCTGAAAGAGGGTTTCAAAGAGGATGGATCTCAGTGATACCAGATGACAGAACAAGTCATCTGTTCTCAGTGGTACCAGATGACAGAACAAGGAGTAATGGTCTCAAGTTTCAGTGGAGGAGGGTTAGGTTGGATATTGGGGGGGAGGGGGGAAATCGCTAGGAAGGTGATGAAGCACTGAAATGGATTACCTAGGGAGGTGGTGGAAGTTCCTTCCTTAGGAGTTTTTAAGATCAGGCTTGACAAAGCCCTGGCTAGGATGATTTAGTTGGGGTTGGTCCTGCTTTGAGAAAGGGGTTGGACCAGATGACCTTCTGAGGTCCCTTCCAATCCTGATATTCTATGATTCTATTATTCTAATTGGCTATGTACATGAATCCCAAGTTAATCCATACGTTGGTTCTTGAATGAGAAAAAAAAATACACCAAGGATTGCATTCTACTAGATTCACAGAAGAAGCAGGAGGGGCCAATCCTGATATGGACTGGAGGGTTTGATGCAACTGATCTCCAATATGCCCTGAAGTTGCTACTGTCCACTGTGTCCAAGCACAATTCAGAAGTAGTGAAGAAGTAGGTCATAATCTGTTTATTTGGATCTGCACCACTGTCACTCAGATCATCATTTTACCTGTAATCTCTGTGTCTTGGAGTAAACTGTTTCATACCTGTAAAAAAAAATTACTCTAGAATTCGGTCAAACTGGCTGAGAGCATCATGATACAAACAAGAAGCTGATGTAGGACTATACAGAAAGTAATGACAAATGACAACATGGCAAGTGACGGGAAGAGGTGTCCGCAGGAATCTTTGTTAGAACCAGTTCCTCTGTAGCGCAGGATGAGGCTGGATTTTCTCCTTAATGACACAGGGCAGATTGAAGCTATTACACAAGGTAGGAGCAGAGAGGCAGTTTGAGGCTCAATTTCTCCATGAAGCATAAGAGGGGTTCGAAAGCTGCACAATCATTTGAAATGGAGAAGGTTTCCTCCTCTGAGTGCATCTGGCCAAGCCTGTGGGCTGGGGCAGAAGGAAATAGGGTCATGGTCCTAATTCCCCACTTTCTTTGCCATGATTTTCACCACCTGGCTGCATGAAAGAAGAGTCCCTGCGGTTGAGGAATGCACAGACTATGGGTGTGTGAAATAGAGAAGGAGACAAAAGGCTTCCTCACATGCTGTGCATGGACCAGAGATAATCTGCCTGTTATGCCTCTTTTTTCTTTTTGGTATTTATTTATTTATGTGCATCGAGGAAGAGACAAATTCAAGGAGGGAGCTATGATAAGATGAATTCAGCACTTAGTGATGTCATTTACTCAGCAGAGCACTCATTTCACCTGACAGCAACTCTGCATTTGATTATCTGAGAACTTCCAATTGTAGTAAAATCCATGATGTTTAATTCAATACAATGTAAGAATCATCATACCACACTTTCTAATCCAATATTTGCAAAGACAATTCATTGTGCATGAGTAAAATAAGGAAAACATTAGGTAAAAATCAATAGAAAAAATTCCTTAAAAATAATGCATTTTTGTGTGTGAGCAGAAAGATAGATAACAGTGGTTTCTTGAAATGGATTAATCATGCCATTACAAGAGTACCAGTGCTTTCAGGTGTGGAACTTCTTTTCATAATGTCATCATTTTTTCCACTGTAAGCAGGTTTTAAAGAAACTTTGAAAAAGTATCAGATCTTTTAAAGGGGACATCATAATTTCTAGAGATGGGTAAATCAGAGGGGAGCAATTTGGATTCGTAAGCATGGCATTCATTTTTAACTAGTTCCAACTGCTATTTTTCACTCAGAAATAAAAGGATAAATATAATCGCAATTTTCTGCCTTACTTGGTGCATTGATGCTTGCAAGGGGCAAAGTTTGAAAGTTTCACTTCTGAAAGGCTACCGTTAACAAAATTAACCACAAAGTAGAGAAGGAAAGTAGAAGAATCTAAAATGTTAGGCCTAAGTACAAAACAAACAGTACTGTATGGAATAAGATTTTAAAGAAACAATTACCTACAATACAAATTGTTAGCAGCTTTTCATCTACTCCCTCTCCTGATGCATTTGAAGTCTTCTCCTGCCATTGATTTTATAATCTGGTATGAAACAGACACAAAGACCATCCAGTTGGACAGAACCTAGATTATATCACTAAGCATTTATACCACATAGTGGATTTTATTGCATAATTTCAAAGTGCTATACAAATATGGTTATAATTGTCCCCATTTTACAGATGGAGAAGCTGAGAAACACAGAGGTACAGGACTTGCCCAAGGGCCCATATCATAGCAAGATCTTCACTGGGGTTTGGCTAGGCTAACACATCCTGCATATTAGACAGTGTCAACAATAAAATGTGCTAAATGAAACACACAAGTATAATCTCAGGAACTGTCCATCTTCATATAGACAATTTTATAGCCATGGTATTAGTAATAACTCCTGAAAGGCTTGAAAATTCGCTTTGCATTGATGTTTATCCTAACAGTACCTGAGCAATCTTGAACCTACAAAAGTGGCTTGATATCTCATGATAATGACTTTCTTGTGAGTCTAAGGACACACTCTTTCCAGCTGGACCACAATCACTTTTGAGAACAAATTTTCTAACTGTATTTTGACAACTCTTCTTCCTATCCTTAATGGAATCAAGTAAAAGCCGGGCTCATATCAAAATAAAAAATAGAAGAAAAAGTGAGGGGATCTTCCCTCCCCCCATTTAAATCTGATTTTAGCTGAATTGGTTTGCCCACTATCCTATTGCTAGATACCATGTTATTGAGATCAGTGCTTTTCCTGATTTACAAACATCTCGCAGAAGTAGCGAGAAGAATGTGAATTTAGTCCTCAAACAACACTAGCAATGTTCAGTCATTGCACAATGGTAAATCATTTAATAGAGTTATTCAAATTATTATGTACTAGTTTAATTACTCCATATATGTGCATGGCACTTGAGAGACATAAAAAAAAACCCAGAGAGGTCTCTGCCACAAGGAGCTCAAATTCCGGGATAAAATCAAAGTTTCCTAATCAATCATCCTCCTATTTTGAAAGTGAGGCCAGCAGGCAAAAATGCATGCAGAATGGGCACCTATGTTGAAGTAGTTTCTGTGAATGCATATGCAAATGGATATTAAAATGCCTATGTTATTGCGAATGACTAATTAGATATTTTCTTGCTTAGTAGTTGGATGTGAAAAGGCAGGCACAGAATGTCTTGCACGACTCTTACTTCTATTCCATTCTATGCATCCGATGAAGTGGGCTATAGCCTACAAAAGCTTATGCTGAAATAAGCATGGTTAGTCTCTAAGGGGCTACAAAGTTTTCCTCATCTTATTTGCACAACTTTGTTGGTAGCTCTCGGGCCTCCTATTTAAAACAGTAGCCTCTTTTTTTAATATCAAACAGTTTGAGTTAGGTGAGAGTGATTTTAGACAAGCTGTATATATGGATCTGCAGCCAGGCAATGCTATCATCCAGGCGACAGGCTGATAATTTCAATCATCATAAAGTTTCTTAACATTATGGGCTGCTCAAAGATTATCATTTTATCACTTCTAAAATACCATTTTTTTATGGTGACAAATCCACCTAATCTCAGTGCACCATAGATTACAACAATCCCAAGAGACAACTGATACACTAAACAGGTTTTTACAGCTGATCTTGCACAGCAGTGCTCTGATGTGCTGCTAAAGTCCCCTCAATAAACATAGTCCCTTAAAACCTCAGCAAAACATCTCTGCTAAACCTTAACCCAATGAGAGTAACAGTGGCAATCTGCCAGATTAATAAATGTCACAGCCGACTCAACCCTAACGGTTATACTGGGAAGCACTGTAATTTTAGAGACATGATACTACAGGCCCTTTCCCCTTCCTGAAGATTGTTCACTCTTTCTGCTTGATAAGTTCTGAGGAACTCTTTCTTACCCCAGACCCTATGTCAAGGCTAATTCCCCACTCTGGCATCTCTAGTGTAGTGTGTGTGTCGTCCCCCCCCCCCCCCCCCCCCCCCCCCCGCAGGGATTCTAAAAATTATTACTGGCCACTCCAGGCTTATATTTTCTCTGACCTTGGATTGGTAGATGCTGCCACATCCAAGTGCAGAACCCATTTGATAGCCCAGGAAGGTACACTTGGGAATTCCTTTCGGTTGGTTACCCTCAAGCCCTTTCACCCTTGTTTTGGGAAGATCTGAGAAAGAAAAACAAAGGAAATAATCTGTTGCCACCGGATAATTAAACAAATGTGCACAAACCTCTTAAGCCACAGAAATTCAATCCTGTTCTTAAAAAAGGTACATTTTTTAAAAAAACAAACCATACATTTGGAAACTCAGGCTATTGCTAGATTTTAAAAGAGCAACTACGAGGATTAGGCACCAAGAATAGCTTTCTTGAGGTCCATCTTAAAGGTTACAAGCAAAACAAGTACCTGAGGTTAGCACAGAGAAGTCCACAAGCCACAAAGAAATGAAAAGAGATAATAACCCTAATCACATCTTCCTAGACGTTTCGTGATCTACTTACATATCTGGGCTTTCAAATGAGGACTTTCCAGGTATGATACTGAGGATTTTTCATACCTGGCCCAAAGCTCTTATCGCATAGGTGATGCCCTGTCTTCCTCTCTCTGGAAGAACAGACAGATGGACAAAATGGGAGCCTTTGTTTAAGTTAAAAAAGTTCTAACCTTCCCATTGGCTCTTTGGCCAGGTGCCCCCTGACTTCCTTTTATCTATGCATAGCAGTGAGGCTTTTTAACCCTTTACAGGTAGAGCAATTAGAGAACAGCTACTAAGAGGGCTCACTGTGTGTCCACAAACGGGAGCACACACACACCCTATATTTATCACACCCTATTCTCTGTCCCATCCCTATCCTTTTCAGTCTTCCTCATTATCTCTCTCTCTCTCTCTCGCCTATTTTCCTTCTTTCTTTCTTTCTTTCTTTCTTTCTTTCTTCTTTAGCCCTTTTCAGTTTTTAGCACCTGATGTCACTCCTTGTCATTGTTATCACCCATGGCTACACGCTTTCAACCACCACATTTCATACTGGTTTATCCGGTGCCATAGTTTACCCATAACAGGTCAGAAACTGAAACCATCAGCAGGTCATTGCAATGATAGTACCTTCAATACTGCTGGTGTACATTTTAAGTAAGGCAATTTGAAGTACTGCTGCTGAAATGTCACAAGAGATGGAGTCTACAAATATGAAACATTTCAATATATTCTATGTTGTGAGTAAACTTTAAAGTCATAAATTAAGAGTCGGTTTGAATAACAGGCATTTTTTCACATCCCTAAAATGGTGGAAGTTTAATTCCAGCTATTTTTTATTTTAGTATCTTCAGGTTGAGATATACATAGCTGTTGTAACCATAAGAGCAGCATAAAATTCCTCCTTACCTGTAAGGGGTTAAGAAGCTTGGATAACCTGACTGGCAGCTGACCAAAGGAACCAATGGGGGCAAAGGATACTTTCAAAACTGGGAGGGGAGAGAGACTTTGTTTTGTGCTCTTTGTTTTGTCATTGTTCGCTCTGGAATTTTAGAGAGACCAGACATCAATCCACATTCTCCAAATCATTCTGAACCAGTAAGTCCAGCCAGCCAGGGCATGTTAGTTTATCTTCATTTTTCCCACTTGTGAATCTCATTTTTGCTAGAGGGAGGATTATCCCTGTTTTTCTCAGTAATTTTGAAAATAAAGTTAGAGGAGATTCCTCCGTGTTATTTTTCAAATCTTTTTGTGACTCTGTAAAGTTAACTTCCATCAAGATTTTACAGGGATGATTCTCTTATCTTTCCTTTAAATAAAATTCTTCTTGTAAGAATCTGCTTGATTTTTACATAGTTTTAAAGACCCAGGAGTTGGATCTGAGCTCACCTGTAACAATTGGTGGGGGGTTTTATTCTCAAGTATTTCCCAGGAAGGGGGTGAGGGCTTGGGGGGAATAGTTACTTTAAGTGGTACTTTCCCTAATTCTTTTTTTAAATCACTTGGTGGTGGCAGCGTACCGTCCAAGGCTACAGGAACTTGTGCGTTGGAGAAGTTTTTAACCTAAGCTGGTAAAATAAGCTTAGGGGGGTCTTTCATGTGGGTCCCCACCTCAGCCTAGAGTTCAGAGTGGGGAAGGAACCCTGACAATAGCCATATTTAAAATGTTAAAAACTGAATTCAGTGATTATGAAAGATAACAGATCAATAGCACTAAGACCTGAGGATCTTTATTTATCCATATAATATCTATTAAAAAGGTAGCTGCAGTACAGGTGTCCTTGAATCAACTCAGTGGTGTACCTCAACCCTGAGCTGGATATATCTCATATAAGGTTTAAAGATGTGTTTATTCTCCATTCTCATTCCTGGTTATTTCTGCCAAGAAGAATGTATATGAGCAAAAATGGAATTGGTAGATTTTGTAATTTGAACCATTTTCCATTAAGAATGTCAATTACAAATCTCCTAGATCTTGCAGGCCTGTTAGAGGTATTTTTTTAAGAGGTAAAATCATAGAATTAAATTACAAATAACATTAGTACAGAATTACAAAATTCAAGTAACAAAAAAAATGAAGGAGAGAAAATTCATAATCCAGTAGTTTGCCTTCTCTTGGTATTTTAATAACTTCCTTGGTATTTTCAGATATAGCACACTTTATATTGGATCTCCCTTGACATTGTTCTAAATATAAAATTTCTAGCTGCTGAAACAAAACCAAATGACATTAACAACATGTTCTGGTAACCAGTTGGATGTCTATAGTTTCTTCTGTAGGTGAGCCAAACCATATTTATTCAATGGTCATGCACAAGGTAGACATACTATTTACTAGTTTCTTCAAGAATCAGCAAGGTAGCCATTTTAGGCTCGATCTGCAGCAATTACAAAGAGTCCTGTGGCACCTTAAAGACTAACAAAAGTATTGAAGCATAAGCTTTCATGGGCTAATACCCACTTTGTCGGATGCATGCACAAGCATAAGCTTTCATGGGCTAATACCCACTTTGTCGGATGCATGCACAAGCATAAGCTTTCATGGGCTAATACACACTTTGTCAGATGCAGGCACAAGCATAAGCTTTCATGGGCTAATACCCACTTTGTCAGATGCATGCACATGCATCTGACGAAGTGCGTATTAACCCATGAAATCTTATGCTTCAATACTTTTGTTAGTCTTTAAGGTGCCACAGGACTCTTTGTAGTTTCTTCAAGTTCTTGTTAAGAATTCATACATGAATTAATGGTATTAATTAAGACAACATGCAACAATAAAGCTAATCTGTATCAGTCAAAGTTGAATGAGGAATTATGGTCAAGCATTTGATAGCTGTCCCAGACTAGGAAGTAAAATTTTTGCCAGTGAAAATAAGATAATATATCAGCAATATCATTAAACTTCTCAGAATCACAGCTAGTTCTGAAGTGTATATTTTTCAGCAGACAGAGAGCCCTGCTTGAATCAGTGCTTTCTGCACAAGTAAAAGAATATAAGTCCTCGCCCTTACTAGCAGTCAGAGAATATATGAAACAGTGGGAAAAAAGAAACACATTAATGCTGTGAATTGGTAGTGATCTTATAGTTTCTAATAATAAATATGGTAATATGCTTGTTTTCTATTTCAAAGTTCAATTCCTTTATTTGAAACTGTACAAAGCTTTCTTTAAAGTAACAGTGCAGCGTGACCTAGTTCAACTGGTATTCTGTACCAACAGAGGTGTGAAGAGGCACCCTAGCCGTGAAATAGAAAGAATCTATTTCCATAACACAAATGGAAAATACAAAAAGTGAATATTAGGCAAACAAGGATAAACAAAAACATCTGCAAATTCAGAGTTAACATTGTCACTCTCTCTCCTCAACTTGCACCACTGAAGAAAAATGAAAAACTGTAATAAGGAAAGAAGGATGATTTTGTACTTAAGGAACAGGACTGAGACCTGGAATCCCATTCCCAGTTCTGTCAGTTAAACTTCCCATGTGATATTAGCATATCACTTAAAGTCTGTGTCTCAGTTTTCCCATCTTTAAAATTGAGATAAATATGATACTCTAGGGTTTTATAAGGTGAGGTGAATGGTTCAGAAAATTATTAATGCTGATCTATGTATTATTTAGCTCTATTGATTTAATATTATTTATTTTCATGACAGTAATGCCCAGGAATCCCAAGCAAGCACCATGGTCCGCTTGCACCAGGAACCATACAGATCAATAACAAAGACAGTCCCTAGCTCTGAGAATTTACAGTCTCAGTGTCAGGATGCAATAGGTAAATATTAAGCTGTTTGAAATCCACTTTAAGGGTCAAAGTCAGACACATAACTTAGATTCCTGCCTCCTTATACTAACAGCCTCTCTCAATTAGATGCTCTCCCATCAAAATTGAACTGAGTGTAAATAAGTCTTAGTATCAAACTAAAAAAAGAGGAGGATGGTATACAGTGCAATTAAAGGGGTACCTTACCTTACCTCCTTTTATACATGTCTGCTTTGCTTTACTTTTTGCAGTCTTCTGTTAAGATATTTGACCACATGTGTTACACCATCTTAGACTGTCCTACACTTCCTTACACTCATAGTCAGTGGATCAAATTCAAAGGTAAAAGAATGGGGCATGCAATATTCAGATTCACACCCATATACTCATGAATGTCTCACTGAGTTGAATGTGAAAGGGCCTGGAAGAAGTTGAAAGTCATTTTTCTCAGCCGTTGACAGTAAACAGATGTTAGCATAACCATATATATCACCATAAGTGGAATACGTGCAGTCTTTTCAGTGGGATGACTGAATGGGCATAGAAAATTAAATATAATTCTGGATATGATCCCTCCTGCAAGGTTATGTGTGAAGCACATGGATGAGGACAGTCTGTGGAAGTGTGCATTGTGGTAGCCTACCCAAACAGTGAACTTTTTCTCCAGGTCTGTTATTAGCTCTACAAATGTAGATCTCAATTATCAAATGTAACTAATGGTTTTGGTTGACTTAGAGTTTGCTACACTGCTTAAAACACCTTAAAGAGGCCTGATTTTCAAAAACAGGCTAAGCAGTCTGTTAGTCAGGCTCCTTTCCAGTATCTCAAGTAGAGTATCCAAAAATTGAGACACCAACATCATTTTGAAAACGTTCATTAAAAAAAAAACACCTTATATTGAAGAGGAAAAAATCCTTTAAATTAACATTCTCACTTTCATTCAAAAGATTAGAGAAGGTTTGAAAAAGCCTTTCCTATGATAGATACATATATATTTTAAACAAAATGATTCTGTCCATAATTTTATAAAATTGAAATAGTTTACTCGAGACACTAGAATAGGTATTCTAAAAGATACCTTTTAATTCAGAGTAACATAGCCGATTGGGACTATTGGTTAACCCATTTGTTTCCATACAACACCAGTCTTAACAGTTTTGATGCTCAAGATAAACTGGAGACGGTTTTCTCTCCAGTATGTACACACTCACACATCATAAAGAATCATTATTAATTTTGCTTTCCCTGGTATTTTACTTCTCTATGACAACCTATTCTGCCTTTATGGCAGAGTCAGCCCTTCTTGGATCCATATGATTAGTCTATTATTAGTCCATTTCTTTAAGGGAAAAAAACGTGTTTGAAATTAATCTCTAAACCATGCTGACCAAAAGCTGCACTATTTGCATTCTTGCAAATCTGATACACATAAGCACATTAATTTTACTTGTTTCGCTTGCTGGGCACATTTTTTTGCACTTATCTTAGTTTTTGTAGGTGCTTGCAGTAAGGTTGTAACTTGCATGGCTTTTTCATTTACCATACAGTTTTATAAGTATTCTTTTCTTTCAGGAAAGACGGGAGAAACTTATACTTAAAGAGAAACAGACAAAAATAAATTTAGCCATTTCTTCCACCTTAATATTTCTATGGATCATCGTTTTCTTCATAATGAGACAGATAAATCACCCATTGAGGCCCTCATCATCTTCTATCTTGGCTACTATAACTTCTTCCTTTCCTGCCTTCCTGATAGCTACATCCTCATACTTCAATTCATGCAAAATACGGCTACTAAGATTATCTTCTTTGCTAACAATGCCACTCACTTTCCTGAGCAAGGCTTTTGGCACACCCCTCAAATCCCTCCTCAACCAGCTGCAAGAAATCAACCAAATAATGATAATTAATTCAAGGTCATAATGAAACTTGATTTATAAGATTTTTTAATTGCAAAAGGTGTATATATACCCAGTTGTGTGTGTGCATGTGTATGTGTGAAATGTATGTATTTGATTGTATCCCTTTCCTTTCAGTCTTCGGATGTTTTATCTTAGACTGAGATCCTGCAAATGGCTTCCCTTGGGTGGACCCTGAGTCTACATGGAGACCACTGAAGTGGGGGAAAGATTGTAATAAATAAGACTGATACACTTTTTTAAAACAAACCACCATGGATTTGGGCTTAACAATTTAACTTGGGATTTAGAATAAATAGCTTGAAGCTAGTAACTTTTTAAGGATGAGTGATCTTCATATCAGTCATGCTAATGTTAATAAAAATTGAGTCAGGGTCCTTACAGCAAGACTACTTTCATTAACTCGAATGGGAGCTGGATCAGGTACTAAGTATCTTCAGTGAAAAGAATGTTCATTTGTGATATAGACATAGAACTAGGGTAATAAATAATTCAGTTAAAAGGAGTAATATAGAACACTGTAACAGGTTTTTATGGGGTTTTTTTCAGACATGTTTCTAGCATTAGTGGGCCAGAGAAAAAAATCCAGTAAGAGTATAAGGGGAAGAAAGAAATCACAACTGACAGTTTCCCAGATTTTCCTTGGTAATAAGAATTAATACACATGGAATGTTTGTATTTATTCTGGTTTTCTTGCTAATTTTAGTGATTCTCTAGATTTCCTTCCAACAACTACAAGAAAAAATAATGTTTTTGTGTGAATGCCATTTTTCTCAGACTGAAACTGGCGCCTAAAGGCTCCGTTATCTGAATTCTATAGCTGTTCAGACTCCCTGCCACAAGTATTCCTCATTTTATTTACAGATACAGACTAACACGGCTGCTAATCTCAAACCTGTCAAGATTTACCACGGTGAGAGTAAAAACGTAAGGTTCTTCTGTTGCTCAGGGCTGGCGACAGAAATTTGGGGGCCCCCTACTCCGATAGTTTGGGGACCCCCCCAGCCCAGCCGACAGCAGATGGGGGCCCCCCAGCCCAGCCGGGCCCCCCCCCAGCCCAGCCGACAGCAGATGGGGGCCCCCCCAGTCCAGCCAGCCCCCCCCCCCCAGCCCAGCCCAGCAAGCGCTCCCCCCCACAAGCCCAGCCGGCGCTCCCCCCCCCCCCCCGGCCAGCTGGCGGCAGCGGGAGCGAGAGCAGCGTGAGCCGCCCGTTCTCCCCCCCCCCCCCCCGGACTGTGCTGCTGCTGCTGGCCGGGCTCTCTGCTAAAGTTGGGGGGCCCAGTACAACTGTACCCGTAGTACCCCCCTGTCGCCGGCCCTGCTGTTGCTAGAAAACTTTAAAGAAGAAATCATATGTTGGATCATATTATTAAAGTGAGTAAAGACCCCACTTTTTCCTGAGAAGTAATGGACGGTAGTCTTTTTTAAAAAATCACTTCTGTGATGATAACTGAGTCATATTGCCATTTCCCTGTAAGCATAAAACTACATATCCATGTTATCAGCTGGTGGATCTAGATGTCTTCACAATTATGAAACTCAATGAAGTGAACTTTAAAATCTGCTTCGGTCTGACAAGAAACTTGGTAGTCACACAGACAGTAGTCAAAAATATGTTTCATGTTGGCTCATTCTAAACAAAGTACCACACACACAATAAAAGGATATGAAAAAAAAAACCCTCTAGTATCAAATTACTTTGTGAGTGAAACAGTCCAAGTTTACCAAACCCCGAATTGAAATAATAAAATGTGATTTTATGTGGTACTCCATTTGCAAAGAGAGCTGTAATGATAATTACTAAAGGTTGGATTGTGAAAATTGCACACAGCCTCATAGAACTGGGCCCTAACGCTCAGTTTACTGGGAAATATACATGCTGCTACATTTCTTCATGGGGTGCAACATAATCTATGCATGCGCAGTGGCCCCATTCTGGTGGCCAAAGCTGAATGTATCTATATATCTTAGGTACCTCGATTGCCTTTGTTATCATTGTATCTGATTGCTTCACAATATTTTAATGTATTTATCCCCAGGAGGTAATGAAAAATATAAGACACAGAGAGGCGAAGTGACTTGCCAAAGAGCACATGGGAAATGTATGATAGTCAAGGGAATGGAACTCAGATATCCTAAGTCCTGTACTAGTGCCCAAATCACTGGGGCATCCTCACTACTCCCAGCAATGCAAAGAGGGACTGCAATTATGGATAGCCCTTATGTAGGTTACTCAAATAAGGTCTCATACTATAAGCCCTCAAAAGGGTTAGCCCAGTCAAGTTTTAAATATCGCTATTTATAAAAAAAACCTATATGGAGTCCTTGGAATTGTGTTATATCTCCATAAATGCAAGTTTTCTGTAAGTAGGGAAATGTATAAATTATCATTAGATCTGTTCATTACAATTTGGAAGTATGCAAATAAGGAACAGAGATATTCAGTATACCCGGTCCCTAAAATTCAAAAAAATGGAAATATGCACTATTTATACAGGTAAATCTGGCCTAAAACCACATTGGTTTCTGGAAAGATTTCTGGAAACAACTGCATTATTAAGTACACATATTACATCTGGCTGGCAAAATGGAAATGCTTGATTTGTGCCTATTTCAACATCAATTTGGCATGATGATGATTTCTCAGAAAGTCTGAAAGATTCCCTTCTGTTTCTTTTCCAGATATTGTGTAGATGTTTCCTTTCAGGCTTGAGTCTCATCTCTTATAAGGAATGTCTGTGCTTGACTTCTATAGAATTTGGCAGTGAATGATAGAATCAGCTTGGCAATTGCTTGCTGCAAAACCCATACTATATCTTTTAGCTGTAAAAACAAGGCTGTCTTTAACCTTGGAAATAAAATAATATGTTACAAGTATATGGCTGCAGAAAATCTTGATAGTGTTTTCTTTTCTTTTCTAAAACTTTTTCAGTATTTTACCTAAGCTCCTGCTCTAAGAAATATTTGTTCTTCATCATGTCTCATTCATCTTGATAGTTATTCCCTCCTTTTGCAATATATTATAAGGCAACTTCTAAATAGCTTCCTCTTCTGAGAGAAGATTTTATTGTGTATATCAATGAAACATTTAAAACCTCACTTGTGCTTTTTTAAAAAAAATGTCCCCCGTTCACTTGTCACAGTTTGACAGCCCTGCTGATGTGGTGCTCTGTTTCTTGTAATGATATGTTGCAACGTGCTCCAACGGCTCACTTTAGTAAAGTAACACAGCTTTGTATTATGAATAATGGTCAATTAGCAAAGAATGTTTCTGTTGATATAGCTAAAATGGCTGTCCTGAGAGATTACTAGTCTACATATCTTTGAAGTTCCTGGATTTTGAAATTGGTGATGAAGCATTTTGTATCTTGGTTTGATCCTCTATTTCCAAATTGACTATATTGATTTACATCTTGAAGCATGAACAAACAAATTAGAAACACAAGTATCTCAGACGTAGAGCAGATCTGGAGGGAGGGATGACAGCCTGAATGGTTTCTCTTGTTGATGCTTAATTTAATTATTTTTTTACTTTGTTTCTGTAGTCAAGATCCCTTTTCTTGCTTACAGGCATCATTAAATTCACGGCAAAGAGAGACAACAACTTCTGAGTAGTCAAGCAACATTAAAATCAAGATTCCCAGTTCAACAGCTTATGTTGTACACTCTTCAGGATTATTCATGTCAATATCACCACCTAAAATGTGCATAAATTAATTTCCAGACCCTGCCAGAGTGTTGAGAGCCTGCAACTCCTGCTGCCTGCAATAGGAGCTAGAGATATGCAGAACCTCACACAGTTATAGATCTATATCAAGCGTGTTCAGACACATGCATGGAATTAAGAAGCAGGCCACATCTTTCATAGAACTTTAACACAAGGGAATGGTATTATCCACTAGGGTTAGGAGTCCTATGGATAAGTCACCCCTCTCTAGGGTTAAGAACCCTGTGGAAAGGAGAGCATATTGGATAGAACTGTTATTTTAACTTCACCTCTGTTTTGCATAAACCAAAGCTAGGTTTAGGGTTCCTATGGGTAGGGGACTTAAGGCTAGGATCAGTGTTAGTATGGGTAGGGTCCCTGCCCTAGGGTTAGGATTCCTTTTTGTAGGACCTCCCCTCCCCAACATGGTATGGGTTCCTTTGGGTATAGAACTTAAGGAGCTAGGATTAGGGGTTCATTTGGGTAGTGATCTGTGCCCTAAGGTTTGGCCTCCTATGGGTAGGTCTCCCCATCCTAGGGTTTGGGCCCCTGTGGATAGGTGTCCCCACCCTAGCTTTAGGCTTCCTGTGATCTTCTCTCCCTACCCCCTTAGTTATGATTACTAAGGGTAGGGGATGTGGGACTGGGTTTATGATTCCTACTGGTAGGGATCCCAGCCCAGAGCTATGCTTCCTATGAGTAGGGAACTTGGGGCTAAAGTAGTGTTACAGTAGGGTTAGGTTTCCTACGGTAGGGGAATTAGAGCTACGGGTTACGGTTCCCATGTTGAGGGGTCCCCATCCTAGGTTACGATTCCTATGAGTAGGTCTCCAAGTCCTAGTCTCAGTGTTTCTATCAGTAGGTGAATTGGGACAAGGGTTAGGGTTCCCATGTTGAGGGGTCCCCAATCTAGGATTAGCGTTCCTATGGGTATGAGACTTTGAGCTAGGGTTAGGAATCCTTTGGGTAAGGTAGTTGGGGCTAGGTTTAGCATTCCTATGTGTAGGGGATTTGGGGTTTGGGAATTAGCTCTTTCCAGCTCCAGCGTGCCCTCTGGCAGCTGGTATCTCACTGTCACTGTCCCCCATGTCCCTCCCAGATCCCAGTGCCCCTCTATTTAGGGTGCTTCCCCCTGGCAATATCTCCACACTGTGGATTTCTCCTCTCTGGGGAACCCCCACCCCTTATCCTCACCCTGCCTTAGTCTAGGGCTACTGCCAGTCATCATCTAGCCCCTGCTCCCTGGGGCAGACTGCAGTGTAAAAGCCAGTCATCACAGGCAAGGGGGGGTTGGACCTGCAGCCCAGTACCTTCTCACAAGATGTTTGCCTGCATTTGAAATTAGGCCAAACTAGATCTCCTCCCCCCCCCCCCCCGGGTTACTAATAGCCCAGGTAACTGATTTTAACAAATCTATGTAGTCAAATTCTGACTGCAATGGTTATATTTCTTCAGGGAGAGTTTGGCATGTGTTTTTCATCGTGAGAGTGACATTTATAGGCTTGCAAGAAAAATGAAAGAGAAACCACTTATGGAGAATCTCAAAATGCAAGCAGAAGGCCAGCTCCTCTGTTGATGAGAATCAGAATATTTCTCATGACTTCAGTGGAGCTCTACTGATTTACACCAGCTGAAGATCTACCCAAGAGTCTCTATACTATCCTATTTCTATCACCAAGATCTCACATTATATAAGCCATAAACTTGTTCTCCTTTCTCACGAGAGCAGTCCCAATGAAATAACTAAAGCATTCATGAATTAGACAAAACAATTTTCACCCTATAATGAGTTTGTAATCAGTATTTATACTATATATATTTCAGATTATATAAGAATATAATTATGCACATTCAGTGCATTTATGTCAACAAATGTTAAGTGTCAGTTTGAATTATTCATAATTGGAAATAGATTTCTTGTTGTAAAATATTTCAAATAACAACGGTACAGTTAAAGGGCAACAAACTACAGTTTAAGCAGACAGGATAAAAGAGAACCAAACTATAAAAAAAAAAACAAGGATCAAACAGCAGCCAGTTGGCGTTAAGCACATAGAATGAACATTAACTATATGCAAAAAATACCAAATGTAGCTAAATTGCTTTGAAACAGACAATAAAAATCACATTTAAACCTTGCTTGTGTTGTTTCAGTGGGGTGACAGAAACAGACAATAAAAATCACATTTAAACCACAAGAAAAAAACAAAAGTTAAAAAGCAGCAAAATTGCATTATACAAACAATAGATTTATACTGCAAGAAGATTTGTAAAAATCTTATAAAAATTCAGAGCCATTCATAACCTTAGACTGACTTCACAGAAATGTAAAACCTTTCAAATATTCTAAAAACCAAAATTGACTTTACTTATGAATACATTAAATAATTGACAAGGTTTTGTTTAAACCTATAACTAGAAATACTCTCGATGTCTCTATATAGGAGAACATATCTCATAACTCTTAAGGATAGGCCCCTCCCCAGAAAGGTAATATTCAGGAGAAAAATATATATTAAAAACTAACAGATTGGATTTTCAAAAGCACTCTGTGCTAACCAAAAGAGAAGTATAAAGTTCCCATTGATATCAATGGGACAAAGGCCAATGCTAAATGCTTTTGAAAATCCCATCAGGAGTCCATAGTGATTACCATGAAAATGTTAAAATACAATAGGGGACTTTTACATTCCTCTTGTCACCTCAGGATGGAAGACCAACCAGTTCTTGACTTTCTTACACACCATTAAATATATGTAGGTCTGGTAACCTGAGTTAGAGTAACAAGGTTCCAATATTACCTCTGAATTTGGCCCATAAACTGTCACCACAAGCACAATTTGTTCAGTTTAACACCTCCATACTGGAGTGCCTTTTGCTAGAGATTCTCATATGACAAATATTCTCTAACAGTGCATCCAGAAGTATCTAACACATTTCATGTCTTGTTTTAGGGAATGCTTGTGTTGTTTCAGTGGGGTGACAGAATGCTGGGAATCAGTAGCTGAACCATCACTCTGGTCACTGTTTAACCAATTAGGCCCCATGGGAAGACCTGGTGAAATAGACTAATTCCTGATTACCAGATTAATTTAGATTAGGGAAACTAATGAGTTAATTATCCTATTAAGAAGGAGACTAAATAAAATGCAAGGGATGGATAGACTGACCATTTAGAGGTCTGTTTTGTCAGAGTGGGGATGTAGTAAATTTTGAGCATGTTTCACTAGTGACTACAAGGCAAAAGGTGGTAAAGTGAAAGCCTATAGATATATAGCATTGTGGAATCTACTTGTGAGAAAGTATCTGAGCTGTTTAGATAAAATAAAGAGGGTGGGAGCAGAGGGTGCTCTGTCACAGGTGGGCATTAGTGCAATGCTCCTTCTGTTTTACTCCAGTTCACTCTTTATGTCTGGCTGAGGAACTTAGAAATCATTATCAGGGACCAAGAACAGTACAGCTGTATATCAGATCTCCTAGATAATACATTTCATTAAATGATGCAGTTTGCAGGTGTGTATTTGCAAATGCCTAGTTTATTGAAGTTATAAGACATCTAAGGTGTGTGTTCAAACCAGGTATTGTTAGGGTTGCCAACTCTCCTGGATTAGTTGGAAGTCTCCTGTAATGATCCTTGATCTCCCAGTGGCTATTGAAAGCAATCCAGATTTGAATAGGCCACTAAAAGTTTGGCTGGTGGTGCAGTGGGGCTAAGGCAGGCTCCCCATCTGCCTTGGCTCTGCATGGCTCCCAGAACTGACCAAAACAGCTGTCTGGCCAATGGGAGCTGTGGAGGCAGTGCCTGCAGGCAGAGATAGTGCACAGAGTTACTTGGCCAACCCTGAGCCTAAGAGCCAAACATGCCAGTCACTTCTGGGAACCACCCGCGGTAAGCACTGCCTGGCTGGAGACTGCACCCTCTCACCCCATCCCACACCCCAACCACCTGCCCCAGCCCTGAACCCCCTCCTGCACCCAAACTCCCCCCCCCCCGAGCCAGAACACCTCACTCTCTCCTGCACCCCAGTTGGCAACCCTAGGTATTGTGTATTCATGTGGTAACAAAGAGTCCTGTGGCACCTTAAAGACTAACTATAAAGTATAGAAGCATAAGCTTTCATGAGCTAATACCCACTTCGTCGGATGCGTATTAGCCCACGAAAGCTTATGCTTCTATACTTTGTAGTTAGTCTTTAAGGTTCCAAAGGACTCTTTGTTACCTCTGCTATTCCAGACTAACAAGGCTACCTCTCTGATTCTTGTATTCATGTGGTCAGTTATGGGAAAATTATGTTCATATTCTGAGTGCCTAGTTATGCAGCTCTCTATGGCAGCAAGTGTCATTGACATCATTTAAGTCAATTGTAATTGTTCAAATTTAGTGGCTGCATAATCACGTTATTTTTGTATTTTTTTTTCCTGCTGACACTCTTTTTTGCTACTGGAGAGATTAAATGTAAGCCCCTTTGATCTTTCTATCTCTTTCATGCTTTTCTTCACATAAGGTTCCTCTGGCATGTTTTTTTCCCCAATTCCCTCCACTTTCCCCCTGTGATGGTGTACCCCAAAGGCTTTATGGGGGTGTGTGCCTATAAATATATGTATGTATTACTGGAACATGGTTTTGCTACATATGCCAGGCAACATATCTATGTGAAGGTAATGATCCACTGGATCTGTTCATCCTATTTGTATGTATGTGTCTGTTTTGTTTTCAAAGTTATGAATATTGGCTATGTGCTTGGTTGGTTGTATGTGGACTTTGGAAAGCAGCTGAGCAGCTCTCTGGGAGAAAACTATTCTCAGTTAAGCCCAGTTGAAAACCAATCAAGCAAAAAATGAACTTTGTAGAGGCCGGTCCACACCCGAGCTTCCACAGGAATGCAGCCTGGCTGGTGCTTAGGGGAATCTGGTTCGGGCCTGCAACTGAGCCATGTGCTCTGAGTCCATGTGGACTCTGCATAGGAAGGAGGAGGGGCTCTCCACCCACAAGAGAAAGTCTATATAAACCTGGGAGAGACCTCTCCATTTTGTTCTCAGCTGGCTCAAAGAACAGCCCTCCACCCCCCAAAGATACCTGAAAGAAACTGGAACTGCAGAGGGGGGATGTTGCGAGTGATTGCTGGACCCAGGCTAACAGGGAGTTTAGTTTGAAAGAAGGAAACCACCGAGGGTGAGGCTTTTTACTGTAATAGTGTTAGATTTGCGTGTTTAGTTTATTTTGTTTGGTAATTCACTTTATTCTGTCTGCTGCTACTTGGAACCACTTAAATACTACTTCCTGTCTTTATTAAAATCACTTTTTACTTATTAATTCACCTGGAGTACGTGCTGGTACCTGGGGGGGGGGGAACAGCTGTGCATATCTCTCTATCCTTGTTCTAGAGGGTGAACAATCTATGAGTTTTCCCTGTATAAGCTTTATACAGGGCAAAACAAATTTTATTCATGGTTTGACCCCATTGGGAGTTGAGCATCTGAGTGCCAGAGGTGAGAATACCTCCTGCCTGTTTCCAGGAAAGCCCACAGCTGTTAGGGGATGTGGCTCAGACCTGCAAGGGTACGGAGGTCCTTAGCTGTTTGGGCAGGAAAACTGAGGCAGGAGTAGCCTTGGCACATCAGGTGGCAGCTCCTAAGGGGTTTCTGTGATCCCAGCCCATCACCCCCTCCCCAGGTGACTTCCATCTCTCCTTTTTTTCATTTATACACTTCCTAACCACTTCCTCTCCTCTCTTGTTATCCTCAATTTACATTTTTCCATTTTTCTTCCATCATTTCTGCTCCATCACTCTCAATATTTCTTTCTATTATCCTTTCCCCTTGCCCTCCAAATGGCTCCCCACAGTTTCCTAGCCTTTTCTTTTAACACTCTCATCGCTGCCTCTGGCCACACCCTCTTTCCTCTCCAACATCTAAGGAACCCTTTGAATTAATGGTACAACTTTCCCTGGAAAAGGTGGATTTCTACTAATCATAGTACACAATCACAGCCTAGCATATCAGGACATAGGTCGAAATGGAGGAGTCCCAGTTAGTTCAATAGGGATAGTGCCCTTTTATGGACACCTAGCTAGCCAGTTAGCTATAAAGTCCCTCTGTGCTAACCCCAAATTCTTTTTTTCTTTTGTTTGTAACCTTTAAGCTGGACCACAAGAGGTTATTCTTGATGTTTAATTTTTGTAAGTTAAGTTTTGCAATTTTTTAAAGCTAGCAAAAGCCTAAGTTCCAGAAGTATTTTCTTTCTTTTTGTTTTTAATAAAATTTACCTTTTTAAAGAACATAATTGGATTTTTGGTGTCCTATGATGTTTAATTATCTGGGGCAACAGCTAATTTCCTTTGTTTTCCTTTTCAGCTCTTGCCCAGAGAGTGGAGGTGGGGGTGAAAAGGCTTTCCCCTCAAGAAGGAATTCCCAAGTGTGCCTTCCTGGTTTGCAAAGGGTTTTGCATTTGTGTGATGGCAGCATCTACCCATCCAAAGTCAGAGGAAAGCTGTAATCCTGGAATGGCCAGTATTAATTTTTAGAATCCTTGTGGGCCCCACACCTTTTTCACTAGCAGTGCCAGAGTGGGGAATCAGCCTTGATATGGTGACAGTGGTGGGATCATTTTGAACCAGAAGCACAGACCTCAGGATTTTAAAAGGACACATTTTTCCTTTTGGCTGTTTGAAAGCCAGGGAGGTTTTTGGTTTTTTTTAGTTGCCTAAGGGAGAACAGGTATGCAAAGGGCTCGGCCTGCCAAGCCAGCAAGTCCAACAAGCAGTTGGTTTTTTTAGCTTCATGGCAACAAAATAGCTAAGCTAGAGTAGGGCAGCCTGTGCAAGGGGGGGGGCTTGTGGGCCCCCACCTTCTGCACTTGCAGTGCCAGAGTGGAGAATCAGCCTCGACATGACTATACAGGGCACTGTAAGTTGTCTGGGGAAAGGAACATGGTCTATCCATTTATGCAGTACTGAGGCCCCCAATACTGATTAGGGCCTTTGACTGCTACTGTAATATAAATAAATGATGACAATGTGTTACTTTCCAAAGGGGATAAGGATATGTGGAGTCTTACTATACAACCATGCTGACACTAAACTGGCCAAATAACTTTCTGGCTACAGGTGGGGATTTCAGAGAAACATGAATAGATGTCAGTGAGCTTCAGTAAGAGGAGGTATTTGTAGATACCTATGTTCAGCATAAACTCTTGCTCTTTTGGCTGCCTGGAGTGTGTCACATACAGGGACATAGGTGGTGTAATGTAGAGATCAAAAGAGGAGTCAGAGCAGAGCCAGATCGTTAAACTGGAATAGAAATTAAAACATAACTAGAGTCATAGTCAGGAGATAAGCCAGAGGTCACAGCCAGGGTGATCAGAGGAAGGTAAAGACCAGGACTGGAGCAGGAGCGGGTGTGGGTGAGAGCTAGGATCAGTATAGACGTCTTGTCTGGCACAGATCCTATAAGGCTTAAATGATGATCTTCTGTCTCTTTTGTCCATCCTGGGAGTACAATCACCTAGTGAGAGTTTATTCAGCCCAGTCAAGCTCATTGGGTTGTCAAGTGACCATGCCTGGATCCAGGTGAGTTCTTGACACAGTGGATTTGATTAGTGTAATATAAGTAGATGTTGTAGACATTAACTGCTTGCTGCCACTAGCTCCTGTTCTGTTCTTTAAAATGTCCAGTGGTCACAAGCTGAGGTTCTGCTGACTAAATTTACTGGTGCTCATTTTTCTGATCTCATATTGTTGAATTATATATTTCAGGATGGGACAGCAAAGTCTCTTTGTTCTAGGTCTGATGTAATAAATCTCATGTTGTACATGCGCTGGTTGGTTCAATGACACATAGCAATTCTCATCCTACTTCCATTTGTCCCCTCACTTTTTCATTGTCCCTTTCAAATCTGAAGTGTATTGAACTTTGCTCATTGTACTTCAGATGTCACAGGAGATGGATGACATTTCTCTAGGGTTGAACATTGAAGTTGGCACTGCAAGGGTAGGTTTGACATACATTATTTTCTTGCAAATATGTTGGCATATCGATAGTTGTCACATAACATTTCTTTTTGCTATTCCTTGCACAAAATGTATTTGATGTCAATCTGTTTCAATGTCCATGAGTCAATGAAGGATTATTTCTTCCAAAGAAGTAAAACTAAATCCCTGGGCATCTTTAATGTTGCATGTAAATGGAAATATATTATCAAGTTGTCCAAAGGACAGAATAAATATCTAGGTTAAAAGGATGTTTTTTCTTTATTGCTGCTACAAAGATTCTGCCTTACATATTTAAAAAAAATACCACAATCATAGAAACCTAAGGAAATAAGTATTACATTTACGAATAGGACTCAAGCTTTTTTTCCCTTTTCATTCTAGTGTCTATGGTTCATGGTTAATAACTCATTTTAATCCTGAAGAATTTATTAATGAAATAATAGAAACAACAATGGAAAAGTATGTCATTTAAAATAAGGGGCATATTTCAAAGTGCCTCCAATAAAAAAGGAGACACAAATGGACATTCTATGCTGCTATGTGGAAGCTGGATGGACATCTTGTAATAGGCACACTTACTGAAGTCCTCAAGATTAAAAATATTGATAATAAATGTGACAAAAGGGTCATTTCAAAATGCAATTAGTTGGATTTAAGCACAGTTGAACAAATATAAGTTCTAAGGAAACAAGACAACAGAATATTTTAAAAATATATTTTCATAAACTGAAAAATCTCACCAGAAATTAAAGGCTAGACCTAATTTGTCTAAATTAGATTGCAAATTCTTTGGGGTCAGTGACCATTTCTTACTGTTACCCCTCTCCCCTTCCTCTCATATTATGTGTCATTGTGAACACTGATTCTGCAAACACTTGCTCAACATGCTTGACTTTGCATATGCAAATAGTCCTATTAAATGCAGTGGGATTCATAGGAACAACGTTTTGTGCATGTATGACAATTTATTCATCTGAATGAGCAGGAAAGTGTAATGAACCAAGTATTCTTTGTGGCAAATTACTCCCACAATATTGATGGGTCCTGCGCTTTCTCTTCTTGTGGGGGGAATTCAGGGAGCCTTTTTCTTGCTTCTGAACAGGGTATTAACTGTCCCACTAGTATCCTAGAGGGGAGAAGGGGAGAGGGAGGGACCCGGGCCCGCCCTCGGGTCCCAGCCCAGGGGCCCTGAGGATAGCGGTAAACCACTGGGATTGGCTACTCCGTCCCCTGGACTACTTCCCTCTCCTACTCTTCAGCTTGTGGGGGGGCTTGGTGCCCTCTCTCTACACAAGCCAGGTGTTCCTTTACTTAGGATCTGGGTCTTTCTTAGCTCACCACAGCATTTCTTCAAACTCTCTCCACTCCAATTTCTCCAAAGTGCTCTCTTTTCCAATGCCTCCAAACTGTTCTCTGCTCCAACTTCTCCAAACTGCTCTCTGCTTCAACGCCTCCAAACTCCTTCCAAACACCCACACCTGTCTGCCTGAGGCAGGGGGTTTTATTAAGGCCTTAATTGACAGCAGGTGCTTTTAATTAACCTGCTGCCTGCTTCCCTAGTCTACAGGGAGCCACACCCTAATGAACCTGGAGCTGATATATCTCCCCTCAAGCACTCTGCCACAGCTCCCTGACCTTCCTCTATCACATATTGTATGTAGTAAGAAAGAGATAGACATCTTTTCAGATGTTTTAAAATCTCTTTATGTCTCAAGAAAACAATTACTACTTCTCCATGCTGAATTTTGTTCTTAGCCTTTCTTGCTTCTATAACATTCCCACAAAATTGCAGTTAATTAAAGACCAGGAAAACTGTGTTTTGTGACTATGGTGATGGTTTTTGTTTCTCTGAGACTAAGAAATTTGCACCTGAAAACAGTATAAGTAGACTGTTTGCTCAGAATCTGCAGGCACATATAGACATGTCTGTTTCATTACTGTCTCATTTGGAATCAGTGTGCTGTCAGATGATCTTCTAATGTGATAACTAATGGCAATACTATTTAAGTTACATTTAAATATTTTAAAAGCTTTGTGTTTGTTTTATATGTTCATCTCCAAGATGATTTGAGGTCTATTTGATGTTACTGTGATTTAAGCTTAAATGTCTACCTTTGAACTTTTCTCTGTACTTTGTTATTGATACAGTTTCCCTTAAAGTAATAAAATAAATACAAAATAAATACAAAATACAATTGCCATTCGGACCCAGAGAGGTGTGCATGAGAGCTGGGAGGAAGCACTTATGAATCACTTTTGGGGTACTAAACATGGTGCTGAGGTGAGCTGCTGCAGGATGAATTTTAGCACTGTGTAGAAAAGACATAACGTCTATGCAAGGCTTAGGACCCACCTGAAAGTAAAAGAGAAATTTAAACTGGTCCTCTGCACAAGGATGGATTTCAGCCCTTCTGCCCAACAGATATTACGAGGCATTGAACAGAGAGACCTGCAGGCACATTTCTGTGTTAGTGGCTGACTTGTCACTGCCTAAGCAGTGTTCTTTAGCACACATGAACAAGCCACTAATCCTGGTCAGTAGGAGTAGTAATTAAATATCTAAATGTCTGCTATTCTAATATTTTGCATTCATCACATTACACTTTAGCAACTTTGGCCTGTTATGGGCCTGATTTCTAGCCTATTGAAATCAGATATGGTTGATGCCTGCTGTGATGCCTACTTTTTTCCTCTCCTCACCAATAAACAGTTCATAGGAGATGTAGAGATTTGCTCATATTGCTGATCACTGTGAACATTTCTCTAAACTCCACTCCAGCCTTTCAGCATAGGTGCTGAGCAATGCTGAGAGCTACTACTTTGACTCTCTACTTCTTTAAGCACCATTCTGCAGCTTGAACAGCTAATTGCTAAGAGATTTAAAAAATATTTAATGAAAAATAGTGTTTCTTTAGCTAGTTCTCAGAATGATTCCAATGTCTCCAGCTGACCTAGGGATGATAAATGTGGTCAACTTGTTTAAGTATGTTATTTTACATTATGTTCCTGTAATTCATTAAACATGCTAAAAGGGAAAATATTGTTTTCATAATAGAAGAAAATTGAATACCTTTCCAATAACTTGCACCATTTCTGTGTCATATATTGAGAAGCATTAACATCACCTTCAGAGAAAGTGGGTCCAAATTTTTATGTATAGATTCAAAATGGTAAATTAAAGTGGGGGTGGGGGAGGAGGCTGAACCAAACATTACAATTAGTCTCCGGCCTGGGCTACACTGGTGGGAGGGGGAGAGTTGACTTAAGATACGCAACTTCAACTACATGAATAGTGTAGCTGAAGTTGGCGTCTCTTACCTGGCTGTCCACATGGCAGCGAGTCAACCACTGCCACTCCCCCATCAACTGCTTCCACCTCTCGTGGAGGTGGAGTTCCGGAGTCGACGGGGTGTGCACTCGGGGATCGATTTATTGCGTCTACACTAGATGTGATAAATTAATCCTGCTGATCCGGCAGGTAGTGAAGATGCACTCTCAGTGAGAGCCAACTGCTACTTCTAGACTAATACAGTCAAAACTGGAAGTTGAAAGTAAGAAATTAGACATTTATTTTTAAGATTAGTCCTAACTTTAATTTTAATGCCCAGGAAATTCAGTGGTATGACTACTATGAAATCATTCATCATCGACCATATTATCCAGGAAAACCCATATAGAAAAAATACCTTTGTAAGATTGTGTATGGTTTATCATCTTCCTTGTATAATTCATCTCCCTCTAGACAAATTATTGTTCAATGAGTCAGTTACTTCTGCCTTGCACACTAAGAAAGTTTCCCTTAAGAACAGCAGGCTCATACTCTACAAGGTATTTTGTTTGTGTGCATCAGTAGAGTTTAAGATTACTATATTATGAGCTCTTCATCTCCTTACTGAAGAACATTCTTATTTTGGAAGCTGTCTGTCCTTCACAAAAAATAAAATTGTCTTCTGGGTACTCCTTTAGCAATAGATTGTCCATTCAGCTGTGTGTAGAGCAGTTCCTATAGAAGTTCAAGAGAGCCATATGCTTCAGAAGTTATGTTTGGTTTTGAGTTAGGAGGAAACATGTTTGGATGAGCCACTATAGCTGTTTTCCTATGTGGGAATGGGTTCTTTCTTCTCCCTTATTCCTATCTTTTGCTTTGTTCCTCCTTCCATATCTTTTTCATGCTCTCTCTCCACTTCAGTTTATACCTACGACTAACTTGCTGAATTTGTTCTTCCACAGACAACATGCTAGTGACTGACTCAAACTAGCAAAAGCAATACAGAATATGGATAGTGAGAGTTACAGATCACTCAGCAGGGTAATGTGGGGCAACTTACCAAACAAACTTACAAAAACAAGTCAATTTTTATCATTACAAAAATCTGAATTATCAAGGTGGATTAGTATCATTAGGTTATCTGGTCACCTTACTTACTTTTTTTTCCCACTGTGAAACTGCCATGCGTGTTTATCTTTGAAAATCAGCATTGCAGCATGTCTATGAGTCACAACTGTGAGCAATGTATTCCTAAATATACCAAAGCCATTTCTGTAGCAAACAGCAGAAAGTACGGAATAAAACTAGACTTTAAAAAATAAAAATTTTATCCAGCAGTTTGAAAAGGCAGGCAGATTTGTGAACAGGTGTCCAAGGCATTTCTAAGGATTTAGAAATTACTGCTTGACTTCAGAATTAGTAGCAATTAGTAGTAAAGGCTGGGCCTTATTGAACATTATTCATAAGATTTAATAGTATACACAAATATTTGACAATCAGAGTGCAAAATATATATTAAAAAGGCATGCAGAGAAGATAGGCACACAATTTAGTGTCTGAGAAAAGAGCTTAACAAAACATACATTTTCTTATTATTTTATTTCAGTATTGTTTATAGCTGTGCAGACATAAACACAGCAGCAATACATTAGTGTGTGGGTGCCTGTAGGTCCAAGGTGGATAAATTACAAGAAGTAAACAAATGTGATGAATGGTGAAAAATGAATTAGATTCTTATTACATATAAAAATCATGTAAGCTACATGGGGCTTCATTCAGCCTGGGTTGTATGGACTTCCGTTTCCCCAGAGGGGTAAAGTCTGCTCATGTGGGAAATGCTCTGGTATAATCCAATCCTTTTCCAGTAGGGGCCCCATGTATGTGGTGCTCAGGAGTTCAGGACAGGGCATTCTCTGATACAGGTCATCTCATGAGCAGCCTCTAAGAGCGGGACTCGTATGAAGCAGACTACAATTTAAAGCTGAAGGTTTTTCCTGAATAAACTCTTTAGAGGGGGTATCAAAGGCTACCTACCCTCCTTTGGGAAGTGAATCCTTTCAGAGGTGCAGTAATAACTTCCTGTGCCGGGAGAATGAATTAGAACACAGTTTTGCTTGGCAGTGTCCCTTTAGCACACTTGCTGTACCACCAAGAAAGGGCCATCCAAATTCTTTCGGAAGCATATAGTGCATTCAAAATTCTATACAGCTTTTTCCTAACTGCAGCCCCTTACAGACATATTCCACTACATGACATATACAGGTATATTAAAACACTAGTATGATTGACTATAAAGAAACTTGAGGACATGAAGCAAACTGTTGACAGATAAGGCTATTTAAACTGCCTTAAATGCTATGAAGAGGGAATATTACTTTAACCTCAAAGCTGTCTGGGCAACTACAGCCAGCAAAAGGTCATCAAAACTTTAATCAATAAACTAGCATTATGATCATCTAGAAAAAGAACATGGTAGTAAATCAAAGTGATTGATGTCCTAGAGTCTTGTTGAAAATCTGTGCCCTTTATGTCTGAACTACTAGATAAAAAATGAAAAATACTTATGAAAGTTTGTATTTCTTCAACAATATTCTGAGGCTATGTCTACGCTTGGAGTTAGGTGTGTAATTCCTAGCTCTCATTGCCATACTTGAACTAGCTGTCATAAAGATAGTGTGCTAAAAATAGTAGCATAGCCACCATAGCCCATGATAGCAATCCTGAGTACAAACCTATCTGAAGCTCATGCAAACATAGGTTCAAAATAGGTTTAACTAGGAGATGGGCTCAACAAGTACAAGTGCAGAGTGCTGCACTTAGGAAGGAAGGATCCTGTGCACCGCTACAGGTTGGGGACCGACTGGCTAAGCAGCAGTTCTGCAGAAAAGGACCTGGGGATTTTATAGTGGATGAAAAGGTGGATATGAGTCAGCAGTGTGTCCTTGAGAATATGTGAGAAGGCTAATGGCATATTGGGCTGCATTAGTAGGAACATTGCCAGTAGATTGAGGAAAATGATTATTCCCTTCTACTCGGCACTGGTGAAGTCACACCTGGAGTATTACGTCCAGTATTTGTCCCTCCACTACAGAATGGATATGGAGAAATTGGAGAGAGTCCAGCAGAGGGCAACAAAAATGACTGGGTGCTGGGGCACATGACTTACGAGGAGAGGCTGAGGGAACTGGGGTTATTTAGTCTGCAGAAGAGAAGATTTAGGGGAGATTTGATATCAGCCTGAAGGAGGGTTCCAAAGAGGATGGAGCTAAGCTGTTCTCAGTGGTGGCAAATAACAGAACAAGGAGCAATGGTCTCAAGTTGCAGTGGAGGAGATGTAGGTTGGATATTAGGAAACACTATTTCACTAGGAGGGGGATGAAGCACTGGAATAGATTACCTAGGGAGGTGGTGGACTCTCCATCCTTAGAGGTTTTTAAGGCCCAGCTTGACAAAGTCCTGACTGGGATGATCTAGTCCTGCTTTGAGCAGGGGTTTAGACTAGATGACCTCCTGAGATCTCTTCCAACCCTAAAATTCTATATGTGGAGAGGCTAGCCCATGATGCTGCTCGCTGCTGCTCACATCAAGACTAGACTACTATTTTTAGCATTCTAGCTTGGTGAGCGTTAATGCAACTATGTTTACTCAAGCTGGGAATCACACCCCCAATTTCAAGTGTAGACATCGACTGCAAGTCCTGGCTCTGAACAATCTAGTAATGCAAGTAATTCACTGATCTCTTAAAAAACTCTTACAAGCTGTACTGTCCTTGATCAGACAAGGAGAAAAAGAAACAATCACAATAATGCTAATCCTACATAATCCAAATTTTTATATGATATACAAAGATATCTATCCTCATCATGTTGATTCCACGGAATGATAAAGAAAAAACTGTGAAAGGAATTTTCTTGTGGCAAATATAAACAAATCTCTTAACTGCTTCTCAGACTTACACAGTCTCAAAAATTCTACTTGATGAGTAAAGGTTATGAAGCCTTGACCAAAAAGTCACTGTTCTGTTTCAAACAACAATACGTCAGAATTTGGAAAGAGAAGAAATAATTTCAGAAGATAAAATTAATAATGTAATATTAATTTATTTTAGGAATAATGGAAGTTTATTAAAACTTTTTCAGATTTTTAAAAGTTAATGGAAGATAGTGTCTTTATTTTAAAATGTTTCATAACAGGCATGCATATGTTGCAGTCAGCAAATAATATGTTACTTAATTCTTGACTACTCCTTGCAAAACATCAAGCTGGTTGGGATGTTATGTGTCTAGGGAGGCAGTGTCATCTGATGGATAGGACACTGGACTAAAATCAGGAAACCTGGGGTTTATTGCTATCTCTGCTATTTAATTTTTGGCAATCTGTAATATAGTGGTCATGATTTTCCATTCCTTTGTGAAATACATTGAACTCTTCAGCGGAAAAGTGCTATGTGAGTTCCTGAACTGACAGCAATAATGATATTGAAGGGATTTGATGAACACTAAAGTGATACCAATTGCTTTATAGAATTTGCACTGTAGAATACTGTCAATGATATGATTCTTTGACTCAAATGTAGGTTGTCCAGTTGTGTTTTCCTTGTTTATAAACTGGCAGATAAATGCTTCTACATGAAACATATGTTGATTACCTGTAAGAACCCAAGTGCCTTCTATGTCACTTTGATTTGAAATAACTGACTAATCATGATGCTGAAGACTATTTACTATACCAGTATTTTCTCTTACAATTTTAGGAAGATGTGTCTGTGTTCACAAGGGAAAGGGATCAGAGAACAATAAACATAAAATTTCCTACCCAGTACACAGGGATTGTGAGCTGGGTGACGCTTAGGATCTGAGGTAGGGAATGAGATTCTCTCACTGTCATTTTCTCCTTCTTGTCACCAGGCTGTGATGCAGCACTTCAGCTGCTCCTTGGCCACTACAATACATTCACAGCCCCTATGCCTTTTGACACTGCTGTGTCCCCATATCTGCTGCAGTGGTTCAGGTAGTAGGTACATATGTTCATGGACCAGCATCTGTATCTCCTGCATGCTGAGGCAGATGGAGCTCCCACTGAGCACAACATTGTGGCTTAGAGAGGATATGCAGACATGCTGCATAGATTCCTCTTTTTCTCTCACACACAGAATAACAGCAGTGGTTCCATTGTGTTCAGAGTTTGCATCAGTTGCAGAAGGATTTGGGGTTAGGATTTACCCCTGAAGTATGAAAGGAGCTAAGTATTATCCATAATTACCAATATTCTACATTTCAGACTTTGCATTCTCCTATTGTTTCCATATGTACTCATTTTTTCTGCAAATGCAGAAACACACAACAGGCAGAAAAAAATCCCATTTTAACAATAGTAACCTTTTCAAGTGGTCCCACTCCCCACCAATTTATTTTAGTACTTGAATATTCAGTGGGCATATCAGGAAGATGACAATTAAGAGCCAGATCCTGAAACCCTTACTCACACAAGTAATCTGACTGTAGTCAAGGGAGAGAATGGTTAATAAATTAAATATGAGGAACGTTTCATTTATAAACTACAGTAAGCATAGGTAAAAGGAAAAATGTGAAACCTCTATTATTGTTACTCTCAGTAAAATATTCTTTGCTATACCTTTAGACTTGTATGTTTTTTTTAAAATATCTGGTTCTCTTTGTTGCCTGTTTTCAACCCCAGCCTCTATTCAAGTTCAAGACATTGATGATGTTTCAGCTGGAAGTAGAAATTGATGGATTTTGTTATTTTCTTTGGTGCAATCTTGTTTATTTATAAGGAATGTACAAAGTCCTGCTTCTTCTCATGCAGGAGGAACCCAGAACAAAAGGAGCTGTTTCCTAACTTAAAGCCCCAAGCCTCTGTAACCAACTAACTCAAAAGCTCTCTCTCTGGTGTTTTTGAGAGTTACACTGTACTCATTGGCTCCTCTTTCACTTTTCTTGCATACGCTTTTTGCCTCTACATCTCTCTCCATTCCGTCTGTTCTCAATTTCTATGTATTCTTACAACTACCCTGTTTCCCCGAAAGTAAGACATACCCCGAAAATAAGACGTACTTCCAGTTTTGCCTCTCGCTGTAATATAATGTAATGTAATTTTGGGAGCAAAAATTAATATAAGACACTGTCTTATTTTCGGGGAAACATGGTATCAGAAGTGATGGGTGCATTCACACACAAACTTTAATGAGATTTTAAGTCAACTAATAACAAAGTATCACCCACCTCATAACACACTCCTTTTCTGGCTGAACTACCCCTTTCTTTTTCCTCTAATAAATAACAACATGCCAACCAATGGGTATATCGGGAAATAGGATCTTGGAAGAAGTTAAAATGAAACTGCAGAAAGAAAGTATGGTATAATTAGTTCACAGCTATCTATAGGAATTTATGTAACTCTTGCTTGTTATGTAAATCAAAACTTTTAAGTATTAAAGACAAACAATCAAGCTCTTAAATGAGAGTCTTACGAGGAGGTCATTGGGAACAAACTTCTAGCCAGTGTAACCGAGCTTCTTCTCCACCTTAGAGGGTCCCCCACTTCTTTCCAGCAGTGGGTCAAGATAGCATCTCATCTCTCAGAATTTCTTCCCTCTGTTTATAGCTCATGGGGAAGTTCTGCCTCCAAGCGGCCTTCCCATTTATGGTCCTGCTAGGCCCTCACTGCGACTTCTGGCCTTCTTAGTGGACTTCCAGTGAGAGGAAAAGGGGATGAGGGGGTCATCCCACTCTCTAATCCAGGCCCCAACCCAGGGACCCTACAAGTTGCAGCCTCACACTGCCAGTTCCCAGGAAAAGCTGCTATCTTCCCTGGGTTACTTCCCCACACCACTTGTCTTATTGTCCCCACTTTGTTTTCTCCTGCCAGAGAAGGGAGAACCCCGAGTCTCTGGTAGCCCTTCCGGGAGTGGAAGCACCACAGAAAATGCACAGCTCAGTCTCCCCCCTGTAGCAGGGTCCTTTACTTCAGGTCTTTGTACCTGCAAGGGTCCTTAGCTCCTGCTTAGAGTAGGGTTTCTTCCCTGGTCCTTGTCAACATCCACACTGCTCAGCTCTCCAACAGCTCGCCTCCATTCTTATGCCTACCCACCCTCCCTTCTCCCCCACTGGCTGGGAGGGAAGGCTTTTAATCCATTCTGGCAGGTTCTTAATTGACTCCAGGTGTTTTAATGAACCTGGAATAACCCCTGTTCCGTTACCAGGGGAAGAGAGAGCTGCTTATCCTGAGGCAAATTATACCTTCCTTCATGCCTGACCCTGTCACACCAGCCACTTGCAGGAGACTTCCAGTGGGGTAAAGCACCTTTCCATTTCCATTGTTAACCTTTGTGGAGGGGGACAGGTACCTTACTCTCCAACAGCAGAAATCTTGGAGATAATTGTTTGTTGGTGTTCTGTCTAGTAGCAGTAGATGGCAGTGTGGGGCCCATTGCTGCTCATTTTGGAACTGCCATTTGGTCATGATTTCTTCCTTGGTTGCACAATGTAAAGTCACAAGATTTGAGGCTTAATAGGCATCAATGAACACAGGGAACTTCAGTGTCACTGCCAAGTTCAACACAGTTCCAGGTGTGGCATTTATGCAAACTACTGAATGAATTAATTTGCATATGGCCACAAACTCCATTTTATGCTCAACACCCTTCTGCAAGCATCAGTGTGAATAGGACATGGAGTGGCAAAAAGCAGGGAAGTTATAAGGATGGTTGGGCGGGGTGGAATCCAGGGAGACTGGTAGAAAGGATGTGATGGGTGTCTAACATTGAGGGTGAATTTGTGATGGATGCTTCACTTGATAGCGATGAAAGATATCTGCAGTGGCTTGGTCCCAGCAAAATACTGCTCCAGTGGGAGCATTTGGAATGTCTGAGAGTGTTGGGGTAGGTAGGCGGGTGTTGTCTGGAAGATGATCTGGATCCAACTGGAGGGGGAGCTCTCAGGGCAAGGGATCTTTCAGGGAATAGCTAGAGGATCCTAGGGCTTGCACTCAACCCCCTCATGTTTTGTCCTCACTAGCTACTCCGATCTCTCGCACCCCCTATAGCTATTGCTGCTCCTTTCCAACTGGGGGAGCAGACATGTGGTCTGACTTCATTAAACCATGTGCCACAGCACCTTTTAGTCCTATCTAACAAGTGACCAACAGACTCTCTTGACAGCATATTTTTTAGAATACGCAGCATGCTATGAAGGTAAATATATTCTTCAGTATTTTCAACAATACAACAGAAATCCTGGACAAGGTCAATGGTGAGTATAATTGAACAAACAGAAAATGCCTTTCTCAATCTCAGTCTTCAAGTTCAGAGTTGATGAATTCTGTTCCTGTTGCAGCTGACATCCTCTTGATGAAGACTCTTTTTGAAACAGAAGCTTGCTTTTCTTTATCTGCCTTGTCAAGATTGTTTTCACTTTTACACTCATTGCTATCTGCCTCTATCTTGTCCAGGGGCTTATTGAGAAGTTGCTGTCTGTATTACCCTGGCAGACTCTATATGTTCTCTTCTCTTCCTCTATTGCTTCTTTTAATTACTGCTACTCCTGAAGCTGACTGTTTATTTCTTATAAAACAGTTAAACTTATTTTTTCTCACTGCATTGTTTACAAAACTGTTAGACGCAAATTGAGACATGGTTACATTTTTCTAAAAAGTCAATTAAAAAGCACTCAAGAAAATTCAAGACATCTGGGGCCCATCTGAGTTCAATAATAAGGTTCACAAAGTAATGAATACCTGCAAGTTCTCATTACAGACATAAACATATGTATACCACAGAAGTTGGAAATAATTCCAGCACATAACTGCTGCTACTGTATGCTTAAACATTGCTGATATTAATTAATTTATACCAACACAATCACCTTAATTACCATTTTAACTCCAATTAAATCAGTGCATTATTACTTGATTTGTTTCTGAACAAACCTTTCAAAATTAATCTTAAATACTTAATGTTCAGTGTTGTTTCTTTCATCTCAGAAATAAAATCATTTAAACTGCCAAACCGTGGCTTATCTTGAATCAGAGAGGTAGCCGTATTAGTCTGGAATAGCAGAGGTAACAAAGAGTCCTATGGCACCTTAAAGACTAACTAAAGTATTGAAGCATAAGCTTTCGTGGGCTAATACCCACTTCGTCGGATGCAAGCAGTCATCCGATGAAGTGGTAGCCCACGAAAGCTTATGCTTCAATACTTTAGTTAGTCTTTAAGGTGCCACAGGACTCTTTGTTACCTTGACTTATCTTGTGACTCCTGTGTACATGTGCACCCCACTGAAAACTCCTCTGACATCTCTGACAATCATGGTAGCCTCCGGACACATCCAACCAAATTTGACTCCACCCACACAAAAGTGATGTTGATATTTTCTGAAAGGGGCCCATAAAAATGTTTACCATAATCTGTGATAAACTGAACATACAACGGGACAGAAAGAGTGAGGCATTGTGGAATCCTTTTCCCCTCCATTTAAAAGCATAAGCAAAAGAGGAAGTAGCATTGGGCAAACAAACATTGTAATGCATCTGATGGAAGTGTCTATTCTGTAATCCTGAAACCTGAATACGAGTATACGGGCGATAATATTGCACAATTTTTAACTTGTATAATTTAATAAAATGGGGTCTGCATGAGAAAATCTTGTAAAGGACCTGGGAATACACTTCTACAGGACATTTATTAAAAAGCCCTGACAATTGGGGTAATCAAGTTCACGCCAAAGGCAAAATAATTCCTCTTTGAAAACCACAGGGACGTTATCTTTAGTAGCTATGATATATCAGCATCTAGAGAAAGGATGAATACCATCAAAGATGAGAAATGGTCCCAACTTTTACTTCGATTTGCTAGAAAAAGCTGCTGGGAGGCAAGCATAGCTTTCCAGGAGCCTTTTTAAAAATGTTACTTCTAAATTGATATAAAGTAGCATTGTTTTTTTTCAATTTTCATGGAATTCCTCTTTTCTCAGGATATTGCTAATTATATCTGCTAGAGATAACATCCCTGAAGTTATCTGAAGATATTTTTTTAATATAAAAGAAAAATGCCATCTCATTGCTACAATATTTTCCTAGGTAACCAACATAATACACAGGCATTGAAAAGGACTAAGCTTACCAGAGACAGGCCAAAATGAATTTATTCACAACCAGACACCAGAATTTAGAATATGAGGTTCAGATTTTTATCTGAAACTCACACATCATCGAAATGAGAAATATCTTTTGAAGACAAGATGATATGCCTGCTCCCTATCCTCAGCACCTCCCTCACCCTTATCTCTGACCCCTCTTCAATCCAACTGTTCAACATCAGAAATCTTCAGGACTTTGAAGTCTCCACTTCTTGGGGTCTTCATGGGACAATGAGTGGACACTTTTCCCAGTGACACTAACAGTGGGCTTCCAGATCAGAACACAACTCCCAGAAATATGGTATGTGGACTTAATGGAGAGAGTGCAGTGGAGGGCAACAAAAATGATTGGGGGCTAGGGCACAAGACTTAAGAGGAGAGGCTGAGGGAATTGGGGTTATTTAGTTTGCAGAAGAGAAGACTGGGGGATTTGCTAGCAGCCTTCAACTACCTGAACGGGGGTTCCAAAGAGGATGGAGTGGTGGTGGCAGATAACAGGACAAGAAGCAATGCTCTCAAATTGCAGTGGAGGAGGTCTAGGTTGGATATCAGAAAACACTATTTCACTAGGAGAGTGGTGAAGCACTGGAATGTGTTGTCTAGAAGATGGTGGAATTTCCATCCTTAGAGATTTTTATGGTCTGGCTTGACAAAGCCCTGGCTGGGATGATTTAATTGGGGATTGGTCCTGTTCTGTGCAGGGGATTGGACTAAATGATCCTCTGAGGTGTCTTTTCCAACCCTAATAATCTATGATTCTATGAAATACAATGGAGTCTTCTTGGAGGAGTAGCTGGCTTGACCCTCAGATAGTCAACAGGTAATGGTTCAGTTTGCATACTGCTTCAGACTCCTCAGGTTGCAATGTTAATCTAAGCATGGTTCCCTGGACATTTGTTTCAATGTGCTGCTTTAAATGTTCATACCTTTACAAGTATTCAGCCAATTTTTGTTTAACTTTGCTTGTTAATAGATTACACTGAGCCTTAAAAATCAACCTACTTTGAAAAGAGCACATATTGTTATTCTTTTTGCTAAATAGGAGCAAATTTTAGAGGTTTGGTCCAATTCCAGATGGAAGAGTATCTCTTCCAAGAGTAATTTATCTAGCTACAATAAGTACATGAGCCTTGCTTATCAGCAGCAGCAATGGTAAAAAGCAGCAAAACTGAACATAAGTAATTGCCCTGCAGAAACCTCATACAAGGGATTATCTGAATTGTAGAATTGTGCTGTGTTAACTAATAGTGTTAAACACTCAGCATAGCCAGGGTCAGCCTATCATGGCTAACCAGAAAAATGGCTTCACTGGGGCTTGATTATTGTCAAGTTTGTGTGAGACCTTCCCTTTGTGTTTTAGGGCAGCTAAACAAAGTAAAAATTAATGTCTAGAGCCCCCACTGAAGTAATGCATGTTTCCTTAGTAATGAGAAGTCTGCCAAACCATGGACCATGGTGTTTTCCAAGTAAGACCTGTGGGGGCAGGCTACACAGGGTGTTGAAAGCAAGAAAGAGATAAACAAGGAATCAGAGAAGCAATCTGCTTTCTAGCTTCAGGACAAGATACAACAGTATCTTTGGGCTTTTCTACAATAGAAAAAAGAATCCTGTTAGAACAGGCAATAACTAACAGTGTTAAACACCGCTGTGCACTCAGTGTACAGAGGAAGTATCATGTTTCACATTGTCTCCTGATCATGGTTAATCCTAGGGTCTGGGTTCATTATAATCAATCCCTAGAAGACACCTTTTTTTCTTGGTAGTCCATCCTATGGTTAACCATGATCAGCTGACTTGATGTTACATATAATAGCCCTTAGCCACACTGAGATAGTAAATTGGCATCTTATATAGAGATGGGCCTGTATGAGGCACACAGGGTTATGTCCTTAATTTCCTTTAGCAACACTGAAATGAGTGTTGCTCACCAGCTTTCACATCATAGTCCTGAAGTTAGAATTTGTGTGTGTGATCCCTGCATGGATTTAAGTATGTTACAGGAAGATTTTTGTAGAACTCTGTCTCATCCCTGTCAGGTTTCAGGGATTGTGTGTCCTAAGGCAATTTTTCTCAGATGCGGCCACTATGTTTGCATGAGGCCACCAAGAGCGTTTTTGTAGCCACAGCCTCCTGAGCTTTGACTGGGAGGGAAGGGGACAAAGTAGTAGCCCTCCCCACTCCCTGTTGTTCCTGGATGCACCACCTTGGTGTCGAATAGTGTGGCCTCCAGGAGGGTTCGGTCCTGCCTCCCTCTTGAGACACCTGAGGCACAATGCGGGAAGACGAGGTAGCCAGTGAGTTCCAACCTTCCCCGGGGCAGTGGCTTTGGCTTTAGGTTTCAGCCCTGGGTGGCAAGCTTAGGCCAAGGGGCTTCAGACTAGATCCCTGGGCTTCAGTTGCACAGTGGCAAGCCCCAGATGCAGGGCTTTGAGTGTCTGACTGTGGGGCTTTGGGCCCCAGTCCCCTGCTGCCTCCCTTGATTCCCCCATCCAGGGCTTAATTTGTCTCTAGACTTGGAAGGGCTGAGTAAGTTTACTGTGAAAAGTGACACTTGTATGTTTGTTAATATCACTTTTCACAGACAACTTACTAGATAGCAATAAATAAATGATAATGA
This sequence comes from Sternotherus odoratus, assembly GCA_032164245.1. Classification (NCBI taxonomy): domain Eukaryota; kingdom Metazoa; phylum Chordata; order Testudines; family Kinosternidae; genus Sternotherus; species Sternotherus odoratus. The sequence continues at coordinate 62,195,482 of JAVMKO010000004.1, read as the reverse complement.
TTTGGATATGTATATGTGGATATTTATTTGTTTTTCCTAAAGCTAATTAAGTATTTTAGGAAAAAGTGTGAGGCCACCAAAAGAAATTATCCTGAGAGGCTGTGTAAGGTATTTAATAGCATCATTTAGTTCCTTTGTTTCCAGTGATACCATGAGAGCTGCCAAGTGATTTCCAGTGAGGTTAGTTTGGATCTTCTCAGAAAATTCTGTAATTTGATTGTGAGGTTTCAGGCATTCTTTCACCTCACTTTTTAAAATATAATGCTTATCAAAGGCTGTAGTTATTTTCTTGTTTGTCAATTATTTTATTCTGTATTTGTTCAGAAAATTGGGCTACTGTTGCTTTAGCAAATTGCTGTTTTCTCAGTTGGAAAGCTGGCAGTCTATTTAATCGAAGCCCATGCCCATAATAGTTTACTTCAATTCTTCCTGTATCAGTAGTTTAATTTTACCTTTAATGTGTTAGTTAATTCTTTGTGTGTTGCAGAGATTTTAACAACTTCTTCTGGTTGATTTTTTCTGTGTTTTATTTCTAAGTGTGCAGGTATGGTGTGAAGGGATTTAAACTTTTTTTGACCATTGTTTTCTCTTGACTGAAGTGAAGGCAATTATTTTGCCCTGAGGACTGTTTTAAGGGTTTCCCACAGTATTACCAGTGATATCTCTCCATTGTTATTAATTTGCAGGAAATCTTTTTATTCCCATCTCTATGACATGTTTGAAAGGTGAATCTTGTAAAAGAGAGTTGCTAAGCTGCCGTGAGCTAGTGTATGGTCAAGAGGCCGCTTGCAGTGATAGCAGGATGGGGGAGTGAGATGACAGAAATGAGGGGAGGATTTTACATTCTTCAGTTTCTGATATTATAAGTGTGCTCTAGGAATGAGAAAGAGAGCTATTTTGGAGTAAACTTTGTATACATTAGAAGAGCAGATATAATCCATAGTTCTGACATTACTATCTCCCTAGGCATCTGCCAGACCTAGCATATTTATTAGTTGGTTGTACTATTTTCAGGCTTTTTTTTTTTGAGTTTGGAGCTCAGTTAAAATTCCTCACCCAGTTGACTTTCGACAGTGGTCTTTGAAGTAGATGTCCCTGTTTCCTTATTCTGGATATTTTAGTCCTTCTATTGGAGGAGGAAAATAATGTTGTTTAATCAGATCTTAGCCCATTAACAAAGTTATTGACTGGATGGGTGGAGGAAATGTACTTCCAAGGGTCTTCTCTCCTGCGCCATCTCCAGCCTGATGTTATATCTTCCTGTTTATTTTGGAGTGTCTGCACACTCCTTACTAGACATGGACTCCAATTACAAAATGAGATTTGGATTTTAAAGAGAAACAGCATGGCAGGGTGCACCTTCTCACTTGATGTATGGAGATAAATTGATTCAAGTGCTGCAGCATTTTCCACATAGCAAACAGAGAATTAAGAATTATCTGACATTTAATAAAGGAGAAGGTCAAATCAGAGGCCATGGGTTAATTGGGCCAATGATAGATCCAAGTCCAGGGTATTGGAATGTGAAGTGATTTGTTTCAAACCTCTCGTACACATGGTGGAAATGTAGGTAGCAGCAGAATTCTGTGTGCCACTATTGTAGATGTTCATTAATTAAAAACAGCATGGAAACAAATATGGTTAGGGTGATAGAGATACATGAAAGACATGCATGAAACTTCTCTTCCATCTCTTCTCCCTGCTGAATACTGAGAAAATCATAACTGAACTCAAGAACTTATCTGGCATCAAGCACATTTGTCTGGTTATGCCTCAGTAAGTGGAATCAAGGTTTCCAGTGTAGGTACTGCTTTATGATGTATGAAAATGGTTCAGGGGACATTTATTCATTTTTTTCTTTTAAAGCATCACCTTTCTCCCTGATCATCATTGTGATTATAAATTGAGCTACTTTTATATTTCTAGTTTTATTCACAGTTTTCTTGGTCATCTTGGTGAGCACAGTGTAAGTATATCATACTAAGGCCTTTCAAGATGGTGTGTTGGGCATTGGCACACTTTCTATGGAAGTCTTTTATGAACACTAAGTCCTGGCTTCTGCTCTCCATTTGTCTCTGCATGTACTCCTCATGACAGTTATATTTTTGAGAAAATGGTGGGAGCATTGAGAAATCCTCTTTTTTTCCCCAATAGCAATTCTGTCCCCAAAATAGTTCAGTATAACCTTCTATGTGAAGGACCTGATCCAAAGGCTCCTGAAGTCAAAAGGTAACTTTCTGTTGACTTCAGTGGACTTAGGATCAGGACCTAATTCTTCCATGAAGTCCATTGAATGCAATGATTTCTGAGTTTCTTTCTTTTGGAGAACTGAAATGACAAATATGTTACTTCTTCAAAAGTGAAATGAGTCATTTTTTGAAACCACATCTTTCAAACAGCTGGCTTAAGACACATCAAATTTTGCATAATTCTTCACTTAAAAGAGACCAATTATGTAAAATTACAGGCACAAAGGAAACTTATTTTTGGAACTGAGTGGATGAGTCACAAGTGTCTTTATAATGGAAAGTTTCTTATAATCTTAACGATGGAGCAGCTACCCCACCTCCAAAATGTACAGTATGCAGTGTATCAAACAGACTTTTCACAAGAGTATAAGCATAGTTTTTCATTTTCATTGTTTATTTTGCAGGTATATGTGAAGCTTCTCTCTACTTTAGAAAAAAAAATGTTTCAGAGTAAAGAGAAAATAATGGCATGCTAGTTTATATAAAATTGCCCTTGCTAGTTCATCCAAAAGTAGAGACCATCAAATGTCTGTGTACAGTTTTAGTGAATGACCAACATTTTGGCTATATGCATTTACAATGAAATGTTTTAAAGTAGATTATGGGAAGGGAAGGATAATAAATGAAAGAATTTGTCTATACTACCAAACTCAACTAGTGTTAATTTACAAGTAGTAATTGAATATAACATCATGGAGTTCCATGTCTTAATCTTGCACTCAGAGGAGGTGAGAGTTACCAGTTTCAACATAATCAACACAATTTATAAAATCATCATCATGAAAAATTCTCTTTTTGATATTAGTCCTCATCAAAACACTTTGAATGTCAATGTCTCTGTTACATGATAAAGGTTAGAAAGGTGTGACTTAACACACATTGAAAGGTTAGGAATAAATGAAGAAGAGTATTTGGTAGATTCAAGAAGCTGAATACATATGTTATTATTCATATCATGTTAATGGACTTAGTGGGCTTAGTGCACTGGAACAGAGAAAGACGGTTTTAAGCTACTTTTCCACATTCTTCCTGATTCTGGGTAGAGTTTGGCTCTCTGCATAATATAAAACAATGATAGCTAGATAACTTAATCAATAGGGAAACAGCCCAACTCTAAGAAAATGATCATGAAAATAAGTATGTTTAAACCATAAAACTTGATAGTCACAACTTCTCTTAAAGTCACAATTGCAGTTTACCCATTCAAAGCATGTAAAAAGAAGCAGCAGGTAACAAAACCATCCTTTACTAGTTGTATGACTTACATTGAAAGATTTTTATTTTTTTTACTGTAACACACCATCTGCTATTAATGTAGTCAGCAGAAGTCATGATGAATATGGCATAGTTTTGCAGTTAGTATTCCCACATGCACCAATCGGAAGATCAATGGATCTGTGTGTGCTTTCTTTTTCTGTGGATTTGATCCTTAACTTATGGTTTGAAAAGTTTAAGGAAATGGGAAAGTCTATAGCAGGAGTGATTTAAATCACCAATTTATGAGGATGATTTAGGCAGCAATAGTGTTCACCTCTTGATCCTCTACATTATTGCACAAAACTCAAAAGGACAAATATGAATGAAAGGTTCTGCTATAGAATTGTGGAAGGTGCTTACTGATAGCTAAACATAACAATAGTAATGAACATTCCTATCTGAGCAGAAATGACATAAAATAGAGTACTTAAGACCAACAATAAAGTCACCAAAAACAACAAAAACGTATAATTGTGAATGATCTAAAACACCTAATAGTGAAGCAAGAAAGACTTTCATTTTCTTGTTATCATCACCCAACGTGAAAAGTGAAAATACCCTCCTATGGCTGCAGCAACAACTAACTGCATCTGACCAATAACTGGTTATTAATGATTACTAGTGTAAGCAGTGTCGGGATGGGTGACATCCGGTGGTGAGTTGCAGGAATTGCAATGACTTTTGGAAAATAACACCTTATTTGCTTAGACACACCCACCGCACCTAGCCTGCACTCTAACAGCCCAGATGGTCACTTTGGCTACTGTGGGACCCCCAGTTTCTGTAGTAGTGGGGCAAGAATGATAAGGTGTTGATTGACCTGTTTATGTGAATGAGGGGTTGGGACATGTATTTGGCCTTTGGCATGCTGGAGGGACTCGCCATCAGTGGGTAGCGCTCACTAGACAAGGGACAGGGGTTCCAAAACCCACTGAATTGAGAGAGGCTATGGACAGGCTTTTATGCCTTGTGGTGAGGGCCTTGTCTGAGGGCCTCACAGGCCTATTGCACCTGGCCTCTCTCCCCTGTGGAATGTTAGAGCTGACTTTTGCTTCTATTAGGAGTCTAACTTCAGCCCACTGAGCTGAGGTTGCTTTGGGTCTGGTGGTGCCTCTGCACTAAGGCCCCCCACTATGAGCTGAAATCACTCAAGAGCTGAAATCACTTAAGAGCTGAAAAATCACTGAGCTTTATCTTAAGTGGGGGGCCCTAAGCAGAGCAGTTCCTGTGCCGGCTAGTGGACCAGTTCCTGAGACAGCTGGCAGAGCAGTTCCTGTGCCGGCTAGTGGGCCAGTTCCTGAGACAGCAGGCAGAGCAGTTCCTGTGCCGGCTAGTGGGCCAGTTCCTGAGACAGCTGGCAGAGCAGTTCCTGTGTCGGCTAGTGGAGCAGTTCCTGAGACAGCTGGCAGAGCAGAGTCGAGCCACTGACAGCAGTTTCTGTGTTGGCTAGCAGGGCGGCTAGCAGAGCGACCAGCACGACTGGAGAGGCGGGGCAGTCAGCCTCTGACCAACGGCCCATGGTGAGGACTGCAGCACGACTGGAGAGGCGGGGCAGTCGGCCTCTGACCACGTAAGGTGCCCCATAACCTGCCCCCCCTCCACCTCGGTGGGGAGGTACAACTCTGCTGTGAACTTTTGAACTCTGCTGGGGCTGTTGGACTTTGGGGACTTTGGGGGACTTTGGGGCTTGTGGGACTAAAGAACCCAAGGGAAAGGACACTGCCCATTGGCGTGTGAGTGGGGGGGGGGGGGGGAATTTTGGTTCATGGTTTGGTTTGTGACTTTTGTTTGTAGTATTTACCCAATAATATGCCACAGTGTTTCTCTCTGTCATTAAAAGGGTTTTGGTACACTCAGACTCTGTGCTTGCGAGAGGGGAAGTATTGCCTCTTAGAGGCGCCCAGAAGGGTGGTATATTGTTGTCCCAGGTCACTGGGTGGGGGCTCGAGCCAGTTTTGTATTGTGTCCTTAGAATGGAACCCCTGGATACTGAACCCGGCACTTGTTGCTGCCAACTCTGATGGGCAGAAGGGTTACACTAGTATAAAATGACCAGAAATCCTAATTTAAATAACATGGGAAAATATCCCATTACTTATAGCCATTTGGGTCAAGACCAGAAAGTTTCCACGTGGCTCACCACACAATAATGTGATCATTCAGGAAGTGTAACCATTCAAGTAAAAGCTGTCATGGAAAGCAATATGCTCTTGTAGAACAACTAGCATAACAGGATCTTGAACGGCAATCATAGCGCTATTTGCATCAGTGTTAGTGGCCTCACAGCAGTTCATTCACTCTAGAAACCTTACCCTTAGAGTAGGTTTCAACTTATTGTTGTTACATTAGTCTCTACATAATGATTAAGCATTTCCTGCAATGGTGTACTGTTATCAATGAATGCATATAAATACAAGCAGTTTGTATTACTGGATATCAGAAAAGTCAAACAGAGTCCATCTAGGCCTCTAAATATTTAAATTTGCCTGTAAACAAGTGTATAATATTAATAAATATTGATAATTGAAGAAGTCATTGCTTGACATGTGAGAAATTCAGACTGTAACTGAAAACTGAATATAGTCCATTATAGAGCATTTAAAAGTTAACCTTGCAAGATTTACTACTGCATATGAGTACAGTACTGTAATGAAAATACTGCTGCTAATGAATCAGAGGATGACTAAGTGGTCTGTCGCTTTACTGCAAAGCCATCTTTTAATAACATAATCTGAACTCTTTGAACCTTAATCTGCACTCGTTACTCAACCAAAAGGAAAAAAAAGTTAATAAGAGTTATACCTGAATAAAGGATTGAAGGGTCAGGCCACTACACATTTTTATGGAATTGGTTAGAAAAACATTATATGGCCAGGTCAAGGAAATCATAACAGCTCTTCTACAAACCATGAAACTTAATTAAGAATATTTTTTCTCTTGTACATTCATTTTCCCTGAATATCGCTCTTAAGCTCCAGAACACTGTCTCTAAAATAAATTGTCTGATTTCACCATGTTATTTGGCATTAAAAGGCACAGCAGTCACATGCCAAGAATTGTCAAAATGATATAAAACCGTATTTCTCAGTGTTTATTATACTTAAGGAGAACAGTGCATGTATTTTTAAAGTCAGGTTATTTTTGTGTGCCCTTCCATAAATGTTTCAGAAAGTCAAGATCTTTCCAGCTTCTCCTGTCCATTCTAATAAATTTAAAGTAAAATATATTTTAATATGAATGACACAGGAAAATGCTTTCTAGCAATCTTGAATATGTCTCAAAGGAATGGGTGAACTGTTCAGTTAAAATAAGAACTAAGTACAAATCTTCAGCAATCCCTTCAACTATGAATCAAACCTGAATCTTGAATTGGGAAGAAGGGAAGTATCTCAGATGAGTTTCTACTTCACTTTCCCCATTTCTTCCAGCTTCTAAAATGGGCCTCCTGTTCCCCCACAAACCCCTGGATTATATATTACTGAATCCAAAATTTGCAAGCAATATGCTTTTCCTTAGTGTGCAGAAAATTTGAAGTTAGCACCAGTGAGGCCTACCAGAAAGAGTGATGAATGCAATACATATTGGGGGGGGGGGAGGAGGGAGCTTGATGTTCCCCCCAAGAAGAGGAACTTATGGAAAGGGAAAAAAATCTTCACAGAAGATGCCAGAGAAAGAAGAGGACCTCAACTTTCCCTACCAACCGCACCAAAAAGAGCTATTGCTTCAGAGGCACTACATTTGTTACAGTATTTCTATGAACATGTGCACTATGCTTTAATTTGTCTACGGATATAGTAAATCTTTTAGATTAAAGGAAAACTGGTTAATTGTATTGGCTGCTGTTTGCAAGATTATTTCCTGGTTATGATTATTGCCTATGATACATACACCCTGAGTCTTGAAAAAAATTATTTTCATTATTATATCAATCTCAGGATGGAATGGGAGGAAAACATTCTAAAATAGGCAGAGGTTTAAAAAAGGTTTTGAATAGGCAAATTTAAAAATAATTATACAGGATTCCCTCCTATCAGCTCAGCAGCAATGTTGGAGGCTGAAATAAGTCTTTTTACCACTTTCTGTCTTGTACCAGCTTCATAGCATCATTCATCTTTAAACCTTTCTGTTCTATGTTATTCTTCACACCATGCCTAGCTCCTTGCACTCTGGTACGTATTGCCATGTATGGTATTCTTTCCAGGTCTATTCTTGACACAGGTCCAAATCACCACAGTCATCTTTCTTGAATCTTCTGTAACAGAATTACTTCTTCCCCTAGCTGTTTTATTCACAAGCACATGCTGTGAAATAGATAAAGAAGAAAAAGATTAAAACAACTAATTAAAAAGCAGATTTCTGCAACCCTTATCTCCTTCACTCATTCCTCTCCTGTTGTTTGTTGCCCCAATGTGTTGTGGCTTGTCTTTTAATAGGCTTCACTCCTCTTTCCATTCTAATCCAAGGACTCTGTTTGGGTGAAGGTCTGCCCTAGCAGATCACATTGCCCTAAACTGTAGGAAATTTGGGTCAGGAACAATGTTTACGTACGTTTCACAGCACTTACCAAAATGAGGTTCTGATCATGACTTAGGCCTATGGATGCTACTTCAGTATGAACTGATTATGTTCAAATCATACTATATGCAGCTTAATAATACAGTAAACCCTCGATTTAACGGACCTCGATTTAATGGACTTCGGATGCAACGGACAAAATTTTTGAGCAAGTCTGATGCATTCCTGATCCATTTCTGGCGGGCTGGCTGCCGGCTCCCGGCTGCCACCCGGGTCACAGCAGTGGGCGGACTGGCTTCCGGCAGCCGCCGGGGTCCCAGCCGCGGGCGGGCTGGCTGCCGGCTCCCGGCTGCCGCCTGGGTCCAGTCAGCGGGCGGGCTGGCTGACGGCTCCTGCCTGCGGGCGGGTGGGCTGGCTGGCTGACGGGTCCTGCCTGCTGGCTGCCGGCTCCCGCCCGAGTCCCGCCAGCGGGCGGGCTTCCGGCTCCCGCCCGAGTCCCGCCAGCGGGTGGGCTGGCTGCCGGCTCCCAGCTGCCGCCCGGGTCCCGGCAGCGGGCGGGCTGCGGAGCTGCCGCCCCAACACTCTGGCGGGCGGGCTGCTGCTCCGACAGCTCTTTTTAAAAAAATTATTAAATAATGGACTTTTTGATTTAACGGACACCCCTTCGCCCGAATTAGTCCGTTAAATCAGGGGTCTCAAACATGCGGCCCGGGGGCCACATGCGGCCCGCAAAGCCCTTCCCTGCGGCCCGCCAAGCTTCCTGGCGCCCCCCTCCCGGTCCCCCCCATAGCAGTTTGCAGGACGGAGGGGCCAGAAGTGGAGGCTTCTCTGCTGCCTGGCTGGGCCGCGTGTGTTTCTAGCTCTGGACTTCCTAGATTGCTCTTGTTTTGTTTGCCAAACAGCTGTTGGTGGTGCCTAGTGCTTTCCATGAGGGAATGGGGAGCTGCGTGCTCAGAGGAGGAGGTGGGGCAGGGGTGGGACCTCTTGGAAGGGGTGGAGTGGGGGCGGAGCCGGGGCAGCTAGGGCGGGGTGTGTGTCAGTGGTGCGGCCCTCGGGCCAGTGCACTAGTCCTCATGGAAGGGGTGGAGTGGGGGCACAGCCGGGGCAGCGAGGGTGTGTGTGTGTGTCAGTGGTGCGGCCCTCGAGCCAGTGCACTAGTCCTCATGCGGCCCTCGTGGTCATTTGAGTTTGAGACCCCTGCGTTAAATGGAGGTTTTACTGTACTATTACTCTGTATGTCTTTTTTTAAAGAGACATGATTGGATGATTAGGAAAATGATCTTTTACAGCTGCATTTTTTTCTAGGCTATATAAAAGTGTTTACTGTGTACTATTCCAGTGTTATATAGCATCATATTATCCATATTCTTGGTGCAGAGGAAGTACTCAGAAAGTACAGTATGTTTCATTTCCCTATGTCATCCAAATGCAATTACTTTCCAGCACAACATTTTAATTGAAATGTGCCAGATATTTTGAATGCTACCTTCGTGGCCTCCTTGCATTGGTTACTAATACAGGATAATACCCCTATAAATAGTAAAAAAGGAGAGATCCAGGAATCTGAAATCACTCAATAAGTTCCAATGACTGTTTCTGTTACAGCTTTCCCCCTATTCCATTTTGTTTCTTACAGCTGTCCCCTTACTCTATTTTGTTTTTGTTCTCCTCCTGTGGCCGCCCCTCCCTGGCTGTTAAGTTGTTTACCAGGACCACTGCCCTTCTCAAAGGGAGGGCCCCTTAAGTTGTTTACCAAGAGCCATTGCCCTTCACAAAGGGATGGCCACTTGTGCTGCGTGCTAAGTGGGACGACTGCCCTGTTCAAAGGGTTGGTCCTGTTATCACCTTGTTAAACCTGGGCTCGGTGTAGGGTAGGCAATGTCCAGAGCTGCAAGACCTAATGTGTTTTTGAGATCCTGGGCATGAGTCATAGGCCTCATGTGCTTTTGAGTTCTGAGGTGGGAACTCACGCCTATGGTCCAGGACTCTGCCCAGGCATGTCTCTATGATCACCTGCAGTTTTTCCCTGTATCTCCTCCCCTATGACAGAAGGAGCCTATCAGGATTATTGGCGGGGAAACTGCCTGAGTTTGCCTTTAAGAACAGGCATTTTTTAAACAAACATCAGAAAGGTTCCTGCATTGCTACCTGGTCTGATCAGCCAGGGGTTCTGGGGGGTCCTTTCTCCACTCTCATTTTATTTTTGAGCGTACCCCCATTTTTAAACCCCCCCCCCACGAAGAACAAATTGCTGCCTGAGAGACCTCCTGATTATCAAGACCGTACCGAGCCCTCCTTGCTTCTTCTGATGTTGTTGCTGCTTCTGCCTTTGCTGCTGCCTTGGGGACTGGTAAGAATCCCTCTGTGAAACTTGCTTTACTTTTATTACTTTAGCTGCTGGCTCTGTTTCCCCAGCACACAGACTCAAACTAAACCTTGGTCTGTGTCTTAAAACCTCTCTTAAACTCCTTGGTCTGTATCTGTAATCTGTTTCTTGCTTTGCAGCGCCTTTGCTGCTAGAAATAAGCCTGTGCCTTCCTGGACTGTATCCTGGGCTGCCAGCTTGCAGCCACCACTAGTTAAATCCCCCTCCCCCCTTGGAGCTGTATCCTGGGCACACACCACTCTGCCCTCTGAAACTACCCCTAGTATAAGGTGCACCCATTAGGTTAGATTTTGTCTTTTAGTCTAGAGAAGTTGTAATTTCATTTTGCATAGCTGTAGTTAAGTTAGGTTTAGGAAATTGCTTGCATTGTACCCTGTAAGTTAGCCTTAAAGAATTGTTGCATTGTGTTTTGTTACTTGCTAATTTGTGTAGTTTTGGTTAAGTTAAATCATAGATAAGATTTTGCTGTGTTTTGTATAATTGCCTCTCTGCTGTTTAAACTTGCAGCCTGTCTGTTCTGTGTCTCCCTGAGTTTAAATCTCCCTCCACCACGTGCTCCTCTTCCCCCATCCCCCAACCTTACTTCTCTACCACTTCTCTCTCTCTCTCTCTCTCTCTCTCTCTCTCTCTCTCTCTCTCTCTCTCTCTCTCTCTCTCTCTCTCTTCCTCTCTGCTGTTTCAACTTACAGCCTGTCTTCTCTCTCTCTTTCTAGCATAAAACCCCATTGGTTACCCCTTTTCTCTCTAACACACCTCACATTTTACATTTACACCACTGAGACACATTTTTACCTAAAATTGTTGGTTATTTAACACATTTTACCCATACTGTTAGTCGGTTACATGCTGCTGTGACACACTCTTTACATAGAAATTGTTAGCTACCTGTTACATTTATACTTCAGTGTTAATTGGTTACCAACTGTATTGTACCTCACTGTATTGTACCCCACTATTGAAACCCCCTATCCCATTTACTAAAAGAAACCCCTCCCCAATTGTCTACTTTAACAAACCCCATACCCCTCACTATTGAATTTTCCCTGTTTTTGCATTTTCTTAATAAAGTTTATTTTGCACCCCACCTGTGTGGTAATTGCTCCCCAAAATCCCATATTCCTGCTGGCAGGGACAGACTGATGTTGCCCTGCATGTTTTAAAATATCCATCATAATAATTGTATGTCAGAAGAGATGCTATTGTTTCTAATAGCCAATGACCAATGAAGTACCTGATGTTGAACTGGGTATCGTTAATGCTGTTTATCAGCTGAGGTAAAAAACAGATTACCAGTTTTTTGCCAAACTTTCCTTTTTTCATCACCACATAGTAAACTGTTAAAAGAAGAAATACTCTAGAATTAGCAGTAGTTGTTATGAAGAGAGGGACTTTTCTTTTCACTCCTATAAAATTCTCTTTTGTTTTGATGCTGGGGTAAGTAGTTTCTTTGACTGGAGTTAAACAGGCATATGTAGAGCAAAATTTGGTGTCTCTGTGCACCTAACTGTTCCTTGTTTAACTTGGCCATGAAAATGAAATGGCTAAGCTTTTTCTGATATGACTTTTTCCCCAGTGTAGCGAAGCAGCCACACACCCCGGCAGCGCCTCCCGCTGGTCATCTCGGGGACTAGCTCTTTCCAGCGTCTGGAGGGTCCTCTGCCGGCTGATGTCCGCTCCTGCTCCGGCCCCCTGTCCCTCCCGGACCCCGGTGCCCACAAACTGAGGGTGCTGCACCCTTGCAGAACCCCCCCGAGTCCTAGGGTCTCCCCTTCCTGGGGAACCCTGCACCTACTATCCCTACCTTGCCTCAGGCTTTGCCTTTGCTAATCACCATTTGCCTCCATGCACTGAGGCGGACTGCAGTATCAGGCTGCTCATCACAGGCAAGAAGGGTTTGACCAGCTGCTTCTACCCAGCCTGGGGCTGCCTCCTCACACCCCCAGTACCCAGTGGGTTGGGCCTATGCTAGGTGCGGCAGCCTGGGGCCCTCTCTCTAGAGTTTTGCAGCTCCCTGGCTCCCAGGTGCCTTGCCCTCACCCTGTCCCAGTCCAGGTACCCTGTTTTAGGCTCTCAGCAGCTAGGCCTGTCTCCCTCTGCTTACAGAGGAGACTGCCTTATCTCTAGCCCTGGGTGAGGCCTTCTGCCAGGTCTTGCAGCCTGGGGCTCCCAGGCTAGAGCCCCCTAGCTCCAGGTGCCTAGCCCCAGCCCTGCACCTCCCTGACTACCCACTCACTCCCAGCAGCTAGGCCTGTCTCCCTTTGACCACAGAGGAGACCTCTGTATCTTCTCTCCCTCACCTCTCTCTCTGTCTCTCCTTCTTTAGGCCCCTGCCTCGCAGGCCTTTACGCAGGCCTGAGTGCCTGGGGCGTGGCCACCCAGCTGAGCCCGCTTCCCAACCAGTCTGGGAGTCTGCAGGCTCCCAGCCACAGACCCCTTTCCCTGGGCTATCCCAGCCCTGGCAGGCAGGGAGCGGAGAGCACCCCGCTACACCCAGTTATAGTTTTTTAAAACTAGATCTCACTTCTTATAACTGTTCTTTTCCTTACATAAACACTGAGCATGTCTTCACTACGACTTTACGTTGACTTTAACGACGTTAAGTCGAATTAAACGTGTACCTGTCTTCACATACATGCCATTAAAGTCGATTTAAAGGGCCCTCAAAATCGACTTTATAACTCCTGCCTGACGAGAGAAGTAGCGCTAAAATCGACATTTCAAGGTCGATTGTGGGCTAGTGGGGACGCAAGTGACATTACTAGCCTCCAGAGGCTGTCCCACAATGCTCCATTCTGACCGCTCTGGACTGCCTCACTTCTCCACTGTGACCGCTCTGGACAGCACTCTCAACTCGCTGCTCTGGCCAGGTAGACAGGAAAAGACCCGCGAACATTTGAATAGCATTTCCTGTTTGGTCAGCGTGGCCAGCTCACCTGCACAGCTCAGTCGCCATTCAGAGCAATCAGCAGCACAAGCCGCCATGCAGAGCTCAGCATCACAAGACTTCATGCAGAGCTCAGCTGCCCTGGAGACCAGCCAGAGGAGAAGAGCTCCAGCGTGGTCCAATAATGAGGTGTTGGATCTCATCGCTATCTGGGGAGAGGAATCCGTGATGTTGGAACTCTGCAACAACAAACGGAATGCCAACACGTTTGCCAGGGTCTCCAAGGCTATTCTGGAAAGGGGCCACAACAGGGACGCCACACAGTGCCGCGTAAAAATTAAGGAGCTGAGGCAAGCGTTCCAGAAAGCCAAGGAGGCAAACGGACGATCAGGGGGCGCGCCGCGGACATGCCGGTTCTACAATGAACTAAATGAACAATGAATGGGGGGCGCCCCAGACACCATCGCACCGGTCTGCGTGGACTCCACCGATGGGATAATCGTCAGGGACGAGAACGATTCTGATGAGGACGACAATGAGGAGGAGGAGGAGAGAAATTTCACGGAGCAGCAGGAGGCCAGTGGAGAAACCGTGTTAGCAGACAGCCAGGAGCTGTTTATCACCCTGCAGCCAGCACCCTCCTAAGCCTCCCAGAGAGGTAAGTGGGTTTTTTTAAGGGATTACATGACGCATGATTTTTTAAAGGAAGCATTTATTAATGGTTAATTTTCCCTAAGGACTTAGCGTGCTTTCATTGCTGGTCAGTTTCTACTCAAAGAGTTTGTCAATATACTCCGGGATTGACCGGAAGTCCTCCACGGACATTTCAATGAAGCTATCCAGGAGGTAGCGATGAATCTTCCGCAGCAGATTTCTGGGGAGAGACACCTTATGTGGTCCCCCGTGATAGGAGACCATCCCATGCCACGAAGTAGTAAGTAGTCTGGTATCATTGAGCAGGCTAGCATTGCGGCGAATGGACCAGTACTTTGCATGGAGTCAAGGAGCATGCGCGCTCTATCTCTCTGAGAAATTCTAAGCAAAGTGATGTCATTCATGGTTGCCTGTTTGAAATACGGACTGCAATTAGTAGGGAGATAAAGATTCCCAGCTGCAAAGTAATCTTTTCTGCTGAAGACCGACCAACCGCCCCCGCAAAAACGCTCACTCGCCCCTCCCCCTCCCCACATCCCCGCCAGCCCGTAGCGGTAGCTAGCAGGGAATCTGAACAGTCTGCAAGCGGTTGCTTCCGCTTAAGATCCAACGCGCACCCAACCCCCCCCCCCCCCCGCCAGCCAGAAGCGGTAGCTAGCGGGGAATTTGAAGAGTCATTTTGCAAGCGTTTGCCTCCACAGAAGAGCCCCAGCCATCCCTTAGCGAGAGAATTTTCGGCTTTGTTTTGCAGTTTGCAGTTCAGTGGGAGCCACACGGTGGGGGGAAGGGGGTGGGGTTACTCTACAATATGCAAGTGCTGCTTTTAACTTACCATGGCCGGCTGCACGGTGATTTCAGAAGCCGTCTTGGGCTGAGGCACGCATATGTGTCTGAGATGCTCTGACTTTTCTGTGAGCCATTCAGTCACTTTTAGGTGTAGAACATGACCTTGTACAGAAATCATATCAGGGCTCTGAATACTGAGGTTGCAAATGGCATAGTACTCCCATTGTGTACCGTCCGAGACTGCATCTGTCTCATAACCTTGAATGTATCTGTCTCATAACTTTCAAACTTTCTTTGCCCACATTCGCCCACAGATGAACAATTATCTCAGAATCCCCCGTCCTGCTCCTCCCGCCATGCATCACAGATAAGAAAGCGTAAAAAGAAAACGCGAACGCACGATGATATGTTCAGTGAACTACTGGAGAACTCGCGCGCTGAGGCAGCCCGCCAGATGGAATGGAGGGAAAGAGTGCTACAGTCAAGGCAGGAGTCAAGACAGGCAGCAGAAAAGAGGGAAGAAATGTGGCTGCAGCGACAGGACCTCAAAGAAAGACGCATGGATGCTTTGCTCCGGATAATGGAGGACCAAAGCAACATGCTGCGGTCTCTGGTGGAGCAGGGCCAAAGATCACCTCTGCAGCCCCTGTGTAACCACCTCCCCCCCTCCCCAACTTCCATAGCTTCCCCACCCAAACGTGGGGTGAGAACCCGGGGGGGGGGCAAGCTCCATGGACCGACCCACTCCACCCCACAAGCCAGCACAAGCAGCAGCAGGTTGAGGTTCTCTGAAAACTTTTAAAAGCTGCTGTGTCTTGGCTCCCCCTTCTCTCCCCCCTTCCCCCCATCCACTGTCTGCTCCTCCACCAGTGCGACTGCTGGTTTCCCTCCTCACCCACCCCTTCCAGGCTACCATGACAGTGATCCCCTGTATTTGTATTTCTGATGAAGCAATAAAGGAACCATGATTTTTAAAATAGTGAATTTATTTCCTCTGCAAGCATGGGGAGGGGGGAGGTAAAGAGGGTGCAAGGACAGCAGGCTTAGAGCAGAGCAAGGGAGCAGGTTCTCAAACGCCATGTCGGGCACTCATAAAACTGGCTTTCAAGGCGTCCCTGAGGCGCAGCGCGCCCTGGTGCGCTCTTCTACTTTCCCTTCTGTCTGGCTGCTGGTAAGTAGCAGACAGTAAATTTGCCTCTGCCTCACAGCCCGCCATAAACGTTTCCCCCTTGCTCTCACAGACATTGTGGAGCACAGAGCAAGCAGCAGTAACAATGGGGATATTTCTCTCGCTGATGTCTGAGCGAATCAGTAATGAACGCCATCTCCCCTTCAGACGGCCAAATGCACACTCTACGGCCATTCTGCACTTGCTCAGCCTGTAGTTGAACAGCTCCTGACCCCTGTCCAGGGCTCCTATGTAGGGCTTCATAAGCCAGGGCATTAGGGGGTAGGCTGGGTCCCCAATGATAACGATCGGCATTTCCACCCCCACCCCCCCCACGGAAATTTTCTGGTCGGGGAAGAAATTGCCTTGCTGCAGCTGTCTAAAAACCCTAGAGTTCCTGAACACTCAAGCGTCATGAAGCTTTCCCGGCCACCCCACATACAGGTCGGTGAAACGTCCCTTGTGGTCAACCACTGCTTGCATGACCATTGAATAATATCCCTTCCGGTTTCTGTACTCGGCAGCCTCGTAGTCCGGTGCCAGGATAGGGATATGAGTCCCATCTATAGCCCCACCACAGTTAGGGAATCCCATGGCGGCAAAGCCATCAATTGTAGCTTGCAGGTTTCCAAGGTTTATAACCCTGGGTAGCAGCTGCTTGATGATTGCCCTACTTACTTGCATCACAGCAGAGCCCACTGTAGATCTACCCACCCCAAAATGATTCGCCACTGACCGGTAGCTGTCTGGCGTTGCAAGCTTCCAGAGGGCTATCGCCACTCACTTTTCAACTGTAAGGGCCGCCCTCATTCTGGTATTCTTGCGCCGAAGGGCCGGGGAAAGCAAGTCACAAAGTTCCATGAACGTGCCCTTTCGCATGCGGAAGTTTCTGAGCCATTGAGAGTCATCCCAGATCCGCAGCACTAAGTGATCCCACCAGTCCGTGCTTGTTTCCCTAGCCCAGAATCGGCGTTCGATGGCATGAGCCTGCCCCATTGCCACCAAATTTGACAGATTGTCAGTCGCCCTACTTCCAAAAATGTTAGTGTCCCCGTCCCTGCTGTGCACGTCCTGGTCCATCTCCTCCTCACTGTCGTCGGGTTCCAGAAAGCTCAGTTGTCCCCGGATCGCATTCCTCTGCAGACGGTACAGCATGAAATCCGCAACCATGATCGAGGTCCTCACAACGGCCATTACTGCAGCCGTGGCATCAGCGGGCTCCATGCTTGCAGTGCTATGGCATTAGCGCAGCGCGGAGAAAGGGTGTGAATTATGGGATGCCTACCCACAGTGCACCGCTCGTAATGGGGATCGGCGGCGCGGAAAAAGGGCGCGAAATTTGGAAATGCCTACCCATAGTGCAGCACTCGAAATGGTGCCTGCTGGGGGCTCCGGGAACTGTGGGATAGGTACCCACAGTGCAACGCTCGTTATGTCGATGCTTGCAAAAGTTGTGCGGATAGACACTGTCGACTTGCTGTGCTTTGTTGTGCTTAGTGGGGACACACAAAATCAACTGTATACAGTCTGCTTTACAAAATCGAATTAAAGGAAATCGACCTACTGCTATAGTGAAGACATACCCACTGATACACAGTGGTCTGACTAGGGGGCAGTGAGGAGCCACAATAGGCAAGATTGTGTTCCTGAAAGGCAAAGGGAGCGTGTGGATGCTTGACTATCCATTAGGAGGTGCAGCTTATCTTCCTAGCTGATAAGAGGCCTTCCAGCCTCCACAGCTTTGGCAGCTCTAAACCTTCTCCTTTTCTGTGACTGCTCACTATCAGTCTGTCTCTAACACTTCTGGATGTCTTCTTGAACTGGCCAAAACTCAACTTTTGATCTTCCCTCTGAAATCCTTTTCACTCTCTCAATTCACAGTTACTGCTGACCTCACCAGAACACTTCCCATCACCTATGTCCTTAACCAGGGTATTTGTCACTTCTTCCTCTCTTACCCTACCCATTCAGATATTGTCCAAAGTTTTCTGCTTCTTTCCCAATAACTATTTCCAATATATGTCCATGCAGCTAATATTTTCTATGGAGCCTTCATCAGTTCTGATCTTGATTATTGTAACTTCCGTGTTTCTACCCTCTTTAACACCCTCCCCCAGCCACAATTCTACTCCTCCATTTTTGCCCTTAAATCTTCTCATGTCATGCCCTGACCTAACCCCCAATGCCTTCCGCACACTGCAATTGTATTTTGAGGGACAAGGGTCTCATACTCTTCACACAAAATAACCACACATGAAGTGTTTTTGATTAGATATAAGGACAAATTCTGTTCTCAATTACATCCACAAATTAAAACAAATAATTTGACTACTTGATGATCTGAATAAATAAAATGATTATTCTTAATATCTATAAAAATAACTGTTTTTATAAGTTTTGTTGTCTAAGTGGTACGCATGGGATAATCAATTGCAGCAGTTCTTCCTCACAATGATATGTTTGCATTTTTTAAGAGAGATGTACAGGCTAAACTTTTAGTTTGAGGTATTAAATTGTTTTCAAGATTTATAGGTTTTGTTCATAAATGTCATCAGAAATATTTATAGTCAGAAAAAATGAAGAGGAAACATAATTTAAATTGAGTTCCTCTACCAATTAGGCATGTTTGCTTTTGCTGTTATGTACAGCACATTACCAGACATATGGTATTGTTATATGAACCATATGTCTTCATCGACTGAGAAGCATATGGTAAGAGTTAAAATAAATAACATCGTAAAAATATGAGGGATTTTAAAACTATAATATTTCTAAAAAATAAACACTTTTTCTAAAAAATAGGTGTTTGTCACAACATCCCTGGTCAAATTTTCTCCTCCTACCCTATGCTGTTGTTCAGTGTACTGAGGGCAAGTTTTTTGGCTGCCTTTTCCCTGCTATGCCAGGAGTGACAGATTCATTTATTTTGTAGCTGAATAACATTTCACATTTTAAGAAGCTGAAGTGTTGTAATTACCTGAATATTGTGTATGTGTACCATTACCCGCTACTGAATTGTATTAAAATTACTTCATTGTGTGTCTCAGACCTACAATTCATAACACTGTCCTTCTTGTGGACAAATAGAAGGGGCAGTGTAGCAGGGTCTCCCTCTGCTTCCCCGCTTCCCGCAGCCCGCTGGCTGCCCAAACAAAAGCTCCACAAGGCTTCACTGTGCAGCACCTGTGTCCTTTATTATTTACAATGCAGTGCCCACCACCAGTGTCAAGTATACAACTTAGAGGCTTACTTAGTTCCTCACAAACACAGCAGTGTCAAGTATACAACTTAGAGGCTTACTTAGTTCCTCACAAACACAGCAGCCCTCAGCCAGGAGACTGATCTTTCCCTGGCCATTCCCCCCACCTTCTGGCTCCTTCCAGCCTTTATAGTCTTCAGGCCAGCAGATGTAGCCAATCCACAGGCCAGGCATCAGGCTCTCTCCAGCCCCAACGTATCTCCCCTGATTGGGGCTGGCTGAGCAGGGGCTGATTAGGTGCCATCTGCAGCAGTACCCTGCTACAGGCAGAATTATACAGATTTGCCTTTAACTTCCATTTTAAAGATCCATTATTTTTGGAGGAGGAGAAGCACAAAGTGAAAAAATGTTTTGTCTATGTTTGGGTTGAAACTTGGGATAGTTCTTTATTTCTGGAATGGTTTGCCCATCTTTAATTGCTTCTGTCATTTCTCTACTCTACTTCACTATATTATTTAGCTCAAGTCAAATACTTTAAATAATGTTGTGAGTGAATCCAAAGCCCATTAAACTCAATGGGAAACTTTTCATTTACTTCAGTGGGCCTTGAAACAGGTCTTAAATATGTATTTTATCTGGGTAAAGACATCAAAATTTTACATAAAGGTTTTAGATTTTTTCCAAAACTAACTTACTGTAACTATAAAAAGCACATATATTTATGTTGCATTTGAAATAAACTTGTGTGAGCTTTTCTTACTTCTTAGTGTACCTAGAGGAAGAAAAAGTACAATTAACGGACAGTTTACTAACAAAATCTTGATTTAAATTTCAGAAGGTTTCAAAGAGTTGTTCTTGATTTGTACAAATAAAAAAAGAAATGTCAGAAACCTAATAAGAAAATGGGTAAACTTCTTAATCCTAATTTCCAGACAAACATGTACTAGTGCATAATTGTTGGAACTGTTTTGACTTTTAAGCATTTTTTCATTAGTACAGATATAATTTTAGGTAACAAAAGTGTTAGTTCAGAACTCTGGGTACAATATAAAAGTGAGAAAATGCTGCTTCCGTATTCATATGTTCAATTGCTGTGTCTATTTACATAATGATCCAGTGACAAGCACCACGTTGTGACTGCACTTGCAAACACCACATTGCCATGATGAATATTGATGAATGACAATGAAGTGAAGGTAGGAAGGTAGCTTATGTGTCATCTGGCAGGAATAAACATGGAAGGCTGACTTTGTGGAAAGGGTATTTTGGGTAAGGGCATCATGATTTATTCCTTTAATACAAGTTAGTCAAAAGGAATTTAGCTTCCTATTTGGTTAGATGAATACTTGTATGGATAGCCCAAATCATACTTTGCCAACATATTGGGAGAACCCCCCTCCCCCCCAGCATATATAGCCTTAATTGACTTCGCAAGGTAGGCTATGGACAGGTTTCTTTCATTGTGGTTTTCAGAAAATAGCTTGCTTTAAAATTTCAAGTGTGATGCATTGCCCTATGCTGAGTTATGACAGGTTGCATCTGATCAGTCACACTGGATTACATTACACATCAGAGTGAGTGTTATCATTCCAGTCACATCCCATCAGAAAATGACATATCATGTTGGAAATTGGAAAGGGGGAAAAAACAGGTTTTAGAGGTTACAGTAAAGGGAACTTTAGTATCAAATCAGACTACATTTTTTATTTGCAGGGCAGATATCATCATAAGTCCCTTAGACTTACTCGTCTATAAAGGCCCACCCCAAGTCAGCCATATCTGGGAGAAAAACCACCCACAAATCTTGGAGTCATATTTGGAAAGAATCAGGGCATTTACCATAAGAGACCTAATTTTTCCTCTATTTCCTTCTCTTCCCCTTTTACAATTATTAAAGACACTTTCAGGCACTTTATCAAATTAAGTCTCCAATACTGTGAGCTGCTGCATTATGCCATTATGCATTATGGGAATTGTTGTACAGTTTACATGGGCTTGGTTACAATTTCTCATGGCTCCCCCCACTAATATACACAGACACTGCTGTCAGAACAGAAATATTGCTTTCTTCACAGAATTTATTCTTCACTCCCCAAAACCAGCCACAGGTAGAGGAAACTAAAGAATTCTCCTAGAACTGAGAAAGTTGCTCCCATGTTCCTCTAAACTTCTGCTGGTCAAGGAGCAAAATTTATACCAAATCTTGAAACTGGGACCTTGCCACACAAATACAATACACTATCAGCTGATCACAATTTCAGGGAATTTTTATCTAAGATGATTCATAACTCATCCTCACTCTCCTCTATTAGAATTATTATATGTTGTTTGTGTAAAAGGAAAAACATGGTTTTTTTCAGTCCATATTCCTAAAGTTAAAGAAACCAAACAAGTCACATACAAAATTTCCATAAAAAAGAGATAGAAAGCCAAGTGTGACTCCCTGCAAAATCATATGAACCCCCCCAGAGTGTGCCTATAGTCATAAATGTTGTGGACTGGGCACAGAGGGGGACCTAGAACACACACTCACGAGTGGGTTACACTTGCACAGGCCTGCTCCACGTCAAGCAGACAGGCTGGCCAATGTCTTACATTTAAAGATGTAGTGATCTGAAACCAGAATCAGAGCTACTCTATACATCACCAACTCCTCCTGAAAATACATTTATTTCAGTCATCTTTTTCAGAGATAATCTTTAAATGAAAGTTGTTTCTGTCGTATATTTAATCCATAAAAAAATTGTCCTTTAGACCTATGAGTCTTTCTCTCCTCTGACCTTTATTAAAATGACCCTTAGGATTAGCTTAAGGGGCTCAGTTTTTTCCTGCACCATTCACACCAGTCATCTCCTCCCCTCTCCCTTGCAGCAATCTCTGACTCCCGTTGTTGTAGAAATTAACATTTTTCTAAGGTTCATTTGGATTTTGTCAGAGTATTGTACAACAGTGGCCAGGTTTATGCAGATGATAGTCTCCTTTTTTTTCTGGATAGGGGATGGGGTCTTTTCAAGGTCATGCCCGGGAGATAGGTGAAGTCCCCTGGAGCGGTTGGAGAAACCACAGGAGGCCTGGTCCCATGAATTAGATGTGTGAAGTGTCATTGTCTAAAAAAAAAAATAATGGAGCAGGGACATGAGTCTTGGCTGGACCTGCCTTCCTCTGCTGCTACCGGGATGCTTATTCACCTCCCATCACTGGGTATATCTGAAATAACTGCTGAAGTATTGTCAGCATCAATAATGGCAGCAGCTATTTCAATCAGTTACAGAAACACTGTACTTAGGCTATGCAAACCATGTTCTTCCCATGACACACATCTTAGTCAATATCTGATCCCGGGTACTAGGTGTTCTACAATATTTTAGAGTTTGGCCCTTTCTTTGGCAGAAAAGTTAGCAAAAGAACAAGCATTATCTTTATTGCCTGCATCCAAGTTACAAATATGGAGGAAAATAATTATATAATTACAAAACACGTCATCACAACTGGTGATGGTGTTTAAATTTAACTGATGTTAAATTTACTCTCAAAGACCTCATAACAACTAAACACCAGACACATTTTTTTATAGTGCATCACAGAAAATAGCGTGGCTTTAATTTCTAAGTGTGATGCATTGCCCTGTGCTGTGTTATGGCAGGTTGCATCTGATCAGTCACACTGGATTACATTGCACATCAGAGTAAGTGTTATCATTCCAGTCACATCACATTAGAAGATGACATATCATGTTGGCAATTTGAATTCAAGTCTTTTGAAGGGTAATTTGCAAGTGCAGGATTAAAATACCCATCCTAGTTAAAGGTCAATACATACACTTCAAATATCTGTTGTAGTATTTGGCACATTTCTATTTCAGACATTTCAAATTGGGTTAGTGTAGCCAGGTGCAATATAACCGAAGGTGAGAACTAAGCTAGGAGTCAAGATTTCATAGGAAACTAATATATTAAAATTGTATCTTATCTGAGGCCAAGAAATATGTACAGCACACATACAAACTTATAACTGATTGCTAAAAAGACACATTGATGTGTAGAAAATACATTACCACGCAGTAATGGCAAGTACTGTGCACTGGTGTGCAGGAACTGGTTTCATGAACATCATTGTGTGCCTTGCATGCATTACAATCTGTTTTTATGTGTGCATGCAGGCACAGTGTATATCTTATTGTCCTAATTCAGGTGTCAATTTTAGAAATGTACCCCATTATGTGTCTAAGGGTGAGTTAAAGATGTACATTTTAGAGATTATGGGTGAGAGGCACAACACGGAATGCTCAGCCCAGGAGCAGGGTATTATGGTGGCTTTAAGCCACATTTGCACCCTACTGATCCTGGCCTCTGGCATTATCCTGGGAGCTTGTCTAAGTTCTAGCAGCCACTCATCACTGCCTTATGGGCTGCAGCTTTGCCCAAAGTCTCCATAGAGCTCCGTCTCCTGCCTCTGGCATGCCCTCTAGGTCAAGACTTGTAATGGGGTTCTTGGTGGACTTCCTCAGTTCTTGCCCCAGGGCAGTTCTCCCTCCATCTGATCCAGGACTTTTACCCAACTCACAGGGGCAACAGCAGAAGTAAGGATCTCACTCTTTTAATTTTGTCAATTTTTAAAAGTACCACTAATGTGTTTAAGTCTTTCAGGCACTTCATCAAATTAAGTCCCCAATACTGTGAGCTGCTGCATTATGCCATTATGTAGTCTCAATGAAGTAACAAGGCCTTTCCTGAGTGCAACACCC
The DNA here is from genome assembly GCA_032164245.1 of Sternotherus odoratus. Lineage (NCBI taxonomy): Eukaryota > Metazoa > Chordata > Testudines > Kinosternidae > Sternotherus > Sternotherus odoratus. The sequence goes on along the minus strand of JAVMKO010000004.1, from coordinate 62,171,640 downwards.
ATATTGAGAAGGTAGCAGAATCAGGCCTTTAAACAACACATTTCAGGCTTTAGGTCTGAGGGGGATAAGAAATTCACATGAAAAGTTCTTTATGAATGTCAGTAAAATTCATTCAGTCACTGTTTAACACAGCTTGTGGCATTTATTATAGCTCTTCATAAGAACTATAGCCCCCCCACCAGAGATAGAACAATTCTAAAGTTTTGAAAAAGTAAAGAAAAGAAAGGATACATAGGGCCAGAGTCTCAGCTGGTGTAATTTGACACAGTTCCATTAAAGTCTATGTAACTAAACCCATTTACATTTGCTGGTCCCAAGTTTCCACTTAAGATTTTGGCTTCATGCAAGTGCTGTTTTATTATTTATTTTCATTATTAACTAGCACAAGCTGGGAAAGGAATTTGTTACTCTGGAAAGGGATTGCTTTGAGGTTAGAATCTCTCTCTTTCTTGGACTCTTCTACTACATCTGTCCAACTGCACAGATGTATTTGTTTTAATCTGGCCCAATAGCCAATAGGTGTTACATAAAAACACACTATTTTTTAAAAAAAAAAATATTTGGTAGTTCGATACAGATACATGACTTTCTTGAACTTGGAGCATTTTAACCAATTTCTTTTATGGCTGGTTTGATTAAATTCAATCACATTGGTAATGTATATCATGTTTTCTTAATTGCTACTTGGCAACAAGCCCGCTCACTCCTATTGTAATACCCTTTTTAGCTAATAAGCATTTTCATAAAAGACAGCTAATTTTAACAAGCTTCCCTTTATGAGAGATTTTCCTTAAGCTAAGACTGCCCAGAAAAGATTTTGAGCTACCTTCCAGTCATGGCTACACAAGTATATATCCACACTAAATCCAATTCCATGAAGTTACTATAGGCCAGATCCTCAAGCCTACTGTGACCACTCTGCCACCTATCTAGCAAAATAGGAGGGGACCTAGGATTTTGCATACCTTTTAATTTGGATAAATGTTATTCTGTTTTTTTTTAATGTGATAATTCTTTCCCACTTATGTTTTCTGATTGATGGCTCACTTGAGGGCACACTACCAATAAGAGCGACAAATAAAAGAATGTCTAGACATTGTAGATTGTATAGTGATTGACGTCAATGTAAAGTGATGGTAAAATGCTACCTCTGATTTGGTATTTTTTTCCATGCATAGTGCACTGGTATAAATGATTACACAATATGCAAGGCACAGAGAATGAGGCTCACGATGTGTAAAATGACATCACCTTTGTATCAAAGCATCTTAAGTTGTAAGTGAAGCTCTACCGCAAAGTCTTCTGTGGGAACAGTGGATCACTTTACAAAGGCCTCAATTTAGAATGTTAAGGAAATAAATGGAACAAACCTCTCAAAAAATGGAAATAATTTTAAACTTTGGCCATGGAATATCCTACCCCAAATTAAGAGAGACATTTTAAAATGTAACGGAGCTTTAGACGTCAAAAATGGCTTTTATCACAATGTACATTTTCAAAAGATTATTACTCGAACAACATCGTTCTGATGTTTTATGATGGTCCTGAAGTCTAAGGAATCATGGACTCAATCCTACCCTTGTATGTCAATCTTTATTGTATGAGCAATCCCATTGCATGCATGTAAATCAAAAAGGATTTGGTCTAATATGTTTTTATTTCTAAAAGTTTATACTTATCTATTGAAAAAATAAACTGTACAAGTGCACACTTTTTTTAAAAAATGTGTCTGTATCTGTCTGTCTCCATTCCTGGATGCATGTGATGCTCATTCTTGATAAGCCTGAAGTCAGATTGAGCCTGAATTCTAATACCTAGAGTACCTCGGTCAGATTCACTTGAATTAGTTTAAAAATGTTTGTTTGCTCAATCTTATTTGCTTTTTCTTCCTCTTGGCCAACTGTAGCAGTGTATGGATTTTTTTTTAACTCTTTGTTTTTGGGATTTGGAATGTTTGGGTTTCAGAGAGAATTTTTATAGGAATGCAATATTTATTTTGGTTTTTGTTCCAACTATAATGTACTGTGAGATTTTCCTCTCACTGGGGATTACTCTTTGTTTGTTCAGGACACAGAGTCAACGTGGGGAATGGAGTTGTAATTTTTTTTTATCATTGGATTTCTTGCCATGCATGTATGCAAAGCTTCTTTTATTTCAAGTTCAAATATTTGTTTTCTTCTGGTGATTGGTTTTACTTTGCCAGTATTTATTCTCTGACCTGTGGCTAAGTCATGTTTTTTCTAGCCGGGAGCTGAGAAAAACCTTCCGTGATGCAGTGTGTGTTGTTTGGTACTTATATGCACTTCTATATTGTTTTCCCTAGTACATTTAGCATTATAATCCCATGTGGAAAGCATCAAGAAATAAACTTCATGATGACAGGTGCATACTTCTTTGATGATTAGATTTCATGTTTTCAGTTACTGGAGAAGATATACAGGCATTACCATCAGTCTGAATCTCTCACCAGAAAACAAATGCTTTATCTCATTGCTTTTGGCGTGACAAATGATATCACGGTTTAATATTAACTTACCTTGTCCAAACCTCAAGATATTGTGATCAGCCTCAGGTTTTTTAGGCTGGGGTTTGTTTCTCTTTTAAGTTTCAGTATTTTTATTATGAAGAAACACATGTTTCTATATATGTCATTGGACAAAGGATTTGGGATGTTCAATGTCAAAGTGTCTTAAGGGAGTTAATGTATGACACATTAGCTCTGAGATTACCAACAGGCATTTAAGAATATATGTAAATTCACTTTTATTTTGTAAATATGGTTTATTATGTTGATGGATCTCTAATCATGTTAGGTGTTTCTAACATGTATATTACTTTCATTCCTAGTTTATTTATTTAAGGCTATATCCTGAAAGAAACAAAGTTTCCCTAATCTATTCAGAGACCAAAAAGATGGAGACAGCTGTTTTAGGATGTAGATGTCCATGGATCCTACTTCAAAGCTTTGAAAGTGTATGCTCAGGGGATACGCAAGCTGCTCCTTTCTGAAGCAGCAGTAAAGAACCACTCCAGATCGAGTTCTGCTCCAACCCTGATCATTATTCCAAACTCCTATTGACCACAATGTGTTCTACATGTAACATGATGACAGTGTATAGTTGATCCACTATTATTTGCTCATCTGAATAGATCATCAGAATTCAGTGCAGTAGTAATAATGCTTATAATAAAAATGCATTTTACTTTCAGGTGTCCCTGTTCATAGATTTTTAGATGTTTAAACAAAAAACAAAAACAAAATATAGTCAATGTAAATTGGCAGATTACCCAAACAAATAAAAGAGAAGAAATGAAACAGACACCCTTCAAATACCCACTTTAAAACATCAAACCTTATGCATCACATATTTATTGTATTTTTTGTACTTATAAAGGAATTCTGAAATGAACATTATAAACTAGAAAAGAAGCAGAAAAGTTTTCAGTCTTGTTGGAAGGATGCCACAAATGTACTCTGGTGAATAGTGAGGATAAGAGTAGTAGTGAATCTTTTTTATGGTGCTGTTATCAGGACATAATGTGCTGGTTTTATGGCATATCACCACAGCCAGTGTCTGAATTGCCAGTGGAAATATAATTTAGGATCCAATGCAAGATCTTGCAGTGCATCAGTAATTTAATCCTATCTATCAGCACTCCCATCTCCCTCAGTTATTAGCTGATAATTGCTTACTTTAAAAGAAGTTGGGGTGTATGTATTTGCAATAGCTCAGCATGTGTTCTGAGATTCAAAAAAATACAACAAGCTGCATCATTGCTATGCTGGGCAGAAAAGAAAGCTGTTGATTTCTGAAATCAATGAAATAAAGTGTTTTCCTAAACTTTTTATTTATGTTTTTTGTTATAAACTGACAAGATTTTGTAAAGAACAGTTTGGGGTCCTTATTCAGGGCTCTGGTTAGTAACCAAATATACCCTGGTCCCTACCAAGCTGGTCAGAAAAGGTGGGGATGAGGAGGCAGGGAGAGGAACTTGTCACATGAGATGTGCTCCACTGGGTGTGGGGGATTATGTCCTTCAAATCCTGCTGAAGATACTACAGTGATGAGCACAGTACAAGAACCAGGATAGAATGTACTAAACTACACTAGAATAGTGACATTTACAGACTAAAAGTTTTAGATATCATTTTACTTTCATGGTAAATACTTGAGAAGTTTGAAGGTTCTTCTTCCACAGATGGAGATAGAGTGATGGACAGACCAAAACTGAATGGTGTTGTGAGCTCACGTGCTGGGTTGAAACACCAGTCAATTTGACCCTCTGCCACTCCATCTCTGTTGAGGTAGATGCACTAAAGCTGAGTGGCTCTGAGACTGCATGGACCAGGTTGCAATGCCTTAGGTTTTGTCTACACTGCCACATTACAACGCTGCAACTTTCTTGTTCAGGCGTGTGAAACACTCCCCCGCCCCCCAACATTACAAATTTCAGTGCTGTAAAGTGGCAGTGTAGACAGTGCACCAGCGCTTGGAGCTGTACTCCCAGCTCCGGTAAATACTTCCCTCATGGGGGTGGGTTTTTTTACAGGGCTGAGAGAACTTTTTCCCTGTGCTGGTGCCATGAAGCTGCCTCTTCAGGGTTGATGACTTTATTCAAATGGGCAATAACCAGGAACACCATGACTCCATGCCAAATTCATAGTCTTACTTATCCCCATACTTACTTATGTATGAATCTGTGTTCCTGGGGAATTCTAAGTACTAAGAAATCTGTTTAATAACAGCCATTGTAGTGGAAGCAATTAGGAGAGACTGAAAGAAGGTACTCCCTATCATCTCCCCCAGAGAGCAGAGAAAAATTGTGATTGAGAAATGACAGATGCTCTTTACAATATTTTAAGCAAAAAAAGCTTGAGAAACGTGGAAAAACCTTGCAAATGAAATTCCTGATAAGCAGAAAGATATAGGAAATCTTGGAAAGGTTTAAAACAGAAATCAAATCTGTCTGACATACATTCTTGTAGAGGGAATTGTCTAATAAATTGACAGTAACTGTGATAATTATTTTGCAAGACTCACAGAGAACTGGAGTGGTGCAGACAAATGCTAGTTTACATACAAGCAAAGTAATACAAAGAGTGATCCTCTACCCATCAGCCCATTCATCTAACCTTTATTACCAATGAAGTAATGAAACAATTATTTAGAGCAAAATAATCTCTGAACATTGAGGTGATAATGGGAACAGAATCAATAAACAGTGGGTTCTTGCCAGAAAAAAAGAACTCTTGAAATTTCTCTCTAAATTAATTAAAACTGGTTTGGATAGAAACACGGTCATGTGGATTGAAGTGACTGAAGGGCCATTAACAAAGGATAACAATACACAGCAATGTAATGAGTTGGGAGGAGGTGTCTAACAGGTACCAAAGGGATGCCTTTTAGTTCCAGGCTTAGTTGACATCTTCATTAATGGTCCTGAAGTAGTAGTAAACAAGAAGTTAATGAAATTCACATATTATACTAAATTGGGAGGTGCTGCAAACAGCAACGAGGGCAGAAAAATAATAGAAAGGGACAAGAGATATTAGAAACATGAGCCTAACAACAAAATGATATTCAATTTGGAGCAAGGCAATCTAATACCAGCTGAGGAAAAAGAATCCAAAACAAGCAATTGAGTGGGAGAGAGAAACCTGAATGCTAAAAAAAAGGCACAGAGATGGTAATGGATAGCAAATTAGATAGTCTGTAGTGTAACATGGCATTAAAAGAGGCCAATGCTGTTTTGGGCTACATACAAAGAGGTGTCACAGACAGTCCCTCTCAACAGAACGCTGCAGGGACTATGCTTGGAATACTGTATTCAATTCAGGGCACCAATTTACCAGGAAGCTATTAGCAGCATAGGGACACTTCATAGCAGAGCAATAACAATAGACTGGGGAGACCAATTTATGAGAAGAAAATAAGAGAGCCAAATATCAATATACTTTGGCTAAGTGACAACAAAAGGAAGACATGGAAACAAATGGGCTATTTAAAGATTATAAACACAAAAAAAAGGAAAGGAGTTTAGTGTGGAATAAAATGGTAGCAATAGAGGTAACAGGATGCAATAAAGAATGGAGAAAAAAAGAGCTGAGTATCAAGAATCTCCCTTGGCAATCAGGTATTTGTTTGCTTTTTGGTAGAAGAATTATTCGGTAGAAATAACTACATTTTCTGGGTTTTTGGTAGACTTCAGAGACCAACACTTTTCCCATAACAAAATTGTTTTGTATGCTAGTATTTGGCTATAGAAAATTCTCTGAAGAAAAGTTTTTGGAGCTCCATTGTCTGGGATATTTGAAACAAGACCAGACAAAACATTAGCAATGGTTTAATACTCCATGCAAGTATTAGCTGAATCAATAGTTTGAGATACAAATGAAGGACAAAAATCATAACATAAAGAATCTAGTGCACAATTCTTAGCAAAAATAAGCTGAAAGAATGAGGGAAAGAGGAACAGTGAATGTTTTCTGATAAAGCGAATAAGAAAGTGTAAAAAGAATGAGGCGCGCTTGTGGCAATATATTTGAGCATAAGCTTTCGTGGGCTAGGACCCACTTCATCAGATGCATAGAGTGGAACATACAGTAGGAAGATATATATGAAAATGTGTAGGTTGCCATATCAACTTTAAATGGCTTAATCAATTAGGGTGAGCTATTAGCAGCAGCAGAAAAAAAGACGTTTGTAGTGATAATCAGAGATAAGAGAGTGTATCCACTTTAACTTGCACTTTATGACTGCTTGCATCCGACGAAGTGGGCATTAGCCCACAAAAGCTTATGCTTCAAAACTTTATAGTTAGTCTTTAAGGTGCCACAGGACTCTTTGTTACCTCTGCTATTCCAGACTAACACGGCTACCTCTCTGATTCTTGTATGCACTTTATTCATTCCACTGGTATGCAGAGGACAGTGGAGATCCAAGAAGCATCCTTGTAAGGATCTTTGCCCTAAAATCTGTCAAGAAATAAAGATTCTTTGTGCATAGATCTCCACTATTCTATGTACAATGGCTTTTATCAGAGTCCTCCAGCAGTTTTTGTTTCTAAAAACATGTAGAATTTAGTAAAGAATGATTTCTGTTTCATAGGTTTTTGCAACTATCCTGCAGATTTCACAGCAGTGATATAATTCTCTATTAAATTGAACATGGTGGAGTAAAACAAAAATATACAGGAGACAGAGCACTTACCATTAAAATCTATGAGATTTTTCTATAAGAGTGTTGAAGTGTAAAGGGGGCAAATGGGCCTGGCCTCTTCTCTGGTAAATAATGGGGGAATCCACTGACAAGTGAATGCACCATTAGGCTATATTTTCTACAACTGCCCTCCACATTGTTGAAATGTGTTCAGGAGGATTAGGAAGTAATTAGCAGGATGGCAACAGTGGCAAAGGAGCCATGCTGCCCAGAAACCAGAAGAGCAGTGGGGGGATGAGGAATATAGGAAACTGAATCCATAACATATCTATGTTAAAAAGGAAATGTTATTGTTAACTAGCAATGTTGCTGTCTGATATGATGTCCCCTACTAAGCACTGACAGCAAGCATCTTTTATTGATGTCTGGCACACGGACTAGCTCTTTCTAGCATCAGTGTTATTTTGCTTGGTGATAAATATCATAAGCTGTTCTGAACAATTTGATCTGCTTGTGTATTTTGATCATCTCCTTCAATTCTCATTTCCTGAAGGTGCTCATCTCTCCTTCCTCCATACTAATCAGTTCTGGCTTCATTTTGCTGTCTGTTTATATATTGCTTTAGGGTCATTCCTTGTGAAATCACCTAATTTCTAATTTATGGCTTGCATGACTAAGTTTGATTAAAAACAAACAACAACAAAAACCCTTGTATACAAACAATACATAGAAAAATGAAGAAACTCAATATTCTGAAACAAATAATTCATGTCATTTTTCAGACAAACATTTAGAAATGTGGTGAAATGTATTCAGTGTTAAATGATTGATACCGCTTAATTCTAAGCTACAATCGTACAGTCTAGCATTTCTTTTTAGTATGCTAACATATCTGTGTGGCGTGTCTTTGCAGTAAAATTGCCCGTTATGTAGTAGTTTCCGTACATGAGAAATATTGATATCTAGGTATAACCATACTGTGACATTTAACCTTGTGAGGAAGATTGTAATGACACTCAAAGTTGGTGAAAAATGGTTGAGGAATAGGACAGTGATGCTGTGACATGACATGATTTATTTTTTCTGTAACTTGCTTTTCCCCTTTCCCCCTCCTTATTTCTCAGGAGACTAAAATGTTGATTTGAAAGCAGAAATGATGGGGTGAATTTTTAACTGCCCAGAAAAGACAGGGCTGGGTAAAAGTTTTGGATAGGCAGTTTAAGTTTGAGTGATGTGAAGAATATCCTACATTGTCCAGTGATGGCATTTATTGTGGGACAGAGGGAGATGTTAGCACTCCCTGAGAGAAACCATCTTAGTGACTAATCTTGTACATATGGAGGAAATGCTTGTGCTTGAGGAGTTAGGAAGATATATGGCACTGTTGCTGAGCAAAACAGTTATTCAGGTGAGTAAAGCTACCCTGTGCCACTTTGTTTATGAGCTACCAGAACAATGCAAAGCTGGAGTGGGTACTGGCTGCAAAAGTCACGGAAAGATCAGTGAGTGGATAGACAGAGGGGATGACCACCCAGAGCAACAGTTACTTTGTGTCATCTACTTATAACTAAGACTTTGTTTTAGTCATGGGTATTTTTAGTAAAAGTCATGGACAGCTCACAGGCAGTAAATAAAAATTCACATCCTGTGACCTGTCAATCACTTGTACTATATTCCTGACTAAAACTTGGGCCAGGGGTGCTCTGGGGGCAGTCCGGGGGCACTGCAGGCGCTGCCGTGGGGGGTGGGTTGGGCAGGTGGTTCTGGGCCCCCACTGGGCTGGGGAGGAGGGTTGGTGGGGCTGGCAGGCTCCTTACCCCCGCCTCTGCATGACCTTGCAGCTACTGGGGGAGGGAAGGTCTGTCATGAGCTCTGGCTGCGCAGCTCCCATTGGATGAGAACCACAGCCAATGAGAGCTGCAGGGGTGGTACCCCCCCAGGCAGGGGCAGCATGCAGAGTCACCCTGTCAATTCTACCTAGGAGCTAGAGGGACATGCTGGCCACTTTCAGGAGCTCCCTCCAGAGGTAACGGCCATCCTGCACCACAATTCCCAGACACGAGCCCCCTCCCACATCCAAACTGTGCCAGCAGTGGCCGGTGTGACTTGCCCATGGGATCTGCTTGGGCAGACCTGGAGCCAGCTGCACCAGTCACTGCAGATGTCACGGGGTCACGGAGAGTCACGGGATCTGTGACAGACACAGAGCAAACCCCAGCAGTTCTATCATAAGTGGGGCTGCTCTTTAGCACTCGCTGTAGGGCTAAGTACAGCACTGCAGGTGCTCTCTGGCTTAGTCCACGAGTCATGGCTGCCTTCTTGGAGCAAGGCAGCCTGTGCCATGGGTTTATCATTTTATAAGCCCTTAAATTAATAAACTCAGAATTTGGCAATCTTCCCTTTAAATAAATAAACATAACTTCAAAGGTAAGCTCTGACTTGCAACACTCGAAGGCAGGGCCCTGACCTGCCCTCTGGTTCTAGGCTAGAACTATGGCGCACCTCCTCTGTCCCACTCTCACCCACACAACCCCTGAGAAGAAGAAGGTACGTCTTCTTAATTGGTCTGTCAAATCCTGATTGGGCAATGTCTTTTCGAGGCATCTGGAGCACTAAATCTTGTTTGTAGCCCGGTCTGAGTGTTTTTTTTCCCCTTGAGCAGGAGGATGGCAAGGCACCCACCTCTCCAGCAGGGGTTGAGAAAGCCTGATAGTGGAACATGTGATCGGATCTAGATATGCCATCCCAATTCTCACAGGATGAACTGTGTCTGTGTAGCAAGAGACCATTGTGTACATGCAGGTACACACCCACCCTAACTACCACCTCTGGTGCCCCACCCTTTATATAAGCCCCCCTGCTCTTTGTTCCCTGACTGTCCCCTCCCGAGACACCCCCCTCCAATGCCCCCCCAAGACACCACCACCTAAGCCCCCCCTTGGTTACCATGCTCAGCCACGCAGGAGGCCCCGCAGCTCGCTGCATTCGGCCTGGCCCCTTGACCGGGAACGTGGGACCCGTGGCTCACCACGCTCGACCTTGCCTGGGAGTGCAGGGCCACTGGCACTGCTCCCCCGGCCCGAGCTCACTGGCCAGATAAAAATGGCCGGCAGGCTGCATATGGCCCACAGGCCATCGTTTGCCATCACCTGATCTACCAACACAGTGCATGTCTGAATTATTTTTGCAATACCTCTACTTTTATTTCTTTTCTGTTGCTTGTAATCTGTTTAGCTGGAGAATTTAGGAGCACTAATTTTGCTTTCTGTTAGGAGATAGATTACCTTTTTAAACAACCTCTCTGACAATGGGACCAGAATTTCAGTAATCCTACACTGGGTCTACAAAGAACATGGCAGCGAAATATACGCAGAGAGGACTAGATAATTTCTTAAAATTTTCTTCTAATAGGTAACTTATTTACCCACACAACTAGAAACTCTTAGGTAGGTTTCTTTGAAAATGTTATCTGTCATTAAAGTTATGATTATGAAATTGATACATTTCTTTCAACAAACATCAAGTAAATGCCAGCTGATTAAAAAAAACAACTTTCTATACACTGACTGGCTGTAATAGAGACTATGTACGTTATTTCACTATTTGGTTAACAGAAAGACATTCTTGAACATCTTGAGCTTCTTGCTCTGAATGGAAATTACTGATACTGTGGGAACTTTCCAAGTTGTGTGAAATTTAACTGTGATACTGCTATATCAACAAACCGGTGAATTTTATAATCACAAAAAATGATAGTCTGGGTAGAACTATTGGCCAGTATAGTTCTATACTATAATTAAAGAAAAATCTCTACCGGGAAATGAATTGTTACTTACCACACATTCTGTAAACAGAAATAACTATAAAAGTAGAGAAATTCTGTTACTGATATCCTTTGAGCAGATGTATTCTCTGACATCTTCTGTATATCTTATCTGAGGAGATAAAACTTTGACTACTTAAAGAATGGTATGTCATCACAATGGGACAGACCAATTTTTACACAATTTTTGTATAAAATTTGTATACAAATTTGGCAAGGGATTGAATATATTATGCCCTTTTTAATCAGTGCTGAACTCCTCAAAAATAGAAAAGCTGGGACACATTTATAATATTTCTGGATAAGAGATAGTACCGGAAAGTACTGGAACACCATTATAGCTCCTTCAAAAAGTACTAGAATAGTGATCCAGAGCATTCCAGAATGACTTGAGCCCTGACTCAGACTGAGGACTCAAGGCAGAGACAAATAACACTCTTTTCCTCTTTGAATTTTGTATGCTACTTATAGTTTAGTTTATTTGGAGTGAACAATATAATTATACATTAGGATAAACAATAAAATATAAAGCAAATCTCTCTTTTATCTCATTCATCCATTTCATAAATGATTTTTTTTTACATCTGCTACCTTTGTTCCTCTTCCAGATTACTCTCAAAGAGCATTAGTATATATGTAATAAGGTATGTAAAAGTAAAAGCCCTGTTTCTAAGGAATTCACAATGTACCTCCCACAAATATGATGCACAGAATATGGATTCAAGTATTTGAGGTATGGAAACTAGAGATGGACATAATTTTTCAGACAAATGGTTTAGGCAACAAAAATGCACTTTAGACAATCTGAACTGATTCACTAATTCAGCAGAAATTCACCAAATAGTTTTGGCCCCTACAAAATGTTCAAGCAAGATGGAAAATGCCATTCACAGAACTGCAGCAGCCAATAATAGTGTTGCCTCCCTTATACTCAATAGCCTTGTGGTTAGGGCATTTACACAGGGGATCCAGGTTTGAATAGAGGTCATGCACCTCTCAGCTGAGTGCCTTAACCACCAGGGTATTGGCTATTCTGCAGAGAGGTGGGAAGACTCTCTCAATCTCTCCTGTCAAAGCTGTTCCTCTTTATATAAATACTCAAATAGTTATTGGTCCTGGGACTGTGAGAATGACTCTGCAGGCTGGTAGTTAGGGCAGATAGATGTGGGACCACACAGGTTCCAGTCCTCCAAACCTGGGTCTCCTACGTCCCAGGGGAGTGCCCTAACCACTGGACTAGTGCTTATATTCCTCGATAAAAGACCTTTCTACATTTAATTTAATTTTAATCAAAGAGCAGGTTAAAGTGCCCTAAATCAAAATGAAATGTTTTGTTTAGTTTCTAACAGTGCTTTTCATTCAACCAGAACAGATTTTTTTTTCTTCAGAACTGCCAGTTATTTGTACAGTTCAATGGAGCCTTCTTCGAGGCACGAGGAGATCACCACTGGAAAGAAATACACTTTAAGGAGCTATTGAAATGAGAAGAGGGATGTTGCCTGTCACATCAGGAGTGGGTGGGAGTAATTTGAGTAATAGTCATTTTTCAGAGACAGGGAGACAAACAGAACTGTTAGCAAACAAGATAATCCAGATGTTCCTATTATAACCCACTACTTACAAATCTTGATCTTCACATTTTGCTATAACTCTAAATGGGTCCGGGCACCAAATAGAGTACTATGCCCCTCACTGGAAATTGATACTCTTTTATGGTGTGTGAACAGACATCAAATCTGGATAAAATTCACACAGAAGCTTGTTTGAATTTAGATCAGTAGATGGAGCTTTAAGAACCAATAACTGGACCTATTTTCTTAAAAAAAAAATCAATGCTGTGCCACCACCTTAGCAATAGAGGGAAGTTTGTGAGTTTGACATTCTCGCAGCAAAAGAACTTGGGATTGAGGGTGCTTAAGAGTCAGTATGGAAAGGGAGTGTACTTGGAAGTAATATTTTGGCAAGTTCAAAAGTAGCATTGAGGGACTCTGAAAAGGGCCATAGTCAACTTCCTTGAGTTAGAACAGTAATGTTATGATTTTGAGCGTTGCGGGTATGTGGAATGAACATAGGGTGAACAGAGAAGTAAGTCTTAAATTCACCAAAAGGTGATTAAGAAAAATATTTTTTTAGTTTAATTCTAGAACAGGAGTTTTAGACGTTTATTTTTCTGTGATTTTCATTAGGATCCTGCACTGTGACCCCACATGAACAGATTCCTAACCCCAGCCCCATAGACATCAGTGAAGCTTCATGCAGATGCATTGTGGAATCAGTGCCCAGATTTTTAAATTCCAAAAGAAGGACATCCGTTTATTACATTGAGAACTTGTTTGCAAAGTATCAGTAGAGTTGGAATTAGTATTTTGGAACTGATATAAATGGCTGATTCTTTGAGGGCTTATAAAAGTGCCAAACATGAGAATTATTATTTACATCTATGATTACACAGAATACTGTACTATATGATTTCACATTTAAGATGAGTAATAGAAAGACATTTAAGAACTGTGAAGGAAAATATCCAAGGGGAGAATGTTGAAAAATAACCCTGAAATAAAAAGTAAACAAATAAATATAGTCCATACAATTTCTATTTAGAAAACTGTTTGAGATAAGTGTATAGTAGAACCAACATATTTTTTCAGGTTTCTAAAGAGCTTGTCTTCAATCACAGATAGTTCAATGCCCTCATTTTTCAGTTTGACCCGTGACACTTTATTTACAGACAAGTAGAATCTAAATATTGAACATCAAGCATATAATATTGACTGATTCTATATTAAGTAACATATACAGGGAGAAATCTGAAATATCTAACTCTTCCTTTCTTGCTTAATCATTTCATAATCCTTTTTTCTACAGTTTTTAAAGATTCACAGATAACTAGGCTCAACATATGCCACAGTGACACAATTTAAATTTCACTACCATAGTAAATTCTGTTCCGATGAGCCGTAATATCCAATGGAAATAATATCTAGTGGGAATGTAACCTGTTCCATCACTATACATCAGGATTCAAAGACCTTCATAATGAATCCCATCGTGTTCTTAGTACATGTGCGCATTCATGCATAGTTGGAAATGAAGACATATTTCTAATTTCAGGGAGTACATCTTACTGTATTTTGCATAATGACTGTGAATATAATATATCAGATAAATGAAGGGAAATAGCTTTTAGTGCAATGTTCTGTCTTGGGAAAATAATAAATCAACAACCTATGAACCCCAGGTCCATTTGAAGCATATCTAGAGCCTTCATTAACGTATGGGGGCCAATTTGAATAGAAACCATTTTAATGAAGACACAGACGAGATTTTAATAATTTATTATGATGAGAGAAATGAAAACCCACTAGAAATGGTAAAGATTACCCAAATTCTAGTAATATCCAATGGTGGCAATATAACTGTCTGCACTCCACTTCAAGGGCTATAGCCAAGACACAGACATTAGATTGCAGTGAGGCATTATACAAACAGAAGAGACAGAACTTAAGGGAGGCAGCCCCCACTAGCTGTAATAAGTCATCTAAGTTGTAATGGTCATCTGAAGCAGGGATCCTAACTGTTTGTTTTAAGAAGACTCTTCATATGTCATGTTCCGAAAATATGACCATTTAGTGATGTTGCCAGCTATTTTAGGTTAGGTGCAGTAAGACTGCATGATTCTCTTTTTTGTTTTTTTCCTTCTCAGGACCATCTCAAAAATGAGGAGTGGACCTCACTAGGCTATCTTTGTGAGCAAGAGTGAAATTAGGGTGGTGTACATCATTCCCTTCTTTAAGTCCTGATTTAAAAACCTCTGTAATAAACAGGAATCTTTCCATTAACTTCAACAGTTTTTTGATCAGACCCTCAATTAACGCTTGTCTATCATTAAAAAATATAGCTTCAGCATTCAGGAACAGAGGTAAAGGCATATGATTTAAGGGATTAATGAAAAATCTTACAGAAGTTGGTCCAATAAAAGATATTACCTCACTCACCTTGTGTCTCTAATATGCTGAGACCACCATGGCCATAACAACACTGTATACATGAACCCCGTGACTTAGTATATAAAAAAATACAACCCCAGCACCCAATTTTGTGAAACCTAATGGTGCTTGGAGAATGATTATTGTTTGTTAAAATTATTGAGCAAATTTTGTGGGGGGGAGGAGAGGGGGCAAGATTTTTAAACACATTAACCTTGTCTTATTGTGAGAGAACTGGATTTGATATAATCCACAGCCATATTGTGTACTTAACCTTCCTCCCCACAAGCTGGAAGCACTATAGAGCCAGGAGAAAAATCTGGCCTTTCTTAGGCAGACAAAAGCAGCTTCAAGCTGCACTTTTACCGACTTGGATAGATAAAGTAAAAGGAAAAATGTGGGTGGAGGAGGGGAAGAATGTGGAAAACTGACTGATTTTGGTTGTGTTTGTAAGGTTGTTTTTTTTCCTCTGAAGCTGCTTTGTTGCTGAGGAGAATAATTAATTCTTACTGGCTGTTTCTAGGGAAAGTGGAAATTGTTAGCCTATTACGGGCTATTATGTGCTTTGCCCATAGAAAATTTATAAAGAGTTTAGTTGGAAAGTATGCTTTGCAGCAATCTGAGGAAGTGTTTCTTTGCGTAAGGCACCAAACTCCCCAACAGCTGAAGGGAAGGAGAGCCTCTGGAAGGCTCGTTGGTGATTCATCACAACCATCTAATACTTTGGGTACACAAAAATGTTAGGATGCTTTGAACCTATTGTGATGGCATGTGTGTGTGTGTATGTGCTTGAGACCAAATACAAAAATAAGTTTAGGTAAGAGCACTCTTGTTTATACCAATCATTTCTCAGACAGTGGAGCTGTGTCCTCACTGAATTTTTCCTGACATTGTCTGGAGAGAAACAGTTAAGTTACCACTGCTTTGGGTTCTGAAAATCCTGGCTAACAGGTTATGTTCAAATGCATTTTGAGTGTGCTGTTTGCATATAATCTAGTGAATGAGTTTAGTGGCAAGAGTTTTCTCCATCACTGTACATTTTGTAGAATATTCACAGAAGTGACATTTTAAAATTATAAAATAGAAATTTGAGAAGAAGCAAAATTGCTTGAATAAATTTGGTTATAAATTGTTTTCCCTTTTCTATTTATATTTCTCTTACAAACCTACCTAACACAAATAATCCCATTTAAGACACTGGTATTACTTGTGTGTGAAAAAAAATAATTTTATAAGTGTCACAGAGTTGGTCCTGAGACTGCATAAAAAAAAAAGATAAAAGAGAGGGAGAGCAACAAAATGTGTCTTAATTTCCCTACTCAGTTCCTCAATTTTTAGGTTTTATTTTTAATTTTTGCTTTCCCTGTTTTTGTATCTCAACTAGTGCCTGTTTCTATGTGAGTTAGTCATTGAGCAAGTAAAGGAGAAAATGACCTTCTAGATCATCATGTCCATTCTCTACTGTAGGAATTTTTCCAGCAGTATATTATTGAGTGCCTTACCAAGTGTACTTTTAAATGGATATTAAGGACAACTCTTATAATAGAAGTGAGACAACTTCTAGACAGAGAAGGTGGGTGAGGTAATATCTTTTATCTTACCAACTTATTTTTGTGAGGGAGACAAGCCTTCAAGCTTACACAAACCTCTTCTGTGGGTTTGGGAATTGTTCCACTTTATATTTAGCTGTGACACTGTGTAAATTTCCAGGACATGAAGAATAGCTCTGCATAAGCCCTAAAGCTTGTCTCTCTCACCTACACAAGTTGGTCCAATACAAGATATTACCCCTCCTCCCATCTCTTTAATACTTTGGCACCAACATGGATACAGCACCACTACATACAACTTGTAGATGCAGTATGTCTTTACTTGAGTAATTTATCTTGGTCAGTGCTGAGTACTGCCAATTCGTTACAAGGTAAACACCCCGATAATTAAAGCTAATGCAATTGCTTATCCAGACCCAACAGGTACTCACTCCCAGGCCTTACCCAAAACTAACGGACCCAACTCAGCTCCATTTGAGGGAAACTTTAGCTCAAGTCTGCATATGTTACCACCACTTGAAAACTATGCAGTGATCTAATGTTAAATCAGACAGGATGGAGAGACACTTGGGAAAGTTAGCCAAGGAAATATATAGATTTAAGGAAAATCTTCAGGGAGTGGTTGAATATCTTATGGGTAATACTTCTGCCAGCTGCCAATTTCAGCAATAAGAGCTGGGTTCAATCCATCTAAAGGTACTTTTTAAAAGGAAATAAAACTACTCATGCTCCCACTCAGGGTGTTTTTGAATCTGGAAAATTAAAATATAACTGGTCACCTTTATAAGTCATTCTTACCCACTCGCAAGCACTCAGAAGTTCTTGGGAATATGGAATCACACACACACACACACACACACACACTTACTTCATCTGTGGAAAAGAGAAAAACAAACCAATAAAGAAACAATATATTAGTTCTTGTGTCAGAAAATGCCAATCCATCACACTTGATGGAAACTCTGCCTGCCAGGCAAGTTTCAAAACCTGTTGGTTTCCTGCCAATTTGCCCTCTTGGATCCTCAGCAGCTTGGTTGGTGGGCTCCCAGGGCTGACAGGCTCCAGAAACTTTGCCTGGTGGATTTTCATGGAGCTTGAGGTCCCCGGGACCTGCAGCTCCCCAAACCCCCATTTCTCTGGGAAGCTGAGTGACTGGTTCCCCACCTGGCTGAGTCCCCAGGGAGCAGGGTGGGCAAACATTTTGCAAAAAGATAAGACATCCCTCCCCTCACTATTGAACAAAATCAAAATCTTGTAATTTTTCATGGAACTGAATATTCTGTTACCACTCAGCTAAAAAACAAACCGACATGAGCAAAATCCAATCAGTGTATCAGGAGTATAGTAAACAGCACAGCTCCAAGTATTCATTTTTGGCTTGTTTGTCTTTTACTTCTAGTGAAGTCCAAAGCTGCTCCAAAGTGCAGCTAGCTTGGTCTGGTTCTGAAACATCACCCTGCCACAGCTGATCTGTTCATTCCTTGCTGTGAAGTCAGTGATGTGCTGATATCACCACCTGACAGGGTGTAGTGAACTTAGCTCTGAGCTGCTACCACTGGTCTGGTTGGGTCTTCCGGCAGTCAATTCTATGCCATCTTCACTGGTCCATCTGGGCCTCACTAGAAAGACCGCTCTGCAGTGCCCATCCCAGTTTAGCTTGCCACAGACCACTCCCGTCTCACAGAAGTACTGCATGCAGGATTTAGAATCTTCAAGTAGGAACCCAGAACAAAAATGGGGTGAGTCCCTGTTTCTTCAAATAGAGCTTGTGGCATCTATGATATAGTCCTCTACATTCTTTTTTTTTAAATTGAATCCTTTTCCCAAAGAAGAATTCACTCCTTGTACAGTCAGAGTGATCCACTTACTGCAGGGCACATCTTGCAAAATTCCTATGCCCTTTTCTGAGAAAAGTGACAGTAACAATTGGAACATAGCCAAATTCCAATGAGAGTAGCAAAACAATATTTGGAGCTATAAGTAAGCAACTTTATAATGGATGTAAATGAGGCTTGGTAAAGTTGGTATTTTCCCTGTGGAGGGAGCAGACAGTTCCATTCCTTTAAGTCTTTTGAGTTGTAAGGCTTACATATGCATAAGCTTGGAAAGATTATCAACATTTACCCATACAAATCTAAACACTGAATTCACAGCATAGGAACAAACCAATGATTAAATATTTCCATTGATAAAAAGTCAAAATTTATAGATAAGCAAAGTGAAAAGAATGCTGCTTGAGAACTTACTAGAAGTTTGACTTAGGGATGAAATTTTGACACATGAGGTTGACAGCACATGATTTAAATGTTATAAAGTATTAAATATTTGAATTTCAGTAACTACTGTCATTGATAAATTATTGTCTAACCACCTCCCTGTCTTCATCCCAATAATTTCCCACAACTGTGAACATTTCAACAAAGAAAAAATAAAAAATGGTTAAATTGATATTTTCTGTTAAAATTATTTTTAAAAATGAATTTTTCCAAACCTACATATGTAATAGTGAAAGAAACAGATGAGTAAGTAGAAGGAAGCAGATATTTACTTAGCTGCTCTGTCTTTAAACCTATGTTTTACTTTGGTTCAGTTTTAGGGATGGGTGAAGTTTTGGGCTGTTTGTATTCCTTTAATGTTACCTATATTAGTTTTCCTTTCACCAAGACCATATTTGGCACTGACACATAATTTCATGCCAACAAAGGTGTCAGATATGACAATTTTTGGTCGGGAACCTAGTCCAGATTCAAACTAGTGACCTAATGGTGAAAATATTCCTATCTTATTACCAGTTTCCAACAGCCTAGTATATAACATCTCATAATGTCAAAATTGTTTCCTTTGTTCCATATACCTCTTATTTACCTTCATTTAATCAAATAGTTAGCCTGGGAATCATGATTTAGTGCATACAGATAACAGTCTTGGTTCTACGGAAATACTTTGGGCCATATTCTCCCCTCACTTTTTGCCTATAAAAAAACCCACTAATTTAGTAAATTAATTGTCAGTTGAATGTACATAATTGATGGAATTATGTCACCTATGTAGTTAGCAGCTATAGAAGCTCCTTGAGGAAGTTCTAGTTGAGATTCAAATTGAATTCCTTGACATTATTCAATATTTCAAAGGTTTAGTGCTGTCAGCCACACTTAACGTTTAGTACAACAGAGACCCTGCAGGTTTGACAACTCACTTGTTTCTGTGACTGAATATTTGAGTTTGGAGCTGGTGATACCAAAGTCAGTCCCAAAAGAAAGTGCTTTCTAAAAGTATTTCAATATTACTAAGCTACAGCAAGATGTAATGTGCATTGCTAATAGACTTTATTAGTTTTCACAGACAAAACATTTAATATTAGAGAATCTACTAGAACCTCTGCTTGAAAAATATATTAAATGTTACTAATCAATAAAATTCATTTGGTTGCACAAACATGTATAAAATGGGCTTGTTATCACTGCATAACATTTGTAATGGGGGGGAAAAAACCTTGCATAGAGGTTTATCAAGTCACTCTGATTAAAGCCTGGGAGTAGGAGGCTGAATTACTATACTGAGGGAAAAGATTGGCATCCCACAAAATACAATCCCAGTTAGGTTGTTAATTTTCCTTCTTACAAATATTCTGCAAATACCCAAAATAATTTGACTTAAAGAATTTAGAACACATCTCCTCCATGCATTACTCCTACATTTTCCTCAATCCTCTCAGAAGGAAGCATGTCAGGAAAAAAAAAAATCTGGGTTGGGTGTCCAACCAAGAGGTGTCTCTTCCTCTTTTGCTATCTTGTTTTCTCTCAGTTTTAGTCTGTAATTCCTTTGGTCTAACAGGTCCATTCTAACATCAAGAATTCTACATAGAGGTATTTACACAGCTGTACTATTTGAGGAGTTTATCACTGTCCATTTTGAAATGTCAGTTGAATGATGCATCTTGTTCGGGCTTGTATTATTTGCTTTGACCAAACAGCTTGGTTCCAGTTTTTCCTGAGCAATTTAAAAAGTTATTTTGAAACCATATAAGCACAATCATATTTTACAGACTAACTTAGTATCTTAAGACCTCTCAATCTCTTTATATATACCTACTGTCCTAGCCTAAAGAACATGGGCCATATTCTCATCTGTGGTGAATAAGCATTGCATCATGGATTTCAGTGGAGCTCTAGTGATTCACATATAGAGCAGTATCTGGTCTCATGTGTATGTTTATTAATGGGCTTGGCAGAAGGTACTAACTTGAAATCAGGTCATTCTGGTTTGAAAAATATGTGTCTTATATAATTATTATTCATTCTTAACTCTGATTACACTATGTGTCAAATATAAATTATGAACAGATGAACATTGATTTCTCACTCTGACATGATATTTGTAATCCAAAATTCTGTACAAAAGAGGCCAAGCACCATTATCATTACTGCACAATATGGAGGTACAGTCAGGGCTCAAACTAATTTATTTACCGGGAAATAAATACTGTGGCATCTTAAATTGCATTGCATGGAAACTGTGAATGTTTTGCTGGCAACACTTATAAAGAGAAGGATCCATTGACAGAAAGTGACGGGTCACAAATACACACCATTTTAATTGTGTAGAGAAGCTATTGATCTCATTCTATCTATAGAATTATTATCCCTAGCTTGTTTCCTTAAAAGAGATTTTACAAGTGTGATGCTTTCTAACAATGTTGCTGATAAAACTTTCAGCTACTGTTCCTAAGAGATCTACTTGTGGATAAACAAACATACAGAGGAGGTTTGTAAAGGATTTGATTGGATAAAAATAATTAGTGATTGTTCAACGCTTGACATTATCCTGTGATTAACCCGCAAAATTAGTTAATTGATCATTACTTTTTATTACTTCCGAGAAGCATCTTCAATAAATCAGTATTCACAGGATACTTCCTCTCCTCACCAAACAGGATGTTACTGCAAATCCTATTGATTACTAAAACTCAGAGAGGAAGCAAGTCTAGCTCTAGTGTATAATTGAATTGCTTCAGAAGGAAATATATTTTACTCACTGCCCTCATATATCTATCTATATCTATCTATCTTCTGCAGCCTGATCTATGGATTATTTATTAATTATATTGATAACTTAAGAATTCCCATTGATCACTTTGAGGGTTGACAGGTTCTTGTCCCAAAATCAAGCCCATTTTTAGTAAAATTACTGTACAGTTGGCAAGCCCGATGTGCACAGCTGCACCACTCACACTATAGGAACTAATCTATATTTACAATAATTTATTAATACATTTAGGAAAGTCACAAACACTCTAACTCACTAAGGTAGATAGCGATAATAGAGAAAGTACATGTGACCATTCATATATGGCTAAACCACCCTCAACACACCCGATCCTGTCTGATCTCGGAAGCTAAGGAGGGTCAGGCCTGGCTAGTACTTGGATGGGAGACCTCCTGCGAATACCAGGTGCTTTAGGCTTAACACCTGGCAGTAGGTATAAAATGCCTCCAACGACAGATGGAACGACGCATTGGTTGGAGTATACCCCAGTCGTATCACTGGTTGTGTCCAGTCTAAGCGGACCCTGCCATAGTGCGGGAATAACACTAGGAAAAACACATCTGGACATCCATATTCACACCATCCCTTTCAGAACAACCTGAAATGTTAGCCATTATCTTTCTCATCACAGTTGCCTTCTTTATCATCATCAGTGGCCGTCATTCTGGTACTTTGTAAAGACTACATCTCTCTTTCCCCTACCACATACAGGTCGAGATACAGCTTTTATAATATGTTATGCTGATGGCACCATGTCTAGTGCATTTTCAGTTGGGGTTTCTCCCCTCTTTCTTATTTATATTTCCTTAGCCTGCTAATTTGGGGTGTCCTTTTTCTAAGGTTAGTATATTAATGATCTCAGCTCCAGCACTCTTGTGGATGTGTGTCCCTGGATGTTCTTTCCAAAACTTTCCAAAAGCTGGTGTTAGCTGATATTTCTGTGGTTGGCTGGTGTCATTATGAACAAACTTCACCTCACACTGTTTTCAGTTTCCCAAAACTTAGTGATGCCCATTGAGCTGCTTATCTGTGCCAAAGCTCATAGGCCTCACACCTTACACTAATTGCCTAAACTAATGTCTTACGTGATACAAGCCTGTAATTTCCTTGCGTTACTGTTGAATACAGTAATTTCAGACTATAATGGAGGCTAGGCAGTGGACAAAATCTGAATAAAAATTATGCTCAGTTTGATAGGCAATGTTAAAGAGTGCAATATTTCTTTTTCCACAAACATTCTTAATAGCAAGTCAACTAATCCACTTGAATAAATGGAGAGCTTTAATGTTACCTTCAATTGCTTAGAAAATCTGACTAAAATAGTCCCGTTCGAGTTCATTCCTCCATCATTCTGAAGGGTTGGCCCATATTTGGTGCATTACAACCTATGACTCACAGCTACTAAGAAGCATTTGATGAGTTGAGATAAAATGTACTTTTTTGAGCAATAATTATGCAAATAATTATACAAAATGATAGAAATGTATAATTTTGAAACATGATCTTCTGGCACATAAAATTAAAAAGGTCATGGAGGAGTTTTTAAACTAAGGGCTGGGGAAAGTCAAGAAGTGTAGAGAAGCACATGGTTCAGACAGAGAAATCACTTAGGGGAGGATTTATTTAAGGGGATATGCTATATCCTTGTAAAAAGAAGAGGACAGGAGTTGATAAAGCAAAGAAAGGAACTGAATAAAAACAGCAAATGAAAAAGAGTCCCATTCAATTACATCACATGAAGGCAAACAACTAAATATTGACAAATTTCATATATGCTTGTATGCAAATGATAGAATTCTCAATACTAAGATGGGTGAACTTGAATGTGTGACATTAAATGAGGGCATTTATATAATATGCTCCAAAGAAACTTGGGGGGGACAATGCTAATCAAAGAGACACAGTAATACTACAGTACAAAATATATAGGAATGACAGCATACATTGTGCTGGAAGAGAAGTGGCACCATATGTGACAGAAAGCATAGAGTTGAATATAGTAAAAATCTTAAATGAATGAAACAATACTATAGAAACTCTATGGATAAAAAGTCCATGCTTGAATATTAAAAGTATAGCAATAGAAATATTTTACTGACCACCTTACCAGGATAATGATGGAGCTTGTGAAATGTTCAGGGAGATTAGAGAGGCTGCAAAAATAAAAAAAACAATAATGGAGATTTCAACTATTCCCATGTTGACTGAGTACGTACCACCTCAGGTCAGGATGCAGAGATGAAATTTCTAGACACCATTAATGATTGCTTCTTGGAACAACTGGTCCTGGAATCCACAAGGGGAGAAGCAATTCTTGATTTAGTCCTAAGTGGAGCACAGAAACTGGTCCAAGAGGTTAATATAGCTGAACTGCTTGGTAATAGCAACCAGTATATAGCTAAAATTAACATCTGTATTGAGGAATAGTGCCAGAGCAACCCCCGATAGTAGTGTTTAACTTTGAAAAGGGAAACTACACAAAAAATGAGGAAGCTAGTTGAACAGAAATTAAAAGGAACAGTCAGAAGAAAGAAATGAATTCAATATGCACAAAAATGATCTAAAAGCACCACAATAAAGAGTTAGACTAAGTGTATACCCCAAATAATTACATTAATACTACTACTGCTAATAACAAAAATAATTAATAAAACAAACACTAAGAGGACCCCAGAATACCACCATGTGTAAAAAACAGAGTAAAAGAGGTGGCTAGAGGCAAAAAGGAATCTTTTAAAAATTGGAAGTCAAATTCTACTTTGGAAAGTAGAAAGGAGAAGAAACTCAGGCAAGTCAAGTATGAATATAAAATTAGTCAGGCCAAAATGGAATTTGAAGTAATAAAAGACATTGAACTAATAAAAACATAAAAACTGACAGCAATTTTTAAAAGTACATTACAAGCAGAAAACCCACCAAACAATCAATGGGGCCGTGGAATAATCAGGGTTCTAAAAGAGCATCGAAGGAAAACGAGGTTGTTGCAGAGAAGTGAAATGAATTCTTGTAATCTGTTTTCACTGTAGAGGAAGTGAGGGAGAGTCTCACACCTGAGTCATTCTTTTTTGATAACTAATCTGAGGATGAGTCACAGACATTGAGGTATCAATAGAGGAAGTTTTGGAATAATTGATAAATTAAACAATAATGTCATCAGCACCAGATAATGTTCCCCCAACAGTTCTGAAGGAACTGAAATACAAAATTGTAGAATTAACTGGTGTGTAACCTATCAATCATCAACCTCTATACCAGATGACTGGAGGATAAAGACCCCAAAAGCAATCCTGGAAATTATAGGACAGGAGGCCTAACTTCAGTACCAGGCAAATAGTTTGAAACTATAGTAAGGACAAAAATTATCAGACACTTTGATGAACACTTTATGTTGGGCAAGGGTCAACATAGCATTTGCAAAGGGAAAATGTGTGTCACCCATCTATTTGAATTATTTAAGGGTGTCAATAACATGTGGAAAAGGGTGATCCAGTTTTATACAGCATGCTTGGACTTTGACAAGCTCCCATACTGATGGCTCTTAAGAAAACTAAACTAAACAGTCATGTGGTAAAAGGAAGGTCCTCTCATGGATCAAATGCTAGTTAAAAGATAGGAAACAGTTAAGGATCAGTTTTCACAATATAGAAATGTAAATAATGGAGTCTTCAAGGATCTGTACAGTGATCAGTGCTGTTCATAAATAAGGCAACGATTCTGTCACAGAGGTCACTGGAAGTCACAGTATCTGAAAACTACTGAATGAAGCTCACACAACGTTTACTGCTTTTCTGTTGATGCAGTTGAACTAAGGTCTGTAAATAAACCATTTTTCCCCTAATTTGCCTCTGGATTCTTATTAATAATTATTCCCAAAAGAATATCTGATATTAATTAAAATGATAAATATGCCTCTGGTTCACCATTACACACAGAGTTTAAAATGGCAGTGTTCATATACTGAAGTGACTGAATAAAACATTTAAATAAGATAATCTTGCTGTGTTTCACAAGAAACTGCAAACATAGTGATATGTTAGCATGGGTCAGCTAAGGGTCCAAAGTCTCACTGCCATTAGTAGAAGCAGGATAGGCCCTTATGTCATGAGATCATCGCACTGTGCTATACTGTATTCCTGGAAACTGTTACATTGTTGCCGCATTCATAGAGGTCATTGCATTTCAAGGTGGGTGAAGAGTGTGTGGTTATGTGGTGAGGGAATGAATTCTCTGAAGCAGGAGATGATATGGAGTTACCACACACGCCCCTTCCTCCATGAACTGGAGATTCTAGAGACACTGTACTTCAGGCAAGCACTACACTACTTATGAATTTAAGTGGTGAGTAGCCACTGGGAAACTCTTTGAAAAAATAACATGCCCACCAGAAAAGGGCCAGATCCACGGACCAGTGAAGAACACAGGGCTTCTGGACCCTTTCCACTATTTTTGGAGAAGGTAAAGTAGTATGAGACAGTAACTGCCATGCTCAGTCCTTGCAACCTCTTTTTCCTCCTGTTCACCAATGAAAGGATGGGCAGAATCATGTCTATAGTTTATAAATCAGTTTATAATGTTTGTAGAGCACTTTGAGGTCTGTGAATGGTAGAAGTTAGGTCAGTAAACATCATCATCATCAAAAGGAAACAATGACAAATGATTCAAACTTTTGATTCAAACTTCATACACTGAGCATTTACGATGTAAGAAAGTCTGTTTTATCAGCCTCTCTTTGCTGTGATTCATTCCATTTCTTGCTTTCCCTAGATCTCTTTTCTCCTGGGAACTGCTCCATCAGTCCTAATGTAGGCAAAACTCTGACTTGAGTGAAAGGGTTTTTTGCCTGCTTAAGGAATAAAGAAGAGTGTCCCTGGAAAGGAAGAAACTCATCTCATCAGCATTGATCTACATGAAGTTTCTATGGCCTGGTAAATTAACTTGTATAGTTATGATTTCTACTAGGTCAAAAAGGTTTTCCTTAAGTAGTTCATACCTCTCTCCCATCAGTTATTGAACTGAAGATTATGACTTCCTACTCTGTGTTCTTTTCCACTGGAAAAGATTTAATCAATCCGTTTTAGCAATAACCTTCATAATTTATAAAAGTCAGGTCATGGAAAAATATCTTTTTTTCCTCATGAGAATAAACTCATCTTCGGCAGCCTTTTGTTGAGAATGTATATCGCTGAGATTAGTGCTTCTACTCTCCTGAACCCCAAAGAGCAATTACAACTCCTCTTTTTGAAAGTATAGTCAGTACTAGATACTAGATCTTTCCTGTGCCTTTATAGGAAATCCATCTATATGTATTTTAGTCATTTATAGAACATATGTCTAGGCACTGAAAATAATACTTAGCAGTTGGAGGCAGTGTTGCCTAGTGGATAGAGTCCTTGAGTGAAAGCTGGAAGAGCTGGGTTTTATTCACTGGCTTGTTCAGTGACTTTAGAAAATTATGTCACTAACCCATACCTCAATTTCCCCATTCATAAAATGTTAAGTGCTTTGAAATTTACTAAAAGTGCTCTATGAGAGCTAGGTATGATTAGTAGTACAGTAGTAGTACGAAACAAGTTCCAGACATTCAATCACACTCACATTCATAACTCCCCCATGAGGAAGGCCATTATTATTATTATCCACACTTTATGGTGGAATAAATGAAAAACAGAAATTTACACTGGGTTCTCCAAAAATTATAATAATAAATAATAATAATAATAATAATAATAATAATAATAATAATAATCACATAACAAATTGGTGAAGAGCCTAGATTGCAAATCTGAATTTCCGAACTCCGAACTCCCCTGGGTATTCCTCCAGACTGTCCATTTTCTAACAAAAGCATCACTTTTGACTTATATTTCCATAGAATACAACCAGAACTTTGCCTTTCTGCATCTATCTGTACATTATTTTGAACTCTGAAGGCTTTAAAAGTTGACACCAGTAACAAATCTTTCTTGCTACAGTACTTTTCACATTTGCATGTATTTACTTAATTTTTGTTCTCCAGGAGTCAAGATTTAAGATTTATCTTTATTGACCTGTATTCATCACCTGATATACGGCTAAACCACCCTGAACACGCCCGATCCCGTCTGAAGCTAAGAAGGGTCGGGCCTAGCTAGTACTTGGATGGGAGACCTCCTGGGAATACCAGGTGCTGTAGGCTTAACATGGGTGTGGGGCTAGCAACTCCACCCCGTAAGGGAACCAATTGCTACTGAAACACCAACCCCAGTTGGTGGCCCATACCCCGGCTGGGGGGTGATGGGCAAAGAGAGAGATTCATCACCTGTGAGTACAGATAAGGGAAGCAAATAACTTGTATCAGACTTCATTATTCCTCATTAGTTGCTCTTCTTCACAATAAGGTCTCATCCAAGTAATCAATGAAAAATATCCAGAAGCTGTTATAAAGTATTAAACAAAATATTGGGTTCCAATACAAACTATTGTACACTGACTAGTAGCCTCATTCAAGCTCAGAAAGAATTCATTTACTATTACCTGTTTTTTGTTCATTAGCCACTTTCCAGAACTTCAACTGCAAACTTTCATCTCCTTATAAATTCTTTGAAATCCAGACATTGCTCTCTTAGGCGACATATCAGATACTCCTTCAAAACCAAAGCTTAACTGTAAAATTAACTGTAAAAGCTCAACTGTAAAATTACTTATTTTCATTATGAAACAACCATTCCCTGCAAAAAAGAAAGTATGTTTCAATTGTAAATCAAAGTAAAAATAAAACAATTAAAATACTAGATAAACCCTCTAAATGTTTAAAGAAAAACAGGCAAGTGAATTTAAATAAAAGATCAAAGAAAGGAACTAATAAATTCAGAGACTATAGTAGTCGACATTAAAAAAAAATCTGTTTTGGAATGAAACGTTTTAATAATATTTGTTTAAAGCTGTGAGAGCTGAAATGTAGCTTTAGATGGCCCAAGTTCCCCACCATGGAGTTTGCCAGAGAATAAGCACAAGCATTTACTAATTTAAGGCCAGACTCTGTTATCCATATTCTTCCACAGAGTGAAATCCAAATCTATTGAATTCAATGGTCAAATTCCAAACCTTTTCAACCCTTGAGTAGTACCTTGATGCCAATGGAAATAAGTGCATAGTTAAGAGGAAACAATGGCAGTTAGTCCTTTAAGGCACTGTGCATATCCTTAAGCAGTGGATGGTATCTGGGCACATAAACTCATCAGCCTAGCTCCGAAGAAGCAGGTTGAAGCTTAGGTGATAATTGTACAGCCTACCTGTGCAAAGAGGTGTTTCTTTGGCTGGCAGACCTCTTTATATTGTAGTTAAGGAAAGCTGGCACCCATCCTCTTTTAAGTGAGACATTGCTAATGTCTGTAGTACAACAGCCAAACCACTTACCATGCTTCCTTTATGCACTATTTGCATTCTAATAAATTGTATCAGCAATATTCTGTCTTAAATGTAATGAGAAACTGCAGCAAGAAGAATGAGATTCTTCCACAGGTAAATTACAACATGCCTAATGCCCAAACACTTTCCATTCTTACTCTGAGCAAACTTGCTTGCATCTAGTCCGAGCTATTATTAGAAAAATAATGGATTTGTATGTGATGTCACTTGGAGCCACTTTCACTACAAGCAAAAGTTTGAGTTTGAGGCCAAATCAGGGCTAGGATTTGCTTTTGGATTTGGCAATGTAAGGGGTTTGAAGTGAAATCCATCCAAAACTTAATGGACAGTCCCAAAGGTGGTAAGTTGTCTGTGAATGCTGAATTCCCCCCCCTTCCCCCCGAGCCAGGAGGTATGCTAGGAAACTGTTGAAAGGCAATAGTAACTTGTGTTAACAAAGGGAATGTATCTAATACATAAGTGTAAAGTCTGAGGTTTTGTCTTTACTTGTGTAACTTGTATGTGTATTTTCTGTGTAACTTGTACGTGTTTGCCTTCCCTTACTATTTCATCTTTGAATCTGTGGGGGTTTTCTGTTAAATAAACCTTCTGTTTGTTTTTATCTCAAACAGCCCTCTGCTGTGCAAACTATGTGATGTATGGGTGGTAAAGTAAACTTATAACTGGCAAGCTAGTTTCATGCTTTTAGGGGTGAAAAATCAGAAGGGAATGGTCAAGTGTCTGATATTTAAGAAATCAGGGACTACAAATCTGGGCAGAATTGAGGGGATGATTCTCCTTTCACTTACACCAGTTTTATCTAGTAACTCTTTTGACTTCAGTGTAGTTACTCATGATTTACACTAATGTGAGTGATAGAAGATTAACACTATGAATTTCTAAGCCCACTTAGCTGCCTATAGAGAGCAGACAGTTTAAAAAAATACATTTACAGGCCCAATTCTACCATCCTTAATCATGAAGTACTAGGTATCCATAGGTCCAATTGATTCTTGTTGAGTCAAGTTCCTACCTGAATAAAGTCAAAAGAATATGAGTCTCAAGTTTTTGGAAAGTCTTAATAAATATTAGTTTTCTTAACTTCACTCCTCCTTTTTTTTATATACAGATACTGTGGTTTCCGCTGTTGAATTACCATACACTTAAGTTTTGCAATCTGTTCTCGCAAATCAATTTGATACAACTTGAGAATGTGGGCAAGTTTGTATTTGTGCTATAAAGATGTTTCAGCGGGGAAAAAAAAGAATGAGAACAGTATTGTAGTGAAAACAAATCAATCGGACTGTATTAAAACTAAACGCATGATGTCAAAGATGAATGTAGAGACAGAAACAGGGACAGAGATTACCAAGGGGTCTAGACACATACAATGATTAATCATCACACACATTCTGAGCAGAAAAGCACAAAGCAAAACAGTTTTTCCTTCTTGCGTTGGACAGTCTATAGAAAAAGAAAATCATATTATGCTCTCCATGGATGAAGAAAAAGGGGAAAAAATTAGCTGTCCTTTTTTTCTGTGGTACTAAAAATGTCATTCAGCTACCCTGTGTTCTCTTTTTTTGTTAAAGGATTACCATAGCATATGTCTTAAATTTGGACATTGTTTATTTTTATTACAAAAGAGTGGCTGTATGGAATTTAATCTTACATTAAATAATGAAGGTCTGCCATAAAAAAATCTGTTTCTTCTTTGCTAACACTAGTGAAGATAGCCTGGTACTGCAATATTGTTTAATGTATGAAAAAGAAACAATTATAGTATATCAATATTGAGACCTAAGGATTCTGTAGTAGGGTTCTAATTACTTTGTGCATCACTCTCTGGCTCCCCAGGATATGTTAAAATGGCAAAAGGCTATTTATATGCATTACTCTAACATATAGAACTGAAACAGCACTATGTTACTCAAACTGATGAATTTCTAGATTCAGAGATAAATTCCACCATCACACTGAGGCTGCTAAAACAAATTTGCTTGTAATACAATATGATAAAAGAGTCTATTAGTATAAAAAATTCATTCTGCAGAAATAGCTGTGAGGAACATTAGGTCACAGAAATATTAGCATGTCAGCTAGGGGGGCTTAGTTTTATTTAAGATTATTTGTTAGTTACTAGGTTCATGGGATAAAAAAAATAGATACCTATTTATTTTTTTGGGCACCCAGTGACTCATTGTATGAACTCTCCCAACCCCATTTTAAGCTGGTGTTGTAAGGGAAAACATATTTTGTTTAAGACATCAGATGCTTCTTTTCCTTTCTGAATAGCACATGAAATCTTTTGCAGTCATAATAAAATGCAGAACAATTTATTCATCGTCTTGCCAAGGGGGTACAACAATTGCAGTAACGGGGATCTATTATTGAAGTCAGCGTGAGCTGTGAATACTCAGTGCCTTTCAGAAAGTGCTCAGCACCTCAGAGGATTGTGCCCTTAACTTACTGCCCTTGTGCCCTTAACTCACCACAAATCTTTCAGCAACCAGCTCTAGCTTCAGATTAAATTCAGAACACAAGAAAGATTAGCTGTTGTATAGGATGAAAATACTGATGCAGGTTCTATTCTCTCCCTGATATTTATATATACCAAATAGAAGACAGGAGATCTTTTATTTAAGATTATGTTTTAATTTTTTTAAACTTTTTTTCTTGCTTTTCTCCCACCCTCCCCAGGTAGCTTATGTCCTATTAAAGAAGAATATAATTTAAGGCTCATCTTAAAATGTCTCCAAAATGACATAGATATTGAAAAAAATGGCCTTATAGGCCAGGTGGAAAAAATAGATGGTAGAATGAAATGCCTCAGAGAACAGTCTTGTTGTACAACATTTGGCCTTAAATAAATGTATGGTCCTGCTCCTGAAAATATATTACACATGTCAGAAGAACAGTAATTAAACGGATCCCTCTAAGCCTTTTTGATAGGCCATTTTCAGAATGAATGGCTGATGCTGAGAAAGGGCACTTGGCCTGTAAGAACCCTGTCTTTAGGGTATTATTCTCCTTGCTTTCTCCTGTTCATATAATTTTTACTTTTTTCCACCAATTTACAGCACTGTTAACATCTGCTAGTTGAGGTAAAGATAACCTAAGACACAGATGTAAAATAAGAAAAATATCTGTAACATAAATGTAATTCTTTTTGTCACTGAATAAAAATGATTAATAAGAAGGCTCCCATATAAAATCCTGGGGAAGGATGACAGATTTAATGGGTTGATCATGATGGAAATGACAAATTTTGCATTTTTTCATTGATTAATGAAAATGGATATAAACCAAAGTCACTTGTACTAAATTGTTAAAAATAATTATTACCTGCTTAAAATGGTTTTTATAGTGAACAAATATAAAAATTAATGTCAGTCTCTGACCAGGACCTATAATCTGTTTCTTAGAATGAAATAAACAACATGTAATGCTATTGATTCAAGCTCTTAATCTTCAAGGCAACTGGCAGCTCCCTGAGTCTTGGAGCTAAAAATTGATTTAACACCATTTGTAGAAAAATGAATTATTTTTCACAACTGACAAAACATATTTGTGTGTGTGTGACTTGTGTTTACTTTGAACATGGGCAAGTTCTTATCTGTTACTAATTTGCAAAGTATTATAAAAATATTCAGTTGCAGAAATAAAATAATACATTTAAGATGGAATCTATAGTATTTTTTTATATTTCCCTTTGATCCTAAAATTCCAAGAATGTTGTATCCAAATGAATCAGCTAGAAGCTTCTGTTATCTCTGGGAAGACTTCAAAATGTGGCAACATCAGATGACAGAAAAGTCTTACTTCTTTATATTGTGTTACAGGACATATTTTATATGAATTCAGACAGTCTCATTTCTATTGATATGGTTTGATACTTTTATGCCATTTCTTTTTTGATCTATGTATAAAATAGTGGCAATTCATTTCCATGGACTATAAAATCATGTATTTTCAGCCTGTCTAACAACTGATATTTATATGTCTTATCTATTCACTGCTAGCAAAGTTTTAGGTTCTTTAACTTTTTGCAGTTTTCAGAATATGTACTGAGATCAGCAGTGATATAAAAATGTTTTCATATTGCAAAGTTTTTTTTCTAAAATATCATTTTATTAATCTTAGTTTTTGTAACATGTCATTCTGAAGGTATCCAGTTTTCTTCATTCTCCTTAGCGTTTACATGCCTCCAGTGCAATGGTAATGGAATGTCACAATTCTTGCATAGTACTCTGTTTATAGCCATGTTAGAAACTTTTGAGGTTCTGTGTTTGTGTTGATAGTTGTATGTTTTTTGTGTATACTAAATTTGTTTTGCATTTGGATTATCTCTCATCAAACTGTGTGATCCCAAAAATAATAAAAGGTATAGTAAAGAATCAAAACAATCTTTATTTCCCAATTAAAACAAAAAAATATCTGAAGCAAACATATGAGCACTAAGAGCCAAAATGAAAAGTAATGCATGACAGGAACAGCAGCGATGTTATTCAAGGAATCAAGTAAAAGAGTATGGAGGCTATTCCAAATCATTTAAAAATTGAGTGCAATACAAGATATTTAACATTTAATGGAAATCAGTATGACTGTGGAATTACAATACTATTGATCAATTGAAGTTTATACCTTTTGATAAAATATAAACATTCTTCCAGTTGAAACACAAGGCTAACGAGCCTAAATTTTTCTCCCACTCCTCCCACCCCTATACCCACACAGCCTATCCTTTTTTTAAAGCAACTTTAAGTACATTACCACTTTGCTTTAAAGGGGAGTTTACATCTCCCACATATACCAGTTCAGCTCTGCTAGTAGGTGTACTAGAAGGATGTTGAAGCCATGGCTCTTGTGACTTCCCACCCCTACCTACATAATTTCTTGTGGCAGCAGTTTATGGAACTTATGTTTTACACCTGATCCATTGCTAATATCAGCTCCTAAAAAAATGTGCCGGAGGAGAAAGGGGGAGTATGAAGAGGTGGACCTTCCTCCCCCTTCTTTCCTTTTGCAGCTGCATAAACCAAGAGCACAGTCTAGCCCAAAGTTAGAAATATCAGCTCCCTCCAACCCAATAAAGTGCAACATGTCTCTTTGATTATTTTACTGATCAGTAAATAATAAAAGCATTCTGGATTTTGCTGTATTAATCTTCTGACTGGATATTTGCACTTGTAATATTGTTGTTCATTGTCAAAAAAATCTCTTAATTTGAGATATTATTAATTACATTAATTTGTAGTGCTTATTGCTCTGTAAAACATGTGCCCATTGATATTCTCTGGTTGTATTCCTAATATTAAAAATAATAAAACAGCAAAATCTCACATAAATCCACTAAAAATAAGGTTGTCTCCTCACAAAAGAATCTGACCACATTCACACCATTCTCTTACACCCTAAATCAAAAAAGTGCTTAAGCATATGTTTAACTGTAGACACCTACTTAAGTCTCCCAGTGACTTCCATTTAATGATAAGCATACAAATTCAGGCTTCATTAGACCCAGAGGAGATCTGAATTCTATACCAAAGTTGAAACATGAGCTAGAGTTTCCCAGGTAATCTCAACTAAAGGATGGTTGTAATACTGCCAAGAACCAAACTATATAGGACTTTGTTGAATAAAATATCAAGACCTTGAAATGTGTCAAAACCAGACTGGTAGTGCAGTCTATGGATTGCACTGTCACATGTGGATCACTGAGAAACAAGGCTGATGAATTCTTAGGGTCCGTCTGAGGAAAGAAATAGCTCTATTTGTGAGGAGTGCACTGGAGGACACATTTCATCTGTCCATAAAGAATTCTGAGGCTCCTTTCCTAATGAAAAATCCTCAGTGTTCAGGCTCAGGATAGATGTTTTCACCATCCCTTGTTCACTAGTATTCTAAATCCTGAATATATTAAAATTTCCTTTGATGTCTAAATTATAATTTTTACCTTCTTCCTTCTCAAAGAAAATATACTGTATGACATTTTCCCAGCGAATTCATATCAAGGGGGAAATGTATGCTGCTTTTAATACTCATTTCATCATAGAAAGTACACCTTTCTTTCAACATTATACTGTTTTGTTAAACTAACTTTAGAGATTGAAGCAACCAAGTCTTGATCTTAATAGGTTTTAAAAGAAAATTTGATTAAATGGAGTTCTTTATGAAAGTGCATGCCAGGAGGATATTGATTTCTATTTGCTAATTATGTCCCATGAGATTACATGGCCTTGGCTTCTCATACTCTGAAAAAAACAAAACAGAAAAAAAAAAAATTAACCAAGCCACACTACAACCTGTTATAAATATTTTTGAATAATACTGGCAATTTTTCTAATGCAAATCAGACTGTGTTGTTTCAGTGCACAGATAAATTTGATTAAATTTTAATAATCTGGAGAACAATTTTAATGCACAATTCTTAATTTTCTGAAGTAATTTCAATTGTTATGGCATTAGCTTAATATTCAAGAGGTTATTTTAGAAATAAGTTTTACACTAAGTCTTTATTTCCATTGATTTTTTTTCTTTTTTACAATTTCTTTCTTAAGAGCTCACATACTAAACTTTTGTGATACTAGGCTCTAAGGTTTTTGCCGGCCCAAGCATGGAAGTTCTGCGGCATTTCTGCAGGAGGTCCATGGGTCCCGCGGCCTCGTCTTCCCCACTGCTGAAAAACTGCCGAATCTGCAGCAGCCGCAGACCTCTCACCGAAATGTTGCCAAAGACAGCCTGACTGCCGCCCTGACAGCGAACGTCAACCCACCCACCGCGGCTTGCCACTTGGAGAGCTGGTGCCTGGAGCAGGCCCTGATTACAACACACTGATTTTTAAATTGTAAAAAAGAAAAAAAAATCAATGGCAATAAAGACTTAGTGTAAATTCACAAAAACCAAGAAATTCATAGTTAAATCTTTTCATAATCTTCTTCAGGGATAAAACCATACCTATAATTTGCACAATATTTTGTGAAGCATGTAGTAATAACTATATTAATGAGTAAAGATTTTCACCCAAAATTGTAATTGTCAGAAATTCTAAAACTTTGACAAATTCTTACTTTTGAAATGAAAATTTGGAATATTTTTCCGTCCAAAAATGATTTTTAGGAGAAAGTTTTAAGCAGCAACAGCTCTGTTTTTGAGAATAAAACGTTTTGCTGCTACATAAAAAATGCTTCAGAAGAAGAGTTTGAAAAAATGAAGTTTGTTAGGGGCATAGAACTGCCTTTGGTGAACAAGTGAAAACAAAGAGGTGACCTTCAAAAGAAAAGAAACTGATAATGTTGCCTTTTTTGTGATGCTGAAAAAAAGCCCTGAATATATTTTTCCTTTTACTGTTTTTCTGTTTGTTTGTTTGTTTTCTATCACAGATTCAAATAATCTGTGTGCTGGAAGGCTAGATGGCTGAAGAACTAGCAAACTAGTATCACAAAAGTTTAGTATGTGAGCCCTTAAGAAAGGAAAAGTTGGGGGTGGGGGGGTTGGTCATACCGTTTACAAACTTTGGATTTTTGTTTTTCAGACCTACTGAACATCAATTCTTAATACAAAAAATGGATCAAGGGAGACTTAATAAATGCTCTACTTTCTCACCCTGAATACTAAATATAGGGTCAGGAAGTATCTGGGTATATTTCATGGGATCATTTTGTGCTATTGTGAAGGCCTCAGTCCCTTCTATTCCTGCCTATGACACATTAATCTTAGTGTCCTGTGGGTTATAATACTTTGGTCTCATTTCAGTTGTTGGGTTTAGTGTGTGGGTGCTGGGTGATTTTGGTGGCCCGTGATATACAGGAGATCAGATTGGATGACCCGGTGGTCACTTATGGCCTTAAACTCAATGACTATGACCCTTCAATTACAGTATTAATAATTTACAACAAACATCCTACTTACTCTTCAATGAAAACAGAAACAAAAAAACCCAACAGATTTTAAATTCTTGATATTTCTAAGGTAAAAATAACCGGTAAAATGACTTTCCCCAAAAATAAATGTTTCAGGCCTTCTTTATCAGAGAGGCCAAACAAAATAATAATAATAAAAAAAACTTCAGTACTATTTTTCTGATCCTCATTTGTACGCCATGTTTAAATAGTTTAGGTTGTGAATTCACATTGGATTTTGCTATATAATAAAACTAACTGACTGCTAATGTGCCATTTGTCCTGAACATTCACACATATATTCTATACAGTGGAAATTTCCATATCTCATTGTTCTAATGGGTTTAGGCACGTGCATAAAAATAATTGAAATTTCAATTGTAATATGTAAACTTGTGGAAGGGGTCTGAGTGCATTTCTAGGGAAGCAGGGAGTGTATTTGATCTCTGAAGATGCACAGAAAACAAGACATGATTCTGATATAGCCTTGGCTCGTTACACTTGTCTCGTTGTTGGTGTATGTGTGTTTGATTGCTGTTGCACTAAGGTATTTCTCCATTATGTCGTTATTTTAAGAATCCAAGAAAATTATATACAAAATCTATATTAGAAGAATGCTAAGATTGCAAAGTGAAATTCTCAAAGATCTGAAATTGCTAATGCTTTGGGTGCCTGTGCAAACTTAACTCTGCATTACACTGTTCTCTTTATAATTCCTTAACCAATACTACTTTTTTCCCAGAACTCTTCCTTTGCAGTGAAAGAGATTGTGTTCTATAGTCAATGAGGCTAAGGTCCAAAGGAGTGCTGCCTCATTCACTGTAGTGTTTGGATACTGTGTAGCAAATGAATCAGGGGTGCCAAGTTGTAGAAGATAATTACTAGTCCTTGACCTCTGTAACTGAAGCTTTCAGAATTATGTCTTACTGTAGTTTGGTGTTTACATAAAGAAACAAATGAATAACTATTTTTATATTTTTCTCCTCTCTCTGGCTCAAATTCTGTTCTCAAATGAACTTGAATATCTGGTTATTTACACGGATGTAAATAACTGCAGAAGGTACTAGGCAGCAGAGAACCAGAACTAAATGTAGCTTTGCTTTGGTTTTAGACTGCTGATTTAGGGTGTACAACTGCTGTTTGTATATTCTTGAGAAGGGAGTATCTTCTCTCAAAGGAGGAAGAGGAACCCATTGTATTAACTGACCTCCAAGCACCCAAACTCAGTTTTAAAAAAATGTGTTTGTACCAGGTGTGCAAGCAAGTGTCTGTGGGGAAGTTGTATTAGCAGGGTGGCCACTAATTCATTTTTCCCCCAAAACTAGTTGTTAGTAGATGGGGTTGATCTCTTTGTATATAATCATAGAGAAGCAGGAGCCAGTTTACAGGGGTAAGATATATCAAGAGTGGAACCACGATACTAACACAGAGCTAACATCACAGACCCATAGTGATAAGAGATGCATCCAAAAATGTGCAAAACACAAAGGGTTTCCTTTCCTGATTTACACCTGTGTGTAACGGAAAAACTAGTTGACTGAATAGGTATGTAAGGGATGAGGAATGAAAGACATTGAGCTTGTATGTTGTATGTAGCTTGTACTTTGTAAGCTAAATTTTACCTGGAGTTGTGCAAAGCTCAATGTGAAGTCAATAGGAGAACTTGGCTGTACATTTGGAATCTGGTGCAGGTGGCAGCTTTACTAAGCACTTTGATTGATACCCAATCTGGAGGAGTTTCAAAGCACTGCTAAGGATTTCAACCCTACAATTCCCATTAAAATCAATGGGAATCTGATGGATAAGCCCTCATATAAATCTTTGAAAATGTGCCCTTGGTTGATAAATCAAGGAAGAGTGCATTGATACAAATAAATGCTAATTAACAAAAATTCATACCGAGAACTTAAAATAAAATCACTGCTAACACTTTCGACTTTTAAGATTTAGTTGAAAGTTTGTATATATGAGGATGAAAAAATGAAAGACAAAGAACAAAGTATAGTGTGAATCAGAAAGATGATAGGGGCACAGTAAATATTGAAGGGGAATATAGCTAGATAAAAAAGACTGAGAACATTTAAAAGAGTAATAAATGACAAAGGAAGTTCAATGCAGATAAATGCATAACAGTGGTGACTTTGATGAGTCTTTATTACACAACTGTGCATGCAATATAAAATAGGAGGAACAAAAATGTTCAAGAGT
Organism: Sternotherus odoratus; assembly: GCA_032164245.1. Classification (NCBI taxonomy): domain Eukaryota; kingdom Metazoa; phylum Chordata; order Testudines; family Kinosternidae; genus Sternotherus; species Sternotherus odoratus. The sequence goes on along the minus strand of JAVMKO010000004.1, from coordinate 62,132,580 downwards.
CAAAAGAAAAGTCAGTGTGTCACTGATGAAAAACAGAAAACCCCCAGGCAAGTCTTAACACATGGAAGAATTATGACTTTGAGTGAATCTTAATGACCAAAGTCTGTTTTTTTTCCAAAAAGCAGCAGAATGAAAGAATAAGAGCTAGAAAAGAAAAGAAGAAGAAAAGAGAAGCAATAAAGTCTACATGTATTATAAAGTATAGAAGAAACAATATTTTCCCAAGAAGAAAAAGTGAGCCAGATGAATCGTTCACTATATTTCTGGCACTGATAAGACCATGCCTGCTACACAGAAGTAACATTTACAGAAAGGATTGCCTTCTGTTTGGTCACCATGAGGTAATCCTTTTTCAAGGGTTGATTTTTCATGAGAAGGGAAAAATGAAGCTGAAGCGATAACTTAAAAAAAGAAAATGGAAACTATATATGTTTTTTTTTTAAAATGAAGGAGAAGAGAAAAGAGAAAGTGGGACACACAGAACAGTAAGTAAGAGGAGTGAAGAGAAGAGGCAAATAACATGGATATAGCAGAGACAAAATGAAGACACACAAATCCTCCTGATTTGTACTAAGAAAGAAAAAAAAAACATTGGAAGAAGAAAAGGCCACACACAGACCCTAGTCTGTATAGGATTTGTGGCAAATTACTCCCACGATATTGATGGGTCCTGCACTTTCTCTTCTTGTGGGGGAATTCAGGGAGCCTCTTTCTTGCCTCTGAACAGGGTATTAACTGTCCAACAAGTATCCTAGAGGGGAGAAGGGGAGAGGGAGGGACCCGGGCCCACCCTCTACTCCGGGTCCCAGCCCAGGGGCCCTGAAGATAGCAGTAAACCACTGGGATTAGCTACTCCTTCCCCTGGACTACTTCCCTCTCCTACTCTTCAGCTTGTGGGGGACTTCCTGCCCTCTCTCTACACAGGTCTGGGTCTTTCTTAGCTCACCACAGCACTTTTTCAAACTCTCTCTGCTCCAACTCCTCCAAACTGCTCTCTGCTCCAACGCCTCCAACTTCCTTCCAAACATCCACACCTATCTGCCTGAGGCAGGGGTTTTTATTAAGGCCTTAATTGGCAGCAGGTGCTCCTAATTAACCTGTTGCCTGTTCCCTAGTCTACAGGGAGCCATGCCCTAATGAACCTGGAGCTGATATATCTCCCCTCAAACACTCTGCCACAGCTCCCTGGCCTTCCTCTATCACAGAATGCACCATTTTGTCATGAACAGAGTCATATTAAGGTAAACCAGGATGCCTTATGGGGCTTCGTGGCTATGCCTCTGCACTGTGAACACGCCTCTGATTGGCAATATTCATGCAAGGGCCATTCGGATAGGTGTCCTCTGCTGAATTGGTGAGTGCCGATTAACACTCCTTGTTCAGAAGGCTCTGGCCTCCCCTGTCCTTGAACCACCACTCCCTATCTTTATGGGTCCTGGGGTCTGTACTGGAGAAGTGAGAGTTAAAGAAGTTCCTGTCTCAGAGAACTAATATTTCAGGCTGTCTGCCGACTCAGGGAGACTTCACTGTCAGTTCACATCCAAGTTCACATTGTCAAACTTTTTCTTGCAACCATAAGAGTAGAAAACATTTTAATGAAAGATGGGCTTCTGGCATCATTATGTGAGACAGGCGTGAAGGTCCAACCTGTAATGCCTGTGCCTGAATTTAGCTCTGTTTGAGGAAAAAAAGGAAATTACTTTCATAAACGTTCCAGAAAGCAGCCTAAAATATTGGTCATTTAACTCTGTTCTCTGTGTGTTCAGACTAGCTCAGTGGTGTTAAACATTTTGGTGCCCTCTGTGTGTATTTTCCTGGGTTCTAAAAAAATTACTAGGCGCTCTGAATGTTTAACTTGCTCTGGGGTATTGCTGGTATATGTTAGTGCCAATTTTTTCATGGTACTGCTATTTGTGCCAGTATTTTTTATACCAGCTGCACTGGACTAATTATCTGATGCTCTCACATGTCTATTTCTGAAATAATTATGGCCTTTGAGCATATAATAGACAGTATGCTTAGGGTAGACAGGAGTATGGAACCTTCTGTTTGAGTAGCTGGGAATAAAAAGTTGGCATCTCTTTGTTATATCCTCATTTTGGATGCATAAGATGCTATATCAGCTCAAGGTGTCTGTATAGTAGAGAACCATTGTCACATACTTATGTCCCCATTCTCTTAGCTATGTTTCTGGATAGCCTTCTGATTTATTTGTCACTAATTCCATGGTAAAAGCTTTTTAGTGACAAAGAAACCTAATTCTAACTTTTTAAATAGGGGTTAGTACTTTAAAAATGATATATCTGTTGCATATGATTTATATTCAGTGGCTTCCCCTCTTTCTCTGTCCTTATGTATAATGAATGAAAGGCTGTAACTTCTGGCCACGTCTAACTTTACTTGAGGTAATGTTCTATGGTCAAGAGGAGGGTTCTCTATCCAAACACACTTTATTAGAAGACTAATTTCTTAGTTGGTGGTTTCAGCCATTTCAGGAAACAGAGAAAAAATATATTATGGTATTTAGCAAGATTTGTTCCAAGACATTTATAGGGGTAAATTTTCAAAGCTTTAAGATGGTCTGAGCAATACGACTCTTTGAAGTTAATGGGAAAGTCACATCTAGAATGGTATGTGAGAATTTGAAAATTTAACCCTTAATGCTTATTTAGATTTTTCTGTCTCATATGTTATGGTAATAAATGGTTCTCAGCATGAGGTTGATTATATGAGGTATTGCTTGAAACAAAAATGTATTGTTTCTCCCCAGGATCTCTCTCTGTAAAATATTCTCTGAATAATTTCATTACTATACTTAGGGTTAATCCTCAGCATCTGCAAGCCCTGTGACCAGAGAGCCCTGAATTACCAAGTAACTATCACAAGAATCTGATCTTAGATGTATGTTTATAGTTCTTCTTTTTGATTAGTAGCTGTGGAAAAGAAGTGGTCAAATATTTGCTCATTCTTTTGCAATGCTAATTTATTGTGGTAGTCCCACAAGGCTACCTCATCTGTGGGATTCCTATTGTGAAAAGTATGGTCATAACCCATGGCTAATTTCCTCCCTTGTAGATTTTGCAGTCTAATTTCAAACAAGATACAACAAGCGAATATAACAAACAATAGGTGGGAAGGGAAGAAGGAGGGCAATGGTTGGGAATGTTTATTACATATGGTAAAAGTGGTGCCACATGGTAACTGTTGACTCCAACATTATTTCCTAGGATCATGGTTGTACAGGTCCGATATCCATGTTTGTCAGATAAAGGCGGATTCAAAATATTAATTTACATACCTTTTTGTATCAAAGTGTTATACAGTTTAAACAAGAATTCAGAAATTGCTTTTCTTTTAAAGAGGTATAATGTTGATGGTTTTTTTCTTCCTCTACATTAGTTGCACTTAACTGGTAAGGAGCAGGCTAAATTAATGATGGGATGTTTTGATCACTTCTTTCATGTCCTGTTTAAGATGCTCCCACTATTCTATTCTACAGGACGGAAGAGAAGAAATAACAGCAGGAAATTTGAGAGAGAAATTCTGGTTAAATAGCTGTGCTTCTAGTTCAAGGGATTTTAAAATATTACTCTAGAAAATCCAGTAAACAAAATACCAAAGATCACTAGTCATTTAGAGAGTCACAACTCACTGATTCTTTGAAGTCTTCAGCTTAGTGCACAGTCTGTTACATGTAAACAGCACAAGTGTACTCTGCAGTATATTCAATATACAGAATAATCTGAGAGCTAGAAACAACAGAATTACAAAACTGACTAGTCAACCACACACATTTGAAACTGGAAGTACACAATCAGCAGAGACAAAAAAAAGGCAAAGCAAATGTAGTACAGTGCTGTGTTAAATGAAAACTACTGTGAAATGAACTAAAAAGGGAAAGTTTAAAAAAGATTTGACAAGATAAGGAAACTTTATTTGCTTGCTTCATTTAAATTAAGACAGTTAAAAGCTGCATTTTTCTTCTGCATAGTAAAGTTTCAAAGCTGTATTAAGTCAATATTCAGTTGTAAACTTTTGAAGGAATAGCCATAATGTTTTGTTCAGAACTAGGAACATTTCAGAGTTAAAAACAACTTCTTTTCCTGAGATGTTCGTAACTCTAAGGTTCTACTGTAGGCATTTTCTTTCATTTTACTTAAATCCATCTGGAGTCTCCAGATGGTGCAGAATTTTGTAGTCTATTTGTTAAGTAGTATTTCTTTTCACGATCACATTAACTGTTAAATTCTGTTATCTTTTCTGTCTGCCTATTGATTTAGGTGAATTTTAGTGTTGTTTTGACTTATAAAGTCATAAATGTTGTATGAAACCTAGTCCAAAGATCACCTCTCTCACTGTGAGATACTGCAAAAGCTGTGGTGAGAGGAGTCCCCTGTGGTGGAACCCCATTGCTATAAAAAAACAGGGTGGTGACAAGGTGTTTTCCATTAGGTCATGTGCCTTTAGAACTCATTTCCCTATCTGGCCCATTGCAACTTGAGTTTGTTAGCTCTTAGGGAAGTGCATCTTTTCTCTCTGTCCACGAGGAGGCATGTTAGGTTGGATAGTGGTATGGGGAGAATTAAATGTAATTACATTTATGATATTTTAAGATGTTTGAGCTGAAGTATTTGTCTAATACCCTTTACTGTGATAGTGTATTTTTAATGAGATTATCAAGTAACCTTACAACCTGGGCACCTGGGCTCTGAGGTTTAGAGTAGGACTCACTTAAATAAATATTAATGCAAATACATTTACAGCTAGATTCTAGTCTCTGATCTTAAATTCATCCTATAATGTATTGAAAAAATAAAATTGGCAGCAGGCTGTCTCTGTTTCCAAGCGTATTGAATTTCCTGCAGCTACTGTTAGGGTTTCTCAGCATTTCCAGGATGAATGTATTTTCAAGGATGTATTTCATAAAAAGTCTGCTTGATACCCAAAAATGTGAATCTAGAGGAATTATCAGACATGGAATGCCTGAACAAATATTGCCTCATCAGCGATCAACACTAGTAGTGTGATTTAGAGGAGAAATACTACAAAAATATGAGAGATTAACCACAAAGCACTGAGAGCAAAACCAAGCCTTTACAGATTCATAGATTTTAAGGCCAGAAGAGACCACTGTGATTATCTAGTCTGACCTAACATAGTCCATAGGACTTTTCTCAATTAATTATTGTTTGCAAGAGAGCATATCTTAGAAAAGCACCCCACCTTAGTAAATCTGGTCAAAACTTAGAATTTCTGTTCAATGGAAAATTTTAACATTTCAAAATTTGTTTTCATTCCAAGTTGAAATAAAAAGCAAACATGCAACAATCAAAATTCCCTGTGAAATTAATTCTGAAAAAAAAATCATTGTGGGTTGATTGAAACATTCATTTTAGGTTGACCAAACATTACCGTATTTTTCGGCGTATAAGACGCCTTTTTAACCCCCAAAAATATCCTCAAAATTAGGGGGGGCGTCTTATACGCCGAATATATTACTCACCGGGCAGCTGGAGCTGGGGCGGCTGCAGGTGGCCCGGCGGGCGGGGCGGGGCGGCGCTTCCCCCCCGAGCCCACCCGCATGTGTTCGGGGCCGGCGGGGAATGGGAGCAGCTCGGGCCCCTGGGAGCGCCCGCCCGCGCGGCAGGGACGGGAGAGCGGTGCTCCCCCAGCTTTTTGTGTGTGATGGGTTTTTTGTTTTTTTTTTGTCCGGCTTTTTTACTTAAAAACTCGGGGGCGTCTAATACGCCGGAGCGTCCTATATGGCGAAAAATACGGTACTTTCCAATTTCAACTTTTATTCTACATGATATTATAATTGAGAATATAAAATATTTTTAAAAAATAAAAATTAGTTTTGGAACAACAAAAATATCAAGGTAATCAATAACAATAATCTGGAAATACTTTTTTAAAAGGAAAATTTTATACAATTTGACGTAGAAAAAAATGATTTCAGTGAAATAGTATTTTTCTAACAGAAAACATTCCATCAGAAAATGTTCAAGTAGTTTTTAATTCTCAGTAAGGACTTTAATTTTCCATCTTGTGCTCTCTTTCTGTCTTGAATTTAAGTAAATGATATGGATCAAGTTCAGGGTTTCTTTCCTTCAGAGATATTTCCAACTGCTAGGGCAGTGGTTCTCAGACTTTTGTACTTGTGATCCCTTTCACATATCAGCCTCTGAGTGTGATTCCCCCTACCCCTCTTACAAATTAAACACACTTTTAAAATATATTTAACACCAATATAAATGCTGGAGGCAAAGCAGGGTTTGGGGTGGAAGCTGACAGCTCATGACCCCCAGTTTGAGAACCCCTGTCTCTATCCGCCAGTTCTTTTCCACTAACAGTCCAGATTTCTTTTTTGTCTGGCTGTGAAGAAGCAGTTGGCTCCTATCCTCATAATCACATTACGAGGATAGGTTCAAAGTTTTATTCACAAACTTCAGCATCAGTTTGAGTAGTAAGATCCTGTGCTAATCATTACTCAACAGACTAGATTGCTTACTTTAAATATGTAAAGGAGATACATAAATAATAATTGTGCATTACTTTAGGACCTTTTATCCAAGGCTTTAAAAGCAGTTTACAAACATTTACTAATTAATCACAACATTCCTATGAGGCCAGTAATGATACTACAAGGGAAATTCAGTCAACAGATGCAGCCATATCTGAGATAGAAAGTGGCAGTTATTTTTAAGAATCTAAAATGTTCTGATAGATACTTGGAAGAGTAATTTAATTAGGTGTCATCAACACACTTAAACAAAAACTTGGTCTTCACAACTGAGATTACTATACGCTTAAGAAAACAGGCATACTGTCAAAAAAAGGGAACATAAAACAAATAAAAATTGCTTTTTAAGTTAAGACACAAATACTTTGCAGTAGCAAAATCCCATAAAATCAATATCATCACATGATGCAAGGAATTTTTAAAAAAAGATTGTCATGATTGCTCACTTTCCTGTTACTAAATTTGTTAGCACCCCCAGAGATCTATGCAAGCAGCTGCTTAGATGAATAGGTCAATATGATTTACTCAATGGAAAAAAATAACACCCAGATTTACTACATTTTTTTTCTGATAGCAAATGCAGATAATGTCCAAGTAAGCTTGTGATTTACACCATTAAACAAGGAACAAAAACCTTTCTTAATTTCAAGGTTGTACTTAATGTTAATATTTTAAACCACCTTCCCCCATCAGTACCTTTTCAGCTACCAAAGTTGCAATAGGGGTAAATCTTGGAATGACCTTGTTAATTTATTTGTATAAAATCTGCTGAGAATCATATTAACTACTGTCAAGTTTTATAAGGATTGCAAAACAAAATAAGAATAACTGGTTTCTAATGACTCTGTAGCTAAATTTGTTTTAGAGCATATTCATTTCTGATGATATATTATTGCTCAGTTTATCTAGAGGAAGATCCAGTTCAGCAGTCTTGTACATAGATAGCCCTGATCCTGCAACTGGTTTCATGTAGGTGGACCCTTGACATCAAGTTGTAGAACTAGGGATAAAAAGCTCCGTCAAAAAGTTTGCAAAGCCCTATCAGATCCTTCAGGAAAAGAAATAATTTATTTAAATTTTATTATAATGATCAAGTGATTTTAAATGCAACCATCGTTTCATAAGGATTGTTCGCTCATGGATTTTACTGAGCCTCCATGACGGTTGAATTAGCAATTCCAATCAAGAGTTTAATCAGAGCCATGATAGTATACAATAATGGGCTTTACAAAAAATACCTTTTTTTAAATGGTTCCTAATTAACATTTTTAGGCTTTTTGATACTGAATGTGCTAATCAAAAATGTCTTTTAAAATTCATTTAGGTACAGAAATGGTATTTGGAGTATTAGTCTACCAAATATATGATAAATAGTTTCAAAATTTATTGCAATTAGAAAACTATGCACCTATTTACCTTGGATGCTTAGAGAGACACTTGACTCCCTAGAAAACAATAGATGTTTTCTAGACTTCTATTTTTTAATTATAATTTTTAAAGAAAGTTCACAGACAAGGAGTTCCAGTAAAATTTCATTAAGTTTTTTTAACCCAAATTGAAAATGACAATTTTTAATCTCAAAATTGTTCCCTCTCTTTTGGTTTGTTTTAGTAATGCATTGTTAACATTATCTTTAATTAACATTTGGCTTTTTGCACTGTCCCAATGTTTAGTTTGAAGAAAACACTGCATTTCTCTCCTAACAGTATACAGCAGTACACTTCTCAGTGCAACTGAGAATGAGATAAAATATTGTCCAAAAGGTTCAGGAAAATAGTACATAACATAATGACTTTTTGCCTCCTCTGATTGGCATAGGAAGAAAAAAGAAACTGCAAATTTAAAATACTGTCTTGTTTGGGGAGGGAAATCAAATCTCATGTATTGTTCCCATCTTCAAGTCAGCTTTAACTCTAACTAGAACAGTTATAGAAAGGTATGATTTGTTCACCAAGTATATTAGAACCTCAAAGTTATGAACACCTCGGGAATGGAGGTTGTTGATACTTGAAATGTTCATAACTCTGATCAAAATGTTATGGTTGTTCTTTCAAAGTTTACACCTGAACATTGACTTCTGTAGGAGATCCGCTCTTCCCCCACGTCACAACAGGCAGGAGACTCTTTTGTGACTTCCAACAGTGCTCTTTATTTATAGTGCAAACTCCACCACCAATATACAGCTCTACACAGTTCAGCTGAGCCCCAGCCCTCAACCTGGCTTGTCTCTGGAAGCAGTCAGCTCTACAGGCTCCTAGCCTCAGCTCAACTTCCCTGCTGTCTCTGTCTCTCTCTCTCTCTCTCTCTCACTCTCTCTCTCTCTCTCTCTCACTCTACCACACCACCACACCGGGCTTCCTGCCTGGTAGGCCTTTTATCCCTGAGGAGGCTGCCAGGTGCAACTCATAACCCTGAGCCCTCTGCAGCCCAGGTGGCTGATTAGCCTTCCCTCGCAGGGGGGGTTTGCAGAGGTTTTTTTCCTCTTAAAGGGCCAGCAGGGCTGGCTCAGGCACTCCTGGCCAGCACCCCGCCACACTTCATACCGCTTTGAAACTTTACATTGCAGAAGAAAAATGCTGATTTTAACTGTCTTAATTTAAATGAAACAAGCAAACTTGTCTGACTTCTTTTTAAACTTTCCCTTTACATTTTTTGCACAGTTTACATTTAACACGGTACTACAGTAGTTGTTGTTGTTGTCTCTGCTGCCTGATTGCCTACTTCCAGTTTCAAATGAGTTGTGCGGTTGACCAGTCAATTGATCCCTCTGGTGTGCATAACCCTGAGGTTCTACTACAGCAGACTTAATGGTTGAGCCCTTGTTGCATTGTATTCGTCTGTGTCCTTCATCTAACAAGAGGGGGGCATGGATTAGCGTTCACTTCGCACTCTCTGTTAGTACGTGGTCCAAGCCGGGGAAGCTAATGATCGAACCAGCAGACCAAATTTGGTGATGAATCCTGGCCTGAGGCATGTCATGCGTATGCTAAGAAGATGTAGCAAGAAGCCTCGAGGAACTCTTAAATGAAGACCTCTAAAATTTCTTCTTGCCTCATCTTTGCCCTCTCACTCAAAGCTGTGAAACTGTAAAGTAGAGAGTTTTAAATGACTATGCACACTATATTTAGCCCATTATCTGTCTTAATATATCCTATGAACTCAGTTTCCTCTACTCAGAGTCCCAGTTCCTACTGCACCTCCATTTATTGATCAGAAACCTGGTCACTCCTTTCTTTTAGGACCTGGACCCCAAACCTGGGATTGAACCTGACTGTTTGGTGAAGGAGTATGATTCATCAGAATCATGGCTTGGCTTCTGCTCACCTCCTCAGAGTTTGGTGGGAAATAGGATAGGTATTATCATACCTTCCCAAAACTGTTGAGTTATTTCCTTCTCTTTTGGATAGGGGGTCTTAAATCGAGAAAGACCTACAAGGTTGATAGGTTATTCTTAAAATTGTTTTTTATATAGACTTTAGACTGCAAATACCCCCTTGTGTCTGGAGTCTGACAGCATCAATGACACTTTGTATCCTAGACCAATTGCTATTCATTTCCTTTGCTGGAGGATTTAGTGACACTACTCACTACGCACAGATCAGACGATCTTTGGTTGTCTCACTCAATATGATCATGATTTTATTCCCACCATCTCCTTCAGGGCAGGCTGATACTTCAGTAATCCAGATGTTTCTTGCATTAAATTAGTCATTTTTAAGACCACTGCTTCTGCCCAATTTATTTTATATATATAATGTCACTGACATTGTGTCTCATGTCTGTTTTTCTTCTGCCATAAGCTTTTCCATCTTGCAGTCAAATGAGCTGACAAGAAGTAATTGTCCATACCTTTGTTTTGACTGCATCAGGTTGTACCATTTAACATACCTAAGTATTGTGTCCAATTATGAGAAAAAATCTCCCTAAAACTGCAAATGGAATCATAATCACAGTTCCATTTTCTTATTACAATTTCATCCTTAAATCTGTACTTTATGTTATCCAGATACACTTGGATATGCTAATATATTCACTACTTAAAAGTTTTATATTAAGGCTTTTTTTTTAACTTCACAGAATCAGATGATATTTTGCTTCCTTTTCTGGTTGCATTGCAGCATCTCAATACAACTTTTGTTTGGAAATAAAGTTATTTCCTATATATTACTTCAAACCAATAAATCATCTGAAGCATTAATCTTTATTAAAAAAACTATTCTAATCATTAGCCTTTTTTTCTTAAGTTATTTTCTACAATTCAATCCTTTTCTTTATCTGACAACCATTGTTTGTTTGCTATTTCAGTAAATCAGTTCTTTTGTCCTTGTTCACAGCTCAGTTGTTCCACCAACCTGCTCCCTGTTACTTCACAACTTCAGATGTGTGAGTACTAAACTAAATTTGAATAAAAAATAGATCATTCAAATCAGAAAACACATTTTTCAGAATTTACACAATACTAGTGGACACTGGATTTCCATCTAAAAGATATTTAAAGGGGGAAAAATGTAATAAAGCAATAATAGGAATCTGAGGTAAACCTAAAAAAGCAAGAAAAAATCAGAGTTAAAGTTTTTATTATGTGCTCAACTTTACTATTCTGTCCACAAACTCCTACTCAAACAGACCTATTCATGGAGACATGTAGGTCCTCATCTTGCAACTGGATTCATTTGGGTGGAACTTAAGCTCATACTGAAGGTCCATTCTCATGGATCCAGTTCCAAGATCAGAGTATAAGATCAAAAGAAGGGATTTACATCAAGAGCTGAATTACTAATTAAAATAAATAACTTATCCAATTAATTTAACCTCTTTTTGCTCTATAATGGTCATGAGCAGAAGTGTTTCCTTGAATTATTCATTATTCAGAACATTCTTTTTGCCTTTTTTTTGGTCAGTTCTATGGACTCATTACAAATAGTTCCCAGAGAGTATTCAATACTCACTTCTTGAGCTGAATAGATTAGATATACTTGGTCAGGTAAGTGCTATGGCATTGCTTCTCTCCCCAAATGATGAGCATGCAAACTGGGCTGATGCAAATATTCACACAATGCTCATTTTACAAGTACTTTCGTATATAAATTTGAAATTCATGTTCTTCAAACCTTCATGCCAGCAAAACTCAAATCACTCAAATCCTTGCATAAAACAAATACAAAAGAAGAGAAGTGCAGCCCAAACAAATACATTTGAAAACATTTTGCAGGGTTCCCCCCCCCCCCCCTCAGCTATTTACAACTCGAGAAGCTTAGAATTTATATTGTTTTACCTAGAGGAAGTTTATCTTTTTGGCTCATCTGGCACAGTTGTTACCTCCAAACAATGAGGTCTTGCTGAAAATCTCAGCAGTGGTAAAGCTCATACAGAACACTCAAATCAATGTCAGAATCTCTGGGCAGCTGGCTGCAGCAAGAACAGATGCAGGCTGGATCAGGGACTGGCTACCATGGAAACAGGCATGGGGTAGAGCAGGAGTGAGATTTGGCTGGAGAAGCAGCAGGAGCAAGGGCAGTCCTATTGAAACTACTGGCAATGGGAATGTTCCCAGCAAGGTAGTGATGCTGAGCAGACTAAAGAGGTTGCTTCACTAAAGAGCTTATACACCTGCCTTGTGATCACCTAGGTAGGTCCTCATCTGTGGATTGGCTGAACTCATGTTGAATATGTGGGGCCTATTGCAAGATCTGCACTTCTCAATCATCTCACACTCTGCCTCAGGGATGATTCATCAGGCTTAAGCAGGCTCAGAGGTAACTCATTACAGTCAAGTCACCAGATAGAGTTTAACTTGCTGAGTAAGGATTCAGCCATGACTACCACCCAGAGATGAGACAGCTACAAATTAAGCCACGCTGCTTGACAAAGGTGGTGAGAAAATGAGTCACTCTTGTCTAATATTGAACAAGAAACTCTATTGGAACAAGTAAAATATTGTTATCCTTAAATAAGATGAGGAAGACTTTGTAGCACCTTAGTTTATTTCAGAATAAGCTTTCATGGGCTATAGCCCACTTCTTCGGATGCAGACTAACACGGCTGCTAATCTTAAACCTGTTATCCTTAAAGTTACTCTCCTCTCAGGGTTACTGTAAACCTTCTGGGTATCTTTTTTTAAAAAGTGCCTGACGCTGGATAGCGATTGATCTTTTGGCGATTGATTTATTGTGTCTCATTAAGACGCGATAAATCGATCGCCAGCGGCAGCCCCGTCGACTCTGTAATTCCAGCTTGCCACGAGGCGCAAGCTGGAGTTGACAGGGGAGCGCGCTGCCGACTGCCGACACCATGAGGACGGCAGGTAAGTCGGCTGAAGATACGCTGACTTCAGCTACATTATTCACGTAGCTGAAGTTGCATATCTTCAATCGATCGCCCCCCCCCCCCCCCCCAGTGAAGACCAGTCCTCTTTCAATGAGACATAGGGTATGGGTCACTTCATTCAAACACCCATGGCTGACCTATGTCAACTGACCTGGGCTCTTGAGACTCAGACTATGGGCTGTTTAATTGGCTGTGTAGATGGCCGGGCTTGGGCTGGAGGACAGGCTCCGGGGCTTTTCTCCTTTGTGAGATTTTAAAAGGTACTTTAGGGCCTTAAGGTACAGATAGGTGCCTAATCAGATTTGAACACCTCAATTTCCATGTACAGGTATGCCTACATTTCAAGCTGGGGTGTGTTTCACAGCTCAAGGAGACATACTTGCGTTAGTTCTGATTGTGCTAGTGGACTAAAAATAGTGCACAAGAGGCAAGAGTAGCTAGCTGCCCCAAATATGTACCCATATCAGACCCTCCCACCACTTGTGCTGCTGTGGCTACACTCTATTCTTAGCAAGCTATCTCAACAAGAACTAGCATAATTCTTCCCGAGCTGGAAATCACCCCTCCAGCTTAAAGTGCAAATGTACCCTACTTTCATTCAACATTTGAAAATCTCACTAAGTACCTAGCAGCATCTTTAGGAACCAGAATACTTTAAAAATCTAGCCCTAAGTCACTTTTCCACTTGTCTAGCATCTTGTCCAGCCCACTTACTTTGCCTAGCCTCCTGCTTCAGATTTCAAGAAACAGTATACATATCCTCACACTACACAGGAAAAAATATACCCACAAATATTCTTACACTATAATATATCATATTATATGTGAAAGACTAAATATGTGAATGAGAGTAAAAGCAGCTTAAGTACAGGTATACATAACTGTGCGAGACATACATGGGAACAGGTCAGTGGAAAAAGGAGAGGGAGCTGTTATGTTTCTTATGAGGTATAAGTTATTAGAATCTCAGGCCAGCAAGAGAAACACAGAAGAGGACACAAAAGAATCAACTAAGTATCTCAAAATGTTTGTTCGGAACAAAAGTCATAGTATCATAAATCAGGGACGAGAGGAGACTCTGCATAGGGAAAAGAGACATATCTGTTTCCCACAAGACTGTGCCAGAGTGTATTCCAGTTGTTTAACATGTAGAATGCATCAGCACCTAAAGGCCAGAACCTGGTTTGGCCTATTATGGTTTTTTTCCCTCTTTTTTATTTTTTTTATTTTTTAACTGCAGCATGAAAATAATAGTCATCATAAGCCCAAGGCAAAACCTCTGATATTTCATAATATTTAATTCAATTCCAGGAAAAGTTGAAATGTATGCCTCCAACAAATTAGCCTAACCCATTTTTCAGAGTTGTAGCCATGTTAGTCTGTATGAGCAAAAACAAGTAGGAGTACTGTGGCATCTTAGAGACTAACAAATTAATTTGTGCATAAGCTTTCATGGGCTAACACACACACTTCATCAGATGCATGGAGTGGAAAATACAATAGGAAGATGTATATACATTGGATATGAAAAGATGGGAGTTACCTTACCAACTGTAATGAGACAATTCAATTAAAGTGGGCTACTATCAACAGGAGGAAAAAAAATCACTTTTGTCATGGTAATCAGGGTGGCCCATTTCAAACAGTTGACAAGAAGGTGTGCATAACAGTAGGGAGAAAATTTGTATGAGGAAATTAGTTTTAATTCCTGTAGTGATCCAACCACTCCAAGTCTTTATTTAGGCCTAATTTGATGGTGTCCAGTTTGCACATTAATTCCAGTTCTGCTGTTTCTCGTTGGAAACGGTTTTTGAAGTTTTGTTGAAGAAGTGTGACTTTTAAGTCTGGTATTGAGTGTCCAGGGAGGTCATAGTGTTCTCCGACTTGTTTTTGAATGTTATAGACATTGGGAGACAGGCCAGTCCTTTGTTACATACAGCCCCCAAACTTGAATCAAATACTCACCAGCAACTACACACCACACAACAGACACAAATACAGGAACCCGTCCCCACAACAAACCCTGTTGTCAACTCTGTACACATATCTATTCAAGGAACACCATCATAGCACCAAACCACTTCAGCCATACCATCACGGCTCCTTCACCTGCACATCGACCAATGTGATATATGCCACCATGTGCCAACAATGCCCCTCTGCCATGTACACTGGCCAAACCGGAGAGTCTCTACACAAAAGAATAAATGGACACAAATCAGACATAAAAAATTATAACATTCAAAAAGCAGTCGGAGAGCACTTCAACCTCCTGTTAATAATAGCCCACTTTAACTGAATTGTCTCGTTACAATTGGTAGGTCTAATCCAATCTTTTTATGTACTATGTATATATATCTTCCTACTGTATTTTCCACTTGATGCATCTGATGAAGTGGGTCTTAGCCCACAAAAGCTTATGCCCAGATACATTTATTAGTCTCTAAGATGCCACAAGTACTCCTAGTTATTTTTGCTAACCCACTTTGTGTCTTTCTATGACTCTTATCACTTTTGCCTTTTTCCTCCAAGACTCCTATGGCTGAAACACCCTCCCCAACCTGCCATATCTGCACCCTTTCTTCTTCAAGTCTCTTTTTAATGAGCATATCTTCCAAAGCATTTTTAACCATAATTCTAACCTCTGATGAGTGCTAACAAACAGGGCACTTTCAAATCTTTACCTAAAACCAATTGCAATAGAAACCATGGAATTAACAGGATCCATGTTTAACTTCACTATTTGGTCACTCCTTGTGTTTTTCCCCCACTAGCAACTCTGCAATTAATATTTCCATTATAGCACGGTCCCACTATAGAGATATTCATATTATCTGGCATATTCTGAAACACCCATTCCATATGAAAAAGTAACAATCTTTAAGGATGTTAAGTCTTAGTAAGATTTAGGAAAATATTGAAAAATAATTTCAAGCTAAATTTCACCACACTATAACCAACAGTAAATGAGTGAATGTCTCCCCTAGATTTTTTTTAAAGATGATGCTTTTAATTGCATTTCTCCAATGCTGCAGTTTCTTCTCCGTTTTCTTAATTGTCTGGTAAATGAAACTCGCTACCGCAAAACAATATAAAAGCACCTACATTATTAATGATTTTTAAAATTGATTCTTGGGGATAAATCACTGGTTACACATAACAATATGTGCTGCTTTAGAAACAAAATCCGTTTTCCTTAAAAATTTAGAAAAATCTTTTAAATGTATTTATTACTTAATGATTGGCATAAAGCCACTTATTTGTGCAGCTGGGATAATGTCTGATCATATGGTTCCAGAGTGAAATATGTTGCAATTGCAACTAATCTATTTTGTCTAAATGTTTGTTCTCAGAGGCCAGTGTCTGTCTGGAAAGTTCCTCTGTGTTAGAATGAACGTTATTTCTTTCAGTGATTTCTATTTATCACCGAGCTGTGGGACGCTACTGGCAATTTAGAGAAGAATAATGCCCCGCAGGTTAGAGACCAACAGCGGGAGCTGCTCCCAGAAAGACAAATGTACTAAAGATTTATCTGTTTACCTATGTAATTTTTTCCTCTTTAAGATACCTAGGGATTTTTTGTGCATCATTTGCTACTGATTTGTAAGAGGCTGTTGTCTAAAGTGAAGAAACATAGCACTGTAGACTTCTCTCAGTAAAAAATTCTTCATTTTCTGGACAACTAGAAGATAACAGAAATTATTTTGTAGTGAAATGTATATGGGAGTGCTCTTAAAGAAGCTGCTAAAACACTTAATTACCTTGGTGAGTCAAAGTACAGTAATGGCTTCATTCTGAGTGGAATCAGGGGCCGGGGGAGAGGAAGAGAGGAGGGAAGCCAAAACCAGCTGTCATGATTCCGGTAACTATTCCCAATTATGAAACAGTTTTACATATTTAACAGAAAGTAACTATAAAATTGAGAAAACTGATTTCATGGTGACTGAATAAACCAATTATCGGTTTAATTTGCTTTTGTACACGATATTGAATTCTCATGAAAATCAATGGCAGATAGTACTCATCCTATTCAACATTCAAAAATAAAGTTTATCTTTTCTTTAAGGAAAAATATTAAAAGTAAATTTTAAGATTCAAAATTCCAGAATGGCCTCAAAGACACTGTGTAGGCAAAGAAAGAAAGAAAGAAAGAAAGAAAAACAGTATAATCTTTTAATTATAAATGTACATTTCTAGGTGTGTGTATATAATAGTATTCAAGGGTTATTGTTGGAATTCCTTGAACTGGGGTGTTTTAGCCAAAAATATTCCCAGATGATGTCTGTAATCCAAAAATTGCAGCCATGCATATGTTTCATTGCAATCAATGTTGCATACGGTTTCCTTGGAACAATAACTTGAATACACACTCAATGAAACCTGGGATTAGGCTCTTGATCCTGCTTCTGGCTGCTCAAACTGCACTAAGCAACTGAATACTGCCTCAAAGGGGTAGCAGGAAATTCTCCTTACACAGATGAATTTGTGGTCGTATGGAGCCATGAACAGGTCAGAGCCAGAGATGATAATGTTGCTTATTTCTGTTTTTCTAGTGTCTGAGTGAAGAACATGGGACATACCTTTCTTCCAAAAGTCTGCTTGTGATAGGAGATGAATCACTTTAGATTATCTCTTCCAAGATCAGGTGAAAAACTGGTGAACCACCCATAAAGAAAGTTTGATCTGAGAGAACCTGAATGAGATGGGCTAGGGTTGGAGCACAAGCAGAGCTTGTTACGTTAGTTATCACAGAGGTAGGAAGGAAAGAAACTGGCAATATACTGGAAATATATTATAATTACTGTAGTGGTAACTAGTTAAAGTTATGTACTTTCCAAGGTCTAAAAAGAGAGCTACAAAAATGGAATGGATTTAATGTTTAGATGTGAAGATATTTGAGTGAGAAGTAAATGCTTGTTTACTCATCCTGGCAGGAAAAAGAAACAATATCTCTTTGATATTTAGTGATGAAAACTATAATTACCAAGATAGATACTGTGCACCAATTATGGAAGTAGAGATAGATTTCATGGCATTTTATATCAACTCAAATCTATCTATCTATCTATCTATATATAAAAAAGTCAAATGGTGTATGCGTGTGTGTGTGTGTGTGTGTATGCGTGCCTTACTCCTTCCACACCATTGGAGCTAGAGACTTGAAATTTGGTACAGTTATAGGCTTTAGGGTCCTAATCAGGGTAAGAGTAAAAAAAATTTCAAATCTCACCTCTGACGCCCCTCAGGGGTGAAATTCTTTAAAGCCCATTCACATCAGCTGGGCAGCAGGTTAACACCTGCTGTTCTCTGTGACATAGTTATGATGTCATAATACCCCCCTCCAACGGACCCCGCACTCGCTCAGCTCTCTTCCCCCTCTCCCCTCCAACAGACCCCGCACTCGCTCAGCTCTCTCCCTCCCCCCCCACAGCTAAATGCAAGAGAATGAAATTAGACACAATGAGACTTCTGAACAAAATTTGTATTAATAAAAAACATGGTAGTCTTTTTACATCCCAGTTTCCAATTACAAATACTCCGAGCAACGCCGGGTATTTTTGCTAGTAACAAATAAAAGAGGAGCAATTTCAATCCCACTAAGCAGAAAGCAAAAGTAATTAATTGACTATATTATTTGGAATCAGCTTTATCTATTCAGCTCTATCATGAAGGTCTTTAAAATGGCTATAACCCAAATTAAGAGGTGTATATGAAAATCAGAAACTCCTGCATCAAAATAATAGTCTAATGCCTTAAAGATGCCTCCAATGTATTAACTTTCAAAATGTTCAATGGTGTGAAATATTGGCTTGTAGAATTTCAGGTACAATTTTGTGCCTATATTATTTTGTACCCACAAAATATCATCCATAAAATTTTGCACACATCTAAAATGTGCATTACTGTACACAAGCTACATGTGACACCCAAAATGCATAGCCAACCAATCAACTTGTGCATTCAGTTTGTAGTACAAATATGAAAATGGTATTTATTGATTACTGGGTATTGTGTAACATGTAGTGTATGCTTGTGGTAACTGCAGGGTTTATAGTTATAGAATATGTAATGCAAAATGGAGTTTTTGTTTTAAAATGGAGTCTGTCAGCTGGGTGGGCATGTAGCCATAATCAGAGGCTGAGCTTGCACGTAGGCCTAGCAGCTCATGCCTTACTTTGCAACAATGTCTGTCATGCTTGTGTAACAGTAAGAGCGGGAACTAACGGCTGGTAGCCATAGTGATGTTTGAATCTGTGTACAAGCATGTATGTGGCATATGATTATTGGTTGCATGTAGCTGTGACTCTCTGTAATGTAATTGGTTGCTTACATATTTGTACTCTGTATATATGTTTTGCCCACCCTGTGTCAGTGGGCTTTCAGGCTTTGCATTTCTATTCCCCTGATCCCCTATTTGTGCACAAATAAACCTTTTGTTTGTTCAGGATTACCTTGTGTCTTTTGCCTGTTCTTGGAAGGTAATTGGGAGAGGCCTCCAAGGAAAGAACAGATTTGTGCAACAAGTTGCAATATGCATACACAGTCTTGACATTTGGCATGCAAAAAAGCTAGATCATGAAGAATTTCATGTGCAATAACATTGGCAGGAAGCTGTACTCAACAGTTCAGTCTCCTTATGTGAGCTTCCATATGGGAGCTTATGGGGTGATCATCGTGAATTTGAACCTGGGTACTGCTCTCTCTCTTTTGAGGCCATGTCCTCTACACTATCTCTAACTCTTTCCTCAATTTTAGAGGCCAATTTTAAAAATGGACCTTGATGTCTTTAGGATCACATCAAGAAATAAGTGTATCCATCAGTTCAAAGCAGCAGTGCATTAGTAAGCTAACACAGCTAGGGAAGAGACAATTGGCAAGACACAGGAGGATTAGTAAAGAAACAATCAAAGGGGGTACTAAAGAAGAAGAAAAGCAAAGGCAGCAATGAGAACCACAAACAAAACTTTTTTTCCCCCCTGCCTGCATGATGATTAGGAGCTTGAATCGTGGGTGACAATTTTTCCACTTGCTGTAGAAATGTAAACCATGTCCCATTCTATACACATCAACAGTTCATGGAGTTGACTGGCCTCCAATTTGCTGTCACCCATCACAATTAGCTACAGTCATTGTCACAGATGATTTAGTAGCTGCACATGTGTTCTCACTTGGTCCCACCTGCAAAGTGAATGGTCCCATATGTTTCATTTGATTAACCATCTCAACAACAGGCATCTGGACAATGAATATAGAAACACTGTTGTGTGAAAAAACAGTGCCCCATCCAAAATAGAATAGTATTCCAATAATAAATAGCATTATGTATCAAGTGTATTAATTGAATTTACAAATTTTAGGTTTTCTATAATAACTACAGGCTTTAGTCAGTGGTCAGGGCCCTACCGTAATACTCTGTACACACATATAAATGGAAAAGACGGTCCTTGTCAAAAACGTATAGCAGTCAGATTCTCAGAGGACGCATTGATATAAACAATATCATTACAAAGTACTAGCAAAGTGAGGCTGGTGTGATTAGGCTTTGAACAGTATTGTGACTGGAAAATATTACTATATGGATGCACTGAACTGTGTAAATTGTTACCAAGTCAGATGTACATGTCAGAACCAGGTTACATTTAACATGGTTCTATGTGTTCAATGACCGTAGCCATAAAGTGATTTTCCTTTAACAGGAAAGAAATGTTAGGTGTAGTATACTGGCAGCACCATTAAATTTCAACTGTCCTATTAGCTAAATGGCTAGGGAATCAGATACTATCTAGCATTTGGGGTCTGGCATAGAGAAGTGGATTACAAACTGCCACCGTTGTGTTGGTAGTAGATTAAGAAAAAAATTCAATTATAAACACTGCCCCCCAAGCCCTGCAAATGCTGATATGTTGTATTATGGAGCTTGTAAGCAGGCCTCTGGCCGCCCTCTTCAAAATACAGGCAGGAGACTGCTTTTGGCTTCCCCAGTGTCTTTATTTTGCTCACACACAGTGCAAAAACCCCACCACCTATATACAACTATACAAGTACAGTTTAGGCTCAGCCCTCAGTCTGGCTGGCCTCAGGACTAGCTAGCTCCTGCAGGCTTTCAGCCTCAGCTAGCTTCCTCCCCTTCAGCTTACTCCCCTGCACCTTCTCTTTCTCTATCTCTATCTCCTTCTCTTCCTCCTTCTCTTCCTCCTTCCTACCTCTTCTCCCTGGCTTCCTCCCTGGCAGGCCTTATATCCTCTGGAGGCTGCCAGGTGGAGCACATTAAGCCCTCTGCATACCAGGGTTACCCCCAGGTGGCTGATTAGCCTGCTGATGGGCTTGGAGGGAGCAGGGGCTGACTCAGCAGGCGCTGGTCAGCTGCCTGCTACACGCCTCCCCCCTTAAGCCCCAGCCCCATCGGGCTGGCTAGGGGCCTTTTCCCCCGCCCCTTGGGTCGCCCTCCCAGGAGGGGGGTTGTAGGTACCGGTCCCCTACCTTCCACCACGGAGGGCCTGGTCATTCCCATCCCACAGAAAAGACATTCTGCGGGGAGTGGTGGCCCTCCTTCCGCAGGTCGTCACACCACCTGCAGGGGGGCGCTACCCCTGCCTCAGTCGGGGCCTCCAGGCTAGGGTTCCCAGCCACCCTCACCTTAGGGGTAACTTTCCCTGCCTCAGTTTCCCCGACACGCTGGCACTCAGGGCCCATATCGGGCGAGGTTTGCTCCTGAGGCGGGGCCCACCACGCCTCAGTTTCCCCCGTACCCTTGCCCGGGTTCGGGGCCTCATCCGTGGGTCTCACCTCCACGGGGTCCTCAGGGGGATCCGTCCCTTGGATCATGGGGCTCTCACCCCTGACTTCCCCCAAGTAGGCCCCCCGGGGGTCCACCCACTCAGGTCTCTGCTGTCTAGGAGTTTTTTCCCCGTGCTTAAGCCCGCCCCTCTGCTCGGGGGAGCCCCTCTCCCGAGCTCACAACCCCGGCCTTGGGGCACCCCGGGGCCTCGGATCTCCCACCGGGCCTCAGTCCTTTCTGACCAGCACCGGGCAAGGTAACCTGTCCGGCACCCCCACCTTCTGCCAGCGGAAGCGGCCGCTGATCTCCAGGGGTACTTGGGCCACCCAGCAGGGCTTCCTGTCCCAATGGACACACCCCCGGTCCTTCGTGGCCCCTGGGACCAGCCATTCAGGGCGGACCAATGCCCGCTTCACCAGCATGCAGGGGGAGGCAGAGTCCAGCAACCCCTGGTGGGCTTTCCTCCCCACCTTTACTGACAGGGTGGGTATGCCCTTTCTCCGTCCCTGCCCCCCACACCTCGGTCCACCCGCACCATTCCGCCCAGCCACATTCCATGACCGGGCAGTCCCGCTTTAAATGGCCGGCTTTCCCACACTGCCAGCAGGTAAGCCGGGCCATTCTCTCTGGAGCCCTTTCTTCTCTGCCCCCGGTGCCAGGAACGAGTCCTTGGGCTGACGCCCCAAGTCCCAGTCTCTTCGGGGCTGATCCTCTCCCCGGGGCCCCTCAGCCTCCACGTACTCTTAAGTCAGGCGTACCGCCGCCTCTACTGTTTCTGGCTGGTGCCTCCGGACCCAGGTCCATATAGTCTCTGGGAGGCTTTGCAGAAATTGCTCCAGTAATATGGAGTCCACTATTTCCTCCCTTGACCGGGCCTCGGGCCTTAGCCAGCGTGTTGCCCAGTCCCTTAATCTCTGGGTAAACGCCCGGGGCCTCACCACCGGCATCCAGCGAGCCGCCCGCAGCTTCTGGCGGTACTTTTCTGCAGACAGGCCGACCCGGTCCAGTATGGCCGCCTTCACGGCCTCGTAGTCTTGGGCCTCCTCAGTCCCCAGGGCCATATAGGCTGCCTGGGCTTCGCCCACTAGGTATGGAGCCAGGCAGAGGGCCCAGGTGGTCTGGTCCCACCCGGTCACTGTGGCCACCCTCTCAAAGGTCCCCAGGAAGGCATCGGGGTCATCCGCTGGGCTCATTTTACAAAGTCCCCAGCCCGGCAGCCGGACGCCTTCTCCTGCCCCTCGACTCACCAGCTGCTGCAGGAGAGTTGCCTGCTCTTTCATAAAGTCATGCAGGGTCCATTGCTGCTTGGCCTGGGCCTGCTGCATGGTCAGCATGGCCTGCTGGCTTTGCTTGTGTTGCTCAATCAGCCACTACAGAGTCCCCTCCATTGCCGGGCCACCAACCACATCGCTGGTGTCGTCTGTCCCGGACAAGCCCCCACGTGTAAGCGGGCCTCTGACCACCCTCTTCAAAATACAGGCAGGAGACTGCTTTTGGCTTCCCCAGTGCCTTTATTTTGCTCACACACGGTGCAAAACCCCCACCACCTATACAAGTGCAGCTTAGGCTTAGCCCTCAGTCTGGCTGGCCTCAGGACTAGCTAGCTCCTGCAGGCTTTCAGCCTCAGCTAGCTTACTCCCCTGCACTCTGTCTGTCTGTCTGTCTGTCTGTCTGTCTGTCTGTCTGTCTGTCTGTCTGTCTGTCTGTCTGTCTCCTTCCTACCTCTTCTCCCTGGCTTCCTCCCTGGCAGGCCTTATATCCTCTGGAGGCTACCAGGTGGAGCACATTAAGCCCTCTGCATACCAGGGTTACCCCCAGGTGGCTGATTAGCCTGCTGCTGGGCTTGGAGGGAGCAGGGGCTGACTCAGCAGGTGCTGGTCAGCTGCCTGCTACAGAGCTTTATGGGTTTGAAGGCTTATAGAGCACATTATTGCCTGACCTTGAAATTTTGTAACATATTAACTATCTTTCTCTCTTCTTCCCACTCTCTCTCCACTAACTCTGTGGGTGATGACCTCTCATAATCAGGCTTACTTACAAATTGTTCCTGCCATGAACAATTCACTCAGAGGCTGCTCTTTTGAGTTATAAATGCACTTAATGTATGCAGTGTTGTTGTAGCTGTGTTGGTCCCAGGATATTAGAGAGACAAGATAGGTGAGGTAATGTCTTTTATTGGACCAACTTCTGTTGCTGAGGTAGACAACTTTTCAAGCTTACACAGATCTCTTCAGGTCTGGGAAACTAATTTAGAGTGTTACTGCTAAATATAAGGTGGAACACATTGTTTAGCATAAGTAGTGAACACATATTTCAAGGGACCATGCAAGATGAAGTGCCCCGTTAACATGTCTCCAGTCAGAGGGAGGAAAGGGGACGGAGGTGGAGAGAGCAACTGTGGAAAAGGTTGTTGATGGGTTGTAATAAGCTATAAATCAGTAAATGATTTTTAGTGTCTAGAAAAGTTATGAATTTAAGGTCCCAGGCTCATCTTTTGAAAGTTTTGTGCAGGCTTCCTTTGAAGATGAGAATTAATAGGTCAGATATAGAGTGATCGCTTTGTGAAAGGTGTTTCCCTACAGATGGTGTAGGATTTTTGTCTTTTATAGTTTTCCTGTAAGAGTTCCTTGAAGAGCATAGTGATTGTCTAGTTTCACCCACAGGGTTGTTATTGGAACATTTAACACCCTGGATGCAGTATACCACATGTGTAGGATCCGTGAAATCTTGAAAGGTATGTTGTTGGGGGGAAGGGGAGTGTCAAGCATTGTAGCAGTGGATATGTGTCTGCAGGTTTTTCATCTGTACTGCTTTGAGCTGATGTGTCCTGGTGTGTAGTAGCTTGCTTCTGATGATGTACTTGGAGAAGTTAGGAGTTGCTTGAAGGCCAGAAGAGAGGATTTAGTAAAGATTTCTTTCAGGATGGGGTCCTCATCAATTATGGGGTTTAATTGTTTGATGATACCAGCGTGATACTGCATGATTCCAGTGTGGGATGGTTGGTGACAACTAAGGTTGTGCAATCAAAGGTGATTTTATTTCTGTATTGAAGCAGGTTCACTGAGGGTATTTGGGTGGCCTGTTCCATGATGTGATCTACTTCTCTCGTGGAGTGTCCTTGTTTGGTAAAGGTGGTTTTGTGTGTGTTAGGGTGTATATCCTGGATTTTCTCCTCTGAGCATATTCTGTGCTATCTGAGTGCCTGGCTATAGATACAAGATTTATTGTGTATTTGGGGTAGTTATTGGAGCTATAAGGGTAAATACGGTGATTCATTGTTTTCTTGTATACAGTTGTCTATATTTTTTATGCTGATTGTGATGTCCAAGAAACTGATGATTGTGTAAGATTGAAAGTTTACCTCTTTCACCAACAGAAGTTGGTTCAACAAATGCAATTAATGTAAAATACCCTAAGCCTGATTGTTAACTGCCTTGCATCTTGTTTGGTAATGCACATCTGTGCAAACTAGGTGTAAAATGCTTCAAAATCAGAATTGGGAGTATTTTACACTCACTTGCACAGATGTGCATGACTATACACGATGCAAGGAAACAGACAAGCAGGGCCCATGAATATCCTTCTTGTTATTCACATAGTATAGTATCTGCAAAGATCAAAAAGCAAAATGCAATATTCAAACAGATTATATTTACATTTAATAAAAACTGTAGAACATTTTATTGAAAAACAATCATCAGAAGAGTTTCAAAGCACTTTGGGAATCTAATGTATGCTCTTGAGATAAATTTTCATAGTTGAGTTGCCAGACATCACCTAACCTGTTTTATATTAAAATACAGAAAGAGCTTTAGCTGGTACTTTAAGTGGGCTATGAAAATACCTTAATGCTTCCATTTTGCTTAGGTACCTTCAGATATCATTTTTGAGTTCTTGCCAAATACTATACAATCTACAGTATTTATATTATATTTGGAACAACCTTTGTGAAAGATATTAGGCCATCTTTTTTGTCCAATGGCCATCAAGGTCCAGAGTGTAAGCAAAGTCATCAGTCCAGTTGCCACCAAAAGGGGGAGTAGTTAGCAACTTCAGCAGTCATATAGGGAATAGGGCAACAGGCATAGCAATTACTTGGTGGAAACTGGACCAAGAGAAATTGGATATATGAGAATGTCTGCTGGTCAACTAAAACATCTAGTTGATCTTTCTCTCTCCCTTAGGTAGGAAGGAACCTATAATCTAGAGTCCACATACATATAGTATGTAGATGAATGTGTGCCAGTGAAGCTGATACTCAGATCTAACCCAAAATCAGAGCTAAACCAAAACGTGGAGGAGTACATATAACAGCTACTGGCCATCATGAAGAGACAGAGTCCACTGGTCTCTAAGTATAGTGAAGCAGTGCCACAGCATACTTATAATTCAATATTTGTTGGACCTGGCCTTTAGAAAGCAACTAGGATAGCTAAAATAGTTGATTAAGTGTCCAGTAACTCTCAAATGATGGAGCATGACCATTCAGGCATTCTATATAGTTTCTGGCATGCTTGGGGATGACGAATACTCAAAAAGGTCTCCAGGTTTGCTACCAGAATACCAATTTAGCAGGGGACGCTGTGACCCCACCCTCCACTGAACTGTGGAGGAAGTGACTAAAAAGACATATGGATTGCTCATGCTAGCACAGACATGCTCACGAGGTTGGGATCAAGATGACATGGCAACTGACAGCAGAGAAACATAGTGAACCACAGGGAGCCTTCAGACCTCTGTGTGAGGTGAAGGTCTCGGTTGGGACTGATGCGGATTAATAGGTTATCTATATTCTTATTATAAAAAAAAAAGGTACAATTCACATGCTCTAAAACAATCTAAATTTGCTTTTCTGGTGCTTTATCTATCGTGATTCTAATTTGCCTCACCCACTGCCTGAGAGATTCAATGTAACAATGATTTCTTCTCTTTGGTCATTCAAGCATGGAAGAGAAACCATACCACATGATATAACGAATCAGTCACAGACCTCAGAAGCAAATTCCAAATACTGAATACTTGAATGAGTACTTGCTATGGACATGTATTGATTAATAGGCCCAAGGAGATTTGTAAAATCTACTAGATGAACAATAACAGGTTCATAAAAACATGTTAATCTGTTTGTAGAAAATTTGCAACAGAAAAATGGGCCACAGTTCTTATATTGTGATAAGGTCCAGCTGGATCCTTTGTTATTACAGGACCTTTCATGTAGAAAGCAACTGGTAGGTACATCACATGAAAGCTCAATTATAAAAATTGGATGGCTCCTTAATCATCAGATACAGGACCAACAATAAACTAAGAGATAACAAGAATTGTGATATTCTGTCCCTTTAAATATTTGAGCACTACTCCCTTCTCAATGCAAAGCTTCTCTTTTATGTTGTTTTCATTTTTCCCTACAAGAACAATTAAGCAAGAACAGCAGATGGCTGTTTTTCTATGAGCTCCCTCTAGGTCTGTCTCTATCTCCTTCTCTAATGGGGTCCAAATATAACATTTGGCAACAGAAGATTTCTATCTCACAGGTGTCCAGTGCTCCCATTTCCTGAGGAAGGAGAAGAAAAAGTAAACAAATACTATAAAAAGGGGGAACAATTCATTTAGAGCAGGGATTGGCAATATTTGGCACATGACCCGCTAAGAAAGCGGTAGCTAACACAGCCCGCGCCACTTCCCGCAGCCCGCATTGACATGGAGTGGCAAACTGCGGCCAATGGGAGCTGCGATTGGCCCAGCCTGTGGATGCAGCAGGTAAACAAACCAGCTGGGCCCACCAGGGACTTACCCTGGTGGGCTGACTGCCAAATGTTGCCGATCCCTGATCTAGAGGCACATAACCAGACCAAAAGATTAGGCTGATATCCACAGCTTCTGCAAACAAAGCAGTGAAGAGAAAGAAAACAGCATATTGACTGATCATGTGCTAGCAGGAAGAGAGACAACAGCCTGTACTGCATGTCTCTAGCTAGCACAGCGAGTCCACGTGCAGTTAAAGGAAGAATTCTGCATTCTGTGGTGTATACATGCCACTACAAGAGGCCGGTTGAGCACAGATAGTAACAATAAAGAGTTACCTTGTGCTAGAGCAGATATCCATGAGGTGTGAAGTCTAACAAGAGAGAAGAGAATTGGCAATTTTTGTCAGCAGTGCTGATGAGTTCAATGAAAACTGTGAAACACAAGTGATGTGCCTCAAATGTTTACAGCAATTTATAACAAGCAACACCATTACAGATGGACAATGAGTTCCAAATCTTGTTGACTGTGATGGGGCCAAAAACACAGGGACTGCTGTGTGACCTATTGTCTCGTACTGTGCTCGGAAGTGTCACAGAAATGCAGGAACAATTTTCTGCTATCCCACTGATGATAGCAGGATTATATTGGTTCCATCAATGACATCAGAGAAGTGGAAAGTCAGTAGCACAGTCCATTGCTGCTCTAAGTTAGTGTTCACAGAATTGTCAGTTTTGACAGACATCAAGTGATTCCCTGCATGACAAATTAGTCTCCTGTTTATGCAATGACCAGATTTAGTAGGAGCTACTTACTGTACAAAAACTTACATCCAAGAAGGCTGTTGAAGTAGTAATGGCCATAGATACTGAAGATAAGGATTCTCTGGAATTTAATGTGAGCTGAGAAGTTCTCGTGAATTGGCGAGACAGAGGACCACAGCAACATAAGGAATTTCCATATGTACATTGTGGACAAACTACAGAGTCTGAGGAGGATTGATGAGCATGCCAGGTCACTTGCAGAAATTGCCAAAAGAAAGGACACATAGTCATGACAGTTTCACAGTTTAACAAACAGCAACATAGAGTAACTGTACATCCACTTATGAAGACTAAAACTTTAAAAAGGACAGAAGTCAGAAATCCATAATGTGGAAAAAGACAAGAGTTCTGGTGACTCTGGTGAAGATTTAGCACTATATATGGTATCAGAAGCTGGAGTCATAGATGGCATCTGGGTCACACCCTTGATTGAAGGAGATCCTACAAGAGCTTGATATTGGAGGTGTTGTTTCACTGATTTCTTCTGTTGTCTATCACCAGACTTTCTCACAAGTTTGTCTGGAAGAAATCTTCACAATGTTGAAGACTTATGCCAAGAAAATGTACTCTAAATGAAAGTTCAATTTGATGGACAATCTGTTGTTTTGTTCTATATATGATTGAAGAAAAGTATCCATCATTCTTTGGCAGATCTTGGCTTGAGACGCTCAAGGTGAATTGGATTAAAATCAAGGCAATCATGAAAATACCTCAACATTTTCAGGAAATACTGGGCAGACACTCCAAAGCTTTTGAAAAACAGCTTGAACAGATGAGTAACATGTCAGTGAAGCTCACTGTTAAGTCTGACAGCAAGCCAAAATATGCTCTGACGCCTCTGATGGAAGATTATTTGGAAAAAGATAGAGAACACTGGAATTCTTGTCACAGGTTTCACACAGTGAGTGGGTTACACTACTCATACCAGTGATCAAGAAGGATAACACAAGTCAAACTCCCTGGAGATTTTGAAATGTTATTGAATCTAGTTTTATGTGTGTCATAGGTGTGGAGGGCTGGAGAGGGTTAATGTCATCTGAGACAGCAATGTCGTCAGAGCCTCAAGTCCAGGAGGAAGGGAGGAGTAAAAAGTCAGTTCCATCTTGGCTGGCCATGAGGCCAGAGGCAGGAATCAGGGTCAACTAGCATCTCTAGCTATGGAGATAGCTCAGCTTTTCTTCTTTTATACTTCTACTTAGCTGATGTAAGTGATTTTGATTCTTCTACTAAACCGGTGCCTTTTGGGATGTTTCTTTCCGTTTCAGAAGGGAGCTAGAGAACCCCAAATTGTAAAGTGTATTGTATCTTTGTTTCATTCCCTTTTCTTTATTAAATCTTCTAGTTATAAAACCGTTTGGTTTATTTCCCTTAGGGTTTTCTCTGCTTCCAGTCTGGGAAGGGAGAAGGGAAGGGAAATAGGGACCAGGGCAGCTAAGTGCCTAGCTGGAGTGTGGAGACTGTCTCTCCTTACCGTCAGGTGAGACGGGGGAGGGAGGAAGCAGCCTCCAGGTGTCTGATTCTGACTCCCAGGGAGGGGGACAGGGTGCAGGGGGGGAGGAAAAGCAGCCTCTGAGGGTCTGGCTCTCAGGTAGAGAGAGACAGGGTTAGGGGAAGTCTGCCTTCAGCCAGGAAGGGTGAAGGGAAGCAGCCTTCAGGTGTCTGACTTTGGCTCCCAGGGAGGGGGACAAAGTTAGGGTGGGGAATTTTGGGGGCCCCTCCAAGGTTTTGGAAGTACACTCGAATGGTGGCAGCGATTGGTAACCCTAAGAACCCCAATGGTAAAAAGGGGGTGTCTTGGGGTGTAGGATTTAATTTGTCTGGGAAGCAGCTTGGTTAAGTGGTTTGGCTAGTAAAGAGTCCCAGTTTTTGTGCTCAAGAGCACAGGGCTGGAGTAACAGACTCTTACAATGTGCAAACCAGTATTCACTACCTTGTATTGAATATTTGTTTGCTATTCCGAGTAGAGAACAGTGTTTAAGTAAATTGGATTTGCTTAGAACATACCTACAAATGGAGACTGATCTGGCATCTCACAAATAGTTCACATTCAATGCACAAAAAATGCTCATTTTGTTTCAACTAGGTTTCCTTTTGGTATCACATGAGCACATGCCATGTTCCAGAAAGCCATGGATGAGATTCTGAAGGAATTGAAAAGAGTTTAGTATTATTTGGATAGCATTGTTATCACCATCATCACCACATTATCATTAAACAAACGTGAAAACCAGTTGTGTACCTGAATTTAAAAGTTGTTTAGTTAGTGAGTTACTATTCCAAGGCAGGATAATCTCTTGTAATTTGAAAGTCTGTGGTAGCTCATCCACAACTTTTAGTTAGGTTAACTAGTGTTTTGTGTTAGCTGTGTAAACAGTAATGAGTATATAGGTATTTGGGAAGCCTTTTAAGTAGGTGGAGGAATGTGATGTCCTGTCCTTTTAAATGTTCAAGCTTTCCCTCATGTCCCAACCCCAGTGCAAAGCCTCACTTTTCTGCTCTTATCAGCTTTGCTACAAGCACAAAAAAAGCTACCAACACAGCTGTATTTCTAGCAATTCCCTTTTTGTCCAGTTTCCTTCTCTCTTGGGTTCAAATACAACAAATTTAGTCACACTTTATATTGAAGTGCAATTTATAAATAGTTTTTGAAGGGTTAATAAATTACTAGATGTTTCAAATTGTTATAGACTGTCAGAGTCCAACAGGTTGCTTATAATTGTGACCTATAATCATCTAGAATGCCTTCTTATAGTTTGCTTAAAATTCTCTATCACACAAGTTATCTATATGTGCAGCATGCTTACAATATCTATCAATCATGTATTAGCCCTTTATTCCATTATTTCACCAACACTTGATATAAAATGTGATAGACAAGTGTCTTCAGGGTAAAGCAATCATTTGCTATGTGTTACATAGAGTGGCCATTATTATAGTGTTGTGTAACTGCCCTATTGACTGTCAGATTCAAAGTAAGTGAAGGATGGTTCAAGAGTGTCTATGCCACAAAGGGGTCTCATAGGCAGGGCTGGTACCAATGGGATGATTGTTCAGGGGGATCTCTGCACCCACTGTTTGCTGTGAAAAGTCCTTGACAGTCCCACATAAAGTGATGTGGTAGGTACATTAGGGCAGATCAGGGACAGACAGCAAATAGGAAGGGTGCCACAGGATATGTGATTATGCATATCGAATGACCCTAACACTCTATAGTCAGAGTTCAAACAACTCTAGAATTTCACTCCCATAAACTCCGTTTCTTTGGCTTCATGCAGGTGAAATTGATTTACTCCAATATAAGCAGCAATAAGTGAGTCTTTTCCTAAAAAGTATTTAACAACATGCTCGGAAAGCAAACAAGTTAATTTATGACTGTGTTGCAGGGTACCCTAGGGAGTCCCGTAGAAATGAGGCTCACACACAGTGGCTAGATGAAAAGTAGTGAGTTTATTGACGGTCCCGGCTCTCTGGTGCTGGGGGCCCCTCTCAGCGCGGCCGCAGAGTGGAGGACCTGGCACATCGGAGCAATGCCCAGGGAAGAAGCCCAACACACAAGGGCGTGTCAGCACAGAAATACTCATGCTCATTTGCATCTCATGCATAGCTCATGAATAGCAAGCAAGCAGGCAAGCACCTGATAATTACACGCTGTCCTGCACTTGTTGATTATACGCTGTCCTGCACTTGTTGATTATACACTGTCCTGCTTTGTTTTGCAATCCTGCCTCAGTTTACCTGTTTAATTTCACACAAGCTGAAATTCACACAGACCAAGTAAACAGCTCACACAGCTGAGAAGCTCTTCTCAGACACATACACACGAGACAACAGGAACACAAGGCAATTCCCAAGCTGATAACCTTAATTGGAGGCGACTTAGAAGCGTAACTGCGCCCCCTAACGATTGCTGTCACAGTAATGTTCCGCTCACTACAGACTGTTACTTCAATATTAAAGTGGTAAACATAGAAAAATAAAATTCCAACTTGAGTTTCCCAACTAGCTTTATGCAGCATGATCTAAGAATTATAAAGGGGTGAGAAAGGATACAGTATTATTACTGTGTACTCGCCCACACAAGTCACACTTAAATCCATTGCAATGATATGTGAGCTACAGATTTTTTTGTTTTCTACTGAAAATGTATGTTGTTTTCATTCTTTAAGGATATAGAATTCCGTAAATATATGTAGATATTTTTCATTGGAAAAATCCTATGCAACAATACTATTTATTATATTTAGAACCTATATTCTTTTAGTAAATTGGCACCATTTAAAAGGCTCAAAATAAATGCCTGAGAAAATGATTATATATATACATATAATTAGCAGCCAGTAAAATACTTTTACCTCCTGAAGCACTTGTAGTCACTAAACTCATGATGCATAGGGAATGAGCAACACAAATAAGTTCTATTGCTCACTGCATTCCTGGCAGTAACAAAAGCTCTTACTGATAATGCACTTCTTTGGGTGCAATTTGGCATTGGCTAAGGACTTCAATAATTACACTTCAGAGCAGTTTATCAATGGGAGAAAACAATGCAAGTGCCCCTCCTCCCCCCTCCCCCCTCCCCTCAACCAAGGACAGGAAACATGATCTTTCATTATTTTAAAATATAAGTACATACGAAAGTGACCAAGTATCGTAACAATAGAAGACAAAAATGATGATGGAGGGTGCATTTGTGAAGATTATTGGAAGTTCTGTTTGCATTCTGAGGCTGGAGGCCAAAAGGATTGGGACTTCAATCACCTGGAAAGTGCAATATATAGTGAGTGGAGTGTCCTGTTGAAATGGAAAATATATTAAAATAAGAATAAAAGGCCATACCTATGCATTTATTAGATATTATTGGCAAAGGCTGGGCATCGGTCACTGGTAATCAAAAAGCTCCACTGATGTCCAGAGTTTGAAAGCCATTTCATACTTTATTTTATTCTTTAAAGTCATCTTTTTTTCATAGCATGCTGGCATTAAGGTACCAGGAAAAGTAAATATCAAAAGGCAAAGCTGTACCGTCCCAATGGTATAACCCTATTATTGTTGGAAGTTATTTTAAAATTGCAAAATTCTTGTTTATCAATTAAAAGTTTAGAAAGTCTGGAAGAAAATTTCTTCAAGATAGCATTTATTTATAATGTTAGCTTGGTCACATGAGGCAAGGAATTTGCATAGCTAAATTTGCATAGCTGTTAAAATTAAAATGAGGAATGGGTCATAAAACCTATTTTCCTGACACTTACTGGAAAAAATAATTGAAAAATGTTTTAAAACAAAAGCATGTTGTGTTATTGCAGACTATGCAGTAGATTAAGTATGAATTAGACACCTTAGCATTCCTAGAGTGGTATTCAGGGTATAACATGTATATATTATATATTTTTAACACCTAAAGGAATTAGAATCAGTTGAGAGTTCTTGGGGGAAACCTGCTTTTTCCATATTTTGCACAAGAGGAAAAATGAACAAGAGTCATTCCCTAACCTTTTAAAGGATCCAAATGTATGTTTTATACTTACTAGAATTCTCACCACTTTTAGTTATGTCATTTCCAAGCTTTTTGTGAACTTTTGCTCTTGTGTTCATTCAGGTGTAAATGCTGAGCTGCCTAAGACCTCTGAAATTCTGAGTAAAAATGCATAAAATAGAAGTGCTTCTAGGGACAAGGTTGTCATCTCTGTAATTCCTTTAAACATTTGTATGTTCCTTCTAAACTGCTTAGAGACCTCACCTTTGTCAGGATATTCATTCAGGCAAGGAGCCAGTTCAAACTGAAGATTTCCCTTGCTAGAGTTTGGGGATATCTTTAAGTGGAAAGCTTTACTTGTATCACTTAGTTTAAGAAAGAAAAAATCAAATTTTATATTGTGGATGTTTATAGGATGATCAGGTAGCTCAATTAAAACTGAAATAATGACATATAGGCCTCCAATGTGCCTTTTGTGGAAAAATAGAAAATATAGTGTTTTTATTTTTTAGTGTGGTTATTTGACTAAGTACTGCTTGCATCCAATTAAGTGGATATTAGCCCACAAAAGCTTATGCTTCAATACTTTAGATAGTCTTTAAGGTGCCACAGGACTCTTTGTTACCTCTGCTATTCCAGACTAACACGGCTACCTCTCTGATTCTTGACTAAGCAAGAGGGTCTTCCCCTGACCCTTTAGTTTGGGCTCTCTCCAAGATGAAGAAAGAGAATTAAGGGCTCTGAAACTTCTGCTTCCTGAAAAGAAAGAGACCAATATGAAAACAAGAACAACTGGAGCTGATATGGAACCGTAGACAAGCCTTCACCGCTCATCTCAGAAATGAGCCAAGACCATGCAATTTTCCACAACAGTGCCCCTTTTATTCCCTTGTGCAAAGTCCACCAGCACCTATATACAGTTCTATATACAAGTATGCCTACTCAGCTACTTGGGGGACAGCTAACTCCTGCAGCTATCCAGGAACACCAGCCAGTTGCTCCTCCCCTTCTTGTCCCCCCCTCTCCCCTTGTGCACTCCCTGCCTGCCAGCCTTGTCCCTCTGGCTCCAGAGGCACACAGGTGCTATACCTTAAGACCTCCCGGCTAAGGGCCACACCCTGCCAGCTCCAATTACTCCCCTAGCTGGGGCCTGAGCTAGCAGGAGCTCAGCTAACAGGTGCTGGCTCTGGGCTTCTCAGCCAGCACCCTGTTACAGGAACTTATAAATATATTTTGTTGTTGTTGAGTGGTTCAGAAAATTAGGTCCACATTTTTCAAAGGTCAGTCATCTCCCAAGTACATAAACTGTATGTACACCCACTTGACAATATGAGACAATGTTACTGGGCACATAAATAATTTACTTTGAAAATGCATATTTGCTCACACTAGTGTAGTTTTCACTCATCCAGTAAGGTTCACACACATTGTTTGCTCATAAAGCAGAAGCAGTTTGAAAATTAGGTCTTTGTTGATCTAGTGTACCTCTATGCTTTATTTTACTGAAATACTTTCTCAACAGTGCACTAAATGCCCACTTTGAATATTATGGACAGTCTGTCTGTCTGTCCTGCATATACCTAAGACTTTGTCTACTCTAGAACTTATTTCAGTATAACTTACATTGCTCAGGTGAATTATACCAACCTAAGCACAGGCAAAGACAGTGCAGTGCTATGTCGGTGGAAGAGCTTCTTCCACTGACGTAGCTACATCTTTCATGAGAGGTGGTGTAACTAAGGCGATGGGTGAGTTCTGTCTCGTTTGCTTAATGCATCTTTACCAGAAGTGTTGTGTAGATGTAACCCAACAGTGATGGCAGTGTCCTCTCGAATGTTAAAACCACACATTACATCCAGATGACTGGGTTATTTTATTAGCAGTTCTCAGTTCTGTAAGTGATTTTGTAAGATAAGCAGAGAATTCATATTTTCCTCTTTCAAAGCTACCCCAAGAGGTCTAATTTTGTTACAATAGTCCACTGAGTCCAGTTGTGTTTCACAAATCATGTATCAAATGTTACAAACTGCATCAGCTATGATGATTACAAATATTTTAATAATATAAAAAACCCTATTGTTATAGTAACTGTTGGGCACAGGTAAATAAAACACATCCAAAAGATAAATGACAACAGTTTAATAGAGCTATAGTATATGCTAAACTGTTGGAAATTAATGTGCAAATGTACAATGATTGAACAATTAACTTTTTGGACTACATCGTGATCTACCCTCAGGGTGGAATAGACCAAAACACCTGTTAAATGGAGTAAAATCTAATTTTAGCAAATAGTCTTTATTTCCCTAATTTAGTTAGTTCATGCGAAAAGCTGTGATCAGGAGAAAAAAAAATATTCCCACAGTGGAATGAACTGCCAGTTTGTTTTGGTTCTCCTCCGAGTACATATTGCACTTGCTATCAATATTGTGAAGTACAAATGAGCTGTCCAGTTACAGGAACTTATTACAGATACATTTATATTATAAAAGGACCATGGTGTGCCTCTTCTAAAAAAGGGAATTGGAAAGCACCTTTTATTTTTACTAGGCTAGATTCTAGTTATCAGTTAGACCAATGAAATTGAAGAGTCATTACAATGAAATGATTGAAGTTATTATATGTATACACTGAGGTAACTCAAATCACTGCTAGACTCACTTTGTTTAAAATGCACAGCATGACATAAAATGTGGAGTGTATGGAAGATCACATAAGGACTGATTCCATTTGACTTGTAAATAAGACGAGGAAGACTTTGTAGCACCTTAGAGACTAACCAGCTTATTTCAGCATAAGCTTTCATGGGCTATATTGGATGCATAGAATGGAACAGAAGTAAGATGCATTTATACACACAGAAAGAAAACAGAAAGTTGTACATTAGCATATTAATTCTAAGAGACTGTTAAATTTGGATGGGCCATTATCAGCAGGAGAAAAAAAATACCTTTTGAAATGGATCTCTGTGTCTGCAGGAAATAACACCCATTGAAGGTAAATTAACTAGGGAAATTCAATCAATTAGTGCAGGGGTCTCCAAACTATGGCCAGGGGACCGGATCCAGCCCGTAACATCGATTTGTCCAGCCCTCCCAAGATGAGCAGGCACGTGGAGAAGCTGCCACTGCCCCCCATGTGCGCATGGGTAAGTTCCCCCACAGTGCGGCTGGAGGAGCAAAGGGAGGGGGGTCGTGGCAGTGGCATGGCTGAAGGAGCAAAGGGGTGAGTGCCCCTGTGGCACGGCCAGAGGAGAAAAGGGGGGAGGCAGCAGAGGCAAGAGGAACAAAGGGGGAAGCCGCAACAGCAGCCCACAAAGCCCCTTCAAAAATCTAATATGGCACACCCGTCTCAAAAAGTTTGGGACCCCTGAATTAGTGTAATGAGAGAACCATTCACAAGTCCTATTTAGCCCTTGGTTAATTGTGTCCAATTTGAAAATTAATTTGATTCAGCCCACAATATGAGCAAGCTGAATCAGATTCATTCTCAAAAATCTCACATTTCCCAAGGTACTTGGGCCTGCAATAAGGCAAAACTCTCATCATGGTCACTCTGAATAATCCCTGAGTAAACCCTGCAGGATTTGGATATGTTATGTATTTAAATGTCTAATTCTGCATTGTCAAGTCTGTGCATGCTTCCTGCACAAGAAGATTATGAGCGTGTACAATCTTTGAAACATCTACTTGTCCTGAAGTTGTCCAGCAAACCCATGATTCTGTATTAAGAAAAGAGGAAGCGGGGGAGGAGAAGGGGGAGGGGGAGAGGGAGAACACACTTCAGTTTTGAAAATGGTAAAGTAAATGATCTGGGCACCACTTTTTGGCGCCCCCAA
This sequence comes from Sternotherus odoratus, assembly GCA_032164245.1. Classification (NCBI taxonomy): domain Eukaryota; kingdom Metazoa; phylum Chordata; order Testudines; family Kinosternidae; genus Sternotherus; species Sternotherus odoratus. The sequence continues at coordinate 62,095,071 of JAVMKO010000004.1, read as the reverse complement.
ATCCTGGCGCCCTAGGTGGCCGCCTAGTTCACCTAGTGGTTGCACCGGCCCTGCTGAAGATGCAAAGGATCTTTTGTAAATGCCAAAAAGTTCTGTGGCTAAGAAATTACATGCAAGTGACAGGCTCTTGAAAGGAAAACTGCTCCAGGGTAAAGTTTCTAAATGACAAACAAAAGGTGATTATTATTACATAGCTTTGGGAGCTCACTAGTTATAGGGACATTTGGCAACCATCTATTTAATGGGAATAAGAAAGGGATGGGCAGCATGCAAATGAAGTCATAACACCTGGACTCAAACCCATAATACAGGGGGTAATACCTAACTAATAAAAACACAAATGTAAATTAGTCCCAAATTATTCATCTGTAATAACAATTATGTTCAATTCAAGTTTTATGTTTGTCCACCCTCCTCAAAAATGGACAAAATTATGTTTATGTTTTTCCCCACAAATAATCAAATGCGATATTAGCAGAATTACAATGTCACACAGAAACAAACACTTATGCTCCCTAGCGATGACAATACTAGGAAACAACAGGGGTTTTTTTTGTAAAAAACTTATCTTTTGTTCACAATAATCAGTAATTAGTTCTGGCAATGTCCTTGCTACTCCCTTGCCAGCTGAAGGGAGTAACAATTACCTAGCTGGCACTTCTTCCTGGACAGCTCCTTTGGAGGCTATATACATGAAACAATCTTCATAACTGTTCATTCTTCAGTTATAAAGAGTTTGCCTCAGGAAATCATTGTCAGCCTTCATCATTTGATTGGGACACTCTAAGGAAAAAAGCTTAAGTGACATTCATTCAATATTAAAAAGATAAAGTTATGTTACCATCAGAAAGTAAGATAAAAGTTTAGAGGAGTGATTTTTTCCCCAAGATTGCTTAAGGAATTCACAAAAAACCTGGAAAATGATATACAAGGGAAGGGGAGGGTGGGAGAAGGGAATCCTCAGAAATTTTATATTCTAGAACTTGGGCTATAAATTTGAATGGCATAGAAGGAAGTGGAGCTTTTGTCAAGAAATAAATGGAAAAATAAAATGGCAGAGTTGTACAAGTCAGGGATCTCACATTCAGAAAGGGTAGGCAAGGCTTTATTTCTCTTTGTGAAAAACCTACACAATGCACCCAACCCTCTTGTGAGTCAAACTTTCCTTGTGTTTGTTATGCATAAATTCGGCCCTCAGTATCTCTTTATAGCATTGACATTTGACTGATTTTACAAACAAATGTCTGATATGCATATGAAATTCTGCATTTATGGTTTCAGTACTCCTTCTAACCCAATGGAACACACAAAGGAGTAAGGATGAGAGCTACTTATTAACATCTATTGGACAGAATATCTGCACAGGTTCATAGGTCTCTAGTTCCTCTCTCTATTATATTATGTGGTTGATAGCACTTTCCTAAGGTGAAGCTTTAACACAAACAACGTTAATTCAAGAATAATTATGCTTTTTCATTTCTTTGCCAGTAGCATTTACAATGTGCTAGGCAACACACTAAGACGGGTGAAAGAAAAAATTATTCTTGCAGGAGAGGGGTCTACAAGCTTTATGGAACAGTCCAGGCACGGAATTGCAGACAATGGCCTGGAATGAAAGAAGGCATGAAGTTGATTGCTCGAGATGCAGAAAATGTCAACGCTGGCATCTCTGGCAAAACAAATAAGTGCAAGGTAATAATAATTTGTACATTTACAAATAACTGTAAGTGTAAGAAACAAAAGATATTAAGTAATATGCCAGATCAGAGTTGTGATGGTGTTGAATATGCAGTCAAGAATGGTTATGCAGTAGAGACTAAGAAGCCAGGAATTAAAATGGAGCCTGCTCCGAGACATGCCTCCACAGCCCTGGCAGGTTAATGAGGGAACCCTGTGTACACAGCAAAGCACCACACACACAAAACTTTACACAGAAGCAAAAACATTTGCACAGAATATTTTTTTGTGCACATGGCCTGTCAAAAATTAGATGGAACATTGCTCATGAGAGGTAAAATTCTCCCATAAATCAATTGAGTCAGTGACAGCTATTTAACTGAAGAAATTTGAATTTAATATAGTAGCTTCCAAGTGCTTCCAAGACTACTAGCTTCCCAGATCCATGGTAAGAAGCCTGGAAGCCTTCAGAACCCAGCTGGAGTGGTTCCAGGATTCCTGTTGGAAGTTCATGAACCAAGCCCCCACTGGCGATCCCAGAATCTTCAGTTTGATAAGTGTCAGGGACTGAAGCTCTTGATCTCTGGCCCATAGGGGTCGATGAAGCTAATAAGCTCCAACCTGGCACCAAGCGATCTGCTAACTGTTGTCAGAGTAGGAGCTGAACTACAACACACTACTCCAATAGTGGAATCTGAATGGCAGAATGCTGGGCATCGTGATTGGTTCACAGTTTCTATATAAACCATCACAAGAAGAAGAAGTTGTACACTCAGTTGGGTTCTCCCTGCTTCAGACTGCTTCCCCTGAGATACCTGTCCCTACTGCATGCTGCTGATCTCCTGGTAACCTGACCTCACCTACCTCCTGACACCTGACCTTGGTTATTCCTCTAAGTCTGACCTCCTGGTATCAAACCTGGCCTGACTCCTGTTCTGACCACTAAGTCAAACTGCCCACATCCTGCTTATGACAGTGAAAGGAAATTGTTCTGACGTCAATTTTACCCAAGTCAATTTGCCCTAGTTCACACATGCTGTGCAAAGGATCTGGAGCAAATGGTATTGTTCAATTAACACTGAACACTTAACTCTTTTTGTTGGTGTTGGATTTTTTATTTCTCCTCTTGGCAGACAAAGATTTAGGAGATGTCAAAGCACTAGCTTCAGGTTAAGTGAGGGCAGCAGAAACTGCATCATCAGGACCATCATCATGAGTAATTGATGCTAAAATGATTCAGTCACACGATAGATCTGATCCTGTTCCCATATAAATCATGACCAAAACTCACATTCATACTATGGAAACAAGATTGAGTCCTCTAAGGAGTGGCCAACATGTATGTGTACATTGTTGACACATAGAGATTGCTTCTTTGCTCTCAAGGAGTATGTAAACTTAAGAAATGACTTTAAAACTTTTATATTTCCTAACCATATTGTATAAAGGAAAAATAATCCTTCTAATCACATATAGTGAAATGTAGTTATCTATTTATCATACATTGTTTGGGAATATAAGATATTTGTGAAAACTCAAATATATTTTTTGTATTTATACTCATGTTTTATTACTCATAACCATAGGTGCGGGAAATAGAGGTGCAGGGCGTGTTGCCACACCCCCTGGCTTGAAGTGGTTTCCATTATATAAAAGGTTTACAGTTTGGTTCAATGGTTTTTCACACTTCCACTACAAAAATTGTTCCAGCACCCCTGGCCATAACAGGTATATTACTAAACATAGTGCATTTTTTGGCTATGTACTCAGATGGTAGATTCTATGGATCCTATAGGCCTAAGAGTGTTACAAGAAGCTATTTACAGAGAGCAACAGATGTACCACTCTTATTTACATTGAGTGGTACATTAACCTGAGATCGGTCTCCTTAAAACTAATAGGTCTATTAATGGAATAAGGTGCAAACCGAAGTGAATACGATTTGCGGAATCTGTCCCCAATAGAAGAGCATAAGTGGTAACAATAGTGCTATAAAAGCAGATTTTAAATATACATAATGAATTGCTTGATACTAAGATTTTATCTTTTTCCAATATTGTACTTAAGATAATGCATGGTCTTACTGAGCTTCAATTGTGCACTTTCATATTTAGTTAATATCATTTAATTAATGGTGCAGGAAGGGACACAACAGCCCCACAGAGGCTGCTCTTCTTTTTGAATCTGGGCCATTCACTGTCCAAAATGGCTATGCAAATTGGGCCACAATCTGAAAAATGCCACTCATTTGACTTTGGAATAATTCTAGAAATATTGTTACTAATATGTTTCCATAATCTTAAATACCCATGTTATGGAAAGTGAAAGAATAACCTGATAATCAGTAAGCATGTAACTGTAATTACAGTGGAAATACAGTCAGATTATATCAAAGGATTACTGCTTTATCTCCTTTTAAAACTGTTTGTGTACCTCTAAACAAACATCCAATGTACAATCTGGTTATGAAATATGCATTGCTCGGAAAGTGCTTCCCTGTTTAATCTGACTGGAGCTTGTGCCCTTGTAATGATTCAGTACATTAGTAGCATATTTCACGTTATGGGACAGTATTCTGGCTTCCTGAAATTGTCAGATGGGCTAAATATTGCATAGCTCAAGTACAACTCAAAATTATGACAGCACAAAGAAGGGGAGAAACCATAGCAATGCCCTCCCAGCTCAATTATTTTAAAAAAACTGCAGAACATGGAGTACTACTAACTCTTTAGAAAACACACTAGGGTTAGTGATCCAGACAAATAAGTTGTTTTCCTTTAGTTATATTTTAGATTTTTTCATAAAAAGCAAAATAAATTTTACGGTTTTTTTTTCAATTTTGTAATTTCAAACAATTCTAACATTCTCTCCACCCCCTTTCAAAAAAAGTTCATCCTATTATCTGAAGATCAATCCAATTTTTTTTTTCTTCAGCCAGTGTACATCAGTTAATACTGTGACAGATCGCCTTCTCACCCCTCCACAGGAACAGGCAGGAAACCCTTCTTTGCTTCAAACAGTGCCCTTTAATCCACCACCAATATATACAGTTTTACACAGTTTAGCCTTTCAGTTTACAACTCTAACAATTTTACTGCGGCCCGGGGCGCAGCGCGACCCCTTTTCCTCGGCGCGGCGCGACCCCTTTTTTTTTTCCTCGGCGCGGCGGACCCTTGTATGTCCGCCGAAAAGCCGCCGAATACATTACCTCCGATGTGGAAGCTATCACGGCGGCGGCTTTTCAGCGGACATACAAGGGCGGGAAGTGCCCTGCGGCGCTGAGTGTCCCGCGGCGCTGCTGCAGCGAAGGCAGCCGCGGCCCGGTACCAAATGATCCACGGACCGGTACCGGTCCGCGGCCCGGGGGTTTGGGACCACTGCTCTACAGTTTACAGCTCTGAGTAGCTCTACAGTTTCCAGCTCTACAAACTCTATATAGTTCAGCTCAAATACAAACACAGCTCTGAATAGCTCTTCGCACTCCAGACCATCCCCACCACACTGGGCTTGCTTCCTGGCAGGCCTTTTAACCCCCTGAGGAGGCTGCCAGATGCCACTCATCAAGGCTGAGCCCTCTGCAGCCCAGGTGGCTAATTAGCCTTTCCTGCAAGGGAGGTTTGCAGAGGGCTTTTCTCCCTCTTAAAGGGCCGGCAGGGCTGGCTCAGACACTCCTGGCCAGTACCCTGCCACAATACATTATCACCATCTGTGAAAAGGATTCTTATCCAGTGAAGCTACAGGAAAAACATTTGACAGACACTAAAGTAATTTTACTTAACAGGTGGGAGACTTATAAAGACTACTTTTTGAGACATGATGGTTAAGTGCTGGACATAAGAGTTCAGGATGGTTTTTGTGGCAAAATATGATAATAAGCCAGCCTGTGCAGTTGTGAAAACCCAATAGATGAAGCTGTGTGGGTTATTTGTTTGGTCCACTTATATTTCAACATGTGTGACTATTCGTGTTTGATGAACAGACAAAAAATGGTAATATAAATATAAAACAAAACAGCAGATGACAGAATACACTTTCCATTTCTTCCTTGGACCAGCATTAATGTATAAGCCGAGATCTCTTATGTATCAAAGATGAACAAAGTTTTAAAAAGAGAATTTGGCTAACCTAGTCTGCAGTCATTTCTTTTTGCAACTGACTAGTCTGTTGGCGTCATCAATGTCATTTCAAATTTATCTGCAGTCAGGATTATGCATGCTATCTGCCATACAAAATTCACATTATCATTTAATTTCATCTATTTATCCATTTATAAAGTGTCTATCAAAATGGAATCTGGAGGCAGGAGTAGAAAGATCAATGCTGTTACAAACAGAATACCCACATCTCAACAAATCTCTCGTTTTCTAAAAATCCATGCCTGTTTTCTATGTAAGTGGAAAATGTGTATCTTAACTTATAATTTTGTTAATGCTACAGTGCTACAAAATGATGTGTGATTACTTTATTAAAGTATTTATTAACATCTTTATTAAAGACTGAAAATACTTTGGTGATGGAAATATTCTTCTAAGACATCAAGATAGAACAAGAAAATGGTATAAATCTACACAATGATGTAAAGAAAATATGAGAATTAAGGAAAACCTGTGTATAACCCCAGAACATTTCAATGTGATTATTTATGAACAATGATTGCCTTTACCAGAGTGTAACCAAATGTAAACAGAGACACTATGGATTACCCCACTAACTACGGAAGGAGATCCAATAAGTCAATGATCATGGACTGCATATACACTTCTCATCTTTCTGATTAGTATGGTGAATTCACTGAATCCACCATACTAAAGTGCAGAGGGGAAAGCAACTACTCCCAATCGTACCCCCCATCCCTGCACCACAATCCTAATCCTAGCCTGGTGCAGAAGGGAGGGCTGAGGAAGGTTGAGTGTAAGGTGGAGAGTAAGGCCACTCCACAGCCACAAGTGACTTTTCCATGGGGCTGGGCCCAGATCCCTGGAAAATGAGTGATGCTGAGATTCATTCAGAATTCATGATGGAGAGGCAACTGGGCCAAACTCGAATGGTACTGAGATCCCAAATGTGCCAGATCACAGTGCCTGGAGTGAGGAGATCAGCCCAGTCCCGTGTGACAGAAACCACTCACACTGTGGGATAAGCGTCCCACCACCAGCATTTCTCTCTGCACTGGGGTGGGATAAATGTATGTTTGATTGTTTTCCTTATCTTTTGTTTAATTATTTCTGTGGGTGCAATTAACCTTGTGACTCCCACTAAAGTTGCCTGCTCTTCAAATTGAAGGGCAGTAGGGTTGGGGAAGAGTACTGGCCTTACCACTGACTTGAAAGCGCTGCCACAGCAGCGCTTTAAGAACTCTGCTTAAAGCACTGCCACAGTAGTGCTTTAATGTCGCTGCCCCTTTTGCCCCCCATTAAAGTCATTGAAATATGTATTGATTCTTGCCTTAAATTTGGAAGGAATTTGCGGTCTGCTACTATTGCCAATGATAGATACATAGCAAAGCTACCACATAGTGCTTTGAAAACATGAGGGGAGCAGTTACTGGCCCTTTAACTATTCAGATCGTGCCAAATTCTATTCATCCAAGCACATACTTTTAATTGAAAATAAGCATGTATAAGATCTGATATACTTGACGTCTGACTAATTCTTTGGTGTGACTATTCTGGAAGACCTAACTATTTATTTCTAAGTTTTGTTCTTGAAGAATTACTCATCTCCACCCAATTCCCAATGTGACATCACGCACCATAGCTTCTTTTCTTCTGTTTATTGTTTTGGTTACTTGTAATTTCTTTTATCTTTTCACAGAGCCGGAATAATATTCATGGCAATGGAATATACTTTCAATAAATTGTTTTTGCAACTCTCACATTCTTCAGCTCCATTTCAGCATTTAATCAACCATAAAAGACATTTGCTTTTTATGTGCTCCACAGGCATGAACATTATTCTTTAATTATAATCCTGTACTTCAAATTATTATTGTCCTTGGATCAAACTGTTCATGTAGTATTCATGCCTTATTTAAACAGTAACTTGGCTGTTGATACAAGTGCTTCAGAAGATAAAATATCAAACCTAACAATCAAATTAACAATAGATGTAAAATAATAGAAGGAAAGAAGCAGTAACTTAAAATGCAGCTCAAAAGCTTGTCTCTTTCACCAACTGAAGTTGGTCCAATAAAATATATTGTCTCACCCACCTTAGCTCTCTGGTAACTTAGCACATAAGTTGTCTTTTCAGTGCTACTCACTGAAGTAGCATATTGTTTTTCAAGTGATCCAGAAACAGCAGGCATATGACACTAGTTAAAGACTATAAATCAATGCACTAAATAAATTTCACCATAGCAGTTTATGCAACCAAAACAGTAATTTATTTTAAAAGTAACATAATAAAAAATCAATATGCTCCAAACCTAAAGTAATATTCACTTTAATCATAGTTACATGTTGTGTTCAGACTGCTTTAAATGAATTAATAAATTATTTTTGAACTTCTGTTCTCCATTTTCATGAATTCTAATTTAATTCAACTAGGGCAATCTCTACCCACAATTGATCTGCTTCTATTTCTTATTTCATAAGTCCAGATGACCCATGTAGCAAATTGAATGGTGAAATTTCAGGGTGATTGGGGCACATAAGTGGATGAATAGATAGGTTACACAGATACAGTAGATAGCCAGAATCAGATCATTCACTTTACTAGAGTTTTAGTTCTGATGCTAAATAGGAAAAACAGAGTTCCTCTGTTAAGCATTTAGCATGTAATTTTCTCCCATCACAAACTCAAGCAATATAGTTTTTCTATAAAGAACACAGTAATGAATTCTATAATGGCAGTGAAGCACAAAACATACAGATGCCGTTAGAAGACATCCAATCTAAGCAGAACTAATAAAGTAGCAATTAGATAGCTTACATCTGCATAAACTAAAATAGGCGAGAACAGTTAATTACAAAATGTCTTGCTTGCATGTTAAGCAAATTACTTTACTGAATTCTTCCCCTGGAATCCTCTTGGAGGGCATGAGTGTGGGGGCCATGGGAGGAAGGGGGCGAGAGGGAGGTAGAGGTGAGGAGAAGAGAGGAGAATTACATTGTTTGGGTTACGATAACATTTTAAAACTGTTAGAAACCTACTCAGTGATCAAGCTAGCTTAAACGAATAGTGACCAAGCCAAAAAAGTTCCAATGCCCCAATATTTTTTAGTTAATGATACTCAAAAGTCTTAACACACACACACACACACACACACGTGAATTTAAGCCATACATGCCACTCACCCTTAATGAGTGACTATGAAGAAAAATATAAAAGTGCTGCATTAGTTCACATTCCAATTTCCACTCTCTATCCCTGAAGCATAAGCTCATATCATAAAAGCCCTGCCTCTTCCTTCCTTCCCCTCCTCAACAAGAGGATGACTTTGGGATTGCACTCTGGTAATTACCAAATGGAATTAACAGCAATTTCCTGACAGTTTAATAGATCAGTGGTGCAGCTTTCAAGGCAGTTTTTATTAAAAGTAGAATAGTCAAGTGCCAATGAGCTCATGGGCTGAAATCCACAAGGTTAGGGGAGTTCTTGAATGTAGTTTGAATCCCTATCAAATATAGGTTACGCAGTTCCTCTCACTTATCCCTCTCCCTCTCTCTCTCTCTTTCCCTCTGTTAGACAATAGAATAATATGAATATTGTCCTTCAGGGCCCCAATAATATAAATATTTACTATTAATAATAGTAACCACTTAAAGGCACCCCCCATGAATTCAAATGATAGCATGTTCTGTTATTAACTGTGATCACACTATACAGATTATAGTTCTGATTTCATCCTTATGTACCTTCATTCTTACAAGCTATATTAAACATCATGGTATATATTTGTGCAAAGTAATAGAGCTAGGTGATGGTATAAGATTTTAAAGGGTTAAATATATTGACTGCTTTCAAAATATATCTTTTCAGTTAGCTTAAACAAATAGTAAACCCATGGTCATCAATCTGTTTTAAATAAAACACATATATCAGGAGCTACATGAAAAGTCATTAAGTTAATTGGTGATCATTTTTATACCTCTCTATATGGTATAAAAGCCAGTCGAGATTGACAGTCAAGACAGGTCCTCCACAGATAATAAGAAACTATAATGATGACCCCAAAGATATTTCCAGTTCTGTTTTCCAAATGTTATTTACAGAGTTGATTCATGCCTTTTAGATATGAATTTTCTGAAGAACACGAAAGGTGCAAAACTTCCGAGAATTTTTGTTTTGGAAAGCCTTTCCAATCATGCTTTGGTTTTCCCGAACCAGACCTGGAATGGTTCAGATCCATGGCACATTTTATATGAACACCTGAGGTTCAGAAGGATGGACATAATATGATGATCATCTCGGATTGTATGACATATTCTTGGTTCTTGCGGTGACTATCATTTGAGTTTCCCCGGGCCTCACTCTATCACTGCTGTTTTACTTTTTTCCCCTCTATGCATTTTGTTCTGTTCTATTCCATATCTTTTTGCATCCCCTATTTACTCAATTTTTTTTCTTATGTACCACTTCTCTCCAATTTTCTTTATTTAATTTTCCAAATTTGATTCTCTTCTTTTAAGCCTCTCTCTCACTCTATGCATGGAACTAATCCATGCAACAAATCTCGATGCCAACTCTGCCCACATATCTACACCAGCAACACCATCACAGGACCTAACCAGATCAGCCACACCATCACTGGTTCATTCACCTGCACATCTACCAATGCAATATATGCCATTATATGCCACCAATGTCCCTCTGCTACGTACATCGGCCAAACTGGACAGTCCCTATGAAAAAGGATAAATGGACACAAATCAGATATCAGGAATGGCAATATACAAAAACCTGTAGGAGAACACTTCAACCTGCCTGGACACACAATTACAGATATAAAAGTCACCATATTGCAGCAAAGAAACTTCAAGACCAGACTGCAAAGAGAAACTGCAGAGCTGCAATTCATTTGCAAATTTGACACAATCAATCTGAGATTGAACAAAGATCTTGAATGGATTGCTAATTACAAAAACAGCTTCTCCTCTCTCCGAGTTCACACCTCCAATTCAGCTGCTAGAGGAATACCTCACCCTCCCAGATTTGAGATAACGAGCTGGTTCAGGCTGATTGGACTAACCTTGTTACCTCCTACCTGGTTCTTGCCTACGTATCTATACCTGCCCCTGGACATTTCCACTGCTTGCATCTGTATTAGCCCATGAAAGCTTATGCTTCAATACTTTAGTTAGTCTTTAAGGTGCCACAGGACTCTTTGTTACCTCAGCATAGTATTGCCACCCTTACTTCTGTGCTGCTGCTAGTGAGTGTTCTGCCTTCAGAGCTTGGTGCTCGGTCAACAGCTGCTGCTCTCCAGCCAGCACAGAAGTAAGGGTAGCAATGCGATGACCCCCCTAAAATAACTTTGAAAACCCCCTGCAACTCCCTTTTGGGTAGGACCCCCAATTTGAGAAAAGTTGGTCTCCCCTGTGAAAGCTGTGTGATATAATGTAAAAGCAGACTAAACACCAGATTTCACAGGGGGAGAGCAGATTACATGGTCCAGGATGCTTTTTTCATGGCCGTGAATTTGGCAGGGGCCTAATAGTGATGAAATAGTCCATGGTGTAGTGTGCTGAGTGGTTGGAACAGAGAGGAAGGTTTCAGGAGGGATGTAATTTGGGGCATGGGAATGCAATCTGCGGACAGGGTGTTACTACAAAAACTATAGAGCTTCAGCACATAACACTGGACTCTCCGCACATGTAATAAAGATCTTTTCCCTATAATTCTACCTGCTGTATTACTTTTCACTATTGAAACACATGGAACACTTGGTGCTGGTTCAGAGGGCCGGCCAGTCAGATGAAAACATTTTTCCAATATGCCTTATCCATGTAAACAATTATTTTTGTTCTCACAAGGAAGTTATGAATGGGAAGGGAGACAATATGTGTAATTGGGGATGGCAGGGGAGACAGTTTATCTAACAAGTTGTGGTCTACAATATGAAAAAATATTGAATTACTGGGTAAAACTACAGGGAGCTAGAATGTGCAAGTTAACACACCAAACTCCTCATTTTTTCAAGTTAACACATGTAATCTCTGTTTTTGTCTCCCTGCACTGTAGTGCAAAAAGTTTCTTCACTGGGACTTGAGTTCACCGAGATAGTATGCTGATAAGTGCTTTTGAAGAGAACACATAGCATGGTAGAAAGAATGATTATTTCAAAAGCTCCTGATCCATACCAAAGTATTTGCTACTAGCTCTGACAGGTCCTGAGATTTTGGACCTTAAATTCATGTGCACAGAAGAAATAACTCTTAGGGCTTTCTAAAATCTATTAGGCCTCCTTTCCCATTCCATTACATTGCTTTTGAAACAATGTTGTTCCTTGGAAGTCACTACTCTAATGAGTGAAGAATCAATCCCAATTTTATAATTTCTTCTCCCTCCAAGTTATTTGTAGTTGAACTCTAATAATAAATGCAGCTGCAGTTACAGGCTGAGAGATGAAAAAAAACAACCCACTCAATATATACTTATCAAATATTTCCACAAGGATGTCTTTCTGTTCAGAGTATGCACAGGGCCATGGTGGGTATAAAGGTTTTAACCAACATATTTTTTAAAAAAACCTGCCTAAAGTTAGCCAGGAATACTTGTAGCACGGCTGCTATTCTTGAACCTGCCTAAAGTTAGACTCTTATGATGCCATTTTGGTGTTGAAATAAATGTTCCCTGGCTTTCAAAAGTGCCAAGTACCCTCAGCTCTAAATGATTTTCGTGACTGATCCTAGGTGAATCTCCAAAAGTTCTAAGCTTCCCTTTCTCATTCCAAATCATATCTGACTCTTTGGTACTCAGAACCAGAGAGAGATGATTGCCTACTATCATTTTGTTTCCTTCTATTTCCCACTTATATTTAGATTGTAAGCTTTTGGGGCAGGGACCATCCTTTTGTACTGTATTTATATCGTGCCTTGAAACTATAGGGCCCTGTTCCATGGTGGATTTTCCTAGGCACTATGTTAATGCAAATAAGAACATTCATATCAATAGGATCGGATTATACTTCCAGGGTTTTTTTAATTTCATTCAGGCTAGAGCCTCTCATTAATTTGGTACTTCCACTTGTGATGCTTGCTACAACTAATCAGGAAAAAGATATGGGAGTCATCATGGATAGTTCTCTAAAGATATGCATGCAGTATGTAGTGGCAGTCAAAAAAGCAAAAAGGATGTTAGGAATCATTTAAAAAAGGATAGAGAAAAAGATTGAGAATATCTTATTGCCCTTATATAAATCCATGGTGCACATCTTGAATACTGCATACAGATGTTGTCTTCTCATCTAAAAAAGATGAGACTAAATTATTCCAGACTAACACGGCTACCTCTCTGATTCTCTCACTCTAATAGCTTATTGTCCTGTGTTTTTCCACTCTTTTTTTCTGTGCCCTCTCAGTTTGTTTTCCTCTCTCTCCAGCTCCTTTTGCTCCTCTTGCTGCCTTTGTGGCCAGACATCAATTAGAACACAGTATTTGAAAATCACTCTTCTTGTAGGGTGAAATTCTGCCCTCAAAGAAGCATGCACAATTCCCAGTGTAAGTTGCAAGATGGAACCAGACTCAATACACTAACTGTGAAGTCTACAGATTGATCTTTTTTAACAGTAATGGAGGTGTTTTTATACCACCATGTCCCCAGCCAGATCAAGTAGTCTGTAGTGTTACATACCATCAATGAAAATCCACATGGACACTCATACTGATGTTAAAAAACATTTCATTTTCCTTTTGCCTGACCTAACATAACCCTTCACTGTACATGAGTCTCTTTCAGACAGCTCGTACCAGCTTGTTTTAAACAAACCTGGCTTTATTTTAAAAAATAAAAACAAAATCGCCACCCAACTACCTAAAAGTAGTGAAAAAGATGACTATAGATTTATCTATAATTCGTAATATATTATTTGAACTGTTTTACTGCAATGAATTATGGGACAGATTGCCCTTGAGGGTGCTCCTAGTCTTCCCATGATCCATGGAAGTATCTAAAGCAAGTTGGGACATCTGCAAAATAGCAGGCACATTCACATGTTTACCAGAGCCTCAGTATTGTGCATTACTACCCTGATTCCACTTGGTAGCATGAGGAGGTAATAGGGGCCTATATAAGAAAAAGACCCAAATATTAGAACTGTCCCTATGAAATCAGGACATCTGGTCACCCTACATGGGGTACTCACTGAGGTCTTGAGACAACTGAAAAGAGGAATCTTCCTTATTCCTTCCATATTCCCTTCTCCACTTTTCAACATGGCAAATCTCAAAGGGACATGGCAGGCTGAGTACCACCCTGATCGGTTTCTGGCTAGCTTCTTACCATGATTCATCTGAATATTCAGTTTATGTCCATTGCCAGCTATTTTAATCATACCACCAAAGCTCTTGGCACTCATGTGATTGCCACCACATAGTGGTATTCATGCTTTGTAGTTCATTGGTCTTCCATTCTAATAAATACCAAAAAAGCTACCAAAACTGCTTTTCCGTACCAAAAAAGCAACCAAAACTGAACAGTGCTGATGGAGATAGCTGCTGGGTGTGGCTTAGAATATCCTCATTTCTGATCTTATCCTTCCACTTAATATGGAGCAGCTGATGGGCATGAGTAGAATAGAAATGTAATCGAGTGACATTCAGCCTCCCTCAAAGCCCAAGTTTCACTTATGTACCACAGATTTGGTAGAACCATGATTCTACAGATCCACAGCTTTGTTGCAAGTGTGGTGTCAGGGCATCTCAACAGAGTCACTGAAGGGCCTGAAACATGGCGGCTGAAGCTGCTATTTGGGGATCTACATCCCCTCACTTCCCTTAGTGGAGCACAGTAAACTACTCAAAAACCTTAAATATATATTACTCCGTCTGCCTCCGAGAAAGGCAGATACATTTATTGAAACTAACCTTGGCAGTATTATCTCTTACGGGCTGCTCTGCATTTTAATGTGGTTTTGCAGAAGCCTCATAGTCTGAATTGCTTAACAATTCTAACATTAATTGGCAATTTCCTGTGGTCAGGATAATATACTTAAATGCTGCGTTATGTTTGTACTGAGACGAACTATAGGAAATTTTATAATGGCAATGAGGAAAAATCAGCAGGTGTGATTATCATGATAAGTATACCCCCGAGTACTGGGAGGCACATGGCTGCATCTGGTACATAGTTATCTCTCCAGGGGTGAGATTATTTCATGATAACCCTACCGCCCTAATGGTCTATTGCTTAAGTAGTATTCATGACCCTAACAGAATTCTCCTCATACTGAACAGACTGGGTATCCCCCCCCCCCCCAGCTGTCTACTCTTAGGGTTTTTTTAAAAAATGTTTCTTTGTTTATTTCTGTTCATTGAAGACGTGCATTTATAATGTAAAAGTAGAAAGTGTTATGCATGGAGGCAGAGCTGTGGATAAATAAAATGAAAGCTTTGGAGTAAGCAAGAACTATCATTATGATCCAGATTCTCAAGAATATTGCTTCCCCTTTGAGCCACATACAGCGAATTATGCTGGCTAGATTCTATCAGAAGTCTCACTCCAGGTTTAAGGAATCTTCAATCTTCAGTGGTATGGAAGTAGCAATGGTCTATCACACACCTCCCTAATACCTGTAGGGGTGCAGCTAGAGAAAAAGGGGAGATTCCAGGACCTACCTATGTCCTGCTGATCCCTTCCTGCAGTTTTGGCCCCTTGACATCTTTGGCAGATGTTGTAACTTAGAGAAACCATTAGGCAATTCTAACTCATTATCTGGAATACTAGCCCAGCCCATTATCTGGAATACTACCCCAGGACGTAGAAGGGCAAAGATGAACTTCCTCGCACTGCCTCTTGGGTGTGATGTCTGCTCCTCAACTGTAACAGGGATCCGCTACTATATTTCTATGTCGTGCTCTTAAATCCAGATTATTGTGTATGAGTTAATGCTGCACTAAAATCCTAGTATAGAATTTTAAAAGTATTATAATTGAGGGAATGCTTTTTTTTTATTTCATTTAATAAATTATTTGGAAACCTTCTTTTAACAGTTAATGTATTTTCCAGTCATTTAAGCTAAGCATAGAAACTCAGAAAAAAACAAAATGACAGGCAAGCAAGTTTATCCTCTTCTTAATGGGTCTGAAGATAACTGTTAATTTCAGCAGGTCGAGGTGGTAAGGGAAGGTTAGATGTTAGATAAGAAGAAGATAAACAAGAAATATTTCTTTATTAAGCATGTTCAACTTTAAAAATACTTTTGAACAGTGACAATGCTTATGTTTTCACAAGGTATTAACTATTCTGGTAGTGAAACCAATTTTATTTTTAAAGTGAAAGACTGTCACAGGATATTTCGTAATTAGTTTCACAGTTCCTAAGAGAAATTAAAGGAATTATTTTGTGTTCTGTAATTCCAATCAATTTTACAACATAAAGATATGTCATAAATTTTACAACATAAAGATACCTTCTCTCTCTCCCTTGTCATGTGATTCAGGCTAGGTGAGGAAAGTCAAACATGCCCACCAAAGACAAACATATTAAGCAAAATTTGAAGTCTTTGATTGTCTGAGCCCCAAGCCTTGATTTGGCCTTAAAAATTTGTTTTTTGCTTTTTGGGTACAGAGCTTCAGATTTTTATTTTCAGAACATTCAATAAATTATTTTAACTTGAAATTAAACATAGGATACTAAATAAAACTGTGTTTTAAATCAGTTTTCTTTCTATGAATACTTTTAAAACAAAAACAAAAGTATGCAAGAGAATTCAGGAATAACAGCAGGCAACAGTGAAAGATCTATGCTCAAGAATCTTGCCATTATAAAATAAATACACAGTGACAGTAAGCGAGATAAGATCATTCTTAATTTGTTTGACATTAATGATTAATAAAGAGTTTAAAACACAAGCATAGGCCTTTTAAACACAATTTATTTTTTTCATGCATCCTTCAGATCAGCAGGCAAGTTATTCCAGTCAAGAGGTAAGCAATAAAGAGCAATTTTCCATTTTCTTTTTTAACTTCAGGAACCCCAGCACACCAATCCCCAGAGACCTCAGTGAATAATTTAATTCTCTCTGTAAAAGGGAAAAATGTCAAAATCCACAGGCTTTTCCTCTTAGAACATCTAAACAAAATGATCTTCCCATGCAAGTCAAAGCTTTGCTTCTCAGGCAGCCACTCAACTGCCTGTCTAGCATAGTTGTGTGTCACACACTATAGATGTAGAATAAACTTGAAATTACATTAAACCACTCTGCAAATACTGCAAGCTACAGCTCATTAAAAATGGTCAATTTTGCTTTTATATCAGTTGTGTAAAAGAAAGGGTGGGGAGATTCAGTGTTTACCCTTTATCATTTCCTGAATTTTACTAGTGAAAAACTGTTTTTCCATAGTAGAACCTGAAACAATGAGTGAAAGGGAAAGGAGTAGAGAATTAAACAAAATTAACTCAACTATATCTGTCGTCATTGTTACCTCAGCAATCAAGAGCATTCAGCAGTAAGGGAGCTGCTTTTGAGGGAAAATTACTGTCTATGCATAACTGCATATGTAAATCAAAAGCACAAAGTATTATTTTGGTTTACAAAAATCGTTAAGGGTTAGGATTTTTTCCACCATAATATTCTTCACATGGTGATTTTATAGGTTGCCGGAGCAAGCATAGGCGCCAACTCAATAAAGTAGTCCTATTCAGGAAACCACTTAAGCGTGAACTGTTTCATTGATGTGCCATGATGATTTCAATGGGACTATTTGTGTGCTTAAAGCTACAAAACTTTTTAACGTGTTTTCCTGGACTGGGGGCAGAGAGACCAGTTTTGTGAAGGTTTGGGGCTCCAGTAGCTCATAGGCAATTTAGCTAAGGGATATATTGAGAGAATAAGGGAATATTGACCAGTCCCTGGGAGTCTCCCGTGTCCACACACTTTCTCATCTCTCCCAAAAGTACAATCCAATCTTTAATTAATACCTGGAAGTCACCAGGAACTGGCAACAAGAAATTTGGTTCTCAATTTCATTTTACAAAGAGGCATTTTCTGAGGGTAAAATTCTGCCTTCAGATTCAAACTCAGGATCCCATTGACCTTAAAAATCTTTGTGTGAATATTTCAGTGGGGGAAAAAAACAAGGAAAGAAACTGAAGATTGAGAAAACTCTTCCGTTGTACAGACTGCATTCATTCAAAGAACAGGAATATTGAAAATGATCAGCTTATTGTGTTTTTAGGTCTAGTAAATCAAATTCAAGAACAAAGTTCACATATAAGGGGAAAACATTTTTTTCTGAATGACATACTATATGGAATAACCCTTAACTCCTAATAATATATGTAAAGATGGAAGATGAACAGTTATTCATATGGTACAATCAAAATTCCAAAGTAACGTTATAAAGTAATGAGCACAATGTATAACATTTTCCACTCAGTTTGGAGCTGTTTCCCATACCAGTGCCTAGAACAAAAGTAGATAAAGGAACCTAAAGAAGTTTAGATAGATAGACAGATAGACAGATAGACAGATAGATAAACACAGAGTTAATTCATCTTGGCAAATGAATCCAAGCCATCATACTACATGGCAAAACTTAGAAAGTAGAACTGCCACCAAAAAAATCAAGGGGTGACAATAGACAAAAAAGTAGATACAAGTTTGCAATCAAATATTGCAAGACACAACAGCAGCAACAAAACAAATGAAGCTTTGGGCTATATAAGAAGCAGCAGCATGTCACGAACAGACAGGTGGTGGCTTGTCACCTTTGTGTGGTTTTCAGGAATCACTTGTAGTGAGGCTTCCGTAGATTTTTACTCCCCTTGACAGGAGTCGGATATAAACTAATAAAGGGAAAAAATCCCTGACTGGCACTTCTAATGGATCCATTCTTGGATACCCAGTCCATACTCAGTTTCTTTTTTACATCTATTTGATATAGTCACATTTGTATTTGTGTCTGTCTATCTATCTGTCTCTCATATATACACCCAGCCCACCTTCTTAAATGCAGAATACTGCATAATTTGCCATCAGGCTTCTTCACTGGACCCCATGCTCACAGCAATTTGAAGATATTGGCAATGGTATGGTCTAGTTTTGGTCTTGTTTTTCATTAGCCTAATTATAAAGGTCAGGCTCATAATGGAAAATAAAACCAGTCACAAATATACCTTGAACCTATGATCATGAAGTTCTCTTTTCTAGTCAAAATGCTCATTACATCTTGTGACACAGCACAATGTGTGTATGTGACACCCAGATCACTACTGCCTAGAACCTTCTGCACCTAATTTTACTTTTGGAAAATGAGTATTAAGTGGGTGTAAAACACTAATATTTCTGAATCTAAATGCATACATTCACTTTGCAAAGGAGCAAATGGCTCAATAAGGTGCAAGGCAATGGAAGATCAGGCCCCAAAAAACAAACATAGGACCATGTGCTACCCTCAATCTTTGATGTACATCAATGGATGTTCTGTAAGATATGCCCCCCCCAAGGGTCTATTCCGTTATTTTTTCTTAAGTGTTTTAAAATATTTAAACTATTTATGCATAATTAAACACGATCTTTGCAATAAAGTAACAAAGGATCTGGCTTAAACCCATTAAAATATAAACAGAGGAAGAATTTAAGAACTTATACTTAAGTTGTAATATCTTCATGGCTCTATTATGTATCTTCTCATTAGACTGTCAACTGCTCTATGTATACACTAACACAATGGGACTCTGGCCTCTAGGCACTACCAGAGTACAAGTAATGAATAAAATATTAATAACTCATTTTGATGTACCTAGGGTTTGAAGAGGTCTCAAAACAATGAATGATTTTGCACAGCATATGTTCACAGTATTAAGGATGAATTAAGACTGAAGTGTCAATCTAGACAAGCCACATTAGTTAAATTTTAATTTCCTTATAATTTAGCATATTTTCTCAGAATGAAAATGTGGGTTCAAAATCGTGAATTTTACAGTCAACTAAGGACAAATAGAGGAAAAGCTTCATTCTAAATGTCTGAAAAGCAACATTGTTGCAAAATATACACTCCTCACAAAGAATGTTGTAACTGATCCAAGTTGTAGAGACTTGAGTGTGTACAATCATGCACCACTTCTAATTGTAATCCTAATGATCCTGTAAATACAGATTGGTATTTATCCATTTTCTTTTTACTTTAATTTGGTTAATAGACATATTGTTTCCTTACAATACAAGTTCCTTATTGATATGAATGTCACATTTCAAATTAAGACTAGCAATGGAATTATTTTGGCAGTTCTCCAGAATTCTTCAAAGGGATTCTTATTTCATATGGAAAGTAATAGGGAATTTTTCAAAATAATATTAAGAGTAAAAACATTTTTAGAAGGGCAAACCTAAGTTCTATATGTTTGGAAAATCTAGTACAGACAGTATCTGACTCTAGTAAAATACAGCTCAAGATAGGGACATTCCAAAAGACAAGCATTTCTAGGCTGATGTTGCAAAATTAACAATCCTAGCAAAAGAATTAGTTTGCTAAATCTATACTTGTGATTTTGGCCAATAGTGACAGGGACTATTCGAGCAAGCTCAGAAAACTCCAATTGCAGAAGGTAAAGCAAGTTACAACACACATTTCTGTTAAGCAGAGAGACTTTTTGCCTATATGTTATGGGTTTCAGATGGACATGTGGATTGGGCTGTGTTCCAAAAAAAACACTACTTGATAGGAGCAGGATCAGAACTGCCCTCCTTTTCTAACTTAATGGTTGATGATGCCCAAGTTTGATAGTGCCTTAGCATCTGAGGTGTTGGGAGCCTATCACTCCATTGATTTCACAGGCTGATAAAATAATTCAACACATCATAAGAAGTCTGAATGCCAAAGGTGAGATGTCTTGACCCAAAGAAAATAAATGGCTTCCTTTCAGTATATCTGTTACTGTACTTTGTTGTTATAAAGGTTAAACAGAAAGGGAAAGAGCCAACACTCCTGTCTGATGCTTTTGCACAAAAATCATGACCTTTTCTTTCAGCTCTTACACAGGCAAGCTAGAAGTGGAAAAAAAACACACACAAAAAGGTTTGGTATGAGTCCCGTTCTAGAAATATGTAGAAACCATCTACAGGATGGTCCAGCTCTTCCAATGAATTCTCAATGGTATTATGCCTGGTTGTCTGGTATCAGACCAGATCCAAACAGTTTAATATATTTCTGTTCTTCTAAAAATGTGTGTGTTGAATTCTGGGCAACTATCAACTGCATTTTACTGGCGATCCTAATTTGAAACATGACATTCATATCAATAAGAAAATGTTATTGTACAAAAAAGGCCCAATTAACCACAATAATGTAAAAAGAAACTTTGATATCTCTCAACAGCCTAAAGTTAAATAGGAATCAATAGTCTTTTTCTACTAGTTGGCTAATATTAATACATATTTATTTTGTTTTGTAAATCCAGAGAAACAGGTTAAGAGGATGCCCTGTAGCTCCTGTATGTTTTGGACACTTTATCCATGCTAACCACAGATTATATTCTCCTTTTTGCTAGGTTTGCCTCATTCTGGAATTTTTTCAGGCAGTTTTCCTTAGGAAACGCTGGCTCCTCAGGCATCTGAGAACTTCTTTGCTTTCCAGTTAAACTCTTAGTGTGTTGGGAAATGCCACTGATGCCACGGCTGTGCTGTAACGTGGGCAGTATAGACATACCAGGCACCATCTGAGTTATAAAGGACTTTAACACATCTTCTGAAACTACTGACCTTCCTTCCTTTGGAAGTTTATCCAATGGCCTCCTGTCCTATCAGTTCTCGAGATATTCCAAATATGTTTGTTCTTGCTAAGCCATTCCTCTTTTCTTGTTTCCAGGGGTGGGAAAAGTGATTCGGCAGTAAGAAATTTTCTGGACAACTGAGACACTTAATTTTGAATTTGTAATCCCTATTACAAGCAGCTCGGGGAGATTTCTTTTTCCCCACACTTAAAATGCTCTTGATCTCAAAACTCAGCCTTTCTCTTTCCTTAATGCCTGGACATAATCTATTGGTTCTACTATTTGAGCTCTCTGCAGCTTTTGCAAAAGTATCAAAGATGTTACTGACATGTCCACATGACATAGCTGGAACAGATGGCAGTGCACTACAATGGCTCCAATACTTCTCCAAAAGGATGGAAAGGGTGGTGGTGGATAAATGCTCCTCTTCACCAAAAAAAACCTCATCTGCTGCGTCCCTTCATGCAGAACATGGCAGGTTGTATCCTTACCACTGTGGGCCACCATATGAATATTAGCCAAGTATGCCAATTCCTCCCAATCCACATTAGTCAGATATGCCAGTTCCTCCCAATCCACAGCCCAGGCCCTGGTCTTCAAAGCCAACTCTCAGCAAATAAACTTCCATCTATGCCCCTAGGGACAGCTACACTCTTCTGAAACAACACATTTTAAAAAGCCCTACACAAGGCACTTCAGCAACAGACAAAGTGTTCTGACTGCAGAGCACACAAGGTGGAACAGCTTTCAGAGGAGATCAGATAAATCCATAGTCTAACCACTTGTAAGACATGTTGCAAGACTCTCCCTTTTTGAGAAAACACCACCCACCTCAGTCATAAGATCCATAACCAGATGAGGAGTTAGAAGAATGGGGAGAGGGAAGAGAGAGAAAGATAGATAGTAAAGGTAATATTTGCTTATTTCTGAAATTTACGTTGGTTTTCCTTTATTAGGAGATTCCACAGAAATTAGGCTCATGTTGGTAACAAATTTCTTTTCTTTGGTGTTGCTAGAGACAGGACTAGTAAATGCTGATTTTCCTATATTGGGACTTTGTAGAAAGACTTTGCAAATCTCTATTGACTAGGTTTTATACCATTTTTTTTGTACTGCACCAGAGTATCAGGTTGCATAGTTAACTTTCACATTCATTATTTAAATAAGAATCTTATAGGTGACACTCCTCAAAGGACCAAACTCATTATTGCAATAATTCTAAGATACGTTACTAGTAAATATATATTGTGGCAGGGTGGCCCTGACCCAGCCTGCCGCCCCTTTAAGAGGGAGAAAAACCCTCTGCAAACCTCCCTGCAGAGAGGCCTAATCAGCCACCTGGGCTGCAGAGCAATCAGCCTGGATGGGTTGCACTGGCAGCCTCCTCAGGGGCATAAAAGCCTGCCAGGCAGGAAGCCCAGGGTGGTGGTAGTGTGGAGTGAGAGAGAGAGAAGGAGCTAAGCTGTAGAGCTAAGCTGTAGAGCTGTGAATAGAGCTGTAAAGAGCTAAGCTGTAGAGCTGTGTTTAGAGCTGTAAGCTGAAGAGCTGTGTATAGTAGGTGGTGGGGTCTGCACAAGCCGCACTGTAAATAAAGAGAAATGTTGGAGCCAAAGAAGACTTTCCTGCCTGTGTTTGAAGAGGGGTGAGAAGGCGATCTGTCACAATATGTAATAGGTTTTTCTCCTTTATGTAGCTTTTTCTTCTCTTGTGCTCTCTTGTTTTCTGATTTAAGTAAAATTCATCCTTATTAGCCACGTGGAGGAGATGATGACAAAGTTTATTCACTTCATTGGAGAACATTAAGCTATTATATTCCAAACATTTAAATGAAGCATTCAGCCTCTGCAAAATGGGTATTTTATTCTGAATTTTCCTGATTGTTAATTGTGGGCACTGCAAATGTCAGAACAAAGGAACAATCTATTGAAAATGGCAACTTCTCTTTAATATGTGCAAGTAAATGCTTCCCTTGTCTCTATCAATTCTTTTACCTTACCCAAAAGATTTTCTGTAACCAAAAGAAGCTAGCTGCTACCAACCTACCTTCTGCAGTAAAAATCCAGTCTCAAAAATGCAATTCTGCTTTCAGTGGTTAAGCTCCTTTCTTCTGGTCATATGCACTAGAAATGAAATTAGCTCTATGAAGAGGCCCCACATAAGTCTCTAAGCATCACCTAAACCACATGTAAAGCATTGGAAGCACATCCAGCTACCACCTTTGTGGCTGTTGTAGACATCTTTGCATTGGAGCTGATGCACAAATATCCAACTAGGCTATGCTTTAACTTAAAAAAAAAATTAAACAACCCGCTAATATTACTGTTAGATCCTTTCCCCCTATCCTTTGTTTGTCCCTTTAGATTGTAAACTTGCTTGGACAAGAACTGAAACCTGCTATGTGTTTGGAAAGCATCTAACATATTTTAGTCACTATGACACACCACATAATAAGCAAAATAATAAAATATGTTGGCTTTCATTTGCAATATGCTTTCTAGCAGCGTTGGGTCAATATATTTATAGCTTGTAATTAGTTAGGTCAAAAACATTACCTAAATATCACTTTTTTTTTATCTTTAATTAAAATATCCTTGCCTGCACTGCAGGAACAACTATCAACATCAAATTAAATAGCTCTGTATTTTAACAGTTATTAGTAGAAGGTCAGGATAATAACCCTGCCTGCAAATGAGAATTTTTGGTCCTACCTCTCCCATAAATGTTCTCTCTTTCTCTCATTTTTAGTCTAAGTTGTTTATTTGCCCAAGAATACAGCAGAGGCTGTTGAAAAGAAAGTTAACCAACTGCCCACTTGCTGCTTTCTATGAGACTGCAAGTCTTTATCATCAGATACAGGTACAGTGACACATTGTTGGTCAATAATGAGGGATAATAATTATGATTTTCTATCATATTCCTTATTAGCTAAGCAAATTAAAGAAACCTTACTC
This sequence comes from Sternotherus odoratus, assembly GCA_032164245.1. Lineage (NCBI taxonomy): Eukaryota > Metazoa > Chordata > Testudines > Kinosternidae > Sternotherus > Sternotherus odoratus. Next base: position 62,070,568 of record JAVMKO010000004.1, on the reverse strand, counting down.
AGATTTTCTCAGTTTCTGTCTTTGGGGTAAATTAGTGTTGTAGAAGTTTAAGAGGCACACACAATACAAGGGCCAAATCATTAGAAGCCAACCAGAAATCTAATGGCATCAGTAGGAAAATAAAATTGGCCCAACCATAAACGTACTCCTCAGTTGCATGCAATGTAATTCTTTTCCTTAAGTCAGTTTAAAAGGAACATGTGTAGTCTTACACTCTTTGAATGTAACAGTATTTACAAAACAAATTCTTATGGTTGTAAAAGTTATGTGGTGTTCTGTTTTAGAGAGAGACTGAGAAACAGGATGGTGTCAGCTTTCTTTTCCTGATGTCATCTGGGAGTTGTTCTTAAGGCATGGTTAAACCAATTCATCAAGAGTAAGAACTGACCCAAATTTAAACTGAAAACCAAATACAAAGCAAGAAAAAATGCAAACATTTTCTACCATTCTGATTAGTGTGGATTATAGAACTGTCCAGAAATTGGAAACACTTCCCTGTGAAAAATTTCACATTTTAAAAAAAATATCTTTGTCCCAAACCAAGGTGAAAATGTAAAAAAATGTGAATTTATTTTCCAAAAGGATTTTTTAAAAATCAGTTACAGCACAATTAAAACAGAATATTTCAGCTTCCAGTTTGCCTGCCTGGAAGGTTCATGTCAATTTCACCTGTGAACTTGACAAAAGCCTTACAGCCCACCTGCCAGAGAAGCAGAGAGTTGGGGTGCTCACAGTTGCCAAATTTCACATGATAAACAAGCAACCTGACTTTCACAATGAGCCAAAAATTACGCTAATCACATTTCAAAACAAGCCCATCCCAGAAAACCCCAACACTCTATGTGATTAGATCCCCACGGCGTGCAGTCTGGGACTGTGGTGGGCCAGCTGTGCACTTTTCACTTTCTCCCCCTTTTCCCTCTTGGTGGGAGCTGATCAGAAAGAAGAAACAACAATCTATAAGCTATAATATTAATCAAGCTACAACAAATAACGAGCCAAAAACCAGTCAACAAGGAACTCATAAGGCAATTAAGCCAAAAATAAGACCAATTTCTCCATTTTTTTAAAATGGGTTTGACATGTCCGGTGCTCATCCTCCCCCCCACTTTCCTGCCCCAGATCTGGCACTTGTAGAACTGCGTACTCTAGCTCTCTGTATCTTAGAACTAGTGGGAGATGGGGAGGATAAGAATTAGGACATTGAGCCTCAGTTGCTCTCCTGGAAAACTTGTGAGTTTTACGTGTAGAGCCTTCCAGGTGAGCAGCCGGGCAGCCATCATTTGACTTTCCTGATGGGAAAATCAAAGAATATTCCTACAGAGCAAATTTTCTCATGGAAAATTTCAGTTTTATGAAAAGGGCATTTTTCATTAGAATATCATCCCAATGAACAAGTGTTGATCAGCTTTAGTAGATAAGTGAAATCATTTCCCTTTCACTATAAGCATCTCTTGCATTGTCCTAAAACTTACAGCACATGGCCACTATAAAGCTATTCTGTCAGTCAGTCTTAGGTACTTCTGTATCCCCCAATTCTGTAGCATCGCAACACCCTCTGATTTTTACAGATAGGGAACTGAGGCACAGAGAGCTCAGGGAACACACAGGAAGTCTGTGGTAGTGCAAGGGCTAGAACATAGGTATCCCAAATACTGTGGTAGGCTAGGGTGCTAACAAATGGGTTATCCTTCCACTCTGCTAGGCCCTAGCTTTCTATAATCAGCTATAGAAAAATGTATTTAAATATAACATGTAATTATTACTTATTAGTCTAGATCTGAAAGGTAATGCACTAGTATGTCTTGATAACAGAAGATTCCTTAGTTGTAATGATCAAGATTAAAATACGTGTGTCTTCAACTCTTTTCTTTATTAAAAGCACACAGAAAGCTTCTTTACCCCTTGCCCACACAAGGAACAAATGTAAGTCTCATTAAAGTCACCTCTGCACTCTAACCAATCTTCCAAAATTGCCAGGCACACATTCATTATACTGGAATCACCATTAAAATTCCATATGATTCCATACTACAGACTTGTGAAATGGCACTGGACATATTAAATAAAGCCACGGGTGCTGAAAAGTGTCCTCTCTCTTGACCTCCGGTTCTCTTGATGTAAAGAAGATCAATACATAAAGTATCCACTAATCAGGAATATCATGCAAGGCAAGGCTGATAGTAAGAGTTCATAAAGTCATTGCAATCAAGATGTGGTCCAAATACTGTTTGAGTCGTTGTTCAGTGAATTTTGTGACTTTACATATAAAGTTTATTGGATTAACTGATCAGATGCTGGAAGCAACAAAATTATAGATTAATTATGGCAATATTATACAATACATTATTTGATAAATATTTTTTCCTTCCAGTGCTTAGGCAACTCTTTTCGAAGACTATTTTATAAGCTTTTTCACTGCACTAGTTCTCTGTGCAGCTGTCACTCATCTCCACTTCAGCTGTTTTGTTCTTCATTTTAATTGGGATACTATTCTCTCCCCTAACCCTTTTCCTACTTCTCACAATTGTTCCGTATTACATAAATTGCTTGATTTTTTTTTTATCTGGCATATGTCTTCATCATCATCATCTAATTACAGTAGATTAAATGCGGATATACGGACAGGAGGCACTAAATAGCAGGTATTATGCTTGAACAGTAAAAATGCCTTGCATATCACTCGCAGGCAGTCTCTTTGGGGATATATGACTGCAAATATTACAAGCAATTAGAACAGAGCTTTGAACACTTTCAGGTATCAGGGAAGATTTAAATTAATGTCAACTTTTCTTTGAGTTCATAGCCTATATCAAAAGGCACATTTTGGAAATATACACATGCATTTTTTATATATAAATACCTAATATATTTTCTATGGCAAATGTTATATTTTCTGGCAATTTTGTATGTCTTCTACTGTGAATCCTTAGAGAATATGCAGTTTTTTGTCCTGTGCAATACCAATGTTTTGTATTAGTGGTGAGTCAACCAGCCTCTTCAGGGAGGTTCAGATTGATTTTGCACATAGTCATTCTAATCAATACAATGAACCTTATGAAGAAAACTTCCAGTTAGTTCCTTGAAGTAAATAAAAATTCTAAAGGTGTTTAACAGCCTGTTAGACACAAAACATGAGACTGAAGCCAAAGTCACAAACTGCACAGAATTTTTTTTAAAGCGTCCTTTGTGGGATGGTCTGATTAATCTCATTGTAGCTTGGGTATTTTTTATTATTATTTATTAACTTGGCTCTGCAAAATACTTATTAGGGTATGTGGAGAATGTCTTTAAACTTTTTGAAAATCATCATCTAGGGAGCATACTGTAGGTAAATCAACTCAACAATAGTCTAAGGCTCTGTTGAGATTAATGTGATGTAGGTGTAGAGAGAATGTGTTACTTTTTCACTGCAGAAACTGTATTTGAAGAAAATGTAATTACTGAATACATAAAGCTCTAGAACAGAACACAACTAAAGAAAAATGTACTTATCCCACGCCATGACAAGCTTACTGGGGCTTTAAATGAATATATATATTTATAAAAGTGCCTTTGACAATTCACAAGATCTGATTATGTGGCAGTATGCTCTGACAAAGGATTTGATTACATGGTGCAGTGAGCTGTGTCTAGTAAATAATAACCTTCCCCATTCATGCTTCTACTTGTTATTGTTAGAAAAGTGGCACAATATTAAGAATTAGTAAGTGACATAAACACATTAATTCCTAATGCAGGACACAATGAAGAATTATTAAATTGAATATAAAAGAACCAGACATCTCGCTTTTGGTTCACCAATGAATTTTATGAATGGTTGCTAAAAATTCCTAGAAAGGAAAATGTTGATGCTGCTTCAGTTGAGTGAATGGGGGGAGGTGGAGGAATTGTTCAATATTATTTGAAAAATATTGCAAATTTTGTTGAATAAAGTATTCAATGAATATTATTTGATTGGTTCAGGTCACAAGTGAGAATGAGCTTGATGGTCTAAATATTATAAAAATGCCTTCGTGATTTATGGCCCTAAATAATATATTCAAAAGTCTTTTAGGCATTTAAGAGCTTAAGAGTAAACAAGATTAAGATTATGTCTACATTGCCAAAAAGGGGGTGGGGGGAGAGCGAGTCTCAGAGCCCAGGTCAACTAACTTGGGTTTGTTCTACAGGCCTAATAGCAGCAGTGTAGACATTCTTGCTCAGGCTGGGCCAAGGCTCTGAGAACATTCATTCTTGCTGAGTCTCAGAGTGCAGGTTCTAGCCTGAGTTGGAATGTCTACGCTGCTATTTTTAGCTCCATATTATGAGCCCCAGGACGACAAGTAAATCACCCTTAGATTTCTAAGTCACTTTTGGAAATGGGAACCTAATTGTCTGGCTATGCTGAAAGAAGAACAAGAGACATGGTCAGGCCACAACTTTATTAGTACCAGTAGATGTCTGGGACTTATAACAGGGTACAGTGCAGGTAACCCCATGTTTATTCCATAATTACCCAGGGGGCTTTTACCAGCTACCCCTTTTTCCATCCATGTCCCTTTGGCAAATCCATTGAGGGACCTTATCATACTTGGAGTGAGGGGCTTCCATCAGCTCCCCCTCTTTTTCCCTCACGGTCCCTCCAGAAAATCCACTGCCAGGACCTTGCCATAAACCCTCACTTCATAAGAGTGTTAAGGTGGGCTGTAAGAATACAGGGGTTGTCTCCCTGCCATACCAATCATAGGAGTCCCCAACTGGCCCCGATTCATTCCTTTAATGCACACCTCCTTTTAAGTCCTTCCCAAGCCATTTATCCGGTCACTGTATACCTTTCCTATGGAGTACCCGCACTGGACATCTGTCACAAGGAGGTGCTAGCATTTAGCTTGGCTGCCTCTTCCCCACACTCAGTCAGGTTCCCAGACACCTCCTAAAGCCATCTTTTACATCAGTTAAAAAACATTACAGCACTTAAGTCGTACAGGTGAACCTCATGCTCCTGAAACAACTCTGTTGCCCCATATACTATGCCAGAATGTGAAATTAGTGTTCCTACTATGGAATTTGTCCATCTCAAGGAATTTGGCCATCTCCCTATTCACAAAGCTCTTTGACTTGTCCACCCTGGACTGCAAGACCCTAAACTGAAGCATGTCTGACCAAATCATGTTAACTCTTGGAAAAAGTTCAAGGATCAGCCCCAAGTCCCTCTTGCTCTGAGCATTAGTTCCACCCTTTTAAGCATTCCCAAATTGTTTTCCCTAAGATGCACCACAATTATACCTTTGGGCCCATAATGGGCCCCCACAGCATATAGCATCAGTATTAGTTGATCCCATAACATGCCCCTCCTTGCATGCCAACTGAGTATCATCTCATCTCCGAAGCCCAGCTGCGAATCCTCGGGCAACCTGAACACGTGTCTATTAGCCCAAAAGACAACACTATGCCTGCAGATCCATACCACCATCTGCATGGATGGTCATCCAAAATCTGTAATGAGATTACGACAAATTAATGCTGACCTGAGATCTTACATATGTTCGGTATTCATCTGAATGCCAACACCCGATTGCCTGGGTTGTCTCTATCTTATACCTAACCATTCTGCTGCCATTGCTTCCCTGATTCTGAATGATTGGGAAACAGCCCCAACCTCATCAGCCCCCATCTCAACATGGTAACAAATTGATATTCTGTGATGGGACTCCCATCACCATGCATAAAAAGGGTGCCTTTCCCCTTTGGCCATATAACCATGCAGGCCTTCAAAGCCTGAAATGAGCAGATCCCAATCTCACCACCTTTCTGGGGGATCACAGATTCACCTCGGTCGACTTGATCTGTCTTTGACCATTGCAAGTATATTATCATTCAATGCTCATACCATTGAATATCCTGCAGCTGCAAAGCCCTTCTCGTTGAGTCCCTTCAGAACCAAGGTACTAGCTCACTCATACTGAAAGCACCAAAAAATGCTGTCTAGAATGTAGTCCTAAACAAGGCTGCATCCTGTCCATTATGACATACAGCACCAAGGATCTAAATATGTAAACTCTGATGGGATGACAGGAATCCACCCTGGGGCCACTGGTACATGACCACCCAGCCAAAAAACCTTTGAACTAAAAATACCACTGCAAGGACCAGGATAACCATTTAGCCTAGTGATGAATGTAATGGCAGAAAGGCGATTTGAGATTGTGGAGGATGCCAGCTGACAGCATGTACCACAGCACCAGTTCCTCTGTAATGGGCCATACTGCTGACCAGCCTTCCTGATCCTGAAATTTCATGAAATCATTACCATTTCTCTTACAGACTTGCCATGTGCGTGGAGCAACTGCTCTCTGCACCACACTGACAACCATTCTAAGCCAAGGTTCCATAGCGCTGGTGGTATCTGGCTGGGATCCTGGCTGGCTCCATTAAACTCCATTAAACCCAGCCCACAAAGCTTCACCTTGAGCCCCCCCTTTCCCAAGCCTGATAGGCTGCCCTTGGTAATGAAAGGCACTATCCCGGCCTTGTTGCAAGGATCCTACCAGTCCCATGTGCGGTTTGATTCCTCCCCAGTTCCCTGTCCATGGACACTAACTGGAAGGGAGAAGCAAAATTCTCCCCACCTCACTCCCGCTGTCTTCTGCCCACAGCAGGTAAAACTAGAAAACCTGTTCCCTAAACCTCTGTTCGTCGCATACCTGCTGTGAGAGGGGGCCACACTCCCCCTCCCTGTCTTTGGGACAGACTCTGGCTTCAAGCTGCCTCGCTACTCAACTTCACCTCCCTTTGTGAATTCACTCTGCTAAGCCTGCCTCGCCCTGCCTGAAGCAGGGGAAAAGGAGAATTAATCCTCACCCTAATTCCTCCCCAAACTCATTGTTCTGTGTCTGCCTGGAGCAGCCTTGGTCTATGGAAAAAGGATGGATCCAGGACCCGGGCTACTCCTTTTCAAACCATGATTTGCCAGGGATGAGTCAGCGACCACCTTGCCCTATTTGCAGCAGTTTTCATCCACTCTCCAACCCCCCAGCAAAATGCACTATTCTCTTCACTCTGCAAGACCAGCCAAAAACACAAAAGCAAACCCTCTTAAAGGTGCAGGGTGGTCAATTGGTCATTCACCACTGAAAATGTTGCCCTCACCTCAAATCTATATGGACATTTGGCCACATAAATTGAAACAAACAAAAAATAAAACAATAACCCACTACTCATTTTGGCCTGACTGATTTTCATCGTAAAAAAAAAAAAAAAAAGCTAATAAGTGGAATAGCAGCAGTGTTTCATGTGAGGAGTACAGACAGATGCATTTGGGAAAACTGGCACAGTTTCTGATCAGACCAATGTTATTGGAATCTTGCCTTCCTAAAATATCTTAATCCACAAGTGGATTTAGTTGAACTGAACAATAAAACCACACATTTTGAATGAGTGCAAAAATCTGTTTGGTATAAATATATTACAGTACACCTAAGTATTATAGAATGGAAACCAATGTAAAATGAAATCCCAAGATTCAGGAAGCTGTCAGATTCAGGTTGAAACCAAATAAATTCACAGAACAATGATCTGACAGGAGGTGCTCAGATACCACAGTTATAATATAGGCTTGATCCAAAGCCCATAAAAGCCACTGAAAAGAAACCTATTGACTTCAAGAATCAGAGAGGTAGCCGTGTTAGTCTGGAATAGCAGAGGAAACAAAATCCTGTGGCACCTTAAAGACTAACTATAAAGTTTTGAAGCATGAGCTTTCGTGGGCTAATACCCACTTCGTCGGATGCAAGCAGTGGAAATCCTTTCCACTGCTTGCATCCGACGAAGTGGGTATTAGCCCACGAAAGTGGGTATACAGCATACAGAGGGAGCAATCAGGGATCAGACAGTAACAAAAGTTTACAATCTCTTCAAAAGAGTTTACTACCTAAAAGGCAACATTAGCTGATAACATCTTTTACTGGATTGACAAAAAATAAAAATGGCAAGCTACCAATAGTTACACATTCTACATCAAGTCCTAGGAAGGTAAAACAACACTGTATTAAAACATAGTAGGGGGGCATTGGTTCAGACTTCGTAATTAAATTCAGAACTACGTAGAAAGTTAGAGGCATACATTTTTTGTTCTCTCACTAATAATTCTGTCTGGATTACAAAATAATAAATAATATTTACAAAAATAAAAAAGAAGCAGGGTAAAAAGCAAAAGCTCAATCAAGACACAGTACAACTGAGAGGAAATCTGCTTAAGTTATATAACCAACAGGACACTGATGGCTTCTTACATTTACTTGGTTGTATATTCTGAGACTACTGGACAAATTTTATTACCTCTTCCAATTCCAATAGACAAGTATCTTAGAGAACTGTGATTTTCAGCTGCTTGTTGCTGTAGTGTGCAATTTTGTGAGGGTTACTTATGAAAACATACCTTTCAAATACAAGATTGCATACAACGAAGTGACGATTCAGATGTTGTTTTTACATAGTGGAGAGGCCACATGTATTACTCTACAGGGGAATCAAGAACACAAATGATTCAAGCACAAGAGATACAAGTAATCCTTAAGGACACAGCAAAGATTTTAGTAAAACATTAGCCAATGAGAACTACAGCTGCCTCAAGCTGCTCAAGAGAATGAAGATTGCCAAACAAGCCTCTCTGGGCTTGCTTAGAAGAGATAGATAATGAGCTCATTACTATTCTCCAGGTAGAACTGTATGAAAGTGAAAGCGGAACACTGTCAATTCAGTATTTATATAATTGATACATTTGTTTACTCTGAGAGTCTGACCAGTCAAGAAATTATTTAGGAACCCATAACAGACATTTAAAGTGGATTTTTTTTGTGGTCTTAGAAGTTTCTCACTTGACTTTAACAGAGCTCTCCTCTCTCATATGCTTGAGAATATTCAGTATGTATTTTACAAGAGAGCTATAACATAGGATTTTTCCATGGCTTCATGGTTCTACTGGGAACTAATTTATTTTTAAAAAATACAGAGAGAAAGAGAGATACAGAGAGTCTGAACTGAATTAATAGGTGGATTCTGCTAACTCCAAAATGAGTCCCCCAAGTAAAGTAAGTATTTTGATATTCTGGTTTGTCTCCATTTTCAGGGATCTCCAACTTTATGAATGAAGCAGGAGATTAGAGAATTTAAAGATAGTAGAAGGGAGGGAGAATATAACAAAGACAAAGAAAAGGAGAAGAAGGAAATGGGTAAAAAAATAGAGAAAAATGGAGGAGAAGAAAGCATTGATATCAGGAGCGGGAATAGGAAAAGTAAGTAAAATGAGACAAAAAAGCAGATGAAGTGGAGTTAAGGAGTTGGGGGGAAGGAAACACTGAAGGAGTAGAGTGTTTCAATTATGAATATGGGCATATGATGAAAAAAATGAGAAATAGTAAAATTATGAGAAACATACACGCAGTAAGAGGGCAAAACCTGGAAAGTAGTACTGTATAACCAAAAGAGATACAGGCAACAATGGCAGATAGCAATTTATTCCACTAGCTTGCTACCTCACAGCGAAAAAAAAAAAATTTATAAAGTGGCCATATTCCACTAGCAGAGGAATGGATTAGACTAGTTAATAGGGTTTCATCCTCTTCTCTCCTTATTCTATTAAAATGGGGGGAAGGGAAAGAGTGTAAAGAAAAAGAAATTAATGAAAAACAGGAACTAAAGAAAAGTAAAAATGGCCTGGGCTCAAGAAAAAAAATAGACAGAAACATAGAGCACACACACACAAAATTAAAAAATGAAATGCGACTATTCAGAGCATCCAGAATGAGTATTAATCTAACTCCGGTCCCATTGATATCAACAGCAAGACTGTGTTGGACTTTAATTAGGCCAATGCTGAGCGGTTTTGAGAATCCCACCCCTATCTTTTCTCCACCCCAGAATAGCCCATAGACTGGTATTTATGCAACTCACACAGAAGGGGATGACTCAAGATCAGAGACTTCAATCTGGTTCTCCCACATCCCAGATGAGTGTCCTAACCATGGGGTTACTAGGTATAAGTGTGCCAAGGGCCTCCTCCTGCTCCATTTTGTGAATGGCACCTAAATCTCCCTTTTGACAGGAACCAGGGATGGATTACCCAATAGGCAGACTAAGCATGTGCTTAGAGCACCAGCAAAGCAGGAGGCACCAAAGAGATTTTTTTAAAAAATTGATATTTGATATTTCAAAAAAGCATCGAAGTAGTCATCATGGGAAAAAATCAGAACTTTGTTAGACTTCCTTACACTCCACTGCACACTCTTCCCCCATTTTTCTGGGTTTTTTTTATTACTTATCCCCACCTAAACTAGTCCTGCAACTGAATCAGGAAAAAACAAGCAAATGATAGCAGTGCAACAGAAACATTGAATCCTAGACGCAAATTTTGCATATTTACTTACTACGCTACAATTGATACACTTGAAGCTCATATGAAGAGGAGAGGTGAAGTGTACAAAGAAGTATCAAGTAGATTTTCTTTAATAAACAATATGGATTTATCTGATGAACAATATTCACAAGGTTCCCAAAAGCTAGTTGACTCATACCCTGTTGACTTGACCATGAATTTCTGTGGAGAAGTACGGCAGTTCCACTGTTATGCACACAAAATTTAATGAAACAGGAAAAATGAAATTCAGTCACATTGATCTTCATGACAATATTGAAAGACCGAATACAATGTGTATTTCCAAATGTAGAAATCATACTACATATTTTTCTAACATTGATGACTAACTGCTCCGCAGAACACTTTTTCTCAGCTGAAAAGACTAAAAAACCCTCAGAGCACAATGTGTCAGGACAGACTTGATTCACTTCCCCTACCGTGTATGGAAGCGGACATGCTTCGTCGAGTCAGCTTCGATGAATTTATCCAGTATTTTGCAATCAAAAAATCTAGAAAGAAGCTATTTTAATTCCAGAATACATGTAAGTTTTGTGTCATTTCGAAAAAGAAAATTTTATTTTATGGTATAGTATTGCTTTTATTTTGAATTATATATGGGGGGCACCATAATCTTTTCAGTGCTTAGGGCCTCTAAAGGTCTTGATCTGGCCCTGACAGGAACGTATCTGTTTTGATTAAACCTTCCTTAGGAAGATTTTTCAGGCCCAGGATATTTTCTGGTCAAAGTAAGAGAGAAATAGCAAGAGATACCAGAAAAAACAGCCTCCCAGCATTTAGGGCACTCATCTGAGATGTAGGAAATGTAGTTACTTGAATCTGAATCAAAACACTGAACATAAAAATCCCAACCACAGGCCTATTGAATCAGTCAGTCTCTCTTTGTCTCTGGTCCAATGACAGTTTAATTATTTATACAAAGTGGAACAGCTCCCACAGGAGACATTGAGAGAAACAGACTCTTGTGTTAAGAAACTCATCTAAGATAAGGGAGAACAAGATTCAAGCTCCTATTCTGCCTCATTTGAAGGAGGGACTTGAATCTTGTTCTCTCATGTCCCAGGAGAGCACCCTAAACAGCTGGGCTACTTCCTGTTTTGGGGGTGGGCTGGTTCTCTTTATCCCTCTTTCTCCACAAAACATGTCCAAAGTATTGAGCCTGACTGGGGCCAGGATGAAATTTTGTCCTGGCAAGCTCTAGTAACAATATTGTCATTTAAATAGGGGAAACGCTTCTAGGGAGCTTCTCCCTTGCAGACTGAACACAGATGCTTGCTACTTACAAGTTATGCACATGTTTAAACAAGTGATGGTCTTAATCAAAAAATTTAAGCCTACTTATCTTTTACATGCATACATATTCTGTGGCAGCTATTAGGGAAGCACTTGAAAGAAAAGAAAGAAAAAACTTCTCCTTTTAATTCAATGGCTTTCAGTACAGAGCAAGCCACAAATGGACTTTGAATGATAATGCTTTCCAACAGTAAAACAGTGTAGTTGGTAAGTCCTAGTCTTATTTGAGAGGCATATATCTGATATACATTTTACAAAAATGTACAAAACTCCTGCCAAGCATGATCATGAATCAGAAAGCAAATTAGGGAATGAGGTTTCTGATCTTGCAGCAAAACAGCAGTGTTGTAACTTACAAAGTTCAGCTTCTTCCTTATTTTTAGATAAAGTTTTTTACTTTGGAAACTAGGACTTGAGCTATAAAACCAAGGAATGCAGAGGTTTTCAGTATAGTGTTTTAGCCATTGTTTTCTTCATATTCAACTTTGTTGAGATGCATGGCATATCAAACAGTCTCCCTCCACCTGAAACACAGAAAGATTACTCCCTTCTCTTCGTAAAAATAAACTGAAGTTATACCAGAAAGAAAACTGTAACTGAAATTCTTACTCTGCTTTAGCTGTTTTGCACTTAAAACCAATTAAAATTATATTCCCATTGTGTTAGGGTAAACCTGTTAGAAAAAGTTTTCCATCCAATTTGAAGCTTACAGTTTAGTTATGTCCAAGATTCCCATACAATCATAGAACTGAAAGACTAGAAGAAACCTCATAAGGTCATAATGTCCAGCCTATTCCACTGAGCCAGGGTCAAAGATACTTAGACTATTCTTGGCATTTGTTTGCCCATCCTGTTCTTAAAAAAACTTCCAATAGCAGGAATCCCCTTGGGAAGCCTATTCCAGAGCTTAATTAGAGCTTTTCCCCTAGATCTCCTTTGCAGCAGACTAACACCATTAGTACTTGTCCTATCTTCAGTGACCATGGACAATAACTGATCACATCAGTTATTAACATATTTGATCAGAGCTCCCTTTTTTCAAGACTAAAGGTGGCCAGTATTTTTAACCTTTCCTCGGATGTCAGATTTACTAAACCTTTTTTAAAAAATATTTTTGTTGCTCTTCTCTGCACACACCCTTATTTACCCACATGTTTCCTAAAGCATAGTGCCTAGAATTGGACAGAGTACTGCATCTGAGGCCTCATCAGTGACAAGTAGAGTGGGACAATTACTTTGTCTCTTATGTAAAACACATATCAATGCAGCCCAGAATATTCACCTTTTTCACAGCTATATCACATTGTTGACTCATATTCAATTTGTGATCCTCTACAACCTCAAGATCTTTTTTCAGCAGTACTACCACCTAGCCAATTATTCCCCATTTTGAAGTTGTGCATTTTATTTTTCCTTCTCAAATGAAATACTTTGCATTAGTGTTTACTGAATTTCATCTTGTTGATTTCAGACCAACTCTCTAATTTGTCAAGGTAATTTTGAATTCTAATCCTATCCTCCAAAGTGCTTGCACTTCCCCTCCTGCTTATTATCATCTGCAAATTTTATAAGCACACTCTCCACTCCATTATCCAATTAATTAATGAAAATATTAAATAGTACCACCCATGTCCGATCGCTGCCAGATTCCACTTAGTTCCAGTGTGTTCCTTCCAGTGTGACAGCAAACCATTGACAATTACTCTTTAAGTACAGTCTTGTAATTAGTTGTGCACCCACCCTGTAGTAACTTCATCTAGACCCCATTTCACTAATTTGTTTATGAGAATGTCACGTTGAACTGTGTCAAAAGCCTTATTAAAATCAAGATATATCATGTGTACTTCTTCCCTCATATCTAATAGGCTAGTAAACCTAATAAAGAGGAAAAACAGGTTAGTTTGGCATGACTTGTCCTTGACAAATTCATGCTGACTATTTCTGATAATCCTATTGTACTTAGCTCCTTGCAAAACTGATGATTTAATAATTTGTTCCGGAAGCTTTCCAGGTATCAAAGTTAGGCTGACTGATCTATATTTCTCCAGGTCCTCAGACACCCCTGTCTTTTTGAGTATTCACAGATGGGGCAGAATTCACATTCAGTCACCAACCAATAAGCATTGCAATTCAGTCTTCTTCTCAGAAGATTCTCTACACACAGTACCAGCTACCTTGAAGTAATTCTCTATTCATTGGAGACAGATGTGGTTGCCTTGATTATGACAAATGATACCATGATGACTTCATGCCTAGAGAGTACTCCTCATAAGACAAGCTATCCATTTCATCATACTCAGAGAGCCAGCAGTCCAGTATGGCATTATCTTCAGGCATGTACAGGAGATAGAGTCCCACTCAACAACATTTTTCTCATAGCCCTAAGCATCTCTTTAGGGAGTATGGTTATTTTCATTCTAACAAGCCCTCATGTCAAGGAAATGACTACTAGCTGGTGCTGTGGTTGAGGCACTGAATTAGAGTGAGAGAGTATCCCTCTAGGGAATGAATTTATGAGTAGATGTATCCTTCCTTAATTAAGACTTCACTTCCCTCTGTTTCCTCATACTGCAATGATTTGCTGTAATGATTTGTCCATAGTCATTGCAGGACCTTCAAAAACAGACTTGTGACAGACTCTGTGTCCAAACCAGAACACAGAGAAAACAGATTTTATTATATCTGGTAACAGCCGTGCTCTGTGAAAACCTAGTCTACCTCCAGCTTTTCTGCTTTTTCTTAAAATGAAGGACAACTCACTTAACTATTCAGAACAAATCTGTTTTTAATAATAGTTTCTCAGTTCAGGGTTAGCTTTGCATTCTTCTGGAGGAATGAGTCTGTCTTGGGATATGTAGTTAAGAGCTTTGAAAATGATCACCATAGACAACTATGGAGGAAACTTAAATAATCCTGTGGTTTTTATTCATACATTTTATTTGAATATGAAAGGCTCATTCTTCAGAACAGGCTGCTGAGCAGGTGATACAGTTTGCTACAGAGCAATAATCTCAGATGCTATAAAACACAAGGAGTGGAGAGTTAGCATTCTATTTATTACTGACCTTGACAGTGGTTTTATTTTGGTTAGTTATTTTTGTAGTCTGTCAGTCCACTTGTCTTGTCAGTGTGCAGATCGCCAGACACTCACTCCCAGATTCACTGCAGTACCGCCAAGAGGCACACTAAAAAAGTTCTCTTTGCCTTTTTACTATTAACTTTCTTCTTCTTTTCAGAAAGTGGGTGCAAGGTGGCTGCTGAGATATGGACCTAATTAGTGAAAATTCAACTTTAGCTCCATTTCAGATGGGAAAGATTTCTAATCTCACTCCATATGGGGACAAAGCATTGGCAGATGAGTAGCCTTGTAGTTGCTCCACTTTTCAACAGGGCTACATGTGAATTCCAATTAAAATATTTTTTGTTAAGCATTCTTCCAAGTATTTTACTCCCCAATCATGAAAGCATTTCATGGTATGCAAGAACCAGAATGTGAAATTAGTTATTTTATCTTGTCCAAACTCAATGTCATGTAAAAAATACAGATTAGTGGGGAAAAGTGAATTAGATTAAGTTATTTCAGCTTTATAACTATTTTAAAAAATATAAAGGGATTTCTGTGGTTTTTAAAATGTAGTATATTTAAACCGAATACATTTTTTAAGTTTACCATGAAAAGTGATAATTTCTATTATTAGATCATGGTAAAACATACTTAAGGACTAATACTTTAAAAGGTGTGCAGCATTTGATGCCATCTTGCCAATAAGAGAAATAAGAGAAAACTATGTGGTCATAGATAATTCTTTCTTTCTAGATTTAGAACAAATTCTGAGTATTACACCTAGGTTGTTGGTGGTGCTTTTTGTTTTGATTATGCATCCTCCTTTTACAATCTGCATTAGTTTCAGAAGCTGTTAACCAGAACATTGGAGCGTACAATGCTAAGTTTACAAAATTGTTAAAAAATGATCCCATATAGCACTCAAACAAACTATCCTGTGCCCTTGGAACCAGTGCAGTTCACAGTAAATTTCAGCATGGGTCTCAAACACAGGCTCCATTCCTGCATTGTTAAACACTGAAGTAATGACTTGCCAATTTGTTGAACATCTGCCATGATCTTAGCCATAGCTCTAAACCTCCACAATATCCAACACTGTATTTGGGAAGACATCCAGACTTGCTTAGGAAAAATATTCCATGTGAAACAGTCTCTGAGAAAAGCGTGCAGTATGGGTGGAACTAGTAGTGATATATAGTTATATACGCTACCAAAAATATTATAAATATCTGTCCATCATGAAATTTAAACATAAAACAAGTAAATATAACCAATATTCCAGAAATAATAAGATACAGAAAAATAACCCTGAAAAATAAAAGGGAAGAAATGAAACTATTTTTTAATTTTCCTTGTCATGGCTACAGTCTCTCTCTCTCCATATCACAGTGATGTATTCTCTCACATATTGGTACTACCGTTTCTGTCAAATATGAAATCATGTTCTTTGTTTTTTAAAACAAAGTAGACAAGTCTTATAGCTGTATAGTGGGATTTTTAGAAGTGCTTGGCATTGGACTAATTCAATGCCCATTAAAGTCATCTGGTGTTTTACCAGTGACTTCAGTTTGGGCAGTGGTAGGCTAAAGTTACATTTATTTGAAAATCCTATTCATAGCGTTCAAATTTTTTATTTCTTGGCATGAAATTCTTTTTAATTCTTTTTTGAGCGGCTGTTACAGGATTTGATTAGTAAAGAATTAAAGGGGAGTAATGTAATCACTGCCAATGAACATGGGTTTATGGCAAATAAATCCTGTCAAACTAACCTGTTTTCTTAAAAATGAGATTATAAATTTGAGTCTACATATTGTGTATAAATCTGTGAGTAAGATAGGGCTCCTGAAAAGGACAGTCTAGTAGCAATGTAGACAGCTGAGCACAGATGATGACATATATCCCTGTTTAGAGGCCACCATAATATTAATGCTCCACTTAAATCCCAAACAGAGCTTCAGTGAGAGTTAAGTGGTTCACAGGCCTTGTGTGGTCCTTTACACAGGGGAGAATTTTATCTAGTGGCCACTATTTGGTGTGATTAAGAGTATCAGAATCTGGCCCATTGTAAACTACTGCTTTGTCAGTTTTTCTACATCGCTCTTCAGATTTACATGGCCTATAGCAATCCATCTTCAATAGGTTCTCTTAAGTAAGGTTGGCCAGTCTTAACAAATTATGCCAAATTGTGTGGTGCTTGTGACATGGCTTTGATTAGACTGTCAAATTCATCTTCACTTGTGATCTAAACAAGGATTTCTACCATTATCACCTTCACCCTTTACCACAATTTGCTTTTCTAATAATTTACTGGATAGTACATAGGCTGGGAAGAATTAGATTGGGAGGGGAGGTAAGTTTGACAGATAATATTGCTGTTTATTTTAAAGCTTTTTTATTTTCATCCACTTAAATTTTCACATTGTTTAATGACAATAGACATTAAGATTCAAAAACATAAATCTTTATAAACCATGAAAACACAGATTGCCAACATCACATCATAATACAAAAAGTATATATTTTAAAATCAAATTCTACCTGTTTTTACTATTCATTCACAAGTTCAGTTGTAAGAAGTTGTATTCAAAAGTCGAGATCACTAGATTTTTTATTCTAATAAGTTTTCGAGCATCATTTTAGTTACTTTGCTTATCTTTAAATGTTTACCATTATCAATGGAAATATTTTCATTGGTTTGTGTGTGTGCAGTGAAAATGACATTTATCAATAAAAATTTAATCCATCCAAGTCTAATTACACACATACACCCCATCACCCTCCCTACTCCCACAATGATAGTAGGAATGTGTGATTTCTGTGTTATGCTAAAAAAGCATAATTCCAATAAATAAAAAGAATTAAAAGTATGAGAGAAATGTAAAAAATATTAAAAAGTATGAGAGAACTAAAAAAGAGCTAAAAATATATCTCAATGAACAGTTATAAAAATACTTTAACTTCCCCAGAGATTGATAACCAGTCTAATAGAAATGACCTTAAGGGACATTTACAAATATTTCTACTCTTCATTATCTATACTTGTCGAGAAATTTAAAGTGCATCTGTACCCTAAAGAATGACTTTGGAAAAATGTCACAGTGCTGTTTCCATTTGTCTCATAAATTGCATGACAAATTGGATCAGTTTACTAGTAAAGAATGGTTTCTCCTTCCGCAAACACAGCCTGACATCTGAAAATCAAGGGATCCAACTCTCCAATGCCGTGCCCAATGTGTGGTCATCTACACCCATAAAGTGAGTATCAAAAGAGAGAAAGGCATAGAGGGAAAATGTCCAAACTTACACTGTGCCTTCTAAATGGATTGGTTTTATTGTCTCCAGATAGTTTATCTTTTCCTAACTGAATATGTTAGCCCAATGTTGCTTTGAAACCTCTACATAATCTATATGCTAACTGGATAGAATACCATGGCACCAATGCACTCTTCCTTAGGTGCCTAACAGGAAAGTTAAAATGTTTTTTATTCCTTAACCCCACCTTCTTTTTCCTATACACAATGCTACCCTTTCTCTCTAAGACAGGTAGGAGTGTGTGGGCAAAGAAGCTAAAGTTAAGGCACTTGTATGAGATGTAGGACTCCTGGATTCTGTTGCTGAATTTTTCACAAAATTTCTCTGTGGCAAAGGGCAAGTCACCTAATTATTTCATGCCTCACTTCCCCATCCACCAAATGGAGATGCTTCCTTACCTCACAGGGTTGTTATGAATGTTATACATTCATTAATGTATATGAGGTACTCCGATACCATAGTCATTGGTGCCATTGGAGGGGGAAAGCCTCTATACATATACAATACAGTTTTTGAAAAGATAGAATAGCGTCTTATTTCCATTTGAGTTCGTTTTTCAAATATCACAGTGTGGATCCATGAACTACTGATAATGTAGTTACCATCCACATTTCATAATGGCATCATTTGTCTATTGACTTGCATTCAAAGCATCCTTTAAATATTGTGAAGCAAATTCTTCTTAAAGTGTGAAAATGAGCAGATGGCAAAACAAATGAGCTGATTTTTCAAGTGCTGAGCACCCCAAATACCCCCTGAAGTCAAGGGGAACTGTGGGTGTTCAGCACCTCAAAAATCAGGCCCATTCACTGGTAGCACTGCATTTCACTTTTGGAAAATAACTGAGTATTTCAGTATGCAAAACTTCTAAATAATCAAGTCTAAACTATTATCTTTAGGGGCTAAGGAACATCTAAACTTACACATTTAAAGAATATACAATTGATTGGAAATTTAGTATTTGAGACATTTCACTGTATGTACTGGGCATTGGAAATACATTGTTGTCATTTACATAGTTTTGTTGTTAGCAAGAGAATTGAGATATCTTGACAGGCCTGATGTACTTGAGAACAGAACAGGGACACTGGTCTAAAACAGCAGGGAATTGTCTGTCTTTTATACTTTCATGTGAATGCTTCTTAAATTCATGTCTCTTCTTGCAAGCTGCCAGTAAGAATTCTGCACTTCTAATAGTTGGAAAAGTCACAGTATATTCTCTTTAAATATCAGCAATCTTTTCTGATTGAGCATTTTAAATACTACTTTTTCTCAGGTCACGCTGGCACTTCTGGTTAACATTTTACATTTTGATATGGCTTTATTCTGGCATTTAGCAAAGCTCAAGAATGCTGCACTTGTCAAAACAATAAAAGTCTGCAGCATACATGATTTTTTTTAAAACGGCTAAGTATTGTTAGCATCAACAGGAAAGCGAGTTACAGTGAAGTGTAAAATATAAGTGCAATGTTTGCTGTTTATAGGAAGCTGGCAGAAGTCATCTTAATTTACTACAGTAGTAGAAAATAAAATAACACTTTTTTTAAAAAATGAGGAATCATAGGGGATGGGCCAGAGTGGTAATATTTTAATCACAAATGCCACTTAAACAGCGCAATCCCAGATAAATATACTTTTACTATTCGAGTTACAGATTGTGCTTTTTTGGTAGAATTCTGTAGTGAGAGCAGATGATCTCAGTTTATGCCTATTGTTCTTCACAGTAATTGAAGTAGATGTTACTATTAGAAAGTGGGCTATCTTTTGTCTATAATTGTTATTTAATGGGTAATATTGTGGAAGCATTATGATTGGCTGACAAGGATTTCAATCCATCTAGCCTTGACTAAAAAAAAATCACACAAGTTGTAGCCAAATTATTCTCCATTATAGTTATGTGCAGACAGAACAGAAATAGAACAAAAAGGATTTCAAGTGTATTTGTGGCTAGAAACAGACCACAGTGTGAGAGGGGGAACATATAGAGAGGGGTGCTAGAGCAATTTGTAGTGTAGGGGTGTTGAGAGCAATTGAAGCAAACTGTAAACCCTGGATATAATGGAAACCACTTCAAGCTAGGGGGTGTGGAAGCATTCCTAGTTCCAGCACCTATGGAGAGGACCATGTTGCCTGGCCGTCAGTCTATCCCCGGACCCTTCCCTGCTGTCTCTCCTCCCCCAGCAGCCTTAGCACACCTCCAGGCAGTGTTGCAGCAGCGTAGCTGGTTCTAGCAGGGCTGCAAGCTCCTGCCACTAAGTGGCATGGTAAGGTGATGGTGATGGTGATCCAGGGGTGGGAGTTAGATAAGGGGCAGGGAGTCCCAGGGGAGGCAGTCAGGGGAGGGGAAGCTGGCAGGATTGGATAGGGGTGGACAGTTGGTGACGGGGTGTGTGGATATGGGTCAGAATAGTCAGGGGGCAGGGAACAGTTGGATAGGCATAGTAGTACCAGGGGCCTTGTCAGAGGGTGAGGGTGTGGCTAGGAGTTGGAGCAGTCAGGGGACTGGAAGCAAAGTGGTTAGACAGCGGGCAGGGTCCCATGGGTGGTTGGGGGCCGAGTGTCAGGTGGGCAGTTAGGGTACAAGAGCAGGGGGCTTGGATGCATCAGGAGTTCTGAGGGGGGCAGTGAGAGGGAGTGGATGGGGGCAGGCTGTTTGGGGAGGCACAGCCTTCCCTATCCGGCCCTCCATACAGTTTCACAATTCCCGATGTGGCCCTAGGGCCAAACAAATTGCCCACCCCCAACATAAAACATTCATGCATCCCTATACACAAATATTTAGATGGACAAATCCACATTTGCAGATATTCTCCTCCCACTCACACCATTGACCTGCACTGAGTACTTGCATATGCAAATACTTATTAGGGTTCACACCGTTAATACATTTGTATAGACATTATGACTTGTGCAAGAGTCCACTCTTTCTAAATAGAAGCATCTTTGTCTCGCAGCTCCCCAAACAAAAATAAGCTTTTATTGCTGTTGGTGCTGCAGATATCTTGCAGCTCTAAATTAGCTAGATTAGTTTTACTCTGCTCTGCTGATCATCAGCAATATTATCTATTCTAATTTCAGAATCATTGTTACTGGTGATGATGTCAAAGGTGGAAAAAATCACAATTTATCCCACAGTGGAAAATCATTTTTGATCTGTAAATTAAGGTAATCTGATGTGGAAAATATTGACTGAAGAAAAACATGATACTTCAATTTTAGATTTCACAGCTTTCTATAGAAATAAAAGGTGTTATATTACTTTACTGGTATTTAATGTGTTCAATTCAAACTACTTTAATGTTGTCACTTAAACATAAATGCTACATATAGCAATATTTATTGCTTTTTGTTCCCGATCAAGCATTGTGTAAATTATAACTACAATTCAGAAAGGGCTTTACATTCTATATTTTAGATGGCACTACGTATTAATATTTGTGTCAAGGCTATGCCTTTTGCCATCCTTAGGAAAACCTGCCCAAATTTTGCCAGATCATAAGCCTTTGATCAAAGTCCTGCTTTTCAAATGTAGTAGAGGCTTGCAAGAGCTAAACAGCTCAAATCACCGAAGAGTCCATCGTCCCTGAGCATCCTCGATCTTAGAGCTGCTAGTGATGGCCAGCAGGCACATGTGGCACCCCAACAGAGCAACTGACCATGTTCCAGCCCAGGACTACTGTGGCTGGGCAAGAGAATTGTGAGTGACAGTAGACAACAAACAAGGAGTCAGGAGGGGTGAGACTGTGACTTGCTGGAGAAGGAGATTGAGATCAGAAGCCTGAGAAATGGATCCCCGGACTGGTTAGGATCGGAACAGTGAGAGGTAGGATGGAGATGGGACAGAAGGGCTGAAAGCTTGAAGAAAATGGGCAGAAGAGTCCATACCCACTAGACAACACTCCCCTCCAGAGCCTGGAATGGAACCTGGTATCTCTGAGGTTCACCAATCCACTAGTGTCAGCAAATATCTGTAAAACCCACTGGAAGTGTCTTATCCCCCTCTAGTGCTGACCCACATTGTGGTCAACCACTTATTCCTGATATCAGTTTTTGTTAGCTCAAGTGACAGAGGTCTGTGTGGTGGACCTAAAAGTTCCAACCCTACTGATGACCCATGTGGTCTCAATGTGATGCCACATGAAGAAATAGCTGTTTTTTCCCCCCTACTGTTTACCCCTTTTTAAAGAAGTAAGAAATTACTCCTCTCCCCCTCTTTCCCCCCGAAAAAAAAAGGCTACAAAGCATTAAGGATACAAAGTTAAGCAAGCAAATGTCAGAAAATACCAGAATTAAATTTGCCTATGCCACCTTAATTCCTCCTCTGGCACATATGCTATTATAGTACAGTTTTTAATTGATTGCATACTGTTTTTTCCACAAGACCCCTGCCTTATTCAGAGTACTGTACAGGATGGATGGTGCTCAATTAATGAGCAACTATTCAATATTTTGTTTTCACTTCATTGTTCAATGAATGGCCTGAGGCCTTATTTACTGTAAACTATTCAAACCTCGCTCTGATGACAGAGCTATTGATTTCTTCATAGCTTTTTTTGTGTCTAATTAAATATAAGTGTAATAAAACACTCATTGGGCTGCAGATACTCAGACATACTAGCAGCTGGAGGTACTTGGCTCTGACTCTCTCAAGACAGGTGCACATTTTCATAATTCTTCAGGTCCTGTTTTGCATAATTACCTAACTGGTCATGTACATTTACATTTAAAGCCTTATCTTTAACCATTATAAAGATATAAGATTTAAGAATCTAGGGCCAAATCCTCAGCTGGTGTAAATTGGCATAGCTCCAATGACTGAGGATCTGGTCCTTTATTTTTGGAACTATAATTTATGTAGGAATATTGTAGGTGCTAATGATAAATGGGTACTAAAAATACCTCGCTGTACAGATAAGAGAGACAGACAAACTAGTAGGATGCTAATGTATGATGATGGGATATAATCTCTTGCTCCTAAAGAGAATTCTACTAAAAATTAGATCTCAGAATCAGTCAAACAGTTTACTTTGCTCTAAGATATTTCTGGAATTATCAGTGTTGGGGGACAAGTATGCCTATTAACGGAACTACAGTTTGGCCATCACTAGATGTAAAATGTCATTCCCATTACTCCTAGGGCTCATGATACATCCAGCTAAGAAAGTTTCAGGTGAGGGGAGGCGCAATAGCTCTGAAGTCTTGTTTGACCTAGTTGTTTAATGGTTAAATACATTTCTAGCTGCTTTTGATTGGAAAAGTCACCAGCTGCTTTTTTTTTTTAACTTGACTAAGTGGATTTTTGAAAATGTTAAGGTAAATCATTATCTACTCAACACATTTTAGTTCAGTTCCAAAATAAATCTCTGTGGTAAGATTGTGATACAAATTGCCATTGAATATGTAAGTGTGTAGTTCTCCTCGACTTTGGTGAGAGCTGCACATGTCACCCAAGGGCAGAATGACACAAGCTTACTGGTTGTTATTTGAAACAAGGATTTATATAGTAGGCAATATTTATTTGTGAGTGTTGAAAGATGTCTTGCTTATCTATGTTTTGAAGATACATTCTTGTTATTTAAAATCAATTTTCAGTTCAGCAATTATTTGAATATTTCCAAGATTTTCTCCATTTCATGAAGAGATCACTGGATACTCAGTTATTTTTTTGAATAGTACAATATCATAGAAATATGTCATCTGTTATCCCCAAAGAGGTTAAATTACTACTGTATTCAGTTAATAAATATGTCAGGGAAGCTACCTTTCTGACTCAGTTTGTTAGAGGCAAAGAAAATAGATTTCAGAATATAACTTATTAAAGGAAAGGTTTTGATCTGTTTTGATTAAATTTCAGTATATTAAAAATAGTTAAAATCACCTAGGCAAACACTTCTACATCACAGGCAAAATACAAAAATCACCAACTCCTCCCCCAAAAAATCTCCTTGAGTTTTAAGGAGAAGCGAGTGAGATGGTAGAATAAAATATTAATGTAGCAGAGTTTCCTTTTTCTATGGTGGTTTTCTGCAGCAATTCCAGTGGACATCAATAAGAAATGCACATAAGACAGGCTAACCACAGAACTACAGTACAGGTTTTATTCTCTCTTGCTTTAAGTTTAAAGGCTATCTTACTTGCTTGAGTTCTTTTCTATTTTCAGTAGTCTTATAAAAGTGAACCCTATCAATTATGCATCTCTAAGCAGCTTTTGCAAATCTTTAACTGTTTTCTCCTGGGGTAAAGCAGAGGTATAGGAAGCACCAGTGCTTTCGGGAAGGGTCAGCATCTCCATCCCTTATAACTTTTTTGTGAAGAAAGATGTTCACTATCAAACTTACTGTGCAATTGTTCAGTCAAGATTACTTTTTAAATTAAAAATTACCATCATAAATTAACATGTACTTTGAGCCATCTAGTATCTGATACTAGGACTTGTTTTAAAGAATATGACCATAAGGCCTCTTATTCTTATTCTCTCAGTGGTGGCATAGGTATGATTCTCCAATCTCTGTCTATTTTTATTTATTTTTTGATAAATATTTGGATTAAGTCACAATGGAATATTTTTTAGTTGCAGATACAGTATACGTACCATTTTCTAGCCCATCCTTATGCATAAGAAAAGAAATATTCACAATAGATCTCCTCTCAAGGCTCTGAATGATATTGGCTGTTGTAGACTTCCAGATTCCTTATATGGCCCCAACATGAATAAAGTCCACACAGAAATAGCCCCATCTCGTTGCCAACCTTGCCCCTGGTCCATCTCCTCCTACCTCTTGTGCACTGATGTGTAGGAAGCCAACACCGAAAAAGGCTTTGTGGTGTGCAAGTGAACACACCCTTCCTGGCCTTAAGCAGTTATTTTATCCCCTCACCCCCATATATTCAGCAGAAGTAGATATGTTCCAGTTCTAGAGGAAACTCTGAAGCCATAAAAGTCAAGGGAGATTTTGTCCCTTAGTGCACAGAAATTTGTGAGTGTCAATTCTACTAAATGTATACATCAGTTCTAGTGCACAAACAATTGTATGTGTAAGTGACTTGTGCCATACAGTTCCTCTACAAATGGAGGTCAAGCTGAAATCCTTCTGACAACTTGGTACAAAAAGACTAAACTAGTGATTGTAACGTATTTATTTAGTAATTCTGATTTAAATTAAGTCATTGCTATCTGGTTAGAAGAGACCAAATGATCTTTCTCTGCTCCAGATACATTGTATTTCTCTCATTTATTTTTCAAACAGCCATACTGCCCACCTGAGATTAGAATCTCACATCTCAGATATTTTTGCAACACCAATCCCTAGAGGAAAGATCCCTCTCTCCCAGGTGAGGA
Organism: Sternotherus odoratus; assembly: GCA_032164245.1. Lineage (NCBI taxonomy): Eukaryota > Metazoa > Chordata > Testudines > Kinosternidae > Sternotherus > Sternotherus odoratus. The sequence goes on along the minus strand of JAVMKO010000004.1, from coordinate 62,045,146 downwards.
AATTGTCAATGGCTGTCTCACATTCTTTAAAAAATGCCATTCCAGGGCTCAAATGCCTTTTTGACCATCAAACAACATTCAAAAAGGATTTAAAAAAACAACAATTATTTTTTAAGCTTGCAGATGCAGCTATTACTATACCTTGAGGAAATTTCTGCTAGAAGCACTTCTTTTGGATAACTATAGAACTCCTTTTGACTGATTGTTTTGATGAGTATTCAATATTTTAGTGTGAGGATACATTAACTCTCTCTCTGAAGTGATAGCTAAAACTCCCATTTTGTTGATGCATCGTCCTTTCAAGGGACAAATAGTGCTCCCAGTTCAGTGCACTAACAAGATATCAAATGAATGAGCTAGTTTTAGACATTTAGGATCTGATTTTTTGAGACATCAAGCCCCTACCCCAATGTATAACTTTAGTTGGAATTGTGTACTCAGCCCTTTGGAAAAGCAGATCTTTAGATTAGTTTTAACACTAAACTATTTAAAATTAATTATTCTACATTCAAGCTGCCAAAAGTTAGTAAATATGAAAGTGTATGTGTGTGACGGGGAGGTAACCATTTCTATTCCACACAGCAGCAGCTCGGTTCTAAGGTTCTCAGTCAGAGGAGACTCTTATTGAACTATTGGTATGAAGATAAAAGTCTTAAGTTTTTCCCCATAACTCATATTTACTGGCTTTCATCAGCTCTCATATAGAACATTGAAAATGAAACAAATTAGTTCCAAACCTAAATAAATTTTTTAAGTCTGTTTACGGCTATGTGCTAAATCGGGAGAACTATTGGTCCGTTGACTCCAAAACAGAGACAGAGACCAGGTATTTCTTCCATGTGAAATTTAGAATCTCTGTATTTCTAATAGAACTGTATGTAATGAATCTATGTGTTGCACCAGGGTATCTGAGGACTAGTAGGAATATAGAAAGCCATCAACAGAAGAGAAGCAGCAGTGACGAATTAGGAAGGCTGTCCGACAGTGTTTTATGTGGGATATAGGAATGGGTCAATGCCTGAGAATAAAACTTATTTTCTTCATGACTACATCTTAGGATACTGCAGGCAGGTTTTTTTTCAAGAAACATTTATTACACTTCCATGGTCAACAACTAAACTGCTTCAGAATGTGTGCGCTCTCTCTCACTCTCTCTCTCCTTTTTATAGTTAAGTCTGCAACCCAACTCCATTTAAACTCTATTGTGCGTTGGAGACAATAGAGAAATGAGCAGTTTGTGTGCATCCATACACAATCTGTACTGAAGTCAAGGGCTCGGTTTGCCCATAGCCTAAACACATCAAAGCCTCGAAGAACATTCCCTATGTTTATTGTTACTAAATACAAGAAAAGCACAAATACATGCAAAATGATACCCTTTCATAGTTTGTCTGCCGGTAGACATTTATAAGCAATTAGTGCTGCCTTTAACCTCTTTATCTTTTTTCCAGAGACATGCATGGTTGATATATATTTGTATTCTCAGAGTTAACTGACCTTTTCAGCCATGCCTCAAAAAGTAGCCCTGCTTTATGTCAAATCATGCAGTAACTTCGATTAGTAGTTCCATAACCATGTCCCCAGTGATGCAGGCACAATGGGTCAGACTCTGGGGAAGTGGGGGAGAGAGATACACACATAGAAAGCTTTCACTACACTCTTTAACGGTTAGTAGGATGTGCCTCCAACAATGCTGGCACATCTATTGTGTTTCTAACATTCTTGTCAATACTATAGTTTTCTAATCTTACAAACCCAGGGTCATATCATGCTTAGCTCGTGCACAGGGATGAAGGAGGCTAGGGGGTGTGAGAAAAGCAGGTTCCTTGGGCCGTCTTCTCTTTCCCTTTATCCACTTGCTCAGTGCTAGGTACAATCTAGCAAAGGCAGAGTGTTAAAGCCAGGGTTTTATTTGTTGTATGAGTTTTAGGTTACTTTTCATGGTACTTTAAAGAAAGTTTTGTGAGAGTCCATAAGCTTTGGGATCTCCTGGTGGGATGTGTTACTCCTCAGTTATTATTCCCACCTCACAAGACAATGCTGTTGTGTTCAATAAGAGGGGAATAGTGTGCTAAATGACATTGTTATTACTTCAAAGCAGTATCTCTCACATGCAGTATTTCACCTCTGTGTATCTGATCCAGATAAAGCCAAGAAATCCTTCCGCTCTTTTAGGATTTACAGGACTGTAGGTCAAATCATATATATATATTTTAAATCCAGATGGAGTTGCTCTCCCCTCCTCACTGGGAAAAAAAATGCTTCACTTGGTTGTATAATTTATATCAGACAAATTATTGAAGGCATTGCTTGGGTAGTGGCAGTGAACCTTTTACTTCAGTTTAGCATAAAAATAGAAGTGATTTGGCTTTTAAGGTTTTACTTGTATTTCCAGTCAAATTATCTGGCTCTGAAAACATGTCAGCCTTGATATAGCATGTCTGACAGATGAATGGTCTTTTCAGAGAACCACTATGCAATCACTCCAAATTCCTTTACTCCCCTGGTTCCCCCAGGGTGGCACACACTCAAAAAGAGAAATAATATTAATAAAACATGCAATAGGACTGAAGCTGCAAAAAGCTGAGGTTTCTAGATCTGACATATTAATCCTTTACTATGTCTTTTTATTCTTCCTATTACTCATCTGACTTACTTTATTAACATAACCTAAATGAAATTTTGGAAGGACATGTTTGCAGTAGTACTCCAGAGCAAGCAACACAAAACCTGCCAAGTCATTTTGTAAATAGTCCACAGATACATCTTGCACTTATTCCATATTCATACTCCTTTAAGAAACTTTACAGATGGCAAACTACATGCAGAGTGGTGAGAAAACTCTGGAATTATCAGCTGAAAATATTCCTGTAGCCAGGCATCCTCAGATACCTATGCATATTCATAAGCCTTTGGGGATTTGTACTCAGCACTTATTGTATCTTTCACCCTGCCCCACCTGCACAGAGAATGGATTGTCATCCCTTACAGTTATGAGGTGAACAGTTGTGGTGATTAAAAAATATTTTTGCCTTCAGCATGTTCAAATTAAGTACTTAACAAAAATACTTACATTTCAATACAACACGTCTATAAGCATTATACCCCTTCTAAAGATGCATTCACCATTTTATCTTCTTGTAGGGTTTGTATAAATGGAAATAGTCGTGCATTTAAATGGAAGAAATAGCTGCATGAGAGAGACAAATCTGATAACATTTTACTTGAGGGGGAAGGGAAATAGCATTGATAATCAATGACTCGAAAGAAATGATAATGTGGTAGAAAGTAGGAAAATATGAATGCTCAGGGTTCTGTGCTAGAAACATATAGTGTGTATATTGTATTTTGTCCTATGTGCACTACTGTGTAGGAGGTTCCCATTTAAAATAAGTATTCCATGTCATTTAATTTATTCAGCCACTCATATTTATCATGGTTACAAGCAATGTGTGTGTCAAAGAGAGTCTAGGAAACATCAGTTTTCTGTCTCCCTTTACTTGATTTTTTTTTTGAAAATTTAAGTGTATATCTGGGTGATAAAAGTTTGGCGACTTAACGCAGCTAACTGATCTTACGCTCAGATTTTGTTTTTAAACTTGAGAGCAAATATAGTGCACAGGAAAAGGAAGGACTAATGCCACTTCCTAGAATTTAGGCAAATTGCAAAGGTTCTGAGAATTTCATTCACATTGTTCTGCCCAAGTAAAATTAATCTTGACGTTCAGTGTCATGTTCTTCCACACTTGACCTTTAGCAGACTTGAGCTTTATACATTACCTACCATAGGTGTGGGGTTTCTTATAGTGAAGATCACATAGTTTGCTTCCATTGTGATTACGATGTGTATACCATAATTATGGGACATGATTTTAGATTGTGTAGATAGTTAGATTAAAACTAGTTTATCTTAGTTACTAGAGCTGTGAAGGCACAGAAGCAAAAATTCAGTGAACCCTAGCCGCCTAATTAATTACCCAGGGTTCCAAGTGGATTTCTATAGCTGAAGCTTCACAGTTCACAGCTGTAGCTGAGCTAGTGAGATTAAAGCAATTAAAGTGATTGTAGTGTAGACATACGCTGAGTCTCAGCTTGTGCAAGCATTTACACAAGATTTCATCGATGTGAGGTTTCACAGTAGTACTGTTTACTTGTGTAAATTTACATGTGCCAGGGGCTGCAGGAATAAGGCCTTATGAAGAATTTATATACCCATCCTTTCTTTAAAAATTCCATTACACCACAACAGACTTTGTGGCCTGAAGTCTATGCTTGTTGACTTCTTGAGTAAGTGTTTATTAAGCAGAGCATCATCATAGTGGAGCATGAATCTACAACAGTGACTAGCACATTGCCTTGTTCAGCAGCTTTAGTCTGCTAATTGATATACACTTATGCTTCTGAAATGTAAGGTTTAAAACTGCCAGTTGGGCTCATTTATTATAGAGTACCAACAGCCTGACTGCCTAAGGACTTTTCAACAATATTTTTTCCGATATACTATTGATTTTTCAATAATTATAGAGTTAACGGAACCAATTTAGGAATATTACAAGATGTGTGTCTAACAAATCACACAGTGTATTTGCCAATATGTAACATCACCAGTAAATATGGTCTGCTTTTAGTAACCAATAGAAATATACAATCTCCTGTGCATAAACGTTTAGTCAGTTTAGTAGTGAACAATACTGTAATAATAATAATTAACCTGAACTTCTACAGTTTCATCCAGAGACCACAGAATGTTTTGACTCAATGGGAGCTCCCAAAGTGCCGTAGGTGACACAGGTACAATGCATTTAGGAACACCATGGCATCATAGCCAGAAACACTCTGCTATACCCTTTATAATAATATGTCATAGTTCTCCTGGCTGCCTAGCCAGTTACATTTAAACTTGACAGTGCTTAAGCAGTTAGAATACTGTAATCACCGCTTTTCACAGTGACCAGTATTGTCTCACTGTTTCTTTGAGCTGCTCCTTTTTATTATATCATCCTAATATGTCTTGTCTTAAATGTAGGGCCCCAGGCCAGGGACTGTCTTTTTTTTTGGGGGGGGGGGGAGAGGGGTGTACAGTGCCTAGCACAATGGGGCCCAGAGCTGGGACTAGAATCTAGGTAGTCCACAAATACACAATGTGAGGGTCTGTTAGCAGGATTAATAAGGAGGCATAAGCGGCAGTATTCTCAATGTGCTGTTGACACCCAACTCTAGTTATCTATCATACACACACACACACACACACATACACACACACACACACAAAAGCATAAACTTTGTTAAGTTTGCAAAGTCAAGGTTCGGGGCTCACCACCCCGCCACCCCACTCTGGGGTTGGGGCTCAGAGCTTGCAGCCCTGCTGCTCCAGCCTGGGGTCGGGGCTCACCGCCCCATTGCCCCACTCCGGCGTCAGGGCTCGCTGCCCCGCTACTCTGTCCCGGGGATTGGGGCTGGAGCGGCAGCCCGCTGCAGGGGCCGGGTCACCTGCCATGGGGGTCAGAGCTGGAGCCAGTAGCCTGCCATGGAGTTTGGGGCTCGCGACCCCCACAAAAGCGGGCCGCAACCCCCAGTTTGAGAACCAAAGTCCTAGATCATCAATTCCAGTACCCTGCTAACACAGGCAATCCTTACATATAGCCCCATTCATAAATGGATCAAATTCCACCTTAAAACTTGTTGTTTGTCCCCACTATTCATATTGAAATTCTATTCCAGAACCTCACTCCTCTGATGGTTAGAAACCTCCTTCTAGGTTCTAGCCTGAATTTATTTATGGCTAATTTATATCCATTTGAAAGGTATTTCCTGATCTCCTTAATACTGTCCTAATAAAAGGTTTTCATGTAAGTATATCAATAGAACAGATTGAATTAGGGCTAGGGAAACTGAGAGGAAAGATGTTCCACAAGTTTTAACTAATACATTTTGAGAACTTCCAGTTTCTGGAACTGTTTCTCCCCCTTAACAGAGTGCATTTACTTTCCCCTAAGAATAATAACCTTTATAACCTCAAATACAGAAAGCCATTCAAATGAAAGGGAACAGTATTCCAACAAACAAAACATCTATCATTTGACAATTGCAAATATCCTTGGCTAATTTTAATAATATTTATGCTCCTTCCAATTTAGAAACATCAAAGGTCTCAAATGCTTTTAGATAGAAGCAATATATGAACCATACATTTTTAATGAGCAAAATTATAGGTACAAAGCAGCTTGCTATCCCTCCTAAAGTCCATTATGTGCACTCCATTCACTGTATGCTGTTATCACAGACAATCAGAGCAGACAAAAACAGATTTGGCAAAACACTTTACATTGAACCTATTTTTCTCTGTATATAATGGAAAGAATTTGCTTATTATGGACAACCTATGGGCTCTTAGAAGCATTACCACTGCACGGAATATGCATTTGTGTGTGGGAGATGGGGAAAAGGATTGTGAAGAGTGATGGAAAGTGCTTTGCTAACAGAACTGGTACATAGATTATATTTCATGAAAAACAGTTTTTGCTAACTGGTACAACTTATTATTTGCTAATCAATATTCCAAAAAGCCAGGGGTTTGTATTTTTGGAAACCCTCCTCACAACAAGTGCCTGATCAGAATTTCCAACAGCAAGTAGGATCACCTTACTTTATTTCCTTCACTCTGAAACCTGCCATGTTCTCTGCCTGTAGAAGGAATGTAACTAAGCATATTAGGCCACATTTAAGAAGAAAATAGCCTCAACTTTCAACCCATAGTTTTGTGACTGTGATCAAACTATACCATTTAAACATCAGACTGCACCGAAAAGTCAGGTACTTAAATTTTGTTCAAAATGAAATAATCTGGGTTCTCAATTAATTGTAATTAAGGTTTTATAGAGTGGACTGCAGGTCTAGAAATAGGGGTCAAAGTGAGACCTCTCTTTCAAAAATACAGCCCATAGTATAGCACTAAAAACTTGCCATGCAGTATTTTGACTTCTGACCTCTAATTTTTATAGCAGATTATCACACGATCTTAACCCTTGTTACATATGCTCTGCCCTCTGTATAAGAGGGAACTGGAAATAAGAAGCAAGAGTGAGGATGTTTGGGATATGTAACCTAGGTAGGCACTGTCAAGCTAGCTTTGAAGAAATAAGGGAGTAGATTCTTCTGTTTGGTCAGGAGGGAATGCTGCAATTAGTTTGTTCATGGTGGTGGGAGCTGGGAGACGAAACCACACAAACAGAGTCAAACCCACTTACTGAATTTTGTTCAAAATAATTCTGCTTACAATTCGAGATGGACGATCATTTTCAATTAGGGAAAGAAAATCATTTCTGCCAATCACTGATTTTCTTTAGTTGACTCTGAAACAGTTGATTTGCTAAACCTCTAGTCATGTCCCTGACAAATCCTATGGAATCAGTTTAGAAACTGTCATATAATATTGTGTCCATTGATAACAAATGCGCTTTGTGATCCAGTGGTATTGGTCACTTCTCACATTGTTCTTTAATTATAGACTAACTCTTGGTGCTTTCATTATTTATTTATAGAATAAATAAATGAAATGACCCATCTTTTCCTCTGAGAAACAAAGTAAGGGCTCAGTGATTTTAACTGAGTTTCGCTATGAACCAAAGCACATACGTGGGGGTTTGAGGCGATGTGAATTGAAATCAAGGAACATTTTCACATGAATCTCTGTTAAGCAGCCCACTGACTTGCACAACTTGAGTTGTGATTAAGTAGAGGAGTAGAGTCAGGGATGTGATTTTGTACTAGGAGGGGGATGGTGGGGTTTGACCACATAATGGTCCTTTAAAGCTCCTCTGCACTGTTTCATAATGGGTACAATTCATCTTCTTTTTAAGTTAACGGGAGTTAAAATATTTACTTGAATGGGAAGAGAAATGGATCCACAGACTTGTATTATAACAAACTTGTCTTCTAAAATTGGTGTTATTGGACATGATGATTGAAGATTTTTAACTATTCCTCTTTACCTCAGGGAAATGTGGCTCAGGAGGCACAAAAAAGAGTCTGTTTCAGAGGTACCCAGGGTTTGCTATACACTTCTACTGTCCCTGTATCATTAGAAACAAACTTTCACATTGGATTATTAGACCAGACTCGTCCATTAAACCATTCACTATGAAGTAACAAACTAGCATCCTATTTTCTTATCAGCTAGGAATACATGATAGAACTTCAGACCAAATTATTTCATCAAGTGACACCTTAAAATATGTAATTACACATTATTTTTATTATCAGAGAGTCTTCTTTCTAAGACTTTTCTATGATTAAATGAGAAGTTTACAGGCAAGAGCATATTTAGTGCTTTGCTCTTTCCGTAGCATCCTTTCTAAATTAGAACATCTGTTACTCAGTCACTTTCTACTTACAGGGTGAACTGCTGTAATAAAAACTGCCAAATGTCAAGCTCCCTCAAGAATGCAGATTCACTTGTGAGTATCAACTAATGTTCCCAATCATCAAATCTCTAGGCTACAGGAATACCAGCCTCCTCTGGATCTACCTCTGGGAGATTTTTTTCATCACCTCCTGTAGAGCTGCATAGTCAGATAAAGTACAACCATTAATAGCCATCTCCTCAAATCAACTGAATGTCTACAAACACTATTAAAAATCTAAGATTCACTCCTACATGCCTAAAAGTAAAACAATAGCTATGAAATTAAGTATTAGTTTTATTGTCTACCATAGTGAGGCTGTATAACCCCCCCCCCCAACACACACACATACACACACTGAAAATTGTGCCATTTTCATGAAGCAAAATTGCAAATTTCAGACTGAAACATTAAGCCACACATTTTACTGGCTACTATTAACCAAATGCCTTGTAAGTAGCTAGAAATGTTTCCTCTCACACTTGAACAAATAAATAAATTACATTACCTTGTGGACACTGTATTTGAAAAATGCCAAGATAAATTATTAACTTATGTAGAAATCATTCAGTAATGCGAGATTTCAATGATATTTCCAGAATTTCTACTGTAGGAGAGTCATTTTAGGTTTGCTTCCAGAAAACAATTTAGAGCTACCCATTGTGCTGAGGGAATGAAGCGGGGCAAGTATCTTCAATATGGTGATAACATCCAGCTCTGTGTCTCTATTTTGTCTGGCCCAGTAGGTGCTGCTGAGTGCTTTAACTTCTTGTTAAGATAAAGAAATTGGAGTGTGTATAAGAGCTAGGTATCCAGGGCTCAATTCAGAAACACAGAAGTAACATCAGTTGGTTGGGAAAAACAACCTCAAAATATGGCAGAGATTATATATGTCCCTCTGATAGATGATGTCTTTTCTGGAGCGGGGGAGGTGGCTCTAGATCTGTAGAGATCATTAAAGTGGAACGCACCACATGTAATTGATAGGGAGCTGCACTGGGGCATTTTCAGTGAGGTGCCAATGCCTTTGGAATTCAAACTCCCCCTTGGATCAGAAATACTACAGATCAATTGACATTCAAGGGACAGCACTATTTTCTTAGAATGTTAGGATATATGGAATGAGGGCTGGGAGTATCTGCATTCTACCTATTAATTTTCAGCCAGGCTTTGTAGTGATAGGCTGCTGGATTTGCTTTAATTTTGTTACTGTTTTCTATGGTATTTAGATTTCAAGGGGAGAGAAGCTTTGGACCATACAGTATCTCTGACGCAACATCATAATCATTCCTGCATTATGTGACTTACACAGCAACAAACTGTCATTGCTGTGAGGATGAGTCATCTTTCTCAGAAAACAGCTATGTTCGTGTAGTCAAAACAAACATCAGGGATAAAATGGTTATAACAGTGATTTTCTCAGTTCTGTGTAGCATATTATATATTGGAGTATCAGAAAGAAGTAGCAAATAATCACGTGTTTGCATATTATCTTAAACCAGTTACAGCTTTTCATTAGTAGATGTTTTACAAATCAAAGACATTTAAGGTGATATAGAATAATATATGTGGCTGTTCAAAGGCTGAATGGTTAAGATGCTGTGCTGGACAAGTCTGCCATCCTCAACCTCCATATTGCTCATTAGGGATTTTTAATTTATATATTATCTCTCTCACCCACAGTTCTTAATGTGCTGTATAGACTTTGGCCCCAGGCTCTGTCATGTCCTGTTCAGTTGCACATAAGCTTAGAAACCCCTGAAACTATAAGTTAATGAAAGTATTGACAGAATCTTAACTACAGCATCCTAAACAAGGTGCTGTAATGATAACACTGTCTCCTAGCAGAAGTACAAGTCAAGAATTGGACACCACTCACCAGGAGATAGCTGGGGAAGAGCTGTAATTAATGATGTGAAACTGTCTTACTGCCAGAAAATGTGGCCCGAATTCAGGAGGATATCTCACAAGAGGTTTCAGTGCTCTTAGATTGAAGTTGATGGTAGGGGGTAACGAGTAGTCAAATAAAATGATGGGAACTAGCTACAGCATGGCTGTTTCTGTGTTGTCATGATATTATTTGGCCTTTCTACATACTAATCTGAATGTTTACTTTGTTCTTTCTTCTCAATTCACCTACTCATATTTTGCAGTTGCAAGTGAATTTTTTGCCCTTTTTTTCGTATTAGGTTCAATTTTGAAAGGAAAGTTAGTACTTCTGAAAGTTGTTCCATAGCCAATCGTAGAGAATTAAGTCTTTCTAAGGGCTGGTCCTCACTACCGGGGGGATTGACGGCAGATACGCAACTTCAGCTACATGAACCACGTAGCTGAAGTTTGCATATCTGCAGCCGACTTACCTACCGTCCTCATGGCGGCAGCAGTCGGCGGCGTGCTCCCCCGTTGACTCCAGCTTGTGCCTCCCAGCAAGCTGGAGTTCCGGACTCGACGGGGAAGCCGCGGGAGATCGATTTCTCACGTCTTCACAAGACACGAGAAATCGATCGCCAAAAGATCGATCACTACCCTAACATTGCCACAGGCTGTTGCACAGGCTGATACATTTGTAGGGGTGGGGGTATCTCAATACTGGCCTAGAGGAATTAGTAAACTATCAAAAGGGAAGGTTAGTTTACATACTCATTTGGTGTTTGGCCTTTGCCACATTTTCAGTTGTTACTTAATACTCACTGCTTTTTTATATATATTTCATACTAAACAGAAAAAATAAAGAAATCACATTATCACCCAATTCACTTTCTATTTTTAATTTTCAATTAAACAAAAACCTGGCCAGCTAATTTTTTTTATTTTCATGCTTCATTATAAATGTTACTGACTTTTCATCTTCTCTCATTTTTAACCATATAGATCTTAGCATTTTTCTGCCAAAACTTGCCACTCTCAGTACCAAACATTTCCAAATATTGCATAAAACCAGATCTACATGTGTTTTCTTAGTTGCTAGTCTTAATACTTTTCCATTGCCTAAGCACTTATATTTCTAGAGCACCTGTCATCCTGACTGATCCCATAGCTATTGAATGTATCACTAGAAAGTAAGTGGTTGTTTTGGGGTTGTTTGGTTTTTACATATCTTTATATATATAAATTCTGAGAACATTGAGAGACTTGTTTGTTTTGTGTTCTCTTCATAAAACAAAGAAGTCATGTTTTATTCTAACAGACTTATTTTAAAATATGGAAACCAACAAAAACAAACAAACAAAGCCTTTTTAAAGAGCAGTGCACTCTACTCTAATAGGCTATACTAATTAAGAACAAAATGGCTAGCAATTCTATATACAGGCAGTTAAAGAAGCAGTACATAGAAAACAAAGGAATCACTGTCTAGTTTCATAAATCAAAATAGCATTTTACTATTTTTTAAAAAAAAAACATACAAGGAGCCCTCAGATCTTTACTGAAGTGTAGTACAACACCATATAGTAACATCAAAAAACAGATTTCAATTGAGAAGTAAAATAGAAATTACGGGGTGATTTAAGTAGGTATATACTGTGATACAAATTGAAATTTGGCTAGGCAAATAGGGTAAAAAATACTTAAACTTGTGAAAGGGGCATTGGATATTTAATTATCACAAGTAGTCATGATCTTGGTTTTACAATTGACCCAAAGGAGAACAGTGGTTCTTACTGCCATGCTGCAATATTGGTTTTGTATGGGCACAGAAGGAAAAGAGCCACCTACAATAATGGCAACTCAGGCTAACTCCTAATTTCCAGCAAAATAAGCTATTGGTTGGAACCCCTGCCATGTACTCTCAAAAGCTTATGAATCTATAGCTTCCTCTCAGAACTGGATAAACAAAAATATGTAAATATAAACTCTCCTGCCCCAAGCAATAAATCAACCATTAATCCTGCTAGTTAAATTTTGACAGAACTATATTCTATCAAAATCCATTGAAAAACAAAACACTTTGCAAAATCAGGTTAATATTTCATACATTTTGTTTTGGAAGAAAATGAACAAAAAAACAAGATCCAACAATGTAAAAATGTAGCTTTTTGACATTTTTGAAACTATACTTTTTAATTTCAATTTTGAAATGACTATATTTTTCATTTTTATTATTTTGGATTATAGTATGTATTTTCAAATAAAAAAGTTTTAAAAAAATCAAAATATTTTGATCGTGTCAAAATTAAGTGATTTGATCAAACAGAAATGAAAATTATTTGGAATTTTATGCCCTGGGATATAAGAGTTTATATTTCTTAATTTGCTTATCCTATAACAGTTGATGGTCTTAGTAATCAAACAAATCTCTAATTATTTTATTAATCCTGCTAAGCTTTTGGTCTCACGATATAGTGTGACAATAAGTTCCACAGGTTAGTTATGTGAGAGGTTCAAAATATAGTAAGCTGATTTTCAATTTAATTCATATTTCTACGTGTCAGATGTTAAGGTACTATATAGAGTGTTAGGGAAAGAGTTTAATGAAGGGAAGATTATATTATTGTAGGGTTTCTTGAACTTTCATCTATAACAGTGATTCTCAGCTACAGATAAGTGTACTCATGGGGGTAGCGGAGAGGTTTCCCAGGGGGGTACATGAACTCATCTAGACATTTGCCTAGTTTTAAAACAGGGTACCAAAAAAACAAACAAAAAAAAAACCCAAACAACCTACACTAGCAAAGCCAATACAAACTAAAATTTCATACAGACAAAATGAGAAAGCAAATAATTTTTCAATAATAGTGTGCTGTGACACTTTTGTATTTTATGTCTGATTTTGTAAGCAAGTAGGTTTTAAGTGAGGTGAAACTTGGGGTATATAAGATAAATCAGACTCCTGAAAAGGGTACAGTAGTCTGGAAAGGGTGAGAATCACTGGTCTATAATATTTGGTACTAACCAGCATCAGAGGTAGGACATTGGACTACAGAGATCACAGGTCTATCTGGCAATTTTTACATTCCCTGTTTTTGTGCTATGACGAAGAATAAATAGAAATCCCCATCTACTTTTTTATGACCATTCTGTATACTTGAAAATATCCCCTCTTAGCTGTCTCCTCTTCAAACTTAGCAACCCTGATCTTCCCGTGCAATTCTTTCTGTGGCAAATAAAATAATTAGAGGCAATCTTGGGATACCAATCTATTTCTGCTTTATATATTTTTTTAAATAATGATCACAATTTAACAGAATAGTCCATGAGAGAACATAACACTGATTTAGTAGCATTACTTTGGATAGTTTCTATACTATTTGTATTTCTAACTTTTCTTTTCTTTATTCTTTTTTTTATTTATTTTTTGGATGGTGCAGAGCAGAGGATTTCTGTGAGATGTCACCATGATGCCAACATGTTGTTTAGTGGGAATTTGTCTTCATTTTATTTAATATACCAATGATTTGAATTAAACAGCATATTGTTGACTATAAGTAAGAATTCATAATTTCACAGAATTCAAATACCAAGTTAAAGTTACATTTAGAATTAGTTGCAAAGTGTCTTTTCTTGTCTGTTTGATAGTAGCAAGTACTCTCCAAGATTCTGATTACCAATTATTTAAGAACATTTAAGCAAAATTACTTGATCTTAAATAATTAAGGTGATAAAACTCCCTTTTCTGCTATTATCTGTTTTTAGCTCAGTAAGTACATTAACTCTGTCAGATAAGTTGGATACACTTATCTGGCATTACACAAAGGGGCCAATAGTGCTCATTTTACTCACACTGGTAGTCCCTGTGATGTTCATGGGACTTCTTCCTTGAACAGAATGATCAGAATTTGGTTTTAAAGTGGAGTGATTTTTATTCTGTGCAAACTGAAACCCCATGGGAAGTTTGGCAGGATTTGACCCATATTATAGTATTGTAGGGTATGTAAGCATGTATTTAGAGACATGCCTTTAATAGCAAAGCCTCCAAACCATGCATACCTCTGCCAAATTCATAGAAACAAAATCATCCGAGTGTAACATTCTGCATTTCAAGGATAGGCACAAGTGTCTCAATGCCTAATTTCTTAGCTCTTTAAAACTATCGACAGCTGGTCACATGGAAGGTCCTCTTGATCATATGCTAATGCTGGCAGCTTTCACAAAAGTGTATAAAACTCATACAGTTTGATACAATTCACAATCTTGTGAATTGTGAGTTTCCCTTCACCATATTGATTTAGGAATTAAAAAAACTGGAACATAACAATAAACTCATGCAAATTGTAATCAACAATAAGTTAGTTAAAACTGATGTTAACCAAAACTGGCCAAGTTTGCACAGCTTTCATTAGTTGTTAGCAGTACCACATCTGTAAGTAATAGAATGACTGAGCAGGAGAAATAGCCATTTGTTTGAAAACAGCAAGATCTTCTCCTCAAAGGTTGGTGTTTATAACACTCAAACAAAATATTTTAAACATGATAAGAGCAGGATCGGGAAACTCCCAAGTTGATGTTAGACTCCTAATTATGGAGTCCAACCTCCTCAAGGCATGCTCCCCCATCCTCTATATCCAAATTAGAGATTGTTAGCCTTTCTCCTGAGTACCCAGGCAAAGAGGAGGAGGAGACTGAACTGAAGTTAATCTCTTGTTTACCAAGAATCAGTCTGTGCCATAAAAATGACCAAATCTGAATAGAGATATTATTAAAACTGGCCAATAATTTGCTGTTACATTTAAACCAATACAACTGGCACACTTAATTTTATTTCTTCCATTCATTTGCTAATACATACTTCAGAAATAGCATGTATAACTTTTGTGGTGCTCCCAATCTAATACACACAACCCATCTTTCTGCAAACAGTAGGTGGGGATCAAATTTCCTTCTGCCCACCACAGGAATCCTCTGAAGCACATTAGCCACTGGTGCTCTTCAGCTAAACTGTGGCTTGGTTACTAAAGCAATCAAGGCATCTCTCAAAAGGTACAGTGTGTATCCCTAAATTAGCTATGTAATTATTAAAAAATACTTTTAAAAATACTAATTCCACAGGAAGAAAAAGTAACTCAGACACTTTAAGACCCAAGCAGACGGTGAAGAACTTCAAAAAGATCTCATGAAACTAAATGATTGGGTAACAAAATGGCAAATTAAATTTAATGTGGATAAATGTAAAGTAATGCACACTGGAAAAAATAACTCCAACTATACATACAATATGATGGGGGCTAATTTAGCTACAACTGATCAGGAAAAAGATCTTGGAGTCATCATGGATAGTTCTCTGAAGACGTCCATGCAGTGTGCAGCGGCAGTCAAAAAAAGCAAACAGGATGTTACGAATCATTAAAAAAGGGATAGAGAATAAGATGGAGAATATCTTATTGCCCTTATACAAATCCATGTGCACCCACATCTTGAATACTGTGTACAGATGTGGTCTCCTCATCTCAAAAAGGATATACTGGCATTAGAAAAGGTTCAGAGAAGGGCAACTAAAATTCTTAGGGGTTTGGAACGGGTCCCATATGAGGAGAGACTAAAGAGGCTAGGACTTTTTAGCCTGGAAAAGAGGAGACTAAGGGGGTATATGATAGAGCTATATACAATTATGAGTGGTGTGAAGGAAGTAAATAAGGAAAAGTTATTTACTTGTTCCCATAATAGAATAACTAGTGGCCACCCAATGAAATTAGTGGGCAGTAGGTTTAAAAAAATAAAAGGAAGTTCTTTGCACAGTCAACCTGTGGAACTCCTTACCTGAGGAGGCTGTAAAGGCTAGGACTATAAACAGGGTTTAAAAGAGAACTGGATAAATGTATGGAGATTAAGTCAATTAATGGCTATTAGCCAGGATGGGTAAAGAATAGTGAGTGTCCCTAATCTCTGTCAGAGGAGGGTGATGGATGGCAGGAGAGAGATCACCTGATCATTACCTCTTAGGTTCACTCATTCTGGGGCACTTGGCATTGGCCACAGTCGGTAAACAGGATACTGGGCTAGATGGACCTTTGGTCTGACCCAGTATAGCCTTTCTTATATTCTTATGTATGTTCTTAGTGGATGCTCCTTATCTAGGCCATTGCTTTTCCTTTCCTGTCTGGTTTCTTTAACAACCCTTTTACTCTTATTATACATTCAGGCAGGGCAATATCAGACAGATATACTGAGGAGTATTTTGTTGTTTTTTTTAAATATCATTTACTTTTCAATTCTCCATTACTATATCTAATCATACTACACTACAAACACCCTCCCCACCCAAACTGTTGCTGCCCCAAGACAATTAGTGCAGTCTGATTTTAAAGTCTGTGACTATATATTCCTTTAGTTTGCTTTGCAGTGCTATTACCCCACTACAGCAACCTGTGTTTTGGGTGTTAACTGGGAAACATTTACTATACTTTTGCACTCTTCTCTTTAGAGAAGTGGTGGCAATCCTGGCCCCCACAACCTGAAAAAGATTTAGTGTTGCCATCAGTGTTAATGTCAACATTCGAGTCAATGCTATGGAATACCAGGAAGTGTGCTTCACAGTACTTTCACCAGTGCATTAGTAGGATGCTAGCCCTCCACATTGTACAGGAGTAGTTCACTGTGAATCCTCTCCATGAGGCTGAGCAATTTAATGAAACTAGAAGTAAAGCTGATGTGTATGCTGGTCTTCTGACTAAAGGAATTAATCTTGACAACACCCTGAATGAAAGGTATTCATAGTCATATGTTAAATATTGTGGCTCAAGAGGCAAGTGTGCACTTCCTAGTAAAGTCAGGGATACATTTGATCAGTTCATTAACTGCAGATATATGCAACTTACTGCCAGTGACAAGAAAGACATTAAAGCCTATATTAGGGCTGCCATTCAGTCCTCGTATAGGCAACAAACTGTATCCTGTGACCATTTCATTTGATTATTGCTATCTGTATTCACAAGTCATTGATTACTGTAATTTGTAAGATGGCACTGAATTGTTTTCATTAAACAGTTACTGTGTCAGTGTCGCTTGAAATCTGAATGGTGATGGATTATTCTGAGCACTCATGGGAATATCCAGAAGTTATGTAGGAACATTTAACTGCGAGTCAAAGTGCCCAATATTACCTGCCCAGTCTGAAAGTCCCTCATCTTCACTATTCACAGTGGTGTGTTCAGGATGCTACGAGACCCCAGTGCAAAGGATACAGTTGTGAAAACTATTCAGGAAGGGGTCTTTTGGAGGACAGGCAGTAATTAAGCTTCATGTTGTCCCTGGGTAAAATTTTTAAAAGCACCTAAGTCTGACTGTCAAATGTGATTTAGGAGCCTAAGTCTCACTGTAGGTCAATTAAACTTAATGAGACTCAGGCTTCTAAGTCACATTTGACAGTTAGACTTAGGTGCTTTTGAAAATTTTACCCATATGAGACATGAGATTTGAGTTCATCTGATTACTTGCTCTGTTTGTTCATCCTGCCCCGCCTGGCCTTCTGTTCTGTGGGTGCATTGTTAGAGGAGAAGTTAAAATTTAAAGATGCCTGTTTAGGACCAGCAAAGCCTCTAAAACTGATTCTAAAGTGACTGGGGCAGGGGACATTTTTTAAAACAGGTACCAAGAAGATTTGTTCAAAATGTTAGTGAAACAGAATCACTTTGGAGAAACATCCAACTTTTCAAATGTAAATGTCTTCAATTAATAACTTGAAAGGGAGCAAGAGAAGACTGAAAAAGCTGAATATAATGCCAAGCTATGTTCATGTCATATGCACAGAAAAGTCAGATAGAAACCATAAAAGTACTCCTGCTGGTAGGTGTGGAACATGATACTAGCAGGCTTCTCCCTAAACAGAGAGGCACAACTCACCTAATTTACTGTAGGCTGGTTCTCTGAAGACTACTGCTAGATCCAAAGCACACACTTCCCTACAGAGCCAACTAGCCTGCAAGCAGGACCAGGAAAATCCACAAACATTTTAGAGTAATAGCGTACAGTCTTACCAGTTTCCAATACACAACACTCAGGAAGGATGGTATTTGTGTCTGTATGTTTAGGGTACATCTACACAGCAATTAGACTCCTGCAGCTAGCCCATGCCAGCTGATGCAGGCTCATGGGGCTCAGGCTGACAAGCAGTTTAACAGTAGTGTAGACATTCGGACTTGCGCTGCAGCCCAGGCTCTAGGACCACGTGAGGTGGGAGAGTCCCAGAGCTCAATCTGCAGCTGAAGCCCCTATGTCTACACTGCAGATAAGCCCAACCTTAGCCCAACCCCCACAAGCCTGAGTCAGCTAGCACTGGCCAGTTGTGGGGTTTTAACGGCAGCGTAGACATACCCTAATTGTACAAACACAAATACCATCCCTTCTGAGTGCTGACATATCCGAAGTGGCCATTCAAAACCAAAATGAGACAAAGAACACATGGCTCAGGATGACGAGGACACCATTTCTGTGCCTGGTATGGAGATCTGAACATCACAATGAGAGGTGGAAAATTAAATTCAGAATGCCTTCTGTGGGGAATTAAAGACTCAAGCATTTGAACACACAACCGCTTTCTGGCTCAGGTCTGGTCTACCAGGCATGTAGATATTTTGTTCCCTTCTCTACCAAAATGATATACACATACAATCTTTCTATATAGTCTCTGGCCAAATTTGATTACGGCACCAGGGTTGAAGGAGTACAATCCACACTGAGATAGTGGCATTCATATTTGAGGTTGAAGAGAGTTGCATAAAATGACAATAGTTCTGCCACATGGTGCACAAAAGCGGAATGGCAGAGGAAAGCATAAAGGAGGAGTGTTTTACTCCTTCTATTCATTACAGCAATATGTATGGTGTAAAGGGTAATAGTGAGATAGAAACCATCATGGAAATGGAACAACTTTTAAGTTACATACACTATACATAATATTTTACATAATACTAAATTAGATGCATGCCTCCCCCTAATAGGTGTTTGTGACATAGGGCTTAATTCTGCTCCTATCAAAGACAATGGAAAGTTTGCCACTGACTTCAGTAGGAGCAGAATGGAGTCTCAGGTGTGTGAAAATCAAGGAGGACGTGGGGAGTGTAGAATTAATGGTGTGCCTTATGATCAAATTCAGCTAAGAGGTACATAGACAGCATGTGTGCTTTACCAGTGGTTTGTTATTAAACCACTACAATATAATAAGACAGTGGGCCTGATAAGGATCCTTTAAACTCAGTGATAATTTTTCTATTGATTTTAATGGCATCAATAGTAGGCCCAGAACTATTAAAATGCGCACAAACAAGACGGATAGAAAAACTATGGTAAATTAAATTAAATGTCATAAAAGTGTATTGTAACAAGTATATTGTACAAACACAATATTTTGCTAACACAAAGCAATAAAGTTGTTAAAGAAAACCATTGGATTGCCTAAAGAAGTGAAGTTACAAATCAGTGCACTTCATTTAGTTAACACATGGATAAAATTAATTAATTCTGCACCTTATTCAGAATAGCTCACAAAACAATACTTTTTGTTCAATACATCTTTGAATTTTGTTATTCGGGTCTACAAAGCAGTCAAATTATTTTAAATGATGAAAAATCCCCCCCCCCCAAACAACAATAAAGCTCATCTACTCTGACATGAACTAAAACATGTATGTTTGTTCATCTATAATTATTTAAATTGTTCGGTTTTTAGTCTGATTACATCCAATTTAAAACAATTCTTTCACTTAAAACTAAATTAAAAAGAGCAGATTGCTAAATGGGATATAAAAATGATTTTACTCAAGTTTGATAAAACATCAGGCTGAAAGTCAACAATCTCCCTTACTGAAAATTATTCTAAATAGTGCATGTCAAATATTTTAGACATTATTGAAAATAACTGTCACAGAGAATGTAAAAGGACTCTGCATACATTGTATGTGTCCTTATTGCCTGAATGTGAGAATCTCCACACTGACACAAAATTGCTACCCTGTCAGCATGTAAAAGGACAGATCATTTCATCTCTTTAGTGATGAAGTTTCAAATCCACAAAGCAGAAGCTATCAGCCCTTTGAGATGATTATGATGCCTCGAACCTGACAGCTTGCACTGACAGCTTTTACAAATTCTGACAATCAGATTGTTCCTGCATCTAACAGAAGAAGGCAAGTATGCACAAAACAGAAATGGATGAAGATAAACAGGAGGATAGTGTGATCTTTATGTTCATTGTAATTGTTAAAAGTAATACCATGGAAAATTATGGATTTTGATTTTAACTCTCTTCATGATATACACAGATGAGGGCACCAATAACCCATATGGGTGCAAAGCTTGCCAAGAAAGGACTATCAAGATAAACAGATGGCTGTACCATTGCCATATGGTTCCTTAGAAATTGGATCATGTTATGACATTTTGCCATAAGATAGATCTAATGTTATTTCTCTGCCAATATTTTAAGCAGTGCAAATAAGGAATGCATAACTATCTCCAATTAGCCATGTAATATAAATATAAAAGAATAAATGTTTTATGGAAAATTTAGTAGACTGACACCTTACTGTAATTTAGATATCAGTTCATTGAAAAAGTACATGCCTCGCCTCCATGTTTCTTTCTTACTCTTTGCTCTCTAAAATGCATTAAATAAAATGTTGGTATTGGGGAGTTTAATTCTGGAGCTTTTACTCATGCATAGGAAGAAGAGCAACTCTAAGCGATTCACAATATCTTTGGTATTTGTCATTCTAAACAGGGAGGGGGAAACAGGGAAATAAATAAAAGGCTACTCAAAATAAGGATGGGAAGGGATTCCAATACTTGATTCATGTGGGTGTCTATATATATCATCAAGGTATTCCAGGGTGACTGGTTAATTTTGGCTGTTACCCATATAGTCTAGGTTCAATGTATAAAATGTTAACAGGGTGGCAGACCATATAGTCTTGTACAGGGATATGAAGCTGCTTGGTTGAGCAAGTTATCAGACCCATATACCATCATGAAAATGCAGTGTGATTGTTGATGGGTCAAATTAGCTCATGGATTCAATAAACTCTAATCTGGATTTTAAAAAGGGTCTGGAACTTCTCTTAGGGGGAAAGGGGAGTAGAGTCCGGGTCAGATAAGATTTGCTGAGGAAATTGGGATCTACTACACTTTAGTAGAGAGTTTAGAAAAATGGTGTGGTTAGTACTTAAGCTATCTGTATATTCAAATCCCATAAAATAAATTTGGATTTTATATGGTGTTTGTAAACTCTGTGTTAACCAGGGTGAAACTCCATCTTCTTACAAGAACACATTACTCCACAAAATTGTTGCCTAAAACAGTATATAATGTTCAGAATCACAAGTATTATCTTGTGGAGTGTCTGCCCATAGTCTCTTCTAGAAGAGGGATTTTACTCATATAGAATGATAAGGGGTTAAAACCTAGAAACATCATGGAGCTCAAAGATCCTTGGGAAAACCCTATGGATCTTGAAGGATTTGTGAGGCTAGCTAGCCCCTTATCTGTACTCCCTAAATTCCCTCTCCAGCTTTGCTTCAGAGTAAATTGTGCTGACATCAACTCCTTCCCTTCCTCTAGACTTTTCTTCTTAAAAATATGTGAGGTCTGCAGAGGAACATACCGTATACAGCTGCTGTTCCCAATCTCTGACCACTTACCATAAAAATCCTCAAAATATCAGTTGCTCTGTGTTCACAGCATACCTCCCCCTCTTCGCTGAACAATAGATCTTTTGCACCCTATATTGCCTTTTTACTTTCCTTTGTGTTGTAAGTTGAAGGAGAGCATCTAGCCATAGTTCTTGAGCACAAAGCCAGTTTAAGTGTTGCGGAAACTTGGAGTGTGTTAAATTGTTGAAAAAATGTTTCTTCACATGTTTGTAAACTTTCTCTCACCAATGGATTTCCATTCCTAACCTACCTTACATTGGGGAGGGAAAAACACACACACACCTGACACATACTGCAGAAAAATCATAAATGCAGCTCAGTCATATGGATATTTCACTTTTTATTTGACTGTCATACTGCAGTAATAAGAGATATAGAGCTGACCATGTCCACTGGCACAAATGACAACAATCCTTCATAACTTCCTCCACTGCTAATTACATAATCCTCACTTTTCTCTTGATTAATTATTATCACTGTGTCATGTAAAATTCTATTTCTGCAGGTTTTTCTGTTCACTTACAGTGCAGATTAGTTTCGCTAGGCTAACTGTACAACAACTATTGGTCACAGTCTTTTAACTCTCTGTTCAGGGGAGGAGAAGTGGGAAGATGAGGAGGAAATGCAGAAAATGAGGAGGAAAGATGTAGGAGCCTTACACTGATTCAGTATTATGGTTTACCTTACAATTACAGCCAACCCGCTCAATAGATGTGCTGTTTGTAGCTATTCTGGAATGCTGATACATGATTCTAGGCTTGCCATATTTTACCTTTTACTGCTAGAACATCTAGGAGACCATCAAATTGACTGTCTGGTGTATAGAGCTGTGTGGGACCCTGATATTTTGTTTCAGGGAGAATTTTATGATTACAGATATTTTTTTCTGTTCTGGAGCTGAATAAAACCAAAAGATTTTAAAATTTTCCACAAACTAGACTTAAAAAAAATTACTGGTTGATTAAAATGTTTGGTTTTGACAATACATTTAAACATTTCATTTTATTAATATAAAATTTAAAAACTGGAAATGAAAAAATATTTCAAAATGGAAAATTGAAAGAATCCTTTTTATGAAAACATCTTTTCAATTTTTCATTCAAAATGAATGTAGGTGGTGACATGCTTTTGCAAAATGTTTACCTTTCAACAGACTGAAATTTTCAAATGGAAAAACATGCCATCAGAACATTTCCCACCAGATCGACTTATGTTCATGTGCACTGATACCTGCCATACACTAATGTGCTGTGCTGAATGGAATATAACTTTCTCAGAATGCAGCTTCCATTCTTCTTGCATTTTAATGACAGGAAAAATTATAAGCCCTAGCATTCATACTGTTTGTGTGTTAGACAACTACATTTTTACGACAAGGTGGTAATGTTGTCTTACCCAGGATGCAAGTTTGTGAATTATTGCTAATGATAACCAAAAGATTTCAAATCCCAGTTAGGCACCTCTAATAAGGAGGCCAGATTTTCAGAAGTGCTCAACAATAAGGAGATTCCTGACCAGATAATTCCAGTTCTAGGAAAGTGTGAAAAAGATGCACAAATTTGATTCAGGTGACTTCCTCCACTGGTAAGTACAAGTACTGTTTTATATTCTGGAGCATTGTAGCACCACACTTCACCTTTGTTTTTCCCCCTTCACCTCCCTTAATATTTAGTTCCTTTACTTATCTTTGTTGCAAAATATATCTTTTCTTGTCTCTTCTCAGATCTAGATGCTGGGATACATGATATTCAGGGGAATTCACGTGGCAAAGACCTGTTAATCAGGTCCACTGTTCCTACAAATCCTGTAGCTAATTTACTGAACTTTTTATTAATTAGTAATAGCAGCAGTAGTATTTTATTGCAGTAGAGCCTATGAACCCTAGCCACAGACCAGGATGATGTAGTGACAGGTGCTTACCAAGACAGAACAAAAAGTCCCTGAAGAGCTTATGTAGCTCTTGTAAGGTACTCAACAGTTCCTTCCATGATTGCTTAGTTCACCCCAGAACTTGTACAGACATCTTTGTGGATAGTAAGAAACATGCACTTTGTTTAAAGAGTCAGTCTAGGAGCCAGAGAGAAACATAGGGTTCTATTATGTTCAGAAATCTGAATCCTCTTAATATTTATCCCAGCCAAATCCTGTCTCTTCACCACCATGATGGAAACTACTGCACTATCCACTGCTTAATAATCTTTATTTTCAATGCTAGATAGCAAAATACATGGAAAAACTTTGGGTCATATTCAGCACTCAGTTGCACAGAGATAAATATACAGCAAATCTCAGTAGAGTCAATCCAGTTCTAATTTCCATAAACAAAAGCAGATTTTATTAGTGCACAACAGAAACCAAAAGATTAAAAAGGATAAGCAAAATATGCACTTGTCTAAATAGATCCTAGGGATAACTCCTCCAAGCAAGGCTATGCCTTAACTGAGGGATAGGCAACCTATGGCACATGTGCCAAAGGTGGCACACAAACTGATTTTCCGTGGCACTCACAGTGCCCGGGTCCTGGCCATTGATCTGGGAGGGCTCTGTATTTTAATTTAATTTCAAAAGAAGCTTCTTAAATATTTTAAAAACCTTATTTACTTTATATACAACAATTGTTGTTATATATTATAGACTTATAGAAAGAGACATAAAAGCATTAAAATGTATTACTGGCACATGAAACCTAAAATTACAGTGAATAAATGAAGAGGCAGCACACCACTTCAGAAAGGTTGCCGACCCGTCTTTAAAAGGTATTGTGAAGCATGCCTGAAAATTTCACATATGAGAACAAAGTTTCTTTCCAGTGTAAAAGCTTTGCCAAGTTCTTTACTATGATACACAAGTCTAAAAAATATAAAACTGTTCCCTTTCTAGAGAATATAGTTATTTATATTTCCCAAAAGCCCACAAAACCTTTGTAATTACGGAATCAGCCTATATAGATCATTATTTTTTGAAGGCAGAGCAAATGTATGATATTTTGTTTTAAAGGCTTGAAATTCAATCTGAAGCTTTTATGATTTCTTGTCCTTTCAAATACACATTTGTGCTAGGAACGCCTGTCTAGTTAGCATTTGGGGAGGGGGTTAGAAAGTTTGTTTATTTTAGTTTTAGTCTCCTTTGGTTTGTTTGGGGGAAAAGACTTCAACACAAAACACATTTTCTTACGAGCAATCCTGTTTCTTGTTTAAGGATTCCTGGGTGTGGGAGCTCCAGTCTTAAACCCCTCACACATTCTGAGGGTGGTTTGCAATCACTGATTAGTTCTTCTTCTATTTTAGGAATTCCCTTTACACATGAGTGTATCTCAGCGAGTGAATGTGATAGAGGCGGGATGCAAATGGGACTGAAGTATTCTTTTTCTTCCTAAATCATTGCAAGTATCTTTCTTGAAATATCACAAAATAATAAAAAGAACTATGTTGTTCCATTTTTCTAAATCGGGGCTACCTGTTTGGTGCAGCAAAACTGAAGTTAGAAGGAAACTATTCCCCATCTAAAAAGGAGCTCCTGTAGGGATTGAAAATTGGTTTAGGTTTGTTTGCTTTTCATTATTTTCTTCTCTTACCTGAAATGGTGGTTGTAACCTCTGTCTGCAACCAAGGAAAGAATGAAAATTGGAGTTATTTCCTAGCTACACCTAAGCATTAGAACTTGACTAGCCCAGCTGTGACTAACAGAAAGTCTAAAGTTGAGGCAATACTATTCAGCTGAACCTGAGACAGCATGGGGCTTTGAAAAGGGTTTTTTTTGGTTTTGTTTTGTTTTAAAAGGGATGTATAAGCAGGGTTTTCAGGGAAGGAGAAAGGATAAATCACTAGAAAGATATTTTTAAGTTCAGGCTATAAAAAGCCTTGTCCAAATCTCCACTAATCAAAAGAAAATATTTGCATGTGTCTTTTGATGTTGTTTTTGTTTTTCATCTTTGGTAGATATTGGTAAGTTTTAGTTAAATATCTGACTTCTATTCTGTTTGAAGCACTTTTGTGTTTTTGCCATTGCTTGGTCTGTGGTATTCTTCCTTTCTTCAAGAAAAGGGTCTTTTTATCTTTTTTTTTTCTAGCTTTAAATTTTTTTTACCAGTTTCTAAACTATCTTTAAAGATGGATCTTTGTGACTTTGCTTATATATCTTTCCCCAAAGTACACATTCATGTACCTGTCAGTGAACTTATTTGTCTCTATGGGTCATTTTCAGTTGTATTAGTAATTAATACATTAGGTAGCAGCTGGCAGATGTAACTTGCACATTCTCCAATTGAAAAGTTTTGAAACTACTGACACTGTTTAAAATCCCAACAGCTATTGAAGGTATTGCTGTTAAAGACGTTGTATAGAATTGAACAGAAAATGATCTAGCTAGATTTTTTTTTTTTAATTTAAAATCATGCTAGAAACCTAAACAGAGAATGTTATCCTTCATACAGGATTCTAGAATGTTTTAAAAAGCATAGAATAGAATGTATTTTTCTCTGATCTGCTTAACAATGACTTATCTTCCTTCTAATCCCTCCATAAGACACATTTTTCCAATCATGGTTACAAAAAACCAGTCTGCTGATCATGGCCAGGCAGCTGATACATTGTGGTCTTCCTCTTCCCCATCTCCTAATCTCTAATCCCAGTTAAAAATGGAGAAAATTGAGATGATAGGTGTATAATGAACAAAGCTGGGGCAATTCTCCACAGTATTTATTTGCTGTATGTGGTATCCTTACTCTATATGGTTCATTTGTTTGTCATGAGCTCTTTGGGTCACAGTCTGTCTTCTGTGTTTGTACAGCACTCAACAAAATGGGGCTGGAGGCCTTTGGGTACTTTCAAAATGAAATTTTTACCACAACTACTAATGCATTCTGCAGATTTTTAGAGAATTTGGCATAAAACTGGTTTCATTCTTCTTTAAATTGTACCAGTCTTCTATTTTATAAGGGAGGAGGTGGTTAGGCTGAAAATTGAGTAGTTAGTAGTAAATGGTACAAATAGGATGTGTTTTTGTTTACTTTTATGCTCAGACTATAGTGATTTAACCATACTCATTACTCCTAGCCAGGCTACATCTTCCACATTGAACCAGTCTTCCTGAGTTTCTGTAGCATGGTAGATGTAGTCCAGTTGGACAACCCAACCCATAGGGGAATGGGGTCCCGAAGCACCCAAACTACAACTTCCATGATGCATTATGGCATATCGTTAACAAATCATTATCATTCCTATTAAGGTTTTTTTTCCCCAGATTGTGGATATTTGTTTTAACAAAGTCAACATTTTCTATGAAGAGGCTCTTTGACAAATATTTTGTTTTTCATTAAAAGAAATTTTCCATTCCAAAACTGTTTTGATGGAAAATTTTCAACCAGCCCTAGCAGTGAGCGTAGCTTGATCATACCAAGATGTCTGATCTAAACACAGTTTTCCCTAATATTCACTAGTCCCTATGGGAAATATTCACAGGCAAGGTGGAATGCCACAAGATTCCTCCTTTGGTATCTGAAACCTATCCTTACTTTCTGTCATTGATTTTTCCAACTGTGTCAAAACACTAAATACTTTTGCCTGGAGGAAATTATGCTGACCAGACTTGGTGTATGAGATTTTCAAAAACTCTCACTGTTAGCACAGCTCTGCTCCTAGTGAGGTCTATGGGAATAATTTTGACACAGTTAGGCCACCACTGTATGTTTTTATAATCAGCTCCTTCACCACTGTGCATCCTTGGCATCACCACTCATGATTTAAACCAGAACTGCATCTTCTTAACTTACACCCTAGCACTGATGGATGATCTCTCACAAGTTACATCCTCCATGGGGTCTAGTTAAAATGAGGTGGTGTACCATAGTCACAGCTTAGATTCTCTGAAATAAATCTTATCCAGGCTGTCCCATTAGGCAAAAGGTGGTGTGTTTTTTTTTTACTCTGTCTGAGAGAAAGTACTTTGGTGTCTAACTGTCAAGGAGAATTACTAACTACTGTAAAGTAGACAGTTTACTAGACAAGGTGTGAAGGCATAAGTCTCTCTCTCTGCCCATCACCCCCCAGGCAGGGTACAGGCCACCAACCACAGAGCACTCCATCTCTGTTGTTGGCATTTCAGTAGCAAGTGGGTTCCCTATGGGGTGGAGTTGCTAGCCCCACACCCATGTTAAGCCTACAGCACCTGGTATTCCCAGGAGGTCTCCCATCCAAGTACTAGCCAGGCCCGAGCCTACTTAGCTTCCAAGATCAGCCGGGCTCGGGCATGTTCAGGGTGGATTAGCCATATATGAAGGTATAAGTCTCCAGCTCCAAAGCTTGGAATGAAGCCAACATAGTTTTCAAAAGAATATCACCAACAGCGGGAACCTTGTCTGACTCTGTAAACTGTTAACATGACAAGGCACTGCAAGCCAGCTCAGGAATGCCTCCAATCCTATATTAATACAGTATGGTGTTTTTACTGGTGAGATTTTTCTAGATTCCTCCCAGTTTCTTAAGGGAAGTTTATAATATGTTTTTAAGTGATGGCAGAAATAAGTAGAAGTAAACTAGAATAATATAAAGGTACTTGAATTAAAAAAAAAAAAAAAGCAGTTCATATTCAAGCTTCAGACTGAGAACTAGAAACAGATAGATTTGGATTCCATTCCTGGCTCTGCCACAAACTGCTTTGCAATAGATGCTGTGATCTTCAAAAAAGTTGTCAATGACCGAGAGTTAGAATAAGAAGCTAACCAAAAACCAACCTAAGCATAGAAGTCTTACTTAGCAAGAGAGCAAACAGTTGTATGTCAGCCATCTCGAAACTCTTGCCTGATTTCTAAAGCTTCCTCCTTCCCCAAAATCATAGCATTCCTTCCTCCTACTTCAAAATGAATATTTCATATTAACAGTAATATTTTGGAGCTGTTTGAAAGCATCTTGTATTGAGCTTTAATTGTTTTTCGGCACACAAGTTCTTAAGGATGCTTTTGGATCGAAAGCACTTCATAAAATACATTTTATATTCATATATCTTGTATGCAAAACACGTGACACAACTAGAAGTAATATGTGACAACTAGAAGTAATATTTCCTGAGGTAAAGTTGGCCAGTCCTATTGTGCTCTTTGTCCCACAGTCCCTGCAGATTCTGGACTATCAATCAAAGCTATGTCAGAGGGGCATGTGATTGCAGATATTATCTCTGCTATTGCTGCTGCTCGCTGTCAGCCTGTAGCCAATGTTACTAGGGTACTGTCTCTCAAAATTACATCTGTAAAAGGAAAGTGGATCCTGTCATGTGGCGGAAAAGGTAGGTATTTAACAACTGTAATCATTACAACATTTCCTGACTGTCTTCTAGCAAATGCCATCCATTATACTCAATTTATGTTTACTATAGCAGAGAAAATGAAAAAGCAACTTTTATATTCCCAAAGTCAATACAGAATTTTGGCAAAGCTTCCTTAATGTACAGTAAGGAAGCTTTCATAGCTTTCTACCTGTCACTATTCATGTATCATTAAGTAATGGCTTGTCCCTCTGGTTATCTAGTACTTTATCATACATTATCACACCATGCCTGATATTCATTTGACCACATTTCTTGTTTATACCACAAGCTTTGATTAACAATACCACACATTCCTTACAGGAAATACTTCTTTAAACCATATTTATTCCCATTTTTTTAAAAAAAACAAAACATTCAGTTCTATTCACATGAACAAGTTGTATATAAAGTGTAGAGATATCAAGAATAATGTGCAATACACAAATCTGTGTAACTGTAGCTAAGTTCTGTCACTCTGCCTTCCACGTACTCTATCTTTCCTATCTCCCGCAGGAGCAGTTGTGAGGCAGTTTCTCTTTAGGGTTCCAGTTCAGATGTAGAACGTTAAAAGGGATTCATTGTGCTCTCTCTTGTATTGTATTTGTTTCTGTTAAATTAATCTAGAATAAATAATTCAAATGGAGAGAGACAAGTTCTGCTTTTTGTGTATGGGGAAAATATAACAAATAGCATTGCAAGGCATGTATGACTGTTGCATACCATATATTGGTCACAATATCTCTATTGGAATACTTATTTCAATAAGTCATGCTGGGCAGGTATCCTTTGGAAACAAATTGTCCAAATTAACTCAGATCTTGTGGAAATATATGGCATTTTAACATTTAAAACAGTTACCTCCAGAAGAATAAGTATTCTGTTACATTTGAGCCCTGATCATCAGTGAACTACATGCAGTTGGATCAATGTACTCTCAAAAGTTTACTGAAAGATTGGGCTCTTGGTCTCCGGCTTGATACTTCCAAACAGCACAGACTGTTTGCTTTAATATCCTCAATCCCATTAATTTGGACCTAAAACTAATTTTGTTAAACTCACAAGAATGCAAGAATTTGTGGCAATGTTAAAATATAGATGCCCTGAGAACTCATGACTACATATTCCAAAGTTGGCAGAGAATGGCACAAAGTAGCTTGAGCACTAAGGTGGTGAGAAACAATTCATTCTCTCTTTCTCTGTATCAAACAATTGTGTTGGACTTCAGAATCCTGGTGGTTTTTGAGTTGTTAGCAAATACAGAATTACACACCTATTGGCCAGATTCTTACAGCTGTACTTTTTCTGCTGCCACTGTTGATCCACCTGTGACCTGTGTTGCTTTAGATAGAGTATGTTAGAAGGAGGCACATAAGGCAGTGGGAGAATTTTATGTTATCTCCTTTTCATATAGTTTTCTTTATTTCATCTTTATCCAATTGAGCCAATAAGATGACACGTTGGATAAACTCAGATAGTTCTTTTCAGGGTAGTTTAGGTATGAAGGAAGAAAAAATGAGCCTTGCTATGACTACAATGCCTTTGTGTCATTGCTGTGGGGTAAGAGCAGACTACAAGTTCAACTGAGGCAACCAAGATTCACAAAAAAAATCGAAGTATGAAATTAAAAATAGTAAAAATGTCTCCAATTTATTTTGTATTGCTTGGATGTCTCAATTCAGTCTCTTATTTAACATTATATATTTTCCTTAATTAATTTAACATTTTAAATATTTGAGGAGGAATGTGCACTACTTCTTAATGGGATTTTTCTATGTGCATTCTCTACAATGCTAATAATACTTGAAAATCTATCCTGAGAAACCCATGTAATCTTCCCTCACCAAAATGGAATATCTGGTTACAGATAAATGAACTCTTCAGTTTGGATGAATAGAGTCTTCTTGAAAACTATGGATTCAAAGAAACCAACCCAAAAGATTGGCTTTATATAAGGTTGATACTGTACCTTTGTAAATGACAAGGAATGTTCATTGTGCACCATATTTTGCAGTGACTTCACAGTTTATTTTTCACTAATCAATAGACAGATGCATTATAAAACAGGCATGGTCTCCAGATCAGAGTCAAATCCTGGCTTTTTTCCCCTCTGTTTGTCTTTTTGGCACTGCACATTAAAGCCTTTCCCCTAAAATCGACATTCACAAAATGTGTACACCGGCAAAGTCATGTTCCTTAGACTTGGAACTGAAAAAAAAATAGCACCGTGTTTTAGGCTTCTGTGAACCATAATTCTGTACAGGATTTGGATACCATGGTAAGTAGGTTCTGTATTAAAGTGATAGAGACAGAATTTTGAGTGGAGATGTGCCTCAGGGAGACTAGGGAGCCCTGTGTGGTGTGACCCCCTTTACAACTAGTGCAGCAGTATCTTCTGGTGCAAGGGACCAACTATTTCCTTACCCCTCCCTCTTTAGTTTCGGAGAGGCTTGTCTCTGCAGGAGCCTTGTTCCAGAGCAGACCTTGTGGTTCAGAGAGAAAATAAATGCTGCAATTATGAGGGGGCCTGGAGGAAAAGGTAGGAAGGCTTTTTCTTTGCACCTTCTGCTTTGGGCACCCACACGGAGTCCACTGCAATTTGGATCTGATTTTGCTTAAATTAATTCTTACTGTATTTCAGTTGGTTGTTTTTCTAGAGAAACTAGGAGATTTTATTTTTCTTATATTATGATTTTGACTTTATTTGAGCCTTTTGTTGTATTAAGTTAGGTGCAGATGGCTACCCCAGTTTCCATTTATAAGTTTGTTCTTAGGTGGTTGCTGGAGCTTTGAGTTCAAGAACTACAATTCCCAATTCGCACTGGTGAAGGAAGGGGGAAGAAAGGAGAAGGAAAGGAAGACTACCGCATGTCAAAGCGTGAGGGGAATAAACCTAACTTTATCAAGCTCTCTGAGTATTCCTCAAAGGAGTTTAGGTGCCAGAGTTTTTCTTCCAGAACATGACCTATGCCTGCAGAGCCTCATATTCCACCCCAACCACCCTGTGTACATCATTACAGAGAATTTTAAAACTCCTCTTCACTGAGACATCTAACGTGTATTGGAATGACTGGTGGGAGTGTATATACTTGGGATTTAAGACTAAGAGCAATGCGAGACTGAGAATAAAACCAATCTTCAATGCAGGTAGAACTCTAAAAGTGGAATATACAGTCTTAATATTAATGATTAGGAAGCACGTTTGCCTAGTAAAATCTGGTTTTCCTACATGAAAATTTTTCAGGGTGTAATGGAGGTTGAATTTCAGAATTCGCTGCAGAAATCTATCACAATTATCTCTTAAGTGATGTAGCTCATAGCTTTTCAGAGATTTATGTGCAGGCTTGTAACAAGGAAGCTAACCCTTTAAAAACTGGGATTAGCCAATCTTGATTACAGAATGACCCACACTTGGGAGATATCAGGGTGATTTCCTTATAAAAAGCACCAGGAAGCTGCTATAAAAGTGGGGGAATGATCAGTGAATAGACACTGTTAGGAGTCTGTAATACGGAGTCAGGACTGAGACTGCAGCCAGAAAGGGCAAGGGCATGCCTACCAAAGCAGGCATCCCTGGGAGGAGAAAGAAAACTTTGTTCTTCTGGACTTTTGGATGGTCTTGAAAACTTTGTTTTGAATGTTTGTTAATTTAATAAAACACAACCCAAGAATGGATGGGAATAGACAAACGTGTTTTTATGTTCTTGACCAGTCCAAAAGGGGGAACTGAGGCAGAATGCCTGTATTGTCACCCTAAGCCATGAGGAACATTCAGGAGGCAACCAAGCCATTACTTTGACTCCATGAAACCTGTTGATACGAGATACTGAAATAAAGATGACTACTCATCCTAGAAGGCACCTGTCTTAACTTTGTATACAATTTATCACAAGCTCTGAGGAGTGATATTTCAGGTTGATAATGAGGTAAATGCAAGAACATAAT
This sequence comes from Sternotherus odoratus, assembly GCA_032164245.1. Lineage (NCBI taxonomy): Eukaryota > Metazoa > Chordata > Testudines > Kinosternidae > Sternotherus > Sternotherus odoratus. The sequence continues at coordinate 62,011,926 of JAVMKO010000004.1, read as the reverse complement.
GTATGTCCAGGGTCAGTTTAATGTCTCTCATAGCAATACACATGAGAAATCGAGGATGCAATGACTGTAGCAGCAAATCTAAACAACACAACTGTTCTGTAGGGATGAATGGGAGAGGAGTTACTGTCCATTTAGTCATCTCTATCAGAGAGAGGAGACAAATTCTGGAAAGAAGGTGACGGAGGAGCTAAAGAAAAAGATGAAGCAAGATTTAAGAGACAAGAATGGATTACATATGATTTTTTTTCTTTTCTTTAAAAGAAATTCCTAAAAAGTTAGTGTAGATTCTTACAGTTGATAATTTTATTTTAAAATTAAGATTTTTCCAAAGTGTATATCCTCAAATTATATCCTCAAATTTTGAAAAAAAAAATTGTAACAGTCTAAAAATCAGGGCAACATTTTCAAACTGGGATCCCTAATATTTGGAATCTAAAAAATGTGGCCTAGGTTCAGTTGATGCACCTGTGAAGAGCAGGGCATTGGTCTTTTAAATATTATCCCCTTTGAATTGAAAGAGAACAAGTGAAAAATTAAATTGGTTAATATTTTCCATGAAAAATGAGATAAGCCTCCTTCTTATTAGAACTTCTGTTAATAGTGCAGGAGACAGACTAGATCACACTTTGATGTGCTATAACTGTGGTACCCTAATCCCCTCCATCACTGATAACAGTAAAAAGCTTTTTTTTTTGAGCAGATAACTGAGGACAGAGATGCCTGATCTACACATTAACAGCATAACTATGTTGTTTAGGAGTGGGTGGGGTGGGACAGGGCAGGGGGAAATCACCCCCCCCCCTAACAATTGCGGAGGCAAAAGCCCTAGGGTAGATGTAGTTACATTGGCAAAATGTCCTTTTGTTGGTATATCTTATTTTGTTCTGGATACTGCTGTAAGCTATATCAGCAGCTTTTTTCCTTATATTAACAGAATCTACACTATGGACTTTTGCTAGTGTGTACAAGGCCAGAGAAAGAGGATTGATAAAGTAAAATTCCTTTTACTTTTAATTGTGGTTACATTTTACCAGGAACTGATCTTCAGAAATTCTGAGCCCACAAAGTAAGATCCAGCTTCTGCTGTCATTGCTGTTAACTGGAGTTTTGCCATTGAGTTCAGTGGGATCACGATTTTAAGAGGTCTATACATTTCCCAAACTAATAGTCCAGTGCAATGAGTCTTTTCTTTGAGTTTGGATCATGCCGTAAATTTACTCAATTTTTGTGGGGCCTTTTTTTTTTTATTATTTAACATTTTGTTGATTATGGACTAGATTATGGCAGACCAGTAACAGATTGAAAGAACCCTCTTTGTGTTTGTGTGTGAGCTAATTGAACCTTATGGGACCACTTCTCTTTGTTGATTCTGCCATTGTTAGTTATACAATTACTATATGCCAAACCTCTAGCACTGCCTTGAACTATCAATTTTTCCAGAGGTGCACGGTAAATTAATTTTAAAGATGAAATGGACACTACTGACTTCAGAATCTTTTACCACTGATAATGTCTTTATTAGTGTAGACAATAAATTCAATAATCCCTTAAAATATTTATCTTGTGAAAATAATCTCTTTTCTGACAAACATTTTATACATTTCAGATCACTGTAGTCCCACAGTCATAAAAAGGGCATTGTCAGATACATTAGATCCTGTAACTAGGCCTAAAAAATTGTAACATGAATAGAATTGGTTTCAGAATTAACAAAAGTTTGTGCAAACAGGGTGTGTATTCTAGGGGAGGGGAAGAAGTTGCATTCTTACATTTCCCTGTAATACTGGAAATGCTTTAAATGGAACGGTTAGTGCACAAGTACTAAACAAAAGTAAAATTAAACACTCTCCCAAATCTCATTGAAATCAACAGGATCCTTTTCCTTGACTTTATAGAAATAATATGGCCAGAATTTTAAAGGCAGTTAGATGCCTAAAGATGCAGAGAGGCACCTAACTCCCATCAATTTCAATTGATAGGAGTTTGTCCCTTTTGAAAATCTGCTAAGTGTCTCTTTGCATCTTTAATTCTAAATACCTTTAAAAATGCAACCAATTGTCCAAAAAGCATAAGTAATCAAACCAGCTTATTAGGTGAAAAGTAATTAGATATATAATTGTATTTAGTATTAACAATCCAAAGTCTTATTAGTAATACAAGTAGATAAATGTTTAAATGTATCATTTTCATTGTGATACTGTCCTCTTGATAAATATATTCATAAGTAGAAGGATGTGAATAAAAAATATTTAAATCAACCTTTAAGTTTCACTTCAATCAACTTTATTTTCCACCCAAAAGAACATCGGACTAATGACAGACCATATTTACATTCACTGTAACACATCCATATAAATCAACAAACCCTGTAAAAAATTCACAAGTGTTTACTGAAGTGTGACAAAAGTGAAATTTAGACGAATTAATTCTAAAATTGTAAATGCTCTTTGCATCCCCGATTAGCAGAATAAAGATGTTATTCTTGTTTTTATATATTCCTAGGGCTATATTTCCAACAAGATTATAGGAGTTGCTCCTGCAAATTTGCACAAGGGCATTGCTATGATTGACAAATGGGAGCTAGAGGATAAAATGATCCCAAGCAGACTTTGGTAGCTTTTCAGGGAGCATAATTAATTAATGGAAGCTAGAAAGGAGAGAGACCTATTAAAGGTAATTCTGCACCTCTGTTCAGAGTTGAATTTTGTGAAACTTCTAAATAAAATAAAACCATTCTTATTTTATCTCTAGAAATAGGTGACATTAGGATTGCCACTTCTGATGTACAAAACACCAGAGCATCAGGGACAATATAGACCCTATAAAGATGCTGAGCACCTTTACAGACTTCCCAGGACAGCTAATCTCAAAAAAGGGAAAATCTTGGGAAAACCTGGACAGATAGCAACCCTAGGTGACCCTGCTTTTCTTTGGGGGACTACACCTCTGATCTTTACACTACACTACTAGATTATTATATATATTTTTAATTTGGTGCAGAATAACTAAGAGATAGAGATAGAATCTGGTACCATATCAATACCACCAATATGTAGATGGATACTCTACCTGCATTTATTTTTGAAAATTAGCCACACCTCTTAGTTACATTTTGAATACAGGAACGTCTCACTGGGGAAGCACTTGCTTATGTCCAGTATACAACAGTCTATTTTCTTGCACCTCAGAGTTTCTCCTTCGTTCTTATCCATTTAGCATTAGGCATAGATTTTTTTCAGATGTGCAAATACAGTGAATTTATGTTCATAAATCACTCAAATGCATATGAAAATCCCAGGCCAAATCCTAAAATTAGGTTTAGGCAATCTATTCAGACTGTAGAAGCAGGTCTATAAGTATCGGAACTTCAAAATAAGAGTTGCAAGACCAAACCATATGCTCAATTGTAGTTACTTCTAATTCACATTTAAAAACCTATAGCGAAAATGTGACCTGAAAATATTTGGCAAATTCCAGTCTATACTTAATGGAAATAGTGATTCCTTTAAGTACCACTGCATAGAAATTTTTCACTGACTTCAATGGGAGCTACAGAAGTGCTGGCACTACAAGATTAGGCTTCTGACTAGTAAGAGGTTCATTTGAGACATCTTTAATGTTATAGGCAGCATTCAGAAGGTTTTAAATAGTTAATCTTGCCAAGAGATAATCTAGAAAAGGGAATTCTTACTGCTGTTTTTCTTTTCTTGGAAGTGGAGAGAGCATCTTTATGCAGTCTGGGAGAGATTCCAAAACCCCTACTCATACTGACTAGCATTTTTCTCTGCAAGTGACCTTCTCCCTACTGATTTCAGTGGAGCTACTCATAGATGTCTTGATCTTGAGGTTGCGGCTGCCTACACCCCACAATGTTCCACATGACACTGCAGCGTACAACCTTTCCCCAGCACTCCATGCTGTGAGACAAGGAGAACTGTAGCTATACATATACCAATGTGTGAAAACCATACGTCAGTGGGTGTGTATATAGACACAACAAACTGCATTGAGCTACTGTTTATATATATGGACATAAATATTTCCTGTTTTCATTTTTTCCCTCTTTGGGATAATGAAAAGTGGTTCAATCTCAATTTGTAGGGGGTTCGTTTGCACTTTTATATTGTTAACTGCTAATTTGCACAAAAAACTTATTTTTGGAAAGTCAGAGTATAATTATTAGTTCATACCAAGAACTTCACAACACGTAGCAGAAGGCAAAGACCCAACAAGATTTATAGATGTACACCAAGCATTACAGAATTCAGAGTGATGTCTGTTGCAAAGTAAACAAGACAGAAGACAGTTACTATTTCATGAAATCAACAGAAAACTTTTTTTGTTGCTGAATGTTAATATGCTCCTTTAAAATCTCCCTCAGCAACATAGCTTCATGGTTGACTATTCCAACAGTCCTTGTATCAGTCTGTTCAAATTCAGCAGATGGACAGTCAGTCTTACTCCTCCATCCCCATGGTAGCTTTTACCCCTTTGCCTCAGAGATAGCATGCAGTACCCAACATATAGCTATAGTAATAGGGATTTTTTCTTGCTCAGATCCAGTCTAGTAAGTAAACAATGCAAAAACATCCCTTCAATCCACCAAAAGCACATTAAACAATCATTATGCTGCTGAGCTGGTAGAATAGTCTTTGAATCTTTCCTTAGCATTGTCAAAGTGTCCATTGTACTGGTTCATGAGCCAGAAGAGTGAGGGATAGGTTGGGTCCTCCAGCATCACTACTGGCATTTCAATGTTGTCAGCGTTAATCTATCAGTTGGAAAAGAAAAAAATGTCCCTTCTTTTTGAATGTGCTTCTTTTTGAAAAGCCTGGGTTCTTAAAGATGTGAGCATCGTGCACCTATCCTAGCTAGTCCATTTTTATTACCTTCCCAGGTGCTAGTGCAGAACCATAGAAAAGTAACCCTTTTTGTGTACATCTTCTTTAGCAAGACAGGCTAGTGCTAAAATAGAGATGTGTACCATTGTTCACCCCACCACAGTTCAGAAACTTCATTGTTACCCCATTTCCTACATATTACTGAAAGTCACAGCCCACATTTAATGGCCTTGCACACTTGAATGGTAACTGCCCTTATTAGTGGATTTTCCAACTCCAAAATGATTGTCCTTCTAGCACTGCAAGTTTCCAGAATTGTGACCACCACTCACTTCTCTGTCAATGCTGCTCTCGTTTTGGGAGCACTTAACATGCAGCCCCAGGAACGTGGCCTTTCACATCTGAAAGTCCTATAGCCACTGCTCATCATCTCACACCTACATTATGATGTAACAAAATCCTGTGGCACCTTAAAGACTAACTATAAAGTTTTGAAGCATGAGCTTTCGTGGGCTAATACCCACTTTGTCGGATGCAAGCAGTGGAAGTGTCCAGAGGCAGGTATAGAAAAGTAGGCAAGAACCAGGTGGGAGGTAAAAAGGTTAGTCCAATTAGGCTGAACCAGCTTGTTCCTCTCTCCATGTCCACACCCCCCATTCAAATGCTAGAAGAATAACCCACCCTCCCTGATCGGAGATAACAAGCTGGTTCAGCCTAATTGGACTAACCTTTTTACCTCCAACCTGGTTCTTGCCTACTTTTCTATACCTGCCTCTGGACACTTCCACTGCTTGCATCCGACAAAGTGGGTATTAGCCCACGAAAGCTCATGCTTCAAAACTTTATAGTTAGTCTTTAAGGTGCCACAGGACTTTGTTACCTCTGCTATTCCAGACTAACACGGCTACCTCTCTGATTCTCTACATTATGATGTGATTCCAGCAATCGGTTCTTGTTTCTCAGGTAGTCCACTATGTGAACACCAGCAGCAGCCTGGAATACTTTTCACTGGATCCTCAACATTCAGTTATTGTGCTCTACCATTTCTGCATTGTCCGCACTGTAATCCCTGTTGTAACAGTGCTACCTCGCATTGTGCAAATACTGGTGAATCGTGGTCTTGTATTAGCCATGTGCAAGAGAAGCATGTTGAATTCTGCAGGGTTTATGTTTCTGTCACAAACACCAAAAAACCCCAAGAGGGACTGTAGGGACATTTAAAAAGGCACAAAATATGGAATGTAATATGTATTATGGAATGTATAAAGAGGTATTCCCTATGGTCCCAGAAATCCCACTTATCACACACTAGTATCCCTCAAGCATAACAAAAAAAAAAAAAAAAGGCCCAAAGTCACTGCCCCAGACAGCAGTGTGGGCACAATGGGATGCCTACAAATGGTACATTGAGCTTTACATTCACATACTAGGAATGCTTGCGTTGATGCAGAGTTCACACAGCATAAGCAGCCAAGTCTACATGTGCCAGAGTGTTATGCAAGCTTTGGCGGCTGTACACTGATGTAACTTGCATTGACCAAACTTGGTAGTGTAGACATAGCTTTGGATTCAATATTTCAATATCCAGCCTGTGTATGTCCTGTTATTTATTGGAATCCACAGTCCTGAGTTAAGCACCCAGGCTCCATTTATAATGCCCGGGGAGAGTTAGGCACCTAGGAATGGGATCCACAGAAGCTGGCAAGATGAATGGTGATTCTCTTAAGCCAGGAAATATGAAATGATGAGGAAAGGAGTGGGGCCTAACTCCAGTTCTGAAGGAGACACCTTAGTGTGCTTGGGATTCACAGCTCTGAGCACTCATTGAAACAAGACTTGGGTCACCTTAATGTAAGGGAAGTATCCTAACGTTGGGTTATAGAGTCATTCTCACTGTCTCTGTGGCCCAATAATCTTTTAAATACTTATACACAGTGGAACAGCTTCAATAAGAGAGACTAAGACCGACCCATATCAGAATATCCCATAGACCACTAGGTAGGGCACTTTTGTGAGAGGTGGGAGCCAGGGTTCAAATTCTTGCTTCAGATCAGACAAAGGGGGGAATTGAATGTAGGTCTCCTACAAGTTATAATGGAGGGCGTGGAAACAACCATCTCATCTTGTCATGTTTTGCCTAAAAGATTGGGCTCCATACAATCTTTGAGACGATCATATTTGGTCCCACAAACAATGGGGGGGGGGGGGCAAGGACCCAACCATGGATTGGGTATGAGCTAGGCATACAGGTGCCTGGACTGAGGCATCTGTGTAGATACCTAGAAGAAGATTTTTAGGACTTCATCATCAGAAATGTAGGTCCCTAGGGAGTTTAGGTGCCACAATGCTTAAGCAGAAGCTGCGTACAGGTTTTGAGGGATCTAATTTTTTGATTTAGGTTTCTAAATCCTTTTGTGGATCTAGCCTTTACTTCACAAGAAGGCAATCTGGGACTATTTGTAGAATAGGGTACTGCTCAATGTAAGCAAGAAGTGCAGAATCTAGTAATTAATGCATTTAACAGAGGATATTATGTTAATCAACATTTGCCAACCATTAGACATAATTTCTGTAGAAATCTCCTATTCTAAGTATAGCATAGGGAAAAAATAGTGACAGTCCCAGATACAACTATATGTTAGAAATTACTTGAGTAACAGTTACTACCGAATATTCATATAGTGAAAGCATTTAAAAGAAAAGAAATATTAAACAATTATTCTGTGTGTTCCTGTAATAGGGGCTGTGTGAATATTTAAACAATGCTGCTAGAACAGTAAAATAAAGCACAGATGGATCATCCGCAAGATTAGCACACAAGATAAGAATATACACAGGTAGTTGTTATATGGAAGGCTAGGCACCATACTCTGTTTCCTTCTTGAAGAACTGTTTCATTTCTTATTGAGAGGAAATATGTCAAAAAAGGAAATGAAATAAAAAAAAAAGAGAGGAAGAATGTAACTGGAGAAAACTCTAATGCACTGAAATCAGTGGAATTATACCAGGCTAGATCCAAGGCATATTTATTTCAAAAATCTATAAATTCCTTTAGGAAATGGGGTGTTCGAAGCAAACATTCAGAAGGTTTTTCTCCTTTTAAGCATCTGATATGTAATCCTTCCTCTTCTCCACCGTCCACATAAATTTTAAGAAACCTTTAGTTGGAAAATATCATGTTTGACAAAAATGAGAAAATACTAGATAAAGCAACCATCTTTATTGTACATAAAACTTTTATGTGCAGTCAGGCTTTTGGAATATTTCATGCTCTTAGAATATTTTAACACAAATACTGTAAAGCCATCTCAATAGGAAAACAATATATGCAGCTGTAAGAGGTGGGTAGCAAAAAGATGGGAGTGTCCAATTCAAGAAGCATCCAATATTTGATAGCTGATTCATGATCTAACCATCAAGGCTCCAATGCATCAACAGACTGAAGCACACGTTTCAGACCATCTATATTCTAGGAAGTACTGAAACACAAGGACTCCCCATGAATGGCAACCTGAGGTTTCATTATATTTGTGCCAGACTGTAAGAGCGGAGTGTGACGGGTTGGGATCACAGAAACCCCTTAGGAGCTGCCAACTGATGTGCCAAGGCTACTCCTTCCTCAGTTTTCCTGCCCCAACAGCTTAGGACCACAGTACCCTGCCAGGTCTGAGCCACGTCCCCTAACAGCTGTGGGCCTTCCTGGAAACAGGCAGGAGGTATTCTTACCTCTGGCACTCAGATGCTCAACTCCCAATGGGGTCAAACCCTGAATAAAATTTGTTTTGCCCTGTATAAAGCTTATACAGGGAAAACTCATAGATTGTTCACCCTCTATAAAAATGACAGAGAGATATGCACAGCTGTTTGCCCCCCCCCCCCCTCAGGTACCAACACGTACTCCAGGTTAACTAATAAGTAAAAAGTTATTTTAATAAAGATAGGAAATAGGATTTAAGTGGTTCAAAGTAGTAACAGACAGAATAAAGTGAATTACCAAACAAAATAAACAAAAGATGCAAATTAACACCATTACAGTAAAAAAACCTCACCCTCTGAATTCCTTCTTTCAGGCTAAACTCCCTGTTAGCCTGGGTCCGGCAATCACTCGCACCCCCCCCTGCAGTCACAGTCCTCTGTTCCAGTTTCTTCCGGAAATCCTTGAGGGGTGGAGGGCTGTTGCTTGAGCCAGCTGAGAACAAAATGGAGAGGTCTCACCCAGGTTTTTATAGGCTTCCACCTCTGGGTGGAGAGCCCCTCCCTCCTTCTTATCCAGAGTCCACATGGGCTCTCAGAGCCCATGGACAAAGTAGCAGGTTTGAACCAGACTCCCCTCACCACCAGTCAGGCTGCATTCCTGAGGAGGCTCGGGTGTGGACGGGCTTCTACAAAGTTCATTGTTTGCTTGATTGGTTCTCAATTGGGCTTAACTGAGAATAGTTTTTTCTCAGAGAGCTGTTCAGCTGTTTTCCAAAGTCCACATACAACCAACCAAGCACGTAGTCAATATTCATAACTCTGAATACAACACAGACACATACATACAAATAGGATGAACAGATCCAGTGGATCATTACCTTCACAGAGATATAACTTTTTAGTAACATCATATATATATTCACAGGCACACACCCCCATAAATCCTTATGGGGTACACCGTAACACTGAGGAGGTAGGACATACTTCCCTTCCCCTTCCTAGATCCTTCTTGAGTTCAGTCACTGCTAACTACAGATCCACAGCAGTGCTGAGGTGAACAGCACCCCCATTCCATTCATATTGAGTCTGGTCATATCCATATGAAGAATCTTCTCCACGATATCCTAATTCAGGGAATGACTGATCCCTGGGAAGTTAGGATTCTAATTTATAGATATCAGAATTGCATATTGCTAAGAGCTCTGGATGAAGAGTGACCAAAGATAAATTTAAATTGCACACCAAGAGAAATCTCTTAATATTAGGTCTGACTATGGAATAATCTCCCAAAGGGATAGTAGAAGTCCTATCAGATGAATCATCTAAATTATGTTGGACAAACTACTTGAGGATATACATACTGCATATTTGCATGTGCCTTGGGAATTAACTAGATTACCTAACAGTTTTTTTCCCTTGCTCTAGGTTCTATGATACATCAAAGTTTCTCAGAACTTAAGTCAATGTAAATACTGCCCACAAAAATATATGTACAGTGGCAAAAGAAATGTCCAACATACAGTATGTAGTATTCTGGAAATGTTACCCAATTGCTGCCAATATTCATCAGTACATAATTCATCCACCATGGCACAGGATGAACGAAGGAATAAAAATATACAACAAATTGACAGGTGCACATATAAAGATAGGGAGTGAAAAATAAAACAAAATAGAAAAGCCATTCAATCTCCAAATATACAGCTTGAAAAGAAAAAGCCTTAAGCACATTTTAAATCAAATCCCAGATTTTTGTGTTCAATAACACTGATTTATGTTTGTCATTTGGTTGCCTGCACAGCCCCTCCCCATCTCTGGTTTCACTGGGGACCTGTGCTCTCCATATTAAGTAACAAAATATTTACAAAACACATAATCAAAATAATACACATGACTCTCAAACAGGAAATTACTCCCACTTCAAACAATTTTGAGGAACAGGTGCTGCAGGCATTGAGAGCCCTCTTCCAATAAATCATGTATTGGCTGCCAAGTAACTAGTACACTGTCCATATAACAAAGATGAATAATGATCGATGCCAAGTTTAGAAAAAATGTTTTTGGAAGCATCCTTAAATAAAAGACATGGCAAACAAATGTAGTACATAAATAACTCTGGGAGCACATTGCTGAAGTGTGCCCACAAGTGATATGCTGACACTGATGAAAGTAAACATGAAATATTGGACAAAGAACATGATGGGGAAGGTTGCTTCTTTCTTCCTTGACACTATGGACCAAAGTATTCCCTCTGTTGCTCACTTAATTCACTTTAGCTCAGTGCTATATAGATTATGAAAGTGTGTAGGTGTTGTGGCAAATTACTCCCACGATATTAATGGGTCCTGCGCTTTCTCTTCCTGTGGGGGAATTCAGGGAGCCTTTTTCTTGCCTCTGAATAGGGTATTAACTGTCCCACTAGTATCCTAGAGGGGAGAAGGGGAGAGGGAGGGACCCGGGCCCACCCTCTACTCCGGGTCCCAGCACAGGGGCCCTGAGGATAGCGGTAAACCACAGGGATTAGCTACTCCTTCCCCTGGACTACTTCCCTCTCCTACTCTTCAGCTTGTGGGGGGCTTCCTGCCCTCTCTCTACACAAGTCAGGTGTTCCTTTACTTAGAGTCTGGGTCTTTCTTAGCTCACCGCAGCACTTCTCCAAACTCTCTCCTGCTCCAACGCCTCCAAACTCCTTCCAAACACCCACACCTGTCTGCCTGAGGCAGGGGTTTTTATTAAGGCCTTAATTGACAGCAGGTGCTCCTAATTAACCTGCTGCCTGCTTCCCTAGTCTACAGGGAGCCACGCCCTAATGAACCTGGAGCTGATATATCTCCCCTCAAACACTCTGCCACAGCTCCCTGACCTTCCTCTATCACATAGTACATATACAATACTTAGCCCAATGGGGCCTTGATGCTTGTTTAGGATCTCTACCCACTATCACAATATGAAGTTCTGTACTGTAGGCCTATTTTGCTCTCTATTATACCTGTGTTAATCATGAGAACTCCACTGAATCCAGTGAAGTTGCAGCACTATAAAACTGATATAAGACAGACCAGAAGGATTTGGGTCAGGCAAATAAAATGCCACTGGAAAAAAAAAGGGGGTGGGTGGGGAATGCAAAAGAATTCTATAGTCACTAGTCAAGTGGGGAGAGAAAAAGATGGAGTTGAAACATATAAAATCATGAATCAGAGAGGTAGCCGTGTTAGTCTCAAAACTTTATAGTTAGTCTTTAAGGTGCCACAGGACTTTGTTATATAAAATCATGTAACCTGACCACATTTTTACTGGTTTCCCAATTTCCCAGTTTCCTCTCTTGCAATTCATGAAGTGCTATATCATTATGTTTTAAGTTTCTTGTAGTTCAGTTCATGGTTTGGCCATAAATGGTTCACTAAATCACAACTTCAGAACAACCTATCCTAGATCTATCAATCTCCTTAAAAATATTTTGAGACAGGCAGTCAATGTAGCTGATATGGCATCAAAAGTGCCCGCAGCCAATTTCATCTGCCGTTCATGGTGGATAGGAGGGAACCATCATTTGAGTTCCCATTGTATAACATTCTTCGCTAAATTTCAAAAAGTGTTAGGTTTTAGTGCAACATAGAGAACCTGCATTCTTGCTCCTGGGAGAAGGCTTTGTTTTCTAACTTTTATCTTCCAATGACTGATATATTTCCACCAGCTTTCAGTCTGTTCTCTGTACCATTGGTTACAAGAGGACATTTCATGAAAATCCTATATCTTAGTCAGGTTTTGTGATGATAATAATAGGATGAAGGGAAGAGACATCTGGATTCTGACATCATCATGTTTCACTCAGAGGTTTTCGTTTCAGCTGCAATTCCACCTGCCATACTCCCTGCTTCTTTCATTTCTCTTCCACGGTGAGCCATACTGGTTTCTGAGCTCCCAAGTTATTCCACCCATCTACAGAAAAGAATGTAGTTTTTGACCTTATCTTCTGGTAATGACACAAAGTTATATTAGGATATTCTTTACCTTTAGGAAAAAATGACTACTTATTTTCAGTGTCTAGAAAAACTCAGATACTATTTTATTCCAATCCAGACATTTATACCACACTCATCACAGTGATAGTGTAAGATTGGAAGAAAATGTTGTTTTATAGTGACTTATTCACTGTTTAGTAGAGACACCTCAATTGATCTCAAAGTTAAGAGACGATAGCCCTGACTCATCACTATATAGGTCCAGATTTACACCACTGTAATTCCATTGATTGCAGTGAAATTGAACAAGTAAAAAAATGTAGTAATTAAGTAATGAATCAGGTCAAATGTTGTCTTTACAAAAAACAAACAAACCAAAAAAACCCCAATTAATATTGGTCCTGAGTGCAAAGTGAACATCAGACACTACCAAATCAGAATGGTGACATTTAAACCCACTTGTAGGGCATCAGAGAATCAGGCCTTTAATTTTCCAGTGTAACAGTGAGGTGCTGGAAGTGGATGGGAAGACATGTTAATATTCTGAATATTCTGTCATCATAATGAAGGGAATGCTGGGTTCTTATGCCTGTCTGATGGCCTTCCCCTTAAAATGCTAATTATTCCTACTGCCTATTGCTGGGGCTTATAAAAGCCTTCGCCCCAATTTCCACTTCAAATTACAGATGTCCTACCCCCGTGCAATTTATTTTATAGGAACAAAATGTAAATGTTCTGAAGTTGTTCACTAGGTGGTGTCACATTCTATCTTGGCTGTGGTTATGAGAAGTGTATTGTTGAAGTGGAAAACAAATTAGTAGATCCCCCCCCCCCATCTTTACCTCTTTTCTCTGAAAGGACGTGTGACCTGGGATGTGGTGGATTTTTTTTCCTGACAGCCCAATTTTTTAAAATGCTTACAGCACATAACTGCTAATAGCTATGAAAATGTGACACCTCTTGTGCAGCTTTACATTTCCAATGACAACAGCAATTTTGTTCTTGGAGTAGCAGTGACTTATGGAGAGAAATATCAGAGGGGTAGCCATGTTAGTCTGTTTTCACAAAAACAAGAAGAAGTCCATGCAGCTGAAGAACTGAGTTTTTTACCCACAAAATCTTATGCCCAAATACATTTGTTAGTCTTTAAGGTGCCACCAGACTCCTCATTGTTTTTATGGAGAGAAGATACGTACACTTCTCTGTACGATTTTATATTTATTAATTTTGGTTTTCCATAATCTAAAATGAAAGTCATTCAGAGTGAAAGAACCTGGTGCTCATCAAGTATTTTTTAAAAGTTGTTGATCCTTTGCTCTGACTTGTTAGCTAATATTAGAAACCTTGCAGGATTGTTTCTTTTAGGAGAAGAAATCACTGATACCAGTTAGGTATATTCCTAGTGAAATCTTAGATTATTTGGATTGTTCCTAAAATGTTGTTTCCCTGAAGATGTAGAAACAAAGCAGCAGGTAGTTTCCTTGCTTAGAAATCCCCCCAATGCCAACCTACAAGCTATGTGCTCAAGAAGCTCCATCTTTCTGCTTCTTTTTAGGATCCCCCTGACAACTGCTTCTCACCTTTAACACTGACATCTTGCAAACCCAAACTTCTAGACCTTGCATTTGCTGACACACCAAGCCCTCAGACCATGTTGTTTAACCCCGACTTGTTCTGCACCCCATTGTGTTGGCCAGTCCCCTCCATTGTTTCCAGATGTTTAATATATAAAGGTCCTTAACTGCACCTTCCACTGACCCCAAAAGAGTGCTTGGCTCAATCACTGGCTTTAACAAGATCTATAATAATCATTGGCTCAAAGATGCACTTGATGGCAGCCATTGGCATCTTCCAGAATAACTATTATATGTAAAATAAGACACCACATGGTAGGACTTTTCAAATAAACCTCTTAAGCTGTTCACAAAATTTATTTAAAAAAAACTCCCTTTTTCATGTATCTATATATATAAAAGTCAAATGGTGTATGCGTATGCGTGCGTGCGTGCATGTATGCTGCCTTACTCCTTCCACACCGTTTGAGCTAGAGACTTGAAATTTGGTACAGTTATAGGCTTTAGGGTCCTAATCAGGGTAAGAGTCGGAAATTTTTCAAATATCACCTCTGACGCCTCCCAGGGGTGAAATTCTTTAAAGCCCATTCACATCAGCTGGGCAGCAGGTTAACACCTGCTGTTCTCTGTGACATAGTTATGATGTTATAATACCCCCCTCCAACAGACCCCGCACTCACTCCGCTTTCTGCCCCCTCCAATGGACCCCGCACTCGCTCAGCTCTCTCCCCCCTCCCCACCTCCGACGGACCCGAGCAACGCCGGGTATTTTTGCTAGTAAACTATATTTTGCACAATGGGCACATTAGCTCTCTAGAATCAGAGAGGTAGCCGTGTTAGTCTGGAATAGCAGAGGTAACAAAGTCCTGTGGCACCTTAAAGACTAACTATAAAGTTTTGAAGCATAAGCTTTCGTGGTCTAATACCCACTTCGTCGGATGCAAGCAGTGGAGCATCCGACGAAGTGGGTATTAGCCCACGAAAGCTTATGCTTCAAAACTTTATAGTTAGTCTTTAAGGTGCCACGGGACTTTGTTACCATTAGCTCTCTAGTTATTTAAATGGCATATGTCTGAATTATCTGGCCATCTTTTAAATATTTACAGATTTATCCTCCCCACCACTCTGATTGCTAGGGACGTTTTATTTCCATTTCATACATGGAGAGCTGAGACACAAGAGATTAAATATGTTTTCCAAATTCACCCAGGAAGCCTGTTGCACAGCCCTTCTTGAGTCCCAGCCTCATGCTTTGGTCCATCCTTCCTCCACAATTATTTGCTTTATGCACAAAAGCCTGTTTTTCTGAGACAGTTTTGCATACTTGTAGTTTAGGAGGCTTTTCTGAAAATTTGGCAGCTTAGTATAAGTGATGGAGTAGTCTGCCCCTTAAAGGTAGTGGATTCCTAAGCATCAACAACTCTGCATCATGTAGCACAGCCCATCAAGATTTTGAAATGTCCTGTATGGAGAAACACACACATGACTAGGAATAAGGAAAAAAAAAACTAAGGACTCCAAGCTTAAGGAAAGAGAGAGAACTCCTTCAATT
This sequence comes from Sternotherus odoratus, assembly GCA_032164245.1. NCBI lineage: Eukaryota > Metazoa > Chordata > Testudines > Kinosternidae > Sternotherus > Sternotherus odoratus. Next base: position 61,996,301 of record JAVMKO010000004.1, on the reverse strand, counting down.
ACCCAGCTCCCTAAGGAAGACTGGGGCTCTTGCACTAAAGGGGGGGGGGGAGAGAGAGAGAGAGAGAGAGAGAGAGAGAGAGAGAGAGAGAGAGAGTTTACTAGAACCATGGAGGTCAGGAAGGACCATGAGAGGTCATCTAGTCCATCCCTTGGAGCTGAGGCATGACCAAGTAAACGTATACCATCCCTGACCACTTTAATGTTATTTATTGGAGACTATCCACCTTGCCCTTTCCTTTTAAAATAACCTTTTACTATTGATTTTTATTTCCTTTGCAAGGTTCAACTCTGACTTTTGACAGTTCTCACTTTTCCACTACATGTTATGATCTCCAAGAGGTAGCCTTCCGTGCATATCAATCTCTTCCCTTTCTCTTAACTTCTTTGAGATGCTTGCTCATTCAATTTGGTCTGCAATCCTTCCCCATGATTTCCACCCCTGCTTAGGATGTAGGCTTCAGATAATTTCTGCAACTTTGATTTAAAGTAATTCCAGACCTCTGCTACATTCAGATCCTGGAGTTCTTCACTCTAGTACATTTTTCTAATTCTTTAATTTTTTTTTAAAGCTTAGCCTTTTGAAATCAAGGACACTAGTTGCAAACTAACTTTTATTTATTCTCCCATTTAGTTGAAACTGAATTAATTTGTAGTCATGCAAACCCAGGTTGCCTTCTACAACCAGTTCCCTTCTATGGGATTATTTCTGCTTATGTTTAGTAAATCTAAAATGGTGTCACATCTTGTTGGTTTGTTGACTATTTGGTTAAGAAGAAACCTGACAGTTATCACATCCAGGAATATCTGGACCCTACAATTATTAGAAGCACTTGTCCTTCAATCTATATCTGAAAAAGTTAAGTCTCCCATAATCCCACAAATCCAACTAATATTTATTCCATTAAAGAATCTCTATGAATACCCAAATTGGATCATGGGGGACAGTAGCAAACCCCACCCACTGTACCAGTTGAACCTTTCTTCCCCAAAGTGATTTTGGCCCTGACAGGTTCCATTTTAGATATTCCATCACTTCTAATTTCTTTAGAGTCTACCTCATCATTCATATGCAATGCTACTCCTCCATTTTTACTTTTATTCCCATCTTTCCTGACCAGCACTTACTCTTCACTACATATATTCCAGTTGTGAGTCTTATTCCACCATATTTCCATTATTCCTATATCTTGTTTCACTTCCTGAATAACTTGTAGTTCCTCCATTTTATTATCCAGACTCCTTGCACTGATTGTTCCTGCTTGGTTTCACCCAGATTCCTCACCCAGTGCAGTCATTTTACTGCCAATATTGCCTACCTGACTAACCATCATTGGTACTGGCACTGTCTTTCCTCTTGTTGTCCATTCTCATATCTGGTCATCCATTCTTGTATCCTCTATTGTTCCTTTCCTCCTTGCTATATCCTCTTACTTGGTTTTCTTCCTGCTCACTATTAGAATCAGGCATGGAAATTACATGAGCATTTGTCTCACTGAATTTAGTTTTAAATATCTTTTAATCAATTGTGCCAATCTCCATGCCAGCTGTCTATTTCCTTCGTGCTCAGGTAGAGTCCATCCCATGAGACCAATCCTTTATCTCTGAATGCCTTGCAGTGATCAAACATCCCAAAGCCCTCATTATAGCAGCATTTCCTGATCCAACTGGTGAGCACCATCAATCTTGTCTTGGTTTTGCACTTCTCCTCTAGGAACAGGTAGAATCACACCTCTCATGAGTATAAAGTAGCCTAGAATTACTTTTTACCTGTAAGGGGTTAACCTGAAGGTAACATGAGAGGGGATGACAAACTGGAGATGCTAATCAACCTCGGAGACAAAGAGAGTAGTTTCGGTTTCTCTCACTCTGTTCTCTCTGGCTATGGGATGAACCACACCTATGTCTTTTGCTCTACCTTCCTATAATCTTCTAACAAGAAAAGTTCAGTAGTAAGTGAATTGTATGCTTAAACTGTATCACTTGATAATTGATCCACAGTGTTCCTTACTGTTAAGCTTTAGCAGAGGAAGAATTCCCAGGGAGGGGTCAGTGATGCTGTGTGATGCAAGTGTTTTTTTTTATATATTAATTTCTGTACAAGGGATTTATGCTTTTGTTTTTCTTTAATTAAAATCTTTCTTTTAAGACTCTGACTGTTTCCATTGGATAGATCCTGGTTTGGATCAGGCACGTCTCATAGAAAGTGAGGGTTTATTTTCTTTGTTTCTCAAGCCTCTCTCAGGTAAAGGGAGGAGATTTGGGGGATGTTAAAGGGTGTTCCAAATTACCCTAATCCATTATTTTGTGGGCTTAAATTGGTGGTGGAAGTGGCACCAAGTCCATACACTGGAAAAGTTTGTGTTCTGGGGAAAAGTTTTAACCTAAGCTGGTAAAGTAAGCTTGGCGGGTTATTTCTCTTTTTTATGCAGGTCCTCACATCTTTACCATAGAGTTCAGAGTGGGGAGGCAATCCTGACAACACCGAAGATCATCTGGGCCTCTATTGTGTTAAGCATCTTTGCCAGTCTGGTGTAGTGTTCCTTGATACATTCCAGTGTGAATCAAGTAGTGTCATGTGTTCCACATGAAGGACAATAAGTGGATTCTTTCCTGCTCCAATTAGGATCCCTTTCAACCTAAGGCCAACATCCTGTAGCAGACAATGCACCCTTCTGTTATCTGGATCAGCTCTGGCGACTGGCCTGTCAGTTCTCTTTAGTAGGGAGTCCCCAGTCACATAGACTTGCCTCTTCGACAGGTTGATGTCATCTACAAATTTCATAAGTACACTCTTCATTACACCATCCAAGTCATTCATGTAAATATTCACTAGTATTGAACCCAGGATATATCTTTCAGGGCCCCTGTTAGTACCGGAAGATATTGTGACGGGCAACCACTAGAAGGCGCAGTTACGCTTCTAAGTCAACTCCAGGAGAGTGCATAATGGTGGTATTATCTGAGAATGACCTTGCTGCTATCTGTGTGTTTGGGAACCAGTTCCCAGCTGCATGAGTGTTTACCCTGTTTGTGTGAGAATGAATGCATGGGAAACCAAATGGGGAAACTAAGGCAGGACTGCATAACCAACAAGTGCTGACCAATCAGTTTGTTGCTTGCTATTAATGAGATGAGTATGTATGAGATGCAAATGAGCATGGGTATATCTGTGCTGACACACCTCTTTGGGTTGGGCTTCCTCCTTGGGCTTCTCTGGACATCGCCCGGGTGTGTCAGTCATCTTGTATTGCGGCTGTGCTGGCAGATAAGCCACCCAGCATGAAATGCCGCTCCCTCCAATAAACTCACCACTTTCCAACTAGCCACCTGTGTGAGGCCTCGTTTCTCCCGTCAACGAGATAAGCCCCCTGCAACAGCCCCACTGAGTATGCCTTCCCACTGTGATTACAAACCATTGATAACACCTCTTTTAGTATGGTCTTTCAACCAGTTATGCACCCATTTTATAGCAATGTCATCTAGACTACATTTAATTTATATATACTCTATTGCAGAAGACAAGTGGGGACTTGTAGTTTAAGAGAGAAAGGGACTGGCTAATTTACAATCCAGCTTTCAACTCCTATTTTCAGACAGTGACCATTATGGAATACCATTCCATTTCAGGAAGGCAGCTCCTGGTCCTCTGAATAGGGGGTGAGGAATTGTATGGACCCAGTGTAGGGTGAACTTGGGCAACTAACAAAATGAGTTGCACTTTGTCTAGATTTAATTAGTCAGACCCCCTGTATTGAACACATTTATCTGGGTTACTGATTGAAAGAGGCTGAAAGGGTACTGAATGTAATGGTCCTGCCAGGTCATGAGGGTGTGTGATGAAGGACAACGATCCATCACAGACTTAGAACATGGCAGACTTAGAACAACGCTTCCTTTATTCTCATCCCCTAATGCCCCTACTCTACTTGTGGTATATTGATGACATCTTCATCATATGGACCCATGGAAAAGAAGCACTTGAGGAATTCCACCATGATTTCAACAATTTCCATCCCATCATAACCCTCAGCCTGGACCAATCCACACAAGCGGTCCATTTCCTAGACACAACTGTGCCAATAAATGATGGGCACATACACACCACCCTATACGGGAAACCTACTGACCACTACACTTAGCTACATGCCTCCAGCTTCCATCAAGAACACACCACTCGATCCATTTCTACAGCCAAGCTCTATGATACAACCGTATTTGCTCCAGTCCCTCAGACAGGAGACAAACACCTTCAAGATCTCTACAAAGCTTTTTTAAAACTACAATACCCACCTGGGGAAGTGAAAAAAACAGATTGACAGAGCAAGAAGAGTACCCAGAAGCTACCTACTACAGGACAGACCCAACAAAGACAAAAACAGAACACCATTAATCATCACTTTCAGCCCCCAAATTAAGCCTCTCCAACTCATCATCAAAGACCTACAACCTATTCTGAAAGATGATCCCACACTCTCACAGATCTTGGGAGACAGACCAGTCCTCGCTTACAGACAGTCCCCTAAAGTGAAACAAATACTCACCAGCAACCGCACACCACACAACAAAAACACTAACCCAGGTACCTATCCTTGTAATAAAGCCCGATGCCAACTCTGTCCTCATATCTGTTCAACTGGCACCATCATAGGACCTAATCACATCAGCCACACCATCAGAGGTTCATTCACCTGCACATCGACAAATGTGATATATGCCATCATGTGCCAGCAATGCCCCTCTGCTATGTACATTGACCAAACTGGCCAGTCTCTATGTAAAAGAATAAATGGACACAAATCTGACATCAGGAATCATAACATTCAAAAACCAGTAGGAGAACACTTCACTTCCTGTCTATTCCATTAAAGATTTGATGGTTTCAGTTTTGAAACAGAAAAACTTCCAAAACAGACTCCAACGAGAAACTGAGGAACTGGAATTAATTTTCAAATTGGATACAATTAACTAGGGGCTAAACAGGACTTGCGAATGGTTCACTCATTACAGTAATTGATTGCATTTCCTGAGTTAATTTCCCTGTCAGAAATCCATTTCAAAAGGTTTTTTTTCTCCTACTGATAATGACCCATCTACATTTAACAGCCCTCTTAGAATTGGTATGCTAATGTACATTTTTTTTCTTTTCTTTCTGTGTGTATAAATGCATCTTACTTCTGTTCCATTCTGTGCATCCGATGAAGTGAGCTATAGCCCATGAAATCTTATGCTGAAATAAAGTAGTTAGTCTCTAAGGTGCTACAAGTATTCCTTGCTTTCTTTACGGATACAGACTAACACGGCTGATGTTCTTGAACCTGGCTCCATCACAGTATCTATTTTTCACATCCTTGCTCTCTCCTCTGCTCTAGACGTGAAGAATGGACTGCCTTTATATGTGAAAGAGTATTGTGTCTTACTTAAAGATTCTTTTAGAGATGTACCTAGGTCTTCTGTTCTACTTACTTCATATTTGGAATACAGTGGCATAGTCACACCTCTTCATCCCACCCATAATCTCTTATTTTTGTGACTGTTTTATTTTAACAGTGATATTACATAAGTCATATAGCAAGACTATATAAAAGGAGCAAAAGCAAGTCCTTTTACTCCATCTGTCATTATACAGACTTCAAAAGCATTTTTACATCTCAGTAATATGTCACAGCTCACACTAAATTATTTGGAGCCACACAATGCCATATGTTGTCAGAGATAGACATAACAAGACACAATGCATCAAATCTTTTTATTCTTGCATTTGAGGTGCAAAGACAAATACTGTCAAAAAGGCTTGTAGGGTTGTTTTATACACCCAATCACCAAAAAGCAGTGCATCCTGCTGCAGTGTTATACCATATATGCTTCTGTAGAACACTAATAAGTTTGACAGTGTAATGGCAATGCAGACTTACTGACATGGTGAAATGAAATGTTGCTATACATAACATAACCATACAACAAATAAATGTAATGGCTCAAGTTTGCTTTGAAGGGCACTATTGGTGAAATACAATACTTTGTTGATCACTTTACCTTACTAAAGATTGTTTTTGCTTAAATCTCTGTTAGCTAGGAAAGCATTTAGAGCACCATAATTGAGTTCCTTCACCATGGCACCCCCATAAACAGTCCTCCATGCTCCCTCAGGCCTCTGCTGTGCCATATCCTAATCTGGCTAGTCCAGTTGTAAAAGCCTCAGACTTTCAGCTGAGCCCCAGACAGTTCACCCCTTCTGAGGTTGGTAATGAACCAGAAATGAGATGAACATAAAGGAATTGTCCCATAGGTGTGCTAAAGCTGTCTTCTTTGAGAGGTCTTCAGTTAAGTGATGATCCCAACTAGGGTCACAGGCTAAATATGGATAAATAATCCCATCAAAGGTGGATGAACATCAGGCCTGTGCTTTCCTTCAGAGTGGGTCCTTCAGGAAGCAATCATCCAAGGAGTTCATGCCAACTATACTTTGTTTCCCCTTTTTAAGGTTCTGTCTCCAAATTCAGCTCAGATTCTACAATTCATTTTATTCAGTTCACTGGCAATTCTAAACATTTGTGTCAAACCTAATCCAATCCCCCTTTCCTGTGTTTGTTTACATTCCCTTCCTGATGTGGAACAGCATAATGAACTTGGGTCTCCTATCCTCCCAGGTGAGTGCCCTAATTACTAGGCTAGAAATTATTCTGGAGTGGGTTTCTCAGTCTCTCTTGAAGCTGTTCTACTTTTTGTAAGTAATTAAATAATAATTGGAGCAGTTCTTAAATTTGGTCTTCCACATGTCAGTTGAGCATTGAGACTCTACAACCTACTTAAAAGGACTCAGCTGGGAGGTGGTAAGATCCAAGTTCAAATTCCCACTCTTTAGCAGAGGGGGAACTGAACCCATACAGCCCACATCCCAGTTGAGTTTCTTAGATAACGTGTTGAAGGTGATAAAACAGGCATTACCTCCTCCACCTCCAGCCATTTTGTGAATCTAGTCTCCCACCCCCAGTTTGTTTGTTTTGCCCAAAGTTATTATGAGAATTATGTCATGAGAATATGTCAAATTCATGAACACTTCCAGGACAACCAAAAACGGAATTTTTCAGTGAATAAACTATATCTGAAAAAAATTGCCTACTTCTAGTGGGAGACATGGGCATATGGATTTGCAGCTGAGAGAGGGGTTGAGAAGGTTGAAACTGAAGATAAGGGATTTAGGAGACATCTTCCCATTTGTGCACTTATGAAAATCTCCCCTTCAGTGAGAGAGGGACCCACTGAGAAACCAACAATAACAGAAAGAGCTTTAGATGTTCTCTGTAATGTGGAGTATTTGTATTAATTTCTTCATACTTCTAAAAATATATCTTTAGACACCTATTCCGTGCTCTATTGCATAAATTAAAAGAGGTCACACTCAAAGACATAAAAAAGGATAGCCCATAAATATACCTACCTCAGACCACCCCCTCCTCTACAAGCCTAGAGAAAAGAGAAGTTGGTCTAAAGTAAATTAATAGATCTAGACTCTGGATTTTCGGGTGTATGACAACAAATTACAAAACCCAGGACCATTCACAAGGTATATCCTCCTAGCAATTCCTTCTCATTTACTCAAAGCTCCAGTACTTCTACTGTTCTCAACTCTAGCAGTATGTCAAATGGAGAGATGTGAACTCTCAGGTAACCAGATTCCAGACCACTTAGGACTTTAAGTTAAAGCCAACACCTGGAATTTTACCCCAAAGCTAGCGTAGAATATGAAGCACTGATCCAATGTGCTTCCAGCATGCAACCCAACAATAAACAAAGGTACAGCATTCTAGACTATTTTAAGATCCCAAATTGTAGTCCCACATTAGGCATATTACAGTGATCTATCTGAGATGACAGAGGCAATGTTTTCAGGGAAGCAAGATGTGTGACCTGTTCTAAGTGCAGATGTTAAAAAGGGTTTGTGGCTGCAGCCACAATCTGGACATCCAGGAGTAGCCCAGGACCTAACAGCATCCCCAAGTGTTAATCCTTCTTTTAAAATGGCATTTATATTCCATCACTAAGGGGAACCAGTATAAATTTATCAGGTTTGTTTGATGGCTTCCCTAGCCCACCAACATTCTCGGTCTTGTTTACATTAAACCATCGCCAGTTCCTATCCAAACCTGAAGCTCATCTAGATATCTAGCATCACCACCACCACCACTTTTTTAGTATTTAAGAGTCAAGATGTCACTTTCCTGATTCAAAGCAGAATTTTTAATCCCAGATCACCTTGAACTGGGTAAAGCAAGGACTTGAATCTAGGTCTCTCATATCACAAGTAAGTACAATAACTATGAAGCTACTGGATATGACCAGAAACTACACACAAGTTTAAAAGTTTCTCTAGGAAGAGCCCTGGACCAAAAAGCTTTCTAATAAAAAGGCCACCAAAACAGACAGCTATGCAAAGGATTTAGACTTCAAAGGTGTTCCAACTAGCTCTATTCAAGACACCATAATCTTAAATTCTTACTAATTCCTAATTCCAGAATGGCACCAGTTAAGATACTGAACACAGGAAAAAATGAGAGCAAAGTGGCAGGGTATTTAGTGATCTAATATTTAGATGATGTCTCAGTTATCTCTGACTGATTTTTCTTCCTTTCTTTATAGCCCTTTTTTATTCTTTTAAGAGAATAAAAACTGAATAGGTTGAGGAAAAGCAGCAAATCAATAGGCTCCTCAGGTCTTCATTATTCAGGGGTAAAAAAACATGCTTTATCTTTTTTGCCATTAAACCAAAAATAAAAACAGGATTCTAAAATTACAAGAGTCTGAACAAAGGAACTTTCTATAGGGTATATCAAAATCTCAGACCTTTTCAAGGTTCTCATGAATTACAATTACAGCAGCTGAAGTCTTGCATTTGGAGATTTAAAAGATTGTAAAGACAAAATAAAATTGCCTTTTTAATTATATTTCTTAAGCACTGACTTCTATTTTACTTTCCATAAATCTTGGGATTTTAACTTAAAAGACAGACATTCATTCTTAACTTAATTATTTGATAAGATTAGAAATACATTATTAATCAGAATCTCAGAGAAATCTCCATTTTATTACATCTAAAAAATAATTTTCCTCTACTTGTCGATGGAAAGCAGAGAGAGCAAGCAGACTAGGACAAGGAAAATCCATTCTCAGTGGTGGTTTTCCATGTTTGGTGCATTGTTCCAGGAGTTTGTTACAATTCCTTATTTGTCTCTCCTTCGCCCTAAAATTCCATGTTTAGGTGGATTTACCTCACAGAGAAGGTTTGTCTGGAAAAGGATAGAACTAATTAATACTGCTTCTTCAGTTTCAATGTCATTAGAGCTTCATAATATGGATTATTCTACCCTTAGCATGCTGCCTCTTCAGAATACACAGCTCTTGCTCTTACATTTAAATAGTGGCTGTTTCATCCCTATATCTAACAGGGAAATAATAGTATATTTTTCAAATACATTTCATCTATCCATCTCAATTATGTTACTTTGGGCTTCTTGACCCATTCCTGACATTTCTGCAACAATTCCCCTCAAACTTTCCTATTCTGAAGTTACATGAATGATCAATCTGTTGGGCCATAGCCCTCCACTACAATTAAATCCAACAAACCTTCGGGATTCCTTGGTTAGATGCTTGGTGTAGGTTCTTACTAGCTATTTCCGGAGTATTTCAGATGTAAAGTACAATAGGACTGGAAACTGGAGGAAGAAAACTGGTGCCAGAGAAGGGAGTAGGAGAAGCTGGAATAAACATCAACAAAGGATAACAAAGAACAAAAAGGTAATAAAGGAGAAAAACAGATGAGGTGAGAATTACCAGAGAACCAAATTACGGTGGGTAGCAGTATTTTTTGTTTCATCTTGACATTTCTAACTGGTTTGGAATCTGGTGTTCAAAATCTAAGTTTTCCTAGAAAAGGAAAAAAACTTCTCAGCCAGCTGCAGTAGACAGAGTTGTGGGAGAAATAAGAGAAGTCAAGAATACAGAAGGATGAGCCGAATTAGATACAGAAGGAGAAGAAGGCAAGCTGAGAAACAACTGCAGCAGAAAGTAAAGAGTTACTAGAGAACATGTGGTGGATATAGATTTTTACCCGAAATAAATCAAACAAGCCTTTAGACAAACTCTAAGCATATTCATCCAAATTTCCATGTTTGGGCAAATGGAAAAACACTTATTTTTATTAATAAGAATTCAATAGTTGTGCTGCTGAAAGTTATCTGTTTCAGCCCTTGGTGGTGACTAAGCTGAACTTTCCATTGTTTAGGTTAAGCACCATGAAGTAGCCAGCTCAGTATTAAGGACTATAAGCCAAATAAGTGTGTCACATATATATAAGTATTTTCCCTGGTTGTCATTTTTATTATAAATTAACAAATTTAAGTACTTATAACTCATGAAAAGACCCATCCTGACGAATGCAGAAAGTTAGCTACTCAGAAGCTTAAACTCTGATAGAGGCTGAAAAGAGTAGATCTGGTCCATGCCTATTCCATACACTATAATTTGCATGTCTACCATTTTGGGGATGGGTAGGAAGGGTGCCAAGTAGTGGTAGTTTGTAAGGGCAGCATTTATAATATAGCTACAGTTATGGAGAATTGATTGACACCATTGATTGACTGGATAATAAGTCATCACATGGTAACTGTTATCCTGGGATTAATTCAAACCAACAGCCTAAATTTGTAAAACACTGGACTGTCTTTCCAATCTCCTGAAGTAACCAGCCCCTTTTCTCTTGAGATTTATTGATCCCCAAAGTGAGCTCCTGTTATAAGAATAGTGCATGATAGATGTGAATTTTGTAAGATAAGACATACACTTGTGGGTACAGAGACATAAATTGCACTCTTGCCTGTACAATAGCTGCACAAGCAGGTGGATTCATCCATAGGAAAGCAGGGATGTCAGTACCTCTGCTCTCCTACCTTAAAACTCAGCTGAGGTTCTATGAAGTGAAGGTACAGAAATATGTTTGTTTGTTTTTCCTGAATGGCTGGTCCCATCTCTCAGAGCCAGGGTGTGCACCAGCTGGCCCTGGGCATCCCAGCGGTACATGTATATTGCAGTACTCTCCCTTTAAAATTAGTCCTGTGTAATCACCATAGAGGCCCACATTATGAAGGGTGTCTGACATGATCCAGGCACACTCAGCATCTGCATCAATCTGTAGAAGCCAACTTGTTACGTATCTAATAAAGAGAGGTGTGGTTTAGACTTTATATCCTGAGATTCACTCTGGGTTCCTGAAGTACAGGGGCTGTAGCATTTTTCACAGATGACTCACTTGACTCCCTGACCACGCTGGAAATCAGGACATGTGGTTAGAAGAAATCACGTTCTGCATGAAGTTAGAAATTGCTGTTTTCCACCAGGAGCACAGTGGATCAGTAAATGGTGCCAACTGCTTGACACAGTGGTGCTAGAACAATTTGTGTAGTGTGGGTGCTGAGAACCACTGAACCAAACTGTAAACCTTGGATGCAGGGCAGGGGGTAACACCTATGGCACCCCTAGTTCCAGCACCTCTGTAGACAAGACACAGCAAATCAGCAGAAACCAAACAGAAGGTACACCTCACTTTGACGTAGTGAGTACACAAAAATGACACTACATGTGAAGCACAAACTAGGACACCACGTTAAACATATCCAAATATGCAGGGTTGAAAACTACCCCCCTACATTAATCTTTCCTTGGTAATTTTGCTGAGAATTGAGAACAATTCTTCCATGTCTCTGAAAGTTCAGGAACAGATATAATGATAAAAGCTTAAACATACTGTACACAGTGGAAGAAGAGACTCTGGAAGTTTATAAAAACACATTCTTACAGCAGAGATGCTTTTACTTTTGGTGTGGTCTTAATAATGCCTAGGAAAATGTGTTTGAATGATATCCCTTCTGATCTCACCCACAGCTAGAGGGAAGAGTATATAGACAAGTGTGTCACAGAGCTGAGGCAAGAAATGGATTTTGGATATACTGACAATGACACACTAAGATATATTCAGTGTCACGGATAGAGGACTAAAGGAAAGGTTGTTGAGAGATCCTGATTCGGGCTTGCAAAAAGCAATATGGGCTCTGAAGATATAAGCCATGAAGACACAAATAACAATCATGGCTGGGACACATACTGACATGTTCATACAGGCTATTACGCAAAAGATTACTCAGAGCAGCATAGGCAGCGCCCAACCACCTGAGAGCCAGAGCAAAGTAGACATACCAGTAGCTCTGACAAGACATATACTGTGCACATATTGTGGTAAGACAAACCCACCAAGGTCTGCCCAGACTTTGAAGTAACAAACATGGACAATTACATCACTATTTTGTGTACAGAATAACAAACATACTCAAAAGACAAAGCCACAAATCTCTGGCTAAACTAGAGTGGGAGCAATCTCTTCTTGTAGATACAGTATCACAAGGTTATAGGCATTGCACAGGGCACTCAGAAGAATCCTGGTAGTCTACACTTATTTAAAGAATGTACTTTAAAAGTTCAAGCTTGATACTGGAACTAGAGCTAATGTGTTACCAATTCACTTTTTGAAAAGGATATAACCAGGTCCTATCCAGATAACTGTCTGATGTTGTGCTTATAGCAGATGGACTTTCCAAAATGGACTCTGAAGGAGATCTTACACTAATAGCAGCAAGGACAAGGGCAGTCTTCAGTTCTTCTTCATTACCTACACCACCACTGTTGGACTAAAAAGCTTGCACACAGATAAGCCTAATATGCAAAATCGGTTTTCTGTGTACCAAGGTACTCAGCACTAAAGAAGAATTATTGCATAATACCCAGACGTTTTCAGGAGACTAGTAGAGTTCAGTGAAAAGCATCACATATCTACATACCCATCGGTCATCCCTGTTATATATGGCTGCAGAAGTATACCCTTTGTAGTGACAGACACAGAGATTCATAGTAAAATGCCAAAATACACAAGATCACAGGAATCTGGCCAGATGACAGTAAGGTTGTAGCCATAGCTAATATGAAACCTCTGCAAGACCTAAGGCATTACAAATGATCCTGGGGATTGCATTCTTTGCGCAGTACCACACAGATGAAGCAGCTTTGACTGCTCCGCTGAGACAATTGCTACACAAGAGCATAGCTTGGCAGGGGTCATGGGAACATGACAGTGTTCTGTACTGCATCAGTAGTCAGATTCTATGATTGCAACAATCTGGTCACCTTTGAAGCATATGCAAAGGGCAGCGACTCACCCCTGCAGCGCCTCCTGCAGGTTCCTCAGGGAATTAGCATCCCAGCATCCAGAGTGCCCTCTGCAGACCGATGTCCCACTCCTGCTCTGGCCCCGTGTCCCTCCCTGACCCCGGTGCCCTCTAACTGAGGGTGCTGCACCCCTGCAGTATCCCTTCAGGTCTAAGGGTCTCCCCTCCCTGGGGAACCCTCCACCCCCTATCACCACCTTACCTCAGACTAGGCCACTGCCAGTCACCACTTGCCTCCGCTCACTGAGGCAGACTGCAGTATCATTGCCACTCATCACTGGCAAGGGGGGTTGGCCTGCTGCTTCTACCCCTCAAGTTACGGGCTGCCTCTCACAACCCCAGTGCCCCTGGGTGGGGCCTTCTTATAGGCCCTGCAGCCTCGGGCTCCCAGGCTAGAGCTTCCCCAGCTCCTCGTGCCTAGCCCCAGCCCTGCACCACCCTGGACATTTACTCAGGCTCCCAGCAGCTAGGCCTGTCTGCCTTCTCAAAGGAGACTCTTTCTGTCTCCCTGCCTCACAGCCTTTTTATATGGCCTGTGAGTGTTTGGGGCATGGCCACCCATCTGAGCCTACTTCCCAATCAAGCTGGGCATTTCCTGGCTCCTGGCCACAACCCCTCCCTGGGCTGTTTCAAATCCCTTCAGCCAGGGAGCGGGTGATCACCCCGCTACAGCATCCAAAGATTGTTTAGTAACTTGTCTACTGGAAGGCAGATGCTGTGTTTCCATATGCCATAACTCATGATGCAAAACTACTGGCTCTTGTGTTTGCCACAAAGAAATTTTATCAGCACATATGTGGAGTATAGGTTAAGTACTGTCTGATCATAAACCACTGGGGGTGATATTTTTCAAGCTTCTTGGAAAAGTACTTGGAAGACTATAGTGCATGCTACTTTAGTTACAGAAATATGATCCAGAAGTCCCATATACTCTTGTGAACTGGTGTTATTGAGAGCAATAGAACACATAACAGATCCAGATGACAAAAATCACTGATGAAAAAGTTGTCTATACAGTTAACGCCACCTCTACGCTCAGCACAGATTTGTAAAATAAACGTAAAAGGCACATATGACTTGACCGTATAATGCCAACAGATATCTAAATGAGAAGAATCTCATAACAGCAAGAATCACACAATTCGAATGGACACCTTGGAGATTCCGGTTATATCAGAATCAGAAAATAAAAATCAGAAGAAGTGGATATCAGATGCACATACTAGCATGATACAGAGACCTGCATGGAAATTTTATACAGAAACGGTATGCAGAAACAGACAGAACCAATAGTAAAGATTAACACTTAACTGGTTGGAGCTCAATCTCTAACCTGCATAGAGAAGTTTAACCAGTAAGCAGTCAGCAGTGCTGTAATAGTCTTCTCCTGCCACAGGCCTGGCAAAAAGGCCTGTGTGTTTGAGATTTTATTTACTGGGAGAAATTTTAAGAATGAAGAAAGTATCACAAGGAAAATATTGTAGAAAGCACAAAAGGGCCAGGGTTTCATGCAGATTGCATTGCTATGCCCCAGGGGTTTTGCATAGTTGGAGCATATCAATGAAAGATGTACAGAGAGAATAGCTATGAATATTCTGACAATGCTAGTGATCAGATAAATATCACAAGGGAAAAACATTAATTTTGTCTCGCTATCTGCTGACAGAAGATCACAAAGTCCATCCTCATTTTAACCACTTAGGCCCAAATCCTCAAAAGGTATTTAGTCTCCTAACTTCCACTGAAATAAGTGGGAGCTGGGTGCCTAAACAGCATTGAGGATCTGATCCTTGGTGAAGTTTAAACAAATTATTTTAGATCTGGGGGGGGGGGGGGGAGAGGGGAGGGAGAGGAAAGAGAACTGCCTGACTCAAGAGAATGTTATGTGCTATTTTAACCATCAAGCGCGTAACCCTCAGAAATGTGTTAATTTCCAAACTAATGGGCTCATCATTAATGCTGGTAACACACACAGTAACTTTCTGTTTCTGTATGACTGATTTTCAAATAAATTGGGTTCATGAGAAAAGTCTCTAAAGTTGAATAGTTAACATAGCTGAAATGCTCTTCATTATTCTGTTGGCTGCCATTTCCACTTTTGTTTATGTTAGTATGTGTGACAATGAATGATTACTCTAATTCTACAATGATCTTTTTTTGGATTATTGGTTCTATAGAAATACTTTTCTAAAGATGGGCCCAAACTAAAGCTCTGCTTCCAAATACACACACACACACACTATCTATCTATCTATCTATCTATCTATCTATCTATATTCAGACCTCGCTCAAAACATGCATTTAATATTTAAATGTATTGAGGACATCTTATAGATTAACTTCTAAAATGTACAAAAATATGTACATTAATGTTTAATGGAAATTAAACATTTCATTGAATTCTTCTCTTTCTCCCTTTCCATTTTAATAAGTAAGAAAATTGGACAGGATCAAGCTACCTCTGAATGGAGAATTATGGGATCTTTTATGGATTCTCTTTGTGATGTCAGTGGAATCATAGCTTGTACCTTCTGTCCTACTGTTAAGAATCAGAGAGGTAGCCGTGTTAGTCTGGAATAGCAGAGGTAACAAAGAGTCCTGTGGCACGTTAAAGACTAACTATAAAGTTTTGAAGCATAAGCTTTCGTGGGCTAATACCCACTTCATCGGATGCATTCGACAAAGTGGGTATTAGCCCACGAAAGCTTATGCTTCAAAACTTTATAGTTAGTCTTTAAGGTGCCACGGGACTCTGTTACCTCTGTCCTACGGTTGGTTTATAATTTCCCATTTGCAAATACATGTCAAGTTATCCCAGAAACAGACAGGTGATTTTTTGCAATATGCCTTCATGTGTTTGAGATCTTTGCACATAGCACTTAAGGCTAACATGTTTCAACCTGTTTTTTTAATTGAAAAAAATCAAAGTCTGTTCACAGATAATTCACAAACCGGGTCTGAAATTCCACAGACAAATTATCCTCTATGAATAGCTTACCCAGTTCTGGATAGGATTTAGGCAGGCAGGGTGAGTTTGATAGTTTCTTATAAATTTGTGGGTGGCGGTGATTAGTGAATAATATAATATATGTACCAAACAAGAAGAATATTTGCTATATTCTGGCACCTGAAAGAGTTTAATATCTGCTGATATTCAGTGTATTCTGGCATTTACATTAAAACTTGAACAGCAGCACCCCATATAACCTAGGAAAGATGCAGCATTGTGGCTGTGTTGGTCCCAGATTACCAGAGAGACAAGCTGGGTGAGGTAATAATTTTCAGCGGACCAACTTCTGTTTTACGGATAGAAGTTGGTTCAGTAAAAGATATTGTCCTCAACCACCTTGTCTCTCTAGGAAAAGGTAGTCGGGTATCTCTTTGAAGCCTGCATAATATTTGACATCATAGAGAAAGAGATGGGCACTAAGATTTTGGCCACATATTTTTCTGAATTGTAGTAGCGCTTATATTTAGTTAGGGGATATTTCATCCATATATCTAACAGTGGAACTGTAGTATGTTTTTAATTACATTTTATCTATCCATCAGCCATTCCAGCCATGGTTGCAACACTTCCCCTTAGACTACCCTACTCTGAAGTCATGTCATTGGTCAAATCTGTGGAGCCATAGGCTAACACTACATTTAAATCCAACCAGTTTTAGGGCTTCCTTGTTAGATTCCCCCACAGGGTAGGCTCTTACTACTTATTCACTCAGAGACAGTACACTCAAACTGGAGGAAGAAAATTGGTGCCAGCGAAAACAGTAGGAGGAGATGGAATTAACATCAAAAGCTTCATGAAAGCTCTGGACATTATTACATCCACACTTGCTAAGTTTTCCCCTTCATACCTGCTACTAATACTAAGCAACATATGGCCTAGCTGGCTTTATCGTGATGGCCAATTCTGAACTTCTATGGAATGATTGCTTATTTGTCCACTTCTCACACGTCACGTCACGTCACTACATTCCCCATAAATATCCCTGCTATTGATGTATCCCATCCCTCTCATAAGTAACTGGCATAACATCAACAGGCTTCTCTTGAATTGCTTCTAACTTATCTGCTTTATATAAAATAAAACCTCATTTTCTGATGGCATAGACTTTTTTGTCACTTTAAAATTCTCTGTTGACTTTAAATCAGCTTTCCCTGTGTATATATGAAATTGGCAAGCAAGAGAGCAACTTGCTTCTCAGGTAGATTTATCTCCAGGCTCATCCAGCTCTGGGTTTACATGTACTTGATTGATAGAAATTATTGTGAAGCACGATTCTGACTATTTGAACTTAATGTCCTCTATAGCACCTTGTAAGAGAAGCTAACATTTCTTTTAACTCCCAGATGAACAAAGAACGTGTAAAATTTTAGTCTTACAATGTCTCTTCATGTCTTACTTTTGTGTTGCAAATTAAAATAAAATGGCTGCTTTATCCATCTTTTTATCTTTTATGCTGGAAGGGGAAATGAAGCAGAATAGAGACAGGAGACTACCACAGAAACAAACCGGGAACAAAGGAGAAGGGCTCTGGGGAACAGACATCCCACATATAAAATCACCTGCAAAACCCTGAAAAATATTTTTCACTTCAGGGGCTTAGTCTTTCAAGGTGCTGAGCACCATGATATCCCACATTATTTGACAGGAGAAAGAGGCACTCAGCAGCTCACAGATCTGAGTCTCTAAAGAAGGCAGAGCAAAAAGCAGGCATACATGGTACATGAGCAGCTGAATAGAGACAGGGGTAGTGACAAATTATAGGCAGCATTAGTAATTATGAGGAATTGGCAGGTGCATAGAGACAAGAGCCCAATCCAAAGCCCATTAAGGCAATTACCCTATTTTGATGGGCAGAAGGACTCCCATTGACTTCAGTGGGCATTGGATCAGGCCCAGATTGCTCAGATACTACCCTGGTGAAGACAGAATAAATAGTAGAGCTCTGTGAAAAAATATAAAGAAATTTCTGCCAAAAAATCCACAGGAAGTTTTCCAACCAGTTCTAATAAGTAGGTAAGTGCTGCTATAATGGCAACAACAGCATTTGCACTAAGCACTACATCTTCTCCTGTTCCTTCAATTAATCAGAGCTACTGACATTCAATTTTCCCATAAGAGCACAATTTTCACTTTCAATAGGTCAACAGCTGCAGCTCTGCCTCTTTTAATAGTTCTGTGGTGTATGTTGCTACACAGCAGAAAGTTCTTAAATTGCTTATTAAGGCCACTTTTATCACTAACATCTATTTATGTAGGTGTACATCACTATACATCTTTTAGAACTCAGACATACTCTAGCTCTATCTGGCGTCCTACTACAGACTGTACAGAAAAGTTAATATCTGCATAGACAGACCAATGACACCCCCAGAAAGGAGAAGTTGTAATATTGCACACACAAAAATGTAAACATTTGAAATATCAATTAAAAGCCTAGAATTTGTCTTCTAAATAATTGTGAAGCTTCCTTGAAAGACAGTGGTGATACCAGATGGGAGCTGATAATTTCTGGGACCAATTAACTTCTGCCAGTGGAACCTAAACTACAAGGAGATACAGCAGTGCCAGCAGCCCACAAACCCCAGTTGGACACAAGGGCTAAGATAGCCCTACCATGCCAACTCCCCCTGCCCCCCAAAAGTGGGAAAAGGCCCTGGAAGCATGGGGTGTGGGGTGACGAGGGCCTATGGACTCAGGTGATTTTCTGATTCAACACTGCATTTCCTTGACAGGCTCACCAGCATGGAATGCTATGCAAACCTAATAGAATGTTGAGAGGCTTCCTCCATAACAACAAGCAGTGCAAAGCAGTAGGGGTGCTCCAGTATAGTTTTCCTTTGTGAGTTCATAGGACCATAATTTGCATAGCTTTGTGCTCACTGCTGTTCTGTAATCCCTCTACAGTGAAGTGAGACTGTGGCCTGTAGTTCTTGAAGATAAAGAGCTCTCTTCTCCACTTTGTTAGTGAACAAGAGGAGTACAGCTCCAGAAAACCTGATTTGCATAAGGTTGTTGCCCTGGATTCTTCTAGTGATATTTTAGTCTCAGAATTGGTTGTGTAGTGGAATTGAACTGTACTGGGAGAAAAGAGTTTACCTCATGGCAAGGATTTTTTCCCCAAAGGTCATCTCTGCTAATGGTTCCTTTCCATTGAAGATCCTTGTAGTGGCTTCTTATTGCCTCTTAACCACCCCATTCCAACAGGTACTCAATGGCACCCTGCCTCTGTAGCCATGACAGTGGTGCTACTGCACCCCCTGTCTTGGAATAGTAATAAACACTAAATACATGGTTTCTATCAAGAGTACCCCAGCTATAAAAATTGTTCCAGCACCCATGAACCATGCTGTCTCCTTAAGGAGTCTCAGTTTAAAAAGTAATTCAAAGAATGGACCCTACCTATTGAGGTCTCTGGTGCTTACCCGGCCCTCCAGGGCCGAATCCCAGTTCAGGGTCTCTCTCCTATTATCCCAACACAAAATATTTCAAAACAAAACATCAGTCCATGCAGATTTCCAGTTTCAGATGAACTCAGTCCCCTACTCCCTAAGGGTCTGAGGTAAGTAACTCTCCTGTTTCTTGGACAGGGTCCCTCTCAGTGTCTGAAGATTTTCCTCCTGCTTCTTGTGGTCTCTTTTACCCCACCCTGTTGCTTCCTGTTGCCTCATAACCTGAGCTCACTTGATTCCCTCTAGGTGGGCTAATCATGTAATCAGGGCTTACTTAGCCCTAGACTCTCCGGCCCAAGGGAAAGTCACCTGATAGTTTTGATCCCATACTGTTTTGAGGATTCTTCAATGGCAGGTGTCATGGAGGCAGCTCCTCCTCAATGGAGTGGAACACGGAGAGGGCTCTTCAGTGAAGCTGCAGAGTTCACCAGCAGAGGTGAGTGAATTTCTGTGAGGTACTTTCTACACAGCCACTAACAGCTGAACTCATGATAGTTGGTGTAAGAGGGGTACCCCTGATCCCTATGCTTCGAGTACAGAGATCAGGGCTCTTATATGCCAGACCAACCAGTCCTTTCCCCCCCACACACACCCCACTTTGCCAGTTGGGGTTTTTGGGGTTACCAATCGCTGCCACCATTCAGGTATACTTCCAAACCTTGGGGAGGCCCTGAACTTCCCCACCCTAACTTTGTCCTCCTCCCTGGAAGCCAAAGTCAGACACCTGAAGGCTATTCTCCTTCACCCTCTGTCTCTCTGTATCTGAGAGCCAGACCCTAACTTTGTCCTCCTCCCTGGAAGCCAAAGTCAGACACCTGAAGGCTATTTTCCCCTTCCCGCCCTCTCTCCTCTCATTGAAGAGACAGGCACCTGGAGGCTGCCCCCCCCCCCTTCCCCCGTCTAACCTGATGATGAGGAGAGACAGTCTCCACACTCCAGCTATGCCCTGGTCCCTATTTCCCTTCCCTTCCCCCTTCCCAGACTGGAAGCAGAGAACCCTAAGGAAAATAAACCAGACGGTTTTATAACTAACAAGATTTAATAAAGAAAAAGGTTAAAGCAGAGGTACAGACACTTTACAATTTGGGGTTCCCCACTTTGTTCTGAAAAGGAGAGAAACACCCCAAAAGGCACGGCTTAATAGAAGAATCAAATGGTTATACTCACATCAGCTAAGTAGAAGTCTAAGAGAAGAAAAGTTGAGTTATCTCTACAGCCAGAGATAAACTCCCCTCCCCCCCCCCCCCCCGGCCCTGGCCTCGGTCTCGGCCTCCTGCCTCGAGGCCAGCCAAGATGGAACTGACTTTACTCCTCCCACCCTCATGGCAGGAAACTCCTCCCTTCCTCATGGTTTGGAGGCTCTGAGGATACTGTTGTCTCAGATGACATTAACCCTTTCCAGCCCTCCACACCCATGACAGTTGGATTATGAGGTGGAGCCTCAGGACAGGACAAGGTAGCACTTCCCAAGGGAAAATAGACAAGCCTTCCTGAATGCACCTTAGAATTCTGGGTATATGCTATCCCTGATACCAAACCATGAGCAGGGCTTAGTGTAGGAAGAAGTGGCATGTACTTATTTGATGCTTACATGGGCAGGTCAAGGCCTGACTTAAAGGAGTACTGCAAGTTTTACCATGGGAGAGTGTTTTCCCAAGTTAACTCTGTTCCTGTTCCTTCCCAAGATTGTCTTGTTTTATACACAGACCCAATCCTTGCAAGAGCCCCCCCCCCACACACCTACTTTAGCTCATCCCGTTCCCCCCACCAATGCCTTTCCCCCCCACACACACACCAACACCTGGCAGAAGGGTTTTACTTATGAGATTACTTATACTTTAAAGGATATCAAAGGACTTTACATACTACAGCAACTGTACATGTGATCTCTTGCCCACATCCAACAGTGATATGCTAGTATTTCTGGGGTAGAACACAACTATTTAAGAGTATCATGAATACTACAAAAAACATTAGGACTGAAAATGAAAAATAGTTTTGCATCTAATTTAAAATGGAGAAGAAATGTGGAAATACTGTGATATCCTCCTCTATTCATATACTGAATAGATCTCACACCTTGCACAATCCCATTGAAGTCATTGTGAGAAAGGGCATCAGTACATAACCCTCAGGAATATTACACCAGCACATATTTGTGAGGAAATGGATTTGACTTTAAGCAATGTAATACTGATTACCCAAGGTTATACAAACTGCACAATTTAAAAATGATTATTTATTCTCTTTTAGTGGCACTAACTTCAGTGAAGTCGGTGCAACACCAATTTGAATGCACAAAACCATCCCTACTGACTAACAGTTTTGCAAAGGATTCACAATGCCTTCTCATTCTGCTTTCATCATCCGTCACAGTTTCTGGTAGTTTGTTTGGTGTCTTTGGGGACTCTTTTGTATGGAACATGAGTCTAAATGAACTCCATTTACAGTGGCAGACAAGAGTTCTTAATTCATCTGAGCTCCCTGAAATGCAAATGTATTGAGCTTCAGTTAGTCATAAAACTGAGCAAATACTACCATGGAAAATAATTTTATAAGTGAATTTAAATATTAATGCTCAGTGTCTTATTAAAATTCTGAGAATTAAATAAAAATGAGTGATATTTCCCAAACATTGTTTGCAGAAGAGTGCTTAAAAGCAAATACTTTTTTTTCTGCATAAAAGGAAAAGATCCACACACATCAGCCAAGGGAAAAAAAAATGGTTCACTACAGATTGTCAAATTATGGAGTGTTTTATAAGAATACTAATATGATGTAAATCAGAAGTTCCAGAGGGGAAGATATCTACTCCCTCTATTGGTGAATATGGAAGACGACCACCAATGAGAGTTTAATCTGCTTAAGCTAGCTACCCATAATTCCTTTAGTGACAGGTAAAAAGCAAGCAAGCTATACATAAACTTGGATTTTCAGTGGTAGTAGGCTCCTAAAGAAAGAAAGCACGCTAATCTTTTGGAAATGCACTATTTGGCACATAACCAGGACTGTATTCAAGGGTCCTAAGTGGGCTTATTTCCTTTCCTCTGAGGACTCTGTGGCAAGATACAATGCAGACTGAAAGCTCTGTCCAAAGGACAGCATCAGAACTGAGTGGACTCCAGTGAGGCCCTGCTTATCATAAGAATGGCATATTGTGCCAGACCAATGGTCTATCTAGTCCAATATCCTGCCTCTAACACTGTCCAGTGCTTGATATTTCAAAAGAAATAAACAGAACATGGTAATTTCAAATGATCCATCTTCTGTTATCCACTATTAGTTTCTGGCAGATGTAGGGTTAGGGACACCCACAGCATGGAGCTTCATCTGTGAGTATCTTGGCTAATCACCATTGAAGGATATATCTTCCATGAACTTATCTAATTCATTTGTGAACCCAGTTATGCCTCTGGCCTTCACAATACCCCCATGGTAATGAGTTCCACAGATTGGCTGTCTTCATTCAGAACTCTTGGTTGAACACCATCTGCTCCTGGTAACTTAAAAAGTAATAAGCTATCAATTTGTTCCAAAATCTCTTTTGACACCTCAGTCTGATAGTTCCTCAAATATGACACTTAAAGAGATTCTCAGGTATGAGGACTTTCCCTATACCCTCTGTAGTATAAACTGATGCAAAGAATTCATTTAGCTTCTCTGAATGGGCCTTGTTTCTTGAATGCTCCTACAGAACTGTGATCGTCCAGTAGTTCCATTGAATTTTTGGTAGCTTTTCTGATTCTGATGTACTTTTGAAAAAAGGGAGGGGGTTAGTTTGTGTTTCCTTCGATAGTTACTCTTCAAATTCTTTCTTGGCTTGCTTTATTGTACTTTTATACTTGACTTGCCAGAGTTTATGCGCCTTTATTTTCCTTACTAGGATTTGACTGTCAATTTTTAAAGGGTTCTTTTTGCTTTTAACTGACTATCTTGCTCTGCTGGTTAGCCAGGGTGATTATTTTTTGGGGGGGATGTCTAATTGTTTGGTTTTGTTTTTAATTTTGTGTACACAGGTAGTTTGAACCTGCGTTTGGTGTTTTAAAATAGTCTTTATACAGAGTGCAGGCATTTCTCCCTTGTGACTGTTCATTTTAATTTCTGTATAACTGGCTACCTGATTTTTGCATAGTTCCCCTTTTGAAGTTTATGCTACTGTTGTGGTGTCTTTGAAATTTATCCCCTTCACTCCCCCTATAAGGATGTTGAACATAGCCAAACTGAACTGCCCACTAACAGCAACCACAATACAGTAGATTTATCTCTTGGATTGGATCCTATGCTCCCTTAAGACTAAATCAAGAACTGCCTCCCTTCTGTAAGTTGCAGAACAGTCTGCTCCAAGAAACAATAATTTATTGGGTCTAGAAATTTTCTCTCTCATGCCTTCCAGAGGTGTATACCCACCCAATATAAAGATAGTTGAAATCCCCCATTATTGGGTTTTCTGGATTTGTAACCTCTCTAATCTCCCTGAGATTTCACAGTCCCCATCACCAGTCTGATTAGGTGGTTAATAGTATATTCCTACTTCTATACTCTTCTTGTTCATGCTTGGAATTTCTATAGATAGAGATTCTGTGGTACAGTTTGATTCATTTAAGATTTTTACTTTATTGAACCCATGCAGTCTTTTGCATGACATGCCTCTCTCACACCAGCATGACCATACTGTCATTCCCAAATATTGTGTACCTTGGTATAACTGTGTCCTATTGATTAACCTCTTTCCATCAAGTTTCCATGGTGCCTAGCATATCAATACCATCATTTAATATGAGGCCCTCTAATTTACCTATCTTAGTATTTAGACTTCTAGCATCTTAATAAATCTGAATCACTAAGTGGTGGTTGAGACCAGGCAAGCAGCTCATTTGATATGTGAGGTAGACCTACAAAGAAAGACTTTTAGACACTGCTATTCACTGATCCACCCATTGCAGCTCCTTACCTACTCACGGAGTTGCAATATGGATGCTTTGTGGTTTGGTCTCCAGACAGATCACATTGAGTTGCCTTTCCAGAGCACTCTTTCAAAGTTTTTCTGCATAAACAGCATCAGGCAATCCTCACACACACACACAGCCCTTACTAGGTTACTCCCACAGTGACTTAGGCAATCTTCCCATTCACTGTCCCTAGCAATACCTCTCTGTAGTGGATGGCATAGGAACCCAGGCCCATCCTCTTCTCTAAACAGTAGCCCTGGGCCCTTTAGTGAGCAGTTAAGGGATGGGTCTTCACCACCCTTACTATTTTCTTTCCTGGAATACTTCCTACCCAGGTCTCTTCAAGCTTCTTTTTTTCTCAGCCTTCTGAGTCAGACTCATCTCTTTTAGGTCTGCTAGATAAACCCTTCCCCCTGGGTTCCAATCCTTTTTCTTCCAAGTTCCTATCTCCCCTACCTCAAGGAGAGGGACCACAGGCTTTCTCACTGCCACATCCCGGCCTTATAAAAGCTGTGCCTGTTCAGCTGAGATTCCTTCTGATTAGCACCCTCCGGTCAGCCTAGATCTCCCACATTTTCAGCTCAGTTGGCTGATTGTGCCCAGCTGTGCTTAATTCAACTCTTTTAGGGCCAGGGCACCCCATCACAGGTAGGCATACATCTCTTTGAATTAATTATGCTCTTTTTCCTGCCTACACTTCCTATCTCCACCCAATGCCAACTACAGTTCCACTGGCAAAGAATTTTAGTAGCATGCAAATTCTGCTTTCATTTCACTTCCATAATACAAGTCTAAATCTACCATCACCATTACACTCTTTATAAGACTAATGAACGGAATCCATAGTTTCAAAATTTAAGTATCACAGCACTGTTGATCTATGATAAACCTGTTAATAAGGCAGCACACAATGTGTGCAACAACTCAGCCACCTAGATTTGCAGCAGGCTACAATACAACACTGGTCTCAGAAAAGCCACTCTAGAGTATAATATAGTGCAAAAACCAGAAAAGTGATAGGCAGAACTCTGACTTCCGCACAGGTGCTAGTGGTGCACTTCAGTGACCAGAAGCATATTTATGTGTCCCTAGGTTCTATACATCTTTTCCCCGATCATGTTTTTGCATATCTATATATGAGCTGCTGAGTTACACTGTACAATGGTCCCTAATTCACCTATGAAAGAAGAAGCAGTGAAAGCAACCTAAAATGAGGTCATTCATTCTGGAAGACCATTAAGACTTTAATTCAATAAGGTCCCAAGAGATAAAAGCATATGCCTAACTTTAAGATCACAAGTTGCCCCATTTAAGTAATTGGTTAGATTGTGATTTAGAAATATACTACATTTATCTAAGAACTAGTCTCCATGAACAGTTAAACTGGAACGTGAGGCTACTCCGCACTAACTTGCCACAGACTAACTGTCCATATGGACCCTGCTGACACACATTAACAGTCTGTTAGTTCTTGATCTAGCCCTCTTTGAAAGGATATAAGTCTCAAATGAAATAAATAGGTTATTTTATCATTATAAAAACCAGCTCTATGAATATAAGTATTTCTGGTTTGTAGATTTTCAGTTATTTAAATCTAATTGGCACCATTGTTTAGAGATCTGAATAACTAGATAACCAATTAATCAAATAATTTACTACAATAAAACTTTACCTGCAGAAACACTGATTCATATTCTTTTTTTTTTAAGTTATTCACTGTTTTCCAATAAAATCTGTTTCCATCTGTGGAGCAATATCCAATTTCAAAATACTGATCTGATGTATGATTTAAGTGCCATGTGTTTCATAGTTCATAATTGTTTATTATAAACAAAACTACTATAATTTGATGCAGTTTAACATTTATGAGAAATGAACATTTTGAATGCAAAGCAGTTCTGAATATGCTGATATTGCTTAATTCAGATTTCTGTCACATAGCAGATTTAAATGTACTTAGAGTTACTGTATAGCCGAGGTAATCCAATAACTTAATTGATTCAACCAAGGCATACCCACTATATGCAAAAGGAAAATGCAAATCAAACATAAAAATGAACAGTGGACAATGGACAATGAGGTTTACTGTGCAATTATTTATAGAATTTGTAGAAATTGCAAAGAACAATTCATTTAGAAAAACAGGGCTTGCAGTAGAAATTAATATTATCTTCAACCATCTACAGTTTAAACTGTGAAAAGAGGTGGAAAATGTAAAACAACCATAAAAACCTGAATCAAAAATTAATTACTTTACAACCACCAAGAGTAAACAGGTTGTTTTTCCACTGAGAGCCATAGTTTTTCATAAATATTTAAGATAAGTAAGGAACTCAGTGTCATGGAAAGTGATGTGCAAGTACATGGGGCAAAGAAAGGAGAAAAGGCCCCTGAACATCCATTCATGATGCTGTTCACCTAATTTTAAGTGGCCTGGATCAAAACTATTATAACTATTGTCTATTGACTTTATGGATATATGAAAAGAAGTTTCCTAGTTTTAAAAGCCAGGGATAAATAAGTAAATATTCTATTTCTATTAAGAGGCATTTATAAGCCTGTCATCTATTAATAGATGGTAGCAGGGATGGGTTGAGGTAATGGGGCCCTAGACACCCCACCCATGTCCTCTGATCACATTCCCATTATTTTACCACTTGAAACACTCTTGAAACACCAAGGCACTCTCATTCTGGTGATAATGGTAAGAGCCACTCACATGAGAAATCTCGGCAAAGCTGGTGGTGAGGTCCTATCATCCCTTTAGGCAGACTGGGTTTCCCTACACCTCCAGCTGCTGTTCCTTGTTTTCAGGCAAGCTAAAGTCTATTCTGGAGGAAAGAGAATTCAACCTCCATCCACTCCTTTCTGTGTGGGCAGCCCCTTCCCATACCACCTGAGGAGAAACATGATAAACTGATGGCAGGGATGGCACTTCAAATGGAGAGTCCTATATTATTGTGGGATTGGGATTGTGTAATCCCCATCCCTGAGCAGCAAGTTTCAGAGTCAACAACCCAGTAAGATGAATGGGGCAGTTCCCTTTTCTCAGAGTGGGTGATTCTGAGCACACTTGGGCAGATGTCACAGAATTGGATTGCACTCTGTTCACATTTTCAATATATTTTTCTTCATAAAGATCTATGAGGTCTAAAGCCACATATAAAAAAAATTAAGTTTAGATTCTGACCTCATTACATGCCTCTGGGAGCCAAGTCTTTAGCTGTGGACCTAAGGTGCTTATACCTTAATCTACCCCTGAGTATTAGGTCTGCTTATTTTCATTTTTTTCATATTTACAAGCTAAGTCCTCTCTATTGCAGTCTCCTTTTGTCTGGGTATTCAAGGATTTTCCTTTTGTTAACTGGGACTTTTCTTCGAAAGACTCATTCAAAAACTTTCTAATAATTGTAAATATGTTTTATTTTCTGTCTCACGGTGGTTTCTGATGACACTTATGCCGTTTGAAATGGAAGCCTTATTTCTTTATCAAATTCCACCACAAGCCTACATTTCACATGCACAGTGGTTTGCTATTGAAGGAGATTATTTATGATGGATTCCAGGCACTGATATTTTCCCTGCTGAATGAACACTGAAGCATTTGCTTAGGGTGAAAGGTAAATTCAGAGGGCTAGATTTACCAAACTTGATGAAAGAAACTGTAAATTAAATGTTCATCCCAGAGAAGATTCACACCATGTGAGTACAGACAGTGGCATAGCCACCTGCCCTTCCTCTGTGTTTCTGCTAAGTAGTCCAGCAAAGGGGTGCGTGGGTTGAGGTTGCGTGCTGACCGACATTCCACTGTTGGAGACTCTAGATACTCAGCAAAAGGCACTATGGAGCCATGGTCTGAATCTGACCAAAGAATTTCCTGGGCTTTGAAGTCAGAAAGACTGGTCAAAGTTGGAACCTATTCGTTTTGTTCTGTTCCTTTGCTTTTATTCTGATTTATATCTTTAGAAAATATTCTCTAGTTCCTTTAGAGACTATGCTATTCATGGAAAGTGAATAGTTTTTATTTGTAGCCCCAATGTAGTTACATTATTAAATTCTACTGTCCATCATGCCTTGTAAATCATCAGAGCTTTGATTGTTCTACAACTGTAGTGCCTTATTGCCTAATTGATAGTGCAAATAGAAAATAATTGAGCTATTTTTGAGATTAGCATTCAGTTTCCTCAACAGCAAACAGATATTTGTACGACATGCTCAAAGTTGTCAATGTAGTAATGCCTGCTCACCACAAGTGTGAGCATGAAAATATCTCCTTTGTATGAACACTCTTACTGTCTGAAAAGAAAGGCCAGGGGAATTCCTGGTTGCATTTTGGTATGAGTTTGGAACACGTTATTATGCCTGATTGCTTTCACTCCCATGATATGAGTACATCTGTGCAGGGATAAAAGACCCATGCCACAGCAGCTGCTGGTCTGGGTCAGCTGACTTGGCCTTACAAAGCTTGGACTCTGGGGTTAAAAATTGCTGCGTAGATGTTCAGGGTTGGGATCTTGCAGGGTCCCAGAGCTCAGGCTCTGGCCCAAGCCTGAACATCTACACAGCAATTTTTCAGCCCTGGAGTCTGACCCTCAGGAGCCCAAGTCAGCTGAGGCAGGATTTTTTATCCCTGTGTACACATACCCATTAATCGTATACTCATTACTTAAGAACATAAGAAGGACCATACTAGCCCAGTATCCTGTCTTCTGACAGTGGCCAATGCCAGGTGTCTCAGAGAGAATCTCACAGATCTTGGGAGATAGACCAGTCCTCGCTTACAGACAGCCCCCCCCCCAACCTGAAACAAATACTCACCGGCAACCACACACCACATAACAAAAACACTAACCCAGGTACCGATCTTTGTAACAAATCCTGATGCCAACTATGTCCATATCTCCATTCAGCTGACACCATCATAGGACCTAATCACATCAGTCATACCATCAGAGGCTCATTCACCTGCACATCTACCAATGTGATATATGCCATCATGTGCCAGCAATGCCCCTCTGCTATGTACATTGGCCACACCGGACAGTCTCTACATAAAAGAATAAACAGACACAATCTGACATCAGGAATCATAACATTCAAAAACCAGTAGAAGAACACTTCAACCTCCCTGGCCATTCTATTAAAAACTTGAATGTGTCAATTTTAAAACAGAAAAACTTCCAAAACGGACTCCAATGAGAAGCTGAGGAACTGGAATTAATTTTCAATTTGGACACTACTAATCAAGGGCTAAACAGAGATTGTGAATGGCTTTGTCATGACACTAATTGAATGCATTTCCCTAGTTAAATTCCCTTTAAAGGTTTTTATCACCTGTCAGACACAGTTCCACTACAAAGGGTTTTTTGGGGTTTTTTTCCTCCTGCTGATAATGGCACACCCATATTAAACAGCCTCTTGGTATGGTAATGTACAACTCTTTTTGCTTTCTGAATATATAAATACATCTTACTTCTGTTCCATTCTATGCATCCGATGAAGTGGGCTTATGAAAGCTTATGCCGAAATAAACTGGTTAGTCTCTACGGTGCCACAAGTATTCCTCATTTTATTTACGGATACAGACTAACACGGCTGCTAATCTTAAAACTATTATAACAGTTTCCAAATATGGGAAGATTCCTTTTGAGAAAGTTTGCTTTGTCCAGCTCACTTAGTTTTAATCTTGTTCATTTGTCACTGACACCATCACCTGCTGAGCTAAACTGTTTTTCAGACTCAAACTGGAGGATGGACAACCAAGATTAATGGCCCTCAAATCACATGTTAGGAAATTATTTCCTTTGACTGGCACCAAATCCTCATTTATTCTATTGTTGTACTGTGCTGGGTAACCGTATTTTAAAAGCAATGCACACTTTCCCCAACCAATGATTCACTTTCAAATTAACTGACCCCCAAAATTTTGATTCATCACTTGTAGACACCATGTCCTGACCTGTCATCCAGCATGGTCAGAACTATTGTACATGAAATATTTTCCTGCTGGATTTCTGTGTATAAAAGCAGCAGCAGGAGAAAAGAGATTTCTTAAAATACAGATCAAGAGCCATTTATTTTGTTCAGAGATTTCTGTACACAGTGTGTACCAAAATGGTGGGCAGAGCTAAACAATAGCAGACACAGAGAGAGAAGTTAATAGTTATAAGTTGCAGGGGAGAAAGCCTTCATATAAATTGTGGTTTTAACTGCTTCACTGCTGATCAGCTAAAGAAGTGTGTCAGCCCGCACTGATAGATGTACACAGCTTGTCCTTGCATTCCATTGGGACCTATTAATAGACTGCAACAGGACCGATAGTGGAGCAGAGGATCAGCAGTGAAGTGCTTCATAGTAAAATTGATTTCAAATCATCAGTTCAAAATTGATGGTAGCCTTCCCTATGACTATCAGTGTTGGTATGAGGAAGAAGTCTGAGTTTGAAGCTGGGGTAAAGCAGAGAACAGCAGATCCAATGTAATTTTTTGACCATTTTTATGGCTGACAGCTTTTCAGTCACAGACAAGCAACTTTTTCCTTATAAAAATGATTTTTAATTAAATATGTCCAAAGACAAGTTACATAACTGTTACCGTGCTGCTAGATGTTGGCAGCAAGGAGGCCAGATTCAAATAGCTACTAGTTCCTCTTAAAAATAACAAATATCAGCAGCTCGAGCCCCTCCTCCATGCAACAGAATTTCTGAGCTCAATAAGTACCTCTGATGGGCACCTTTAAGAAGCACTACTCTCCCCTTCACAAGCTGAGTCTGTCTGTGAAATAAGGAGAACTTGATTAGGGGAAAATTGAAAACAGCATCAATATGGGATGTCTATATGGATGATAAATAAAGCACTCGCCCCCCTCAGTTAACTCAATTTATACCTGGTAGCGGGAAGCCTAACAGGCAACTGTCCCTTTACCACATCATGGTCCTTGTCCTCACTCCCAAAGGCAAGTCGTGGTTTGATGTCAGTGGGGAGCATAGCCACAGAGTTCTGAGTTGCACTTGGGAAGTTTCCTAGGAATTGCTGCCAGGTCCTGTTCTGAGGCTCCCAATACCTAACCCAGCAATAGTTTTATTTGTTTATCTATTTTAGCTTTTTTTAGTAGTTGGGTTGGAGGAGCCTCAGAGTTCACTCCTCTCTGCTTCTGTCCTCTGTGACTTCAGCGAAAAGCCATCTATTTTGTACCCCATTGTGGAACCATCTTTGTGCTATCCTCCATGGAAAAACCCTCCCAATAGTGCAGGATCTTCAATGGAAAGGAACAAGTAACATATCAGCTATTGCGTATTCAATTTTATTTAGTGGTTGAGTAGAAGGACCCTCACCAGAGTTGGCTGAGATCTGCTGGTGTCTTCTGTAGGTTCACAGAAAAAGCCCTCTCTGTATTTCACCCTTTGAAAGAGCTGCCTCTGTGTTTTCTCCCATTGAGGAATCCTCCCACAAGCACAGGGCTTTCAATAGAACGGAACCAATTTATATACAATCTTCTAAAAGACTTCTACCATAAGATAGGAGGCCCTTTTTCTTTTCTTAGTTCATTTCCGTTACCCAACCAAGTCTGAGTTCATGTACAATTATGGTGACTTCTGAAGTGTCACTGGAGGAATTCCAGGTAGACAGCTTATGCAAACCAAGCTTTCTCTGTGCCCACATTTCCCTCTACCACAACTCCTTCAACAAATGGGAGCAGAGGGCTCCTTATCCTCAAGAACTTAGTAGAAAGATGAGTGTGATCATGATGACTGTTTCAGCACTAACTTCATTGATAGTAATAAAAAACTGTTTAAAGAAATCGAAAACATGTTTGTGTGATTCACTGAGCAGAACTGAAAACAGTGCCCAGTTAGTATGTATTATATTTGTCAATAAATACATATAGAGATTTTTTTTAAACATCAGTAGGGCCAAATGAGAGATTTATCCGCAAAAGATCACACCTGCATTTAAAAAGTACAAAAAATTTAACTTCCTTGGATGTTCATAAAATTACAGTATATTTCACTGGTAATTACTTGGTTTTGTCATATTTTGCTTTCCTGGCTTTTGAGAGATTATTTTTAAACCTATATAAATTTTCATTTAAACATATTTAAATCTTTCTATATCTTGTTATTTTCTCCTAGTAATTTGCATAGCCTTTTTATTGCTATGTATATGTGCATGTATCTCTTGGGCATCATGTATGACAAATTATTCATGTTTCTGTACTTTAATAATGAGATGTCAGCACATAATCCTTCCAGCGGAGAGGACTGTCAGCAATGATTCAATCCCTTGTGAGATGACCTCCCTGGCATTTAAATCTGGCCTTCATAAGTGCACATGTTATTTTAGAAGCTCTTTTATTCTGAGGTTTTTAGTTTAATACCCATTTTATTCTTTTCTAACATGAGTCATGTATATGCATAATTCAAAATGCAAAACCTACTGAGGCAAAGTATCTCTCTCTCTCTCTCTCTCTCTCTCTCTCTCTATATATATATATATATATATATATAAACTAGTTATTAGCCTCCATTTATTTTAATAGTTATTGTGAAAATGTATGATTTTAATCGTATTACCACCATAAAAATCCAGAGTGAGTTGCTGGGGTTGTTAATTCTCAGTTACTGAGTGGTGGCAGAATTCTAGCCACTGGGATTTTTCAGACAGTTCTCTTT
Source organism: Sternotherus odoratus (assembly GCA_032164245.1). Taxonomy (NCBI): domain Eukaryota; kingdom Metazoa; phylum Chordata; order Testudines; family Kinosternidae; genus Sternotherus; species Sternotherus odoratus. The sequence goes on along the minus strand of JAVMKO010000004.1, from coordinate 61,962,949 downwards.
ATTCCGTTTAAAACAATAATGTATCCATCACAATGATTTTATATCCATCAGAAGCTTCCTTGACATTGTTACAGCTGCAGGAAAAAAAACATCTGGGATACTCTTCTGCAGCTGTAGCAATAAACTTCCTCATGATCTGAATCCAGAAATGTGTTCAGGACTTAATTGTCTTTGTGATCAGATGTCACAAGGGGTAATATTTGATTTTGTACCGGTACAGTCTATGACATCAGAGAAAGAAGAGTCAACATTTTCAAACAATTCTGTGCATTTACATACAATAGAACTCGTAGGTGCATGGTCTTTTGTCTATTGGGCTGCATCTGTTCTCAAAGCTCTCTGGGAACCTACGCAGCCTGAAAATTAGGACAAAGTGTGGTAGTAAATATATATTTTGGTTATGGACATAGCAATAGGATTTTGTAAAGGGCCTTGCATGTGATATCAAGTTATACTGCCATCATAAAGGCACACTCCTTTCCCCTTTTCCAAGGTAGAGTGTCACCACATAATAGGGAAGAAACAAATGGGTTATTAAAAACACTTTGACCAACCAGATGCATAAGCAAGTTTCCTTCAATGGTATTTTTCCCTTAATCTTTTATGTTTTACAGTGCAAAATCCCATATTTGGGGAGCTCATCAAAATACATTTTTAATCATTTAGATAATATTTGGGAATCATAATGACGCATGGCTTTACAGACTAGCTTTCATTCCAGGGAAATAATGGGTACTCAGTCCTGAATGGATATCTACTGCCCTGCACCACAGTGCTAAATATCCTGTTCCCTGTGAGCAATTATAAATAGATTTAACTTTTTTGCATTTGCTTAAATCTTTTATTACAAATATTCCTTATAAAGTATTGTGTGAATCTGTAGCGGGGTGACCACCTGCTCCCAGCCAGAAAGGCTTAGAACAGCCCAGGAAGGGGTTGTGGCTGGGAGCAAGCAAGCTCTCAGACTGATTGGGAGAGCAGGGTCATCTGGGTGGCCACGCCCCAAACACACTAGAAGGCCTGTATAAAAAGGTTGAGAGACAGGGGCCTGGTAGAGAGTCTCCTCTGGCAACAGAGGCAGACAGGCCTGGCTGCTAGGCAAGCTTGACAGGGTACCTAGAGTGATGCAAGGCTGGGGAAAGGCAAGAGGAGCTGGGGAAGCTCTGGCCTAGAAACCCCCAGGCTGCAGGGTCTAGGAGATGGCCCAACAAAGGGGTACTGGGGTTGTGGGGGGCAACCCATAGCTACAGAGAGAGGCAAACCCCCTTGCCTGTGATGAATGGCAATGATACTGCAGTCTGCCCCAGTGAATGGGGGCAAGTGGTGACTGACAGTTGCCTAGACTGAGGCAAGGTGGGGGCTCCCCTGAGGAGGGGAGACCCTGAGATTATTGGGGCACTGCAGGGGTGCAGCACCCCAGGTAAGAGGGCACCAGGGTCCAGGAGGGACATGGGGCCAGAGCAGCAAGCGGTACATTGGCCTGCAGAGGGCACTCCGGATGCTGGAAGAGCTAGTTCCTTGAACAGACGTGCAGGAGGCGCCGCAGGGGTGAGTCGCCGCTCTGCTACAGAGTCAAACAACACTCAGCTGGTTCACCAATTATAAAGGATAAGAGCAGGCTCTGTCTGTCCTCAGTAGTGACTCCCCACACCAGCTGACATGATGGCACCCAATAAGGCAGCTGTAATGTTCAGTGATCACTGATTAAAGTGCTTTCAAGAGCTCTGCTTTATAATTTGTCCATTTCCAAATGGCTGTGCATAGCAAGCGCTTCACCATACCCTGCCAGATTCTGTCTGGGAAGCTCAGGCCCGAAAACTACATCTTCCCTTCCAAGCCAAAAAGCTTAACAATAACACTAAGGAAATTCTCACATTTACAAATACTTATAACCAATAACCACACTTACTATATTCTATTAGTCCTGTGCTTGGATCTATAAGTTTTCCCTGGACTATAAGCACTACCAGTGATGGGAGTTGGCAAGTCCACTTGTTCTGGTTGTTCCACATCCTGGAGCTCTGTTGTCACAACCAGCTTTGGTTGGTGCCTGTCTAGGACCCTCTTGGGCAAACAGCAGACTCACAGTGCCTCTTATTTTTTCCACTTTCTGGATTTGGAAAAGTGTTGCCTATTGCTGCACAAGATGTGTCCAACACGGGTGACAAACTCATATGACCACAGGGTAATCTCTTGTGAAACACTGCTGATTACAACCATTGTTTCCCCATCATAAAGGCACACAGCACCATTTTTATCAAGTGGTAGCATTTCCCATGACCCAATATCGTATTGAATTTTTGTTTTGCTTTATCAGTCTCTTTATACATCTGCAAGCCCCCAGTGGCTCTCACTTCCGTTTCTTACACTATAGGTATTGTTGTTTTCAGTTGTATAAAATGTTTAAGGGGTGACAACCTATGCATCAGTGGTGCCAGTCTGTAATTTCACAGTGCGAAATACAGATCAGAGTCTGACTCCACAGCCTTTTTCAGGAGAATTTTTATTATTCTGACACAGTTTTCCACCAACCTATGGGATTGGGGATAATAAGGACCAACAGTTACATGTCTAAACTTATACTTCACCATCAACTGCTTGAGCTCAGCCTACTGAAATGCGGTCCATTGTCAGACATTACTGAGCTGTATGGTGAGCTTATACATCCCTAATATTTCCCCTCACCAGTAGAATAACAAGGGAAAAACAGAATAGAACAATGATATGGAAACGTCTTTGACTCTAGTAACCCATTTCTCCTAGGTGTTCTATAATGTAGATGGGGGAAATGTACTTGTCAAGCTTTTCACCATGTACAATATTAGTTTTTGGTATCTTGGAGACAGTTTATTTTTAAACTTTATTGTCAAATTAAATAAAGAGTTAAGTTGCCTCCTGTGCTTTTAGGATTTGGAAACCACAATGATGGGCTCAGAGGATCTTGGTTCTCACTTTGCAAGAATGATGGTCACCATAATGCAAAGCTTTTACAGATTGATGGAATGAAGGAGAAAAGCAAGATATTCCTCTCCTTTCTGCTTCTGGAAGAGGAGTAAATGGCACATCCAATTAAAGACACTTCATTCCTGCAGGAAAGGGAGAATTTTAAGGCTCTGTGAAGATATGGGTAAATGTGAAGTCAATAAAAATTGCAGGATGTATAAATTAATGTAGACCACTTGAGTATCTGGCCTACGATGTTGCTTTGAAAAGTCAACTCCTATTGCACTGAAATAGCAACTTTTGAAGAAGGGGGGGGGGAGGCAAAGCAGTATGGATAACTCTATCAGTATATTTTTTTAAAAAATTAGAAACTGAAAGTGGTTACTAAAATTAACTTGAGGTCATCAATCTCAATTCTATGCTAAAGTATAAACTGAGTACATAGTTTAATACCATTATAAAAAAACATGCTTTGCAAAAGAATGACTTTGGTGGAGTATATGAATCAGAAAGGAAAACCTTTGGGAGATGATCTAATGGTAGCAATTATACAAGATGTAACAGGATAAAAGTTCAATGGCATAAATATTGATGGCAATTAGCTAAGAATTAAATGCACAGTTAAAAAGGTAAATGCCATATGAGAATTAAATACTTCAGCAGAAATCTTGTTTGGAAAATACAATGGGAGATTATTCTGCAAAGTGGTGCAATATCATAAATGCATCATTATTAAAGGACTTTAATTAGATGGAAGATATTTCTCAAGAACAAAAGGGCCTTGAGTAAGGATACAAATATGAGAGAAAACCAGATTCAGATGGATTAAGGAAATGAAGGCAAAAAAAAATAGGTAAGGTATATAAAACCAGAAATATGTGGAAAAATATGGGGAGAAGGAAGGGAATAAGAAGACAATTATGAGAATTATGAAACTATATTGTCAAGCTGTCCTGCAGTGGCTCACTATATATATGGTGTATAAATTCCAACCACCTATCAGGTCATTAAGCAACGGGGAACAAAACCCCAAAATTAGTTGTGAGCTTTGTACTTGGTTTTCATTTGTCAAGTATAAACTTCTTGAAGTGACAGAGTCCTGTGGCACCTTAAAGACTAACTAAAGTATTGAAGCATACGCTTTCATGGGCTAATACCCACTTCATCGGATGCATGCCTTTATCATGGAGTCACAAACAGCACCCTTAGGAATTCCAGTCTATCTGTCCTCTAACTTGCCTTTGTGACAGATGGTCTAGATGAGATGCGATAAATTGATCCCCAATACATCGAGCACTACCTACTGATCCGGTGGGTAGTGTAGCCGTACCCTTAGACCAAAAACCACAGCAATATTCATATTACTCACAGTCCCAAAGGACCAGCAACTTACCCCAGGTCAATTTCACCTTAGATCTCACACCAAAGACAATGCTTATAGCCAATCCTCAATGACTATTTAAAGATTTCTTAATTAAGAAAAATAAATAAGAGTTAGTTAACATGGTTAAAGCTGGTAAACATATATACACAGAGAAGTTTCAATGCCAAATCGACACTTCCATAATAAGCAAGCTCTATATGTTCTTTAGGGCTACCCCAAGTCAAACACTAGGGATCTTTTTCTTATACTTAGAATCTTTGCCCCTCAGAGTCCAAGGAACATAAAAAATACAGTTCCTACTTTTTAGGGCTTTTTATTCCTTCTTCCCTTCTACTTTGAGTTGCAAGTTTAGCTGTTGTGAGGAATTCACTTGCATGTCTCCTCCATGTCCTTGGAAGGGCAGAGCAGGAAGGGAAGGAGACAGCAATCAGCAAATTATTTTGTCCTCTGATGTTCCATGATAGTCCATCTGGTGTTGATGGGCCCCTTTTGTTGGACAGCAGACAACACCTCCTGCTATTAACACTTGTTAATTCTTCTCTCCTGTTCTGGTGATTTATAGATACTGAGCAAATACTGACATTTTACTTCATAACATGCAATACAGATATCATAAATGAGATTAAAGAATGCAGCAATTTATAAGCATTCAAGTCTAAACAATAAGCACCCTTTAACATCTCTAATTTCTATTTTAACAGTACTAGCACACTGGTGAGCCAGGCTGGTTCAATCTATGTATGTATTAGTGTTCAGTTGAGACTTTGGGCTCGTCTTCACTACAGCGGGGAGGGATCGATCACCAGCGGTGCCCCCATCGTTGACTCCGGAACTCCAGCTCGCCAAAAGGTGCAAACTGGAGTTGACGGGGGAGCGTGCCGCCGACCGCCACCGCCATGAGGACGGTAGGTAAGTCGTCTGTAGAATTTGCATACCTGTAGTCGCCCCCCCCCCCCAGTGAAGACCAGCCCCTAAAGGCCTTAGCATGTGGTGGCACTCGGTCTGTCAGTGTAGCACATATTTTGATGGAAGCACTGAAAATATGAATTTTCTCAGGAAGTGCTAATAACTAACATAGTATTTCAGTCTTAAAATATGAATATAGGCAAATTAAAACAAGGAATATGTAGGGACATAGCGGGCCATTGATTCAAAGGACTACTTTGCATGAGTAAGGTTTTCTGGAGCTTGTCCCAAATTAATTTATTATATTAAACAATGTATAATTTCAATTAGTCATTCAAAATTATGTTAATACTACTGTTATCATTGGTATATAATGCCCTTAAGTTGATCATGCTGCTGCAGTCAATTTATTGATCCTAATTCTGCACTGCTTTCCACTCATGCTAAGTGAGTATACAAGTACAACATTACCAAAACAGAAAAGGAGTATTTATCAACTATTTAGCACTCACTTAGTATAAATAACTATACAAGGTTCAAGACAATGGAAAATAAAGATCTACTGGGTTTATTTTCCCTCTTGAACAATTTACCAAGTTTTTGTCATAAGAAAGGAAGCTTTCAGTGGAAACATGTTTTTCCTCCATTGATATGAGTGGTTTTAACAGTGAACCAATGAAAGGGAGTGGTGGAATCAAAGGATAAACTTGTCTCTCTCTGTCACTGGAGAATCTTTGTATTCAGCATCATTCAAACACCCTGAATGAAAAGGGTGGGAAAAGGAGGGTGGTTGTGCAAGTAATGTGAAGAAAATGCAACATATATGTCATAAGTAGAAAGTAGCCTAGAGTTGCTTTTTACCTGTAAAGGGTTAACCTGAAACAGGAGAGGGGATAACGTAAGGGCTAATACCTGGAAGACAAAGGGTTTTACTTTTGGTTTCTTCTCGGCTCTCTAGCTCTGTCTGTGCCATTCCCCTGGCTATGGGAGGAAGCACACTTATGTTTCTATTCTACATTCTTATAATTTTCTAAGAAAGCCAAGTCCAGCAGTAAGTGTTTTGCATACTTGACTGTATCACTTGTTAATTGATGCATGGTCTTACTTTGTTGTTAGCTTTAGCAGTGGAAGAATTATCAGAAAATGGGGGGGGTCAGTTATATTATGTGATGTCAGTGAATTGTTCTTCTATTGATTTCTGTACAAGGGGTTTAGGCTCCTTTTCCTTTTATTAAAATCTTTCTTTTAAGATTCTGTCTGTTTCCATTGGATTGATCCTGATTTGGATCGGGCACGTCTCATAGCAAGTGAGGGTTTGTGGTCTTTGTTCTCGAATCTCTCCCAGGTAAAGGGGGGAGGTTCGGGGGGTGTTATAATAGGGGTTCCAATTTACCAAAACCCATGGTTTTGGGGGCTCAAACTGGTGGTGGCAGCGTTTTCCAAGCCCCAACTGGAGAAGTTTGGGTTTTGGGGGAAAAGTTTTAACCTAAGCTGGTAAAATAAGCTTGGTTGGTGATTTCTTCTTTCATGCAGAGTCCCCACATCTTTACCCTAGAGTTCAAAGTGGGGAAATAGACCTTGACAATAGGACCAAGAACAAGAGAAAAGACTTTTCCTGTTTATAGTTAGATTTTGTAGTTTGTGTTGTTTTGAAAATAGACTTGATTCAATTCATTTTTTTTAAAAAAAGAAGAAAAGTGGTTTCAAGGAAATGGGCCCCCAGCACAAGAGGTGTTATCAGTGCACCATTTCTATTGTTTTTAAGGCCCTTTTATGCTACCGAGGCATTAAAATAATTGAGACTCAGGACTCGAGCATTTCTGCAAATGTATTGTATCTCACGTGTATGTAATTTAAACTGTATGGTACTGTTGTCAAAAATGTGCTCAAATAAGATTCTGAGACATAGGATCAAATATTTTACTAATTTCAAATATAGCACGTACACTCCATACCCTGTATCCAATACATTTGAAAATCTATCAAAACCAGAATCAGTGTGGTTTTTTTGGCAAGATTTTTAAACCCATGTTATTTAATGATTTAAATGATTTTTAATCATTTATCATGTTGTTTAATGATTTTGATTAGTGATTTTTTCTCTTAATATTCATTCAATAATGTTTCAAAGAATAGAAGTTAGGCCTAAGGAATGCTAATGGTTGCATCTCTGTCTTATTTTGAACCTCCCAACCTCCATTTGGCCATTTACAAATAATGGGACACCTGGACTCAACCTGGACTTTTTTGCAGGTACAGGTATATCTTTGTTCCCACAGTTAATAGGGAAACAACCAGAACTTACTGATGTATAGGGCTTAAATTAGTCCCATTGAAATCAATTGATCCATTTACTTCAGTGAGGATACTCTTGTGTAAGACAATAAACAGATGTTAAGTATTTGCAAGTTTGAGGATTTAGAAGTGTAGGCCCAGACTCACAAAGTTTTAAGTGTTGCAAAAGCCAGCACACTAAACAGGAAGCCAATGGGAGATACCAAAAGGACTGTGTGTGCTAAGCCCCACCCCTCTCATGGAGATAGGCACCTAAATCCAAGCTGCAGAGAATGACCATTTCTGCTTAATAATTCACAAATAGGAACCAGTATCCTGGAGTCAGGTGTTTTAGCACCTAAACAGTTTATGTAATTTAGGAACCTGTCTCTCTCCACACAAAATGGCCAATAGATCAGGAAGTGATCTTCTCTATCTTATAACTTTTACTCTAGTGATTAGAGACTCATTTGGGATATGAGAGACCCAGATTTAATTCCTCCCCTCTGCCTGAAGGGGAGAAAGACCTGTTCAAATCTACCTCTCAGGAGAGCTTAGTGGTTAGAGCATTATGTGAAGCATTACCTCACCCTCTCCTGTTGAATTCCCTGGTGAAGCTGTTGCATTGTGGGTAAATAATGAAAGAGTGACTGGAGCAGGGAGACTGGAACCCAGGTCTCCCATCTCTCAGGTGGGTGCCTCAAACATCTGGCTATAGAGTCATTCTCTCTCTGGCCCGCTGTCTATTTAAGTATTTATCCACAGTGGTACAAACTGACACCTACCATGTTAGAGAGCACTTTTATAATTGTAAACTACCATGTAAATTGCCAACTACAGGATTTACAAAAATTGAAAGTATCATTCTTATTACTAGAGCAACCGATAGGTGACTTATCAAACAATGATTTATTTGAAACCTTTCAGAGATGGTCTGTTGTTGAACACCCAAATCCTCTTTAAGATTCAGTAGATCAATAATAAATAATGGAGTTTGTGTGCAGAACTCCTGCACACTGCTTTGAGAGTTTACCCAAAAGATTTTGAATGAATAACAATGAAGTTTAACAAGTAGTGATTCAAGCTTTTGTTGCTCTCCCTGCTAATAGATGCGGCAGCACAACTGTATCATATATTCAAAATTGGAAAATGTATAAGCAAACATGTCTTAAAAAGTTATATTAAAGACAATAAGAAAAGTTTCCAAAAACTAGCTAAAGAGGAAAGATATTTTAATTAGTGAAGTTAATCCCCAGATTCCCACTGAGCTGACATGAATGGCATTGATTAAAGGAAGATAATTCTTTGAGAATAGCATTTGACAATCCAGGAGTAAGTAACAGATAAATGGTGTTGGTTGCAATTAATGTTCTCTCTCATGAGCAAACACAGAAAAGAATATTTAGCTAATAAATTGCCTAAGTATTGAATCATTTAATCATCTAACAGTTTCAATGCAACAGACAAAAAAATGAAGACACTAGAATGAATCTGAGGATATGGTTACAGAGGCAGAGTTACAGCGCCTCTTAGAATTCTGAAGGGAAACCAATGTCCTGTGTTTACAGTCAGCTGCCTGCGCAATAACATGTTCAAACTTGAGGCACCTGCAGCGGTATTCGTAGTGGTGCACTCTGGGCATCTATTCCACAGAGTGTCACTTCCTCTTCTGCCTCTAAGAGTTGTGGGAGGCTGAGAGTGTCGCGGGGCATCATGGGTCCTGTCCCATTACCCTGTGATACATTGCCTCGTATTCCAGCAATCCCATGCTTCCGTCTGCATTTGGTGCCATTTTTCAATGGTTTGTGTACTGCACTCTCTGCTCTGCCTCTTCGGTCTACGGGAATGGATCCTGCATTGTTGACCAATATGCCGCTTGTCCTGCGGTGCATGGACATGGGAATGAGAGCTGCCCTGTCGCTGGAGAAGCAGACTGCTGCTATTGATCAGTCACTAACCAGTTCGGAGTGGGAAACTCCATTTAATTCATATTGATGGAAGTGTGCAGGCCCATTAATCACACTCTGTTCTGAAAGACTGTGACCCTGGGTAATGTGCAAGACATTGTGGATGGCTTGGCACAAATGGGCTTCCTTAACTGCAGAGGGGCGATAGATGGCACATATATTCCAATTCTGGCACCAGACCACCTAGTCACTAACTACATTAATTGGAAAGGGTATTTCTCAATGGTTCTCCAGGCACTTGAGGATCACCGTGGGCATTTAACGGACATTACCACAGGCTGGTCTGGAAAAGTTGCATGACGCACTCATATTTCGGAACACTGGCTGTTCCAGAAGCTGCAAGCGGAGACTTTCTTCCTGGACCAGAAGATCACCTTAGGGGAAGTCAAAATGTTCATTGTGAGTCCGGGAGACTCTGCCTACCCCTTAAATCCATGGCTTATGAAGCCATACACAGGGCACCTTGACAGTAGCAAAGAGCGGTTCAACAACAGGCTGAGCAAGTGCAGAATGATTGAGTGTGCTTTTGGCCATTTAAAGGCCCACTGGTGCTGCCTATATGGGAGGCTTGACCTGGATAATGACAATATTCCTATGCTTATAGCCGGGTGCTGTACACTTCATAGTATATGTGAAGGGAAGGGTGAATGCTTCACTCAGGGCTGGACCACTGAGGCTCAGTGCCTGGAGGCTGAACAGCCAGAGACCAGGGCTATTAAATTTGCTATGCTTGGGATTGCAGTGCTTGTAATCCTAGGAGGTTATTTCAATTGGTACAGACGGTGAAGGTTAAAAAAAATTGCCTGTTGCTTTGCAGGGCTCTGTTTGCATTAAATTAATGGAATAAAGATTGCTTTCAAACAAAAACAATTATTTTATTAAAAAAACAAAAACCAGAGGAGACAGACAAAAAAAATCATGTCTGCACTGAAGAGAATGTGAGAAGGGAGGATCCCAGGAGGAGATGGGATCTCAAAACTGGAGGCCTTATAATCATTACTAGCCCCACGTTTTCCACAGGCTGTGTTCATTATGGAAGATATCTCACCAATGAGAGTGAGCCGGGACTCCACAGAGGATCTTCTCCAAGACTGTGGCTTCTGCCCTGGCTCTTATGAGGTTCACCTGTGTGCAGCAATGGTGTCTCCCCCTCCTGCACCCCATATTTCCCACTGTGACATGGGAAAGTTACTTTTAATGGGGAAAGAAACAAAGCACCTCTGCCAAAAAACTTGTGGCAATGGATTGCCCAGTGTCTCCATGACAGTTTTGTGAAGATCTCTGAGGCAGATTCCCATGAAGTGAGGGAGTCAATCAACAGCCTGTTCCACCGCTCAGACTAGGCATGTGGCGGTACGTGCATCATACAGACACAGCCCTGCTTTCTGCAAACCCCTGCCCCCAACAACTCACTTCAGCGATTCTCAAAATCAAAGCCACTTACAAAGGGCCTCCTCTTCTGTTTGTGCTTCACTGAGCTCTGACAGCTGTGACTGGCCAGCCTCCTCTGGGATAGAGAAGGGTTCCTGGCTGCATGTATCTCTGACCTACAAGTCCTCTTCTGCCTCTCAGTCCCCCTCCCCCTCTACATCTTTGTCCAAGATTTCCTCCTTCTGGCTTGGTCCACTCTTTGACTGGCACATGAACATCAAAGTATCCATAGTGGCCATCGCAGTGAAGATGGGGTCACCAACGAGTACCACGTAAAGATTTTTGTAGGACTGGCAGTTCGTGGCTGCAGCATCAGAGTGGCAGTTTGCCTTCCACGCCTTGTGACAGGCATTGCACAGCTCCTTCACTTTGACCCTGCATTGCTGTGTGTCCCAGTCATGGTCCCTTTCTGTCACGCATCATGAAATCTGTCCATAGGAATCATATTTACTATGGCTGGAGCACAGCTGGGACTGGACAGCCCCCTCTTCCCAAATGCTGATGAGATTCAGCAGCTCAGCATTGTCCCAAGTGGGGGATTGCCTTGTGTATAGAGAACTCATGGTCACCTGGAGAGATACACTGAGACCACTACACGTGTCACTGAGTAAACAGGAAAGGGGCTTTCAAAATTATCAAGGAATTTAAGGGGTATGAATCATTGATGGTCACCTCAAGGCAGGGCAGTAGAGTTCAAACTGATGACCAAAGCAGTGAGAACAGGCATTGTGTTCTCCTGGAGGCCAATCCTAGTGCCGTAGTCGACCAGGGTGTCTACACTGGTAGTACAGCGCTGTAGCCCCAGCCAGAAAGCTGTAGCTTCTTGTCTGGGTGTTTTTTTCTGTTTGTTTGTTTGTTTGTTTTTAACAGATCTGCAATTGCACAGTTTCTGCACACTAAATGACTTGGCAGTGTGTATACCCACAGGAATTACACTGCAAAAAGTTGCTTTACAGCACAAAAACTTACCAGTACAGACAAGGCCTAACATAGTTGAAATTGTTGAAATTGTCTGCATCTCATATACTACAATGTTTGTATGGCAATTGTATATGCAACAAATTTGGAAGATGAAATGATATTAAAAGAGCTATCAGTTTGGATTTCTTTGTATATAGGAGGAAAAGACAGTATGATTAAATGAAAAGATCTGAGATCTCATTGAAACTAGAAAGATGTCTTTCAGAAAGCAGAAATTTAACCCAAGTGAAGCCAGTAGAGAAAGGAATATAAAATTGGAGAAGGTAAAATATGTTAAGAGAAATTATAGGGTACTTGAAGTGCTTGTAGCAAGGGCAGATAAACAAAGAAGTATAGCTATGGCCAGTTTGTTAAACATAGAGCCTGTCAGAAAAATTCCAAACAAAACATTTTTGGTGGAGAGAGGGTGTCTGAATATGCAAATTCAACTTTTAAACATCTTGTCGGAATGGTTCAATTTGGATGAACTTCTGATAGAACCCTTTGCAACCATGCCTGCCAGCTCCTCCTTGTCTGGTTTCATAGAATCATAGGACTAGAAGGGATCTCGAGAAGTCATTTAGTCCAGTCCCCTGGACTCATGGCAGGACTAAGTATTATCTATACCATTCCTGGAGGGTGATTGTCTAAACTGCTCTTAAAAATCTCCAATGATAGAGATTCCTCAATCTCTCTAGACATTTTATTCCAGTGCTTACCCACCCTGACAGTTAGGAAGTTTTTCCTAATATCCAGCCTAAACCTCCCTTGCTGCAATTTAAGCCCATTGATTCTTGTCCTATCCTCAGAGGTTAAAATGAACTATTCTTCTCCTTCCTCCTTGTAACAACCTTTTATGTACTTGAAAACTGTTATCATGCCCCTCTCAGCCTTCTCTTTTCCAGACTAAACATATCCATGTTTTTAAATCTTCCCTCATAGGTCATGTTTTCTAGACCCTTAATCCTTTTTGTTGCTCTTCTCTGAACTTTCTCCAATTTTTCCACACCTTTCCTTCAACGTGGCACCCAGAACTGGATAAAATACTGCAGTAGAGCAGAAGAATTACTTCTCGTGTCTTGCTAACACATCCCAAAATAATGTTCACTTTTTTTTGCAACAGTTACACTGTTAATGCATATTTAGCTTGTGGTCCACTATGACCCCCATATCCCTTTCTGCAGTACTCCTTCCTAGGCAGTAATTTACCATTTTGTACATGTACAACTGATTGTTCCTTCATAAATGGAGTACTTTACATTTGTCCTTATTGAACATTTGTCCAATTCTCCATTTCATCCTATTTACTTCAGATCATTTCTCCAGGTTGTCCAGGTCATTTTGAATTGTAATCCTATTCTCCACAGGACTTGCAAACCTCCCAACTTGTTATCGTCCACAAATTTTATGTGTGCTCTCTATGCCATTGTCTAAATCACTGAAGATATTGAGGAGAACCGGACCCAGAAATGATCTCTGCAGGATCCCACTAGTTATGCCCTTCCAGCATGACTGTGAACCACTAATAACTAGACTCTGGGAACAGTTTTCCAACTGGTTTTGCACCCACCTTATAGTAGCTCCATCTAGGTTGCATTTCCCTAGTTTGAGAAGATCATGTGAGACAATATCAAAAGCTTACTAAAGTCAAGATATATCACCTCCACTGCACCCTGCCCCTATCCACAAGGTTTGTAACCTCGTCAAACAAAGCTATCAAGTTGGTTTGACACAATTTTTTCTTGACTAATCCATATCTATTGTTACTTATCACCTTATTATCTTCTAGATGTTTGTACATTTGATTGATTGATTAATTATTTGCTCCATTATCTTTCCAGGTGCAGTTAAGATGACTGGTCTCTAGATCCCTGTGTTGTCCTTGTTTCCCTTTTTATAGATTGGCACAATATTTGCCATGTTCCAGTCTTCTGGTATCTCTCCCGTCTTCCATAACTTTTCAAAGATAAATCGCTAATGGCTCAGTTATCTCCTCAGTCAGCTCCTTGACTTTTCTAGGATGTATTTCATCAGGCCCTGATGACTTTAAGACATCTAATTTATATAAGTAAATTTTATTTTTTTTCTATTCCTATTTTAGCTTCTGATCTGATCTCATTTTCCTGATAAGCTGCCCAGACTGATTCCTCTATAGCTGCCTGGCAGGCTGCTGGGGACCCAAGGCTTCCAGAGACCCTGACTTTGTTGCAGCCTGCCAGAACATCTAGCTGGGATAGCAGAGAGCATATTTTGTTGCAGAAATACCAAATTCCAGAGTTTCCAATTTTTGAGGTAATGGCATTTTGTCCCAACTTATGATGGAAAAAAATCCCCAAAAAATGTATTTTCACAGAACTGAGATTTGATTTCCTGGCCATCTCTAGTTAGAGAGTCTGTATTACACTAGATTGACAGGGAGTACGAGAAATATCCACAAAAGGGAAGGTAGGACATTGGAAAGAAGGCAAATGTCTTCTTTCCATGACTGTTCACCACACAGGGTGATTAGGAGATAGATTCCTTTCCTTAAAGCAATTCTTTTCAGGTAATAATGTGACACTGTCAGACTGACATGACAAAAGAGGAGATGTCAGAACAAAGTGATAATTTAAAGTTTAATACCTCCCCAGTACTGAATGATAAGAATGGGATGAATGAAGTAACTGAGCTGTTAATAAAAATAGTTAATTTATCATTAAAATCTATATTGGAGGACTGGACAGTCACCAGCAATGTAGTTCTCTTTAGAAAAGGTGAACCTGTGAATTGCAGACTTCATTACAAGGTAAATTAGGGGGGAAAAAACCCTCAATGGTTGAGCATAATATAGTATTAAATCAGCATGGATCTGTGAAGGTAAATCATGCCTCTCCAACATAATAAAACTCTTAAAGAAAATCAGAAACCAAGTAGATAAACTGGAAAATACAATATACCAGATATTCACAAATGCCTGCCATGAAGTCTCTCAGATGAGGCAATTCATAGATATAAGGGTTGGAAGGGACCTCAGGAGGTCATCTAGTCCAACCCCCTGCTCAAAGCAGGACTAACCCCAACTAAATCATCCCTGCCAGGGCTTTGTCAAGCCTGACCTTGAAAACCACTAAGAAAGGTGAGTCTACCAACTTCCTAGGTAACCCATTGCAGTGCTTCACCACCCTCCTAGTGAAAATGTTTTTCCTAATATTCAACCTAAACCTTCCCCACTGCAACTTGAGACCATTACTCCTTCTTCTGTCATCTGGTACCAATGAAGACAGTCTAGATCTGTCCTATTTGGAACCCCCTTTCAGGTAGTTGAAAGCAGCTATCAAATCTCCCCTCAGTCTTCTCTTCTGTAGACTAAACAATCTCAGTTCCCTCAGCCTCTCCTCATAAGTCATGTGCTCCAGACCCCTAATCATTTTTGTTGCCCTCCTCTGGACTCTGTCCAATTTTTCCACATCCTTCTTGTAGTATGGGGCCAAAAACTGGACAGAGTACTCCAGATGAGGCCTCACCAGGGTCGAATAAAGAGGAACGATCACGTCCCTCTATTTGCTGGCAATGCCCCTACTTATACAGCCCAAAATGCTGTTAGCCTTCTTGGCAACAAGGGCACACTGTTGATTCATGTCCGGCTTCTCATCCACTGTAACCCTTAGGTCCTTTTCTGCAGAACTGCTGCCTAGCTATTCGGTCCCTAGTCTGTAACAGTGCATGGGATTCTTCCATCCTAATTGCGGGACTCTGCACTTGTCCTTGTTGAACCTCATAAAATTTATTTAACCCTATCCCTACCCTCCAGCATATCCTATCCCTACCCTCTGTATCCTATCCCTTCATATCAGCATGGATCTGTGAAGGGAAATTGTATCCTATCCCTACCCTCCAGCATATCTACCACTCCTCCCAGTTTATTGTTATCTGCAAACTTGCTGAGTGTGCAGTCCATGCAGTCCTCCAGTTCATTGATAAAGATATTGAATAAAACCGGCCCCAGGACTGACCTTTGGGGCACTCCGCTTTATACCGGCCACCAACTGGATGTGGAGCCATTGATCACTATCTGTTAACCCCGACAATCTATCCACCTTATAGTCCATTCATCCAACCCATACTTCTTTAACTTGCTGGCAAGAATACTGTGAGAGACTGCATCAAAAGCTTTGCTAAAGTCAAGAAATAACATGTCCACTGCTTTCCTGTCATCCACGGAGCCAGTTATCTCTCTAATGATTTGAAAAACAAAAACAAAAAATCTGCAGTTAAGCAATGTCACAGTATGTCGACAGATCTCAGATCTTTTGGAAAAAGTGGCTATCCAACTTAAATCAAAGATCACCAATAGGTGGAATGGGGCAGGAAGAGGTGGGTGAGGGTGCAGACTTGGAGGAGGGGGCAGGTGGTGGCAGATGCAGAGTGGAGGAAGCCAGCACTTATGTCTATCGATTTAACTCAAGGACCACACTAAGATCATGCCAGTAAACAAGAGAAGTGTGAGATCAGAAATAAGTGAACCAAAATTGATATGTTGTTAATTAAGCCTAATAATGAGGGGAGGGACTATTTTGTACTTCCCTCCCTTTTGTAGTCTTTTAAAGACTTTGGGGAAAAAATTGCCCACTAGAGCTACCTATGCCAGCCCGGCTGTGACTCCCACCACTTCCTGGAACCCCAGACTTCCTACTTCCTAATCCTGAGAGATGTCCTGACCAGACTGGCCAGAGAGAGGGAGCCAGATGACATCACTGCTTCCAGCTAAATCCCACATACCACCTGGGTTGTGAAACTTTATCTAACCCCATCTCAACTAATTTATTTTTTTCTCCCCAAAAGGACAGCAGTTACCATAATATCATCTAAAAGACTGCCAATTTTGTTTTCCCTTCAAAAAAACCTCCCTCCTGTTAAAGGGAAAGGGAATATGAGATGTTGTTAAAATGAAAGCCTTATTTCATACTTTAACTGCTTTTCATTCTTTTCTAAGTCTTTTAACAAAGATTAAAAGGATTGTTAATGATGTATTTGTCCTGGCACTAAGCAGACTTAGGTCTCTGAATACCAAACCCCAAACTTTGTTTAAAACTGTTTAATGCTGGACAGTCACTTTACTATGTTAACATCTCTGACTCTTTAGGCCCACATACGCAATCTAAATAAATACAACACCATGCACTGAATAATGAGACAGGAGTGCAAGGGAGAAGGGAAGTATGTGATCATGTAATTAAAGACTGTATCATAATGTAAATGTAAGAAAATGCACCATCAACATTAATTCTGGCATTTCCTAATACTTTGAGTGCTTGACTTTGGAACTAGTGCACATGACTTCCAGCCCCTTACTTTTCTAACTGGCTCTTGAGTGTAGGCCAGGAATCTTATGGCTTACACCCACATCTGGGGCTCAGCTCTGAAGGAGATACGGTAGGGGGATCCAGGCTCCCTCACTACACAGGATTCAAGCCAAGGGACCTGTGAAAAGTAGCTCTGTCAGGGTCCTCCTGGGATAGTTTCTAAGTCCACTAAAGTGGGTACTGATCGATCTGTTTGGGATCAATTTATTGCATCTCGTTTAGACACAAGAAATCTATCCCAAAGGTGCTCAGCATCGACTCCGGAACTCCAGCTCACCAAGAGGTGGAAGTGGAGTCAATGGGAGAGCCTGCTTCTGCCGTGAGGCTGCCAGGTAAGTTGATGTAAGATGTGTTGACTTCAGCTAAGTTATTCACATAGCTGAAGTTGTGTATCTTAGGTCGACCCCCCCACACACACACACACACTGCATGGTAGTGTAGACCAGGCCTCAGTCAGGGACACCATGCTTCTCAGCCAGTGGCTGTCAAGATTTTCACAATGCTCCGCACACACAGGCCAGGTCTACACTAGTGGGGGTTGGGGTGGGAGGGGTCGACCTAAGATATGCAACTTTTGCTACGTGAATAGCATAGCTGAAGTCAGCGCATCTTAGGTTGACTTACCTGGCAGCAGCAGCGGGCTTCCCCACTGACTCCACTTAGTGAGCTGGAGTACTGGACTTGACAGGGAGCGCCTTTGGGGATCGATTTCTCATGTCTAGATGAGATGTGATAAATCAATCTGCGAAAGATCAATCAGTACCCATCGATCCGGTGGGTAGTGAAGACAAGCCCAGAGAGAAGCAGCAATACCTCTTGTCTTTCACCAGTCAGCTCTGAACTGACCCAGGTTTTCTCCCTTCCTTCCCCCTCCAGGCCTGGCATTGGCTGAAGTTACCACAGGGTAGGACTAGCTGTGCCCATAGGATCTTTTTAACCACTTTTCTGCTGATAGGAGGTTTCTCTGTTCCATCCCAGTTCTTTTACTGTAGTTTTTACACAATTCATAATTAACTTGTAGCAATCAACAAATATTGTCAAAATAATATTGTCTAGAGTTAGAGATAAATGTTCCTTCTATTATGAGGGTCTTATATCCTCCACTGAAGTATCTCATCAGGTACTGTCCACTATCCCAGAGAGAATATCATGTTAGATAGATGATTAGTGTGATTCACTATGGAAGTCCCATGATCCTAGGTCTGTGTGCCATCTAGTCAAAGCAGACATCCAGTGCTACTATTACCTTACATGGAAGTTTGTGGAAATCCAGACCTTTATTTAGTAATAATTATGTCTCAAAGGAGACTGACCTAGGAAGAAAGAGTGCATAGGAAGCTTTTGATTAATAACTCATATAATTCCCCTTGCAAGACTTTATCCACTGCATTTGGCAGCTATGTATCATTATGCCAACACTGTTAAAATATGAGAAGCACATACTACTGTAAGCTTGGCATTACCCTGGACATAGGATATGGGAACTTAAGGATACAAGAATATTATCTCAGAATCTGTTGAAAAAAGTAAAGATTGGATAATTACAGGAAATATATTTAGAAAATAACAAAGTAAAAAATCCAGATACCATATTTTGTTAAATGAAAGAAAACCAAGTTTATTGAATCAATTGTATACAGAGAGATCAATAAAAATTTTACAAGAGTCAGACTCAAGAACTGGTAAAATTGGTTATTATTAGCACTGCCAAGCGATTAAAAGAAAGTATTGCAAGTCATCACACAGTTAAACAATAATAAAATGCCATTTATTTAAATATTGTGTATATTTTATACATTTTCAAATATATTGATTTCAATTACAACACAGAATAAGTGTACAGTGCTCAGTTTATATTATTTTTATTACAAATATTTGCACTGTAAAAAATAATATTTTTCGATTCACCTAATACAAGTACTGTAGCACGATCTCTTTATCATGAAAGTTGATTTACAAATGTAGAATTGTGTGAAAAAAATAACTGCTTTCAAAAATAAAAAATGTAGAACTTTAGAATCTAGAAGTCCACTCAGTCCTAATTCTTGTTCAGCCAGTCACTTAGACAAATAAGTTTGTTTACATTTGGAGGAGATAATACTGCTCTCACCTGAAAGTGAGAACAGGCATTTACATGGCACTGTTGTAGCCGGTGTCACAAGATATTTATGTGCCAGATGCACTAAAAATTCATATGTCCCTTCATGGATCAACTGCCATTCCAGAGAACCTGTGTCCTGGCTCATAATGGGTTCCGATTGATACCTATCCAAAGCTGTACAGACTGAAGCAAGTTCCTTTTCATCATCTGAGTCAGATGCCACCAGGAAAAGGTTGATTTTCTTTTTTGGTGATTCAGGTTCTGTAGTTTCTGAATCAGAGTATTGCTCTTTTAAGGGTATGTCTTCACTACAGCAGTAGTTCGATTTCCTTTATTTCGATGTTGTGAACGCGACGGTATACAGTCGATGTTGTGTGTCTTCACTAGGCACAGCTAAGCACAGCAAGTCGACAGTGTCTGTCCGCAAAACTTTTGCAAGCGTCGACATGACGAGCGTTGCACTCTGGGTACCTATCCCACAGTTCCCTGATCCCCCAGCAGGCACCATTTCGAGTGCTGCACTATGGGTAGGCATTTCCAAATTTCACGCCCTTTTTCCGCGCCGCCCACCCCCATTACGAGCGGTGCACTGTAGGTAGGCATCCCATAATTCACGCCCTTTCTCTGCGCTGTGCTAACGCCATAGCATTGCAAGCATGGAGCCCGCTGACACCACGGCTGCAGTAATGGCCGTTGTGAGGACCTCGATCACGGTTGCGGAGTTCATGCTGCACCGTCTGCAGAGGAGGAATGCGATCCGGAGAGAACTGCGCTTTCCAGAACCCGACGACAGTGAGGAGGAGATGGACGAGGACGTGCACGAGATGGACGAAGACGTGCACAGCGGGGACGACATGGACACTGCCGTTTTTGGAAGTAGGGCGACTGACAATCTGTCAAAAATGGTGGCAATGGGGCAGGCTCATGCCATCGAACGCCGATTCTGGGCCAGGGAAACAAGCACGGACTGGTGGGACTGCATAGTGCTGCGGGTCTGGGATGACTCCTAGTGGCTCAGAAACTTCCGCATGCGAAAGGGCACCTTCATGGAACTTTGTGACTTGCTGTCCCCAGCCCTCTGGCGCAGGAATACCAAAATGAGAGCGGCCCTTACAGTGGAGAAGCGAGTGGCGATAGCCCTCTGGAAGCTTGCAACGCCAGACAGCTACCGGTCAGTGGCAAATCAGTTTGGGTAGGTCTACAGTGGGCTTTGCTGTGATGCAAGTAAGCAGGGCAATCGTCGAGCGGCTGCTACACCGGGTTATAAACCTCGGAAACCTGCAAGCCACAATAGATGGCTTTGCCGCCATGGGATTCCCTAACTGTGGTGGGGCTATAGATGGGACTCATCTCCCTATCCTGGCACCGGACCACGAGGCCGCCGAGTACAGAAACCGGAAGGGATATTACTCAATGGTCATGCAAGCAGTGGTTGACCACAAAGGACGTTTCACCAACCTGTACGTGGGGTGGCCGGGAAAGCTTCATGACGCTCGAGTGTTCAGGAACTCTAGGGTTTTTAGACAGCTGCAGCAAGGCACTTTCTTCCCCGACCAGAAAATTTCCGTGGGGGGGGGGGGGTCGAAATGCCGATCGTGATCATTGGGGACCCAGCCTACCCCCTAATGCCCTGGCTTATGAAGCCCTACACAGGAGCCCTGGACAGGGGTCAGGAGCTGTTCAACTACAGGCTGAGCAAGTGCAGAATGGCCGTAGAGTGTGCATTTGGCCATCTGAAGGGGAGATGGCGTTCCTTACTGATTCGCTCAGACATCCGCGAGAGAAATATCTCCATTGTTATTGCTGCTTGCTCTGTGCTCCACAATATCTGTGAGAGCAAGGGGGAAATGTTCATGGCGGGCTGGGAGGCAGAGGCAAATTTACTTTCTGCTACTTATGAGCAGCCACACAGCAGGGAAAGTAGAAGAGCACACCGTGAGGCCCTGCGCCTCAGGGACGCCTTGAAAGACAGTTTTATGAGTGCCCGAGATGGCGTTTGAGAATCTGCTCCCTTGCTGTGCTCTAAGCCTGCTGCCCTTGAACCCTCTTTCCCTCCCCCCTCCCCATGCTTTCCCTCCCCCATCCCCATGCTTGCAGAGGAAATAAAATCACTGTTTGAAAAATCATGGTTCCTTTATTGGTTAATCGGAAATACAAATACAGGGGATCACTGTCCTGGTATCCTGGAGGGAAACCGGCAGTCACAGTGGGGGAGGAGCGGGCAAAGGGGGGGTGATAAGGGGGGAGAGGAGGGGTGGGCAAGACACAGCAGCTTTTAAAAGTTTTCCGAGAACGTCAGCCTGCTGCTGCTGCTTCTGCTGGCTTGTGGGGTAGAGTGGAGCGGCCCACGGAGCTTGCCCCCCCGTGTTCTCACCCTGCGTCTGGGTGGGGAATCTATGGGAGTTGGGGAGGGGGGGAGGTGGTTACACAGGGGCTGCAGAGGTGGTCTTTGGGCATGCTGCAGCTCCACCAGAGATCGCAGCATGTCACTCTGGTCCTCCATTATGTGGAGGAAAGCATCCATGTGTCTTTCCTCACGCTCTACCCTCTTTTGTTCAGCGGCTCTCCATTCCTGCCTCTCTCGATTCCTTTCCTCTCTGTCTTGATTCCTTTCCTCTCTGTCTCGATCCCTTGCCTGTATCTCTCGATCCCTTGCCTGTATCTCTCGATCCCTTGCCTGTATCATTCTTTCCCTCCAGTCCATCTGGCGGGCTGCCTCAGCGCGCGAGTTCTCCACGAGTTCAGTGAACATCTCATTGCACGTTCGCGTTTTCTTTTTACGCTTTCTTATCTGCGGTGCACGGCGGGAGGAGGAGGCCGTGGGATTGTGAGATACTTGTTCATCCGTGGGCGAGTGTGGGAAAATAAAGTTTGAAAGTTATGAGACAGATACATTCAAGGTTAGGAGGCAGATGCAGTCTCGGACGGTACACAATGGGAGTACTATGCCATTTGCAACCTCAGTATTCAGAGGTCTGATATGATTTCTGTACAAGGTCATGTTGTTCACCTAAAAGTGACTGACAAGCTCACAGAAAAGTCAGAGCATCTCAGACACATATGCGTGCCTCAGCCCAAGACGGCTTCTGAAATCACCGTGCAGCCGGCCATGGTAAGTTAAAAGTGGTGCTTGCATACTGTAGAGTAACCCCGCACCCTTCCCCCCACCGCGTGGCTGGCTCCCACTGAAACCGCAAACTGCAAAGCAAATGCCAAAAACTCTCTCGCTAAGGGCTAAGGTCTTTTGGGGGCTCTGCAGACTGCTCAGATTCCCTGCTAACTACCGCTACGGGCTGGGGTGGTGGTGGTGGTGGTGGTCAGCGTTCATGTGGGGGGGGGGGTTGCGGTTGGTCGGTCCTCAGCAGAAAAGAGTACTTTGCAGCTGGGAATCTTTATCTCCCTAATTGCAGTCCGTATCTCAAACAGGCAACCCTGAATGACATCACTTTGCTGAGAATTTCTCGGAGAGATAGGGAGCGCATGCTCCTTGACTCCATGCAAAGTCCTGGTCCATATGCCGCAATGCTAGCCTGCTCAATGATACCAGACAACTTACTACTTTCGTGGCGTGGGATGGTCTCCTATCACGGGGGACCAGATAAGGCAGCTCTCCCCAGAAATCTGCTGCGCTGGATTCATCGCTACCTCCTGGATAGCTTCATTGAGATGTCCGCGGAGGACTTCCGGTCAATCCCGGAGTATATTGACAAACTCTTTGAGTAGAAATTGACCAGCAGTGAAAGCACGCTAAGTCCTTAGGGCAAGTTACTCATTAATAAATGCTTCCTTTACAAAATCACGCGTCATGTAATCCCTTAAAAAAGAAACACTTACCCTCCTGGGAGGCTTGGGAGGGTACTGGCTCCAGGGTGACAAACAGCTCCTGGCTCTCTAGGAACACGGGTTCTCCGCTGGGCTCCTGCTGCTCCGTGAGACGTTCCTCTTCCTCATGGTCGTCCTCCTCGGAATCAGTCTCCTCCCTGACGATTATCCCATCGGTGGAGTCCACGCAGACCGGTGCGATGGTGGTGGGGGCGCCCCCCATTATAGCATTTAGTTCATTGTAGAACCTGCATGTCCGTGGCGCGCCCCCTGATCGTCCGTTTGCCTCTTTGGCTTTCTGGAACGATTGCCGCAGCTCCTTAATTTTCACGGCACTGTGTGGTGTCCCTGTTGTGGCCCCTTTCTAGCATGGCCTTGGAGACTCTTCCATAGGTGTTGGCATTCCGTTTGTTGTTGCGTAGTTCCAACATCACGGATTCCTCTCCCCAGATAGCGATGAGATCCAGCACCTCACGAGTGGACCATGCTGGAGCTCTTCTCCTCTGGCTGGTCTCCAGGGTAGATGAGCTCAGCATGGATTCTTGTGATGCTGAGCTCTGCATGGCGGCTAGTGCTGCTGATTGCTCTGCATGGCGACTGAGCAGTTCAGGTGAGCTGGCCACGTTGACCAAACAGGAAATGGCATTCAAATGTTCCCGGGTCTTATCTCCCTGGCCAGAGCAGCGAGTTCAGAGTGCAGTGCAGAGCGGTCACAGTGGAGCAGTAGTGAGGCAGTCCAGAGCGGTCAGAATGGAGCATTGTGGGACAGCCTCTGGAGGCTATTAATGTCGGGTTCCGTCTTCACTGGCCCACGGTCGAGCTTGGAATGTCGAGATTAGCCTTATGTCTCTGGTTAGGCTGGAGTTCCAAGATCGATCTTGAGGGCCCTTTACATCGACGTTAAGAGCATGTATGTGAAGACAGGTACACGTTTAATTCGACCTAACGTCGTTAAGGTCGAATTAAAGTGGTAGTGAAGACATGCCCTAAGACTTCTAAAAGCATGCTCTCTACACCTAGTCCCTCTCAGATTTTGTAAGGCTCTTCAGATTCTTAAATCTTGGGTTGAGTTCTGTAGCTATCTTTAGAAATCTCATATTGATACCTTTTTTTGGTTTGTCAAATCTGGAGTGAAAGTGTTTTTAAAATGAACAACATCTGCTGGGTAGTCAGCTGAGACTGCTATAAAATGAAATACATGGCAGACTGGTGGTAAAACAGAGTAGGAGACATACAACTCTCCCCCAATAAGTTTAGTTACAAATTTAATTAAGGCATTTTTAACAAGTATCATCGGCATGGAATCAGCATCCTCTGGGATGATGGCTGAAGCATGAAGGGGCATATAAAACTTGAGCATAACTAGCATGTAAATACCTTACGATGTTGGCTACAAAAATGGCCTGTGAGTGTCTGTTCTCACTTCCTGGTGACATTGTAAATAAAAAGCTGACAGCAATATCTCCTATAAGTATAAACTAACTTGTTTGTCTTAGTGATTAGCTGAACAATAAGTAGGACTGAGTGGACTTGTAGGGTCTAAAGTTTTATGTTGTTTTCTTTTTGAGTGCAGTTATGTAATAAAAATTCTACATTTGTAAATTGCACTTGCACAATAAAGAGATTGCACTACAGTATTGTATGAGGTGCACTGAAAAATACTATATCTTTTGTTTTCCATTTTTACACTGCAGATATTCATAATAAAAAACAATGTAAAGTGAGCACTGTCAACTTTGTATACTGTGTTGTAATTGAAATCAATATATTTGAAAAAGTAGAAAAACATCCAAAAATGTTGAAATTCATTAAATTATAATAAATTTTAAATAGTATTCTATTGTTTAACAGTGCAATTAAAACTGCATGTAAGATTTATTCAGATTTTTATTCAAAATTAATTTTAGTTAATCACATGAGATAACTGATTAATTGAGAACCCTAGTTATTATATGAATCTGACTCTTTGAATCAAATAATTGCTAAAATATTTTATTCTAGTGTTATTAGTAAAAATAGATCAACACATTTATAAGTCAGAGGCAATGAAAACTCTCTCAAGTATTACATTGAGTTCCAAAACAGTAAAACACATTACAGATCTTCTAGCTTTCAGTGGACACTTAAATCCATTTTCATATGAGCTCTGAAACGTCACTGTGATTTGTTCAAAAATTGTATTAGCCATCTACTTCTCCCTTAATGTATATATTAATTATATCAATTACTGGCAATTTTTTCAGGTCCTCAAAAACAGTGAGTAAACAGGCAATGCTATCAGAGACTTTATTTACTTTACATGGCATCCACCAACATAGCATCTGAGTACCTCACAATTGTATTTATCCTCACAACATTCATGTGAGGTAAGGAAGCACTGTTATTCCTATTTTACAGATGGGTAATTGAGGCACAGAGACACTAAGTGACTTGCTTAGGTCACAAAGGATGTTTATGGAAGAACAGGAGTGAACCAACATCTCCCTCAGCCCAAGGAATTGCTGTAACTACTGGATTATTCTTCCTACTTATGTGGCAGGCCTAATTTTGTTTCTAGAAGGTGCTCAGATACCACAGTTCTGTGTGTTTAAGAATCCATCTCCTTCCTTGTGCAGCTACAAAGAGACTGAGCAATCACAGGCCTTCTGTCAAGTATGGCACAAAGCTAGTGCTACTAGAAACTCTAGCCACTCTCAACAAAGAAGGAGGAGAAGGAGGGACTTATCTCCCCCTTAATTTTCAGCATCGCTGACTGGCCAGTGAGGATCTCTTACTACACCCTCTTAAGACTGGCACAACAGCTGTATTCCCTGGCCAGGGGATATGGGAAGCATTATGCTTCAGATACACAACTTCCTGATTTCATGATAAAATAGTCTGACTCCATTCCACACTGAATTCATAACAGTGCCCAGTACAATCCAGCCAGAAATGCATTTCATTTATTAAACAACAATTTAATGTTATAGCTCAGATGAAATTATACTTCTATGCATTTTAGCTCAATAGTCAAAATTGGATGATATTTTTTTTTGCCAAGATTTCTTGGAAAGTTTGTCTATTTTTGTCAAAAAATTGTCATGTGATTTTTTTTAACCAGCTCAGAATCTAGACACACAGTATTCTTGCGCCAGTGAGATTTTGTGGACTTCTGCAACTCAGAACTCTAGAGGCCTAATACATTTTCCAGTATGCAAAACTTTCCTTTGCATAGCAAAAGTTCTTCAATTTTCTAGTAAATACATTTATAGATCATCAGCTGGGTTGGTATTTGAGTGCTGTAAAACAATTTCTCCCCAATATTCATCATGCATACAGGTAAACCAAGTGTTTTGATGTAGAGATTGGATTTCTCCCTTTTTTTAAAAAAAAACAACACAAGGTTCTGTCCTGCTATATAGTACATGTGCAACTCTCCTTTGTGAAATTTTTTACCATTGATGAAATTCTCTAGTGCCCACCTATTAATTTACTCTTCCTTTGGTATTCACATATGAACTAGAGATTTTGAGGGCCTTCATTTATATGTACCTAATCTGAGACTGTTCAGAGGGATCTGAATTTCCAGAAAGCACTGAGGGCTAGACTATAAAGATATTTAGATATCTAAATATGCAGCTAGATGCTTAATGGGATTTTCAAAAGCATCAATGTGCCTAACTCCCACTAACTGCAATTTATGGAAGTTAATGCTTATGCATTTTTGAAAATCTCAAAATCTGAATCTTTAGGTATGTACATTTCTTTATACATCTGGCCATCAGCACCCACCATTCAAAAATCAGGCCCCTATGGGGTGTCTCAAGTTGACCACACAAAATCGCTAGACACTTGTGAAAATTTAAGCCTTCTTCCTCTCCTTGGGGTGGGACAGGAGCAGTCTAGTTTCTTATTGCTGTCTTAGGGCTGGTCCCCATTATGGCTTAATGTTGACTTTAGCATCGTTAAGTCGGAATAAACCTGTACCTGTCCTCACATGGATGCCATTTGCTTTAATTTTAAGGGCCCTCAAAATCGACTTCTGAACTCCTCCCTAACGAGAGGAGTAGTGCTGAAATTGACCTCTCTGAGTCGATTGTGGAGTAGTAAGGACGCATGGGACGTTATTGGCCTCCAGAGGCTGTCCCACAATTCTCCATTCTGACCGCTCTGGACAGCCTCACTGCTCCACTGTGACTGCTCTGGACAGCACTCTCAACTCGCTGCTCTGGCCAGGTAAACAGGGAAAGACCCAGGAACATTTGAATTGCATTTCCTGTTTGCTCAGTGTGGCGAGTTCACCTGCACAGGTCAGTTGCCATTCAGCACTCAGAGTCACAAGACGCCATGCAGAGCTCAGCAGCACAGGAGACCAACCAGAGTAAAAGAGCTCCAGCATGGTCCACGTGTGAGGTGTTGGATCTGATCACTATCTGGGGAGAGGAATCTATGATGTTGGAACTCCGTAACAACAAATGGAATGCCAACACATTTGCCAGAGTCTCCAAGGCCATGCTGGAAAGCGGCCACAACAGGGATGCCCAACTGTGCCGCGTGAAAATTAAGGAGATGAGTCAAGCATTCTAGAAAGCCAAAGAGGCAAATGGACACTCGGGGGGCCCGCCGCGGACATGCCGGTTCTACAATGAACTGAATCAGATAATGGGGGGCGCCCCCACCACCGTCGCACTGGTCTCCGTGGACTCCACCCATGGGATAATCATCAGGCCTGAGGAGGATTCAGATGATGAAGAAGGTGATGAGGACGGAAATATCACGGAGCAGCAGGAGGCAAACCAAGAAACCCTGTTAGCAGACAGCCAGGAGCTGTTTATCACCCTGGACACATTACCCTCACAGCCATCCCAAGCTGCTCCTACCCCAACCGGCGAAGGAACCTCTGGTGAGTGTCCTTTTAGGGATTAGATGACTCATGATTTTAAAAGGAAGCATTTATTAATGATTAACTTGCCCTAAGGACTTGCTGGTCCCTTTTTTTACTGAAACAGTTTGTTAATATACTCCAGTATGGAGCGGAAATCCTCTATGGACATTTCCATGAAACTTTCGAGCAGGTAACGATGAACCTTACGCAACAGGTTTCTGGGGAGAGCCGCCTTATCTGGTCCTCCATGATAGGAAACCATTCCACGCCATGAAATTAGTAAATGTCTCGTATAATTGAGTAACACAGCATTGCAGCATATGGACCATGACTTTGGAGCGACTCTAGCAACATGTGTTCTTTATCTCTCTGAGAAATTCTAAGGAGAGTGATGTCATTCATGATTGCCTGTTTGAAATACGGACTGCAATTAGTAGGGAGACAGATGTTCCCAGCTGTAAAGTAATCTTTCCCATCCCGTAGCAAGAGCAGGCAGGGATTTTTAGTTTGGCTGCTCATGGCTGCTTCCAAAGAAGACCCAACGCAACAACACCCCCAACCCACCCCACGAGCCAGCCCATAGCAAGAGGAGGCAGGGATTTTTGGTTTTGTTTTGCAGTTCGCGGTTCACTGGGAGCCACGCGATGTGGGGAGGGGGGATCCACATGTTGGGGGGGAAGGGGGCGGGGTTAGTCTGGAACATCGGAGCACTGCTGTAAAGAATATGGCTTAGCTTACCATGGCCGGCTGCATGGTGATTTCAGTAGCCGTGTTGAGGCTGTCTCATGTGTGTGAAATGCTTCTGTGAATGTTTGTGTGAACATTAAAACCATCCAGTCACTTTTAGGTGTGGAATATGACCTTGTACAGAAATCATATCAGGCCTGTGAATACTGTGGTTCACTGTTAAATAGCACTCCCATTGTGCTGTAAGATTGTATCTGTCTCATAACCTTGTCCCTTTCTTTGCCCACAACAGCTGCACATTTATCTCAGAATCCCCCGTCCTGCTCCTCACACCATCTATCACAGATACGAAAGCGTAAAAAGAAAACGCGTGATGACATGTTTAACGAACTACTGCAGAACTCTCACGCTGAGGCCGCTCGGCAGAGTGAATGGAGAGAAAGATTGCTAGAGTCAAGGCAAGAGCCCAGGGCTGCAGCAGACAGGTGGATGGAGAGCAAAGAAAAGCGGCAGGGGCGCAAAGAAAAGCGGATGGATGCGATGCTGCGGATAATGGAGGACCAAACCAATATGCTCCGGTGTCTGGTGGAGCTTCAGCAGGACGAAAGATCGCCTCTACAGCCTCTGTCTAACCACCTCCCTCCCTCCCCAAGTCCCATAGCTTCTCCACCCAGACACGGGGTGAGAACCCGGTGGGGGGAAGCTCCAGGGACCGACCCACTCTACCCCACAAGCCAGCACAAGCAGCAGCAGGCTGAGTTTCTCTAAAAAGTTTTAAAAGGTGCTGTGTCTCGGCCCCCCTCCCCCAGCTCCCCTCTTCTCCCTCCTCCTCTCTCTCCTCCTCCACCGATTGCTGGTTTCCCTCCTCACCCACCCCTTCTGGGCTACCTTCCCAGTGATCCACTGTATTTGTGATGAAGCAATAAAGAAACCATGATTTTTAAAACAGTGGATTTATTTCTTCTGCAAGCGTCGGGAGTGGGGAGGGAAAGAGGGTGCAAGGACGGCAGGCTTAGGGCTGAGCAGAGCAAGGGATTGGGTTTTCAAATGCCATCTTGGGCACTCATAAAACTGGTTTTCAAGGCGTCTCTGAGGTGCAGCGCCTCCTGGTGCACTCTTCTACATTCCCTCCTGTCTGGCTGCTGGTAAGCAGCGGACAGGAAATTTGCCTCTGCCTCCCACCCCGCCATAAATGTCTCGACGTTGCTCTCACGGAGATTGTGGAGCACAGAGCAAGCAGCAATAACAATGGGCACATTTCTGTCGCTGATGTCTGAGCAACTGAGTAATGAATGCCATCGCCCCTTGGGCGGCGAAATGCGCACTCTACTGCCATTCTGCACTTGCTCAGTCTATAGTTGAACAGCTCCTGACCCCTGTCCAGGGCTCCTGTGTAGGGCTTCATAAGCCAGGGCATTAAGGGGTAGGCTGGGTCCCCAAGGATAATGATCGGCATTTCTACACCCCCCACAGTAATTTTCTGGTCGGGGAAGAAAATCCCTTGCTGCAGCTCTCTAAATATCCTAGAGTTCCTGAAAACACGAGTGTCATGAACTTTTCCCGGCCATCCCACATACAGGTCGGTGAAACGTCCCTTGTGGTCAACCAGTGCTTGCATGACCATAGAATAATAGCCATTCCGGTTTCTGTACTCTGCGGCCTCGCTGTCCGGTGCCAAGATAGGGATATGAGTCCCATCTATAGCCCCACCACAGTTAGGGAATCCCATCGTGGCAAAACCATCTATTGTAGCTTGCAGGTTTCTAAGGTTTATAACCCTGGGTAGCAGCAGCTCAAGGATTACCCTGCTTAATTGCATCACAGCAGACCCCACTATAGATTTACCCACCCCAAACTGATTCACGACTGACCGGTAGCTACCTGGCATTGCAAGCTTCCAGAGGGCTATCGCTACTCATTTCTGAACTGTGAGGGCTGCTCTCATTTTGGTATTCTTGTGCTGGAGGGCCGGGGAAAGCAAGTCACAAAGTTCCATGAACGTGCCCTTATGCATGCGAAAGTTTCTGAGCCATACCAGACCCGCAGCACTATACGATCCCACCAGTCAGTGCTTGTTTCCCTGACCCAGAATTGGCATTCCATAGCATGAGCCTGCCCCATTGCCACCAAATTTGTCAGATTGCCGGTCCACCTACTTCCAAAAATGTCAGTGTCCCTGTCCCTGCTGTGCACGTCCAGGTCCATCTCCTCATCACTGTTATCAGGTTCCAGAAAGCGCAGTTGTGTCCGGATTGCCTTCCTCTGCAGACGATGCAGCATAGAGTCCACAACAATGCGCGAGGTCTTCACAACAGCCAGTACTGCAGTGGTGGCATCAGCGGGCTCCATGATTGCAGTGCTATGGCGTTAGCGCAGCGCGGAGAAAGGGTTCAAATAATGGGATGCCTACCCACAGTGCACCACTCGAAATGGTGTCGGCGGCGTGAAAAAAGGGCGCGAAATAATGAAATGCCTACCCATAGTGCAGCACTCAAAATGGTGCCTGCTGGGGACTCCGGGAACTGTGGGATAGCTACCCACAGTGCACCATTTGCTAGGACGATGCTTGCCCCAGTTGTGTGGACAGACAATGTCGACTTGTCGTGCTTTGTGGGGATGCACAAAATCGACTCTATACAGTCTGCTTTAAAAAATCGACTGCAAGGAAATTGACCTACTGTTGTAGTAAACACATACCCTTAGCTACCAATGGCTACAGAAAAAACACAAATGCATATTATCTTTTCGATTATCAATTTGTCATATGCTTCTTAACCTTCTGTAACACTTACATTGTGCTTGAGGAATAAGGCCACTAGTCTAATAACCATAATTAGTCATAATTACTCTGACTGGCGCTATTAGTTAATGATATCTCATGTTAGCGTTCTTAATAGATCTAATTAATGCAATTATGTCCACTTACAAAACATAGCTGTATGTTATACACATAAAATTCTTAATGACTTACTGAGAACTATTGGGTTAATGAAACTAACCCAAGTATAATTTTACACCACCTCTCAAAGTACCATAAACTGTGACAATATCTTACAGCTTCCACAGTCAGCATAGGAATAGAGCATGGCTTTACACTTCTATCCTCCATTTATTGTGAGATAGTGAATTTCAGAAAAAAATCCCAAATTGGCACCCATCTAATCTTTCTTCCGTCTTTTCTACTCTTGCTATTGCCACTGTTCTGCCAATTAGCTCAAATGACCAGTGTGCAATTTTCAGTCATTCTTATAGTTCCTTTTCTTGAAAGAGATGAGGACTCCCAAAGATGATGAAAAAGAAGAAAATAGCTCTGGTTAATCTCAAAAGTAGGTCACAATTAAGAACTAATACCCATTTCACCCATGGCCTCCAAACAACTCCATATTCCGAGAAATTCACATTTCCTTTTATTAAATGAGCACAAAGCATCTTGTCAAGCTTTTCACTAAATGTTCAGGTCAATTATACTTGTAGACACAGAAAAACACTACCTGTTTGAGAATATTTCTGTATATAAAGTTCACAGACCTCATGTTGTCTGTATGCAGGTAGAAATGATGAATGTTTTCCTTCAAAACACACAAAGATAATTTCCATTACAAAAAGTTAAATAGCACTCAGCCCTGAAGAGAAGCTCTCTAATTACTCCGTTGCTTAATACATAAGATATAGATATAAAATCAATCCACATAACATATAGGATTTAAACCATGCCATCTTCTTTAAAAGCAAAACTTTTTTAAAAATGTAACATTTAGAGTCCTTGCTGCTCCAAAGTCTCCAGAGAGCTTTAGAGCTTTGAGAGTTCTAAAATGAGCTTTACAAGATTTTGGTTGTTGTGTTTTTTATTATTCCCCCCCCCCTCCAATATCCTTTTGTTGATTCTCCTTTCCTTGTTTACAGAATGAAAGAAGACATGCACATACATGGGAAATATGCACTTGGAAATAAACAAATAATCTGGGTTTAAAGGGGAATTCTATGTATTAAGTGGACTACACCTTTAAAAGAGAAGGGAGAGGGAGATGCAAGTGATTAAGATTATTTTTTTCTTAAATCTACTTTCTCAACTTGTCTCGGAGAAGTCCATTTTTTCCTCTTAAGTGGAAAAAGAGAACTATCCCGGAACCATAAAAATGCTGAATTAAGATAGGAGCATTCTACATTAGCCTGAAAAATCTAACTCACTTCCCACTGAAGTCGGTGGCAAAACTCCCATTGACTTCAATGGGACAGAGTGTTTTTGAAAATCTCATGCTAGATGGATCTTTCATAGCAAGAAATGAACAGAATGAAGTTAACTTTTTTTTCCTAGTCACAATCTTTTTAATTAAATAGTCATCTGTAAATGCATTTATTATCAAATAGTTTGACTCCTGGTGATTTGTGAGAAGTCAAAATTCAGGATTATTTTACTGGTCATAGAGGTTTTATAGCAAATTTTTGTCCCTTGACTGGATAAGTATAACTTTTAAATCAAGTTTTCAGTGAAAATACCTGCAATTAGTGCTGGTCAAATACTAATAAAAAACCCTATACCTATAACCCTACATAATTGACAGTATTTGAACAGCTGTAGAGCCTGACTAGATACTAAAAAAATCTGTCAAATTTTACATAAATATCAGCAATATGCATTACTGCAATGCTTTTAATAGATAGCAATAGACCACATCTACTTCAAAATTTGCTCGTTGCCAGTATTCATCAAATTTCACTTAAAGATGCAGTTTCTAGGAATACCAAGAGTTAGAATGATAACACTAAATATGAGCCACAGGAGGATACAGGATGGGTTGAAAAAGACTACACGGGAGAATAGGAATCGAGAGGACTTGCAGCCCACGGGAATGGGGATAGACCGGAGAATCGCACCATCACCAGGAAAAGGCAGGTCTATGAGATTGGGGACTCCTTGCTGAAGAATAGTCAGGCCTGTAACCAGAGCTGATCCAGAGAACAGAAGGGTATGCTGTCTGCCAGGTGCTAAGATACAGGATGTGGACCGGAGGCTGAAGAGGATCCTAAAGGAAGCAGGAAAGAATCCACTCATTGTTCTTCATGTGGGAACAAATGATATGGCTAGATTTTCACTGGAGCACATCAAGGGAGACTATGCCAGGCTGGGGAAGACACTTAAGGAAATTGAGGCTCAGGTGATCTTCAGTGGGATTCTGCCTGTTCCTAGAGAAGGGCAACTGAATGGAAGGATAAACAAAAATAGATCTTCAACTAGGGTGTATTATTTCAAAGGGGCTAACTTTAAAAAATTAAGGAAATTAGTTAGGGAAGTGGATTGGACTGAAGAACTTGCAGATCTAAAGTTGCATAAAGTCAAGTCAAAGTTGCATAAACTATCAGAAACCTGCATTGCAAGGAAAAAAATTCATAGGCAGGAGTTGTAGACCCAGCTGGATGAGCAAGCATCTCAGAGAGGTGATTAAGAAAAAGCAGAAAGCCTACAAGGAATGGAAGATGGGAGGAATCAGCAAGGAAACCTATTTTATTGAGATCAGAATGCGTAGGGATAAAGTGAGAAAGCTAAAAATCATGTAGAAGTGGACCTTGCAAAGGGAATTAAAACCAATAGTAAAAGGTTATATAGCCATATAAATAAGAAAACAAGGAAAGAAGAAGTGTGACCACTAAACACTGAGGATAGAGTGAAGGTGCAGGATAATCTAGGCATGGCCCAATACCTAAACAAATACTTTGCCTCAGTCTTTAATGAGAATTTTAGGAATAATGGTATGATGACAAATGGGAATAAGAATATGGAGGTAGAATTACCAAACCTGAGGTTAGAAGCCAAACTCAAACAGCTTAAAG
Source organism: Sternotherus odoratus (assembly GCA_032164245.1). Classification (NCBI taxonomy): domain Eukaryota; kingdom Metazoa; phylum Chordata; order Testudines; family Kinosternidae; genus Sternotherus; species Sternotherus odoratus. The sequence continues at coordinate 61,928,439 of JAVMKO010000004.1, read as the reverse complement.
GAACTAAATCGGGGGGGGGGGGGGGGGAAGACAGATAATCTTCATCCGAGAATATTAAAGGAACTGTCAAATGAAATTGTAAGCCCATTAACAAGAATTTTTAATAAATCTGTAAACCCAGTGGAGTTCTTCAGGGATTGGTTTGGGGACCAATTTTATTTAATCTTTTGATTACTGACCCAGGCACAAGAAGTGGAAGTGTGCTAATAAAGTTTGCAGATGACATAAAGCTAGGAGGTATTGCCAATACATAGAAGGACCGGGATATCATACAGGAAGATATGGATGACCATGTAAACTGGAGTAATAGTAATAGGATGAAATTTAATAATGAAAAGTGCAAAGTCATGCATTTAGGGATTAAAAAGAATTTTAGTTATGAGCTGGGGATGCATCATTTGGAAGTAATGGAGAAGGACCTCGGATTACAGGATGACTATGAGCCGCCAATGCGAGAGGGCAGTGAAAAAAGCTAATGTGGTCTTGGGATGCATCAGGCGAGGTATTTCCAGTAGAATACTGTGTGCAGAATACTGTGTGCAGTTCCTGTCTCCCATGTTTAAGTCTGTCAATGAAAATCAGTGGTACTTAAGTCACTTTTGAAAATGAGACTTCAGCTCTTAACTCAAGCACTTTTGAAAATTTTACCTGAGATCTTTCAATTATACTGAGTCCAGAGATAAAATCTGAAAATGCATAAGAACTAAACACTGAGGCCTATGATTTTGTAACTTGCCATGATTGATGAAATATTAAAATATATATAATGTCTTGAATTCTCTCTGAGGCTACCTTCCAATTTAAATAGATCAGTTATATTCCCCCCAACACCAAGATTGTCTATCTCAACACTTTGTTATTTTACAGCGCTGGGCAGAAAACTGATTTCCCATCCCGAGAGAAGATTTGAGATTTTGAAAAAAATTCTAATCTCAAATTGAGATAAAAAAAGTCAAAATTTCAATTTTTTGAAATTTTAATAGGTTTAATTTAAACATTTTATTTCAATGTACACCTTTTTAAATTTTATTTCTTCTTTTACTATAAATTGGTGTTAATTTCAAAACAGTAATTTCAACAATTTTTTTAATATTTTCTTTTTTTTTTTCATAACTTGACATTTGCTGAGACTAACATTTTTCCTGCAAAAAGTTTCACTTTTGATAAATGGGCATTATCTGACAAAAAGTGTTTCTATAAAAAAAATCCTAGTGATTGATAGAAAGAAAATAGTCCCTTATACAATTTTTTTTTAAAGGATTATAATAGACTTTCATGGGACAAATTTAGGTCAGAAATGAAGCAGTCTTTATTTTTTTAACAGCAAAGACATTTTTAAAATCCAAGTAAGATAATCAAAATTATGTTGGAAGCTTGAGAACCATTTGATAGAGAAGACAAACTTGGTAGGTCTACACTAGGATAAAAATAACCCCACAGAACTGAGTCTCATAACCTGGGTTAGCTGACTTCGGCTCATGGCGCTCAGGCTACGAGGCTAAAAATTGCAATTCAGGCTCGGGATGGAGCCCAGGCTGTGAGACCTGCAAGTCACTTGGAGCCTGGCCTCCAGCCTGAGCCCAAGCGTTTACACTGCAGTTTTTAGCCCTGCAGCCCAACTCTCATGAGCTTGAGTCAGCTGACCTGAGCCAGCCAGGGATCTCATACTGACATACCTTGATGGTTTTCTCTATGAAACGATAAAGGAAATGAACATGGTTCTCAAGCTTCCAGCAGATTTTCAACAGCTAATTTGACTTTAAAAAAAGTTTGGCTAATTTTAAAAGAAAAGATTAATTTCTGATCCAAGTTTGTCCCGAGTGTGTCTATTATAATCTTTTTTTAAAAAATTGTATAATAGATTTGTTCTTTCTATCTTTAAGAACTTTCTTATTAAATCATGTTACATTATTTTCTTTTAAATGATCTTTGTAATTGGTTCAAATGGATTGCAAATAACAGTTCAAGTTGTACAAGAACCTTCAAGAGCCCAATTTTCATTAGATATTAAATCCCACTAGATTAGGAAGCATTAACTCCATATTATACTAGGGAATATACTATTATCTAGGGAGATATTTTTGTAACTTAGTTGCACTATCTTCTATTTTTGTATCCGGGGTAGCCGCGTTAGTCTGTATCCACAAAAACATTTTAGAATTATAGGGACAGAGCTTGCAGGTCTCAAATTCATTGAGTGTTTTGTCTAAATAGGGCTAGAGCCACAAAGAGACTTAGGCCTTGTCTACACTACCAGCTGGATCGATGTGTAGAGATCGAGCTATTGGGAATCGATTTATCGCATCTTGTCAGGACGCAATAAATCAATCCCCAGAGGCACTACGATCAACTCCGGATCTCCAGCTCACCAAAAGGTGCAAGGCAGACTCGACAGGGGAGCCCACTGTCGACCGCTGCCACCGTGAAAACAGCAGGTAAGTCGACCTAAGATGCATCGACTTCAGCTATGGTAGTCACATAGCTGAAGTTGCGTATCTTAGGTCAACCCTCCACGCTACTGTAGACCAGGCCTGAGGCATTGCACTGTCTAACATTTGGGTGCCCTGCCATCATGTGTGGAATCCTCTGCCCTGAATTAGGTACCAAGGTTCCCCGTACAATGCATAAGGAGAGTTTGGTGCCTAAGAATGGAACTCACAAAAGCCATCAATCTGAGTGGGGAACCAGCTAAATTAGCCAGTAAGAAATGCTAAGAAGAATGGGGTTCATCTCCATTCTCGATTCAGAGTTGCTAACCCTCTCCTAATCCAGGTCAGTCCTTTCTCGTGAAAAAGGAGCAGAGAGGGAGAGAAAGAGAGAGCTTAGGTGTGAGTTAGGGTGCCAAGCTGCTTGGCAGTGACAGGCTTTAGCTGTTTTGCACATAACCACACACAGAAATATAAGTGCCTAAGGGCTTTTGCCAGTGGAAACCTAGGCACTTTTAGTCACCTACAGTCAGGCAACAGCCGAGAAAGGATTTTGAGCATCTCTTTGGCCCCTGAATTTTGGGTTGGTGCGTAATGGCTATTTTAGTTACCTAAGTGCCTCTGTGAACATAACCCCAGTCTTGCAAGACATGTGTGTGCAACTGCAGTGGAGGTGCAGAAGAAATGCTGCACTGAGCAACAAGTGAAGACTGCACAAACTGGTCCTGCAATGTTATCAATACAAAAAAAAAAAAAAGACCAACTAAGTCTAATGGGAAAATTCCCATGATTTCAGTGAGACTCAGTTTTGCCCCAAATTTAACTTGGGACTTTTATTTTTATTTCTAGATAATTTCTGAAGATGTTAAATTAAAGAGAAAAATACATTAACTACTGCAGGATCCAATAAGATATTTCACCCTGTAGAAATAGGGTAGCCAATGGGTAAATAGACCAATAAACTGTGCCAAACTGTGCCAAATAGGCCAAATCTCCATTGACTGAAAAGTAAGATGTCCCCTGAAGGAAGATTCAGAGAATAATACATTGTACTGTGGAACCAACTGTTTTCCTATGAACTCTTACATATTCCAATGGGTTTTCAGTTTAAAGATCTCCCCTGTACCATTTTTCTTTTTTCTTTTTTTAATTACTGATGAAGTAAGCAACTTTACTTGCAATTGATTCAGGCATTGTTGAGCTTGAGCCCCTCTTTCAGGTCACATAGCTGTCTGAATTTCTAATTGTTGGAAAAATTGGATAATAAGATTTTCCTGTGTTGCTTAGAAATGTGTTTTCTCTGGGCTACTTACAGAATTCAGGCCTAAGGGTGAAATTCACCCCTATGTGGAGGACAAACCCAAGGCCATGAATGATATAAAGCTCCCTAATGTTCTATTTTTGACATCTTAAGTGGGACTTCATACAATGCATAGCCTTGCATTAGCCCTCTGCAGATGTGAGTTTTACCCACAAGAGACTGTGCAATAATTGTCAGTTTAATAAAGGGAATTTACAAACAATTCAGATAATGTGATGTGCAACACTATTAAAATATTGCCCTAATCATTATTAACTCCTTTGGTATTTCTGGTAATAGTAATTGTGATGAACTCATTTAGCACTAATGTGCTTATGGCACTCAGCATCAATTTGTAACAGTGTATTAAAATGTTACTCAAGAATGTTATACCTTTTATTTTGAAAATGCTTTCAACCATTTATTAAAAGACCTCCCAAATATATAGTGGTTTATAACTGTGGGGATTTTTCCCCTTTCCTTTTTAAAAGTAAACCTGTAGTTTTTGCCAAGGTTTATGATGATAAAAACTGGCAAGGCTGAAATGTGTATGCTGAGGCTCATGGGGGAAAAATCCTCTACTTTTCTTAGGCATTTCTTTAATTCATTTTATTTTTAGCTTTAACACTAGTGACTAGTTACTCCTTCTGGTGGCAGATTAAAGTAGGATGTGACAATGAAAGAATGAAAAGAGCAATGGGAATTGTGGGTTGGGAATCATTAACCAAAATAGCGAGAGACTCATTGAATAGTAGATGGTGTCTGACCTAGTTCTTGCAAGCACTCTGTTCCTTCTTACGTAAAGAAATATAGAATTCACCAGATGGCAAAACAAAAACCAGATCGATCACATCTGTTTCAAATACCGATCATCTGTCAAGACACCAGGGTGTATCAAGCAGCAGATGTCAGCAGCAACCACAATCTTTGCATTGCCAAATTGAAATTAAAACTGAGAAAGATCAACTTTAAACAGAGAGCAGCAAAGAAAAATCAACAGAACAGAGAACAAAAGAGTACTGTGAGAAATTTCAACTTGAACAAACAAACAGATTTGAGGGACTGCCAGAGATAGAGGAATGGAAGGTACTGAGTGGACCTGAAGAAAAATGGGAAGTGCTCGGAGACAATGTGATTCAAGCCGCAGCACTGTCAGTTAGTTATTAGGATAGACAAAATAAAAATTAGATAAGATGGGGCATCTTATTGAGGAAAGGAAAGGAAATGAAAGGATCAAAAGGAAAACTCCTGAATACTAAGACCAATGAAATATTGGAAAAAGCAAAGGAATACAAGAAAGAAGACAAAACAATGGAAAGCAGCACAAGGAAAGATAAACTGGGATATACTGAAAGCCTCGCAGCTGAAGCTGCTGCTATGATGGTGAAAAACTCTATGCTTTCCTAAAACCCTGTGTGGAAACTTCAAATCAGGAAATGGGTCAATAAAAAGAAAAGATGGAAAAATGCTTACAAGTGAGGGTAGAATAGAACAACAGATGAGCAGAGCATTTCAAAGGAGTCCTCAATGGGACCAGCCCTACCTCAGTACCACAACTCCCCATGTTATGTTAAGTTGGTAGTAGTAGCAAGGTGCTGCAAAGGTGTCTTAAAGTCACCTTTGCCATCCCTTCCCATTCATTTCTCTGTACCTTCAACTGAAAGATCTGTATTCCCTGACCAAAAATAAGTGACTTAAAAAAAAAACTTTAAAAATATGAGAAGAAATGGAAGATATGAAAAAATAACGTCTTATATATCTCAAATATATTCGAGATAGTGTACATATTAGAAGGAATTAAAATAATTTCTACTAGAGGAAAGTTTTATATTGATCAGTATATCATGTTTTGCTAATGAAATCTTCAATCAAGATCTTTAATCTTGGTTAGTCTGCTATCCAAAAAGAATAGTCTGCAAAACCATCACAAAACAAGCAAGCAAAAAATGGTAGATTATCCTTGCAGGAGACAATAGTTGAAATGTTCAGTCTGTTTTCTACATATTTGTGGCCAACCTATAAAGCTAAACTTTCAGTAAAAGGGAAGACCTTGCCCAAGGCAACAGATATGAATGATTTCCTACCTGTGATTTTCGTATCAGTAGCTCTACCATGATGGCAAGTGACTTGCTTTTTCCAGCAGATTGTTAAAGTATTCCTGTAATGTACTTTGCTGCAAACACCAAAAAATTACCTTCACACTTGCTATTGACACTTGACACTATTCTAGACATTGCACATGCAGTATAGTCATTGGACCAAATTCTTCTTTGATGTAAACCCAGCGAAGGTGGTGGAGTCATTCCGAGGATGAATTTTGCTCATCACCAAAAATCCCAGTTTACTGAAGTAGATGATTCTATTAAATAATGAGGCCTGAACCTGCCCTATAAATCCCTGATTATTTTTTTTATAAATTCTCAAACCATATTTTATTTTATTCCATCCCCCACTGCTATAGAGAAGACCCAAATAACAGGAAAGAGCAAAATTGAGTGTAAAGAGAGCTGTCAAATGCAAAAGAATAAACAACGTGGAAAAAACCCTCTCAGTTAATCATAGATTTTATTTGGATCTTTAAACTATTGATGTTCTTTTAAGTAATAATATTATATTGTCGAACTAAGTATGTGAATCTACCTGGCCATACAAGAAGAAGAATTAGGTATAGAGATGGAAAACTAAACTGAAATAAAAACAAACTATAATTACCAAGGTTTGCTTTTTCTACTGTACTTTTCTTTATCATGTTTCTATTTTGCTTTCTGAACATCCTATATTATAAAAGACTAGGGCAGGGGTCGGCAACCCGCGGCTCCGGAGCCGCATGCAGCTCTTTCATCCCTCCGATGCGGCTCCCTGTGTGTGGTAATTTTAACCGTCCCGCAGACTGTTCTCTATGCGGCCCGCCAGCACTGTCCAACCAGTGCGCGGAGCCGCAGCCGAAAGAGAGGGGCGGGGTCAATAAGAGGCGAGCGGCGGGGGGGGAGAAGAACGGAGGCGGAGCCGGGGCCGGGGCACGAGGAGAGGCGGAGCCGACGGAGAAGTGCGAGTCGGGCTGGGGCCGGGGCAGGAGGCGAAGCGCGGCGGAGCCGGCGGATAAGAGCGAGCCGGGGCCGGGGCCGGGGCACAAGGCAAGGCAAGGCAAGGTAAGGCAAGCTGGGGGAGGGGGGGGGAGGAAGAAGAGCGAGAGCACGGCTGGAGGGGAGGGGGAGGGAAGAAGAGCGAGAGCACGGCCGGAGCGGGGGGGAGGAAGGGGGGGAGCGGGGGGGGAGGAAGAGGGGGAAGAAGAAGAGCGAGAGCACGGCCGGAGGGGGGGGGGGAGGGAGGGAAGAAGAGCGAGAGCACGGCCGGAGGGGGGGGGGAGGGAGGGAAGAAGAGCGAGAGCACGGCCGGAGGGGGGGGGAGGGAGGGAAGAAGAGCGAGAGCACGGCCGGAGGGGGGGGGGAGGGAGGGAAGAAGAGCGAGAGCACGGCCGGAGGGGGGGGGGAGGGAGGGAAGAAGAGCGAGAGCACGGCCGGAGGGGGGGGAGGGAGGGAAGAAGAGCGAGAGCACGGCCGGAGGGGGGGGGGAGGGAGGGAAGAAGAGCGAGAGCACGGCTGGAGGGGAGGGGGAGGGAAGAAGAGCGAGAGCACGGCTGGAGGGGAGGGGGAGGGAAGAAGAGCGAGAGCACGGCTGGAGGGGAGGGGGAGGGAAGAAGAGAGTGTTATTTCATTTTAAATGTCAAAAGGGTTTTGTGGCTCCCAGTGTTTTCTTTACTGTGGGAAACGGGTCCAAATGGCTCTTTGAGCGGTAAAGGTTGCAGACCCCTGGACTAGGGAAGGTGTGTGAAGCCGTCATGCGCAGTAGAGACGGCCCGGACGAACGGCATGCTGGGAGGTGTAGTTCGGCAGCACAAAATGGCCACCGCGCGTCCGCCGCTGCCGCGGGCCATAGAGACGGCTCGGTCCAGGTCCAGCTACCTTCCCTCCCCCCCCAACCCCCACTGTATTTAACCCTGAGACACAAGGTGGCTGAGGTACCATTTAATAGTATTCACTTCTGTATTTATCCATGACATTTATTTCCACTTCAGAACCAGAAAAGGAGGCGCCTGTCCCAAGCTGCCCCTGCTCTCCATACAAACAGCTGGACTCAGTGAGGGGGCCAGCGCCCCACTGGCACACACAGCCCCTACTCACTCCTGCCCAGAGCCAAGTGATTTAAGAACAGATCAAGTCTCCCTTCCCACAAGCACCCATGTTTGGCTGGAGCCTCATTCCTAGAGCCCTTGGGCCAACAGCACCGGTTCTCCCAGTGCATCCCCCTCCGGACCACTCCCTGGGGCTCTCCGCCAGCCTTCTCAGGGCCAGCTCCCCGGGGAGGAAGAGGAGGCACGGGTCTGGGAGTGACTCATGCCAGAGGAGGAGAAGCGGGGAAACTCCAGCGGCTCTGCTGGGTCCAGCGTGAGTGGCAAGGCTCATGTGCGCTCGCTTCCTGCCTCCCTCCCCCTCGCTCGCTCTCCATGCCGGCTGGGTGCTGAAGTTGGGCAGATTGCAGCAAACCAGCTCCGCTAGGGACCACCTACACGAGCCCTTCCCCGGGATCGCTCAGTGCCAAGCACACGCAGCCAGGTGGGGGTGGGTAAGCCAGACCACTCGGGGGACGGGGGGGGGGGGTTCTTCTTCTTACTTATTATTTTGAACCTGAGGGAGGGAGCTGAGCGAGGGGGGAGTAGTTGGGGGGGAGGGAGCTGAGCAAGGGGGGTCATTGGGGGGGGCAGGAGCTGAGCGGGGGGGCGTTGGGGGGGAGGGAGGGAGCTGGATGTGGGTTGGGGAGGGAGGGAGCTGGGCGAGGGGGGCGTTGGAGTGGGGGGGGGAGGGAGAGAGCTTAGCGAGTGGGGGGGCCGCGAGCCGTTTCCATTGGCCTGTGTCCACGGGCTTTTACACTAGTCAGCTAATAAAGTAGTTATTAACTGTTTCAGTAGGCTGTTTATTATGTCTGTTTGTCAAGGCTAAGGCTTGTGCATCTGTTACTCCCAACCTTACTTTTAAATTGTTTTTTTCTAGCTTTTTCATCTGTACTGCTATTTCTTTCCTTCACCTTTTTACTCAGTTTTAGTGTAATTTGATTAGCTTTCAGTTTCAGCACCCATTTATCTACAGCATTTTGGATTCCTTTTTGTTTAAAAATCTAAAAACCTAAAGTGGCTTACTGTACATTTTGCATTTCATTTTAATGTTCTTCAACGGCCTATCAAACTTTTGAAATTTTCTTTGAAAGTATACTCAAATTACCATTTATTTGCATTTACCACTTCACTGTGTTGGTAATAATCAGGAGAATGAAATGGTAAATACAAGGTAATGCATCTTTTATAGTTGGATAGTTCTATCAATAAGGAACAAAAAATCCCTGTTCTCTCTTTTTAAAGAATAAGCTTCAAAATGCATCTGTCTTACAATAGACACCATACTTCACCAACCATGTAAAAATGTATTTCCGTTGTCATGATTTAGTTAGTTGAAATATAGTTTTTAGGAGCCCATAAATTACTTATTATCCTTGCTATAGGAGATTATCTGTTCTGTACGCAATAGATTGCACTGGAAAGCAATTTAAATGGCAGGACTACAAAGAAAACTTTTGGTCATTACTCTTGTTGAAGCTGATAAATATTGCCACCATAAAACTAGTTGGAAAAAATATCAGTGGGGGAGAAAAGTACATTGTTCAAATGGATTAAAATTCTTTATGAATTTCTGAAATTAGAGCTGCCAAAAAACAACATCTAGGACCAAACTCCATTCTAGAAGCACAGACATATTACAATAGAGCCATGAGGCCGCAAGTAAGATCAGTGCTAGGCAATTGTTAAAACAGATAGCCAGAGGCAATCCCTGCCCTGAAGAGGCTCCAAGCTTTCAAATATTTTGGCCTGGTCTCCTCTGAAAACTTGCACCTACATCAATCAGGAGTGTAAATGTGCAGCTGTCGGTGTAGATACAACTATGTCAATGGAAGAGGGCTTCTGTTGACATAGCTAACTTTGTTGAGTGAGATGGTGAATGTACACCAACATAAACTGCCTGTCAGTCTAAACTGAGTCTACACAATAGGGGCCATGATGACATTATACTGGTATAGTCTCCATAGTGTAGACAGACCCTTCCATAGTCTTACATTTATGTGTTAATTTCAGTGGGCCTGCTCACAGAACATAAAGTTATGCATGTTCGTAAATATTTACAAGAGTGGGGCCTCAGGACTAAGCCCCAGTCTTGCAAATGGCTTCTTGCCACACAAAGGCTACATGAAGTCAATGAGGTTCCTCATGGATGCAGCAATCCTTTCATATGCAGTCAATGGTAGGCTCAGAGTCTACAGATTAAGGGTGAGGGAAAAGGCAGGATTGTTCTCCATTTCACAGATGGAAAACTGAGGCAGAGAGAGATTAAATGATTTAGCCCCATCACAGAACAATCTGTGGCAGATATGGAATAGGAATGGAAAAGAATTTAGATTATACATAAGAACATAACATAACATAACATAATTATGTAGCCCATTCCCTGACAATGCAGGATTGTTTCTCTACTTTTAAAACAGCGCAAGTGATGAAACTTTCCTTCCTTTTTGAGGAAATTATTTTGCAGCCTCAAGTCTTCTAGTTTGGAGGCTTTTCTTGTTATTCAGCAAAACATTTCTCTTTTTTAATATCATTCAGTTATATATCTTTATACTAGCCTATACAATTTCTTTACTTCTTCAGTCTTTAACTTTTGAAGTGTTTGTAAGACCCTATCAATTCTTTCTTCAACCATTCCCCCACTGAATATCTTTGTTTAGAATTATTTCCCCCTGCAGTTTTTACTTGCATTTTCCAGTACACGGCTCATTGTTATTTTCTACCTACATTTCTAATTTCTCACGACCTCCCCCCTACAATTCTTCCTCATTTACCATTACCTCCCCCCAAGATTTTTAGTAGAGATATTAAATATGTTCAGACCAAAGTTGGAGCTCTGAACTACCCCTCCCCATGTATCACTCAAAGTTGAAACTGTGATAGAGAAGAATGGCATTTCTTGCCAATCCCCTTGTTAGTGCTCTTGTTTTGGGATCCAAAAAAGTAGAGCTTCTGCAGAGGGCAGGTAAGAGCTTATTCATCTTAAAAGTTTGAGTATGTTTCTATTTAATTTTATATTGCTAATTGTGCACCATTCGTAGGCACAGTGCATACATCAGGGCAAACAGTGGCGTCGCTAGGGTTGGTGTCACTCAGTGCGGTAAACTCACGGTGTCACCCCTCCAGATTTCTAAAGAGGAGGAGGAGAAATACACCAGCGATCATTGGGAATCAATCGCTCGCCCTCATTTCTCTCCCACGTGTGTGCCCGGCCTCCCGCCCCCCTTCTCCTTCCTCGGCTTCGGGTTCTAGCTCAAAAGTGTCTCTATAAAAAACAACCCACCCAAACCCGCTGGGGAATAAATCTGGCGCTGGAGCGGCCGGTCCTGTTCGAAACGCGGGGCGCCGGGGGAAGTTGCGGGCTCTGAAAGTTGCGGGACGGGCAGCATCAATGGTGTCACCCGGTGCGGTCCGCACCTCCCGCACCCGCCTAGCTACGCCAGTGAGGGCAAAATGAATGTAAAGTGCAATCAAATCTGACTGGGAATATTAACACCCACTTTGCACTGGCATAAATTATTACACAGGAGCCTGGCAATGGACAGTGGTGTCTACAGTCTGTCAGGCTCTGAATACACTTTCTGGTGTGTGTGTGTGTGATTCACATAGTTAGCTCTCCTCCATTTTCTCTAAATAACTACAATATTTTGTTTTTCCAATCTTTCCTCAGAGCCACGATGCAACCTTCTATTTTCTCAGCTTTAAGGGACCCAATGGAGGCAGCTTAGCTGAAGTGGGGAAAAGAGATTGAAGATTCTTGCATTTCTGCAGTAGCATAACCTCCCACTCTCAACCCATGACTCTAGAGGCTATGTTTGCTGATGAATTGCCAGTGGCTTCCTCTCTATATATTGCTGTTGAAACTTCAGCCACTGAGAGCTGGTATCAGGAGACCAGCAACCAAAAACAGTCAGCCCAGCTGTGGTTAATTCAAGAGTCAGGTGCAGTGTTTCTGAAGGACAAATCAAGGGAGTGGGAGGGGAGGAAGAGCTCAGTGGTTTGAGCATTGGCCTGCTAAACCCAGAGTTGTGAGTTCAATCCTTGAGGGAGCCATTTAGGGATCTGAGGGAAAAAATCTGTCAGGGGACAGTACTTGGTCCTACTAGTGTAGGTAGGGGACTGGACTTGATGACCTTCAAGGTTCTTCCAGGCTTTTTTTTTAAAAAAAGAGTGAAGGTGGTCCCTGAGATTTCCCTCACACAGTTTAGGAAGGCAGCAAGCCAGTACCTGGTATCAAAAAGGTTGGTAAACACGGCAGTAGACAACAAGCCCTGGACTTTGGAGATATCAAGCATTATTTGTTATCTTTTACTTTTGTCAATAAAGCTTTAGTGTTGTTCACCTTTAAACTCAGTTCATTCTAATAATCTCTTTGCAAGCACTTTCTTAAAATTGGGCTCCTTCGAACTGTTTGAATTTAGGCACCTAAAGATCACATATTACTTTTAAAAAATATTAACCATATGCTATGTTCTCAGGCTAAAGTGTCACCTTTACAAGCCCACCACCTCTGTGATTTTCACAAATTCAGAGGTAGTAGCTCATCTATACACAGCTGATAATAGGTAATGTTAGGAAGGATTAGACCTTGCGTTCCAAGTAATACGGAGCCCTGAAATTTTCAGTCGCTGCCCCAGGGCAGCAGAAAAACAGAAGAAAACATTTTGTGTTCTCTGCACCCTCTCTCAGTCACCCATAGAGAAGTTGAGAACAATTTAGTGCTTTTCTAAATTCTCATTTGATCACTCATCTCACACCCAGAGCAAAGGTTAAAAACACTCATGCAAAAATGTGATGTTAATGGTTTCTTTTCAACAGTACAACACAAAACTGGCTTGAACCCCCATCCAGTGACTTGGGACAATTACACACCACCCCCTGGCACTCTAACAGGCAATGTTTCCTCTCTCACAAGCACAAAGTCTGAGTGTTGCAAAAACTTTTAATAAAAGGAAGGAAGTAACTCTTCATTAATTTGGGAAAACACCATAACTAGGGTTCATAAACATAAACATTAGCAAAAGACCCACCCCCAAATAAGTTGGGCAGCATCCTTTTCCCCTCAGGTTCTTAAGTCCAGCAACCAAAAATTCCCTTTAACATGCCCATCCCTTCTCTGCACCCCACTCACAGTTACTGTTCTTGGCAAGTGCAGCCCTGGAGTTCAGAGATTCATCCAGAGTTCACCTCCAGCCCTCCATGGTTCAAGCACTCACTCATTGCCACACCAGCTGATTGCAGCACCACTTAGCAGGGTTCTCCTCTGGCCCTCTCTACCAGCTGCTCTTATGGCCGCTCGCCAAGATGTCCTTAGGGCCCACCACTTAACACAGCTCTGAGTGATTTCAGCTGTTAATGGGGGAACCTCACTGCTAGTGTACCCTGGGCAGTCTCTTGCAATGGAGACACTATACCAAAGTAGGTCTAATCCTAAACCTAGATATCAGGGATTTCAGCTCTACAGCATGACTCTCAATTGAATCTAAAGTAGCTTTAGTATTATACAGTGGAGGAAGGGAAGGTCAGACAGTGTCTAGAACCCTTAGGCAAGGCCCACAATACCAGGTACAAATAGCTCTCCCACCCTCTCTCAAGTCATTAGGCTTTGGAACCCATGTTTCCTGCCTACGTGTAGGAAAAGTGTAAATTATAAGTAAATGTATTTTAAATGTTGTAACAGTATTCTAAGCTATTTCTTCTCTCTCACTAAAGGGAGGGGAAACTTACCTCATCTTGGTACATACATTCCTGCTCCTCTCATGTACGTCAAGCACTTATCTTGTCTCACATGTCTTTGCTTATATGTCTTGTCTCATACGTTTTGTCTCGTCTCATGTATGTCAAACTCTTATCTTCTCCTGTACATTTTATACGTTTGTCTTAACTCATATATTTTAGCTCATATCTGTATGTATTCTTACCCCATATGTACCATTTCAAGATAAGAACTTTGTGTTTGTATGTCCTGTTCTTTCCAGACAAATAAGTAAATAGACAGGGAACAACATGCTAAAACTTTTTCACCTGTTAATTTGCATGGGGCCCCTCTAGCCCCTCCTTCATCTAAAGAAGTGTATAAAAAGTCTTGGCAATGTATAGGGCCAAGCCACAATTTGAGTGTTAACTCTGTGGCTTCAATTTGCTGAGCAAATAAACTTGTATTCAAGATCTCCTGTGTGTACCTGTTCTTTGAAGGTAAATTGAGACAGGCCTCCAAAGAAACGAAGCCATTTGTGCAACATATGGAGTGCTATTAAGGTTAGGGTGAATCCCTCAGTCAAAAAATGTCAATTATAGTTCTGCTGTCCTTGATTCACACAACAAGGATGGAAGCCATTTATTACTCCTACCCCAATAAAAAGGAGGCTAGGGATCCCACACCAGCCAAAAGTGACCATTTGGCCAAGCAATTCCATCATTCTGAGCACCTAGGTAGGGTGGGTGTGCCCATGCAAATGAGATCAGCTCCTGAAGTCCCTTTCCACAGTTCACCACTAGATGTCAGGGGAGAGCTCCTTCAGAGTCTGCTTAAGTAATGTTGTTTTCAAATCAGCCTGACTCTGGCTCTGACATCTCTCTCTGGACCTCTCAGTTTGGTAAAACCTGCATTTTTGCATGGTGCAATTATGAGGTCTGTAAGCAACCCTGCCTAGTTTGGATCTGGCAAACATTGAGGACACTATGCAGCAGCCTTTAGGCCTTGTCCCTTGTGGCCAGCTATCGCCCTTTGATGATGATTCCTCTTTTGAATGTAATCCACCCACCTCCTGGGTGTGGCGTTCTGTTCCATGTAGTGACACCAAGACCACTTAAAGAAATCAAGTCTGATCTACAGCCTTAGCTAATAAGCAGTTGGCTTTTATCTCATGTGATAGAGGCTCATGCACTAAACTCCAGAGGCCTCAGGTTCAATCCCACCCACTGATGACAGGGGTCTCAGTGTTACATGAAGATTTTTTTTTCTTTTGTTGAAGTAAAACCCCTTTTTGCCATTGCTCCTGCCTTACTCTACTTGGAGAGAATTGCCTTTTAGCCCACAACAGAAGGGAAAAGTTCTCAGATATTTCCCAGGGCCTTACATTCCTTTTATAATATGATCTTATATTAGTAATACATGTAAGGCTTATTTAAAATAAGCTACTGGAAAAGGAAAGAGAATAAGAGCCAAACAGTTCCCCTGCTGAAAGTCAGAGGGAATTAAATTAAGGCAATAAACTCTTTGAAAACAATTTTCTCAGGTCAAAGGGGATATTCACAAGGCAGAGGCTAATCAGGCCTCAACTTCTTAACAGGCACACTAATGACCCGGTTTTCATGGTAGTGAGGACTCTGCAGCTCCTACTGAAGTCTATATTACTGGCATAGACACAGGATAACAAGCATACACAGGTTAGTTGTCCTGTGTATAGTGTATACTGTAATGCAAAGAACAAATATAAACACTGTCAGATAATATTACAAAGCATAACTCATTCCCAATCTGTTTTGGTTACAACATTTTGTTGTAATTGAACATTTTGTTTAACAAATATTGTTTAACAAACAGAGAAAGTCAAAATTGTGCATGTGGGCTCAGTCAATCAATGATCCAAAATCAACACTATGTGACTTGAAAGAAACAGGTAAATGCCAATCAGATCAGATTTCTGAAAATGCCCAGTGACAAGCAGTAACAAAGTTTCCAAGGGAACACAGACATATGTCCTTTCACAATTCACAAGTGATTCGTAACTGGCATGAGACATTTGTTGAATAATTTAGAACAATCAGCTAATTAATGGAAGATGTACTCTATGCTATTCATGTACAATTTGCAAAGAGAAAAACAGAAGTGGGCTAAATTCCACAAATAAATTATTTTCCATAAACAGTTTGCCCAACCTTTGCTCTATACATTCTTTTTTCCCCCTATTCATTGTCCTGAGACAGTAAATTCAAGATGACATTTTTTTCATATTCATGGCATTTTGCAAAGAAAATAATGAAATGGAAATATGGATTTTATTAAAGCATATTTATACAATTTTATTACTTATACAGAGAAGCTTGGCTTAGCTTATTGAGTACTTTTAAATGGAAACTTGGTTAAAAGCAAATGAAAGGCAATATTCAGATCATTTACATTGTTTAAGCAGTTGTATTACAATTATTATAAGCAGCTAAGAATCTATTAATCCAAAATTACGAGTTTTATCAGATTAATCTACAGAGATATGAATGCTTCCAAACTTAAGTTGCCGAGGAACACAGAAGTGCTTCAGGATAAAATTTCCCATCTCAGTTCATATAGGAAAAAATGACATTTCAAACAAACCCATCTACATTCCCCCAAGTTCATAGCCATTTACTTGTATTTTATCTGCACGTTAGATAAATTTACAGAAGTGCTTTCACTTGGAAAATAATAATTCTAGTTAAAGCAGAACCACATAAAGCAAATAATATTTAACATTATCAGTCAGCTATTTATGGTGATGTAGCATCCTGACGCTCTAACCAGGATTAGAATCTCACTGTGCTAGTTGCTGTATTGTACACAAATTGGAAGACAAAGCCCTGTCCCACGGAACTGACAATCTATTTTAAGACAAGGCACACCAAGTGACTTTGACAAAGAGGAAAAGGAGAGCGATGGTAGAAGGAATGATTAAGCGCTAAATTCATGTTTCAGAGCCTGGCTATTGAAAATATTGGGAGTCTTCCAATTACACAAGGCACAGCCCTGTGAAACCTCTGTAGCAAAATATAGGTGGGACAGAACATTGCTTGTGATACTCCTCCAGTTGAACAAAAGTGCCAATTGTTTTTTTTTAAGAAGGCAATTTTTTTACATGTGTACCTACATGTACATAATATAGCTACCATATTATCTGAACTGTAATATCTAATATGTAGCAACTGATACTGAAGGAAGTAGTTTATAAATGGAGCCAAATGAAATACAACCTCTATAAAGGGATCATAAACGTAATGGAGAGGATGGAAGGTACCATTTACTCCCTTTTATAGTGGGCCATACCACTGTTTCCCATGCACAGACTCCACAGGGATGCTACTTTCTCCCCTCATGCAGGTACCTGGGGAGGGTCAGGGAGTGTAAACTGGAGTGACCTCGTGAACTTGAGTAATAGTAATAGAGTGAAATTTAATAGTGAAAAGTGCAAGCTCATGGATTTAGGGATTAATACAAGAATTTGAGTTATAAGATGGGGATGCATCAATTGGAAGTAACGGAGGAGGAGGAGGACTCAGAGTATTGGTTGACCACAGGATGACTATGAGCTATCAACCTGATGTGGTTGTGAAAAAAGCTAACACAATCTTGTGATGCATCAAGCAAGGTATTTCAGTAGAGATAAGGAGGTGTTAGTACTATTATACAAGACACTGGCGAGACCTCCTCTGGAATACTGTGTGTAGTTCTGGTCTCCCATGTTTAAGAAGGATGAATTCAAACTGGAATAGGTACAGAGAAAGTCCACTAGGATGATCCGAGGAATGGAAAACCTGACTTATGAAAGGAGATTCAAAGAGCTTGACTTGTTTAGCTTAACCAAAGAAGGCTGAGGAGAGATGTGATTGTTCTCTATAAATATATCAGAGGGATAAATACCAGGGGTGGAGAGGAATTATTTAAGCTCAGTAACAGTGTGGACACATGAACACATGGATATAAACTGGCCAGCAGGAAGTTTAGACTTGAAATTAGATGGAGGTTTCCTACCATCAGAGGACTGAAGTTCTGGAACAGCCTTCCAAGGGGAGATATGGGAACAAAAGTCCTATCTGGCTTCAAGACCAAGCTTGATGAATTTACAGAGGAGATGGTATGATCGGATAGACTAATTTTGGCAATTAATTGATCTTTGACTATTCTCAGTAAATGTCCCGAATGGACTGTGATGGCATATTAGATGGAATGGGATCCGAGTTACTACAGATAATTATTTCCTTGGTGTCTGGCTGGTGAGTCTTGCCCACATGCTCAGGTTTAGCCGATCGCCATATTTGGGGTCGGGAAGGAATTTTCCTCCGGGGCAAATTGGCAGAGGCCCTTTGGGTTTTTTTTTTTTTGGCCTTCCTCTGCTGGAGGGTCACTTGCTGGAGGATTCCTTGTACCCTGAAGTCTTTAAACCATGATTTGAGGACTTAAATAGCTCAGACATACGTTAGAGGTTTACTGCAGGAGTGGTTGGGTGAGATTCTGTGGCCTGTGTTAAGCGGGAGGTCAGAGCAGATGATCATAATGGTCCCTTCTGACCTTAAAGTCTATAAGCCTATGAGTGGGAAAATCCTTGACAGTCCCCTCAATGTACTGGGTGGCATAGTTATGTAAGAGAACCTACATTGTGTTATGTATAGACTGGTCACAATTTACTCTCCTGGAGCAGCAGGAGTCTGAGTCTGAATCACAATCTCCCTCCCATTCTCTCTCCTGGGCTGTTCCAGTCCCTTGAATGAACACTTTAGGTGGCAGGCCTGGTGTCCTGTACTTCATTCTGGGTGGATTCACATAGTCCAACCGCTCTGGGATGGGATCTCTGCAGTGTAGACCCTCTGGCTCCCAACCATGTTAAGGACACAGGCCCAACTTGACTTTGGCATCTGTAAGAGCACAAATTTGCGGTGACACAGAAACAGTGTCTTAAAACCCAGATATTGTTCATTCCTCAAAAGGAACAAAGTATTGCCAAGCAATGGGTGAAAAACAATGAAGGGCTATGTACATGGGTGTTTCTTAAATCTTGCACATTGTTTGCAAGATTTTCTAAGTACCACCCATCCCAACCAACCTCTAACTCTAGCTGGGAAAAGATTGACTGAATCACAATATCTATGTTTAACAGTCAGTCTTAGTGTCTGTCTCAGGCTGCTGACAACCCTTTCACCCCCTTTCTTTCTGTAGACTAGCATTTGATCCTAGATTCAGCCTGGAAAAGCTAAAATTTACAGGCCTAGCTGGGACCAAGCAGGGGGTACTCCTCAATTGACAGCTTCCCACATTGTCTTATCTTTGCCATTTTTTTCATTTCCTGTTGGTTTCCCCCTTTACAGACTCCTGTGATTTAATTCTTGGCAGTCAGACACGATAATGTCACCCAGATGAACTGAGGTGCATATGATATTTATAGGAAATAATACCAATTTCCCAGTTCTATACCATAAAGCATTAATATCTGCTGAACAGGGTCAATCACATCAAACAGCCTTCTGTGAAGAAAGTGACATTACTTCTGAAAGTAACGTTTCTTATGAACCGACTCTTTAGTTGGTAAAATCTAAACGCTACAAGACTGCAGATTGTTTTCTATAGCTTATAAATCTGGGATACCAATAAAAAAGAATTCAGATTTTCATATTGTGAAGTATCCTTACAGACACCTCCAATTCAAATAAACTTACTTTAAGTTATTCCATCTCTGCTTAAAAATTCTTTGAAAGGATACCAAATATCATTAATCTCTGACAAGCATTTTTCTCAAGGAGAGATGTGGTCAAAATACATTAGGAAGCCAGAGGAAAAAAAACTCATGTGGTATCAGCATAAGAAAAAAAATACACAAAAAGAGATAAAGGTTATAAAGCTACCATAATTAAGAAACAAAGAAACAAACAAAAACCACACAGCTGAAAATGTAACCTGTTTTAAATCAAGACACATTATTTGGTGGACAAAAAACAACATTATCAGTTTCTTCCCCACTAAAAGCCTTCAGACTGATCTGACAAACTCTTACTCAGGCAAGTACTTCTAATGAATTACTTGCAATTGTAAATGCTACTCACCTGAATGGCAGTCTGCAGGACCAAGCCCCCTTATTTTTTTTTCCCTGTATAGCATAGAGGAGTTTCATTTTCATAGAGTTTCATTTATATCTATCAGTGCAGGGGTAGGCAACCTATGGCACGCGTGCCAATTTTCAGTGTCACTCACACTGTCGGGACCTAGCCTCCGGTCCGAGAGGCTCTGCATTTTAATTTAACTTTAAATGAAGCTTCTTAAACATTTTAAAAACCTTATTTACTTTACATACAACAGTACTTTAGTTATATATTACAGACTTATAGAAAGAGACCTTCTACAAACATTAAAATGTATTACTGGCACATGAAACCTTAAATGAGAGTGAATAAATGAAAACTCGGCACACCACTTCTGAAAGGTTGCCAACCTCTGTATTAGTGTGTCTAGGACAAACCCAGATTTTCAGGGCTTTGTATGGGCTTGTCTACACAGTGGGAGAGAGGACCGGGGGCAGGGGAAGAGTAAATTGTATTAACCCAAGTCAATGAATATTGACAGTGCCCCGCTATGGCCCTGAAGGGGTTAAAACAGCCCTGAAGAGGGCTATGGCTGATTGGGAAGGCAGACACAGCTTGGGCCAGGCCCAATTAAGATGCAGCTGGCCCTGATAAAAGGGCTAGGGCTGAGAGTAGTAACATTGTCTTTCTAGCTTTTGAGAGGGAAGGGCCTGGCTGCCTGAGGCAAAGGGTACTGAGGCTAGAGCAGTGCTGGGGAAGGGGCTGGCTGAGCTAGGGGGCTCACACCTGGTGACCTCCCAGGATGAGGCCTGAGACTAATGTCTAAAATGGGTACTGGGCTGCAGGGAAAGGCAGCAGGTCCCAAGTCCCCTTTGCCTGTGATGACTGATTTTTACTCTGAAATCTGCCCCAGGGAGCAGGGGTTTGAAGATGACTGGCAGTAGCCATAGACTGAGGCAAGGTGGGGATAGTGGGTTGGGGGTTCCCCAGGAAGGGGATACCCCAGAGAGCGAGAGGGTATTGCTGGAGGCAGCACCCCAGGTAAGAGGACACTGGGGTCCAGGAGGGACACAGGGGCCAGCGGACAGCAAGACACTGGAATGCAGAGGATGCTCTGGAGCTGGAGAGCTAATTCGCAGACAGACAGCAGGAGGCGCCACAGGGATGAGTTGCCACACCATTACAGTATCCCACAATACACACAGCAAAGCAAAATATCAAAATACCAGTGCAGAATACCCATGCTTAGTGTGCATCAAGCCCTGACCATGTGTACTCAATGATGCACAGGTGTCTCATGAGCATTACTGAGACTTATTTACTAGGCACCAACTAGTGCATGTCAACTCAATGTGTATTAACCTCTCTCTTTCCCTAGGTAGACAAGCCTTACTCTGTCTTAAAAAATGTGATTCAAAAAGATATGAGAAACACGGGGCCTATGCCTGGCAGATATAGATATAGATATTTTTTTACAGCCTCTAAGAAACTGACATTTGTTTCAGTGAGGATTTTTTTTTAATTTGGCAGAAAGGATTTATCTCTCTAACTAGGTTGACTGATTTTGGATAGTATTTCTGTTCCAACTTAATTTTTAATTTATTTTTTCTGCAGGTGATTAATCCATCATGAGGACTAATTACTTCAGCTATTTTGAAGAAAACAAATTAGAAGAGTTGGTTGAAGCCATCAAGGGCTGGCTTTGTGAGTTAATTGTAGAGATCATATGAAGGGTTTCTGAAGGACTATTTGACTTCTGCATGCTCATGTCCGTGTCTGCAGTTTTCAATACACTGGATACTGAGAAAGTGAAGCCCTGGGCATTCCATCTTGGATCATTCCCCACACTTCCTTATCTTTGAAATGGAGAGAAACCACTGGCAAAGAAAGGGGGGCTCAACACATATTCTGTATTGTCTTCCCCCTCCCACCATCTTCCTCAGTGTCAGTATTCAGTGTGTCCAGGGCCCAAAGCTCAAGGGAAGGGAGTAGTCTAGACAGGCTGCAGTCAGGTATATACAATACTCCCCTTTGTTCCCCAGACCATCTAACATGAGCAGAAGAAATAGAGCCTGGGGTTGATTTACTTTTTCTGCAAATCTCCACTAACTGTCCTTGGGTCAGCCAAAGACAGGAGGAATATATGGTAGGCGGGTTCCATCAAAGATGAAGGAGCACTCAGGATTCAAACTGGAGCAGAGACACAGAATCTCTTCTGTGATAGATTTGGCCTCCTCTGACTCACAAATGGACCTCGCCATCCTTAACTGAAGTGGAACCATCACCCCTTCAGAGGATCTTCACACAGATTCTACGAGTCTCTTTCCATGTGTTTTACACCGCAGGATGAATTCTTTGTTTTCAAGTAATTGTAACTGTATAACCAGAATCTCCGGCCTCAGAACCCTCTGAAGAGGTGATTCCACGTAGATACTGATATCCATAACAGAGGTAGGTGGCACTCCCCTTCCCTGCCCACCAGGAGGAATCTACTTGTTTCTCATCCCCTCCACTCATGGAGGCAGTGAGGCAACAGGGCCCTTAAAAGCCTGGATGCAGATCCGTAGATTCCACAGGAAAACACCACCACTTAGCTTTCCTCCATTAAAAACAAACAACCTCCCCCAACTTTAGCCTTCTCTATTTTATTTATTTTAATTAAAACATAGCCTGCACCAAAGCTACTGCCAGTAGCAAAACTAATCTGATGCATTTTTGCAGAAAATAAGAACAATTATTGCAAAATAATCATTATAAAACACCTCAGCAACCGACATAGTCTCGGTATAACTAAGAGGTTTTAAAGAAACTCAGAGTAATACAAGGTAACTGAAGCAGAAAGACATACATGACCTCTTATTATTGCCTTTAAGTTAGTAATAAAATTGCTTTGGATTGCCAGCTTGCCTTACTAAGCAGCCTAACATAATCTGAAAAGTGTGCTCCTGACCTACTCTGAGCTTGTCATTACAAACAGTCACATAGTCATACATGGTACCGACTTTACTGTGCATATGCAGCATCCACACTGACCATACGGACTGTCGTGGTGGATTTCTATTCCGTGACTAGGTCACAAGAAACCAATGCTTTAAACAGGCTTCTCTAAAAGAGATTTTGAAGGCTCTTAAATAAACAATATGCTTTTAAAAGCCCACTATTGCAAAATTTCCATCATAGGGATTTTCTGACAGAAAATGTTTTCACACCCAAATAAAAATAAACATTTTTCAGTAAAAAGTTTCAATTTTGATGAAAATTTGAATTTGTCATTGAGAAAATGAAATATATTTGGTTAAGTTCAACTTACATTGGAATATTTTGTTTTATTGAATTGTTCTGAAACATTTCACATCAGTTCAAACACACTTTCAAGCATTCTCTTTAACACTTCTCCTTATTGGAGTCCAGTCAGTGAACCTGAACCTCTCATTATCTCCCGCGGGCCAGGTTCCCTGGCTGGATTACCTTTCCCATGAAATGAACCTAGTCGTATGGCTCCCCCAATGACTCAAGCTGCTCAGACAGCTGGGCCCACATTTCATATATAGTCCTCCAGGAAGTCCAACCCACAAGAGACATGGGAGCCTGAATTACAATGCCCATAAAGGCAAGAGAAATGCAAAAGGATCTTACTCCAAAACCAAACCAAAACAAAAACAACACAAAACTGTGACACTGGCTGACCAGGTCAGAGACTCAAAGTGCATTCCACACTCAAAGGAAAAACCCATGTGGGAAGAGACGCTGCTTGCTTTTTCTGTGACTATACTATAAATACGGATTCAAAAAAAGACATTGTGTCTCTGAAGTGTTTGGATTCTAACAGATCAGGATAACTGAATGAGAAGACAGAGATTCCCCCGAGTTTTCTAATAGCCCTTGTAAGAGTGGGGTACCCCAGCCTCTGTGCTCTCGAGTACAAAGACTGGGACTCTTTTTTAGCCAAACCACTCAACTTAGCTGCTTCCCAGCCAAATTAAGTCCCTACACCCCAAGACTTCCCCTCCCCATACCAGTGGGGTTCTTGGGGTACCACAGCTGCCACCATCCGGGTGTACTTCCAAAACCTTGGAGGGGGCCCCGGACTTCCCCAAAACCCTAAGTCTGTCCCCCTCCCTGAGAGCCATAGTCAGACACCTGGAGGCTGCTTCCCCTCCCCCTTCACCCTTCCTGGCTGAAGGCAGTGATAGACTCCATTCCCCAGCTCCTACCCTGAGCTGGTCCATTTATCTACCCCCTCCCTCCTCTCTTCCCAGTGAAGAGAGAGAGACCTTAAGGGAATTAAACCAAACATTTTATAACTAAAAGATTTAATGAAGAAAGAGCATAGAACATAGGCACAGTACAGCTTACAATTTAGGGTTCCCTAACTCCCCCTCTGAAAAGGACAGAGACACCCCAAATCGGCATAGGCTTAAGATCACTTACAGTTAGTTAAGTAGGAATATAAGAAGGAAGCAGAGTCATCTCTACAGCTAGAGATAAGCTCTCAGACCCTGGACCCTGCTGCATGGCCAGCAAAATGAAACTGAACTAAAAACTCCTCCCTCATGGCAGGGACCTCTTACCTCTCTTGTTCTCAGATAACATTAACCCTCTCCAGCCCTTTACACTTAAGACAGCCCTGATAAACGTTTAGGAACCAGGCAAATTACTACATCTGTTACCATTTGAAATTACAAACTGTGCCTCACCAGTACATATATGTTACCCACTTTAACCTCTGAATAAAACTCTCATTCTTTTTTTTAGCTAATAAACCTATAGTTAGTTTACTGTAGAACTGGCTGCTAGAACTGTCTTTGGTGTAAGATGTGGAATATCAATTGATCTGGGGTAAGTGACTGTTCTCTTGGGACTGGTAGAAACTTGATATGGTGAGATTCTATGTTTTAAAATCGCCACAAAATCACAAAATTTATTTTGGCTGCATGGCAAGATAAGCTGGGAAGTTTAAGGGGACTATCTGTGACTCCTTGGTAAGACTGTTAAAATGATCCAGGAGTTCACATTTATCACTGTCTTGGTGAAATCTAATTATAGAACACACCACCAGCTTAGGGTATCTGACAGGCTGCTCTGGGGAAGACACTGACGGTTTTGTCACTTCAGACAGTGTGACAAAAACAAAACAAAAAATACTGTTTCTGTTCAGCTCAAAACATTTCAGTTTCAGAAATGTCAAAATGTTCTATTTTGACCAAAGTAGGTGAATTGAAATATTACCAAACTGATTTTTTTTCAGAATTTCTGTTCCATTAACATTTTTGAATTTTCAACTTTTTGGACCAAAAATAGTTTCAAAATGTTGGAATTCCCACAGGATGGAAATTTCAAATTTCTCTCAGCTCCAATACTCACCCAGCCTAATCTGTTCCTATTTTATTTTTAAACAGCTTAAAGGTTTTAACATGGAGAAGAGCCCCTGACTTTCCTTGTTCCGTTTCCATTCCCTCCTTCATGCCCCCTGTTCCCTCCCCACTTCATTCCTCTCCCTGTCCCAGTGGTCTCCTTACCCACTGCATGAATATGCTTGTCCCAGAACCACTCCCTATCCAAGACTAGTGAGCATGGTTCTAAGTCATCTCTTCATTTGTCCCCAGTCCCTGCCATCAAGGCTGTCCCTCACAAGCACCCATCAGTCACTCCATACTTACTTGCAGACTTCTGCCTGCATTTTCTTTTAGTCTCCTACCCTCTGCATCCATCATCTTCCATCGCTGGCTCAGCTAAGGAGTTAAAACAGCATAGCCCAGAGTAAGCCATATAAGTGTATAAGTGTTTTCGGCTGTTACTTCTGCATACAGCTGAAGGTATTTGTGTATCACTGTGGCCTGGGACAGAGTCACAGGTAAAAGGAATATAAGTGGGTGGAGCAGGCAAACGGAAATACGGCAAAGAGCCTCATGTCAAGGCACTTACATATTCTTTCTCCACCTTTACTCGCTCGATCAGGTCAGGAACTTGCTCAAAACAAAACAAAAACAAATTGCAAACAAAAGCTGGCTTGATTTAGCCAGGGGAAATCTAACAGTTTATAACTTATAAAGTCTCTTGCAAACAAAACAGTCCATTTCTTTTTGCTTCCTTGGCCTGACAGCTATGTCACCAGGCTGAGGATGTATATGTGTTCCTTCTCTTTATACTCTAAATATCCCCAATTTAACCAATTCCCTGTCAATTCCTTCAGTGTGAGATACATAAACCCCTTACAAACAATGCTGTATTATTAAAACAAACAATGTTAAGGTTTCAAAGACAAGCACTCAGAGTTATGCCTGTGCAATCTTAATTCAGCCCCTTGTAATTAAAGCTGTACATACACACAATGATGTACTATTTTTCCACAAGACCCCTATCAATTAACAGAATGGATAATGAGCATTACTTCTATGCTCTTTACATACTTAACATATAAAGAGCATTCTATGTTTTTTTATATACTTAAAGCACAGCTCTATTTACTTCAATTTCAGCAATCTCTGTTGAGCACTTCTGCAAATCAGACCCCCATTACTCAAGTTGGGCACCTGGAAAATGAGTAACACAGCTACTGACCACCTCTGAAAAGGTTGATATAAAGTGACTTGACCAGCATCACACAGGGACTCTGTGGCAGAGGCGGAAGAATCCAATTATCCTGTGAACCATTTATTTGTGATCATGTAATTAAAGACTGTACCAAAATGCATATGTGCTTGGATGAATTAAAATTACATTTTTTTTTCAAAGAAGTAAGTGGCAAGGAAATTTTTAAGCACCACTGGTGAAAAGCTGGTCATACTGAGGTCAGTGAAAGTTTTACTATTAATTGTAACAGAACCAGAATATTACCCTGTCACTTTAAAAATACCTTTCTGATTTTTCCAGAAAATTTCTGTCCCAAGATGAGGAATAGCATGTGACTTTTCATGGAAGTGGAGAGAAGTTGCTTAATTCCAGGGATATTAGTAATGAGTAAGGGGAAAAAAATAAGGGAAAAAAATAAGTTTTAGAACAGTAAGATAGCTTTACATATTGAGGCTTTACATATTGAGGCTACCACAGAATACACACTTGTCCAAAAATTAGACAGTGTAAATTGCAATACCTTTATTAGCTTTCCCCAGTTAGGAATCTGGCCCACAATCTCTCTCCATTCCCACTATGAGAAAGAACTAAGACTGCAGTGTGAATTTTTCTTGTGCGTTTTGAAGTCAGGACAACCAATAAACCTGACTGTCAATGTCACCCAGATTCTATAACTGACTTTATACACATCTACAAATTACTTTTCTTTCGAGCATGGAATATAATACTAATAGTTCTAATCTCCAGGCAAATAAGTATATATCAAAAACAAGCTTGTTTCTTAAGGAAATCTGCCTTAATATATGTAAGGTGATATGTGTGTACCCTCAAACTAACCTCTCCTTCTCAGCTTTCTTTTGTCAGAACAGGTTATTGACATTGTAGGAGATTGGCAATATTCAGAGAATATACAGTAATGTTTACTTTAAAAAATGAAACTGTTCAATCAAAGAAAGCAGATAGCTAGGACTTGCATCTAAGCCAAAGTCATCTCAATGGGAACTTTCCTGCAGTGCAATGCTCCATATTCTGAATTGTTACCATGCTGTGTCTGTCTTCTTATTTTTAGCTAACAGATGCAGCTCATTGCTTGGAATACAATTTACAGATTTTTATAATAGATGTATGAATTATTAATCTGCCTTTCAATTGTAACTTTGTGTGCTGTAACTCAGTAAATAATAATCAGCAAGAAATCAACAAGCAAGATATGGTATGTTTCTGAAAAATCAAACAGTTATGACAGTAATGTTAGAGGAAAATGTGCCCATATGGTGTTGGTCATAATAAAAATGCATAGTCACTTGCTCTTTCAGGAGCAAGTTGTTTTACTCAATGGAAATATGCCTGGTCCCAAACTATCAAAATCTGGTGTCTCCCAAACATTCACATGCTGTCAGAATAATGTTAAAACAATTCTTATATACTGTTTTTTGTTGGTGTTATTTTTGTGGGTGTATTTTTTTTATTTTGTTCTGTTTTGTTTTAGAAATGGCAAACAGTAATTTCATGTGATCTTTAAAGAGATTTAGGTAGAAAAAGGCAGTTTAGAAAAAATATTTTTAGTTCTTTATATTCACTAGTAGGTAACCACAATCAAACTATCAAAACAACTCAAGTGAAGTATATATAAATTCTGCAAGCAGCTTTCAGATAACATTATTTTTGATGGAATATTATGCTAGACATCATTATCAGTTTTCTTTTGAGATGCTAAAGAGAATCACTTTGGTTAAGGCCCTGTTTCAGTGCTGAATGCAGTCAATGAAAGGACTACCTTTGACTTCAGTAGGCTCTGTAGGAGGTTCTTAGGGAGATAGTAGGTTTAGTGGTTTAAGCAGATGACTGATTGTCAGATATTCTGGGCTCTATTCCTATCTTTTCCTCTGACTTGGCTATATACATTTTTGGATTATTTTACTTTACCTCTTTGTCCCTCAGTTTGCCAATGATACCTGATACTACCTGACAGCAGTGTTGGGAGAAGGGAAAGGCAGATGATCCATTAAAAAATATTTGGGCAAGCATTAAATCATTTTGTGGGAGTAGAGAGAGAATCCCCCAATAAATACAAATAACTTAAACAATACATTTTTTTCAGAATATCCAAGGTCTGGGATATTCTTTAAACAGAAAAACCCTGGATTATGAGAGACAAAGAGATGATAGCAGCCAGATCTGAAAAAACTATTTCTCAAAAAATAATAAAAGAGTAAGAAAGGAGACCAGAAAAATATTTAAAAAGGCATTTCTGTAAACCATTTAGGGTCTTTACTGTAAAATACTAAATCGGTTATAGTTTCAAATTAGAACATTAGATGGTTAACTTTCTGCTTCTATGTCCTTTCATGGTCTCAGGATAATCATGGTGCTGTAGTCTAATTTGAAATAAAACAATTTGTCCTTGTATCTTCTCAAACTTTATCAAAACTATATAAAATGGAAAAAAAATCTTCCAGCAAGTTTATGGTCCATAGAAACGAAGTACTAGTAGCACTAGTTTTCCCAATTAAAACACTAGAGTATTCCTCAATAATCTTCTAAAACACATTAGGGAAAACAACTTGTGGTATGTTTATAACTGTTGAGCTATATGTAGCATAGGCAGGTAACTGACAAATACATCACACAACTCCACCAGTACACCTGAGTCCTGACCTATATCTCTTGAACTACTGTACACCAGAGTCTATTGTGCCGAATTGCACAGTGTTTTTGTGATAGAGACTAAGATGTGACCATTGAACTTGTGACCTATAAATAACCCCCCATTAAAATCAAACCTTTTGTAGGTGAAAATATAGTAAAGAGAAAATTGTTACATTTGACTATGCTCTTATTGCAGTCAGTCTCTGAATAGCTAGTCTATAAAGGAATGAAAGGTTGTAAACTTATGATTTCTGTATCAGCAGGACAGCAATAGTCTTGGTGACAAAATGGTATGACAGTATTATAGTAGAAGCTTTTGTAAATTAAGTTTTAGAAGATATTATATCTCAAACACTAAGCTGAAGTGGCTCTGTAGCCGTTTCAAAGCATCTCACCTTTATTAGTCTTAGTGTTTCTGATGTTAAAACAGATGTGATTTTGAGTGACCCTGAAAATATTTCAATATTTAGAGAACTAAAGCTTATATCTACCCAGAGGGAAATGTGTACCTGTTCTTGAGATTCTGTCTTCAGGCAAGGACTTTCAAAGCTAGGCATCCTGTTTTGCATTTTATTCATTTCACACCAACTGCATCTGATAATCTCTTCCATTATTTGGGGTTAGGAATGCTTGAACCCTCCCAGGAGGTTAGAATTCAGATGTGCATGCATGAATTTGGACAGAAAGTTTGCATATAATACTATCTGGGAACTTTTTTGAATTTAAGTCAGCTAGGTAGATTCCATAACACTTTCCTGCTTTCTCTAGCACACCTTCATATAAATTTGACATCATCATTAATTACTATCAGGGATACACTCTAGGTATTGTATGAATTATATATAATACTCATAGAAGATAGCATATTGAAAGTCTTGGGAATTAAAGGGTCCCATACCCTTGGCTTAGCTGTGTTTAGCACAGCACTCAACAGCAAGTTAGAGCATCCCTGAGGCTGTTCTAAATTAAGGGTGGCTGAAACATCTCCCAAGGGTATAACTAGACTGCAGTTGGAAGTGTGCCGCTAAGTCAGGATAGACAGACTTGCACTAGCTTTGTTCCAGTTATCTTGCTAAAAACAATTCCAAGCCCACCCCACCACTCGAGCCTATGCGGCTAGCTCAAACTACCACCCATACTGTAACAGGCACACTGACTATGCCAGCTCTTTGCAATAGGAATCCTCAACTCGGCAGTTAGGTTAGTTTATAGTTTGCTCTGTGACACTGGAGTGGCAAAGCACAGATTTACCAGAGGTCAATGTCTCATCCTAGTTTCCTATTTATTCATCAGACATGCATAACATGCCCCGTAAAGGTTCCTCAACCTGACCCCTAGAGACCAACTTTAGGGGTTAAATTACACACTGGGCCAAAAGGTGCTACACTTTCCTTTATGTCAGAGGGTTAGTGATGAACCTTAATGAGTATTGCTATTTAGGGAGGATAGGATCCACTCCACAGGCCCCATCACTTTTGCTCCTATACTTTGGCTGTCTCCCATGGCAGAAACCTCCGAGGATGGCAGCAGCAATACTGCCTTCCCTACATCAGCATGAATCCTTCATAGGCACAGATTGACAGTGATCATTAGATTTTACTGAAATATATTACCCTTCATGAGATGTGGGAAATTATGATGGAGAGAGTAAATTCTACTATGGGAAATCAGAACAAAATCTTTAAAAATCAAAATCCAAGAAGCATAGTTTTACCTTCTCTTCAAACAAACCAAAATATTTTTGGTTTCATTTACTAATATATAAACATTATTATGTGCAATAATGATCCAGCCTAATTTTATTCTCACCATAACCTCTTGCAGAAGAAGTATTGCATATTGCCACAGCCATTCCAGCATCAAGATTTATGGAAAACTCTCATGAGATGTTGCATAAAATCTTGGGATTGAGATGACATTAGCTGTATAGAGATTTTTTTTAAAAGCATTGTCAAAAGGCAAAAGAGTATTTTAAACCAAGGCACAGAGAATGGTATAACTGTTGCATTGCAGCTTATAATTATTGGTGCATTCAAGAGACTTCAGAAAGAACAAGGCAGTCATGGTTCATGATGCATAGCTACTTTGTTCCTTACCTTTTCCTCTGAGAAAAACTCAGCTCACAGAATAAAAACACAAAGCAACCAAACACCTACCAAATATTGCTTTGTAGACCAGCTTTTTTTCCCTTGGTTTTCCACAATATTTCACCTATCAATATCTTGCATTTCTTTAGAGGACAAAAAGAAACAATCCAGAGAGTGTTTTTTTTCCCCAAAGTAAAAGCAGAAACCACACTATGCCATTACAGCAACCAGAGTTCTATTTATTCATTTCACACTTGGTTTTGGGAGGAGACAGGTTATTTGTTTCTGTCCCTGGAGGAAGTGCCTGGTATGAGGTTTGAAACATCAGGGATAATTAAGACAAACTGTGCTTTTTACCCCAGTCCAAAGAAATCTTTATATTAAAATAATTCCCAACTGAACACTTGGAACAAAAGGACAGCCCAATACTGATGAGGCAACGTAAAATGCTAAATGTATCATCAGCATTAACATGGCTCTGAACTGGAGCATCTTACAATTTCATTTTAATCCAACAGATACAGGAAAAAAATGCTGTACAGTCAAATAAGAAAGAGCTAGTGTAGGGATCAAGTAAAAGATACAAAAGTAAGTATGTTTCAGAAACAATCCTGGTTAGAAGCTACAAATGTATTATTGCAGGACAAGGTTTAGAGCTCAGCAGATTGCATGCTGATATATATGCATTGGGTATCATTTTCATTCACCCACAGTATTTAAGAAGCATAGGCATTCATGTCCTCTTAAAATTGTGTTAATCTTTGTTGATTCAGCACATTCAGCTCTCCATTGCCCAATAATATGTGAACCCTTCCAAAAAGCATTTGGCAAAATTATCTGGTTTAAAGTGGGACACCTCCACCAAAGTCAGAGAATTTGGTCCCTTTGCCCCACTACATACTAGAAACCAGGAGGATGTCAGCTTTCTATACTCTGTTCATCAATCCATCTCTGAACCATCAACCAGCTTCAAACAGCTTTCATTCTTTTAAAAACAATATTTCATTCATTCCTCTCCAATGTGGAATTTCCTCCCAAAACTACACTGCTTGAAGTCTAAACTGGCAGTGCAGAGTGCTGTACCATTAACAGATCTATATCTTGCAACCCTTCAGGAATGGAAAAGTGATTTGCACATTGCTGGAAATGGGCTTTCCAGAGGCACGAACAATAATTAGGCTTTCTGTTTGTAAATGTTGATTTTACCATATATACACAAACGCATGAAAAAATATTTCCAACAATAATAATCTAAATTTACAGCTAGACAAAGAAAGAAAAATACTGCTTGATTTAAAGCTATTTATTTTTTAATGTTTTGATATGTGATGTTGGCAATTTGTGTTTTAATGGCTATAAAGTTATGATTTTTTAATCTTAATGTCTACAAAAAGATATTTTAGCCCAGTTTCAGATTTTTCTAAGATTGCATTTGTGATAATATTTATCTTGACCTGAGATTTGTATTGTTGGACTTATAGTAACCTGGTTGCAGAGAGAGAGGGACATAAATGTTAGTAATAACAACACTTAAGATCTCTAAACGATTTCTAAAGTAGTTTTTTTGGTGTAATAGCAGACAATTTTTCCATAACCTTGAGAGATTTGTTGTATATGAGACAACTACCCTTGCTCATTTTTTGTTCATCTTCTATAAAATGACTTTCATGGACGCTGGTATACACAGAATTGTATGTTATAAATATATGTCTATGAGGGTCAAAATGTGTATGACTGTATTCTATTATTTGAGCAGTAGCATGCATTCATGTAATAATCAGTAGGTCTAATTCTCTGATGCCCTGAGCCTTATTTAGTCATTTACGCCAGTACAGAGTGAGTGAAAGGGATGCATAAAATTATACTACATTAATATGGTGGCATTTTACATACACCTTGCATTGGTGTACATGATTTCTTAAGATGCAGGGACATGAATCTGGTCCTCTTTCATAGAAGATACACTCAAGCTAGCAGAATTAAGATTACATGAGAATTTTATGACTTTTCAATGCGTACCTTGCAAGCAAAACATTTTCTTAATGTAGGCTTTTTTATGGAATAAGTCAATTAAATAAATGACTAGTTTAGTATGACATTTCAGGGTAGGTTCACAGTATCACACTGCAGTTGATGCTGAGCATTTATTTTAAGAAATATGGGGATCTATTTGGAGGGGTTTTCCTCCCAAGTATACAAGGATGCCGGGTGTGTTTGGTGATCACTTCGAGACAGAGTCTGTCACTGGGAGGTGCTCAAATAGTACAGTAATTGGGGACATCTAAATACCTAAGAGAGAGAGAGAGAGAATATAGTAATAGAATCTGACCTTACATGCTTTTAAATTTCTTGAGGCTTTGCAATATTTATCCACTATTATTCCTAGCAAGGAGAACTTCGAATTCATGTCACATTTAAGAAATTGAACACAATAGCTCTATTCAGGGCTGGTGACAGGGGGATACTATCGGTACAGCTGTACCGGGCCCCGGACTTAAGGGGGCCCCCCTTAAGTCTGGGGCCCGGTATACACAGCTGTACCCGTAGTCGTCCCCCCTTGTCGCCGGGCCTGTCGGAGCGATCAGAGAGTGAGCCCCGGCGCCGCTCCGTGGGGGCCAGCGAGCGGGGCTGGGGAGACCCGTCACCGGGCCTGTGGACAGATAGACCCGGCTCTGCTAAGTGCTGCTAGGGCGGGGGCGGGGAGGAATCCCGTCGCCAGCCTCCAGGCCATAGCAACCAGCCACTCCTCAGGAGTCCATTAGCTAACCAGGTGTGACCCGGTTGCGTCCGGTCTGCTCTGTCTTCCGCCCCCTGGACTCTGCGCCTCTCGGTGTCTTTTGTTCCGCCGGGCGGCAGCAAGAAGGGCTCGGGGCATGGTGGCCGGGGACACGGACAGGACGGTCAGGCGGCTCCTGCGGGCCAGAGACGCGGTCAGATCAGGAATGCCAGAGACGGGGTGGGGCGACAGCCGCCACCTCCAAGGCGGAGGGGGAAGAAGGAAACACAGGGTTGGGTAGGAAGAGAATGGGGGCGGGGCAGTGTGGGGGGAGAGTAGGCCCGGAGGGGGGTCACGCAGGGGAGTGTGTGGGGGCAGCGTGGGGGGCCCGCCCATGGAGGCCGGGGCGGAGGCCACATCCCAGGCCAGGATCCCACACCACCGTGCTACCGCCGACCGCGCCCGGTACCCCCGCGACACGACACCCCCGCTATGCCCGACTTTGCCTCTGTAAAAGTGAGAAGACTCATATAGTGTTTTTTAAAAATATTTATGTTCATCATTACAATACACAATTTAACTAATGATTAATTATTTTAATTACCTACCAGTAATACCTGTCTAGCTATGTTCAGAGGCGTACTATATAGGTACATAGTTACTATTAGGCAGGCCCAGAGACAAGGGGGGACTACGGGTACAGCTGTACCAGGCCCCAGACTTAAGGGGGTGCATCGCTCCATCTTCCCCTCCCAGTGAGTCGCGTCCGGAGCAGCGGGCGACCCATGTAGGCCCGGGCGGGGCAGGGCACGGGCGGCGGGAGACCGGGCGGGGGGGAGGGGCACAAACGATCAGAGTATGGGGCCCCAAAATTTCTGTTGCCGGCCCTGGCTCTATTAATTAATATTAGCATATCTTCTTGAAACATGCACAGTGACATTAGTGGGAAAGTGGTAAACCCACACATATCACTTTCACTGCCATAGGATGCGCCAGATTGGGCCAGACTTTTCATGGATAGAAAATAACTTGGAGTAAAAAATCCAGTATATGAACTACATAGGAGCAATTGCAGAAGCAGCCAAAGCAGGGACTACTGAATTGGTGGGAGGGAGTAAGATGGAATCCAGTTGGGCCTCCAGAACCTTCCTCCTACAGACCTAGACTGTGCAGGTGAGACCCTCTTGGGGAAGTTAGAATCGAAGCAGTGTCTCCCCTGCCTAATTCCCACCATGTCAACTTGGGGGAAAAACTGCAGAGAGTAATCAGCCAGAGACTGGTAGGGGCACGAACAGCCAAAGCAGTGACTTCTGTACATTCACAGAACTTCTTACAATGCTTGGGCCATACTTTCTCTGCCCTGTCCTGATTGGCTGTTTGCTCCAACCCCCTCCCTCCCTTTCCTCCATGTCTCTTCACCTCAGCTTCACCCTCCATGCCTACCGCTCTTACCCTCTTCTCTCCTTCTGACTGCTTTAACCCCCCTTCCCTTTTAGTTTATTCCCTCCTAACTAAACCTTCAAAAATAAATTGTGGTACAATCATGACATTTGTTGCCACTGCATGGCTTTCTCTGCTTGTGTGTTATCCCTTTCTCTCTCTACTGTGTTGGTTTTGTCTGTTTAGATTACAAGACCTTTGAGGATGGTGGGCAGGGAGGGGGGTGCAGTGTTTATACTGTAGCTAGCACATTTGGGCCCCATTCTTGGTTGGTCCTTAGACAGTACTTTAATAAACATGATTATTAATAAATAATGTGATTATTTCTTTTATGTTTGACCATATTCATTTTTGCATGTGTAAGGATCTACAAATGGTGCTGCAAAGAGGGATAATCTGGAACCAGGTTCTGCATGAAGAATCAGGATACCTATTCTCATCTGAGATATAAAGTCTGGCTTTACTGCTCATGTCAGCTTTAGTAATAAATAACCTTTCCAGAAATATGAAAAAGAAAGCATTAGCACAGTGCTGGGAATTGTAAGCAGTGGAAATATGACAAGGTCTTTCCCCCTTGTTTGTTGCATACTGCACACAATTGCCAGTGGTGAATACAATGAAAAAAATATTGCACATACAGTATAGCAATAAAACTAAGTTAGCTATTCGCAAGCATTTTTATAACAGAAAAGCCTCATGCTATTTTCATGCAAAAATACTGCACCCACATACATATTTGGCAGAGCTGTATGCAAACAATAGTTATAGGCATTTTCAGAATTAGACAAGAGGAAAAAAATCTTAAATCTGAGCAGTGTGCAGCCATTCTCATTCTGTCTGTGCTGCCCTCCCATACTCCAGAAGACATCAGCCAACTTGTACCTGGCGCTGACAAAGAGAATACTAATAAGGACTCTCTGTGACATCCGGAGGTCATTTGATAATTCCACAAGGTGTAAGTTGATATTACCCAGGCAATTCCATTGATCTGTCTGATGAAAAAACAACAACAAGGAAACTGACAAGAAAGGTCTTAGATTCACATAAAAGTGGTTTGATGCACTGAAGAGTAATGGCCACATCAGCTTAAAAACAGTATTACATTCTGGCTATGGAGGTGAAACAGATTCAAAACCAGAATAGGTTCTTTCCTGATAGAGAGACACCTAAACTGTCTCTCTAAAACTAATTAACAGCGTGTTGGATGCCTTTGGAATGGCCATGATCCAAATAACATTTACTTTTCACAGTGCACAACAGCAGTGGAGGAAAACAACCATTCAAAGGGAGAGAGAGGTCCCTGTGGGGCAGCATGCAACACTTTGAACTTGCTAGTATCACCCCCATGGTTCAGGAGGTTTCAGCTGAATCTAGGAGTACACAGATATTTCCACTTGTTTGCCAGTTCAGACCCATTAGTGTCTTGGCTATTTGAGTTGGATCTATAGCAAGTCCTGTTTCATATAGCTCAGCCTCACACACACACAAAAAACAACTCGGTCATTTTTTGCCATGACTTAATGACAAATGTACAAATGAAGCTTGAGCTGCACCAATTTTTTCCAGGAGAAAACATAGCCACAAATATATTCTTGAATAAAAATTATGTTCATATGGCGTTTAGGTTGAAAGTATGTATCGGTAGTTTAGGTTAAAATACATTACAGGGATGTTACAATTTTCCCCAAACCCAGCATTATAAACTCAGGAAATATAGAATCAAGGTTAAACTTAAAAGAAATCCAAACACACTAAAGTAAGAACTGCAGTTAAGACCCCAAAACTATCTTAACACTTTCCTGTAATGCCACAATGCAATAACCATATGATTATTAATGAGGCTTTTTAGTGTTTGTAGTTGTATTTTGTGGGATTTCCATATGTAATTCCCACTGGTCCAAAGTGATTTATCTCCTATGGGATTAATTTAGCAATGTAAAATACTGTACTACTGTGGAGAAATGTTAGTTTCCAAATTGCCTATAATATCTTTTGAGAAACAAAGATGACAAAGTTTGATATTACTTAAACGCCTGCTTTCAACATAATATTTTAAAGTGTTTTTGCTTTTACATTCATTTGTATCTTGTGAACTAACAAAGATATCTTATATGTCATCCTCATGCCAACGAGAAATGTCACTGTGAAAATGAAGGACAAAAACATGTTTCTCAAACCTCACCTATATGAAACAAATAGGTATTGACTTCCTCTTTGGGGGAACACTAAGACCTCTTGAATCTTCAGGCAAATTTGTCACAACATTAGTTACAGCTCTCATCACTGGTAAGCCAATCTTGACAGCAATTCATTATCTGCTTGATATGTTCTACCTGCATATGTTTGCACTTTTTTCTTTTTTATTAGGAAAGATGAAGCATGTCAGCTTTGAATTGGCCTCCAGTTGTCTTCAGAGGGGACATAATTTTGCTATTGGAAAGAGGTATCCAAATGTCTCATTCCCAGAGACAAGGTAGCTGAAAGCACAATAGAAGGTTAAAGAGGATTTGCATACTGAAGAGGTTAGCAGTATGACATACTGACCTTGCACATTGGTTATTAGACTATTTATGGCATTACAGTCAATGAAGGGGGAGGGGGAGCGTCCTATTACACTAAACATTCCTGTGGCTGGCATATTTAAATGATTTCTTAATGAAACACCAATTCTTTTAAGGAAATTTATTTCAGAACCACCAAGAGTGGAGTTATCTTGAGCAGATGAAATCAAACCCCGGCACAACATTTTGAATTTATTCTTGATTCAAATGGTCTTTAGTATGTGCAAATCATTGAAGTGCCAGGCTGTGCCTGAGGAACCTCAGGCTTTCTTCAATATTTTATAGGAAGGATTTTGATCTATGATTTATCAGACACCACTAAGGGCAGAGGTGTTTTTTGTTTTTGTTTTTTTCATTCAAAATTAATAATTCTCCTGGTAAATAGATTTTTATTCCAATCCCCATTTTTTCCTATTGAAAAAATCTGCTTTGGGATATGCCTGTCAAGTTGAGTGACCAGCCATAGAAGTGATATAACATGCAGGTTCTCTTCAAGCTATACAAAATATTACAGTTTGTCACAAACAGTTGGAGATTTTCTGATTTGTAGATGCTGTTGAACCCAGGGACAAGTAAGTCCCTTATTTTACTTCTCCCCCTTTTTATCTCCAACTTGCCACTACATGTTGCTTTCTTTATCCTTCTTTTCTGCCAGTGTATAGATTATTTAGTCAACAATTTGGTGGACCCAAGAACACCTGTTGCAAACTTTTTAGATCATGTTATCTGTAGAACAGCTTTTCTAGTCTTTGGTGTTTTCACATCTGGAGATTTATAACAAGTTATTCCAGCATTTTTCCTTCTACAGCCATGTCTGACTGGAAAGCATTAGCAGAAGCAAAATGTGATTCTATTGCTACTTGCTTGAAAAGCAAAGAGGAAAAAAGCAATA
Organism: Sternotherus odoratus; assembly: GCA_032164245.1. Taxonomy (NCBI): domain Eukaryota; kingdom Metazoa; phylum Chordata; order Testudines; family Kinosternidae; genus Sternotherus; species Sternotherus odoratus. The sequence continues at coordinate 61,889,864 of JAVMKO010000004.1, read as the reverse complement.
TCTGAGTTTCAGGTTTTATAACAAGCCTCATGAGTTGGTGCTACTGTTTAGTTCTGCAAACAAGTCTGAATAAAAATGTGCTAGCAGGCATAGAAAGCTGCTGCTGCTACTTAGCTGAATACCAAATATTTTGAAAAAAGTATTACATGACTTTTTCAGATTTGATAAGAAATCATGCCAGTTGGTGAGACTTTTTACTTTCCTAAACTGGTGTCAATGAAATGATGCCAACTAACACTGAATTGTGCTGGTGCTATTCTTTGGCTGAAATGGAATAAGAGACTTATCTCCTCCTACGGAAGTTTCTAGAATAGTTTCTAGAGTACTGTGGAATTTCAAGGACACCTTGCTATTGAGCAGGGAAAGCCTAAATGTGTTTTGCTTAGCCAACACTAATATTCGTAGTACGAGAAAGAATTTGCCAGCAGCTCTGTGAACAATGTATCCTTTTTTGCAAGGAATAGGTTGGGACTGGATTTTTTAAAAAAAACAAAATATCTCTACCTCAGCTTGGGTTCCACTCATCCAGACCAGTCCAAGGATAGAGAATTCTAAGGACAAATGAGCTATCTGGCCAAGGAAGAGTGGATAAGAGTGCAACCCAAACTCTCAGAATCCCTTCCCATCACTTTTCCTGAACCAATGGGGCTCAGCTAGAACTCTTTGTCCAAGCACAACCTCTCACCAGGGAAAGAAATTTTAAAAAAAGAGGATAAAACATTCTAGAGCCTTCTCTCCCAGCATAAACAGTCTGCTGTACCAGGAAAATGTTCCAAGTTGCTAGATATTTTTCTCCACCCACAGAAAGAGAGGACAGCCACTGGAGTTCAGCACCATTTGCAACTCATCCAGTGACTGACTTTATGGTGATATTAACAGTTAGTTAGATAAATTCAAACTAAAGGCTCGGGTCTGAAATTTATTTGTACATATATAGGTATATAGCTCAAACACTGGCAATGTAGATTCTCAAGGGCTGAACTGATCTGATGATCTGCTCCCTTTACACCACTCAAGCAGCATAAAAGAAGTGGAAACCTCCTGTAAGCTTCCTTAGGGGATAACTTTTATATAGTGTAGTTAAAAAAGATCAGTTCTCACAACACCTTCTTCCATAGGGCCTAATGAAGGGGAGGACTGCATGAGGCGAGTAGTCAGAGTGCAATGTTCTCTAATGTTATGATTTGTATTTTGATATAGCATCTACAATGACCTTGGCCAAGCTCTTTCATGTAATTTTTATAATATTGCTGCTGACACTGTGCTCTAAAATTTTTACATAGTAGTTTTGTGCATGCTCTAATATGTATTTTTTAAAGAATTAAAGCTGGTTTGTGGGCTATATATTTTCATACTGGTCCTGCTAGCTTTTGCACTTTTTAAATTATGTTTCTTTGGTTCACATAGAACTGTCTTCCACTTAGTCCCCAATCCCTTTTTGCTCTTTTCAATTATTTTTCAATGAATCACTTGGAAGTAAATGACAAGAAAACATTTTATAAAATGCAAAAAAGGGATTTTGCACCTGCAAACTACAGAAAATATTTCACAAAATCCCAAAATGTACTGGTATTTCTCTACTGTGGAGGGGCCACACATTAATTCTGGTAGATACGTTTCCTCTTTATCGCATTGTTATATATTTCTACTGTCTCTAAGAACTTGTGTTTGGTATAGATTGAAATGATGACCCTTCAGAAGAGCAAAATATATTAACAAAATCCAGAATTGCACTAAAAAGGAATGCATCATTTATCCCTAATTAGAAGATGAATGAATTACCAAAATTCTCCAATGTTACCTCAGTCTGATGCTCACTCATTCAACTCCATTCCTTGATACAGATAGCATAAAAACATTTGTTTACACATATGTACAAGAGGACTAAAAAGTGAACTGTAGGAGAAATTTAACATCTATTTCTTACCTGAAACATAAATTTGTAATGAATCTTCATAGATTATATGTACACTTCTGCTGCAAAGATTCTAACAGGCCTCACAGGAACCTTAGAGCCTGAAGGGGCTTTGAAAGCTGCACCTGCTCATGCCTTTCATTATGTGTCACCAACAGTCCCATTGCCTTTAGGCTGAGTCTTACTGATTGCCTGAGCTGCACCCAGAAGCTCTGGTTAGAGCGAAATCTGTGATGTAGGGCTTGGTTGGTATCAGTTTTTTTATCCTCTTACTTGAGTTAACAGATTCATCCTTATGATGGTTCCCTGTCCCTTCTCATTCTCTTTTCCCCTCCTGCACATCTATTATAATATTAGCTTCATTGTTATGATTCTGCTGATTATTATTCAATCACCAATTATATACTAAACTGCTATAGCACAGAAAAATACAGGGTAAAACTTTCAAGAACATGTATGACTCCACAAAAGGCACTCAGGCACCTAACCCCAGATGTAGGCACATAAATCCCAGATGTAGGCCTCATGCAATTCAAAGAATCCATGCCCAGCTGCTGCTAAACTCTGAGCCACTTAAAGCCTACTCAGTGAGTATGTTTTTGCAGCAAAAGTTCCTTAGGAATGTACGTTCTGTACCCGAGCATGTGCACTGTTGCCTTACTCTCTAGGCATCCGGAAAACCATCTCATGCCCCAACCTAACTGCAATCCATTAATCCAGGGAAGATAATTACCCAAACAAATATCTTGCCTATGGGGCCTAATTTGTAAACTGTGTTCAGAGTCTGCCTGGTTCAGCAGAAAACAACCAGAGAGGAGATTGGGTGTGGAGAAAAACTACCTTATAACCTTTAGCCTAGTGCAGCGGTTCTCAAACTTTTGAGACCGCGACCCCTTTTCCGGCTGGGTGGGCGGGGCGCGACCCCTCCAGTCCCTGCTGGGGGCGGGCTGCTGGCTGCGCCCCGCCCCCCCTCCATTCCCGCCGCGGGGTGGGGGGTCTGCCGGCTGTGCTCCATCCCCCCCCCCTTCCGCTGCGGGCCGCCGGGTGCGCCCCGGTCCCGCCTCCCCGCCGCGGGCTGCCGGGTGCGCGTCGGCCCCCCCCTCCTCCCGGGCCGCCCCGGTCCGCCTGTTCCTGCCGCAGGTGGGCTGCCGGGTGCGCGCCGGCCTCCCCTCCCCACCCCGGGAGTTGCAGCGGCAGGAGCTCACAACCCCCCGGGGAGCGCTTGGCGACCCCCCCCCGGGGGGTCACAACCCCCAGTTTGAGAACCCCTGGCCTAGTGTTTAGGGTATTCACTGAACTATAGTCATTCTAACTCTTTCTCTGGCCCAAGTAATCTTAATTATTCAATTAGGTAGTTAAAGTGGAACAACTTCACCAGGAGAGATTGAGACAGACCCACATCAGAATATCCTATAGCAGAGTGGTTAGAGCACTCACCTGAAAGGTGTCTGATCCCTGTTCAAGTCCATTCTCCTCAGCAGGCAGAGGTGGGACTTAAATCAGAGGTCTCCTACAGAGTGTCCTGGGAGAAGGGTTGTAGGGGACTGCCTCATCCACCCCCTGGCTGATTTGTGTAGAGCTAGGTGCCATCTGAGCATGCCTACTAGATTTGGCCCCACAGGCAAACACCTATCCTTCCCATAGTTTGTGGATGGGGGCTTAGGACACACCCTTCTCATTGGCATTTCCCACTGAAATGTTTAGGCTGAAAGCCATCCAGCCTCCTGGCTTTTGTGAATGGCAGGCTAAGCACCTATCTCTCTCCATTCATTGTTTTGGGAGCCTATGCACCCTAATCAGGCTTTGTGGATAATGAGTGTTGCTACTTTGATTTTTTTAGGCACCTAAAAGTTAGGCATTGTGACCCTCTGTGTTCCAGTATTTAACTTTGAAGACCAGGCCTAAAAGCCATAGGCAAAGTCAATGAGACTAAACCACTTTCAAAAATGGGATTTAGGTTTCCACGTCACTTTGTTGCTTTTGAAGATTTTATCCACAGTCCCTTCCCAGAGCAATTTGTATTCTAAGGCCTATGCTTCTCTCCATGTCTTTCTGAGAAGGGGAGCCTGCACCTGCAGGAGACAATTTAGTGAGTCACACAAGAGAAATTGATTGTCAGATACATTCAGCTGGCCACTAGATTTCAATGAAGGTTCTCATCTGAATATTCATTATGCCAGAGAATATATCTGACCTTCATTCCCCCACATCCTGTGATGCACTGATTTCCTTTCCAATAACAGTTTTGTTGACAACAGCTGCTTTTTGCAAATGTAAAAATTATTTGATTAGATCTATATGAATAATTTTGAACATCAATTATTAAATTAATTTTGCCTCTTTCCTTTCAGAAATCATCTATGAACAGATGAGATTTTCTGCATTTTTATGCCAAATTATTCATAGAATAATTTCTGCAAATATTTTTGTCTGTAGTTTGTTCATGAGCAGTTTATTTGTGAGTATTTAGAATTCTAAATTTGAAATTACAGTTACTTGAGCAGATGCATAGATTACATTGTATGTTTCAGTTCCATAATTGGCTGAGCATAACTCTTAGAATCAAGCTTCAGAGGGGTAGCCATGTTAGTCTGTATCAGCAAAAACAACACAGAGTCCTTCTGTTATGCCCAAATAAATGTGTAAGTCTCTAAGGTGCCACAAGGTCTCTGCCTAGAATCAAATTTCTGGTGTGCCTACTTGTGATTGAGTTTGTGAGCAGATTGAATTTGTGATCAAATTCACCAGTAGGCTCTGACTGCTTTGCACTATGCTAGTGATGCAAAGCAGCTATAAACCCAGTTTAATTTACCAGTTAAGCCATATTTATGACTACTTAATAGCACTGGATTGCTGAGAGACAATCAAGGCATTCTGGTAAGTGAAATTCATAAATATTCTGTAATGTTTGCTGTTGCTGGGAGTCACTGTGCTAGTAGACTTGTTCACTATGATATACACAAAACCAAAACTGGATACCAACACAAAGTGAATTTGTTTAAAAATTACTATGAATACTCATAGATTCTTTTTTTGCAGTTTTGCTCAGCTTTAGTTCTGTTGATGCTACTTGAACAACCAACTCGGTAGTTTTGGTATGCCTTATGCATTCTTTGAAAATGAGGTTTAGACTTTCATAGACAGTATTGTGATGTGAAAAATTCAAATTAATCTATATCAGCGATGGCTCCAAAATAGTTGATTAGCCTATATCTACAGACATTGACTCTTTCATAGAACTCTAATTTCATTTGAATCTAGTATCTGACCCATGTTCGTTCGTCCATCAGAATTGATGAGGACTACCCATTGTCATCAGTTTGTTTGGGAGTGGGTTCTGAGATGGCTGATTAGTCCAATCCGAGCCCGGAATTGACGGTTGCATTGAGGACATTGAAGATCAGGCTGCCGACCGGCGGAAGAGAGGATACCAGCCCTGGACTTGCGAAGAAGGCGTTTCTCTATAGCATCACTCAGTCTCTTTTGTTCATAGGCTGTTGCACCATCATGAACTCGTCTGCGCCAGGTGAAGCGATCATTAGCGATGCTCTCCCAATTTTCAGGATCTATGTTACAGTTCTTAAGGGAGGCCTTAAAGGTGTCTTTGAATCTCTTCTTTTGACCACCAAGAGATCGCTTGCCATGTTGTAATTCACCATAAAACATCTTCTTGAGCAATCGCTCATCAGGCATTCACACAACATGGCCAGCCCATCTAAGTTGTGCCTTGCAAAGCGGGGTGTGAATGCTTGTCCTATCAGCCTGTAAAAGGACGTCGGTGTCTGGAATTTTGTCCTGCCATCTTATCTTCAGTAGTTTCCGCAGACAGCTCAGATGGAAGTGATTCAGCTTTTTCAGATGACGAGTGTAGACAGTTCAGGTCTCACAAGCATAGAGGAGGGTGGGCAGGACGACCGCTGAATAGACTTTTAGTTTGGTTTCAATCTTGATGCCTCTCCAATCCCAAACATTAGATCGAAGCCTTCCAAAGGCTGCGCTGGCTCTGGCGATTCTAGTGTTCACTTCCTCGTCGATGTTAGCTGCCTGTGATAAAGTGCTGCCAAGGTATGTAAACCTGTCCACGTTATTGAGCTAATGACCATTGATAGTAATGGATGGCTCAGTGTAGTCACAACCAGGAGCAGGCTGATGCATAACCTCGGTTTTTCTGGTGGAAATCGTAAGGCCGAAGTTCATGCACGCTGCGGAGAAGAGATTCATGCAGTATTGCATGCCTGTTTGTGTACCTGAGTTAAGGGCGCAGTCATCAGCAAATAGAAAGTCACGAATGGTCTCAACTTGGACTTGAGTTCTGGCCTGAAGCCTCCTTAAATTGAATAGCCTTCCATCAAAACGGTAGCGCATGTCGATCCCGACATTATTATCTCTAAAAGCATCGATCAGCACGGCAGAGAACATAAGGCTGAAAAGGCAGGGAGCCAGGATGCAACCTTGTTTCACACCATTTGTAACTGCAAATGGCTCTGAATAGTTGCCATGATCTTGAACTCTGGCAAGCATGCCATCATGGAATTGCTTCACCATTTCAATGAAAATATCTGGGCATCCAAATTTGGCCATAATCTTCCAGAGGCCCTCACGACTGACATTGTCAAAGGCTTTAGTTAGATCCACAAAGACAGTGTAGAGCTGGACATTCTGTTCTTGGCACTTTTCTTGTAGTTGCCTAGCGGCAAAGATCATATCAGTAGTACCTCGTTCCTTCCTGAAACCACACTGACTTTCCGGCAAGAGACCTTGATCAAGGTACTGTGTGAGTCTGTTTAGAAGTATTCTGGCTAGGACCTTTCCTGCGACACAGAGCAGAGAGATTCCTCTGTGGTTGTCACAAGATTGGCGATTTCCCTTACACTTGTAGAGATGAATAATGGTCGCATCCTTGAAGTCTTGGGGAATGCGTTTCTGTGTCCACATCTCACAGAACATCTCGGTGAGCCTTTTAGTTAACTTGGGTCCACCAGATTTGTAAATTTCAGCTGGAATGGAGTCAGCTCCAGGAGCTTTTCTGTTGGAGAGCAGTTCAATGGCCTTTTGAGTCTCCAGTACTGTTGGGGGGTCAGCCAAGCTGTCATTGACCTCCACTTGGGGTAGACGGTTTATTGCCTCATCGTTGATAGAGGAGGGACTGTTGAGGACATTAGCACTGCTAATGGACTGCTTTCTTGTGGTGACACCCAGTGACTCAGATGCAGTAGAATACACCAGTTGTTTGAAGGCTGCCCAGCTGGGCTCTATATCAGCATCTGTTTCAGTGGCTTCCAGCTTAGATGCCAGGGCATCAGCAAATGACTGTTGGGTGCTGCTGTCTTTCAATCTGGAGACGTTTAGGCACTTTGGAACCATGATGCCTTGTGGACGTCTGGAGGGCCGAATCCTGAGGTTCATCTTTGAGATGAGCAGTCTGTGGTCAGTCCAGCAGTCTGTGCCACACATGGCCTTGGTCACACGAACATCCTGTCTGTCTTTCCTGCAGACTATTACGTAGTCGATTAGATGCCAGTGCTTTGAGCGTGGGTGCATCCAAATTGTTCTGTTACGTTTGGGCAGGCGGAACACAGTGTTAGTTATCAGGAGATCATTTGCTACACATGTCCTTAGGAGCAGATGTCCATTGCCGTTACAGCTACCGATGCCATGAGGACATTAGCAAAATGCTCTGCCCAGCGATTAAGAATCTTCTCCTTATCAGTGATCAGAGTACTGCCATCTGCGCAAAGGAGGGGGGGCTGAACCAGATGCGACTGGGCCATACACAGCCTGCAGAGCCTTATAGAAGTTCCTCATGTCATGTCCGTCGGCAAAGGCCTGGATCTCATCGGCTTTCTGGCTCAGCCATGTGTGCTGTATCATGCGTAGCTTCATCTGTACAGTCTGACGTACACCGGTAAATGCATCTTTTTTTGCTGCAGACTTGGGGTCATTGTTGTAGGCACGATGGAGACGGTGTTTTTCATCCAGCAGTGCCTTGATTTCTCCACAGTTTTGGTCAAACCAGTCCTGGTGCTTTCTTGTGGTGACACCCAGTGACTCAGATGCAGTAGAATACACCAGTTGTTTGAAGGCTGCCCAGCTGGGCTCTATATCAGCATCTGTTTCAGTGGCTTCCAGCTTAGATGCCAGGGCATCAGCAAATGACTGTTGGGTGCTGCTGTCTTTCAATCTGGAGACGTTTAGGCACTTTGGAACCATGATGCCTTGTGGACGTCTGGAGGGCCGAATCCTGAGGTTCATCTTTGAGATGAGCAGTCTGTGGTCAGTCCAGCAGTCTGTGCCACACATGGCCTTGGTCACATGAACATCCTGTCTGTCTTTCCTGCAGACTATTACGTAGTCGATTAGATGCCAGTGCTTTGAGCGTGGGTGCATCCAAATTGTTCTGTTACGTTTGGGCAGGCGGAACACAGTGTTAGTTATCAGGAGATCATTTGCTACACATGTCCTTAGGAGCAGATGTCCATTGCCGTTACAGCTACCGATGCCATGTCTGCCGATGACTCCCTCCCACGCCACATAATCAGTACCAACTCTGGCGTTGAAATCGCCTAAGACAATCAACTTGTCTGACTTTGGTATTGTAACAATCAACTCTTCCAGGTCTCGGTAGAATTTGTCTTTGATGTCTTCTGGGTTGGTCATTGTTGGTGCATAAGCACTAATGAGTATGACTTGCTTTTCCCAGACAAAGGTAACTTCAGCACCATCAGCCGATCATTGATTCCTCGTGGTAAGTTGGATAGTTTATTCACCAGATTTGTCTGCACAGCAAATCCAACTCCCGACTCGCGGCGTTCATCTGTTCTTCGCCCACTCCAGAAGAAGGTGTAACCATCTCCAGCTTCAGTCAGCTGTCCTTCCTCTGCCAGCTGGGTCTCACTCAAGGCTGCTATATCGATCTTGTAGCGGGCAAGCTCTTTGGCAATTAGGGCGGTTCTCCTTTCGGGTCTGTCAGCATCTGTATGATCCATGAGAGTACTCACATTCCACACTCCAAGAGTGAGTGGAATTTTGCTAGTTTTCTTTGTATTTCTACCGCATAAGTGGGTCAGGTTAGGTGAAGCAGGCTTTTTTTAAGGCACCTTTTCTAGCCCCTTCCTCAGTCTACGGAGGTAAGCAGCGCTATCCTAAAAAGGACTGCTCAGTCGCTCAGGTGGCTGCCAAAAACCACTGCTGCTTCAGATCAGTGGAAGACGACCCTATGGCCTGAGCCGCCTACGTGCAGGTTCGCCACTGCGGCTGCCAGTGTATCCACACCTGCCGTTTCGCAGCTAGCCCATCGCCGCAGGACTTAAAGTGAATGCATGAGTGATGACATAGGTGACTTGCGGACGAATTTGATTAAAGTGAGGCAGAGTTGTGCATCGTCAGCCTCACTCTCTCATCCAGGCTCCATTTGCTCCAGTGGCAAGACATAGTCAAGACAGCTGGAATGGAATCTGGAGGCAGTGGATGACCAGGATGTTCTACGTGTCTTGCCGTGCTCTATGCTCTCCGCAAAGCATTGCTGGGAATCGCCTTCCTGCTCTTTGCGCAGTCTGCCGAATCCAGTCTTCACGTGCATTGGGTGACAAGCCCTGAACCCACCGAGGGTTCGAGACCCGTCGGTTACCCTCACCTGGTTTAGCCAGCCAGCCGAAGCCATTGCCCGTGGTGTGGCCGCTGTGCACACTACAGCTTCTTGGAGCCACAGGTGAGAGCTGAATGTCAAGTGGGGACCAAAGGTGGATGAACTACTCCAAAGGGAGCACGACATGCCCCCCCATCAGAGGTGCTACCCCCTCAATGAACACCCCATACATCTGACCCATATGAGACCCATCTAAGGATCCATCTTACAAACATTTATTAGCAAGCAATGTACTTAGTGCCATGAGTAATTCTGCTAGCACAGTAAGTGCTTTCAAAATAGGCCTACAGGCCCCAAACCTACAAATTCTTATTCCTAACTTACTGATATATATATATATATATATATATATATATATATAGCAGGTGCACTGATTTCAGTTAAACACATGCACAAGTGTGTGCAGAATCAGGGCCTTGAATTGTAGTCTCTTCACGGCAGAGCTGTTGTGTGGCATTGTCTATACATTATCACATAACTTTTAAGCACTCTTTAAATAATAAATAAATTATAATAGATTAAAATAAATGTACACTGCAGATTTTGAGTGCACAGTGCATTTAAAATATTCATATTTCCCAGAAGTCTTTTCTGAACCCATCACTTTGCAAACTTTGCTGAATGAAACCCACAACGACATCGGAATTCAACTCTTTTTTTTTTTTTGGATGAATCATTGCTGTTTTTTAAAATTATTGTTTTATTAAATTATCATTTTTTTTGTATTACAAAGCCAAAAAGCTGCAGTGCTCTAGGAGGAAAATGCTCTTTCATGTATGAGAACAATTGTTCATAACATTGGATTGCTGGTTAATAAATACTCAAATTATGTTAAATATGCTTATCCAGATCCTTCAGTCACAGATAGAAAGCTGTAGCCTTCAAATAAATAAGTGGTGCCCCTAATGAATACTTGGTGACAGCTAGAGTTACTGACTGCTAAATTTATAATTTGAATTTTCTTTATGGTTTCAGGAAACACCATAACTATATAATAGCAGTAATTCATGTTCAAACAGACATGAATGTGTTATCCTAGAACCAGTTATAGTATAGTACATATTTATATGCCGCTGTCTAATGCTCAAACTACAATTAATGGGGTACTTTAAAGGACAAAGGAAAGCTAAGAAAATATGTAATCAAGGCACTAGTACAGAAACAAAAGAAAAATGATCAAACTACAATTCAGTGTTTAGGGTATGACTATGAATTTTTTTTGCAGACAATACCTTTTTCAAAGGAAAAGTAGGACAGCATATTTGCTTAGAACTACAGAACAAAAGCAAAAAATAAGCAGGAAAGTACAGATTCATTCAATACTGGCCTAGTAATTCAGTGGGTAATGCAATATTCTGCTGCACAGGATAGATAGGTTTGAGGGTAATCTAAGGTTCACACAGGGCTTGGGAACATTAAAGAGAATGTGAATATCGAGCACCATCATTGCTTTGGAGGAGAGAATTCTTTTTGGGAGTGAGATGGATTATTATGCTACAAATTTGAGGTGTTCAGGAATGAAAGAAGGGAAGTTAACAGGAAGGAAAGGCAGTCCAAGACCACCAATGGAGAAGATATGATAATTAGACGAAGTGCACATTTTTTTCTACACACTACGGTCAGGGTCAACAAAAATAATCAGAAGCCCACATATAAATGCCGGGGGGGGGGGTCTATAACTATGTGAAATTAGTCACTTTTGCTTTACAGGTTTTCACTTAGACATTTTTCTTTATCTTCGTCCATTGTTTTGTGTGTCAAATCCCATATTTCACTTCAGTTTTGAGTGAAACCCAAATGAATGCAAAATATCAGATGGAACTTTGTGGAAAATTGAAAGTCTCTTCTGGTTTTATTTTGAAAAAGAAAAAGAATATCCCCCCCTTTATTTTATATGGCCCCACCTTTGACATGAAACCATAAACCATGCTGTGTTCACTCAGAACTAAGCCCAGGTTCCCTCAAAGGGCTGTGACCCTTGGAAATCTTTAAACAGATGTGGTCAGAGGTTAGAGTTTGTAAACAAACCCAAAAGGAAACGTATGAATCTTGATCCTGCTCCATCTGAAGTCAATGGCAACATTCCCAGTGAGAGTTTCAGAAAGCAGAGGAGGAAGGGTGTGTGTGTGTGTGTGGATATATTCAACAAAGAAAGCATAGGTTTCCATATCTTATTTCTACATTAAAACTACAAAACTCATCATAAAATTATATTATCACAGATTACACCAAAATGTCAATGCACTTTGATCTCTTGTTTTCAGTTCTTGTCTATGCAACTGTTCCACATTGTGACTGGTAACTGATAGTCCTCTGCCACTAATCCTTTCTACTATGAGTGACATCTTTATGATATATTGTAACCTAAACTATACAGTTATATTTGCATACCATCTGTCTTCCAGAGTTTAGTCCTTGGTCCTCTTCCTCATTTAGTTCATCTCCTTTCAACACTTCATTTCTGCGTTCCACCTTAAATATCACTTTCATGCAGATGGTACCAAGATTAATATTCTCTTCACTGTTTGGTTCTTCACTCATTTTCTAGTTGTCTCAATCACATCAATTTCCTTTTCCTCCATACTTTCTTCAGCTCAAATAGTACTGTGTGCTTGTCAGGCATTAGGTGGACAGATTAAGTAATAGGACTACACATTTACTAATGCATATACATATGGCAAGAAGGCATCATTAGGATGGTTTTAAGAAATGAGATTAAAATTCAAAATAAATAAGTTACCCTTTTTCTGCCCATGGAATAGCCACAAACAGATAATGAATTTCTGCCCATGGAATAGCCACAAACAGATAATGAATTCCTTCATTTGGTTAATTCTCTCTTGATTTTTAACTCCATGAATCCATTGCAAAGAGTTCTCCGCAACTCAATTCTATTTGAGAGGTGTTGGTCAATTGTGATTGGTCAAATAATTCACATGGTGTCATTTCACTTTCCCAATTGGATGATTATACATGCAAATACTAATTTTTCTCCCAGCACTTAAGCACTTGACTCTGCCAACATTCATGCCAGTAAAATTTGATGACTCAGATGTTCCTGTCAAATGACTCCAAATGCAGTGTGGCTCAAATGAATTTATGGTATTGGAAAAAATATCAATGGAAGAGGAAATCAGTATTAGCTCAGTTCTTGTTTTAGAAAATATAACGATGACTATTACATAGAAACCAGGGTAGAAGGGCCTCAGTAAAGTTCTGTATGACTCTTCCAACTCCATATGCTTTAAAAAAAAAAAAGAACAGTTTTGGCTTTACTATTAATTTTTTCCCCCATCTACTTCTTCTTGTGTCTCAGACTTTCATTGTGGTTGGTTTCTGCAACACTCTCTTTTAGGTTTTAGGGTGGTAACGGTGTTAGTCTGTATCATCAAAAACAACAAGGAGTCCTTGTGGCACCTCAGATACTAGCAAATTTACTTGGGCATAAGCTTTTGTGGGCTAAAACCCACTTCACCAGATGCATGGAGTGGAAAATACAGTAGGCAGGTATAAATACACAGCACATGAAAAGATAAGAGTTCCTTACCAAGTGTGGCAGTGCTAATAAACCATTTCAATTAAGGTGGAAGTGGCCTATTCTCAACAGTTGACATGAAGGGGTGAATACCAAGGGAGGGAAAATCACTTTTGTAGTGCTAATGAGGCCAATTCAATCAAGGTGGCCCATGTCAAACAGTTGACAAGCAGATGTGAGTATTAGCAGAGGGAAATTAGTTTTTGTAGTGAGCCATCCACTCCAAGTCTTTATTCAGACCTAATTTGATGGTGTCCAGTTTGCAAATTAATTCCAGTTTTGCAGTTTGTCATTGGATCTGCTTTTGAAGAGTTTTTTTTATTGTTGAAGAATCATCACTTTTAAGTCTGTTATTGAGTGTCCAGGGAGACTGAAGTGTTCTACTGATTTTTGAACGTTATACTTTTTGATGTCTGATTTGTGTCCATTTATTCTTTTGTGTAGAGACTGACGAGTTTGGCCAATGTACGATGGGCATTGCTGGCACATGATGGCATATATCACATTGGTAGCTGTGCAGGTGAACGAGCCCCTGTTGGTGTGGCTGATGTGATTAGGTCCTATGATGGTGTCAGATGAATGACAAGTGCCCCAATTTCAATTCCCTAATACAGTGACCAGTTCATTATTAGAGAAAGTATTACACCTTCAACAGGAGAGATTGATGTTTGCCCACACCACAGTATCCTTTAGCTCAGCAGCTAGGGTCCTGTCTTGTAATACAGGAGATGTATGTTCAAATCCCTTCTTAATCATTGGGCTAAAGTTGTAAGGCATGCAACTCCTTTTCTGGCCATATTATGACTCCAGGCTGAAAAATCAAAATGGTTCAGAAACATCAAGATGCCCATTTGAATCCATCATAAATAAAACAATTGATTTTTCAGTTCAGTCAAAATGATTCAGTAAAGTTGACATGAATTTGTGCACAGCTTTGGGTCAACTGAAAGTGCATTTTTTTGGTAAACAGATCTGTGTGGGTATAGCTGAGGGGTCCGATATAATTACCTGATTTAATACTGGGGTTCAAACTTGATGGCATTGGAGTTCTTCTAAAGAAGCAGCACTCAGTCTTAAAGACAGTTTTCACAAATTGCATGTTAGTCTGATGCCTTAAGCATATTACACTAAGGGCACCTTGTCGGCTGAACTTTAAGGAACTAAAGTGATGCTCTCAGACATGATTAGAGTTGCATGGCTTTGGGGCTTCCTAAGGCTAAAATGGCTGCAGAAAAGATAAATAAAAGACATTTTTCTGTTGGACAAACTAATGCTCTCATACCACAGACTTATATATGGACCTTGAATGATAGCAAGAGAAATTATTTAATACTGGATACCCTTGGAACCATATATCTTGTATAATGATTCCCCAAAGACATTTAAGTATATCATGTGCTAGACATTTATGATATAAAGTTAGAAAAAGAGCTTTTATATATTTAGATGACATGTAGATATAACTTCTAAAATTGAAGTTTCATTTTAGATTTTAAAAACATAACGGTTATTTCTCACTGTTCCCTTTAGCTCTACATTGTTTTTTTAAAATAATAACCATTCCTTTATTCTTATTCATCATAGCTTTGAAGATAGAAGACATCATCTAAAGTCTGATCTTTGGGAGTTTAGGGGGTGTAAGGTATGGTGAATTGTATTGCTGTACCCTGGTTCATCAAGAGTAGGAAGCATGTCATGAAAACTTTAGGAAGGAATATATAATGATCCTTGAATCTGAGAGTCTCTTGGCAAACAGAAGTTGTTTTCTCAATGTACTAGTGCGTTGGGATATGTGGTAAAGATTTGTGCTTCTTGTTCCCATATCAGTAAATACTAGGAATACTGCATTGGTAGCATGCTTAGCATTTTGCCTTGCTACAATTCAAACTTTCAAAATTGTAATTCACTTATTAAAACATCAGTTCATTTTCTATTACAATTTTCTTTGTGCCTGGTGCATTCTTGGCAACTATAGAGTGCCTCCAGTACACAGCAAGCACAGCCTCTGACCATCCATCCAAATGGCTTTACCTGAAATATATCTTCTAAAATGCAGAACTTTTAAAAGAACATAACCTCATTGGCATAACCTCATTGACTTCAGTGGAGTAATTCCTTATTTGCATGGGTGTAAATAAGAGAAGAGTAAAGCCCTTCTATATATAAGCAGCAAGGCAGATGATACTACTTGTTCGAACACAATGGACATGACTCTCATGTACTTCTATATTTGTTTAATAGTCATAAGAATTTGATTCAATTATAAAATAGTTCAATGAGTTTATTGCATTCCATTGGATAGCAGCAGATCTTAAGGTCCCACAGAATTAATTGACATCTTTTGCTAAGTATATGTAAGCAGTACTGGTGGGTTTCTAAGCTTCTGTAATCTTTTATGTAACTAGCAATGAAGATTCATCTAGCTGCCTGAAAAATGAATCAGGAACTCGTCTCTAAAACCAATAGAGAGATGATAGGGAAAAAAACCACAATTATGCTTAAGCAGACTTTTGTCTTGGGATACATATATCATACTTAAATTATTGTCTGAATGCCATTAAAAAGAATTTGCACGTTACATAACATGTATAAAATTAAACACACTATTTAAAAGTATCTTCTATATTTTGTTAATTGCTTAGCCTGTTTTGCGGATTCAGTAGAATCACAAGGGTATACAATCAGTTCCCTGTCAAATAATTATAACATACTATCTAGTATTTTGAAGTACATACACTATAAGGTGTAATTCATAAATCATATAGCAAATCATTTACATTCTATGTTATGTATTAGGACATATTCTGAAATACTTAAATATCAGATATGTGCATTGTACTGCAAAGCTCACATGAAAAGTAAATTTTGTAGACTACACTGCAGTCTGTCATCAGTCACATAAAATACATGTTCTGATCCTCTCAATTTAAGGTTTATAAAGTGTATCAAATAGCAAGACTATTCTGCTTATTATAGCCCCTTTCATTAGATGTTTGTTTCATTATCTGACAACGGAAGTAAGAAGATTGGCAGAGCTGTTCAGCGAAGCCTGTGTCATGTCTACATGTACTGTGACAGGATCAAGCCAGTGCTATTAGTTCCCACAGCTTAATGAGCACAAAATTCACCCAAAATTGTATAAAGCATAAGTCTATGAGTTTAGTCTTTTTGGTATAAATTGATGAGAGACGTGACAAAAAGTCAGTATTCCCACAGCAACACGTAAGCATATTAGGGTTGAAGACATCTGTGCTCTACACTTTGTTCCTATACACTGGAGCCATGTCAGCTAGAAAATCCACTTGAGGCGAAACCCTCTGAATCTAGCAGGGCAGGAGTTTAATTAACAACAATGGTTTTGTGTAGTTACTCACTTTCTTTCATTGTTCCCATCTCTTCATTGAACTCTTTTCCACCTCCCATCAGCTCCCTTTTCCTTCTCAAGCCATTGCTTTTACTTTTGATTTCTGATCCCACCTTTATTTTTACATATTTAACTATGTAGGTTAATTTAAAAATAACTGTCTCAGGCTCTACTCACAAAGGTGCCTTTAACACATTTTAAAAGCACCAGTCATAGATCAAAGAAAAACCCAGCCGCCAGTCCACTATATATCAAAAATAAACCAGTCAAATAAATCTAAACAGAAAGATGACAGCACACACTCCCACCTTACCCAGAAGCCAAACTCGTGACATCCCCCACTCTCTGCCCTGTAGCCCTACCCAAAAAGCACTGCAGCGTGGCCTGAAACAAAGGCCAATAGGTTTGGGCTACTATAGAAAGAGCAAATTCCAAAGTCAAAGGCCTTCACAAGTGCTGTCAAATGGAGGAGAGCTCCTCAATATATGGTGTTTCATCAACGCCGAAACATTTTACCGAGACATATTTGTTTAGACGAAGTTTTCAATGGGGAGGTTTATGGGGTCCAGGACTCAAAGAGTAAGAGAGAGAGTGAGAGTGAGACACACACAAATCTAAAATTCTAACTCTTTATTACAGAAATAGCCATTTTGAAACAATTCCATTTTGGAAAGACTTTCCAAAGGTGTTACTTTTATTCTGATGTGGAACAAAAACAACTTTGAAAAACAGAATTGTTACAAAACAGAATTGTCATCCAATGGCCAGCTCCACTGAGGGCTCATCTCAAGCATCTGCAAAAATTACAGCTGCCATACTGTTGTACAAAAAAAAGGAGGTATTTCATCTTGCTTGGTCCTAAAGCCCTTAGGGCTTTATAGGTTTTAAACGAACTCCTTAAACTGTATGCAGAAATGAAGAGGTAATCATAGGGCAACAGTATTATTTGCTTATGACAGAATTACACACTTAAGTTGCCTGCTGTTACATTAGCTTCAGTTATCAAGATGATTCCACCTTCCCCTTCGTCTATATTCTCCTTTCCATGTTATCCCTTCTTGTCTCTGTCTCCCTGTTCCACCCCTCTTTAAATTTTTTGTTCTCCACTCTCTACTTTTTCACCATCTTCCCCTTAACATTTCCACTAATTCTCTTACTCTCTTCTTTGGCATTTGTACAGCCCTAATGTCTCATTTACCTCTTTCTAGCTACTGGCTCCCTATTTTTATTTTTTGTAGCAGCATGATTTTATTATTGTACTATAAGAATTGATGTAAACTTTGATTTCATTCTGCCAGCCACCCTTTTTGAATAACAGAAAGGAATTACCATCTGAGACTGGGATGCTATTTCCATATGCATTACAATTAGGACCTGTTCTAAAGTTTAGTTAGTAAGAGACAGGATTTTGTATTGTGTCCATGATAAATAGATGAGGGCCTGAAGCCCCAATGTGAATTGTTTTAGTTATAAGATGTAGCAAGGCTTTATTTACAATGTATTCTGCTGAATATAAAATACTGCTTTTTTGTACACCATTGAAGGTTTCTGTGAGACTGTTTGTGTGAATGAGGAATGCATGCATCAGGAAAAGATAAGGCGTAAAGCCATTGCCAGATGGTCAAGCAAGAAGAAGTGAAGAGACTTAATGACACCAGAGAACTATCAATGGAGGAAGGAAGGGCAAATTGACGACCCTGAAGTGGAGGCTGGCAACCCTAAAGCAAGTGATTAAATCAATCCAGGACATGATGACCATCTCAGAGGTGTTTTGGAATATTAACATACACCAATTAAGGAGTAAACTAACAGAACAAAATCCATAGACTTCAATGAAGAAAAAAAGTTATAACAACAGGGTGCTTTGCCATGGGTTTTTGGGTTCATCTTGCCACAATACCAGGAGCATCGGATTGCGACCGACAGAGCCCAGTTCCCCTCTGTGACCAATCTGTCTGGCCATTAGATTGATCCAGACTCTGGACTGGTAACTATAAACATCAACTGGCAGGACTGTGTGCATGATGTGTGCATGTGACTGAAAAGCATATGCTAACTGCTGTATTCTTGATAAATGTTGTGTGTTGCCTTTTTCCCCTGAAAAGATCCTGTGTGCTTTGTATGAGCATAGCATTTTGTTTTGTTTTTGCAATCCCCAAATTTCTATTTTACTGCCCTTTACATTTTTTATATCTCCATGCAGAATAACAGAGGTCCATGTGAGCAGACCAGCAGATTATATGCACATTGTTAATACAGAAATTACTGCTGCCGGTAGCTGCAGAACTAACAATATATTCTGCTTGTTAAAAGAGAAATTATTTATTTCTCTAGAACTATATTGCATAATATAGAAGGGTCTGAGATAATGCTAAGAAACTAATGAACAAACCATTCAAAAAAATTTGGGCAATTCTTTTGGGGAAGTTCCATGGACTGTGCTATACAAAAGTTTGATTAGATGATCACAATGGCCTGTTCTGTCCTTGGAACCTATTAATGGCGCATGCAACCATTTTAATTCATTTCCCTCCAAATATTTAAGCAAGAGAAATTTTGCTGTCTCTGAAAACTTAGTAAGAAGGCTCAGAAAGACTACCACAAATATGCATTAGAAGCATTCACATCTCTTTGTGGAGTGTGGATTGGAAGGAAAGGAAGCTGAATCTGTAAGATAAGCTGGAAAGATGAGGATATTTTTATAGCATACAGCAGCAACAAAAAGGCTATGCTAATTTGCATTCAGATGGTGTCCACTGCCACCATAAGGAGAAGATAGTTACATGGCCCTGGAAACATGGCTGAGTGCATGGAGTTTTACTATTTAATAATGCAGGAAATTCAGTGCCTTGTGGCCCAAACCCTTTGCCACTACCTGGAATGATACTGTCCAGAGGTGTATGCCAGCTTGCACCTTGAGGCATCTCTACAAACATCTATGATCAGCCTAGCTCCCAAATAATAGTAATAAATTAAGAGATGGGGGCAGGAGAGAAAAGTAAGCAGATGTAATAGAGTAGCTCCCAGCTACCAGTAACTAAAAGGTGAGGGCAACTACTCAGCACTGTGGCTGTTCTTTCGAACACAGGAAGGTACATCAGCTGCATACAGGAACCTTGAAGAGTGCTGGCAGCTGCTTGATAACGCTAGAGCGTCACTATTTCAGGTAGTAGTGATCAAGAGCACAGGAACTGGAAATTGCTCATGCCAATATGCTCAACAACATGTGAAGAAATGCTAGGAACATGGTTGTGGAAATCATAATGATAAACATCATTATGTGAAGAAATGCTATTATCATCAATATGTGAAGAAATGCTAGGAACATGGTTGTAGAAATCATAATGATAAACATAACTTTTTGTTTAACTTTTTAACCACATCCACACGGGAATGGTGGATTTTTGTTTTGTTAACTGATTTTTCAAAAAATTAAATATATCTTTCAGCTTTTAAATTGAAAGAAAAAGATTACACAAATAATCAAGTACCACTAAGCAGTAATAATCCTATATTTCTTTGTGAGTGTGGGTCATTGTAGAGTCACACATCCCAGCATCCAGTTACATTCATGATGGCATTCATCTGGACCTTTATCCCTGTGTTTATTGGCATTTATTACAATATAGTCTGGTAGCTTCAAATGTGTTTTGTGTACAATCAGATATACAAAACATACAACTTGAATGTATTTCAGTGTTCATCAGATCTCTATAGACTATGTGGGAGATCTCCAGAAAGGTGTGTAAAAACTATACATAATGAATAAGAGTGTGATTCTTTTAAACAGCTATAAATGTATTTCTAAACCAAATTTCTTTAAAACAACACATACATATTTATTCCATTGAGGACTAAGGAGGATCTGTTCCTCTATACCCAAACATATCAGTGACTATAGGGACATAGTCGTTCTATTGAAATCAGTTGTTTGCAGGATTGTGACCGAAGGCCTTGTGTATATTCAAAATTCAGCAAAAATTGCACTTATTCAATATCAATGGGAATCATATTCCTGGGTGCCAACTTTTTAAAGCTATTTAGGCATCTAAAGATGCAGGTAAGTGCATGGTAGGCTTTTCAAAAGCATCTAATTCCCACTGAAAACTTTAAAAATCTGGCCCTGCCTGCCAAAGTCACTTTTGAAAGTGAGATTTAATCTCTTAAATCATTTAGTCATTTTGGAAAATTTTATCCAAAAGAGGTGTCCAAATTTTATCCAAAATAGGGTTTTGCACTAATTTTAGTTAAATCAATTTTTAAACTTTCAGTATAGACAAGGCCTATGTCTACTGAAACATTGATGTTTAAAATTGTGATTTTTGGTTGTTTGGTTTTATTTGATTGTTTGTGGTATGTAAAGACATTGTACAAATGGAAACACGTATTTTTGTCCTATTCAAATTGCTGAAAAACAGCCATATATTACCAAAGTTTCCAGCAACATTCAACTTTGGACTGTGAAAAATCCGGTAAAACTTCACTCCAAAGAATTATATTTTTCAGAAAGTTAAGCAGCTTAAAACAGACACCTAATGAAAGTGACTTCTAAAGCATAAATATAACTTGCCCACAGAAAAGCTATAAAAAAGCCAAATAAATGTATGCTGGTATTAGTTTATTCAATTGTGTTGAAATATTTACAGATGTGTTTATTATTATAGTTAGATTAAGAGATATGCTTATTCCTATAATTGAGCTTTATAAACAATTATACTGCCACAAAAAGGGTAGTTTCATTAAACACTTCCCTAGTACATTTTCCTTCAAAAAATCTAAATACATAAAACTGACAGTGCAGGAAGAAATAATGAATTTATGCAGCATCTTCATCTCTATGCAGATGAAGTGCAAGCTCTTGTCCTTGATTTAATATTCACAGAAAACCAACCAACTTAAAGAGTAATATGAAAAAATATTTGTCAGCACTTTTAGTCTAATCATGTATTTCAATATAGCAATGTACTGTTTAATGAGAATCCCTTCAAAATAAATCAAAGTACTGGTGTACTTTTAGAAGGAGCAACTCATCAATGGAATGTTCAAAGTAATTCCTGACAAACAACACAGAGACCTTCAAAGAATCATGAAATACGAACATAAGAAGCTTTATCTCATATTTCTATTTAATAATACATTTACAATTAGTGACATGTACACAGTTGATATTAGGTTGAAGTACAAGTTCAGATTCTGAAATCTGTAACAAATAGCAGGTTTTCATACACTACTTAATAGAAACAGCTTGTGGTAAACTAAGTGTCCAAGGTTAATTATCTAATTTTCTTCATTTATTTGTAATTTTGTTTTTATATTTATGAAGCAGCCCAATTCTCAGTAAATAAAAATGAATGGAAAACAAATACTTCAAGAATCAACCAGGAATTGGGCGTTATCTTCATCTCCCAACTTCCTTCTCATCTTTATTTGTCTTTGGGGGTTGCTGCTTACTTATTTTCTTTAATATATGCATTCACTAGCACAATATTTCTCCTTCTCATATGCAGTAGGAAATTTCCTGTTTGATAATAAGTGAACAGACACACAAGCTTATATCCCCACAAGCTTATTTCTGACATTTTTTAATATAATGATTTATCAATGCCTTCCACTGTTCCCCTGTGGCACCCTTAGGGGTATTTTAAATGGCTTTACAATAAATATGTTTAGTGACTGTCTAATTTGACATATATTTTGACAAAGTCAGTCATTATGTGTGTTTAATAAACCCTATCATAAGAAAGGAAGCCTACTAACTGGAAAAAACTGCTGATTTGGTGAATACCATATTGTCAACCCTTTCTGGGGGAAGCTAGGATAGTAAATAAAGATTAAAAAGATCAGCAGATATTTAATTACATCATTTAAAATGTTAAAATTATTCTTCCTGTAAGAACAATTACTTATATTTCTTGCAGCACCTCTCTCTAATAGACTAAAATTCCTGATATTACACACAATGTGCATTTTTAATTTACTTGGAAGAAGAAATCAAACTTAAATGTAGTACTGATAATATGCTTCTGTAAATGTAAATATAGCATGAAAATGAATGAAGACTGCATTGGATACTTTGTATATCAAAAATACTAGGTACAAATAAAATATTTATAGAGTGTAGCTGTGTTTTCAATATATCTGGCAACGTGCTACCTACTAACTTCATGCTCCACTGATCTGAATTTTAACTGGGAATTTTTAGTGTTGGGCTTAAATATTATCATTTAATGAGACTTTAAGAACTAATTTACATAATCCTCAAGCAAAATATTGTTCTATATTCAAAAGAGCCATCAGTGTTCCTTTTCAAAGCTCATATTAATTCAATTTCAAAAAGAGGATGTTTATGACACCAAGATAAGAAAATACAAATACAGTTGTTAATCACTTTGTAATTACAAAAAGTCTTTTCTTAAAGTCATAGCACAAATACCTTGCAGGTGTTTGTTTCACATTCATCCTCTGACTTTAATTTCCCTTGTTTAACCTCTAAAGGAAAATTATATAAAAAAAATCCACAACAAATATACTTTGAGAGAACTATGTAACAACTAAGATTGTGTACTGTTAAAGACATTTAGCTACAAGTCGTATTTGTTTCTTCCTAAATGAATCCTATACTGGAACATATAATGATTTCCTGCTTCATGGATCGGTAGTATATATGGCAACAGATATGCCCTTCATTCAGCAATGAACTCTGCATAGAAGGGCGACTGTGCCCACATATAGTTCCACTGAGTATGTCCATGGGTGCATGCACTCATGGTATTTATGCATATAGTTTAGGCATGCACAATTGCTTAATCTTAATTTGTAAATTTGACATAAATTGTATAATTGTGCACCTAAATGCTATTTGAACATGTAGGATTTTTTTGTGTGTGTTTCACTGAACTTTACAACATGGGTTCTGATTCTGTCTCTGAGAGCCTCATTTTCCCATCCTACTCATCCTGAGTGCCACTTTACCCCACATGTAGACACACTAGGCTAGACTGAGTCTTTAGCTTTAGCCTGATTAAGGGGCAGAACTGTTCTGCACCAGCAGCAGCTCTGGATGGGAACTGTGACTCTCAGTCAGTTTCTTTCCCTGTTCCCCTGCATGCTCTAGGGGACAGTAAGTTGCAGCAGCCCTTGGAAATTTACTTCTTCCTTCATATCTGGAGTCAGTGAGTAGGCATCGGTGAAGCCAAAGGTCTAAATACTCCCTACTCCCACTCTCCTCACCTGAACCTTACAGAGAAAATTTTCAGAGAGCAGAAACTATACTCTGCAACAGATCCTAAGCCAAGATATGCATAAACCAAGTAAAAGAATTGGTGGGAACCTTGTCCCCTCTTTGTCCCCTGCTCAGCTGACTAAGTCAAGGACACAGTCTAGCTAACTGAAATCAATGGAATTAATTTTTGCATAAAGTACTATTCAACTTGAGTAAAGGTGTAAGATTTTAAAATATAATAATCCGTTACAAAATGAAACTGGAAGACTAGTCTCATTCTGATTTTAAAAAGAGTGGCTAGATTCAATTATATTTTTGCTCAAGAAGTATGATTACTTTGAAACAGAGTGGAAAATAATTGAATTGAATATTTATTGAAAGAGCTGCTAGTTATATCTCTCATCCCTTATCATTATCCCATGTTAAAACTGTGTTTATCACACAAATTGTACCTCTTAATCTGAAACTGACATGTGTTCAAGTAGCACACTTAACTCCATGCATTGTTATCCTTTCAAGAGAAAAAAAGTGAGTTTTAATACGATGCATCATCATATTTTAAAAATCAATTTGTTTTAATAAAACATTACTAATGTACTTAAATAATTACAAGTTGAAAATATTAAATGTTATCTACAATGGACAAGGAGGAATATGTGCTTTTTAAAAAAAATTCTCAGTTCTTTGTCAATAAAGCTAAAAACAGCTGGAGGTCATTGAGTCAGATTGACACATATTCAAGTAATACTTGTTTAACATGTTAAAGGACAAGAATTCTGAAAGCCTGGAGTGGTGGATCAGTCACTGAAGGGGGACACAGCCTACTGATGAAGTTTAAAATCATATTAGATGTTTGCTTTAGGACCTAGAGATGCAATCATTATGGATTGTCAGATAATATATCATGCACTGTAAAGCCAAATCATAGCCTCTTATTACTTCCACTTGAATGTACTAGAACCAGACCTGAGGCCCCTGCTTTATTTGTATAGTATTTCTCTAATTAAAATAATAATTATTATATAGTTTGGGGTATACTTGATTTTAAAAATTGCTATTAATGTGTTTTCTGTCTTTTGAGATACTACTAACACAGTCTACTAAGTTTAATTTATAGTATATGTGGGATACGTTACGTAGCTGTAGCCCCTTGAGTTTTATTTACTGAAAAGTTGTGCACCAAGTGCATGGCTTTTCTCATAGGGTGTGTTCACTGAAAGCCTTGAAGATACCGGAGGTGAATAAATTCTCTAGGTTTAATATTCAGAGAAGCCAGCATCCCAAGGCACAACTAAATGTGTTATGCCCTAGAGGGGACTATTCCAAAAAGGAAACAGTCAGCAAAAATTAGCTTCAGATTTCCTCCCCTGTCCCACAGCAGAAAATGTCTCAACATAATTGGCTATGGGAAAAAAAGAATAGAATTCCAGACAGTCCAAACTGAACTCTGGTCATTTGCTATAAATTGATTCACAGATAGATATGTAGCATGTTTCACACAACAAATACATGAAAAGATTAATTTTTATACGGTCATAAAGAACCACTTCCATATTCCATTGGCTCCATTAGCATGGCTACTTTTGTCTGTCTTGTATGAATCCAACTGATCTTTTTTATGATGTGTTCATACTGTGTTCTTATGGATAATTTGGTACAGAATAAATTGCAAGTAGATCATGGAGGGGAAACAACACATTTTTTTATACTAGGAAGATAAAAGGGAAAACAGGATAATGGTTGTCCTCACTCAGATCTATTTTTTTTAATCACCTGCTAGCAATAGCCCACTGTAGGTGCCAATTAAGAAGGGAAGTACTTTGACAATAACAGAAATGTTGATAGCTGTCTGATGTGAGCATGAACTGAGATAACAGAACTGAGTGGGCACGGAACACCTGTTTCATGTGTTTCAGTGTGTCATGGGAGCATATGTATTAACCTACCTGACTGTAAAAAGAGAGTTTTTCTAACTATGTTGAAGGCATCTTTCTTTAAGTTGCTTGTTAATGCTGTCACAAAGAATACAACAGTATTCTTTCTACAACACTCTTTGATCCTGTTCAATATTTATGTATTTGAATTAGAGATAGGTACCATCATTGTTTTTGACAAGATAGTGATGATTTTTGTTGGTGGTGGTGTGATGCATGTGTGCACAGATACAATCATAGAAATGCAAGGCTGGAAGGGATCTAGAGAGGCCAGCTAGTCCAGCCCCCACGCTCAGGCAGGACGACGTAAACCTAGACCATTGCTGACAGATGTTTGTCCAACCTGTTCTTAAAAACTTCCAGTCATGGGGAAGTTTCTTCCTTATCCTGTCAACTAATAGTTAACTAATGCCCTGAAATTTTATATTCCACCTATTTTCCCTATGTAGTATCAATTGCATATTCTAATTCTCCATGTAATTCTTATTTTTTAAAAATATATATATATTAATTTCTTGGCCTCAGAGATATCTTGTGACATTGAGGTCCACAGGTTAATAATGTTTTATGGAATAAAGAATTTATTTCTGGCAGTTTAAAGTGTGCCCTGGTTCAGTGGATGTTCCCTTGAACTACTATGTGAAAGGGTAATAAGACCACTTTCTCTACTTCTCTTCATCATTCTTATTTGAATCCTGTCTAAAGAAAATCTGAATAATTATGATCCCTTTTCACATGGAATTTTTGCTATGCCTCTAATAATTTGAGATCAGTCTGTGAACCCTCTCTAGTTCTCCTACATTATTTTACACAGGGAGGTCTCTGCTTCATTAGCAATAAGGGATACAAAAGGCAGCTAGAGATGAAGGAAAGATCTTTATTGGGTACACAAATATGGCAGTGTAACATGCTCAGATGTCTTTTACATGGCAGAACCCTAGGCCCCAGCCTGCAATCCTGAAAGTAGATCCTCTTCCTCCTTGCCCAGTTGTCATACTACAGCCAGGGATGATCAGAGTCTCAGGACGTCACTGACATTTTAACTGACATATCATCTAGTCCTGCTTAGAGCAGGTCTTTAACATGGTTAAAACACTGGTAGCTGCTGCCAACTCCTAGAATAGAATATCAGGGTTGGAAGGGACCTCAGGAGATCATCTAGTCCAAACCGCTGCTCAAAGCAAGGCTGATTCCCAATTAAATCATCCAACAGATTTTTGCCCCATATCCCTAAATGCCGACATCTATGCCAAAAGAGCATGCTTAGCAACCAAGAGGGCAGGAAAGCAAGCAGGGAACAAGAGCGTAACTTGCAAGAGGAGATGTTGCAGTTTATGGGGGAGCCCACAGATATGTTGAGGTGTCTGGTTGAGGTGCAGGAAAGGCAGCTAGACCTTAGAGTCCCACTGCACCCAGTGATGAACCAGCTGCCCTCCTCACCAAGTTCCATATCCTCCTCTCCCAGATGTCCTAGAATGCAGCAGGGGGGTGGGGAGGAGAGTTCCATTATCCCTTGAACTCAACTCCAGGAGATGGTTCATGTAGCAAAAAGCTCTCATTCCCACAGCTTAGATTGCTTAGATTGCTAGACAGTGCAATTGTAATAAACTATGTGTCCTTGTCCCTCCCTCCCTGTGTTATCAGGCGCTTACCTAGTTATCATTGCTATTCATTGCTGTCTCTGTTCAGTGTTTGTTAGTGTTTGTTGCACTTCAGGGCCGGGGAAAGCAATTAGCAAAGTTCATGAAATTGGCCTTACATATTCAAAAGTTATGCAGCCACTGTTCATGATGGTGTGGTCCCACCAGGCTGTGTTTGTTTCTTTGGACCAGAAGCGGTGTTCCACTGTGTCAACAAGCCTGGCTGCTGCTGACAGTGTGTGTGAATTGCTCCATTGCATGGCTTCCAGCACAGCTACTTGCGTGGCATCACATACTTCTGCACGGGTCCTAGCACTCCTTCACTGCTACCACCAGTGGATGCAATGACCTCTTGTACATCCAGTGCTGGTGTGGTCACTAAACCAGCACTGCTTATACAAGAAAAATGCATGTCAGTCAAACGTAAATAGCTTCCACCTGGTTTAAAAAACAACTTGGAAAGTCAACCAGGCTGACGCTTGTGTTGGATATGCTTAGAGTGCATATCCAACACAAGCATCTAGCCAAGTGTTGTTTTGCTACACCTATGAGCTTAGCAAAATAGTTATACACAGTGGTTGCCAAATTTCACTCCCCTACACAAACTTCCTATTAGGTAAATTAATCTAAAGCATTTTCAGAGTCATATGGCCATGTTTTCCATCCTTTTATATTTACACTAGTGTAAAAGCCTGTGTACATGGGCCAAAGTGCTTAATGGTGTTTTCCCTCAGTCCCCCTGCACCGTGCCCTGTTACCTCACTGAGTCCCTCCTCCGCTCTGCCACTGCCTCTCAGTCCCATTGTACTGTGCCCTATTACCTCACTGGGGTCCCCCTCCTTCTCTACCACTACCCCTCAGTCCTACTGTACCGTGCCCTGCTACCTCACTGGGTACCCCCTCCTTCTCTACCACTGCCCCTCAGCATCGTGCCGTTACCTCACTGGGGTCCCCCCCTGCTCTACCACTGCCCCTCAGTGCTGCTGCGCCGTGCCATGTTACCTCACTGGGGTCCCCCTCCTTCTCTACCACTGCCCCTCAGTGCTGCTGCACTGAGCCCTGTTACCTCACTGGGGTCACCCCCCGAATTCTGTCAATCCAAGTGATGAGTAGTAGAAGATCTTGGGCTTTGGGAGTACAGAGAAAATCTCCTTCAGCAAGACATACAGCACTAAATATTACTACCACCAATTTTGAAGCAAAACACACATTTTTTTTCAAGTCAACAAAAACCAGAGACTATCCTAGTAGGTAGGAGAACTCTGAATGGCATTGTAATAAGTATAAAGTAGCCTAGAATTACTTTTTACCTGTAAAGGGTTAACCTGAAGGTAATATGAGAGGGGATGATGAACTAGAGATGCTAATCAACCTTGGAGACAAAGAGAGATTTTAGTTTCGGTTTAGTTCTCTCGCTGTTTGCTCCGGCTATGGGATGAACCACACCTATGTCTTTACTCTACCTATCTATAATCTTCTAACAAGTCAACTTCAGTAGTAAGTGAATTATATGCTTGAACTGGATCACTTGATAATTGATCCACAGTGTTTCTTATACTGTTAAGCTTTAGCAGAGGAAGAATTCCCAGGGAGGGATCAGTGATGCTGTGTGATGCAAGTGGGTTTAATTTCTATTAATTTCTGTACAAGAGATTTATGCTTCTTTTTTTCTTTAATTAAAATCTTTCTTTTAAGACTCTGTCTGTCTGTTTCCATTGGATTGATCCTGGTTTGGATTGGGCACGTCTCACAGCAAGTGAGGGTTTGTGGTCTTTGTTCTCGAATCTCTCCCAGGTAAAGGGGGGAGATTTTGGGGGGTGTTACAATAGGGGTTCAAATTTACCCTAACCCATGGTTTTGGGGGCTCAAACTGGTGGTGGCAGCATTTTCCAAGCCCCAACTGGAGGAAAAGTTTTAACCTAAGCTGGTAAAATAAGCTTGGGGGTTATTTCTGTTTTCATGCGGGTCCCCACATCTTTACCCTAGAGTTCAGAGTGGGGAGGCAACCCTGACAGGAATATTACTAAAACTGAGGATGTAAGATTGCACTAAACCCAGGCACTTAGTCTGTCATTTGTTTTCCAATTAAGTATGTATCATGGCAGACAAAAATGAAAGTATGCAGGTATAAGCCTTTTTGACCCACAACACTCATGTGTAACAAACATTATTACAAAAAGTTTTGGGATAGATGAACATTTAGAAAAGCCTCAAGCAAGCCCAGAACCCATAATTAGTGTCTTGCAGTCCAACTGAGTGATATAATCAGGCCTTTCAGAGATCTGCCATAAGGCAAAAAAGGAACCTGAAGTTTCTAGAGCCAGGACTTTAAATTAAGATTCCAAAAGTTTCAGCCTGGCTTTCAAGTGTACTTAATTAAAAGGATGCTTTCTGTGCAACCAAAAGATGAATCTGTGTCCTTTAGTGTAAGATCAGAGAGATGAGTATTTTTACAACTATCTTTGTCCTTTCACTAAAAAATATGTTGTTACCAACAGCTAGCTCAAGCTTTTTGGAGCATGCTTTTTTTTTTGTTTTGCTGAGTGAATTCAAAATAGCTGTTCTAACCACACTCCCCCCTGCCAACATTCCTCTATGTTAAGGCCATATAGAAATGTTATTTTGAGTCTTTCCCTGCCAAACACACTCTTCATGAAGTTTATACACTACTCAGGGTAAAAGACACAAAAAAATCATTATAGATCTGGACTGATATGCTCAATGAGATGCGAGCAGAATTTTTCCAGTTTGTTTTGTTGATTAAAATTGTTTATTGGTATAAATTGAATATATTCTTTCTTTTCATCAAAAATTCTGGCTTAGGTTATGCATGTTCTACTACTGTGTTTAAGGAACTTTTCATTCAGATCAAAAGCCATATCAAACCTCTTAATTCTGGATTTGGAAAAATATGAGTGACACTAATAAGATAGGTAACAAAGTCCTGTGGCACCTTAAAGACTAACTATAAAGTTTTGAAGCATAAGCTTTCGTGGGCTAATACCCACTTCTAATAAGCCCACGAAAGCTTATGCTTCAAAACTTTATAGTTAGTCTTTAAGGTGCCACAGGACTTTGTTACCTCTGCTATTCCAGACTAACACGGCTACCTCTCTGATTACTATCAAGATAACGCATTAATGCTTTTATAAAAATACAATACATAAAATGAATTAATAAACATGCTACTATGTTATGATGGTAATCTAAGTCACAACTTGAATTTGAACTAATTCCCAATCCAATTTGGAAGTGTATTATGGGGATGACAAAAAGAAGGTTGAGTATCTCCAATAATTGCAATATGAAATTAAAAATGCCAAGTGAATAATGAAGTTGGAAATATAATTTGAGATTCATTTTATGTTTCCCCCCCATTGTAACTAAAATTTGGTATTTGAGAGAGCTACTATTATAAAGTAGGAACAGGCAATGGTCATTTTCTTAAGTTCACACTATAGGAAATAGCGTTTCCCTTAAATAGAAAATGTTTAAAGTTCTATGTAAATAGAAAAGGCCTGATTTTCTGTTATTTCTGTTCCTGGAATAGCAGTGGAGAGAAGATGTGGGTATGAAAGAGGATGAAGTTGGCGTTAAGCCACCTGCTCAATCTCCATATTTTTAGGGCAGCCAGGGGCCTGCCTACCTACCTCAGATGAAAGTTAGAGCACCCTTAGGGTTACTTCAAGTTATACTCTGCTTTGTGCGTTTTTTTGTGTGCCTTGGGATGCAGATAATACCCAGTGTGCAGTGTTTTCCAGTCATACCACCTTCTCATCCTTGGTCTGCCTGCTCCCTAATCATCTTTGCTCCCAGTGTGACCCCTATGCTGAAGACTTGAAGCAGGTCTGGCTCAGAGCCTTTATGCCTCCTGTGCACCAATGAAGGAGTTCCTTTTCATACTCTTTAAGGCCCCTTTACACCTCCCCAGAGAGGCATAAAGGAGTTCTAAGGTGTAAGAGAAAATGAGGCCTAGACTGTATTTTCAATTTGGCCCCAAAAACTTTGGGATCTTGATCAAGCTCTCTTGTAAAACTGAAGTTAGGCTCAACATATTATAAAATTTGGGCCTTGTCTAAAAGCTTTTCCACTTTAATTTTTCAGTTTTAATGATGCTAAAATAGTTTATGTGGGCACAGTTATACCTGTGTAAAAGTGCTTATGTCGACATAGCTTAGGGAACCTAAACTATGCTGACATAACTGCATCTATACCAGGGGCTTGTCTACACTACAAAATAGTTACAATATATTAAAGACAACCTGTAACCTCTGATTTTACAAAACCGATGATGTATGTCCCTACTATGTACATTCGGTCGGCGGAGCGCATCCCCACTACCATGGGTAGCATCAACACATGAAGTGATGCACTGTGGGCAGATAACCCACAGTTCCTGCTCCTGATTAGGATTCTGGGTTAAGCTCCCAATGCCTGATGGGTCAAAAACATGTTCAGGAGAGGTTTTGGATACATATCATCAGCTTCCCATGATGTACTTGGCTCCTCCATATTTTTCTCCCTCCCTCTCTGAAAGCAATAGCAAACAATCATTTTAATGCCTAAAGCCTGGGTTACTTTTGTAGACACAACAGCACAGCAAGCATGGATCCCACTCAGCTATACACTGTTGTTGTGAGCATCACAAACACCTTGCGCATTGTCCTGTGCTATTTGTAGAGCATAGCCAGGAGCAGCCGTGCAGAAGAATTTGATGCCATGCAAATAGCTGTGCTGGAAGCCATGGAACGGAGCAATTCACACATACCAGCAGCAGCAGCCAGGCTGATCTATATTATAAATTCGATCCAGTACAAGAGGGTTATTATGCTTCTTTAGGCCTGAGCACAGCCCTCACTACTAACGCTGATTATTATAAAACCAAGATTACTTGATTAGATGGCTACTCTATACATCTGTGTAGGGCTAACAGCATTGAAGACTCAAAATCAGGGACAGGGGAAACCATGCTCATTTGTATACCATACAGTAGTGTGAATACACTGCTCTTGATTGCAGATCCTTTTGTGGAAGAGGTCGTTCTTCTTAATGTAATTACTTGGACCCAGTTTCTGGAATTTATGACTTATGGGCAGACTGCTGGACTCACATGGAGCAGCTCGACAGGTACAGCAATTCACCCATGTCCAACAAGTTACAGGATTGGGGCCAAATTATGTTTTGTAAAAAGAGAAGTAAAAACAGAGCTGGCTGTCATAAAGAAGCAGGCCTACAGGAATGATAAAAGTCTTAATACACAGACACTGCGGGCACATTTTAAAAATATAGCTTCTACTCATTCTGTTTCAGATACAAAATTTCAAGCTCAGATGACAGGATGAGCTCATTATACTTGATTGTACTAACAAATCATATAAGGCTAGACTGAATCTCATTTTACAGCCCTGGGCTATGACTGGTACAGAGCTGCTCAAACCAAAGGGGAATTCCAGAAGCCGTTCTGTCTCTCAGAAGCTGCCATGCACTTAGAGGTTGCACACCGAAGAATATACCACTTTGGAGAATGCAGCTTATGCCCCCTGTGTAACTGGCCAATATAATGAGATAAGGAGAAACTTTGACTGGGTACCCTGCCTGTTGCATCACAACATACTTGGGGCACCATCTCTCAGATTTAGATGTTGCAAGACTGAGCCTAAATCCGAGTTTTAGGCACCTAATTACCTTTGTGGATCTGGGACCACATGGTCCAAGGGAAGAAGGAAGGGAGCAGCCACTGTACTCCTTACATAGCAGGGATTGCATTTCTGTGCGGCCCTTATACAGATCACACAAGGTGGAGGCAGAAGGGAAAGTTTCTCACACCCACCCTTAAGAACATCATGTAAGGGCCATGAAAGACCTGGCTTTTACTAGGTATCCAAATGCTATCATTTGAATCCTAAAATCTGTACCCACAATTCCCATTGATATAAGAAAAGGCATCCTTCATCTGCTAAAAAATAAAGTATTTCAGGTAAAGGAAATTCGGCCTCCTCACTGGTTTTTGTCCAATTGATTTATGTATGCAGATTTTATTTATATATTTTCATTTTTAAAAAACTTTTATCAGAAATGTTAGAGTCTGAGAAGCAGCAATTCAAGATTAGTTTCTAATTTCAACCTGCTCTAGATTTTTTTAAGTAATGAAAACTGTCTTCTCTTACAATATGTCAACAGGAATTTTTATTCATATTATAATTTTGGCATTTCCAATTTAGAATTTTCTTCATGTCTCCATGTTTGCATTTTAATTGGGTTAGGCTATCCAGCGGATTAGCACAAAAATGTCAGCTTGTACTTCTCTTAACCCTTTTATTTAATAACTGTGAATGTACAGACGACTTCAGCATTAAACACTGAGCTATTCTTTCGGTGCAGAGCCAGGACAGTTAGATTAAGCCTATGGTAATTAAAGTGTTTGACAAATACAAGAGAAGTATTTGTACACAAGCACATTTTTTTAAATGGTCAAACAATTTGGTGTTTATTCAAAAAACCCAATCTGATGAGAAAATGTTGATAAAATGAATTGAGAGTTTATATTTCTACAAAGTACAGAACAGATTAATGCTCTCACTTTTGTGAAAAACAACTTTTCCTGGATTTGACTTTAGTAAAGCAGTATTTCAGTTGTATGAGACTAACCTCTCTTGTGCAGGAGTTCTAGCCAGCAACGTTTTCGTTTCCCTTGAACATCTGCTTATAAAGCAAATCTCTGAAGTACAGTCAAAGGAGAGAGAAATATTCCTCAAGACATAGTGGAACAAAAAAACCATTCATTTTACAGAAACTATAGTTGATTTGTTCTTGACAGGGCAGAGAGGATGTGAATTTCGATTTAAAGAAAAAACAAATTATCATGTTAGACCACATACACTAGAACTTTATATAAGAAACTCAGTAAAATATTTACTAAGCATCATTTTACTGCTGTCTGTTAGTTAGGGCCCCATCCATTATTCCACATATAGGTAATATGCCAGCTGAAGTCACTGGGGCTCAGCCTTCTCACCCATCCTTAGGTTCCTTGAAAGTACACTGGCCTTTTAAGAGCTTGGACTACCTGCCTAAACCATTATCCTATGTGTGATTAGCAAAGCTGTGGCTCCTTATTTTTAAATCCATAAATCATTTTCCTACCTTTGCATCTCATTTGTGCTATGCTGGCACCAAAATGACATTCTATCAAAAGCTTAACATTTCTCACATTCCAAGACCATTAGTGCCTGTGTCAGATTAAAATCTGGTGCCATATTTAGAATTATTTTGATTCATTTTATGAATTCACTGTGGCATGAAATAAATTATATTAAAAATCAAATGAAAGCATGCTATGTTTCATATTCTCTAATGCCTTTTGAATATGTTCACAAATACATTTTCCCATCCCTCTTGCATACTTCAACAGCTTAGAAATTAACCTTACAGAAAGCCTATGAGGTAAAATATATGAATGTTAAGAATCCCCTAAATAAATATTTACAGAAGCTGTTAAAGCTTCAGAAGAGCTTTCAGGCACCTCACCCAAATATCTCAGCCCCCTGAATGAATAAGCATTCATTCTTATGGAGGCAAATTCTCAGACAGAAAGGATTTCAGATTGTGAGAGAGACACTGATGCAGGGAGAGGGGTTGGGCCAATTTGGGGTTCTAGTTGGTATCTTTCTTTAATTTGAACCTTTTAAACTTAATATCGACATTTCAACCATCATCTTTTAAATTGATATTTTAAAGGTAATTGCATGATTCATAATAGTATTATTTATATTGCAAAAGTGCCCAGAGGTCCTAGTCATGACTGAAGCATCATGTGCACACTGGAAGACAATCTCTGCCCTTGTCTGACCATGTTTTAAAATGTGCTTGTGCACAAACACTCCTTTTGTATTTGTCAAACACATTCACTTGTCATGCATGTAATCCAACTCTGCATAAAGAGAGTTTACAATCTAATTTAAATCAAGAGGCGACAAGGGAGTGTAACATATTAGGAAAGATGGCAGAAGGAGCTATGAGGACTACAATAATAAGGTGTGCTTATGCAGGCTTGCTAACTATGTGCCCAACTTGATTCCAAATCGTTTGCCTAATTCAACTATGTACATGAATACCAGCAATGCTCACTGGCCTGCTATTTTGAGTGGAGGATTTCCTGCAGGCATCACTGTAGGAATAATATTACTCTCTTTAAACCCCCCTCCTTGAAGTCCACTACTCACACTGTTTCACCCCCAGTCTGGCGATCAGAGCAGAAAAGGAATACAGGAATACCGTACTCCTGTGGCAGTGCCCTTCAAGGTCATGGTAGTGGCTTCACTGGAGCTGCATTGCAAATGAGTGAAACCAACGCTTAGAAGAGTTGAAGCTGTCACAGAAGCAGAGTCTCTGCATGGATGACCTGGATTTCCTTCAGATCTGCTGGTATCTGGACAGATCTAAGTAATCCACAGCATGTGGATGCCAGTTTCATGGCCTATTCAGAAGGGAGACATGAGAGCAGGAAAAGTATTAGGAGAACCTCACTGAGATTTCCTCCATTTTGTCTCTTTCCCTTGAGTTCTCACGCAGGACTCAACAGGAGTTGATCCCTATTTCTTCTACCTTAAAGTAAGAAATATATACTAATGCACTATTAAAAGGTTATTCAGAGTGAAAATGAACAAGGAATCCAGAGATATAGCTATTACCCTTCAAGTTAACTGGATGTTAACTTGCAAAACATGGTTGAAATGTTCTAAAACCTATTGAGTGAACAAAAGATTTTTTGAATCACTAGGATTTCCTCCCTTCCCCTGCTCCACACACAAAAAAGGACAAAATTAAAATATATCTGACCTGAATTGAAATTTGTTAATATTTTCGGCAAATTGAAAAGTCAACAAAAATGTTTTTCATCTGCTTATATGTTTCTTTTTTCCGCAGGCATTAACTTTTTCTAAAGTGAAAGCAAAGGAAAGGAATGGTCACAAAACCAGAGACATGTGAGCAGGTGCACCATCCCCACTTATGCTCAAAAACTGAGTCATTACAACGCTCATCTGGGAGAGACAGGTTTGAACTGGGCACTCCATCATTTTACACAAGTGTCTAAATCATTATACTATTGAATCATTCTCTTTTATACAAAGTGAAATGGGGAAGAGCGTAAATCTCTCAGCTAAGAATACCCAATAGCCTGATGGTTACGATACTCACTTGGCAGAAGAGTTACCTGGGTTCAGTTCCCTTGCTCAGAGGAGGACTTCAAACCAGAGTCTTCCCCATCATCCCAGGTGAGTGCTCTAACCACTAGGCTTTTGCGCATAAGGCAGGGGACATCACTACCAGCAGTAGTTTTGTAAATAACACCCAATTCTTCCTGTCCATCTAACCCTTCAATTTTCTCTTCTGACTGTAAGCATATAATAGGAATAGAGATAAAGATTAACTGAATCAGCTTTAAACTCTAACTCACACTCATAGTAAAATACTTTTGATGTAATTCAGGTCTGGCAAAACCTACTGAAAATATAAAGTCACTTTTAAAGAGCATTATTGTTTATTGTGAATCAAGTTCACCAGAAATAAGGCAGCTGCAATTTCAACACAAGTAAAAGTTAGTATGGTTGGATTATGATTAAAAAATATCAAACCATCCTGATCTCTTTTGATCTCTAATTTCATTGCAAACATCATCTCATAAATTTTCTAGCATTTCAAGATTTTTCAGAGTCTAGCTGTGATGAGTACACACTTAGATTTGAATTGTAGTCTCATAGAATGGACAAGTCTCATTTGAATGGGCAAGTCTCATACTATAGTAAAATTCCTGATGAAATGAAAATAATGATAATTATTTTAAAAGGTAATTGTGTGACTGAAAAATATGTGGATCGCTAATTTAATGTGACTTAATATATGTTTGTGGGGGACAAAAGTGATCTGCTTTCAAATAATCAGAAAAATGTGATAAATAAATTTGTGACACTAACAGTGGCATAGAGGTGTGACTATTTTTATGAGAAGATTTCTGTGCTATGAATTGTGAAATAACATTTCTTGTCCTTTACAACTTGTTCTACCAGTTTCTAGTCAGCAATTGTTGAGACAGATTTATTTTCCTGATGTTAAAAAGGAAGATTGCTTTTTTGTTTCTGAGTGATAATTTCATTACAACCTTCTCATGTAAGACTTATGTTACTTTTAGTTGTGATGGAATATTTTATTGAAAATAAGTGATAGACAAGCTGAAATATCATTTGGGAAATGAAAACGGCAAAGGAAAATTCAAGAGCAATAATGGTCCTAAAAGTGAGACACAGGGACTATAAATAAACAATGTTGAATTGCAAATAGTTTTGAATAAAAAGGATCAGTATTTTGTATTCTGCAGTTGAATATCAGAGAAAAATTTTGGACTATTAAGATCTGATGTTTGACTTTGCTTGACTACTGAATTAGAAAGAATTAGATGTTTTTTAGAATGAGCAGAAGCAACTGTCCTATGACATTTGAGTTTATTGATCATCATTCCTTTCATAGGACACGGCACTATTGTACAATGAATAGGTGCCTTTTATGGCGACTATTTGGTACTAGTTTAATAGCAACAAACATTTAGCGATTCTAGTGTACTTTTACACTCCCCACTCATTTTGCCATTTCTTTGAGGGTTACTTAATTCAGCATCATTCCACAAAAAGATGCTGTAATTATTCTATATTTATATTATCAGTACTCTGTGTTATTAATCAGAGTCCAGGCATGGTCCTTCCCATTACCAATGGTTCTTGGGTTTGAAAAATACTCTGAGGTCAATGAGCCCTACATTGTGTCAATGAGACATTCTGACATATGTCTGATGGGTAGATTAAGTACTGATTGTCTCTTCATTTTGTGGCAGAATGCGCAGTCTGAGTTGTGAATGCTTAAATTCCCCGACTGGGAATGAGGCTGTAATATTTGTTTTTATTCAAGTGTTAAAACTAGAGGTATAATATCAGAACTCCTGTAAAGTATGTGGACAAGATGAGGTTATTTTCAGCCAGAGCCATAATCGTGCAGTTAGAGGAACAATTACAGCAATGGTAATGATTAGGGCCCTATTAAATCCATGCTCCACTTTCGTCAATTTCATGGTAATACAATTTTCAAAAAATCATAACTTTAATGATTTCAGCTATTTAAATCTGACATTTCACAGTGTTGAAATTGTAGGGGTCCTGACCCAAAAAGGAGCGTGGGGGGGGGCAGGGTTGAAAGCTTATTGTTGGCCAGGTTGGGATACTGCTGCCCTTATTTCTGTACTATTACTGGCGGTGGCTCTACCTTCAGAGATGGGCAGCTGGAGAGTGGGGGTTGCTGGCCAGGAGCCAAGCTCTGAAGGCAGAGCTACCAGCATAGTATTGCCACCCTTACTTCTGTGCTGCTGCTAGTGAGTGTGCTGCCTTCAGAGCTTGGTGCTCTGTCAACAGCTGCTGCTCTCCAGCCAGCCAGCTCTGAAGGCGGCGCAGAAGTAAGGGTAGCAATGCGATGACCCCCCTAAAATAACTTTGAAACCCCCCTGCAACTCCCTTTTGGGTAGGACCCCCAATTTGAGAAAAGTTGGTCTCCCCTGTGAAAGCTGTGTGATATAATGTAAAAGCAGACTAAACACCAGATTTCACAGGGGGAGAGCAGATTACATGGTCCAGGATGCTTTTTTCATGGCCGTGAATTTGGCAGGGGCCTAATAATGATGAAATAGTCCATGGTGAAGTTTGCTGAGTTGTTGGAACAGAGAGGAAGGTTTCAGGAGGGATATAATTTGGGGCATGGGAATGCAATCTGCGGACAGGGTGTTACCACAAAAACTATAGAGCTTCAGCACATAACACTGGACTCTCAGCACATGTAATAAAGATCTTTTCCTTATAACTCTACCTGCTGTATTACTTATCACTACTGAAGCACATGGAACACTTGGTGCTGGTTCAGAGGGCTGGCCAGTCAGATGGAGACATTTTTCCAATATGCCTTATCCATGTAAACAATTATTTTTGTTCTCACCAGGAAGTTATGAATGGGAAGGGAGACAATCTGTGTAATTGGGGATGGCAGGGGAGACAGTTTATCTAACAAGTTGTGGTCTACAATATGAAAAAATATTGAGAACATGGCTTTAATTACTGGGTAAAACTACAAGGAGCTAGAATGTGCAAGTTAACACACCAAACTCCTCATTTTTTCAAGTTAACACATGTAATCGCTGTTTTTGTCTCCCTGTACAGTAGTGCAAAAAAGTTCCTTCACTGGGACTTGAGTTCGCCGAGATAGTATGCTGATAAGTGCTTTTGAAGAGAATACATAGCATGGTAGAAAGAATGATTATTTCAAAAGCTCCTGATCCATTCCAAAGTATTTGCTACTAGCTCTGACAGGTCCTGAGATTTTGGACCTTAAATTCATATGCACAGAAGAAATAACTCTTAGGGCTTTCTAAAACTCTATTAGGCCTCCTTTCCCACTCCATTACATTGCTTTTGAAACAATGTTGTTCCTTGGAAGTCACTACTCTAATGAGTGAAGATTCAATCCCAATTTTATAATTTCTTCTCCCTCCAAGTCATTTGTAGTTGAACTCTAATAATAAATGCAGCTGCAGTTACAGGCTGAGAAATGAAAAAAACAACCCACTCAATATATACTTATCAAATATTTCCACAAGGATGTCTTTCTGTTCAGAGTATGCACCAGGCCATGGTGGGTATAAAATATAAAGGTTTTAGCCAACATATTTTTTAAAAAAACCTGCCTAAAGTTAGCCAGGAATACTTGTAGCACGGCTGCTATTCTTGAACCTGCCTAAAGTTAGACTCTTATGATGCCGTTTTGGTGTTGAAATAAATGTTTCCTGGCTTTCAAAAGTGCCAAGTACCCTCAGCTCTAAAGGATTTCTGTGACTGATCCTAGGTGAATCTCCAAAAGTTCTAAGCTTCCCTTTCTCATTCCAAATCATATCTGACTCTTTGGTACTCAGAACCAGAGAGAGATGATTGCCTACTATCATTTTGTTTCCTTCTATTTCCCACTCTGTTCCCTGTCTTATATTTAGATTGTAAGCTTTTGGGGCAGGGACCATCCTTTTGTACTGTATTTATACCGTGCCTAGAAACTATAGGGCCCTGTTCCATGGTGGATTTTCCTAGGCACTATGTTAATGCAAATAAGAACATTCATATCAATAGGATCTGATTATACTTCCAGGGTTTTTTTTAATTTCATTCAGGCTAGAGCCTCTCATTAATTTGGTACTTCCACTTGTGATGCTTGCTACAACTAATCAGGAAAAAGATATGGGAGTCATCATGGATAGTTCTCTAAAGATATGCATGCAGTATGTAGTGGCAGTCAAAAAAGCAAAAAGGATGTTAGGAATCATTTAAAAAGGGATAGAGAATAAGATGTATAATATCTTATTGCCCTTATATAAATCCATGGTGCACATCTTGAATACTGCAGTCATAAGTATGAAGTGCCTTAGAATTACTGTTTTACCTGTAAAGGGTTAACCTGAAGCAGAAGAGGGAATGATGTATTGTGGATGCAAATTTCTAAAGACAAAGGAATTAGTTTCACTTTTTCCCAGGCACTCCGCCTGTCTGCATCTTCTCCCTAGCTCTGGGGTATGAATCACCTTTCTACTCATCCCTTGATAAGTTCTAAGTCAGCCTGGCAGTAAGTGAAATTGTTAATTGTATAAGCTTGTAATCGATCTATGGTGTCTTTAACCTCATCAGGGAGAGAAATCCCAAGGGAGGGGTTAAGGTGGGTTAAGGCTAGAACTGAATATCTGTGAAGTCTGTGTAAGTGTATGCTTTTCTCTTTTCTTTATTAAACCTTTTTTTGTTATAAGAAGTGTCTGGTTATTTCCCTTGGAGTTGTCCTAGCTTTGGATCGGGCACAGCTCACAGCTAGTGAGGGTCTGTGTGCTTGAATCTCTCCCAGGTAGCAATGGGGAGGTGGTCTTACTCAGGGGTTTTAATGTGCCCCACGCCATAGTTTTGGAGTAATAATGTTAATGGTGGCAGCGGGTTCCAAGCCCCAAATGGAGAAGTTTGGGGCTTGGGGGAAAAGATTTAACCTAGGCTGGGAAAGTAGCTTGGAGTTAATTGGTCTTTCATATAAGAGATCCCCACATCTTTACCCTAGAATTCAGAGTGGGGAAGGAAAATCTCTTACAACTGCATACAGATGTGGTCTTCTCATCTCAAAAGTGGCATTAGAAAAGGTTCAGAAAAGAGCAACTAAAATTATTAGGGGTTTGGAAGAGGTTCCATATGAGGAGAGATTAAAGAGGCTAGGACTTTTCAGCTTGCAAAAGAGGAAACTAAGGGGAATATGATAGACGTATTTAAAATCACAAGCGATGTAGAGAAAGTGAATAAGGAAAAATTATTTACTTGTTCTCATAATAGAAGAACTAGGGGCTACCAAATGAAATGAATGGGCAGCAGTTTAAAACAAATAAAAGGAAGCTCTTCACACCGTGCACAACCAACCTGTGGGAACTCCATGCCTGAGGTTGTTGCGAAGGCT
Organism: Sternotherus odoratus; assembly: GCA_032164245.1. Taxonomy (NCBI): domain Eukaryota; kingdom Metazoa; phylum Chordata; order Testudines; family Kinosternidae; genus Sternotherus; species Sternotherus odoratus. The sequence goes on along the minus strand of JAVMKO010000004.1, from coordinate 61,848,050 downwards.
AGAACAGGATTTAAAAGAGAACTGGATAAATTCATGGAGGTTAAGCTCATTAATGGCTATTAGCCAGGATGGGTAAGGAATGGCGTCCTAGCCTCTGTCAGACGGAGGTGATGGATGACAGGAGAGAGATCGTTTGATCATTACCTGTTAGGTTCACTCCCTCCGGGGCACGTGGCATTGCCCACTGTTGGTAGACAGTATACTGGACTGTATGGACCTTTGGTCTCACCCAGTACCGCCCTTCTTATGTTTTTATGCAGAACTCAAGAAATAGACATGTGTGAAAAAGAAAAAAAAACAGTAAGTGAATAAATATATATAGTAAAAAAAAAATTGGGTTTGAGTTTGGATTGACTCATTTGTTCCAAATTGATACAACACTCCCTACATGTCAGATATGCTGGACTGTGGAACAATTTAATATCCTACCACTGACATTTCTCTGAGCCAAGTCCCAGCAGGCTTCTGTAGTTATTTGTGCATTAGCATGTGTTGAATTGACTTATAGGTTCCTTGTTTGATCCATTATTTATACAGATTCTCTCTTGTTACTGGTTCAAGAGACTGTTTAATATTAAAGCATATTAGCTGTCACAATCAGGTATTATTCCTAAAAAGAAATCATTTCTCCTGCTTTCTATAAAGAAAACGTGCAGTATAGTAGTGTAATGGTCCAAAAAGACTTGGGAGTCATTATGGCAACATACTGGAAAAAAGTTTAGGGTGTGTCAGACTTCAAGACTCTGTTATAAACAAACTTACATCCTGAAAAATTATGGCAGGAATAGTGTTATAACAATTTCAGGAATCTCTTGCATATCATATCTCCACTGGAAAATAAATGGAAAGGGAAATAAACTTGATACTCTACTGTTTTAACTTGATTTTGGCAGACATCCAGTTATGCATTGCTCAGAGGAAACAAAATGCCCAAAGACAATAAATGCTCATCTGACTTTCATGGGAAGAAAATACTTTAACATACATAGAAAGGCATGACAAGAACCAGTGGCTGGAATCTGAACCCAAAACACACTCAGATTAATAATATGGCAAATATAAATGAGGGTGATAAAACTGTTGGAATAAACTACCAAGGGAAATAGTGGATTCTTTTTGTTGTCTTCCAATTGTCAGTGGATGCCTATCTGAAAAATATGGTTTAGCCAAACACAGTACATACTTTAGTCAAACAAGTTATTGGGCTCAATATGGGGCTAACTGGGTGAGATTAAGTGACCTATGATCAAAGGAAGGGCAGATTAGATTCTGGAATGATCTCTTCTGACTAAACTATATATCTATGAAACTAGAGTTTCAATAATTGGTGTTTGATCACAAGTCATAAATATGGTGTTTTCCTTAAAGCCCCAGCTCCCAGTCAAAATCGATGACATGAGAATCTCAGGTTTCATTTCAGAGAAAAAGTGTACGGGTGAAATCCTTCTCTGACTGGAGTCAATGGGGGCTTTGCCATTAATTTCAGTGGGAGGAGGATTTCGCTCCAACTTTCTAGCCTGCATGGTTGAGAAAAATATAAACCTTAAAAGGTTCCAAAACCCAAAGTCAAGAAAAAAAATCCAAACTTTATTGTTTAAATAATCTTATGAATGATGAGAAGAGGGACTGAGTTTTTTGTATTCTTGGATTTGGCAGTGCTGAATATGTCTGCTTCTGTATTGGCTCTATGCATCGAACCCATGATTCATAAAGTTTCCTCTCTTTGTTCAAATCCCAATTGAACATTGCCCACAAGACGGCAGCCAATAGTTACATTAAAAACAGAGAGAGATAAGCAAACACAACTTGGTAACATTTCTGAGCTTCCCAGGGAGCCTGCCTTTCAGGCATGTGGTTTCTCTCAGCAAGAACCATTTCATCTTGCATGATGTGAAATAGCAAGCCCATTCTGAGTTCTGTAATACTGCATTACAGTAAAACTTCGATTTAACGGACTAATTCGGGTGAGGGGGTGTCCGTTAAATCAAAAAGTCTGTTAATAAAAAAAAACAAAACGAGCTGTCGGAGCAGCAGCCCGCCCGCCACAGGGTCGGGGTGGCAGCTCCACAGCCCGCCTGCTGCTGGGACCCGGGCGGGAGCCGGCAGCCAGCCCACCTGCTGGCGGGACCTGGCAGCCAGCCCGCCCGCTGGTGGGAACCGGGCGGCAGCCGGGAGCCAGCCCGCCTGCTGCCGGGACCGGGGCGGCAGCTGGGAGCCAGCAGACGGCCGCCAGCGAAGGGGACCGGGGCCGCAGCAGGAAGGGGTCACGGTCTGATATGGATCAGAAATTTTGTCCGTTGCATCCGAAGTCCGTTAAATCGAGGTTTTACTGTACTGCATTTAACATGTCTTCTGAAGTTAGCAAGCAGGATGCTCTGCTCAGTTCTCCTGTTTGAAGACTCATTAGAACCTCTCTGATGCAAGACAATTTGTCATTGCTGCTTCCTTATTGACTGTGCAAATCTTCACAAATATTTAATCTGCACTCACTCCAATTCAGAACAAAAAACTTAAAGCTATTTGTATGCAATACTCTCATGAGTTGGCTCAAGCAGAACCTAGATTTGGGCCATAATGTAAAGCAAAATTCACAGGATGTAAAACCCAGATCCTGCACACACTTAACTTTTCTCTTGGGACTGTTTGGGGTATAATGGCCAGATCCAAGATCCACTGAATTGAATAGAAGTGTTTACATGGTCTTCAATGGTTATTGGATCAAGCCCCTGGTCAACACCTAGAACAACCCAGTTCATCATAAAGTTGCAGTGAATAAGGACTCTGTCACATTAAGTCCTGCTGCCTTTAATCTCCTGTAGAACAGGATGTTCCCTTGGCTTGAAAATTCATTTGCGAACATGTAACATTTTGTTTTCTTGTAAGCAGTTTTCTACTTCTTAAATATATTTATATTTAGCAATTGCAGATGCTGTTAATACCAGATGGTTCTGTGTAGTAAATCTGAGATATTGCTTAGGTACAGTACTGCATTATAACAGTTTCAATCACCTGGGATATCTCACCCAGAATCCTACTCAATCGACACATAACCTCTTCCCAATATGGTTTTAGGACAAAGTCAGACAGGGTGAAAATAAAACTACCTTCACCTTTATTCAGGTCCAACAACTGTCATTCGTACAGTAATCCTAGCCTCCTACATTCTATTCAGCATCTGAAATGTATGTATAAAAGATTCATTCTTTATTAAATTTAAATTACTATTTAATGTATTAATATTAAGGTGTTATAGGAACATACATAGTGGTTTTGCTTCTAACAAAAATGTGTTTTGTCAGTGTTTTTAGATTCAGCTCTGTTGCCAATCTTGTTCTTTTCCTATCTTTTCATTTGCACCAGAGATAATTAACCTGAGTATGGTGACAGATTTGAGAAATGCTAAAGTTATTAGTGACCATCACAATTCCATTGGAAAAGCAAAAGATCACATTCAGTAAGAAATTTCAATCAAAATAGAAAGGGTAAGATGCTAAGTCTGATTTTGAGTTATTTTCTCATACAGTTAAACAGACGAATAAACTAGAAATATGGGCAAAGTGAAAGTTGAAACTTAGAAATAAATGTCACTTATCTGCTTAAGTATGCTATGTAATACTGTGCATTTGTTTGCTCCTCCCTCTCCTGCAATATATACCATTAAGATGCCTGTGGTGGGGAGGCTGCCCCACTCCAGGCAAAAAGGGGTTAGAACAGCCCTGTAAAGGGGACTGCAATGGAAGGCAGCTGAGGGCAGAGCAGGCACAGCTGTGGCTGGATCAATTAGGGCCCAGCAGGCCCTGATAAAAGGGCCCAGAGTTTGGAGCTCAAAGAGAGAGAGAGTCTCCTCTGTCTGTAGAGGAAGACAGGCCTGGCTGCTGGGGCAGCTAGAAGGATACCCAGAGTGAAGCAGGGCTGGGGCAAGGCACAAGGAGCTGGGGAAGCTCTGGCCTGGACAGCCCCAGGCTGCAGGGCTTAGGGGAAGGCTTATTTTAAAATCATATATACCTCCCATGTGACCTGAGTCCAGCTAGCTTGGGTGATGTTCTCCCCTCCCCTCTCCCACGAGGGAAATTCTAAAAGAAGCCTCTACCTCTCCTGTAGCCCAACGAAGATACGAACACACTTTGTGCATGTAGCCCTTTCTATGGGCTATTTCAGCTATCATGAACTGGATATACTGTAAAGTTAATGTAATCAGGGATGTAGTGGTGTTATATTTCATGCAGGGCAGTGACTAAATAGTGCCATAACATGTTTTTGATATCAAGTGCTATTAAATAAATGTTTCATTGTATTTTTGCAGACAGTGACCCAAAGCCCACTGTGACTGTAGTACTCAATGAAGCTGATGGAATAAATTTAGGTGTGGTCACCTCCATATGACTGTTAATAGGTGACATTAGTTCAGAAAATCTTTTCTTTCTCTAAAAATGGCACTTTAATCCAAGACATTATTGCTGTGTACCATTTAACATTCAACTCTCAGGCCAGATCCTCACCTATTTGTTGGCTCTCCAATTTATACCAGATGAGAATTGGCTCTTTCTACTCCACAAGTCACTGGCTACAAACTCAATAGAAATGAAAACATCTAAGATGCAAAGTTACATATTGTCTAAAGCAAACATATACATGAATGTTTAGTGAGAATGTGAAAATAAAAATAATTTTTAAAAGGAGCTAATTTGTGCTCTTGCAGTTCTAGAACAAAATCCTTTCCTGGATAAAAGTGCAATTAATAATTGATCAGCTCAAGAAATTGCTGCCTTTTATGGTTGATCTAAAAGGAACAAGAAGCTGCTGGCATGCTGACTGATAAATCATGTACAGTTTTCTGATCTAGTGACTGACTGCCTATTCAGACCCAAGAAGGCATTGTTCTGATTTTTTTCCCCACTTACATATGGGATTTTATTAGATTCAAAAATTGCCATCCTCAGAAGTGAGGCCATTCAGAATTAGATTTTCTTCTAGTTTTCACTCAAGGCTGACAACACAATATATTATTAATATACTAAATACATGATATCCTACCATTTCACATTTCATCTGTGTTTCTCTTGTAAGCAGCAGTTGGGAGAAAGGCTGCAAAAGGTATTTGTCATCTAATCAAGCAGAAATTCTAAAGCACCTTAGGCAGCTAGCTAGCTGGTGAGAAGGAGGGGAAAGTAATAAGGGCCTGCCACTCATCTGCTTTGTTTGTCTCTCCAATGATCAAAAACACAGCTACTGCAGGGCTAATAACTAACTTCTATGGAAGGTAAAGCAGGGCAGAAAAAGTATTACAATATTTACAAATATATTGTCCCCATCTTGAGTCCAAGTACTCCTAAACTCTAGAATATACTCAATACAACATTCTGAGACCATGGTTTTAGTCTCTGTTCTCAGTATGAAGAACTCAAGCTGCAGTTGGTAACTGCACATGCCAGCACCAAACCTAGTAAATGAAAAGCAAATGTAATGCCCAGGCTTTTGAAAGGATCCTGCAAAAAAAGTTTGCATATATGGTATGGAGAGAAAAGAGCAAGGGAAGGGCTGGGGCAGTATTTGCTGTCATCAGGCAGAAGTTTTTTTCTTTGCAGGGTTGTGTGCTTATGTGTTAATGTTTTGTGTTTGCTTCGGGTGTGTGTGTGTGGTGGTGATGGTGGTGGGAGTAAGGAGAAAGGCATTAAAATTCCTAGTAGTAATTAAAAACAGAGGCATATATTTGTTATTTTGTATCTATCATGCTGCCTTCTGGTGCTTTTACACTGAATAGCAAAGAAGATCCTATACGGATTTTCCCCTGGAAATAAAGTACATAACAAAGAGTATGGATGGAGGACTAGCTAATGCTATATGATACACCTGCATTCCTCCGATATCGATACCGTGCTACCACATAAGTATCAGGTGTAACCGAACAGAATTTGAACCAGACTGTGTTTTGGGAAGGTGTCTATTCAAAGCTTTTCAGTGTATGTTTCTTAAACTCAGTCTTCAAAACAGAAATTAAGTACTGATGAAAAGGGCTGGCTTGACAACCCTGGAGAGATTGCCCCCACACAAACACAGAGAAAAGTGATAATGTCAATGCTGATTTCTGTATACTAGTGCACCAGGATAGGTCAGTCCTCATGACCATTCAGTTCTTCGCCTCTTTCTTTGAAACTACCAACTTGCCAGTTAGTTCCTGATGTTCTAGTTAGGTCTATGAATTACTTTCCAATATGAGTGGCACAGATCCACCAACCTATTTCACATAGGCAACCAAAAAGTTATTGAATTGTTATTTCCAGCCATAGAAATAACAATAAACATGAAAAGCTTTAAATTGCACTCACAGTTGGTGCATTTTAGTGTTAGAGATACTATAAATCACAGTGGTAACACCTATTTTATATATGGAATATTTCTGACAACTTAATATCTCTAAAACTAAAGTAACCTTTAAGAGGACACTGTGTGTCTATGTAATAAGAGTGATATTGGCATGAGATAACAGATTGAAATTCTAATGCATATTTTAGTGCTACAAGGGGATGAATAATGGCTTGTCCCTTGCCATTTTACTGACATGTTACACACAGGTACTAGTATCTGGAGCACAAAAAAAAAAAAAAACTTGTAGGCATGGAAATGCTCACATATACTTCCTTTAACATCAATGGGAAGTAAGTGTGGGCATCCCAGAGCAAGATCACAGACTCATAGAAAATTAGGGTTGGAAGAGACCTCAGGAGGTCATCTAGTCCACCCCCTGCTCAAAGCAGGACCGACCCCAACTAAATCATCCCAACCAGAGCTTTGTCAAAACAGGCCATAAAAACCTCTACGGATGGAGATTCCACCACCTCCCTAGGGAACCTATTCCAGTGCTTTGCCATCCTCCTAGCAAAATAGTGTTTCCTAATATCCAACCTAGACCTCCCCCACTGCAACTTGAGACCATTGCTCTTTGTTCGGTCTTCTGCCATCCCTGAGAACAGCCTAGCTCCATCCTCTTTGGAACCCCCCTTCAGGAAGTTGAAGGCTGCTATCAAATCCTGCCTCACTCTTCTGCAGACTAAACAAGGCCAATTCCTCAGCCTCTCCTTGTGAGTCATGTGCCTCAGTGCCCATATCATTTTCATTGCCCTCCACTGGACTCTCTCCAATTTGTCCACATCCTTTCTCTAGTGTGAGGCACAAAACTGGATGCAGTACTCCAGATGTGGCTTCACCAATGCCCAATTGAGGGAAGAGATTATTCCCCTCTATCTCCTGGCAATGCATCCGAATATGCAATTAGCCTTCTTAGCAACCAGGGCACACTACTGACTCATATCCAGCTTCTCATCCTCTCCAATCCCCAGGTCCCTTTCTGCAGAACTGCTGCTTAGCCAGTTGGTCCCCCACCTGTAGCAGTGCATGGGATTCTTCTTGTCTAAGAGCAGGCCTCTACACTTGTCCTTGTTGAATCTCATCGGATTTCTTTTGGCCAAATCCTCCAATTTGTTTAGGTCGCTCTGGACCCTATCCTTACCCTCCAGCATATCTACCTCTCCCCCCAGTTTAGTGTCATCTATTAACTTGCTGAATCAGGTGCAATCTATCCCATACTCCAGATCATTAATAAAGATGTTGAACAGAATCAGTCCCAGGACCAACCCCTGTCAGATCTGGACTTTAGAATGGCAAGACCAACTTTCATGGATTATAAGGAAGTACATGAATTACATCTATGCAGTTGAAATGTTTCATTAAAAAAATGAAATACCAATGCAGTGGGTTGACTGTAAAATGTGGTTTGGGGAGATTGCCAAGATTGCTAGGGGGGTCTTGGATTTAAATATTTCATTTGCTATCTGTCTGTGGTAAGAGTACGAATAAATCAATGTGCATAATCTGATTATTATCTCTTTGCTGTTGTGTAAATCATGGAAACAGAGATACCAGATTTCTGATGTACATAAAATGAAAGGTGGCATGGAAAAGGAAATAAGGTTCTAAGCAAACCAAGATGTGTTGTTCAAAATTCCCATTGTTGCACAGGTGGTGTATCCACAGGGGAAGGGATAGCTCAGTGGTTTGAGCATTGGCCTGCTAAACACAGTGTTGGGAGTTCAGTCTTTGAGGGGGCCATTTAGGGATGTGGGGCAAAAAATCTGTCAGGGGAAAGTACTTAGTCCTCCTAGTGTAGGCAGGTGACTGGATTTGATGAGCTTTTAAGGTCTTTCCAGTTCTATGAGAGAGGTATATCTCCATATATTATCCATAAAGTATCATTTTAAAAAATATTTTGCAAATACTTCCATGTATCAATGTCACACCACCCTTTAAAGCCTGAAAAATAAACCTGAAGATCCTAACATTCTTAAAAATAAAGAATATAGAGCCAGACACCTCTGTTTACTAATGACAGAGCTTCAATTTTGGTAAAGCAGCCCAGAAAGGAGAACTCACCTGCATCCTTAATTATAGAGTAGATTCTGTAGAACCCTACAAGTATTCTTTGACATAACTGAAAGAATTATTATTTAAGTAATCCAATTAACTAGGATTTACTAGCTAAACTAATTGAACCTCTAATTACTTTGAGTACAGATTTACAAACTGAATACCAATTTAGATAGTTAGACTAGATCTTGGACTGAATATTGGTTTTAAAAGATTAAAACCACTTAATCTATTAATGTATTAGAGTTCAAAAAACTAGCTGTTTAGCTACCTCCAAAAATAAGAATGTTAGTACATTTCATCTGTGGGGTGGGTATTGTATATAAAAATTGTTCCAATGCGTATAATTGTTTAGGGAAGCTTAGACCACTTGCTGAACCTATTCTGACAAAAATAAGTGTTAATAAAAGTTTCATTTCACCTCAGAAGTCTTTTTCTTTCTGCCATGATGTTTGTGACTTCTTTGCCCTGCATGGAATCTATTACAGTGTTTCTCACTGTGAGGCAGGAAACATCACCAGTCTGGTACATGATGGAAACGGAACAAAATTACAAACTTTATTAACCTGGGAAACTTGTTAAAAACTTCAGGAACAGTTTTTTGTTTTTTAAATGGAAACTTTGTACGATTTCAAAGGAGGTCTGCTTTAAATGTAGGGACTTTCACCTGAAGTCCAACCAGCTGGCTTCCCAAAGTGAGAAGAAGTTGTGTTAAGGTAAAGGGAAACAATACTAATATGAGTTATGTGAATTTTAAGGGTGTTTTTCCTGAAGAGATTTCTGGTTTAGTTTCCTACTGTAGCTGGATTCCAGTAGGCATTCTGTTTGCACAGAATGGGCCTAAATTGCAAGAACTAAATGATTGCTCCTACTCCTATTTTAATCAGTGGAAGAACTCAACTTGATTTCAGTTAGTGCAGGATCAGCCTCTAATTTAGCTATGTGAATTACAGAAATCTCAAAAATACCCTCTTACTACTTTTTTTGCTGTGGGTTTTTTGAACAGCAGGAAATGAAAGAAGTGGAAAATGATTGCATACAGTGAAGGGGAGGGGGGGGTTTCCTCTATCCCACCTTTGGTTCTCTTCTTGGCCACAACCTGTGCAAAAAGGGAGGGAGCGCATGACTGGCTGCAGTGACCACCCCCACTTGGCTATTTAAATTAATCTGGATTTTTCAATAGCCTCTTACTCTCCAGTTGCGTTTCCCATCCTCCTCCTCCTTAATGGCAGATTGAGAACCATGCCATTTAGGATGCTGTGGGTCTGATCAATCATGAGTTTTAGGGGTCAAGGAGGAAGTTTCCCTGACTGGGCCAAGTTGACTTGTAGTCCAGTAGAGGGTTTTTTATGCCTTCCTCATACCCTCCGAGAGGTACAGTTGGGTTAGAAACAATATGGTTTGAGGTTCAGCAAGTGTTATGATTCATGTCTTGTTGCAACTTGTGGCCAGTGTGGAGAAACACAAAAAAAGACCAGCTCCCAGAGGTAAAATGGCACCTGGTGTTGTACAGTCGGACTGTAACTGAAGACTGAAGTTCCCTCCACCCAGACTTGTGGTTCCGTCACCTGCACTGGAACCAACTAAATTCAATGCCTAGTGCAAGAGAGCTGGCAAATGAGAAGGGGACAGGAGCACACTTTCCCAAAGGTATAATTAATAAAGTAGCAGTTTGACCGTTAAACCATTCCATGTGCCTGCCATTCATTTGCCTGCTTATCCTGGTCAACAGGTTTATGTTTGTAAGTGATTACAATGTTTCTTACAATTTAGATATATGTATCCATATATTTCTGCTGAAGTTTTCTACAAAATCCAACCAATTAAACAGAAACACTACTTATCCAAGCATGTCATTTTGATTTTTCATCCAGATCAGTGGGGTTGGCAGGGGTGCTGCATAGAGGTTGGGGGAGAAAACAAATATTCCATTGAGCTCTACAGTCCCTAGTTTTCTACAATACATGGCTGTCTGCAACAAAGTTGGCTCTCAAATATAATTTAAGGAGATAAAAGTCATAAAATGAAAAATTGGTACAGAACAGTGACTCTAGCCAAGTTTCTGTGGTTTCTCAGCCATGACAAGTTAGACGGGTATAATACAACTACCTTTGCTGCTGCAGTGCCTATTTCAAGTGTCACCAGGGTGCCATTCATAAACAGAAAAATCTCTTGAACATTGTAGTGCAACATCTGGCTTTGAGTTTCAGAAAAGAAAATGTACCAGTCCACTCCAAGAATCCACCTCAGCACTAATGGCTGACAAGGCCAAGGCCCATCACTGAGAAACAGGAATAAAAAGGAATTGCAGATATTGCATATAAACAATGATAAAGTTATACCTACTAATTAATAATCAACCCCTCCCCGCCGCAGAAAAAACAACTTCCTATTCCCCATCTTGGGTCTTTCTGAACACATCACTCTGACAATTATACTAGCCCTGCAGGGGCCTGTACTGGGATAAGTCCTATTCAGCATATTCATAAATGATCTGGAAAAAGGGATAAACAATGAGGTGACAACATTTGCAAATGATACAAAACTACTCAGGATAGTTAAGTCCCAGGCAGACTGCAAGGAGATGCAAAAGGATCTCTCAAAACTGGTTGACTGGCAACAAAATGGCAGATGAAATTAAATTTTGATAAATGCAAAGTAATGCATATTTGGAAACATAATCCCAACTATATATATAAAATGATGTGGTCTAAATTAGCTGTGACCACTCCAGAGTGAGATCTTGGAGTCACTGTGGATAGTTCTCTGAAAACATCCACCCAATGTGCAATGGCAGTCAAAAAAAATAAACAGAATGTTGGGAATCGTTAAGAAAGGGATAGATAAGACAGAAAATATCATATTGCCTCTATATAAATCCATGATACACCGACATCTTGAATACTGCATGCAGATGTGATTGCCCCATCTCAAAAAAGATATACTAGGATTGGAAAAGGGTTAAGAAAAGAGCAACAAAATATTAGGGTTATGGAACGGCATCCATATGAGGAGAGATTAATAAGACTGGGACTTTTCAGCTTGGAAAAGAGACAACTAAAGGGGGATATGATTAAAGTCTATAAAATCATGACTGTGGAGAAAGTAAATAAGGAAGAGTTATTTATTACTTCTCATAACACAAGAACTAGAAACCAAAAAAGGCAGCAAGTTTTAAACAAACAAAAGGAAATATTTCTTCATACAATGCACAGTCAACCTATGGAACTCTTTGACAGAGGATGTTGTAAAGGCCAAGACTATAACAGGGTTCAAAAAAGAACTAGATAAATTCATGGAGGATAGGTACATCAATAGCTATTAGCTAGGATGGGCAGGGATGGTGTCTCTAGTTTCTGTTTGCCAGAAGCTGGGAATGGGTGACAGAGAATGGATCACTTAATGATTTCCCATTCTGTTCATTCCCTCTGGGGCACTTGTCATTGGCCAGTCAGAAGACAGGGTACTGGCCTAGATGGATCTTTGGTCTGACCCATTATGACCATTCTTATGTTTTTAGTCTTTATAGATTCATAAATTTTAAAAGCCAGAGGGTACCAATATGTTCATACCAGCTGACATCCTGCATAATACAGGCCATACAATTTCACCCAGTGATTTTTGCATCAAGCGTATAACTTCTATCTGACTTATAACATTCTTTAGAAAAGTAGCTGGTCTTGATGTCCCATTCTTCTCCTTCACACACTCCCTTCCCCAAGAATTTTATCATGCTGCTGCCTGTGTGGAACATCCCATTTCCATCCTACTCTCTACTTCTTAAATGTCCATCTCTCCCCTCCATGAGGCACACATAGTAAATTTACATTTTACAACATTAAATCATCCTCCCCTTTGTAACACATACATCTTCATCTTTGGATTAACCAGTATATCCCATTTTCTATATTTTTATAGAAGCTTTGGGACTATTTCTAAGTAGTATTCACTAATCACGTGACTATTCACTAGTCATACACTATGTAAGAGTGACATAATTTTGTCCATAATTTTTGCTTTAAGTTGTCTTAGACAGCTATCTTTGTAACTTCAAAGGCTAAAAATTTAGGGCCTGATCTAAAGCCCATTGAACTCAACAGATTCCCATTGACTGCTATGACTACGGGCTCTGACCAGTTCTCCCCCCACATTTTTTTAAAGTCAAGTTTGCATTCTGCAGGATCAGAATCTATTCTGAGGGGAAGATAAAAAGATCTAATGAGCCACATTCACTCTAAGTTAGGGCAAAGGTGTGATTCACTAGTACTAGCAAAACTCCAAGCCAACGATGCTGTGTCCATTTGTATTAACAGAGAATTTGTCTAAAAGAAAATATTATTCTGGAAGCATACATTTTGGTTCAAAAAAGGATAAAGGTTAGTTAGTCAAGTTATTCCTCCAATGCAGAAAGTAAAATCAAGGCAACTAGACACCCCTTAACCAGACCTTAATGTCCCCACAACCAACAGTGACAGACTTTACAGCATGACAGGGAACTTCCTTCTACCAGCAGTTGAAAAAGGAAGCACTCCACACACAGCATATTACTTCCCTCACAGTGTGACCATGTGCTCAGGTCATATGCGCAGTGTGTCAGTTTTCTAGCTGGGGTAGGGAGGAAGCATTGGGTAAAAACTAAATTTGTGCATTGTACTGGATTTACCTTTTAGTTCTCTAACAAGTAGTGGTCAGCATTTGCCAGTCAAGGAGATATGGACTTTAAAATAGAAGTGTGAGCAGCCTGAAAGAGAGAAAGAGACGAGTTAGAGTATGATTGTATAATGGTTAGTAGGAGTAATAGCAGATAAGACTGTTTTCCAGTGTACACAAAGCATTTCTGGTCCTTCTAGTCTACACAACATGATACAAGGGAACCACCCCACCCTTTTCAGCACCTTTGATAGAGGGCTTGCTTTTTTCTGGTATCTTTCTGGGGCCACAAGGCTGGCCACTATCTCCTAAAATCCTGGAATGTCATTGGTGAGACTGGATGTAACCCAACACACACTACAGCAAGGCACAGAACAGAGCCAATCCCTGCTGCTGTTACCACAAACACTATTTATTTAGCTGTGTTTATGAAACACTCAACTGTAACAAGGTACTTTACGTTTTAGTTCTTGCACATTTATAGTGGTGCCAGCAGATTTTTGAATATTCACAGATTTTTAGTCCAAGCCATGTGTAGAGAAGCCTCAGACCAAATCCTCGGGTGGTATAAATAAATGATAACTCTGTTGATGTTAATGGAACTAGATGCCAATTTACAACAGCTGGGAATAACTAGTCAAAAAGGCTGATGAAAAATGGCTTTTTGACCACAGTGAAAATGTTTGCAAAAATTGCCTGAACTTAATAAAAATAAATAACTAAAAAAAAAACCCAGAACTTTGCAAACTTTTGGTGGAAAAAAAAGCATCAGTTTTTGAAGCCATGTTATGAAAAACTGATTCTTATAAAAACTTATTTTTTTCAAAAAAACCAAGCAAGTTTAATTCTAATTGAAAAACCAATTTGAGAAATTAAAAAAATAAAACCTTCTCAAAATTTTCCTACAAGAACTGATGGGCTTTATTTTACCCTCTAAAGCTATGAATTACGTTTTGAAATTAAAATGCAGTCACAGAGCATGGTTAATATGCCAAGAACAAAATATTTTAATACAAGAATCCTTTAGCATTTCATTCAAAAGATTCTTGTAACCCTTTGAGGCAGATCTTTAGCTGGTGTGAGTTGTAATAGATCAATTAAAGCCAATAGAGCTAGGACAGTTTACACCAGCCGAGACTCGGACCTTCTTTATTCTACACTATGGATACATCTCTGCAGAACAACATAACGTTTCTAGCTTTGCCCCACCTTTGAAACCTCTTCAAAACCCTCCTTTACACACATGCCACATAACTTCTCTGGTGTCTCACTTCCTAATACCTACCTTGAAGTTAGGGGCTTTTGTTTTCCTTGAAAATCATCAAACTCCGCAGCTGCTTATAATTCCTTTGCAGGTGTAACTAACAGATAATTATTCCCCAGGAGTTTGGGTTGTAATTGCACAGCCTCATGTATCACATACATTGTACATTAAATGTGGTTGGTTGGTTTCTGGTATGGTGACTAGACAGCAAGCGTGAAAAATCGGGATAGGAGGTCAGAGGGTAATAAGAGCATATATAAGAAAAAGACCCCAAAATCGGGACTGTCCCTATAAAATTGGGACATCTGGTCACCCTAGTAAGTTTCTAGAAGATGACAAGTAACGCTAACATAATACAAAAAAGAATTTCTAGAGGCAGACCTGGATTATAATCTAGGAGCATAATGCAGTGACCGCTCATTCTGTGGGCAAATTAGTAATAGAAGGGGAAAGAAGTGTCATTTAGATAGATATTTGATAAGATGTTTTAAAAAAAGACACAGGCATGTCAAACATGCCTCTCTCAAAGTTAAATTTTGGCCCTTGATCCTTCGTACAATGTTATAGTTAGAACATGATACTCGACTAATTTTTTTAATGTTGCAGATTACTATAAATTGAAGGAATGCTTCCAGCTTCTTTGCCATCATCAGGAAAAAAAAAAAGAAGTTGTTTGGTGATATTGATCAACTTTATTATGTCAATAGGGGTGTAATGAGGCACTGGTTAATATATCAGCATCCAGCCAGAAATTACTGGAATCCATCCTCAAATGACATGTACATAAAATAGGCATAATCCTAAAATAATTAATTACAAAATCCTTGTTTTTACTTTGGTCTTGATCATTCTTAGGCACCATTGGGGAGTTGAAAAATACTAAGTAGTAGCTGAATCCTCGGAGAAGACCACCTCAGATGGCCTGGTTAAATACAATGCCTGGTAGCATCTACATGCTACATCAGGGATCCATATCTGAACCCAGACAGATTGCCCTTATTTGATTCTGCTAATGAACCTAGTCTCCTAATTGGCTGAAAACGCCAGCAGGCACTCTTAAATCTCTGTAGCAGGCCTAGGTCCCTGGATACCCAATAACATTCCACAGCCGCAGCTGTGTTTCTGGTCCTGCCTCCTGCTCACGGCAACTTCTTTGTCCGTGCCCTCACTCCTGACCCGAGCTATGTTCCTGGCTCTCAGTTCCAGCTCCTGGCAATAAACAGGCTCTTACCCGTGGCTCCAATTCATTCTCTGGACTTGGAATTCTGCTTCTGACCATGGCTCCAATCCTCAGCTCCAGATGATTCCCTAGACTTGTAAACTCTGCTCCTGAAACGGGCTCTTGCCACTAGGCCCTAATCACCTCCGCTTCAGCATCTAGGCCAGCCTCCCACTCAGACTGTTGGCAAGACTACCAATGGGTCATTCCTTCACACTAAGACACACACCCATCAACTGAAGTTGGCAGGGATGGAAAGGAAGTTAAAGATGTCAGGATAATTGCTAGCTGAGGGGGAGTCTCATCTTATACTAAACCCCCGGCATGCATTTAGAGAATACCTGCTGCTTCTTCAGTAAGCTGGAAGCGCAACGGCATCCATTAAGCACAGTTTTAAAATGAGAGATAGGTGATAAACTATATAAAGCTGTTTCCCTGCAATGTTCTTGCCAAGAATAAGTTGAGTGAGTACATTGACCCGGAAGATGCCCACACAACACCAGGCATCACAGAGGGCTACTAATGTGTTGTGGCAAAAGATAAAAGCAACAGAAACAAATGCTGATTTTACTACTGCAAGGAGTTCAAAACTTAACTTGCAGAGGCTCTGATAGACTCAAAATAAGTGGTGATAGCCAATGCAGAGGCTATGACCAGGGAAATATGTGCCTTGAATGAAATTGAGAAACAAACGTTTATCAGAAATGCTTAGCATCTGATTGAAGATTAACTGTGTGATATGGATGCAGTTTTTGCAATCTGATCTGGAGAAATAAGTCACAATGCTTATCTTTAAACTGCAAAAGACATTGTGCTATCAAATGCGGAAGAAAGTGCTGATGTCAGTAATATGAAGATTGTTTGCAGCTGCTAAGTTTTTACAGAAAAGCATTTTGTCCTGTAGTATGCAGGAGTTTTAGGGCTTTACAAAGCCAAAAACATGTGACTGGTACTTCTTTAAGCAATACATTTATGGTCTCAGTGACTTCAGCACCAGCAAGTATTACAGTAAACAAGAGGGGAATAAGGCTGCCATTTTATTGCAAAGCCTCATGTATGAGTGCTTCAGTGAAAGGCAGGTTTCCAAAACACACCCCCAACTGTGAGGCATATGCATAATCTACCACTACTAGTCGTTATTGGAATGACCAAGTATCTTATTGGAAGACATTTGGTTCAGCTTTCATAGATTCTCTTCTCCCTCTGAAGGTACTTGGAAAGGCTGAGACAGTAACCCATAAAGTAATAAATGCACTAGAGGCATTGATATACAGACTTCTACTTGAAGTAACTGTGCAAGTGTTGGTCATTGACAAAGCAGATAGACAAAAAATGCCACCGACAAGGGATGTATGCATGCCTTCTATCAAGAAGGCAAATTATAAAGCTACCCTCCCTTGGAGGATGGAGTGTTCACACCAGTAGTGTAAGAAATACCATCTGGTCCTGAATCAATCCTTCAGCTAGTCAAATGCTTGCATGCAGAGACCAGATCATCATCACCTTACAAGTGGTTGGCCAGCAGTCTGCATTGTACAGAGATGTGGGAGTGCAGTGCAGATGAGGACCAGTGTGACAATTTGCGTAGCAGTGTCCCCTTGATGGAGCCAATGCTAATGACTTTGCATAAAAATGGTTTCAGTCCTACATGTCCAGAACAACTTCCTTAGGATTACCAAAGGTAAATGTATTTTTATATAAGCAATGCATCACTGTGTTAAAGTATAATTAACCATGCTATTTTTAAGTATTTTCTCAAATATGTATCTATATAATTGGTCTAAGTTTGTCACAGAATCATAGAAATATAGGACAGGAAAGGACCTTGATAGGTTATCTAGTCCAGACCCCTGCACTGGGATAGGATTAACTACTATCTAAACCAGGCTTGTCCAACCTGCGGCCTGCGGGCCGCATGCGGCCCAGGACAGCTACGAATGTGGCCCAACACAACATCGTACACTTACAACGTTAGGAGATTACGTCCACAAATACCGGAGTATTATTCGTAATTCACATTCTAATTGCAAACAGTTCGACCAAAAAAACCCCAAAAAACTGATAAAATTGACTAATAAAATAAAGAGCGAGAGAACTCTAATGTCGCGTAAAATGAATTGTGACAAAGAATTTGTGTGTACTAGGCATAACACCGCTGTGTGCCGTATGCTCTCGCTATTTGTACGCATGTGTGGCTTAATTTTTCGGCGGTGTATGGCTTCCAATGTGCAGACAGTCGAATTGATACCGAAGAAAGGTGCAGACGTTACGTGTAATTGTGGCGATTTGGCGAGTAAAACGCAGCGATTATCGATAATATTTCAACCTACCTTTGTAAATGATAGACGTCTATTGTTATTTAGAAGACATGTAAGTATTCTTATTTGATTATTAAACCTTGCTTTCTAATTTTCTATTAATTTTCATAATAAAAGTAAATATAATTGTATATTTATTATTATTTTAATTCCAGCATGGCTTCCACAGCATATCAAAAGAAAACAGAACCCAAAAAAAGAAAAATTATAGAAGAAGGAAGATTGTTCAATGAAAAGTGGACAGATGACTACTTTTTTGTCGAGGCAAATACTAAGGCTCTCTGCTTAATTTGTAGGGAATTTGTGCCAGTTTTCAAAGACTACAATTTGAAAAGGCATTATATGCAAAAACATGCTGCGAAATTTAGTGTGTATCAAGGAATGTGTCGTAAAGACAAAATAGCTGAACTGAAAAACAGTCTATCATCTCTACAAAGTTTTTTTTAAAAAAGTTACAACTCAAACGGACTCTATTGTAAAAGCTAGTTATGTGGTAGCAAATCTGATAGCAAAATAATCAAAACCATATGCCGATGGTGAGTTTATTAAGCAATGTATGGAAAGCGTGGCAGATATAATTTGCCCTGATAAAAAAGGGGATTTTTCTAAAATCAGTTTGTCTCACCAGACTATAGCCAGGTGAATTGATGAAATATGAAAATCTATCGAAAGAGGTTTGGAGAGTAAAGTTGCTAATTTTAAATTTTATGCTTTGGCGATGGACGAAAGCACTGATGCTAGATACAGCTCAATTGGCAATTTTTATTAGAGGTATTGATGACGAATATAATGTCACTGAAGAAATGGCTTCTTTAGTGCCATTAAAAGACACAACTAAATCAAGAGATTTATACGAAGCAGTGAAAAATACGTTAAAGCAATTTTCTTTGTCCATTGTGAACATATCTGGTATAGCTACTGATGGTGCCCCGGCAATGGTAGGTAAAAGAGAGGGACTTGTAAGATTAATAGAAGACGATGCAATTGCCGCCCAAAACTTACGTTTGATGAAATATCACTGCATAGTACACCAAGAAAATTTAGGCGCAAAAGCTTTAAAAATTGATAACGTCATGCAAATTGTCATCAAGGCTATGAATTTCATAAGGGCCAAGGGATTGAATCATCGCCAATTCCAGGAATTTCTTAAAAGTATGGATGCTGACTATGGGGACAGCATTTACTTTTTGGAAGTAAGATGGCTAAGTCGAAGCAAAACGTAGAAAAGATTTTATGATTTGCAAAATGAAATCAAGTCGTTTATGGAATCAAAAACAAAATTTGTGCCAGAACTTGACAATGAAAACTGGCTCACAGATTTAGCATTTTTAGTAGACTTGACCACTCATTTAAATGAGTTAAACATGCATCTTCAAGGTGAAAACCAACTTATCAATACAATGTTTCAAACCATAACAGCGTTTGAAATGAAACTGAAACTACGGCAATCTCAAATTAAGGCAAACAATTTTATGCATTTCGACATGTTGGCTAAACGCAGTCCTGTGAACATTGAAAAATATGCAGCCTTGCTTTTCGATTTGATACAGGAATTTGAGAACAGGTTTCAAGATTTCCGGAAAAATAATCAATATTTTGGTATATTTGCGACTCCATTTTCAGTCGACATAAATATGTTACCTGCCAATTTTCAAATGGAATGCACAGAGCTGCAATCTGACATTCAACTTAAAGAAAAAATTGATCATGTCTCTTTACTGGACTTTTAAAAGACGCATCTTCCCAGAGAAAAATATCCCTCGCTTCACAATCGTGCCTTATTCATGTCATCGCTTTTTGGGAGCACCTACATTTGTGAGCAGCTATTTTCAAGGATGAAGCACATGAAGAGTAAAATTAGAACCAAAATATTGATGAGCACCTTGAGAACTCACTGAGAATTGCAACTACTTCCATCGAACCAGATTTTGAAGCATTAGTGTCTCAAAAACAATGTCAAATATCCCACTAGTTTTATGTTGCCCTTTTTTCTTTTACTTTTATAATAAAAAATATAAAAAAAAATGAATGAAGTTTTATTACTTAGATATGTACATTATCTATTCTACGTTTTGTGTTTTTTTTGCTCATCAGCTATCATTAGTGTATTTTATGTGTGGCCCAAGACAACTCGTCTTCTTCCAATGTGGCCCAGGAAAGCCAAAAGGTTGGACACCCATGATCTAAACCATCCCTGACAGGTATTTTTAAAAGCTTCCACTGAAGGAGATTCCACAACCTCCCAAGATAATTTGTTCCTGTGCTTCAAGATGGAAAGACTAAACAGAGAAACACAAGCTCACTCCCCTCAAGAATTAGTGCTCACTCCTTCAGCAGGGGATCTCCCTCTCTGATTTTCACACTCCCCTGTGTGCTGTCCTCTGTTGGCTCAACTATTCTTACAGTTGAGAAGTTTTTGCTTAATGTCTAACCTAGGTCTACCTTGCTAAAATGTAAGCCCTTTACTTCTTGTCCAATCCTCAGTGGATAAGGGGAACAATTTATCACCTTCCTTTATAACAACCTTTTATGTACTTGAAGACTTGTGTCCCCCACTCCCTCAGTCTTCTCTTCTCCAGACAAAACAAACCCAATTTTTGTGACTCTTTCCTCGTATGTCATGTTTTCTAGACCTTTAATCCTTTTTACTACCCTCCGTTGGACTTATCTACTATGTCTGGTATCATTGTGTTTGTGGGACAAAGGGATTTCAAATAATACTCAGCTCAACCCATTTCTGATAACCTTGAATTATCAAAATTTCCATTATCCAGACAATCTAGATCTGTGAGGGCAGAAAGTCCCCCTGTCACATTGCAGAGTGACAGTTGAAATTCTGATTCTGTAGAGTTTTACAACTCAATGATACCTCCCTTGCCTTACTACCATTAACTTGTCCGTGGAATTATGCATGCTCCCAGACTATTACGTTCCAGTATTTATACTAAACCAGTTTGAGTCTATTCTCTGAATTCTTTTTAAAAAGAAGGAGATAAGTTAGTTATTTTAAAGAGGATTTGAGACAATGGTCAGATCCTTCTCTCTTCACTCATATTGAATGCAATGGGGCTAGATGGAGTCTTTGCTTCAAGCATATGTGGTAGCACGAAAGTAGTAAAGTCTCAGATCGTTGCAATTCCTTCCAATATACTTTGCATTAAGTTACTTTCCTTGGGAGCAAAAGGGCATCTTAATGCCTCCCTCTCTCCAGCTAAATCCTGTTGGCTGATGCCTTGAAGCAAGGAGGCATTGCTAAGAATCCTTTCACTTCCCACCTTAATCTCTGCTCAGGAGCAGAGAGTAGCAGCCCAAGAGAACCTGTTCTTCCCCCATGTGCCAGGTGCAAAATCCCAGTAGGCCATATACAGGGTTAAGGCAACTTATATTTCCTTGCTTCTATGTGGCTATATAAGATCAAGTGACAGTCTTGTCACTATGATGAGCAGGAGTGGGCCCAGTTTCGTCATCATGACTATTTTTGTCATGAATAGGGGGGAAAATAGATTACAAAGTAAAAGCACTATACTAAAAATTAGGGGGGGATAGCTCAGTGGTTTGAGCGTTGGCCTGCTAAACCCAGGGTTGTGAGTTCAATCCTTGAGGGGGCCATTTAGGGATCTGGGGCAAAAAATCTGTCAGGGGACAGTACTCGATCCTGCTAGTGTAGGCAGGGGGATCCTGCTAGTGTAGGCAGGGGACTGGACTCGATGACCTTCAAGGTCTTTCCAGTTCTAGGAGATTGGTATATCTCCATTTAAAAAAAAAAAAAAATAAAAAAAAATAAATTCTGTTTACAGCTTGCCTTTAAAATTTTTCCTGTTGGATAATGATTTATCCTATGGAAAGTGATGACTGACAATTTATCAGTTTTCTGATGAAAGACTCAAAATATGTATTTGAAACATTTTTCAACAAAATTATTTATTTTTCTTCATTTGAAACTGAAAATTCATAGTAAAATACCATTTTGAAGTTTCAAATATTTTTGATCAAAATGTCAAAACTTTTCATTTAAATATTTCAGATTCAAAACTTGATTTTTTTCAGTTTGTGAAAAATTTCTATAAATTTGCTTTTTTCCATTTTTGAATGGAAAGTAATTTTAAAGTGCCAGTATTTCCCATGAAATGAAAATTCCCAAAAAAGTTTTCAATGTTCAAATGGTAAATTGAACCTCTATCATAAATAGTTAGGGTGTCTTGAGATATCCTGTTGCAACTGGATGGAAACTTTTGATAAACATTACTTTTTAATGATGATCATTGTAACTAGTAACAAGAAAACTTTAAAAAGTATAGAGAGAACATGCATTCAGAAAAAACAACAACAAACAAACAAACAAAGAAGTATGGATGCATCTGAGAAGCACCCACTTGTCCAATTTCTTTGGTTAAGTAATCAGGCTACAGAATAAAAAATAGCTGTTTTTACCAGATTTCCATTATTTCCTGTTTTCAGGTGAGTCACATTTTAAGGTTCTAAGAACACATCCTATTTTTAACAGTGGCTCTATGGATCATCCCATTTCCACAATACTTGTCATTAATCCCAGTCAAAAGCAAGAAGAATAGAGGTTATAACAAGCCAAAGTTTGTTCTTTTCAATCTCAAATATTTTGTTGAATTTTTGGCAAAGATTCTTGGTGTATCTGAGTTTATTTGTACTAGCTTATTCATATCTAATATGAGTTAATACCTTTACTATTATACACTGAAAAAGACTAGTTTTATTGTCCTATAAGCCTGCATTTTCTTAGATTACCAATTTCTTTGGAATACAGTGTTGTACTTTCCCCATGAAAATAGGTCTGAACAAGTCCAGATTCTACTGCAGTGATTTCTACTCCAACTTCAGGCCAAGGGGTAATTAGCCTGACCCAAAACTCCTATTGATCAGCGAGTGTTCTACTTAAGAACTGCAAGAACAAGGCCAAAAATTACACTGTTTACTACTACTTTTTGTCTATACAATTTCCATTAATGAAGCAAGATTTTTTCCCATCATTTTAAAACACATGTTTTAATCTCATGTACATCTATTGCTATTGGTGCAGAGATACAAGACAGTCTGGACAGAATCATGGAAGTAGGTAAAGAGAGATGGAGAGAAAATACAAAAATCCATTTATTATAATGAAATTGAGGAATACTTGTAGCACCTTAGAGACTAACTAGTTTATTTCAGCATAGGCTTTCGTGGGCTATAGCTCACTTCATTGGATGCATCCGATGAAGTGAGCTATAGCCCACAAAAGCTTATGCTGAAATAAACTAGTTAGTCTCTAAGGTGCTACAAGTATTCCTCGATTTCTTTACAGATACAGACTAACACGGCTGCTATTCTTTAATCTTATTATAATGTTATCCAAGTATTGCTTTCTGTTTCAGTGTCTCTGAAACATATGTAAATTTAAGGAAGCTAAGAGGGAAATTAAAGAACAAATAGGTAAACATATCACTGCAATGAAGCCCATGACAAGACAGTGGTTATCTATGACATCAGGAAGAGGATGAGAAATCTGCTGAGAAGCTAAATGATTTATTGGTATTGATGTTCACCAGAGGATACCATCCTTATACTACTCTTCATAGGAAAACCTCTACATAGATAAAGTAAACCTCTACATAGATAAAGGGATCAAAAATAGGTGATGGAACAACTTGAGAAATATAACTGCAAACCAATCATTACATTCAGATGGTGTCATCTGGGTAGTTAGTCGGAGATACACAATGAAGTAGCTAACACGGTAAAAATACATGTTCCTTTAATTATCCTTCCAAAGAACTACAGTATTGAAGGATGTCCAACAATGAGCATTTTTAACAAAGATGCTAATAATCCCAAGAACTACAGAGCAAGCCATGTGTCATTTCTGGGATAATTATATTAGTGGCTCAGTAATTTGTATTATTGGATGGGAGTCATATTACTTATAGCTAATTATTCTAAATCAGCAAATAAAGCTAGTAGGAAAACGGGGAACAATTTTGTGAAATATTTTTGAAGACATTGTCCCCTTTCTTTGTCAAAAGTGTAGAAATTCCAAAGTTTTTGACCATCTCTATTAGTGAGTTAGTGAAAAGACAGGGTTAAACAGTTTGGGGTACTTCATCATACAATAGTTTTTGTTTATTTTGAATAGTTTAGTTTGATTATATTGATTAATAGAATTCTAAAGTATGTGTGAATACTGAAACCAACCTTATAGAGGCACTACCACATCTGTACAATGTTCTATAAAAGTAAGTATATCTTAGTTATACGATACTTCACTTACACCTCTCTACTATTAAAACTTTTCTGAGGTCAGTGGAATCTTTCAAGTGATCAGTGTTGTGCATTAGTAAAATAACACTCACTGAGCTTCTATTGTAGCTGAGAAAGTTATTGTAGTCTGAGTAAGGAACTGGATGATGTAAGAGCCATCCAGTGTTTTTGATACTGGATCAGGTTTTCTTGTTTGTTTGAGTAGGCATATTGTGTAATGCAACTATGCACCAAGGCAATTATTTATCAGATGGTCAAAGGTAGTGAACAAGCTTTGGCTTGTATATGCAACAGCTTCCTTATGGACAACCACACTTTCCCTACAAGATCTAACTGCCCAGACATACAATTAAACAGAACTTGTAAATCTATAAGTGTACTATCTGGAGATTTGAGTTTCCACAGACACCAAAAGAGCGTTTTTTGTTTTTTTTTAAGGTTCTGTAATCTGGTAGAATTGCTTACCTAATCTATCCAAAAACAATTGGATAAAAGAATTGAAGACCTTTAATTTATTTTGATTTTCAAAGTCCATTCACAAAAGGAAACATACATTCTAAACAAAGGACTACATTTCTTTCATAATTTGAAATTTGAAAGAGGGAGCAAAGTCCAGAAGTAAACAACTAATTCTCACACCAAAAGGGATAATAATGGGGTATCAGCACTTCAAAACAAGTACGTTCTGCTGTGATTCACTGTGGTACAAAACAGCATGGTGAAGCCTATTAAGATTATTCCTGGAAGTGCAAAACAGATATGTCAGCCAGTATTGGTCTCCCAAGTCCACCACAGGAGTGACCTAACAAGGAACTCTATACGAAACATTTCACATCACATAGGCATTGATTGGATGAGATGATAATTTCTTTCTACCATGCATAGTCCTAGTGTTTATGTGGTGAAGGTTTTGGGGTTTTTTTTATGTACCATGTCCCTGCAAGAAAGAATTTGTCTGTTTCTGATGAGAGGATGTAATTTAAACAGCATTTGAATGTCAGCTAGTTCTCTCAACAGCTGTCAGTTGCCATTTTCAGACATTAACTGATCTGATACTTATGAGACCTAAATACAAGTCAGTTGTCCTTAGCCTGGAACAAGAAAATCATTTTGCTGACCTGCAGCTACTTTGAACCATGGAGTCATTCAACCAGGAGCACACTATGGAAGGTTAGGAAGGCATGCTAAGAGGAATGTTTATATCCAACCCTCCCACCCCCGAAAATAAAAAAGAATAAAAAAAACAACTATGGTATGGTTTTCATAGTGTAGGATCAACTGTTAAAACTGAACTTTTTTTCTGTATCCTGCTATAAACTCCTTAAACGTGCAACCATAACATTTCTAGACTATGGTGGGAATTATTGTTTAGATCCGCTTCTAGTGCTTTCCTGTAACAGACATGGCACTAGTATGGTAATGGGGATGATGCATACAGAAAGAGCTTGTAGTACATTTTCTTCTCCGCATTGCTCCTGGAACAATGGAGCTACGCACCACATATTTTACAGGGCAGGTTATATAGCCACAATCCAGCATATAGAGCTGAATTCTGAGAGGAGCTGAGAACATATAATTTTCTTCAGTGGGAGAGGCATATGCTTAGCACTTCTCAGGATCAAACCTTTTGTACTGAATACTCGAGTAGTATGAGTGATGCGAGTATTTGTTTCTGAAACTAGATATGATCTCCTCCCACTGCCCAAGGCAAAACATTGCTATCTCCAGGTGGGTTTTTTTGTTTGGTTGGTTGGTTTTTGGAGGGAGTGCACCAAATGTATTTCCTGGGTAAGGTTAATAGTTGTGTCAATATTTTTTCCAGT
The DNA here is from genome assembly GCA_032164245.1 of Sternotherus odoratus. Lineage (NCBI taxonomy): Eukaryota > Metazoa > Chordata > Testudines > Kinosternidae > Sternotherus > Sternotherus odoratus. The sequence goes on along the minus strand of JAVMKO010000004.1, from coordinate 61,822,085 downwards.
TAAATCTTTAGGACTTTTTTTGCTACATTAATATAAAACTTAAAAAAAAAATTACCTAATCAATAGTAGTTTTATCTGAGTAAGGCCTGCCAGATAAAGCCAATAGACACAGAAATGCATTATTTGTCACAATATTCATTAAAATGTCACAATATTCATTATGAAAACAGTGATGCAGACCTTTTACCTGTGAACACCCTGTGCTGAAGAAAAATCTGCTATTTTTCTCTCAAAAAAAATTTCAGGCCAACCCACAAAGGGATTTAACTGCTATTTAACTGTCACTTTTGGCATAAATGCAAAATGTTACCTCCACTCAGGTGCCAACTAACTTTGTAAGCAGACAAAGCACTTAGACACCTACATTTTCACTGCTGAAGTCCACTGCCTAAGTCCAAGCATGTAGGTGCCTCGCTCATGTCTGAGCCCTTGAAGGATACTCAAACTAGGTTTTCCAACACATATTTCACCAGTCTATAGTGATGGTGGTGCTTTACCCATAACTTTTAGACCAATAGTTAGAGCATTCATTGAGGATCTGGAAGACCTAGGTTTATTTTTCCTTTTGCCTGATGTAGAGCAGAGACTTGACTATGGTCCCCCTATTTCCCCGAGAGGCCTGACCCAGAATAACCCATAGCCTAATAGTTAGGGGACTTTTAAGAAGGAGGGAGGGACAGATTCAAATCTGTTTATCATAGCGGGCAGAGGGGAATTGAACCTGGGTGATACAACCTTTATCACACTGGGTAAGAGAGACTGGGGACTCCTCTTTTTTGAGAGAGTGAAAGAGCACCTGATTCATGGGCACTGTGAATACCAAGCAGAGAGAGATGCCCTCCTCTGGTGCAGACTTAGGTGCCCTTTTAAAAGGAAGCCAAGACCCTCTCAGCAGCATTTCCTATTGTCTAGCTAGTTTTTCAGCACACTGGCTTTTATGAATCTTGTTTTTTAGGTTCCTAACTCCCCATACATTCTACAGGGAGCCTAGGTGCCTAACTGCAGACTGTGAATTAAATTAGACAGCAGGGAGTCTACAGCTATTCCCCAGTTGTAGAGTCTAGGACAGAATATTTGGAGATTTTTCATAAATATGATTTGTCAGTTTTACCACTAGGAATTTTTTTCTCTTTGTGCATCCTTATGATACAATCTAAAATATAATGTATATTTAGTAGGCCAAGTTGTCCCTAGGAGCTGATTATTTTGTTATCTTCTCTGCAGGGATAAACGGCTAGCTGTAAATACAATAATTTACTCTCCTTTTTCTCTTTTCCCACTACCTAATGAAGGTCTCAAGCTCAGATATTGCCTATTTTCTTTTATCTACAGCAGTATACATTTTATTAGTTTCATTTTTAGGTAACAGTTTTATACCTTAAATATTACTTCAGGATGGTTCCAGCAGACTAAAAGTATGTAGCCCCAGTTTCCTTTTAGGTATAGGACCATCTGCAATTGTTAGGAGAGCTGTCAATCTCTAAATACATTCAAGTCCTTTGGAGAAAAGCACAGGACAGAGGAGAAAACTCAGAATGGAATACTTCTGTAGCTGATTACAGAGAAAGCTGAGTGCTAGTCAAAGGTACAGTTCCGACAGGGGCTGATTAACATTCTCCTATAAAAGAAGCACTAGAGAGTAAGCCATTAATTTTATGGCTGTGTTTTTTCCTCTGGCTTGGTTTCTCATAAGTTGGACTTCCTTCCAGGCTAATTAACCACTAAACATTTTACAAGCAATCCAAGTACGGAAGCAGTAAAAGATGAATTGCACTTATGAAGTAATTGACAGAGGGTATATTGGTCTTTTTAAGCAATGATATTCTGCATTTTAACAGGAAGAAAGGATCCTTTGTACTGCAGTTTGATAGGTCATTAGTAAATTCTCAGAACTCAGCACCAGATAATAATGACTCAAGGCTAAAGTGAACTTGCTGAGAATGGGGTAGGGAACCCCAGCACAAGACATCTCCTGAGAAAACACTTAATATGTGTGCCTTGGCATTATCAAAATATCCTCTTATCTCAGATGAATTCGCTGGCTATTTCCTTTTCTTTTGACAGCAAAGTCAGAGAGCTGACAAACCAAGGCAGTTCTCAAGGAAATTCAATTACTGAAATGTCTGACAGCTTGCTTTGCTGCTTCTAACTAAAGTTTTGAAATTTACATAGTGCATGTATAATATGGTTTTCACTACAAAGACATTTATTTGCATTTTAGGGAGGGGGAATAATTTTAAAGCTGTAGGTTTCTAATGATAAAAGGTAAGAAATGAAATATTGAAGTTGCTATTTTGCAAAGAAATAAAATAAGTCAAGTGGCTGCCACACAAAACTAGGAAAACACTGTTCTCTTAAAAGCATGATTTACTTGCCTTCACATGTAAGCGGGGGGCAATGTCATTCATTCTGAAATGTTACTTGACAAATATTATTCTCTAATTAGTGCATATCATGCAGGATGCAAAGAAATGTAACTTTTCAGTGATGAGGAACAACTTCTGTTGGTCCTGCCTCTATCTTGTCTATAAAGCAACATTTTTGTCATTTATTTTTAGAAATGAGAAAAATAGGAAAAATTATTCGCAAACATTTTTTTCTAACTCAAACTCCAAATTCAGTCTGACCACATTCACAGCCTCCTTCATTCACTTTTCTGCCCTGTTGACTTCTTCAGACATTTTTTTTCTCAGTTTGTCCAAAATCAGAAAAATATTTCCTGTCTCTCATGCTCTCATCAGAAGCGTCCACCTCAAAGTCTTCCCAATGAGGGTTTATTTGCACATAATTTTCAGGAGAGACATCAGCACCTCTACTTCCTTCCAATCTTCCCCCCTCAAATATGGAGATATACCCTGATCTCCCAACAAGCCTTGTCTCCAGCCATGGCTACAACATAGCCACTACAGGGAATCTGTGTTTCTTGGCTCTCTGATGAGAGACCTCCTTGGAAGAACCCAGCCCACCCTCTTCACATAATTGTGATCTTGGGCCCTGAATGCAGGGCCAGTATCATGGGCTTGCCAGATGGTTTCCCAATACCATTTTCTTTCTTCAGTAACGGCATACCCAATCCCACAGAAATTGTACCAGAGAAATCTGCACTGGGGAAACCCTCACCCAACTTGTCTGATTCTGTGGGATTAATTGTGCAGTATAAATTACATCTCACCTTAAGGACAGAAGTATCTGGACCCTAATAATGACAAATAATGATCAAATTCAGGAAAATTATACATTATAAGTTTGCCAACTGCTATAAGATGAATAAGTTGTTCATAAATCTTTGTTATTGTAAAGGAGATGCCAGTGTTTGAGTAACTTCCAGTATTATTAAACAGTTAACAAAACACGAAGCACATATGAAAGAAAACAGTTCTAAAGCAGTAATTACATAATATATTAAGGCCCAATCCTGTGGGACTTTGACTATTGTGGGACCAAACCTTAATTTCATGCAACATATTTAATAAATCTTAATTTATTAATTGCATTTTTGATAATATTAAAACAAATATTGCAAAATAAACATAACATGGCTAAAATATGGGCACGTGATTTTTCTTTTCCTGATTTCTGTTTAACTTACTTATTAGCATGCTAGAAATCTACTACTAAGTATTCAGGACTTTGTAAAATTTGGGCTAGTTACTTTTCATGAGCAGCATATGTTAGTTCTACCCATTTGGAAATTACTTGCCTAACATATTCAAGCAATGAACACTCACTGCAAATATATTCATTCATAAATTGATTATGAGTATGAATATAAAAAAACATACAATTACTATGAAATATTAAATGGTTTCCCCCTGCTCTTTCTTTCGGGATGATGACTTATATGAAGCTTTAGTGCATATTGACATGGGTCACCTTGACTGTGATTAGTAAGTATGATGCATCATTGCAAAGATACATGAGCACAGGTCTTTTCAGCTGAACTATCTTAAAGATTCAGGGCCTGATTCAACACTGAATTATTCCAGTTTTATGCCAGTGCAATTCTATGGATACAAATAGAAACACTGGCATAAAGATGGAGCAATGCAGTTATAAATCAAGCTCTTATTTTTAAGCAGACAGTTGTCAAAACTAAAGTGGTCATCTTTTTTTCAGGATTTTTTTTTTAAAGCCTCTAAAGCTTTGTTTAAATTATTTACAGGATGAATGTGATCCAAATTCAGATTTATAGTTATTGGTTTGCTTAGTGTCTGGGCACTTGCTGCCTAGTACCTCCTTAACCAGTTAATGGCTAATGTAGGTCAGCTCAAGTTGTCCAAATCTTTCCGCTAGGTCAATTTGTTTTTATTATTTCATTGTAACACATGACCAACTTTGTCAAAAAACAACCAAAGCCCAAGAGAGACATTTAAATAGTGATATTTTAAAAATATTTAATACCTGGTGGTTACATAAGCAGTATTGTGAATGCTACTCACAAGAGTTCAAAAATCAGGAGTTAAGCCCCTTTCCCAAGCCATGACATTAAAAAAAAATATAAGCGGTATTTATTTTATTTGCCTTTTGATTTTTCAATACTTCAGGCTGCACCCAGTTCATATTTCCAAGGTTGTTTCCCCCCCACACACATTAGGGCAATACACTTTAATTTTTTATATAAACACAGATTCCCATGCAATCAAATGATTTGAGGAGATGAAGCTTAAAAGGATTTCATGAACTATCAGAGACTCACAATTTAACTATGAAAGCTGGCAATAGGTCTATGGATCATTTGACAAGAAATGACTAAAATAGGAAGTGTTTTGAAGATGACAGATAACATTTGTCCTATTTATGGAATGCCAAAAAGTAAATGGTGCTTTACAAACATAAAATGCATAGTACCCACCTACAGATATTTAGTCTCGGAGCCCTATACTTCCATCCTTCTGGACGAGTATATTCCTATTGAAATAAATGAGGCTTCTCCGATGACTTAGAAAACAGGACTCCTTGTGCAAGTAAAGGTATCTGGATTGTTTTATAATAATGCACACAGACAAATGGTAAACAAACAGAATAATTATAGGACATTAGCAAGGAGAAAAAGCCAAACAGATCAAAAAAGCATGGACTAAGATAAAAGGTACAGAACTGAAAAAGACACAAAGGGAGCAGGTAGAGAGAAGACAGAGTACGTCTATACCAGTGGTCTTCAAAGTGGGGTGCACGAGACCCCCAAAGGGGGGACCACAGTGTCCTGGTGCCGGACGCTGCCAAAAGCAGAAGGATTCTATTTGTGTCCTGCCAAAATGCCGCCGAAAGCGGAAGCTTTGCATTTAGCGGCATTTCGATGGACACACGCCCAGGCTATGAGAGGACTCGGGAGAGCAGAAGGGGGCCAGAGACAGAAAAGTTTGAGACACGCTGATCAATACTACCCACTGGATCAGCAGGGAGTGTTCGATGTATCGGGGATCAATTTATCATGTCTTATCTACGCCTGTACTCCACCTCGGCAGGAGGAGTAAGCGGAGTTGACGGGGGAGCTGCTGCGGTTGACTCACCACTGTGAGGACAGCCAGGTAAAATCGAACTAAGATATTCTGACTTCAGCTAAGGGTATGTCTTCACTACAGCAGTAGTTCGATTTCCTTTATGTCGATGTTGTGAACGCGACGGTATACAGTCGATTTTGTGTGTCTTCACTAGGCACAGCTACGCACAGTACGTCGACAGTGTCTGTCCGCAAAACTTTTGCAAGCGTCAGCATGACGAGCGTTGCACTGTGGGTACCTATCCCACAGTTCCCTGATCCCCCAGCAGGCACCATTTCGAGTGCTGCACTATGGGTAGGCATTTCCAAATTTCGCGCCCTTTTTCCGCGCCGCCCACCCCCATTCCGAGCGGTGCACTGTAGGTAGGCATCCCATAATTCGCGCCCTTTCTCCGCCGTGCTAACGCCATAGCATTGCAAGCATGGAGCCCGCTGACACCACGGCTGCAGTAATGGCTGTTGTGAGGACCTCGATCACGGTTGCAGAGTTCCTGCTGCACCGTCTGCAGAGGAGGAATGCGATCCGGGGAGAACTGCACTTTCCGGAACCCGACGACAGTGAGGAGGAGATGGACAAGCACAGCGGGGACGACAGGGACACTGCCGTGCACAGCGGGGACGACAGGGACACTGACGTGCACAGCGGGGACGACAGGGACACTGCCGTTTTTGCAAGTAGGGCGACTGACAATCTGTCAAGAATGGTGGCAATGGGGCAGGCTCATGCCATCGAACGCCGATTCTGGGCCAGGGAAACAAGCACGGACTGGTGGGACCGCATAGTGCTGCGGGTCTGGGATGACTCCCAGTGGCTCAGAAACTTCTGCATGCGAAAGGGCACCTTCATGGAACTTTGTGACTTGCTGTCCCCGGCCCTCCAGCGCAGGAATACCAAAATGAGAGCGGCCCTTACAGTGGAGAAGCGAGTGGCGATAGCCCTCTGGAAGCTTGCAACGCCAGACAGCTACCGGTCAGTGGCGAATCAGTTTGGGGTGGGTAGGTCTACAGTGGTCTTTGCTGTGATGCAAGTAAGCAGGGCAATCGTCGAGCGGCTGCTACACCGGGTTATAAACCTCGGAAACCTGCAAACCACAATAGATGGCTTTGCCGCCATGGGATTCCCTAACTGTGGTGGGGCTATAGATGGGACTCATATCCCTATCCTGGCACCGGACCACGAGGCCGCCGAGTACAGAAACCGGAAGGGATATTACTCAATGGTCATGCAAGCAGTGGTTGACCACAAGGGACGTTTCACCGACCTGTACGTGGGGTGGCCGGGAAAGCTTCATGACGCTCGAGTGTTCAGGAACTCTCGGGTTTTTAGACAGCTGCAGCAAGGCACTTTCTTCCCCGACCAGAAAATTTCTGTGGGGGGGGTCGAAATGCCGATCGTGATCATTGGGGACCCAGCCTACCCCCTAATGCCCTGGCTTATGAAGCCCTACACAGGAGCCCTGGACAGGGGTCAGGAGCTGTTCAACTACAGGCTGAGCAAGTGCAGAATGGCCGTGGAGTGTGCATTTGGCCGCTTGAAGGGGAGATGGCGTTCCTTACTCATTCGCTCAGACATCCGCGAGAGAAATATCCCCATTGTTATAGCTGCTTGCTCTGTGCTCCACAATATCTGTGAGAGCAAGGGGGAAACGTTTATGGCGGGCTGGGAGGCAGAGGCAAATTTACTTTCTGCTACTTATGAGCAGCCACACAGCAGGGAAAGTAAAAGAGCCCACCGTGAGGCCCTGCGCCTCAGGGACGCCTTGAAAGACAGTTTTATGAGTGGTCGAGATGGCGTTTGAGAATCTGCTCCCTTGCTGTGCTCTAAGCCTGCTGCCCTTGTACCCTCTTTCCCTCCCCCCTCCCCATGCTTTCCCTCCCCCATCCCCATGCTTGCAGAGGAAATAAAATCACTGTTGGAAAAATCATGGTTCCTTTATTGGTTCATCGGAAATACAAATACAGGGGATCACTGTCCTGGTATCCTGGAGGGAAACCGGCAGTCGCAGTGGGGGAGGAGCGGGCAAAGGAGGGGGGGGGAAGGGGGGAGAGGAGGGGTGGGCAAGACACAGCAGCTTTTAAAAGTTTTCTGAGAAAGTCAGCCTGCTGCTGCTTCTGCTGGCTTGTGGGGTGGAGTGGAGCGGCCCACGGGCCTTGCCCCCCCGTGTTCTCACCCCGCGTCTGGGTGGGGAATCTATGGGAGTTGGGGAGGGGGGGAGGTGGTTACACAGGGGCTGCAGAGGTGGTCTTTGGGCATGCTGCAGCTCCACCAGAGATCGCAGCATGTCGCTCTGGTCCTCCATTATGCGGAGGAAAGCATCCATGCGTCTTTCCTCACGTTCTACCCTCTTTTCTGCAGCGGCTTCCCTCTTTTCTGCAGCGGCTTCCCTCTTTTCTGCAGCGGCTCTCCTTTCCTCTCTCTCTCGATTCCTTTCCTCTCTGTCTCGTTCCCTTGCCTGTATCATTTTTTCCCTCCAGTCCGTCTGGCGGGCTGCCTCAGCGCGCGAGTTCTCCAGGAGTTCAGTGAACATCTCATCGCGCGTTCGCGTTTTCTTTTTACGCTTTCTTTTCTGCGGTGCAGGGCGGGAGTTCATCTGTTGTTGTTCATCTGTGGGCAAGTGTGTGGGAAAAGAAAGTTTGAAAGTTATGAGACAGATACATTCAAGGTTAGGAGGCAGATGCAGTCTCGGACGGTACACAATGGGAGTACTATGCCATTTGCAAACTCAGTATTCAGAGGCCTGATATGATTTCTGTACAAGGTCATGTTCTACACCTAAAAGGAGAGGAGAGCTCACAGAAAAGTCAGAGCATCTCAGACACATATGCGTGCCTCAGCCCAAGACGGCTTCTGAAATCACCGTGCAGCCGGCCATGGTAAGTTAAAAGTGGCGCCTGCATACTGTAGAGCAACCCCGCCCCCTTCCCCCCACCGCGTGGCTGGCTCCCACTGAAACCGCAAACTGCAAAGCAAATGCCTAAGGGCTAAGGTCTTTTTGGGGCTCTTCAGACCGCGTGCAGACGGCTCGGATTCCCTGCCAGCTAACGCTACGGGCTGGGGGGGGGGGTGGCGGTCAGCGTTCGTGGGGGGGGGGGTTCGGTTCGTCGGTCCTCAGCAGAAAAGAGTACTTTGCAGCTGGGACTCTTTATCTCCCGACTAATTGCAGTCCGTATCTCAAACAGGCAACCCTGAATGACATCACTTTGCTGAGAATTTCTCGGAGAGATAGGGAGCGCATGCTCCTTGAGTCCATGCAAAGTCCTGGTCCATACGCCGCAATGCTAGCCTGCTCAATGATACCAGACAACCTACTACTTTCGTGGCGTGGGTTGGTGTCCTATCACGGGGGACCAGATAAGGCAGCTCTCCCCAGAAATCTCTGCGCTGGATTCATCGCTACCTCCTGGAGAGCTTCCTTGAAATGTCCGCGGAGGACTTATGGTCAATCCCGGAGTATATTGACAAACTCTTTGAGTAGAAATTGACCAGCAATGAAAGCACGCTAAGTCCTTAGGGCAAGTTACTCATTAATAAATGCTTCCTTTACAAAATCACGCGTCATGTAATCACTTAAAAAAGAAACACTTACCCCCCTGGGAGGCTTGGGAGGGTACTGGCTCCAGGGTGACAAACAGCTCCTGGCTCTCTGGGTACAAGGGTTCTCCGCTGGGCTCCTGCTGCTCCGTGAGATTTTCTTCTTCATGCTCGTCCTCCTCGGAATCAGTCTCCTCCCTGACGATGATCCCATCGGTGGAGTCCACGCACACCGGCGCGATGGTGGTGGGGGCGCCCCCCATTATGGCATTTAGTTCATTGTAGAACCTGCATGTCCGTGGCGCGCCCCCTGATCGCCCGTTTGCCTCCTTGGCTTTCTGGAAAGATTGCCGCAGCTCCTTAATTTTCACGCGGCACTGTGTGGTGTCCCTGTTGTGGCCCCTTTTCAGCATGGCCTTGGAGACTCTTCCATAGGTGTTGGCATTCCGTTTGTTGTTTCGTAGTTCCAACATCACGGATTCCTCTCCCCAGATAGCGATGAGATCCAGCACCTCACGAGTGGACCATGCTGGAGCTCTTCTCCTCTGGCTGGTCTCCAGGGTAGATGAGCTCATCATGGATTCCTGTGATGCTGAGCTCTGCATGGCGGCTAGTGCTGATTGCTCTGAATGGCGACTGATCAGTTCAGGTGAGCTGGCCACGCTGACCAAACAGGAAATGGCATTCAAATGTTCCCGGGTCTTATCTACCTGGCCAGAGCAGCGAGTTCAGAGTGCAGTGCAGAGCGGTCACAGTGGAGCAGTAGTGAGGCAGTCCAGAGCGGTCAGAATGGAGCATTGTGGGACAGCCTCTGGAGGCTATTAATGTCGGGTTCCGTCTTCACTAGCCCACGGTCGAGCTTGGAACGTCGAGATTAGCCTTATGCCACTGGTTAGGCTGGAGTGCCAAGATCGATCTTTAAGGCCCTTTACATCGACGTTAAGGGCATGTATGTGAAGACAGGTACACGTTTACTTCGACCTAACGTCGTTAACATCGATTTAAAGTGGTAGTGAAGACATGCCCTAAATTGCGTATCTTAGTTCAGTGTAGCCTGGGCCAAAGTCAAGGGTGTCAGTAGACACTACTCAGATTCTGGACAGGTGAGCGAACAGACAACGGCTAACAACCTCAAACCCCCATAGTGATTTGGGAGTCTGTGCCATTTTCAAAAGTAGTGTTTGATTTTCAATAAGATTTAGGCTTTTGTGTGGTTATGTCTCTTTATAAAATGGAGATAGGGTTCCTACTGCTATTATTAGTATCCTGCTACCATTCCATGGGAAAAGATTTCCCCAGCAGGGAAAGATTAGCAGCTCCCCAACAGTGAAGTCTGTCCTCGCTGCACACTCCAGTAGCAGAGAAAAGGCTTAACGCTGCTGGAGCATCTCTCCTCCAGGGGAAGCGCTCTGGGATAGGGGACACATCTAGGAAGGGCTCTGCCAGATCTCCATTGCTGAAGCCTTTCCTGACTGCCTCCTCTGCACCGGAGCCTTTCACAGACATGTAACTCCACGCCTCAGTGTAGATACAGCATGCTTTGTCCTATGTCATATAGCTAAAGGTATACTAAATGCCAGTGGTGTGCCCTGTATATGTAGCCTATATTATACGATTTGGACACCCAAGTCAGTAATATAATTTTAAGAGTTTCTTTCCCAGAAGCTATGTATGGTGAAGTCTCCAGGGATTTGGCTAGTTTATACTCATTCAATATATTGTTTGGGGGTTTGTACCAATGATTGTAATGTATTGTTACACACAATCAGTGTGTTTGCATATAACAGGGATTACATACATTGTGGTTTAAGGATTTAAGGTTCAGAGAAAGGGATTTGATTATGTAAATTGACATCTAGGTGTCTTGGGTTCATTACAAAATATATTTTGGGTTTTGTAGCTCCTTCATTCTTTGAAAATGCTATACGTAAGAGTATTCTCTGCTCTGCTCTGTAATCCTGCCTAACCCTTACAGATTTATTAAAGTAATTAGTTTTACAATTAAATAAAAAATAAATGCATGTTTGGGGAGTTTAGGCTAGCAGATTACATAAATAGAAAAAGAAAGGATTTAAAATGGATTTACTTAGCCCATTGGCACAAATAATTGGATTTTCCTGATGTGAATTCTTCTGCTGATAATGGACGTGCCAAGAAGCGCCAGTGCGAAAGGATTAAAAACTAGAACAACATATAAAAGAATAAACACAAGTACAAACATATTTATTCTTAAATCTGTTTGGCTCGAAAGAATACCAACTTGGCCTTCTGATGAGGTCCATTTTGACAGTTTTGTTTATGTTTAGAAGATTAAATTAAAAAGCCTAGAAGTACATCAAATATTTTAGAAATCTAAAACTGGATAGAGTATGTTAATTGCTTTTATTAATAATTTTAATTACAGTAGGATTGTTAGTATTAGTGAACATTGTTTCCTTCTGATCCCATAAATTCCCCCAAATGATTATGAGAAAAACAGCTGGTAAAATTCACAAGAGGAAGTGAAACCAGAATTAGTCTAGGTATTGATTAGAATGTGAAAGTCAGAAATTAGAGAACTGTTTTCCTTGATAGCAACCAGTAAAACCACAACATAGAAAGGTATCAGTGAGAAGGTTGGTGTTAAGAAGTGATGTAGAAAAACTTTTATAGAAGAAATCAAGACAAGTACAATTTTCAGAAATACCTACTGATTTTCTCTTTCATTAATGGATAAGGAACTTGATACCCCCTAAGCCTTGATTTCCTGTAGGTACTCAGAATCCACCATTCTCGTGGAGTTAAATTTTATTTGTAGTTGTTCCAAACATCTGAAAATCCAGCTTTCGATATTTCATGGTGGATATACAAAAGTTAAGGCATTCATAATTCATGGACATTTTTGGAAATGTTGATCAGCGCACACATGACAGTTTGATCTGCCTAACAGAGAAAGCAGGCCATATTTAATGCAAGAATTCAAAATCAAGGAAAGTAATTGGCATACAAAAGATATAGGCAAATACACACAGCAGCATGCCCCAAATATAGAGATTGTCATAGCAGTCAGGCTAAACCAGCCCTTAACACATTGTAAGCCACATTTTCCCTCTGTTATGCACAGGGAGTATTGCCTAACTACCTTAATAGTTCTTTAAAATCAATAAGACAGGTCCTCCTATCAGGAGTCACGCCTAGTGGCCAGAGCAGGAATCAGAATGAGTCAGAATCAAAATACCAGGGTTAACATAGAGTACAAGAAATTGGGTCAGAACCAGATTACCTTGAGTCAGGGAAGGCAGGAGCAAGACTGAGACAAAGCCTGGTGCATGGGAGGGTCAAATAATTGGAATAAGGCACACACAGAAAGGCAAAGTATCCACAGGTATGTATATTGAACTGCCATCACTGCTGAGTTTATGAGCTAGCCACTTGACTGCTTTAGTGGCCCAGCTGAACTCTTTGGCTGCCTAATGATTGGGTAAGGCACAGCTGCAGGTCCTCAGTCCTGACAGCCCCTAACAAGGGGCAACATGCAGCTGCCCTGCCTTGGCAACAAATCAGGGAAGGAATTTTGACACTCACATCTTAACTATAATGCCATTCTTACTTGTGTTAATTAGCATCTTACTCCACTAGCAGTCTCATTTGCTTAATTGGCACTATTCAAGTAATTTGATACTACTCAAAGTAAGAGGGTGGATAGTTTTGTGGTTAAGGTGCAGTCTATATGACTCAGAAGATAGAGGTTCAGCACTTGGGTCTGTCACAGGTTCTTTGTGACCTTGTGCAAGTCACCTGATCTCTCAGTTCCTCACATCCGTAGTATGGAAATAATGTTCCCCTTCCTCATAAGAATGTTGGCAAGATAAAGGGCCAGATTGTCACCTGATGTAAATCAGAGTAGTGCTCATAAAGCCATGCTAAGGGACACTAGCTGAAGATCTTGCTCATATTCAAGGTTGTGAGAAGCTATGGTGATGGGGCAGAGAGATAGTACTGATTTATGACAATTCTCTTTTAAAAAAATGCCTGTCATATGTAACATTAATTTCCTCTGCATATTCTAGTCTTTTTGTTTGTTTGTTTGTTTTTGACCTGGCTTTGCTTCTTGGAAGTACGAATCCCACAGTTTTCAAAGCATTGGCACCAAGCCCCGATTAAATTAATAAGCAGATATTTGCCAGTAAAGCAGGGTGTTTCTTTCTGGCATATACAAGGCTCCATAAGAGCACTTTTCAATATTTGAGTATTATGGCTGTAAACACAAACCTCATCTCTTTTAAAGAAAGGTCACAATTTTATATTCACAGCTGTACATATAGTTTTGATACTTCCAAAGAGGTTCACAAATTTGCATTTGATATGGGTGGGAAAACTACAAATATGAGAAAAGGAACTGAAATTAACAGCAGGGGAAAACTCCAGATCTGGAATTAATGTCTTAAGTACTTTAAAGTGTGAGTAAATCTGCAGCTAAGTCCTTCTTGTAAGGGAAGGAAATGCCACCTTAGAGATCTACCTTTGGCCAGGGTGCCAGGTTCCTCTGCTGGAGGGACCGCAGAAGATATTCAGGCTGTCTGGAAAGGATGATGGTTCGTTCCACAGCCCAGCTTGTGAGTGGCAGTGTCCTGAGAAAGGAGCCTGTGTGGAAAGAAAGGTGTCATCACCAGAGGTTGGGGTGGCTTTTTTTTTTTTTTTTTTTTTTTGAGGAAACCGGGTAGCTTCCAGAGATACAGAGGTGGGAGCACAGGGAGGCCTTATTGGAAACCATGTGAACATTGGAGCTGCTGGGGCATTGAACAGTGGAATGGCAGCTAGGGTTTGAGGCACCTGGTACAACAGCTGGAGCCAGTCAAGAAGGCATTAAGGGTCTGACCCAGAGACAGATGTTGCCTAATAGGAGGGCCAGAATCAAAAATGAAGATCAGGTGCCATTGCATAGAATAAAAAACTGTCCTGAGGGAATGTCACACCAAGAGCTGAACATCCAGAGCCAAGATGACAGACTTGTAAATTTGTTGTAGCTGTAAAGTTTATTGCACTTTAGGGACTGCTGCATTGAACCCACATAATTTCTTCACAGTGCTTACACCAGGATATGTTCTTTAATCCCTAAATAAATGGTTGGGGTGTAAATAAACTTATATATGTTTAAATGAACTGCAGTTATATTGTATTAAAAGGCTAACTGAGCTGCCCATGGAGAGAGTGAGGTCAACATCCAGGAACTTCTGAGCTCAATCCTCCCTCTGTGGTGCAAGCCCTGCTCATGTGGGGCCAGGAAGGAAAATACAGGTGGACAGGTACTGGGGTGAAGTGAATTTGGGTGGGGAGTCAGATCATTTCATCACTTGGTTGAAATGGGGTACTATATACACAGATAAATTCCCGTGCCATGAGGTGCCAAATCCCCTGTTCATATTAAGTATGCATTTGCTGTACTGGTAGGCTTTGGGGAAAAAAAAGAAATATAAACTTCCTCTTGGCCTATTCACTAAGAAACTGAAAAGAAATATTTTAAAATGAGGAACTAAAAGCTCTGTGCTGCCTACAATCTTTTCAGTATTATAGATCTTTGAAGTTTTGGAAGGCTGCAGACCCTACCTATACAGAAAGGAGGTTGGTCTGATGCTTATAGCCAAACTGGTGAGGGGGGAAATCAGTGTGTGCAATAAAGAAGATGCAGAAATGGAGAGATTGTGTAAATGAGCTTCTACACTTCAACTCCACTATCTTCCCAATTGATACGACAGGCCTGAGTGGTTTATTGCTCTGGCTCCCTCACTTGAGGGCAGATCAATATTTAGCTTTAATGCCTTGGATTGCCTGGTCATAACCAATTGCAAAGAAGGTGACAAGTCATTCATTTTTTACTGTTGGATTTCCCCTGATATTGAACTGAGAAGATCTCTCATTTCCCATAGAAGTGTTCTTTAACTTGACATGTTGCCACACATCAGCCATCCACTAGACTTCTGTGAGGGAGCTGCACCACTGAGCCCTAGGTGTTTTAAGCTGCTGAAACCTAAAGGGAGCTGAGCCACTGTCTCAGTCTCGGGGGTTCCTAGACACACTCTTGACAAAAATACCTTCAGTCTAGCATCCCCTCATGAGAGC
This sequence comes from Sternotherus odoratus, assembly GCA_032164245.1. Lineage (NCBI taxonomy): Eukaryota > Metazoa > Chordata > Testudines > Kinosternidae > Sternotherus > Sternotherus odoratus. The sequence continues at coordinate 61,806,954 of JAVMKO010000004.1, read as the reverse complement.
TGGAACATGCTGTCCGGTTACCTAGCTCTTGGGCTTATGCTGACTCCCCCATAGCTTAAACACACACTCTTCCAGAACTTCATTCCAGTGTGTGGGTCTTATGGCTTACAGTTTAACTGTCAATAGCCAGGTGGTAAGTATAGAGTATATAGCTCACTCAGACATTATTGCTATTGTATATAACAGATAAAGCACAGGACAATACAGATTATTTAGAAAAAAACAACCATCCTAACCGTAATGCCATTCTAACTGTAATGCCTTTCACTAGCTCACTCATCCCTCTGTGCTCACTCAGGAAGGCATAAAGGTCAAAAGACAATAGGAAAGTAAAGACCAGTCTTACAATGAAAATGGATTTTGTAGCTTGGTAAAGATGCATACAGAGAGTTCATAATTTCACACATAATTCATAAATTCTATGGACAGATTCTTCAAATCATCGCACATTCATCTTTTCTCCATGAATGAACTCTGTAATGGAACTCAAGGAGACATTTTCCTTGGGCCACATGGCTCCGTTAACACTTCTTCCTTGGCTAACTAAATACACTCATTATTATTCTCTAAAGCCCAAGTGTTCTGGAGAATGTGCTCTGTGTCTTCCCTGATCTTCCCAAGAGATAAGTCTGAATGGACCCATAATGCTAAAACTAGCATTCTATGGCTGCAAATAAGTGGAAATCACCTCTCTGGAAGGGTTTGCAGTCTCCCTGCAGACTGCTGTGGGCAGCAGCTGGAAAGAAATTTGGGCTAGAGAGAACTCTAAGAGAGGATAATAGCTCTGAAACTTATCTTTTAGATTCTTTTTAAGAAAATGAAAAAGAGCATAGAATGGATCTAATTAGTGATTATTCTTGCATATTGGTCCTGTGATGGGACTACTTTATTAAGGGGTCTTAAAAGTTATCCAGGTCACAAACCTATCCATGAAATCACTGTTCCGCTGCTATGTCCCGAGTCCTCAAAGTCTGAGATGTGTCTCAGTCCTACTATCCAAGGGAGACTTCAGTATTTAATGAACTTTAACAGACCCCTGAAGTCATTAATAGTCCCTCACAAATAAATCCAATCACTAGAGTTTCAGTTCCTTCCCTTTTGATTTTTCTGTGATACCAAATATGGTCAGTAGTTTCTTGACAAACACACATATTGACAGGACCTGCTTAGTTTCAGCTCTACTCCCGCTTTGCATAGTGAGGAAAAATGTTCAAAATTCAAAGCATCTTTACTTAAAGGCTTTCATTTAAGCATTCCCTTAAAGACAAATCAATTATACAGCTGTTACTTTGTGGAAAGAACTCCCATTTAACTCAATGGGAGCAGCTACTGAATAGAGTCCTTAATTAGTGCTTCGGTAGAACAATTTGGCTCCAGCACCTCATCCACCCATTGGCATTACTGAGACCCCCTCATTGATGGCACCAACCTATGGTGGGCTTTGTTCAACAATATTTCAATAACAACCATTCAGTCAACATTTATTCAATAATTATTATTATATTCTTTTGCTGGATTTATTAACAGATATTTATAGAACCTGATGCTTTACAGAAATTAATAAGTTAGCATGATCCTTGACTCAGAGAGCTTTTAGTTAAAATTAGACATTCACAGATTGTGTAGAAAGGCAGTGGAAAGGGGCAGGGAAAAGAGTGGTGAATGTTAGAAATAAAAATAAGGAGGATTATATTATACATTGAGTGTATTGTGTATGTTCTGACAGTGATAAGCAGTGACTGAGGTTGGGTAAATGTGGAGGAGCAGACTTCTTCAATATATTTGGATGATGAGCCCTCACAGAAGGATGGATTTCTTCACTACAGAGTTAATGTGAGTTCACACTCGTATTTTGGCCCTAACCCAGCTCAAATCTGTTCACCTTAGTATGGTGGTACTTTACACCTGAGCTAGATGGCCCATCAGGGACCATAAGATAAAGCCCAAGTGCTCCTTACACTAGGGCTGGTAACCCACCCAGTTTGCAGTGTGGATACCAGCTTAACCACTTGATTGCTGATAGTTTCCACTGTTTTACCACAACTCTCCCTGTGTGCCCATAAGGACAGCAAGTACTCCCACAGTACACTGGGAAATAATTATAATGCATCTCAGTTTACTCCATCAAGAACCAAAGGATGCACTCCCAAAAGTCCTAGCACCTCACAAGGTGGAACACCAGTGTCAGCACACCTGAATATGCTTTGCAGTGCGGGTGCTCATGCCTTAGTGTAAGTCTGCAATTTTATTTGAAGAAAATAATTTCTTTCTAATAAACAGAGCTGGTTATGGAATTCACTCTCTAACTCACAGCCACTGTGTGGTGCTGGAGTGAAGCCCACTGTAGATACTTTCCTAGTCCCAGGTATTCAAGGATTCAAATCAATTGGTCCCACATAAGCAAATAATCAGTGGCATTTCCCCTCTGCTGAGCCAAATCATAGTGAGCATGTAGTCTCCCTCTATGATACAAGAGTTCTATGAAGCCCCCCTTCCTGGAGACACCCTCATGTCCCCCACCCAAATTCAGCTATAACATTGGGCTTTAAGTAGTATGGTATTGTATGGGATATCTCACTGGGTGAATTTCACCATTCATGATTAATTCAGGCCCTAGGGTTTCATTCATATGTATAATCTAGTCAATATCTATAATAATAATAATGTATCTCAATGTTAAAGGACGTGTGATGCCATAAATAGTTGTAACTGTTATAAATAAGAAAGGGAAATCTTCCTGTCAATAATTAGTGCCTTGTTTTTTGAGCAGCCCCATTAAAGTTAATATGACTAGATGCGAGTCAAGGTACTACTCAATGTGAGGAAGTATCTCACAACATTAGCCATCCTAGAATGGCTATTACAGAGTCTTTCATTTTCATTTTGGACAACCAGTCCCATAAATAGTGTTACATTTCAGAATAATAGTAGTAGGCAGTGCCATATTGCCAGGACTGAGATTTCTGTCCATCACGTCCATTGTTCAGGGCCAGGTTATGAGTGGATTCTGTTTGGCCATGGACTTCCCACTTGCCTGGCTTCACAAGGGTTCTGGAGTACAAAGGGACTGCTTGCTTTTGCTCCCTCCATGGGCCAAGAAACTAAAAAAGTATAGCATAAAGACCATCAGTCCCAGCTCCCAAATTCAGGATTCCTATTCCTTGATCAGTTTCAAATGATGTGAAAAATCCCAATACTGTTAAACTGTCACACATTCACACCTCATTGTCAAATAATAAACTCTGACAAACCATGGTGTCTCAAGTCACAAAAATACCAAAAGAAATACAGAACAAATTAATGACAATATGGATAACTCATATAATAAATCCAAACAAATCAGAGTTCCCATGCTATCCATGTCTTAAATATACCCACTCTTCATCTTAGCTAGCAATATCTGATATTACCCTTCCTTTAAAAAATAAAGTACAGTTCTCATGTAGAAGGTAGCAGATGACAACATCAGTTTCCTCAGATATTGGGAAAGGATCCAGAAGCTTTAAAGTCCATATTAATAGATTTCTTTTTCCACCTTGTGAGATTTTCTGCTTTTATTCTATTACCATAGAGCTACTATTTGGTAGGAATTCTGCCCCATTTACCTGGCTAAGTGGATATCTATTTCCCCCCATGATAAAACTTTAGAATCATATAAGATTAGGGTAGGAAGAAACCTCAGGAGGTCATCTAGTCCAACCCCTTGCTCAAAGCAGGACCATCAGCAACTAAATCATCTCAGCTTTGTCAATCCGGGCCTTATAAACCTCTAAAGATGGAAATTCCACCACCTCCCTAGGTAACCCACCCTCCTAGTGAAATAGTGTTTGCTAATATCCAACCTAGACTTCCGCAACTACAACTTGAGACCATTGCTTCTTGTTCTGTCATCTGACACAGCTAAGAAGAGCCAAGCTCCATCCTCTTTGGAACCCCTCTTCAGGTAGTTGAAGGCTGCTCTCAAATCCCCATACACTCTTCTCTTCTGCAGACTAATCAAGCCTAGTTCCCTCAGCCTCTCCTCGTAAATTATGTGCCCCATCTCCATAATAATTTTCTTGCCCTCCGCTGGACTCTCTCCAATTTTTCCACATCCTTTCTGTAGCGGGGGACCCAAAACGGGATGCAATACTTCAAATGTGGCCTCACCAGTCCCAGTCCCAAGGAGTATATTTTTTTTCAGAAACACCGTGGATCAGTGTTGCGAAATAGCATTTTTTCAAGATTTCTGGTTTGTGAGAAATTTGGGGGTTGGGGAACTGTTCCATTTTCAATCAAATTTCAAAATGCCTAAAATTTTCATAAAGCAGAAATCCCAATTTTTGGCACACAATAGCGCTAAAAGTAAATAGTTCCTGTATATGTTTCATCTCATTGCAGCATACAATAAAGGCTTATTATTATATTTCTTGTTTTGTTAAGTAGATATGTAGAACTGAGGCCTTTAAACACATATACACACAAGTAGCTTTACATACATGAGTAGTCTAATGGAGTTCAAAGGGACTTTTCATGTAAAGTTACTTAGTGGGTATCCTGCAGACATGGATGCACAAATGTGGTAACCATTAATTCTCTTTTTCTTGTTTAATTATTCTAGTCTGAAACATTCCCTTTCTTTTTGTCTCAAGTTTTATTACTTTTTTATAACCCCTTTCTTTTAGAGTTTCACTCCATTGCCATTTTATATGAACTATTCTTCATGACTTAGTGTTTTATGGTCCTTGAGCCCTTGTCTTTCATCCCTAGAATCACTGAATCTTGGTAGTCTGAAGGGACATCTAGTAGGTCATCCAATCTATCCCCATATGTCATGTTTCTTCTTTTCATTTGTTTTGTCCCAAACCATCCCTCACAGATGAGATTCCAGTTCACCTTGAATATCTCCAGTGATAGTGATTCCAGAAAACCCCTTTGAGGCTTGTTTAATTGCCTAGCACTTCTCATAGTAATAAAGTTTTTCATAATATTTAACCTACGTTTTCCTTGCAGCACTTTAAATATTTATTCCTTCTTCTGTCCTGGTTGACTAATGAGAATAATTTCCCTTGTCCCTTTACATATTTGTAGACAGTCATCATGCTTCCTTTGAATCTTCTTTTCTTTAGATTAAACATGCCCATTTCTCTTATTAATCTTTTTTCCCTCCTAGGTTTTATTTTTCAAACTTTCTATCAATCATTTTCTTGATCTTTCTTTCTTTCTCACTTTCTTTAATTTTATGTCCCTTTGCATGAATGATAAAAGGAGCAGACAAAAACCTCAGAAAGGTATAGTGAAGCTTTTGAAAGAAAAAGCAAAAATAAAAACTATGTTAATTTACACTCAAAAAGAAAAGTCAGTACAAAGAATAAAAACAAAAAAAACCTGCAGATCACCAGTGGGGGGGCTAAGGTGTGTGCACATTGGGGTTTTGTGAATGTGTGTGTTTGAATTTTCATATCCTTTGGAAAATACTGTTGCTGAATATCAAGAGCTAAATGGAAAGTAGGGAGAATTCAAACAAAACTGTAAACTCAAACAATCCCTTGTCTATTAAAATATTTTGTCCTTGTCTCTGTGGTAGGTCTCTCTTGTTTTTTAAGCTAGAATTTTAATGCTCTTCTGCACCACTCTTCTAAACACAACAAAAAGACTACTAAAATGTAGTGAAACACAGAAGTCAACCAGGTGAAAGATGAGGAGGGGGCAAAACAAACCTATAACAAATAAAAACTAAATTAATCAGAGGACATAAAGGTGCGAGAGTCTGGATTGGTTATTGAACTACTTCAGCTGGAATAGTTTAGTTAGATTTAAAATCTATTCAGAAACATCCCAAAATATTATTACTAGTCATTCTTATGCTAGACTTTATGCCACCTTCTCCTTTTAGATGCATGAGGATATCTTTCCTATCAGATAAGAACATAAGAACGGCCATAGTGGGTCAGACCAAAGGTCTATCTAGCCCAGTATCCTACCTTCTTACAGTGGCCAATGCCAGGTGCCCCAAAGGGAATGAACAGAACGGGTAATCATCAAGTGATCCATTCCCTGGCACCCATTACTAGCTTCTGGCAAACAGAAGATAGGGACATCATCCCTGCCCATCCTAGCTAATAGCCATTGGTGGACTTATCCTCCATGAATTTATCTCGTTCTTTTTTGAACCCTGTTATAGTCTTGGCTTTCACAACATCATCTGGCAAAGAGTTCCACAGGTTGACTGTGCATTGTGTGTGTGTGGGGGGGGGGAAATCCTTCCTTTTGTTTGTTTTAAACCTTCTGCCTATCAATTTCATTTGATGACCCTTAGTTCTTGTGTTATGAGAACGAGTAAATAACACTTACTCACTTTCTCCATACTATTCATAATTTTATAGACCTCTATCATATCCCCCTTTAGTTGTCTCTTTTCCAAGCTGAAAAGTCCCAGTCTTATTTCTCTCTCCTCATATGGGAAGCTGTTCCATAATAATTTTTGTTGCCCTTTTCTGAATGTTTTTCCAATTCTAATATATTTTTCTTGAGATGGGGCAACCACATCTGCATGCAATATTCAGTATATGGGTATACCATGGATTTATATCTATCTTTTATTTATCCCTTTTTTAATGATTCCCAACATTCTTTTTAGTTTTTTTACCTGCTGCTGCATATAGAATGGATGTTTTCAGAGAACTGTCCACAACGATTCCAAGATCTTTCTTGAGCTGTATCAGATAATTTAGAGCCCAGCATTTTATATGTATAGTTGGGGGGGGTGGAGGGAGAATTTCCAATATGCATTACTTTGCATTTGTCAACACTGAATTTTATATGCCATTTTGTTGCCCACTCACCCAGTTTTGTGAGATCCTTTTGTAACTGTTCACTAGTTCAGGACCAAATTCACTAATGGCATAAGCATGTGCAAATGAGTTGCAGCTATGGCCCACTAACAATGTCCTAGGTCCTTGGTAAGCCTGATTCCTAAAGGGATACAGAGGCTGTGTTCCATACTTGGATGGTTAGAGCCAGACTGTGAACACCTTACTCTCTAAAGTCAATGGAACTTGGTGTGTAAGCAGTTCATTATCTGGCTGTTAATTGTTAGTCATACATTGTGATGGCAAGGTTTTTTTGAATAAAAATGCATGGCCCACTAAAATACTTTAATAGAATTCATTGATTTTGAGAAGAAAATCTGATCTGGGATATGTGGCAGGGTGCTGGCCAGGACTGCCTGAGCCAGCCCTGCTGGCCCTTTAAGAGGAAAAAAACCTCTGAAAGCCTCCCCTTGCAGGGAAGGCTAATCAGCCACCTGGACTGCAGAGGGCTCAGGATTATGTGTTGCACCTGGCAGCCTCTCCAGAGGATAAAAGCCTGCCAGGGAGGAAGCCCGGTGTGGTGGTGGTGCTGAAGAAGATATATATATACACACACATACAGTGACATAGAGGAGGGAAGTAGAGCTGAGGCGAGGAACCTGCAAGAGCTGACTGCTTCCTGAGACCAGCCACGTTGAGGGCTGGGACTCAGCTAAACCTGTAAAGCTGTATTTCGGTGGCGGGGGTTGCACTGTAAATAAAGAGCACTGTTGGAAGCCACGAAAGAGTCTCCTGCCTGTTGTGACGTGGGGGAAGAGCGGATCTCTTACAGATACTAATGAAAAGGTTCAATTTCAAAATGTAGTTTCTACTCTAGAGTGGTAAGTGTTTGTTCAAAAACATTTCTGTCACCTTATTACCCACCCCAGAGCTATCTGCTAACATGAGCACTGAGATGGAATAGCAGTGATGATCTGATAGTGTTTTGAGTGCTCTCATTTTAAATATTAAAACAGTTTTAGGCTTTGTTATTCTGTATTAAGGAATATTAAAATTGTCATTTCCTTTTCCATTTGTAGTAGACTTGTAGGAAAGCAGCATCTCCTGTTTCCATCAACCCTTGTAATCAAGTCTCCTTCCTTCCAATCCCCTACACATCACAGATGTCCTGGTTGCACTCATAGAGAGGAATAATTTGCTGCAGGCCTCTTCAGGATTCCTCCACATGTGCCCAGAGGCGTATGAGTTCTGCCTACTCCCATGCTATCTTGGGGATAATGACTGTTGTACAGTCCCTGAACTATTCCACAACCTGTAGCCAGGGGTGAAAGTAAATTAACTTTCTTACCAGTATAGGTGCTTGGCTGGGGCCAGCTCTTACCCCTGGAAGGGGTGTGGCCTTGGGTGAAAGGGGCAGGGCCAGAGGGGTCAGAGCCAGCCCAAACCCAGACCCCATACCGATAAGGGGCCTCCTCCCCCCCCCCCACCTCCAGGGGCCGTTTAAAGGGCCTGGGGCGGTAGCGGGCTCTTTACCGTGTTTCCCCGAAAATAAGACAGTGTCTTATATTAATTTTTGCTCCCAAAGATGCGCTAGGTCTTATTTTCAGGGGATGTCTTATTTTTCCATGAAGAAGAATACGGTACACATTTATTGTTGAACAAAAAAAAGGAGGCCTTATTATCGGGGGGGATGCCTTATATTACAGCGAGAGGCAAAACTGGAAGTAGGTCTTATTTTTGGGGGATGTCTTACTTTCGGGGAAACAGGGTAAATAGGTCTCAGAGCCCCGCCACCGCTTCCTTAAGGTTCCACCAACAGGGCTCCCGTCCCCACGGAGCCCCGTTGCTGGAGCCCTGGGGAGGCTGCGGCGGGACTCTGAGAGCTATTTAAAGAGCCCGGTGTGCTGCTACCACCCGGGCCCTTTAAACTGCTGCGGGAGCCCGGGGGAGACTGCGTCGGGGCTCCGGTGGCAGTTTAAAGGGCCCGGGCGGGTAGCGGCTCCTGCTCTGGCAGCAATTTAAAGGGCCTCAGGCTCCAGCCGCTGCTGGGAGCCCCAGGCCCTTTAAATTGCGACTGGGGAAGCCGATCCGCCTCGGTACAGAGCATCGGCTCTTGCCAGTACGCCGTACCAGGGCATATCGGCTTACTTTCACCTCTGCCTGTAACTGAAATCTGGGTAGCCCTAGCAAGGCTGCCCAGGGGTGGGGGATTTAGCACCCAGTCTTTACTCCTCTACAGGATTGTGTTGAAGCTAATCACACTCATGTGCTTAACACTGCCTACATGAAATTTACTAGATTTACAGGGGTACTTCACACATCTGAAAGCCTGGGTGAGCTTGTACGCTTCACAGAGTCAGTCCCAGCTCTAAATGGGCTAGTTTGAAAGTGGCCATTGGCTACCAGCTGAGGAAGAAGCAATAGCATGAATAATTTCTTTGTTCAGATTATTTGTTGGTAAATTATTTATTTGGGCCTAGATTCTCATTTACATGAAGGTCAGTTTACATCACCCTGGCAATAGAAAGGGACCTTAAATGGGCATAAATTATGTTTATTTTAAGGCTTTTTTACATTGCCAGAGTAGTCGGGGGGGGGGGGGCTAAATCTAAGTGAAAATAAAGCCCTATGTTTCTTTGTTATTCACCATCACTATTCATCATTTGTGTGATGTGATTTGTCACCTAAGGCACTGTTTCTCCTCCCTGAATGCAGAATTAGAACATTTTAAACAGGAGTGTAGCAAAGGTGCACTGTTAATAAAGCATGTCTGGACTGTCACTCGCTGTACACCAGAGGTAGAAATGGCATGTTATATCTAAATCCACAGAGGTGTAATTGTGTAGCCATTGTGACAAAGGAGAGACTGAGATCAACATATACTGTCACAACAGCAGGCACAGAGGCAGCAAACAGAATGTACATGTGATCTGAAATGGCTGCACAGAAGCCTCCATTCCCTTCTCTGTGCTTCTTCCTACTGCTGGAGGCCACAGAAACCATGTGGCTACAGCCCTGTAATCTACCTATGTAGGGTAAATCTCAGTTAAACCAATATTCTCTGCTTCATGCTTCTTCCTTGTGTATTCTATGTACTGTGGTATCAGAAGTCTTGTGGTGCAGTTAGGAATGCTGCAGCCTGCAAGAGTTTGAGTATGTCAGTCAAGCAACATGAGTGTATGTGTGATATTATTTATAGGGTTTAGTCCCTTTGGCTCCTAGTAGTCAACTGCCCCTGAACACCACACTACATTGCTATGTGCATTGGATCAAAAATGGGCTCTAATGATTAAAGGAGACAGGAAATAAACACCGAATGAAGTAGTAAGTACTATTCTGGTGAATGTTGCCTACTTCTGTTGTGGTGGATTCTCCTTCACTGATCATTTTAAAATCTAGATTGTCTTTATTTTCTAAGTAACCTGCTTTAGAAATTATTTTGCGGAAGCCCCATGTTACACATGAAGTCAGACTAGTTTATCACAATGGTCCCTTCTGTCCTTGAAATCTATGAATCTATTACAGACTATTGGGAGGAGCTGTCTCTCTTTTACCCCTGGCACTATCTGTATACATCGTTATGTCTACAAAGTAGTGAGTTGAACCTAATTGTTAAGAAGATTTGAATGATAAAAAAGATGAAACATTTGGGATTCGCAAACAATTCCATCAATAACCAGCAACTGTCAGAACATTTCTGAATAAAGAATATGATCCCATGAATCAGAGTGAATTGAACTTAGCCAATTAGCTTTTTATTATTTGATAAGATTATTTGATAAGATAAGATGTGCTAACCATTATTATAAGGAAGCTATTTTTATTTTCCCTCTTATTGGACTCAAATCCACAAAGTAGAAGCTTGCAAAACTGTAAACTAGATGCTTAAACAAACCTTCATCGCCAACTTTAGCAAAAAAACATTTTACAAGATACAATGCAACTAATATTTTGTGAAAAATAAAGATTATAAAGACTTCCAACAAAAATGGATTAGCAAAGACTCCAACTATTAAATCTCTTTTGTTGTTGTTTAATGAAAGACAACTTGGGAATAAATAGTATAAAAAGGGCCTGCAACTTTATCAATAGCTGAAGAAGCTATACTTGAGATAGTTTTCACTGATTCACTATAGCTGCTGTATGGATTTATATAAGAATTTCATGTTGTAATGACATAGTGGACAGCTTTGTTGGTTGGCACAAATTACAATACTGGAAAGCACATGGGTTGTGATGAGGTTGGTGGCAATCATGGGTTGCCTAAATCCTATCTTACTAATGGCTTTTTTACAGTGGGACACTCAGGAATATCAATCCCAATTACCTAAAAGTGTGAATTTAAATTGAGTTAATTAAATTACATTAAAACCCTATGTGCGCACTTTCATTCGGGATAAAAGTGGCTACAGTGAATTAAACTAAACAGAATTAAGACCACTTTAGCTCTCTCTAAGCATGTCCACACAAGAGTTTTATTCAATCTAAATAAACCACTGTACATTCACACCTTTAGTTAATTCAGATGGTTTTCCTCAATGTTTCTGGATAAACAAGCCCTTACTTTGCAACTCACTATTTCAAGGCTTTTCTTTGAAGATAATAAATCAATTTCTAGAAAATATCAACGTAATGTATTATAGTATTCCAAATAAGGCTGTGTCAAGCACTTCTATATATGGCTAGTTCAATGAGAGGATAACAAGAAATTGCCTAGCTCAGCAAAATCTGTGGCAGAACAAGTTATTTAGTGACCATTGTGAATGAGTGATTTTGGATTAGAAGGGGTGGGAATGTACAGATTGTTTAAAGCAGCATATAACTTCTGCAGTCACATACCAGCCTATTGGTACAGTAATGATTAAACATAGCCTGGACGTCTCCAATCATTAAAATAAGTGATACAGTATCACTGGCACCCATGCAGCAGTCCAGTACTGAACTAAAAGCAAATGACAAAACATTTCTAAAACAAGAGTTGGTGTTCCTATTAGTGTCCACTGTACATACTCTTTACAGCCTTGACAGTGCATTGTCTATTCAGGCAAAGCCATATTCTCATTTATATTAAGGTCCTTTCGTGCCATTGTTGCATTGTAAAAGGCCCAACAGTGAATGTAAATGTATATTAGGCCCTCTATAAGGCCCACACTCCCAGAGTGGTGTAAAGGGCCTTTGTGTAAATGAGAACCTAACTCGCTGTGTATTGTCATTTGTACACTCAGGTCCAGACCTAGACTGGGGCACCTAAATCTCAGATTTAGGCTTCACTGTAAGCCACAAAACTCCCACTAAACTGCCACCTAACCCTGTAGGTTTCTGAACTCATTGGGCACATGCATTGCTGCCTCCTTCTAGGTGTCTGCACGCCCTGACGCCCACCTCGTAAAATATTTAAAAATAAAGCCTGAATGAAGAATAAAAACTCTCCAGAGTGGGGCTGATATATTCAATCCCTCTCCTCCAGTCCTGCCAGAATGAGAAACACTTATCCCAGTGAGGTGAAGGACATGTCTTGCTACTCATGGTGACAGAGGTGGGATTATATGCAGTAAACTAGCCCCAGGGCAATATAGGTCATTCTTGATGGCATTGTGAAGGAGCTGATGCAGGCCGGAGTGGCTCAACAAGAAGCTACCAGAGCCCAGATGGCAGCTCAGCAGCCTCAAGACACAAAGGGACTTGGGGAATCAGGGTGATAAGGCCATGGTATGATACTCAAATAACCCAAAGAATAGGGAGATATCCAGACTGTGTATAGATGTTCTGATTGTGTGGAACTAGGGCATATAGCAGCTCAGTGTCCTAACATAGAGGAGCCCAGGCAGTACAATCTGAATGAATGTGAAGACTTACATGGCTCAACCAACCTTCTGGGAGTTGTTAAGATCCCACATAGATACATACAGCTATTCAGAATGAATGATATATAGATCATTGCCTTAGTAGATTGAAGCAAAATTGGTGGGGTGAAATCAGCTGTCTCAAACCAGCCATGGAAATAATTTGTGCTCATAGGGCAGTTAATTACTACCCAGGCATTCCTGTACAAATTGAAGTCCAGCTGTCACCCTTTCTGTTTTTTCCTGGAGTGGTCCCTGAACTCCCATATCTGGTGCTTGTAGGACACGACTTCCCAGGCTTTGGAAATCTACTCGTTGTGGAAGGGTCAGAGGAAGCCAACACCCCCAGGACCAATACTATGAACCTCAGCAAATAGCCCTCTTCTCATTCTCTGAATTAGCTCAGTACTTATTTTCTGCAACTAAAAATCCCAGAAGACTAGATGTGGACACACAAAGGACTGAGACCGAAGTCTTGAACCAGAGTCAAAAGATGGTGTTTGTGGGTAAAAAGTCTCATCCAGCAAGCACAGTTGCAAGTTTGCTAGTTTACTTTTTTTACTAATTTACTTGGATTTATAAAGGTGTTGAAATCTAAAATATGGTTACTTGAGGTCTCTCTAGACTAGAGAATGTAGACTCAGCAAGATAACCTTCAATTATGTATATTACAGAAGGGAAGGAGAAATACAATCCTTGAAATTAGCTCTCACCACTTCTTATCCTGATAATCCTGGGATGCAGGCAAGTCCTTTCTGTATGGCTGGGTTAGACATGGGTCACACTTAGGATTCTGAAGCTTCTTGTTGGGTTCTGTCAACAGTCTTGAGCATGTGATGACTTCAGTTTATATACCTGAATTTCAGGGCTCATTGGAGAGGGATGCCCTCTGTTTCCTATTGGACACATGCATATGGGTGCTCAAATTTAAGATCTTTGTTTCTCTACTGCTTCCACTGGAATCTAGTAGATGGTGTTGCATTGAAATTCTTTGATCCTTTTCTTATCAGAGGCTTTTTAAGTTTGATACCTTTCAAGGATTGCATTTCATTATTAGCCTCACTATTAATTTTGATCCCACCTTTTAAAGAATGTCTGTTAATATTTCAGAGTTACATTCTGGTTTATACAGCTGTCCTTGTGCCACACAATTCCTATTACCTCTAGAGTGCACCAATTAGTTACAATGAAACCAACAAAATCCTTTATAATCTTCTAGATTTGGAGGACACTCTCCATACATTCTTTGACTATACATAAGCATTTCATATTATTTAGGACTTACAATAGAACAAGAGAGATTTTGCACATATTGAAAGATGTAGATCTGACTCACAAGGTAAGCAAATGTGTAGCTTCTAATTTAGGGTGAAAGATAGACTATACATAGTATGCGTGATTTACATGGAAAACGTTATATAAGTTATACTTTGGGATGAAAACATGTAACTTGGATTTCTTGAGGTAATACTTTGTCCCTTCAATCTTATAGCCATGTTTCCAGTTTGCTTAACTTGCATCTTCCCCACCCACCTCTTGATCCTCTCATTGTGTACAATGGATCACTTTCCATTAGAATTCAGGTGACAACCTTTCTTGTTAACTTGGAGTTCTTTTTAGCTATGTTGGAAGGGAGAAACAAGTTTTATCCATATGCAAATTATGAGAGATTCTTGTCTAGATGATTAACATTGCTCAGCGATTTTTAGTTTCTGGTTTTGGTATGACGAACTCTCAACCTTGGCTGATCTCTGGGTCCTTAGATAAAGTGTCTAACATGATTAAAACTATTCTCTTGTTGTCTGTACTTTTTAGGTGGATCCTATTTTGTGATAAATCTAAGTGGACAGATGTTCTAATTTTTGAAGACAATAGTTATTAATCATTCAAGGCATATCTGTGCTATAGATCCCTTACACCAATAACTGAATTATCAAGGCTTTTTTTAAAAAAAAATAATGAACCCAGGTCAACCTTCTATGACAGCTGGAAATGGATGGGAATTTTCTGAAGAATGTTATTTTGTCAGAAAATGCCAGTTCATCAACACCACAACTTTTCATGTGAAAGGAATAGTTTCAATATTTTTAACTCAAACTTTTATTTAAAAAAGTGTCAAAATGAAACATTTCAACAAATTTGAAACAAAGTTTCCCGTTTCACTGTTCAGAATGACTTTTCATTTTGAAATGTGAGCTAACTATGGTTAAAAATAAAAATTGTCAAAACCTAAACTGGGTCTGGGTCAGTTGAAATACTATCTGGGGGGACAGAAGTTTAGTTTGTGAACATTTTCAAGATTTCAACTTCTCATTTTGATTTGGGGCATACATTGTTTTTCAAAATAAAAAAAAATGTGTCGGACAGGAAAACTGTTTATTGACCAGCTCTCATGATAATCCCTGGTATATGCCTAACTCTTGTGGACACTACTATAGTATTGTGGAGAGATAGAGAGTAAACTTAATGCTTTAAACCTCTTGCGGTGGGCATTATATTTTAAATACATATTTGTTTCAGTTTCAACATATAAGATAAAATAATCAAAACCATCCAAGTGACTTGGGAGTCTAAGTCCCACCAAAAATAAATGAGACCCTTAAATGACTTAGGCATATTTGAAATGTTCCCTCATATACTGATAGGGAAAATTATATTATCTGTACATCCAAAACTCAGTGGTTTTTATAGGAGTTCTGAGTGTCTGATCCAAAATGAAGGGAAAGATTTTGAATGATTTCAATGGGCTTTGGAACGGGCCCTAAGCACCCTGGCAGATAAAGAAACACTTAAGCACATGCTCCACTTTAAGCACTCCAGTAGTTCCATGGACTTCATTATCATAAAGTTAAGCACAATACTCAAGCACAGTGCTAAAGCAGGGTGAGAATTAGGTGAATTTAAAAAAAAAAACAGCTTTAGAATAAACTAATGTGAAATGGAAAAATTCAGAACTGGAAGCTTTTATGGTAAAACTCCAGTGAAATAATATATGAGACTTTACAGTTTTTAAAAAGGAGACACCCACAATACTAACAATAACAGCAAGGAATCCAGTGTACCTTAAAGACTAAAGAATCTTAATGACCTTAAATAGTCTTTAAGGTGCCACCAGACTCCTTGTTGCTTTTGTGGATACAGACTAACACATCTACCCCTCTGATACTTAATACTAACAATGTTTGTGATTAAAATTTGCCCATAAGAGGTTTTGAAGGGAGCATAAGGATAAGATATTAAAGTTCTTTTCCTGTAAATAAAGGAATGTCAAGTGTCATCTGAAAATGAGTAATCCTCATTTCAGAAATAAATGTAAACTCACTTCTCTAACTTTGGCATGGGGTCAAAAGAACTGTAATGCATTGTCTTCAGAATAAAGGACATTCCCTACCTCTGTGAAAGAGTTAGAGTCTTACTTCAGCAGATGGAACACTGAGCAAAATAGTCCTCAGGGCTGAGGTGACACAGTGACAATGGAGAATAAAAGAGAATAAAAAAAAACAGGTACTCATCAAATGAAACAAAAGCCCTTAGGCTAAATGCATTTAAAATGGCTGATTGAAAAGAGTGGTCACAGTTGGAACAGAAATGCCACCTCCAAAGAATTAAGACTTCTCCTTTTTAAAATTGAACAAGTGGTGGGATCACCACTCATGTATTCTCAGGTGTAAGTCAAACTTGCTTTCTTTTGAACCGACCTCTCCTGCTCCCCCAATACCAAGCATGGTATATATATTTTAAAAATCCAGTTTTAGAGACACTGAATGAAGGAGTAGTTCAGTTCCATTTGTTAAAGCAATTGTTTTTAAAGGAATTTAGTGCTCATTAAAAGTGTTAGTATGGCAGTGCCGGAGAAGAGATGAACAGGCAGCAGCAGAGTGAGCATTTCCACAGTTGTCCCACTGTGCCTAGGTGCTGACCTGGAGGGTAGTTGAGTACCCATGTTGATTTGGTCTTTGGCCTCTCTGTTGCAATTGCCAGTTGGGGCACCAATTACAGTGAACTTCATGACAGTGCTTCCCTGTGACTCACACCTACCTACCAGGTTTAATAAATACAGAGAAACAAGCTGAATGGAATGAGAGTTCTTCTGTTTAACTGTACACCACTCTGCCAGTAACGACACACATGAATACCAACAATAATCCATAAATATAATGACTAGCCTGCTGATCATTACTGAAGCAGGGACTTCTGCCTTTTTCTGGTTTGAGATTATAAACATTGATTTTCATCCCTCCCACCTTCATATTTTACTGTTTCAGACTAGCAACCAGCACGAGACACTCTGTCTTTCTATCTTACGCTGTTTGTCTCACCTCCAAGCCACCCTCATCTTCTTTTTTCAAAAGGGCAGTAGGCTGATTTCTACAGAAATTGAATTCAGTGGCTCCTTCGTTGCACAATTTAATTATTATTCACATGATTTAATGGACACGCTCCTCATAAAAATGATTTATTATATTATTATTCTGTTGTGATTATAAAAGGTGTGGGTATTTTCTTGAGTCTGAAAATTTAAGATAAGTTTTGATATCAACTCCTTTAACTGAGCATGACAAATGCAGGCAGTCTTTGTTTCAGCAATGAAATGCTGTTCTTTGATAACACCTTCTTCCTTAGTGCTTTACATAGCCTGAAATATTTTGCCATAATCATTTTATTACCAGCCTGTTATTTATAGCACAGTGTTCTTGGAATAAAAGCCAATACGAGCCCTGTACATTTCACTCTTGACTCATGAGGAAAACACAATGCACAAAAAAATCTAATATAAATATGGAGCTACTGTGCAACTAGTTGGCGGTCTTAGTCAAAAATACCAGTGAACAGGTTTCTATATATAAATAAGTAGTAAAAAAAAACCATTAAGGACATTGTTATAAATCCTGGCTTGGAGGCCAAAGATTTAATGAGAATGGAGGTATTTACTCTGGGACCAGGATAAGGCACAATTTGAGGAAATTATGGGGTAAAGCTTACACTGCTGCTGTTGTTGGGTAGATAAAATACGGTACTAAATTTCAAAGGCTGGTGAGCCTCAGATTTAGGCTCTTTTTTAAAAAATGAAGAATTATACCAAAGACTGGTCCAGATTTTTTGCAGTGAGGAATGTTTTTGTAAAATTCATGACAAGAAACAAAAGGTGGTGTTATGATCTCACGCACACTGGTGGAAATTGAGAACAATTGAACTCAGTGTGTTAATGGAATAAGAGTTAGGCCCCACCTATCTAGGGAGGAGATGTTTCTGAGAAGAGGAAATTAATCCAGAAGTGGGTAGTTAGGATAGGTTTCACAGCAAAAGCATAGTGGAGAGGAAAAGAAAAGGAACAGAAAATCAACTCTAGGTCTAGAGTAGTGGTCCAGTTTAATGGCTCAGGAGTCCAAACAAAAGATTTTTAAGAGGCATGTAACTGATTGAGCAGAACAACTAAGTAAATCATCTCCAGTTATTTGTATTATTATTTTTAAATAGGGAGGGATCCAGGTCCAGCAAGACCATCTCCATAAAGCCAGGAACATCTGTAGTACAAATGACAATAAAGGAGAAATTCTTGCTAAAGAAGAACTGGGTGAATATACAGGACTTTTTTTTTTTTATCTAGGTACAGTGCTTGGGATATTGAAATGAATAAACCAAAGGAGAATATTGCTTAGCTGTTAAGAAGCAGCTCCTTGCAGCTCCACAACCTACACTGAAGACTTCAGAATCTTTAATAGTGTCACAAAAATTTTGAATTGAGATGGAGTTCCTTTCTGGCAAATAACAAAGATAGCTCAGGATGAGAATGTATAAAGAGATTTATTAGACTCCTTGCTACTGGCCTGGCAGGGTAAAGTGTCCTATCAAGGAGGATGGAATAAGGCAGCCCTACCCAGAAATCTACTGCAAAGGCTTTCAGAGTACCTCCAGGAGAGCTTCATGGACACATCCTTGGAGGATTGCCGCTCCATCCCCAGACATGTTAACAGACTTTTCCAGTAGCTGTACTGGAGGTGAATGCAGCCCAAGTCTTCAGGGAGAGTGAATCATTAAACACACTTGCTTTTAAACCCTTATCATACTTACAAAGGTACACTCACCAGAAGTGCCTTCTCTAGTGTCATGGTCCAGGATGGGGTGGAGGGTATTAGCTCCAGGGTGATGAAGAGTTAATGGATGCCGGGGAGAACAGATTCACCACTTGCCACCTGTGTGCTGTCCTCCTCCTGCTCTTCATCCTCCAAAAAATCTTCCTCCTTGCTCCATGCGACTCCCCCCTTGCAGGTGTCCACGGACAGTGGTGGGGTAGTGGTGGCATCACCCCCCCACCCACCCACCCACCCACACAATTGCATGCAGTTCATGGTAGAAACAGCATGTATGGAGCTGTGACCCAGAGCACCTCCTTAATTTTTTGGTAGGCTTGCCTGAGCTCCTTGATTTTCACATGGCACTGCTGTGTGTCCCTGGAGGAGCCTCTTTGTGTCATGCCCCTGGAGATTTTGGTGTATGTGTTTGTGTTCCTTTTTTTTAACATAGTTCTGCCATAACAGATTCTTCTCCCCATACTGCGATGAGATCCAGTACCTCTTATTCAGTACATGCTGGAGCTCGTTTGCGAATCTGCATGGTCTCCTGTGCTGGTGGACTCTGCATGGTCACCTATGATGATGAGTTTGCCATGTTGGCCAAACAGGAAATTAAATTCAAAAGTTCCCAGGGCTTTTCCTGCCTACTTGGCTCGTGCATCTGAGTTGAAAGTGTTGTCCAGTGAGGTCACAATGGAACATTCTGGGATAGCTCCCAGAGGTCAATACCATTGAATTGCATCCACAGTACCTCAAATCCAGAACAGCGATGTCGATTTTAGCACTATTCCTCTTGCTGAGGTGGAGTACAGAAACCGGTTTTAAGAGCCCTTTAAGTCAACAAAACCAGGTTGATTGTGTAGACGGATTCCGTTTTAATTCGATATACTGCAGCTAATTCCGATATAATCACATACTGTTGATGAACCCTGGCCTGTTCCAGTTGAAGGTAATGGCAGTTGTACCACTGAAGTCAATGGTGAGCACTTTTGAAACTCCCACTGTTAGTACTTAGTTCAAGCAATAGCTTTTAGCTTTGCAAATCTCAGGTTCAAACGCCACTGTCAGCTCAAGGAAGGGTTGGTTACATGCAAAATTATGAACACTAGCAAAAGGCCACAAACATCAGATATGAATAATGCCAAAAGCTTAACTGACAGGGAAATGTGTTTTCCTTTGAAACCACACTGTAGCTCTTTGGTTCCTAGGTTTGATATATGTTAGGTAGTGAACTAGGTTATTAAGTTATCCTCTAAAAACATATCTGTTCTCCTTTGATTATTTATTTCCTCCTATTATTGATTCTATGGCTGAAACCTTTAATTTATTGCTCATAGAAATATATTAAAGTCATGGTCTGAACTTTGTGCTATACATTCTTTGCTAATTCTGTAATACATCTTGGGATATAATTTGTGCATAAGATGCTATATAATATAAAATTGTACAGTGCACTAAGTTATTTAATTGTGGCACAATCTAAGTCCTTGAAAATATTGTAAGTCAAAATTCCTTCTTTAAGGCACCTTTTATTCTGACCTATCATTCTGATAAGTAAGTGCTCCTATCTATGTTTAGCGTCTCAGGTTCTCTCCTCACATTCTTTTGTAAGTGTATAGTGATCGTCTGTAGAATATGTCATAGGAACATAAGACATGTCTATAGATACCTAATCATAAATAATTGCTTAGGGAAAAATCAAAATGGTGCTAAGGCTCTGTTGAGTTATAAATGGCTGTGCATGGAGCTTGAATTGAGATCAAGGCCATGGTGTTACACAAGGGAATGATTTTAGTCTCAGTCTTCAGAATCAGTGCTGATCTCTACTAAAGTTCTCTTCAAGGTCAGGGGGGAAGGCATCCCCCTTACACATCCAATGAGTGGCAAAGCGCTCCAGCTGTGTGCTGGCTCTTCCTTCATCTGCCCTAGTATCCCCCAGGTACAGCACACAGATCCTGCAGAGTGTGCTCTTTATAGGAAATATGGACCTCTTGTGAAGTCGCTCCTACTCTTTCCTTTCCTTTGTAGGAAAATTACACAGGTTTGATTGTGTATGTGGAAGGGGATAAAGATTTGCCCCTTAGTGATGCTTCACTGACAGGAAGATTATAATAAAATGCTCACTTGCAGTATCTGCCATTATAGATTGCATCAGGACTTTCTCAAAGTCATAAAATAATTCAGTGGCACAGCCAGGAAGAGAAACAAGGAAACCTAACACTCAGTCCTTGGTTCTCACCCAGAGACTTGTAACAGATTAAAAAATAAGCAAAGCAGAGTTTGTATTTCAAAGGGGACTACAGAAGCAGTTACCTTCATATAATGTTTATGCTCCAAACACTGACTTGTCCTTATTCTCTTGAGATAAAGTTTGCACACCTTACTCGGTATATAGCAGCTAATACAACTGTAGGAAGGAAATTGTTGTTTTGATGAAAGCCTTAATAAGTCAAACTCCTCAGGGAGAAGGTCTCCCTGTGCTATTTTAGCTCTGAAAAAATAATTTTGGGGGCATACATCCCAAGATAGGGGATGGGGGCGGGGTGCCATGCTTCTCCTAATAGGAAAAAAAATGTTCTTCATACAGCATACAGTCATCCTGTGGAATTCCCTGATACAAGAGATCCCATGACTAATTTCTTAAAGGGCAAGGCCATTTTATGACCAATAAAAAGTGTTATAGTTAGGCAGGTGACTATAGGATTAATATAATTGCATACTTCAGGGAATTACTGATCCCCACAGAGGCCAGGAAAGGATCTCCTTTCCATGTCCAGCATTGCATAATTTCGCTAGGTTCATTATAAACTTTCTGTTGTTGTTCATACTGGTGTTCTGTTAGGATGGAGGGAATTGCCTTCTGCTACAGCAGCAAGTATAGGTGAGTGCCCGAGGCAGGATGCTGGATTTGATGGAGAAATCTGGTAAAGAAAAATCTTTGTTCTTAAAATAACATCACAATGTTTTTTCTCCATCTATCCATACAAGGTTTATTAGACAATTTTCTGATTGTGCCTGAGTTACTTATCTAAATAAATAGTTGTACAACTGGCAACATTACATTATTCTCCAGTTTCACTGAGCACAAGTTGCTGGAGGGAAACTAAAAACTCCTTTAATTAGAAACTAAACTATGGGTTGCTTTAAAGAGACAATGATTTTCCAGCAAACAGAGAATGATCTATCTAAAACTGTATCCGTGTAAAGAGCTCTCATGATGCATCTCTTCATTGTATTTGTATGGAACTCTTTAAAAGCTGGGATCAGTATCACAGTGGCATCGGTGAATAAAGGGAGATGTGTTGGCACTAGACAAGAAGTGAAGAATTAAATTTAAATTGTAGGGAAACAAATTAACTCATGTATAAAGGTCCCCAGGGACCTGACTGCTGCTTGAAACAGCATAAAGTCTTGTATCCAGACATAGACACTTCACCTTTCAGCTGCAAAGAACCTGATACCCAAAATGTATAACTGCTAAGACGACTCAGCTTTTGCTTTGTGGGAGTTCTCCTCAGGGAGAACCTCAAATTCTTGGGGGAGGAATTAAACTAAAAATGACCAAACATCAAGAAAGCTTGCTCAGCCCATTCACAGTGGTGAGTCAGGATGCTATTAGAACCCAAAGAGTTACCATAGGTACAATATTTATAACAGCTAATACACATATTAAAGCTCTCTCTGATGTTATAAAGAGAGTCATAAGTACAGTACCAATAATATCCTAATCATATAGAGCTTTAACATAACATAAGAAAATAGGAATGACAGTGCAGGGTCAGATCAATTGTCCTCTCTTCTGACTGTGGCCAGTACCAGATGCTTCAGAGAGAATGAACAGAATAGGGCAATTATCAAATGATACATCCCCTGTCATCCAGTCCCAGCTTCTGGCAGTTAGAGGCTTAAGGACACAAAGAACATGGGGTTGCATCCCTGACCATCTTGGCTAATAGTTATTAATGGATCCAACCTCCAAGAAGTTATTTAATTCTTTTTTGAGCCCAGTTATACTTTTGGACTTCACAGCATCCTCTGACAAAATGTTTCACTGTTGACAATGTGTTGTGTGGAGAAGTACTTCTGTGTGTTTATTTTAAATCTACTGCCTGTTCATTTCATTGGATGACCCGCAGTTCATGTGTTAACTCATTCTGTGCCACACCATTGTTCCCACCCACTGCTAATGCCTTTTATGACATCCTGATTATTTCCAGGTGAAGGCACTGTTGATATAGAACTAAGCCCACAAGGTCATATGAGTCATTGTGCTCAATTTATTTGTATGCAATGAAACATTCAAAGGGTTAAGATGTATTTCTGTAGATCAGTGCTCCCCAACCGGTGTGCCGCGGCACACTGGTGTGCCGTGAGGCCATGCCAAGTGTGCCGCGACAAAAGTTCTGACCGCGAGGCTGGGGGGCGGGGGAGGCGGTGTGGCGCGGCGCTGTTCTGACCGCGAGGCTGGGGGGCGGGGGAGGCGGTGTGGCGCGGCGCTGCTCTGACCGCGAGGCTGGGGGGCGGGGGAGGCGGTGTGGCGCGGCGCTGCTCTGAGGTCCGCGAGGCTGGGGGGCGGGGGAGGTGGTGTGGTGCGGCGCTGCTCTGACCGCGAGGCTGGGGGGCGTGTCGCTCCTCTCCTTCCCTCGCTGGAGTCGGGTCACAGCAGCGTGACCCAGCGAACAAGTAAGCGCGGGGGGGGGGGGAAGCGGGGTGCAAGGGGGTGTTGGGGGGAGGCTGGGCTGGGAGCGGGGGTAAGCGGTGTACAAGGGGGCGTTGGGGGGATATAATAATATACTATTATATATATTCTCTCTATCTCTCTCTATCTATATATATCTATATATCTATATATATCTATATATATCTATATATATATATATATAATATACTATCTCTTCAAAACGATATTTTGAAGATTATATTTGTTTTTTATCCAATTTTTGTATGTGGTGTGCCGTGGAATTTTGGGAGAGGCTATGGTGTGCCGAGGGTGACAAAAGGTTGGGGAGCACTGCTGTAGATCATCAGTGACATCCAGTGGCTAGTAAGTTAATCACATGTGTGTAGTGCCAATCCAGAATCCTACTGTAATAGAGCAGCGTGAATGGAAGAGGCCATTAGCTACCTGCCTAAATCTTGCACTTCTAGTTTGGATCATTCACACTGTAGGTAAGAGGTTTAGGCATTTATTTAGCAACACTTGAAAATTTTATTTTTTTTCCTGAAGAGCCCAATTCTGCAAAGCATCAAATGTCCATCACCTAACCAGGGCTACTAAAATGTATAAGGTAAAGAGACTATTGCCACCTTAGGGGACTATATCAAAGATGGGAGGGCAGTCTCATTGAAAAAATCAGATTTCAGCCATTTCCCAACACTACTCACAATTTTGCAATTTCACCACGTGAATGGCAACACCAACACTGAAGCTGAAATGGTTGACATTTCGAATTATGCTCTGAGATACTTATTTTTGTATGCATCTCATGTCTTGTCTTGGAAAAAAGCAACCTTGGCAAAAAACAATTTCATCACACAGCCCTAAAAATTGGAAATGAAAAACACCTTTTAGGTCACCCAGACTGTCTCACTACCAATGTAGGGTGTTTTTTTCCCAAACCATATGTAGAATATTGACCCGTTTAATTGAAAAATCAGCTATTTCACTGTCATTGTCTGTCTGGCTGTTCCTCATAGTATTGTGGCCTCCTGGCACCTAATAAGTTGCTTCCTCATAGCTACATGTTATCTCCTTGTATTGTAATCCATGGTCTGCTCTTATTGAATTTGTTGCTATTTATAGCCATGTTTCCCTGTGCTATCTTTGATGACTAGTTGTATGCTACAGTGCCCCAGTTCTAATTTGCTTGCTTCAGTTGCCTGTACTGCATGTGTGATCCACATTAACACCATTAGAGTCTCTGTCCCTCTCTAGTGGCTACCCCGAGCATAGAGGTTTATGAGTGTGGCTCCTTTAGATGCTTCACCTGGGTTCTTTGGAGGTTCATGCTTTTATATTCAGAGGTTTTGAATTGAATCTCAGGTAATGACTCATGCAAGGGCACTGTGGTATACATGCACAATACAGGAGGAAGATACTTCCCTAGCTGCCTATCCTGTGAAACATACCATCTTCTGCTTTTAATCCTAACTATACTTCCTCTTATGTTTGCAGCAATCATAAACATTCACATTCACTTGTCCCCACTTTGATAGGGAATGATGTGGAGGGACCTCTCTCTTGTCAACAAATCCATCGTCTTGGTGTTATTTTCACAACACTTCCCCAAGCAGACTTAAGTCCAAAATGTATGTTGGTTTTCTAAACCTTAATATTTCCCCCCAGGGATTCACTGGAAAAAGATTTACAGGACAGTAATTGTCAGGATCATCCTTCTTTCCTTTATTTTTTTTTGAACATCTGTTCTATGTTTGCTTTTCTACTTTCCTTTGCTACTTCCACAGTTGTCTGTGATTTGAAACCAAAAACAAAACAAAAGTTGGTAGTACAACTAGTTCATTAAGTAATTCCCTCAATATACTTATGACTTCTACTTCTATGACTCCACCAAAGGTATGGAAACTCAGAAAGAATATTAAAATTTTTCATTTTGGTGCACATAAAGTGATTCAAGTAATATTATTTTTATCTTATTCCTTGTTTAACCATCAAAGACAAAAACATCAATACCAGTGCTTTTGGATAATCACAGTTAATCCACCCAATTAACTAAAAAAAAAAGTCATCGTGATTTAAAAAATTAATCACAATTAATCACAGTTTTAATTGCACTGTTAAACAATAGACTACCAATTGAAATTTATTGTATATTTTGGATGTTTTTCTACATTTTCAAATATATTGATTTCAGTTACAACACAGAATATAAAGTGTACACTGCTCAGATTTTTTTTTTACAAATCCTTGCACCATAGAAATGATGAAAAAATAGTATTTTTCAGTAAATCTCATACAAGTACCATAATGCAATCTTTGTAATGTGAAAGTACAATTTACAAATGTAAATTTTTTTGTTATGTAACTGCACTCAAAAACAATGTAAAATTGTAGAGCCTACAAGTTCACTCAGTCCTACTTCTTGTGCTAAGACAAACAAGTTTATTACATTTATGGGAGATAATGCTACCCACTTCTTATTTACAATGTCACATTTGCTTGGCACTTTTTGGTGCCGGTGTTGCAAGATATTTACGTGCCAGATACGCTAAACATTCATACGCCCTTTCATGTATTGGCCACCATTCCAGAGGATATTCTTCCATGCTGACAATGCTCGTTAAAAATAATGCATTAATTAAATTTTTGATTGGATTCCTTCAGGGGAAATGGTATGTCTCCTGCTCTGTGTTTTACCTGCAGTCTGCCATGTATTTCATGTTATAGCAGTCTTGGATGATGACCTAGCACATGTTGTTCACTTTAAGAACACTTTCACTGAGATTTATGAAGATAGCTACAGCACTTGACCCAAGATTTAAGAATCTGAAGAACGTTCCAAATTCTGAGAGGGACTAGGTGTAGAGCATGCTTTCAAAAGTCTTAAAAGAGCGCAGAAATTACAGAACCTGAACCACCAAAAAAAGAAAATCAACTGTCTGCTGGTGGCATCTGATGCAGATGATGTAAATTAACTTGCTTCAGTCTGCACTGCTTTGGATAGTTATTAATCATAACCCATTATGAGCATGGACCTGTGTCCTCTGGAATGGCATTTGAAGTATGAAAGAACGTATGAATCTTTAGCGCATCAGGCATGTAAATTATTTTGCAACACCAGTGACAAAAGTGCCTGTTCTCACTTTCAAGTCACATGATAAGAAGTGGGCAGCATTATCACCTGTAAATGTAAATAAACTTGTTTTTCAGAGCAACTGGCTGAACAAGAAGTAGGACTGAATGGACTTGTAGGCTCTAAAATTTTACATTGTTTTGTTTTTGAGAGCAGTTTTTGTACATAATTCCATATTTTGAAGTTCAACTTTCCTGATAAAGAGATTGCACTACAGTACTTGTATTAAGAGAATTGAAATATACGTTTTTTTATTTTACAATGCAACTACTTATAATAAAAATAAATATGAAATGAACACTATACACTTTGTATTCTGTGTTATTGAAATCAATATATTTGAAAATTTGGAAAACATCCAAACATATTTATATAAATTGTATTTGATTACTGTTTAACAGATTTTTAATTGCATGATTAATTGTCATTAATATTTTAAATTGCTTCACAGCCCCAATAAAAACATGATTTTATGTATTCAGATTTTATTGAGGCTGCGATAGTAAAGGCCAGATGGTCAAAATAAAATGTGTGAACTATTGTTTTGCTGTTTTTATAGAAATAAAGTACAGAAAACCTTCTAATACTGACATAAAACAGATGGTTTTCTTTAAGCATCATATACAAATGAACTTGAACATTTGCAGTTAACAACGCATTTATACAAATTATAGCAGATATGTACAAAGATACGAAGGGCCATCAGAAAACAAAATTCCAAAGCACTGATTTAGTATATTTATTTTGTGAGAGCAAATACAGTGTCCTGAAAGATTTATTCACACGCTTAACTTAAGACACATAATTAGTCCCATTGAAGTAATTGAAACATACCTTCTTGCCAGGATCAGGCCTATAGGGGAGCAGTGAAAAGGTAGCACTGCTGATGAATGTTGTTCCATGGTAGTCTCCCTGTTGAGTGAAGAGATGAATTTAGCCCCTTGGTTACTGACATTTACTTCCACACTGCACACATAATGGCATAGCACAATGGAATTGATTTCCATTTGCCATGGTGAGTAGAGTCTCTCTCTAAGGAAATGATAGAAATTAAAAACATCTGTAC
Source organism: Sternotherus odoratus (assembly GCA_032164245.1). Lineage (NCBI taxonomy): Eukaryota > Metazoa > Chordata > Testudines > Kinosternidae > Sternotherus > Sternotherus odoratus. The sequence continues at coordinate 61,779,369 of JAVMKO010000004.1, read as the reverse complement.
TGCTTGGGATAAACAAATTAATAATGCAGGTTTAATAAAACTGAAGAATTTGACTTAGCATCCTTTTGTTTACAAAGCTATCCTCCTAAGCTCTCTGCGGTGGGGCAGCTACTCCACACAGGCAGAAGGGTTAAAGCAGTCTTGGGGAGGCTGCCCAAAACCCAGGCAATTAGAAGAGGGTTTCCTGAACCATCCAATAGGCTGCAGAAAGCTTAGTGGAGCAGCCAATCAGGGCCAGGCTGGCCCATATAAGAAGGACTGCTGAGCAGAACAGAGGGAGTCTCTCCCTGGAAGCCAAAGGAGGAGGACTGGCTGCTCTGTAGGAGGGTTGAGTGAGATAGCACCATGAACAGAGCAGTGCTGGGTAAGGTCAGGGGAGCAAGAGAGGGAGTTCTAGCCTGAAGCTTCCAGACTGAGGCTCTGGTACAAGGGGAAGGAGGTGCTAGGGCTGTGGGAAAATGGCCCAAAGAAACAAACGGAAAAGTAGGAGGGGCAGTACATGGCTGCCAGCTATAGGGTCCTTGGGCTGGGACTCAGAGTAGGGGGTGGGCCTGGGTCCTCACCCCCTAAACACTCACCACACTTGCCACTGTGCGGAGTGGCCAGTGAATGGACTTCAGTTTGCCACTGAGGTGGGTGGCTAGGCAAGACACTGAAGTTTGCCACAGAAGTAAGTGGCTGGACTGAGGACAATTGGGCCCCTGGAAGTGAAGAACTGAATGGTGTACAGCTGGAGAGCTGTGTCCAGAAGATGATGCTGCAGTGCAGGGAGAGACAAGGGTCCTAGAGGTGAAGGTAAGAGAGATGATGGGTGAGACACCACTAGACAATGGCACTCTGGTGAAAGGAGCTAATTGCCAGGATGGCCAGCAGGAGGTGCTGTGGTGGTGAGTCTGGCTCCACCGTGCTACAGTGCCTAAATACAGATATAGGTGCCTAACTTTAGGTACCCATTTTTGGGGCGCATTGACTTTAATTAAATGGAGCAGCCATGAGTTCCTTAATAAATCATGCTTGCGAAAGCAAGAAATGAAGTGTGTTAGGTGTTCTCACAAAAAACAGCACTATTTTTTTTATGTTCTGCTTCCTGTGCTGCATAGTGAAATTAGTAAAATAGTTTCCCTTTACAGCTGTTCAGATTTCCCCCTGAAACACACCTTTGGTCAGTCCTCCCCAGTGCGGCTTAGGAGGGACCCCCTCCTAAGTTTCACACTCACCTCCAGGTATGAACAAAACCAATCAGCAAAGTGAAATTAACAAAATAGATACTTCAAGCTCTTGGATGCTGGGTTTTCACAGACTGATACGTGAACACACAATTACATCATCGGTGTAAACTTAACTTTGGACTTAATGCTGCTCCCAAAATAGGTTTGTCATTGACTTCAGTGGAAGCAGGATTGAGCCCATAACCTTAGGTGGTATGTGCTGAAGTCACTTCAACTCCCTATTTCTGCATATACAGACTTTTTTTTTAATGGAAGTCTGAGATTTGTTACTTTCTATGTGTAAGGCATCTATTTATGTAACTAGTAAAATGAACAATAAGAAATTATTACTTTAAACTGATAGGTTAGAATATCTACCAGAAGAGAGAGAAATCTGAAAGATACACAGAAAAATATTACTACTTTTTTAACTTACTACATGATCATGTCATTTATGGTGCTGTGAGATAATTTACTTTAATAGTAGAGGTAACAAAGAGTCCTGTGGCACCTTAAAGACTAGCTAAAGTATTGAAGCATAAGCTTTCGTGGGCTAATACCCACTTCGTCGGATGCAAGCCGATAAAGTGGGTATTAGCCCATCAAAGCTTATGCTTCAATACTTTAGTTAGTCTTTAAGGTGCCACAGGACTCTTTGTTACCTCTACTTTTCCAGACTAACACGGCTACCTCTCTGATACTTTAATAGTAGTAACTAGTTGATCAGGTCAAAAATAGGTCTGCAGAAAAACTGTAAAGGGTAACAATAAAAATGTTGACACAGCATTTAAAACATTAAAGGATCACATTTTGGATCATATTCAGGTTTGGAAATCAAAGTGAGTCATATATAAAATGATCTGTAAAGCGTAACAGTCTGAAGAAAAAAGAGCACATGAATCATTAAAAACAGACATACAATTTTAAATTCCTGCTCTTGGGCATTTGTATCTTTTCACTAAGTTCTCTTAAGTATCTGCTGTGAATTGGTTCTAAAACTGAACAGTGCCACCACCACAGAAAGAGACAAAAACAAATTTTGTCATGTAAAATAGATGGTATAACTTCAAACCATAATTGAAAAATGTCTCAAAAGGCTTCCTGAAGATAAAACAGGACCAAACGAGGGAATCTCAAGGATAGTTTACAAAGATATATGTTCTTCAATCATTCTTTTGCTCCATTAAAGAGGAAAAAAAAGTTCTTTTGCCAAATGCGATATACCTATCATCGTAACAAAAGCAAGACAAAATTCCCCTTTGTATCTTTTTTCCCTTTTAAATACATGAAATAAGTTTGCTGTTTTGTTTTGTTTTTTGCTATAACAAAAGCAGTTTAAAACATTTACATGGTTAGATGACGTTTTCCTAAAAAAATTGTGCATCAACGATAAAATGTGGTTATTTAAGCAGCAGATAATGCATAAGGTAGACTTTTTAATTAATGTTTTTCACATTATCCTTATCTTATCTAGGAATGAGAAGCATTGACAGTCTATTCTAAACACTTCAGAAAAGTTTTGAAAAGTTAGAATGTTTAACAAGAACTTGCTATTCAAGTTTGCTTTCAGTGGGATATAGAATATTTTGCCATAGTAAATGGTATGGATTTATAATTTTTAAGGCTAATTATGATAATTTAGTCTGACCTGCTGTATAACACAAGCCATAGAAGTCACCCAAGGATTCCTGCCTCTATTACAAAACATAATTTTTATTTAAGGATCACATTCTGCCTCCTTGAACAAGTTGACTAATACCATACTCAACAAGTGGTATTTTACAGTCCCTCCAGATTTCTCTTCAAGAAACTCTTCAAGATACTACTCAATGGGCTTGGTTCACCACAACATTACTCCAGTTTAATAGCTCCCATCTATTAAACCCAATAGGAATGAGGATTGCAAAATCTGCCACTGATAACTTGTTATGGGTAAAACAAACTCTAATATGGCTCCTGCGCTAGACCCCAATGCTAAGACCCATAACTTTTTCAATCTACATTTCAACTTAAAGTGTAACTTCACATCCCATTGTCAGTGTCCAATATGTAACATGCAATTTATTATAAAGTAAAGATGGGGGGATATTATTTTTCTTCAGACTGGGAAGGGAATGAGTACAGTTTCCATTACTATTTATTTATTTATTTCCCTAATATGACAAAAAGAAGATTTTTACTCTAGACGCAATGTTAAAATGATGGTTGTTTATTATATTGTATTATTTATGGGTATGCACCACTTTTAAAACAAGAGATCTGTGATAGATGGCTGTGGGCCATATTCTGCCATCATTATTTAACAATGATAGTACATTACTATGCGAGCAGTCCCATTGGCGTCAGTATCATTTTTTCAATGTGAAAAAGGGCAGCAGTGCTGTGCCTTTATTAATTAATCAGTCATCAGAATGACATTAGAAAGTCAGAAATGTGTTAACTAGTCAATCCGTTTTAATTACATCTACAAATTAGAAGAGTGGTGTGTAGTCCTCACTCTTCCTCTGTGTCTTTTTTACATTTTTTGTTCATTTCCTTCAGTCTTCATTTTACACACTACATCCTGGTCTGACTTGTGTATATATATTATCCTTGATATAATTAGGGGAGAAGGTGAAGATTCAATTTATTCTCTGGCTGATTTTTTTTTAATAAAGAGTATTCTTTCATACACAGTAGTATAACCCGGACAGATGCAATTATCTGTAGGTTTCAGACAAACTGAACATGAAAATGTACTATTTTGGTCATGTTTTACACACTGAATGTGAATGTCTGTTGAAAGTCTAGTTAAATATATATTTTACAATTAATCATGATGTTATTCCACTGTCAGAACTTGAGGCTTCTTAACAATTAAGTATCAGAGAGGGAGATGGTTTCCAATGGTACGAATGGCAATTTAGAACCTATCCCCTAATAACTTTCACTGGGAGTTAGGTGCCTATTTACTATTAGTGCCTTTTGAGAAAGTCCTCCAGAATTGATATAATCTTTAATACATCTTACCAGAGATCCAATAATTTATTTTGGGGGTTATATTTAGATAAACTGAAGGTGCTACATTACTCAGTTTAACAGCACTTTTGAAGGGCAGACTACATGGCCCAAAGACTTTGGCCTGATTCTGATCTTACTGACATGAGTGTAAACCAATGGTAACTCCACAGAAGTCAATAAAGGGATGCACTTGTAAAATAACTGAGAAAATAATTTAGCCATGGTTCCTCAAAAATTATACAAGTCCTTTCCAAAGGTATTTGGAACAAAACTAAGTTATTTTTCATTAAAATTATAACTGGCGTGGTTCATGATCTCCCTTGAAATAAACATGTCAATTTTAAAATAAGTCATAGAGTTCAAAATCATACTTATGCATGAAATAGATTTCTACTCTAGAGAGCAATAGAGGCAACAATTGTAATCTGATAAAATGAAAAAAAGTATTTGAACTAGCATGATGTAGTCATCCCATTTGTTTATTCACAAGAAAACAGCAGAGGATCATAGAATATTAGGGTTGGAAGAGTTCATCTAGTCCAAACCCGTGCTCAAAGCAGGACCAACACCAACTAAATCATCCCAGCCAAGGCTTTGTCAAACCAGGCCTTAACCCCCCCCCCCCAAGGATGGAGATTCTACCACCTCTCTAGGAACCCATTCCAGTGCTTCACCACCCTACTAGTGAAATAGTGTTTCCAAATATCCAACCTAGACCTCCCCCACTACAACTTGAGACCATTGCTCCTTGTTCTGTCATTTTCCACCACTTCAAATAGTTGAAGGCTGCTATCAAATCTCTCCTCACTCTTCTCTTCTGCAGACTAAATAACCCCAGTTCCCTTAGCCTCTCCTCCTAAATCATGTCCCCCACCCCCTTAATCATTTTTGTTTCCCTCCACTGGACTCTCCAATTTGTCCTCATCTCTTCTGTAGTGGGGGGACCAAAACTGGATGCAATTCTCTAGGTATGGCTTCACCAGTACCAAACAGAGGGGAATAATCACTTCCCTCGATCTGCTGGCAGTGCTCCTACTAATACAGTCCAATATGCCATTGACCTTCTTGGCAACAAGGGCACACTGCTAACTCATATCCAGCTTCTGGTCCACTGTAATCCCCAAATCTTTTTTCCGCAGAACTGCTGCTTAGCCAGTCAGTCCCCAGCCAGTAGTGGTACATGGGATTCTTCCTTCCAAAGTGCAGAACTCTGCACTTATCCTTGTTGAACCTCATCATATATCTTTTGGCCCAATTCTCCAATTGGGCCAAAAGCCACTCTGGACCCTATTCTTACCCTCCATTGTATCTACCTCTCCCCCACTTTAGTGTCATCTGCAAACTTGTTGAGGGTGCAATTCATCCCATCCTTAATAGAGATATTGAACAAAAGATGTTGATCACCCATGGTTTTAACTTTTCCTACTATATTTGTTCTCCTTATATTCTATCCTTTAATCTTGGGGGAATGTTTCTTGATCTGTTACTTACATTACATGTTGAATATTGTGGTACCTATTCCAATTTAGACTTATTGCCATAAACACATTCACATTATGATGGGACTCAGTAATATTTCTTCACTCTGCATTTTTCCCACTGCTTTTGCCCCCAAAACTGATTGAAAGTTAAAGAAATACAACAATGAAAGCAGCATTATCGTAACTTCTGATAAGATAATCGATTTTATTGTCCAACGAGAGTTCATGGAAACGAATGGGCTCATCTCAATGAAACCTCACCCACCGAGAGACATTAAAGGATACAGCTTCAGGTACAATAAACAAAGATATATTTGAAATATTTTAGCCAGGATGGAAAGGATAAACACTGCTGTAGTGGCCCTGGAGAGTAAAGTGAAGCATTTTCTCAAACTCACAAAACTGGTCTCTAGACAGGCACTAAGAAACCCTAAAGTAAACATGAAGGAAATAAGAGCAAACACAAGAAACTGCAGCTCAAATTAAGGGCTAGATTGTGGCTAGCTTTCTGCAGGTACATGGAGGACAATAAGGAGCCTCCTATTTTGCATGATCCAACTTAAGGGTTCCCTAGAATCACAGCCCTTGTACTTCACCTATGGGAACAACACAATGGAAAGGGGGCAGGGAGTAAGCAGAACTGCAACTCCGCTCCCCCATGTCAGTCAGCAGAGTTCAAAGGCTACACCCTTTAAAAATCTGAAGCAAAAGTGGAATGCCTCCAGGTGCTTCTAGTGGAGCACTGCAGCTCTGTTCCCACTTATATAACAGGCCCAACAGGTACACTTTTGTCTAAGGCATTAGTTAATATGAACATCACAATATAAAGATGCATAAAACAATTTGAAAATCAAACGGGTCTGGAATGTAAGGAATCTGAAGGCTGCAATAGGAAAAGAGATATTAAATACTAAGAAATATATGCTATCCTGAGAAATGCTACAGAATCCAATGGTCTCCAGGTGTTTTAAACCCAATGTCTACAGACATAACCAGCCTATAATATTCTGCAAATAAGCTTTAAATGTCTTAACATTTTCTAGGCTTGCTTACCTCCTGCTCATCAATCTATCCTTAGATAGCTTTCTCCTTCTTCCCCTTCCTATTTCAGGCTCTCCTGTTTATAAAAGTCATAGTCATAAAAACCAGGGAATGGAAGCAATATCATGTTGCTTAGTAGACCAACCACATATCTCAAATATTAGATTGTGAACCATCGAGTACTTGACACAATACATGCAACAACCCCCCCCCCCAAAAAAAAGCTAGTGAGTGATCATCAGCTGAAATGTATTTGCACAAAATATTTTGCCAAATCTAAAGCTATTGGTATCAATGGGTTGTGGTTCAGGCCTTCTTCAAATAAACTTTAAAATAATTCATGAATTATTTTAAAATGAGGTCTATTCATGGATTCATGAACACATGAAGGACCATATTTAATGAATAAATTGTTTGCTATGAATAGTTCACCCAGCTCTAGTGAAGATACATTTGTTAAAAGAGTATTGAGTTTAGCCATATTTCATATGAGTTTCTTTCCAGTCTAGATTTATAATTATTGTTCATATTTTATTGTCTGATTGAAGCATTTCACTTCTTCTCAGTAGTCTTACCAATCAAGGTTAGCAGGGCTCGGTAGAAAGTATAAAAAAAATCAATGTAAGAAAATGAATAGATTGTTGCTAAATTGCCTTTGTGCCATTTAGTGCAGTAATTATTTGTTGTTTAAAGAAAAAACACGGACATTTCCCCCTTTGCCCAAGCCATTTTTCCCACTGCTTTTTTAGGATCCACTTAAGAAAGGCAGACATTCATAATGTATACTTTTCTGTACTCAAAGTACAGGAATCAACATACAGTAGAAGAATCAGGAAATCATAGCATTTAAAAAAAATCTATAGTGCCATTCTGAGAAATATCTACAATGTTATTGACAAGGCTTTTAAAAAGCTGCTATAATTCCTAACATCCTTTTAAATACAATGTTTCAATTTTAAAAAAAATCAATCAGGAAATGCACAGGAGTGGAATTACCTGTCATCCCACTTTAATCTCTATGTTAAAATGTTATTCCCTTCTGGTGGATTAACAGAACAGATGGCATGGGAGAAAGGACTCATATTTCAATTTCACTTATATTCATATGCAATTAAAATAATAGCGTAAAACATGAAATACCAGTGAGGGCAAAAGCAAATACCTTTGATGGACTTAAGCAGATTTGTTATCAAACACATTAAGATCTAGACCAGTTTTTTACACTTGTGCATACGTACACACACACACACAAAATGACACGGCTAATCAGTGGTAAACAGCAGACACCAAAAAACATTCTAATCATGAACAAACAAGAACACCTACTAAAAACTGAAAAAGAACAAGAAATGTGCTGGACAGAGCATTTCATAGAATTGCTGAACAGGGAGCCACCTAAAGAGGAAGCAAACATCCAGGAGGCAGAAGAAGATCTTGATATCAACACAGACACCCCAGCTAAGGAAAAGATCATTCAAGCCATCAAATCCTTAAAAAATGGGAAAGCTCCTGGCAAGGATAACTTGAATGCAGAATTGTTCATAGTAAATCATAAATTAGCAGCATCTATCCTGACCGCTCTATTTACATCAGTCTGGGAAAAGGAAAAAAATGCCAGATGAATGGACCAATGGGGATACAGTGAAGATACCAAAAAGAGGAACTCTCAGTGATTGTAATAACTGGTGTTGTAACACACTTTTATCCATGCCAAGCAAAGTATTGTGTAAGATCATAGTCCAGTGTATATCAGAGGCAGTTGATACCCTTCTCAGAAAAGAACAAGCTGGTTTTCAGAAAGGGCATGGATGCACAGACCAGATCTTTACTCTATGGAACATAATAGAACAGTGCAGTAAAACCTCGATTTAACGGACCTCGATTTAATGGACTTTGGATGCAACGGACAAAATTTCTGAGCCATATCAGACCGCGGCCCCTCCCTGCTGCGGCCCCGGTCCCCTTCGCTGGCGGCCGTCTGCTGGTTCCCGGCTGCTGCCCCGGTCCCAGCAGCAGGCGGGCTGGCTCCTGGCTCCCGGCTGCCGCCCAGGTCCCAGCCGCTGGCGGGCTGCTGCCAGCTCCCGGCTCCCGCCCGGGTCCCACCAGCAGGCGGGCTGGCTGCCGGCTCCCGCCTGGGTCCCACCAGTGGGCGGGCTGGCTGCCGGCAGCCACCCGGGTCCCAGCAGCGGGCGGGCTGGCTCCTGGCTCCCGGCTGCCGCCCAGGTCCCAGCTGCTGGCGGGCTGCTGCCAGCTCCCGGCTCCCGCCCGGGTCCCACCAGCAGACCGGCTGGCTGCCGGCTCCCGCCCGGCTCCCACAGTGGGCGGGCTGGCTGCCGGCTCCCGCCTGGGTCCCAGCAGCGGGCAGGGTGGCTTCCGGGTCCCAGCAGCCACCCGGGTCCCAGCAGCGGGTGGGCTGGCTGCCGGGTCCCGGCTGCCGGGACCTGGGCGGGCTGGCTGCTTCCCTGACCCTGTGGCGGGCGGGCTTCTGCTCTGACAGCTCGTTTTTTTTCAAATTAAATAACGGACTTTTTGATTTAATGGACACCCCCCCCGCCGCCCGAATTAGTCCATTAAATCGAGGTTTCACTGTGCTTAGAATGGCAATGTCAACGTTACATAAATTTCATAGACTTTGAGAAGGCTTTTGATAGCATTCATAGGACCAGCCTATGGCGCATTTTGTGGGCATATAGAATTCCTCTCCAGATAAACAACATCATCAAAAGCTTGTATTTAAACTTTACATGCACTGTTGGTCACAGGGAGCTCAGTTCTGAAATCAAAACAGGAGTACATCAGGGGTTTGTCATGTCTGCAATCCTCTTCAACATTACCATCGACTGGGTGATGCAGCATACAACAGAAGACATGCCAAGAGGCATGGGCATTCTTCTCATCCCTTTAAGTCCTGGACTTCACCGATGCTCTCCTATCACATATCCAACACTATATACAAGAAAACCCAACTTGACTCAGTGCATTCAGCCAGCAAATTAGACTGAAAATCAACCACAATAAGAAAAATATCATAACCTTTAATATTGCCTCACCATGACCAGTATGGATAGAGGATTATGTTCTCACCAATGTAAAAACATTCACATACTTGGACAGCACCATCAGCCAGGACAGTGGAACAAGCCAGGACATCCAGAACAAAATCAATAAAGTCAGAGACACCTTCAGGAGTTTAAATACAGTTGGGAAATAATCAAAATACAACACCAAAACCAAACTCAAGATTTATCAGAGCTGCATACTTTCAATACTACTTTATAGTGCAAAATGCTGGGGAATGAGAAAGTATCACATGTCCAAACTATCTTCATTCCATACAACCTGCCTCAGAAAATCCTCTGTATCTTTTTGGTCCAGAACAATCTCAAACCAAGATCTATTGACACAGTGCACCCAAGAGGATCTGAGCACTACCATCGCCAGGAGGCACTGGAGGTGGATCGGTCATGTGCTTCAGATGGAACCTGATTTCATCACCAGAGTAGCAATAAGATGTATACCTGAAGGCAAGTGAAAACGAGGCCACCCAAAAAGAACATGGCAAAGAGCTGCAGAAGCTGACCCATAAAACCTATGGCGCAGCTGAGGAACCATTGAAAGACTTCCCAGAAACAGACAGGAGTAGAGGAGCTTCATCACTGCCCTAAACACCAGATGCGTAATAGGAACATTATGATCACATGACTTTCATGAGCTAGGCAAAGGAGAGGTGATAGGCAGTCACAGCCAACAGTCCACAGGATACAAGAGTAACAAAGAAATATGGTTTGTAGAATGCAGCAGCGCATTGACAGTATAGCTGTGTGAACACTGCAGGAGAGTCTTCTATGGTTGTCAGCGTGAAGATTTGCTATACTTGTTCATCACTTATATACTCAGTACTGGGAGTCTTTCCCCTGCCTGTCTTCAACTCATGCCACAATCTACTGGCAATGCAACAGTTTTACTCCTGTAAATAGTACAGAACTAACACAGCTATGCAAGAGAGACGTGGATTAAGTTCTGTCTTGTATAGTACCAATACAGCTACAATCTCAATCCTGCAAACATTTACACACATAGAATCAGAGATCCACAGGGTTAGAAAGGATTGCAAAAGTCATCTAACCCCCTGCAAGAGGCAGGATTTGTTCTGTCTAAACCATCCAAGACAGATGGCTATCCAGCCTCCTTTTGAAAACCTCCAGCAAAGAAGCTTCCACAACCTTCTGAACAGTCTTTTCCATTGTCCTACTGGTCTTACTGTTAGGAAATTTTTCCTGAGATTTAATATAAACCTGCTATGCTGTAGTTTGAATTTATTGCCTCTTATTCTGCCCTCTATTGCAAAAGAGAACATTTTTCTCCATCTTTTTTATGGAAGCTTTTTTAGTATTTGAAGACTGCTATCATGTCCCCCCTAAGTCTCCTCTGCTTAACTTCATGTATGTAAGGACATTTGATTTCAAATGGACAATAGCTGTGCATAAAGCTAAGCATGCACTGTTTTCAGGATCAGGATTCTCACTGCAAACCCCTATTTACTGCTGCTGATATAAGAAGCAGGAAGAGCACAGCTAGATTCCAAGACATTGTCCTGAATTTGCCATTCTGGCACTTAGAAAAATCACCTTTTCAATTGTAAGCTGAGACTATTCAACATGCAAGTCACTGTTATGCTGCCATCTCTATGCTGACAATTCACAGATTTATGTCTCTATTCTGACCAAGACCTGTTTCCTTCTGTCCAAATTAAAATCTCAGGCTGTCCCTTTGACATTTCCTTATGAACGTCTAACTATCAGCTCAAGCTAAATATGGCTGAAACAAAGCTCTTAATCTTGCTCCCCCCAAAAATCCCTGCTACTTCTTTTCTCAACACCAGCCTGTCTCCTGTCTTTCACTGAGACCCATAACCTGGGCATCATCTTTAACTCATATCCCTCTTTAAATCCTCACATTCAAGCTTGGGCTAAATGTTGCACATTCTTTCTACAATAACATAAGTAATATATCTTTCCTAGCTATCCACACAGCTAAATCTCACATCTTGACTACTGCAATATATTTCTCTCTGGCCTTGACAAATGTGCCTTGCCCCACTCATATCCAGTAAGAATTCTTCTGCAAAGATCATTCTCCTAGCCCATCACTTTTCCCATGTTTCCCTATCTTTGTATCTTTCCACTGACTCCCTCTTCACTATTGCATCAAACATAAAATGCTTGTTTTCACTTTGAAGGCCCTAACAGTTTATCTCCCGACTACCTATTAACTCTATTAGATCATACTTACAGTCACTTTCCTAACTAAAACCACTCTCCAACGATACATATATGGTCTAATTCTGGCTATGCATGTACCTCATTCTAAAGCGTTGTGTGTGCACCTCAGAGCACAAGTTGGCCAATGATATATTTCAAAACAATCCAAAAAATAACTGACATATGCTGTTTGTTGGCAGTTTCTTCTCTTGGAGTCAAAGATGGAATCATATCCCTCTTCTTCATTCTGGTTCCCAGCATGCAGAATGAAAGTTACCTATGTGAATTAAAATAAACAAAAGTTAAGGATTAACACACCACCATAAAGAATGTCACCTACTTGGTCTATTCAGTCAAAAAAAAAAGGTAGTAAAGTTTTATCCTTAGGGAAGCCCTCCTTTACATAATAAAAAAGTTTTATTTCCTAAGTCTTTTATCGGTAAATGTTTCATTGTTAGTTGGCAACAGACTCAGTATTTGACAGCCACTGATGAAGAGAGACATACCCTTGAAACACAAGCAGTGTGTTGGCATGTAAAGAATCATCGCAGATTAAAAAAAAATCTGTGTGTTTATTTAATAATTCTGTTTACAATGTTATTGGATCAAAGTGAAGTTCATTTCTTTCACCTTGCTGTCATTGACTACCATGCAACAATAAAGAGCACATTGTCTCCCTATTTAAGGAACCACTGAGGAATATGTTCACATATTTTTACTCATTTATCTTTGTCACTTGTAATTACCACAAAGGACATTTCTTGCGTCTGCTTATTCCCCTCTTCCTTTCTTTCCTCTTCACAGGAGAGTGTGGGTCTCTTTATCCCAGCCACCCCTAGCTGTACCATCTGCAAGAAGATCAAAGACAGGGTCATATCCATCTAATAACAAGAGAGGAAACAATGCTGCAGGTGAACACTCTATTAGCCTCCTTTTTCATTTTATTCAGGTCAGTGCTCAGGGACTTTCAGATGCCTTTGAATAAATGGATGCAAAAATGAAAGACAAGCTACAAAAAAAAAAGTTTATTTTCTTAAGCAAGATAGGCTGATGGGCTGAACCAGCCTATTGTTCTAATAGCTTTTTCCTTGGACTGCTCAGGGAGCATCTTTTCTCAATAATCCTAACCCTTCAAAACAAAGCACAAAAATCTGCTTCTGTCTTGAGACATACAGCTATTAAAAATGTCCAGAGGGGGTAAACTGAAGACTTGCATAGGTTACAGAGGATATTTGTTGCCAAGAAGAAATTAGTTGTAGTATCCTGTGATAACCTCTCTAAAATCAGAGAGGTAATCACTAAAGGGCCTCCTACCATTGTGAGAGGTTTCTCACATGATGCAGGAACTCTGAGGGTCTGGATGCTCAGAGTCTACAGAGGGCTTTGGTTTAAACTTTAGGAACCCAGGGTAAGACCAAGGACATAAAGTACAAAGGCTGCAGCATACTGATGAGAAAGACACTCTTGACTGTTTCACTGTGCATGAATACATGACATTAGTCTTCCATGATAGTTGAACTACAGAGAGGAAACCAAATTCTTCGATGGCATAAGTGGGCCTGCCTCTATTGATTTTGGTGCTGCAACCATTTACAGCAGATTTTGGACTGGAATCTTGAACTAAATGTGTGCCAGTACACTGTGAAAGCACGTTTACCACGTGCCTGCAACGTCGATCATGGATTTTACTGGGGCCCCTCAGAGCTTGAAATTTGTACAGGCAACCCTATTTCATAATAATGTAGCAATAAAAATAGCAGAAGAATCAGCTGCTTAGTTTCCATTGTAGAGATAGTTGTGGTATACTGAACTCACTGTTTGTATAGTTGTGATATTTCTTAGGGCATCTGTTCTTTACTACCCATAGTTTAGCCTCTCTGCTTCAGATTCCACCTGCATCTGATCTCAAGGGATATTCAGAGATGAAAAAGAATGTGTGAATATTTTCAAACCTAAACTGACTCAGTTGCGAAAAAAGGTTTGAGTTTATTTTAATCAAACCAATTGTCCATCAATAATCTTACTTTTCTCTAAAAAAAACATTGATTAGACTACAGTGAATTTGTTCCAGGAATACTCCTTTTTATGGATGCAAAAAGATGGTTCCATTTGCAATGTATGGTTAACATCAGAACTATTCAGGATACAAGATGTAACCAAGTCTAAATATTCAATTTTCAAGTTATACTAAAAGAAGGACGGGAGACATTTGTTATGGACTTAATCAGGTTACAACTTTATTATTAGATATATGGGACTACCCAGCAGATAACAGTGTACAGTGAGATAACCCCCTGTTTATTCCATAATTACCACCTGCTCCCCATCTTCTTTTCTATCCAGGTCCCCTCAACCATCTATTGCTGGCACCTTACCATCCATCCCCCTTGTAGATGGTTTAAGGGGGGCTATAAAATGGGGGTTAGGCTCCATGCTGTACCAATCATAGGAGTCCCCCCACCCCTACCCCGTTCGTTCCTTTAACTAACACCTCCTTTTTAAGTCCATTTCCATTCCATTTATCCAGTCACTGTATACCTTCCCTATGGAGTACTTGCATTGGACATCCACCACAAGGTGGTGCCAGCAATTAACTTGACTGCTAACCCCATGCCCCCACCCACCGCCAGCCTGCTCTCTGTTAAAGGGGGCTTGACACACAAGGCTGCCCCTTTTATACTCCTCCACCTATCCAATTTCCAGGAGATGAATCTGCGTCACCAGGCTGGTCCCTTGTCCCCTTTTGCAGCAGTTTTCTTCTCTCCTCGACCTCCCCGCCACACCCAGCCATAAAACACTGTTTCCTTCATTTGGCCGGCCAGACAAATCCCCCTCACACCTGCCTGCTTAAAGGTGTGGGGTAGTCAATCTTTACCTAGGTTTTTAACCATGTAATTCCCATTAAATTTAATAAAAGACATGTAGCTAAATCTTGAAACTAGCTTGGAAACGTAGATCACCAAGATTTCTTGTAGTACATGTCTGAAAACAACTATATACTACTGACATGCTCTGTAAATCAAACAAGTATTAATATAGCAAGTTAACTTCTCTAAATTTAATATAACTTCCCTTAAACAATTGTGACAGTTTCTGGCCTTTTTTCATATCTTCCTTTACTGAACAGCAGTAACTATCACAATCCAAGGACCCACTCTTGGAACCCTTATTCATGAGTAATTCTATGGAATCAAATAATTCTCATTGGTTAATTGTACTGGCTGATATCAATACCACAATCTGTTGTGAGGCACACCAGTGTAGATGGAAAGTTACTCCAGATTTTCACTAGTGTGATTGTGAGCAAAATTTGGCCGGCTAATATCAGTGGAATTACTCATGTAAATAAGGAATGTGGGACTATGTCCCATATCAGTACAAAGACCTCTTGTCTTCATAATTAATTGTCATCATATGTAAAGGAAAATGGAAATTAGTAATGATTTAAGCCCAGATTTTCAGCAGGTATAAATTGGAACAGCTTGACTGACTTTAGTGTAACTATACTGATTTACACCAATTGAAGATCTGACTTTATCCCCTTAGTACTTAGATGAAGTGATTACCAGTTCTCTTCTATTAAGTTCATTTTGCATGTATGCAAGACTCTGTGAAGGGCTTGTATTAGCTAGTAGGAGGAGGAGGAAAAAGTGTTTTCATATACCACTTTTTTTTATTTTTCAGAACAGCATCCAAAATACCCTGGTGCCTCAAAATTAAAAACAGCAGTAACTTCAACTACCACAGCTAAAGTACAATAACATGGCTAAAACCTATTTGCTTCAACAGTATGCAACTCATTGTAATAGCATTCATACATAACAAAATATGGATTTCATTAGGATGTCTTTCATGACTGGTGAATTTATTCAAAGAGGAAGTGAGATAACCGGTGTGACAATCTCTATCTTGATATTTGTCTGCCTCTTTGTAATGAAGATGCAGTATTCCCTGAAGAACATCTTTCAAATTGTGCATTGAAGAGTCTCTCCCTCTTTTTATCTCTCTGTGCAATATGAACATAAACAAGTAGGATGACTGAGCAGGAACAAAACTCAGTGACAGGCAGAAAGGTCTGCTCAGCAGGAGAAAATCTTTGTAAACACAAACGGAACAAGGTACCATGAGCAAAAAGGGGTACAAACTTCTCCAGCCTGGGGATAAATTCAAAGTTCAGAGCCTAGGTAGGGAGCCCTACTTTAATCCAGCTATTCTCCTCCTGTTTGCACTCTAGCAGCCTTTTTATAGCTCTTTCCTTTGCACAGATGCTCAGGGAAGAGGAAAAGGAATCTGGCAGGTCCAAATGCTGTGTTTTAATGTTTTCTTCCCCAAGCCCCAAAACCATGGCATCCACCACACACATGAGCCACAATCCTCTCTCCAATTCTGGGAGAGTGGGGGGAAAATCAATCAAGTGTACTGCCCTTGATTTACAGCACACTCTGAAGGAATAGGGCTCAAAGCCAACTTCTGGACTCTTAGGGTATGTCTATACTACCCGCCCCTCCGGCGGGTAGTGTTTGATGTATCAGGGACTGATTTGTTGCATCTTGCCTAGACGCAATAAATTGATCCCTGAAAGCGCTCCCGTCAGCTCTGGAACTCCAGCTCCGCAAGAGGAGTAAGCAGAGTCAATGGGGGAGCCGTCAGAGTTGACCAGCCACTGTGGGAATGGCCAAGTCAAAGTAAGGTACTTCGACTTCAGCTACGCAAATAATATACCTTAATTTGAACCCCTCCTCCCCCTGCTAGTGTAGCCCAGGCCTTAGGTAGTATCTTTTCATGACTGGAATCCATGTAATAGAGGCAGTGACCAGGATAAAAGGAAGTAATATTGCAAGGAACCAATTAGCAATGTTATGGCTAGGCACTCATTTTCTATCATGGAATTTTTCTTTTGAAGAAAGGTTTTCTCCTAATCAGATACAGTCTAGTGTTCTTAACACTGGCTGCCCGAACTCTCACCCTCCATTAAGGATGCCCCAAGGCCCACCTCAGAGATGTCCATTTGCAGAATATATTATCTGGAGAAGCCAGGACTGTACAAGTATAGGTTTACTGCATTGGATCCATCAGTTTTCCACAAAGGCATCTGCACATACTGCTACCTGTATGCTTCCTGGGGACTTTTCTTTTAACAAGTTCCATCAGAGGAGCAATCATGATTTGGGGGAACAAAAGTCAGAAATCATCACTAGCAATCATCTTAGCCTAAGAAGGACAGCAGACACTCCAGCAAGGACCAAAGGGTTAAAATATCCATTACCTAGAGTAAATCCAACATATTGATTCTTGTCAAAGTCAGTATAAAACATGGGTGCATTTGTGGTTAAATCATTCTCCCTAAAGACCAGATATTACAGTAGTGACTCTTAAGATGTTTGAGTCCACATAATGGAATAAACAACTGCAAACACCACGGCAACGTCCACCATTGAAATAAACCACAATCATCATAGCATAGCTGTGGTGCACTCAAGGAGAATTTAAAAGAAAACATTCCTGTTACACTTCTAAAGAATGGTTCAAGGCATCTCCTAATAGGATCTCATTGTGATGGGCTGGGTCACAGAAATCTCCTTGGGAACTGCAGCTGATATACCGTGATTACCTCTGAGCCCATTTTCCCTGGCAGTTTGGGACTTCAGTGACCTGCCTGGTTGTGCCAGACACACTAGCCTGCTACAAAACAGACCCAGATCTGAACCACATCCCCCAAAAGATGAGGGCTTTAACTGAAAACAGATTAAGAAGTGCTCCTGTCTCTTAACTTCCAGATTCCCAGTTCCCAATGGGATCCAAACCCTAAATAAATCCATTTTATTCTGTATAAAGCTTATACAGGGTAAACTCATAAATTGTTTGCCCTCTATAACACTCGAAGGGAGATATGCACAGCTGTTTGTTCCGCCAGGAATTCATACTTGCTCAGAATTAATTAATAAGTAAAATGTGATTTTATTAAATATAAAAAGTAGGATTTAAGTGGTTCCAAGTAATAATAGACAAAACAAAGTGAATTATCAAGCAAAATAAAATAAAACATGCAAGCCTAAGCCTAACACAGTAAGAAACTAAATGCAGGTAAATCTCACCCTTAGAGATATTCCAATAAGCTTCTATTATGGACTAGACCTTCCTCCTACTCTGGGTCCAGCAATCACTCACAACCCTGTAGTTACTGTCCTTTGTTCCATTTTCTTTCAGGCATCTCTTTGGGGTGGAAAGGCTATATTTTGTGCCAGCTGAAGTCAAAATGGAGGGATTTCGGGAGCTTA
This sequence comes from Sternotherus odoratus, assembly GCA_032164245.1. Classification (NCBI taxonomy): domain Eukaryota; kingdom Metazoa; phylum Chordata; order Testudines; family Kinosternidae; genus Sternotherus; species Sternotherus odoratus. The sequence continues at coordinate 61,761,100 of JAVMKO010000004.1, read as the reverse complement.
TCTCTCTTGTGGGTGGAACCCTTCTCTTGCCCTGTGTAAAATCACAGCTATAAGATGGAGTTTTGGAGTCACATGGGCAAGTCACATGTCCATGCATGACTCAGTTCTCTATAAGCTGAGCCATTGCCCTCATGCTAGCCTGAACGTTCCCAGGAAAGCTCAGATCCGGATTGGCGTATATGAAGATCCACTGTTAACCAAGTACTTCCATTTACTTGAATAACCCCTTCACACTATATTGATCAAATCTGCCTTAGGTGCTTTCTACAGCAAACACTTTAAATACAAGCATATAGTCAATATTCATCGCTTCAGATATAAAAATGATATATGCATACAAATAGGATGTATACATTCAGTATGACAAAACCTTTTCAGAGATATGTTATGTGGCATATCTAGCATAAATCATATTCCAGTTATGTCATATTTACATTTATAAGCATATTTCTATAAAACATTATGGGGTGCAACATCACACTCATTCTCGATCAGATTCAATAAGTTTTTAAAGAAGTATCAATGCAGTAAATAAAAACACCCATTTTATATTTTTAAAAAGGGCCCGTTCTTAAGCTGGCAGAGCATCAAAATATCAAATAGGGAATTGTCCAATTGTAAATGAGTTCCTATAATGTACAATGAGTGTTGCATTGTGCATACCCTAATTTATGCCTCAATTCAGCAAGTCCTAACTTCAAGCATGTGAGTAGTTCAGTTTGATGTCAGTGGAACTACTTAAGCACATGGCTAACTATAAGCACATAAGAAACTTGCTGAATTGGGGCCTATGTTCCTATTCAGTTGAATATTTTTTTTCCAAGTGAGCTATCTTAATCTAGTCCAATGTAATGTATAGTTCTACTGCAACATTAAAAATATATAGTGAAACTAGTTTGTTTATTCAAAGTGGGAGAACTAGAGCATTACACTGTAATTAATTTTAGACCTTGCTTACCTCTTTGGATTGTTGTTTGTTTATTTTCCTTTCTTTTTAAAAAGGAAATTGGGATAAATCATTCCCTTCAGATCAATCTGATGGCAACATACACTGTGCTAATGGGCAGCACGGATCGGGATTCATGATGCCCTCCCCATCACTACATGGCCTGAACTGGGGAAGCTAATGACCTAAGCAGACGACCAAATTTTGTGATGACTCCTGCCACTGGAGACACCTTGTGTATACTTCAACAAGATGAATGTACCAGTACAAGTCAACTGGATGGAGGTAGTGTATGAAAAGCAAAAAATATCACATACACCACTTCTGTTTTTAATATGTACAATTTCAAATAGCCACTGCTACCATAACATATGTATTAGGTAACCATGTTGTACCAGATCTTTCTGGAAGCAAGAGTGGCACAATCAATCTAAGGCTTTGTGATTACAGTTCTGAGCTGTGTTTTAGGGGACCAGATGTCTCATTTTTGTATATACAAATTTTGACAGAGTTGACATCAGAGATAAATACCTGCTGGGGCTATTTTTTTTAAACAAAATCTGTATCCTTTGAAATAATCAACTAACATCTGGACACAAACTGTAAAGTAAGTGCCAGCACTTCAGACTAACTGAAGACATGTGGCTACATTATCTCAACAAGTTTTCTTGGAAAATAGCCATATGCAGAAGCACATTGTTATGCTACAAAAATAGTCTAGAGTAGAAATAAGACAAGAAATATGTAAATCAGTATATAAAAGAATAAAAAGGCCAATCACAAAATAATGATCCTTACCACTAGCAATGGACCTTTGTTGGAATAATTATTTTATGCATATATTACTATTATTATTACAACCATACTAATTTAAGTATAAATAACTTTATTACAACCAAAGGGTGAATAGTTTTATATAATTACTCTACACATGCCTAAAAAGCCCAAATAATAAGCAATTTACTACATCCAAAACTGTAGCAAAATGCATAAAATTAGATCAAGAAACTTACAAATGAGCTAAGCTCAGTGGTGCTTAGATCCATATTGGTAAGACAGGTATTAGCAATGAACCATTTAAGAATTTACTATTTATACCCCTTAGAAACAAATGATGTCATTGCCAGTTACTGACCAGAAAAAAAAACAGTTTGAAACGGTTCACCTATTGGCCTTTTCTCTTTCTTCCTCTCTTTCTTGCTGACCAACAGATTTTTACTTGGCACCTGAGTTCACAGCAGCCCTGATTTTTAAAATAACTCTGGTATGTGAAATGGGAAGTTTCATGTTGTCTTCTTTATAAACAAACATTCTTTGTTTTATTTAAAACCATCTGCAGTCACCACTTAAGATCGGAGGCCTTCTTTATAGAAACTTTCATTAGTTATTCTTTGAGCCAGACAGCCTCCCTATTTCATTCCTTCTAGCCTTATAATTCATTACTTTCAATGCCTTCCTTTACAACACATATATTTCCTTAACCAACTTCGTATTTATTCCACAGGTGTATTACACCTACAAGATGGAAGAGGGGGAGGTGGTAGAAATGTGAATCCAGATTGTTGTTGATGTGACATATTACTTTCAGAACTGGGAATTTGTTGAACCAAGTGACAAAAGTCCATTATTCTCAGGGCAGTTCATTAAAATGTATGAAGGTATTGCCAGTCCTAGAAAGTACCACTTACGATAAAGTCAGTAAATTACAGAGAAGGTCATACCAAAGATCCTACATCAGGTGTAAAATACCTATATGGTATTATAAGTTGGACCAAAGAATGTGTTGGCAGAAGCTCAAGTTTCTTAGGTCACCTGTCATCATAACAGCAAATGTAGGATCTAGGACAGAGATGAATGTGTTTAAGAGAGTCTTCTGTGTATTCATCAATTGTCTTCAGCTGCATTATGTCAGAGTCCTCATGTATCCCTAAATGGATTTGGATCAGTAGCACAAAAATACTTTTCCAAGTGCTGTGGACCATGAAATTCTGTGGAATTAAGTCAGGTGGCCAGAGGCTGTTACTGAGTAGAAATGACTCCTCTGACATTCTGGTGTCTGTATTTATGGTCAAGTTATTGTAAGCATTTGTAGAATTTCTTTTGCATTGTCTTTGAAAAGTGTTTCTGTAACCTTTGATTAGGTTAGAGTTTACTTCACTGTCCCTCTTCTAGTGGTTAAACATAATTCCTAGAGAAAAGCAGAGAAATCCAGAATTCACATAGTCATCCTCCTCGCAATGACATCCAAAAAGAACAATAAGGAATTAACTTAATTTTAAGTACCAGCTTTAATTTCTGCCATATAACAAGGCTACTTCATAATCCATATGTTATCTTCAGTTATTTATAAATATAAAAAGAAACAAATTAAATCTAAACAGTTCTGTCCCCACAGAAATACAGTGAGAAGCTGAGTTCACAAGCTTCAGTCTTTTTCCTGTCTTCTGAGGTAAAAGCAGTTTAGTAATTTCCCCTGCCCTTGCTTTCAGAAATCTCCAATTGGAACCCACACAGACTTATTTCCCTGCTCTGCTAGAATTTGCTAGTCAGATAATTAACCAACCAATCAGTATTAAGTTTAACAGGGCTTTCAGAGCCAGCGCTAGCCATTAGGCAACCTAGGCAGTCACCTAGGGCAGCAGGAATTGGGGGGCGGCACATTGGCGGCCTCTGTGACAATTCGGCAGCAGCTCAATGCCTCTTCCGCCGTCGGCAGCATTTCATCAGTGACTGCGATTTGCCAATTTTGCCGTTGGCAGCAATTCGGTGGCAGCTTCTTGGCAGTAAGGATTTTTTGTGTTTTGTTTTTTTTTGCTTTGCCACCTAAGACGGCAAAAAAGCTGGTGCTAGTCCTGAGGGCTTTTCATTTATATAAAGAAAATACAAAACTGGGACTACCCAAACATAGAGGTCTCTTTCCCCACTGTCATATTTCAATAAGAAAAGAATTGGTGACCTAGACTGATTAAGGCAGTTTAACTAAAACATTCAAGGTATACACTCAAAAAGAGGGAAGTTAGTTTTCCCTCTCAATTTGTCTCATTCTATAACTAATGCTCCCAGGGTTCCCTGAGTTGGAAAGTTAACAGCACTTAATTTCTGCAAAATGCTTCACAGTTAGGGGAAACTAGCCTGTCTTCTGCTCAGTGGCTTAGCATCTCTCAGTTCACACACACACACACACACACACACAACACCTTAAAAGATGGGGATTGCCATACCACCTCTAAGAGGCTAATTAGTTAAGGTGAGCTATTGGCAAGCAGGAGACAAAAAAAATTTGTAGTGATAATCAGGATGGTCCATTTCAAACAGTTGACAAGAAGGTGTGAGTAACAGAAGGGGGGAATTAACATGGGGATATAGATTTCAGTGTGTGTAATGGCCCAGCCATTCCCAGTCTTTATTCAAGACCGTTTAACTGGATACCATGTTCTCTGTGTATACATATATATTCCTACTGTGTCTTCCACTCTATACATCTGATGAAGTAGGTTTTAACTTATGCCCAAATAAATGTGTTAGTCTCTAAGGTGCCACAAGTACTCCTCATTCTTTTCACCAACAGAGGGTAGTAGAAAAGACTACAAAGCTGACACACAATACAAGAGTTGTTGGATATTTGAGGATATTTAACACAAGGCTGAAACTTGGCATTTGTGACAAGGTACAAATTGGACCTGCAAAGCTGAGCATCCATGGTAAAGGCAATTACAGTTACTAGTACCCAGAATTATAGGTCTCTGTGAACAGTTGGTGCCAATGAAAACCGGGCAACAGAAAAATACAATGCATAATAGCAAAGCCTCAGCTATTTAGTATTTATAAATGTACTATGATATCTAAAAACATACCTAGCAAAAATGTGCAATTTTCCCACATGCTGGGTAACTTTATGAATATTTTACCAGAAAAAAATCAGATAGGACTATTGTCTATATTAAAACCACTTAAACAAATTCTCCTTCCACCCTCTCACTCCAGAAAGCCTGGGAAATTGGATGAGCTTTTAAACATGGTCTTAAATTCAACAAATTCATTCTGTCACACCAAAACTGGAAATGAATATCAGAGTCAAAGACACTGAAAACAACCCTGACACCAGTCCATTCCCTTGTAATATCAGAGGCTATTCACTTGTGTGCCTTTGATGATCTCAACTGTTGCTACATAAAATGAGGGAAGAGACAGTCTCTTAGGGTATGTTTACACTGCAACTTGGACTGAGCCTCCTAGGCCAGGTAGATGGACTCATGTTAGAGGGGCCTGAGATAGCATGATAAAAATAGCAGCATGAACATTGCAGCTATACATGGGCACTTAGTGGTGGGAATTATGGAACTGCTCTTACTACTTAAGTCAAGATGAGTTTGCCCATTGACCTAAATGGGAGTTGGAGTGGACCTCAGCTTGGGTTAACAGTAATGTAGCATTAGGTTAGAACTGTATTCTTTGATTTACATTGAGGGGAAAGGGACAAATGACTTGTTTTTAAGGGAAAAGGATTATTCTACAGCTTGTGTGTCTTCCTATGCAAGATATAACATAACCACACCTTTTTCTTGTAGATATGAAAATCTAAAAATACAGGAGACCAGATTTCTTTCTAGTTTTGCTTAATAAAAAAATCTTTGTTCCACTGGAAACAGTTTTTCTGAATCAATCACTATAATCAGGTAATCATATTCCATCAGCACAACAATATTTTAAGTTAATTTTTGCAAATCTCTAGTGTTATCCTGGATTTCAATGACAGCAAATGAAAAAAAGTCTACATTTTGTGGCTTATTTGCATTCAATTTCAAAAAAGACTGCACTTAAAAAGGGAGAAGGGGGAGGGCCGACTATGAAGTAACTCTAACTCTGAGAGATCTCATATAATTAAGCCTCCAGCTGCATATATTTTTTAATATCACAGACTACATAGTAATTGACATATGTGATTCTGGATCACACTTCAGATTTTAAATTATTTCACTCCACTGAAATGTGTTTAAGTGCCCTACCCAGACACTTTCAGTAATTCAGCTTTTAATGACTATCCTTCACTTCAGTGCTACCTTTGATGTTAAAGTAGTCTAAGAAATAATGTAATTTTCCCACATGCTGGTTGGGTTATAGTCAGATGTTTCTTAAATATTTCATGTAAGAACTCTCCCTGACCCCAACCATTGCAAAAATGTGAGAAGATTTTTACTTATAATAATTTTATATCTTGTAGTTCACTAAATCCACTCAGACGACCAGGACCTCAAACCCCACATTCCTTGCTGAACCTGAAATAAGATCAAAGGAACAAATCAAGGGGCTATCACAGATGTAGAAATACAAAATGTAGCAATAAGCTAAGCATAATTAATGTCCCAAAGATAGTACTGCATTAGCCTTTAAAAGGTGCAATCATAGTACTGTGCATCACAATGGATAACTTTAAGGAGTACTCTGAGTTAGTATATGCTCTGCGCTCGCTCATAGGCTACTGAACCAATAGTAGGCAAGTGTTAGAATACCAGAAAATATACAATTCACTATTAGTTACTGTCAGAAGTATGAAGTGCCTTAGACTTACTGTTTTACCTGCAAGGGGTTAACCTGAACAGGAGAGGGGGTGACATTAAAGCTAGCATTCCTAAAGACAAAGAAGTTAGTTTCGCTTCTCTCCCGGGCTCTCAGCCTGCCTGCCTCTCTTCTCTCCCGGCTCTGGGAAAATTATATCACCTTCCTACTCATCCTTAAATAAGTTTCTAAGTTAGACTGACAGTAAGTAAAGTTGTTGATTGTATAAGCTGGTAATTGATCTATGGTGTCTCTAACCTCATCAGGTGGAGAAATCTCAAGGGAGGGGTTAAGGCTAGAAAATTGAGTATCTGTGAAGTCTGGGTAAGTTGTATGCTTTTTCTCTTTTCTTTATTAAACCTTTTTTGTTATAAGAAGGGTCTGGTTATTTCCCTTGGAGTTGTCCTAGCTTTGGATCGGGCACAGCTTATGGCTAGTAAGGGTCTGTGTGCTTGAATCTCTCCTAGGTAGCAAGGAGCAAGGGGGTGGAGCGGGGTCTGTGTTCTTTATCTCTCCCAGGTGGCAAGGAGGGAGTGGGTGTTACTCTCGGGGGTTTTAATGTGCCCCACTCCATGGTTTTGGAATAATCACATTAATGGTGGCAGCGGAATCCAAGCCCCAACTGGAGAAGTTTGTGTTTTGAGGGAAAAGATTTAACCTAAGCTGGTAGATAAGCTTGGGGGTTGATTGTCTTGCAGGAGAGATCCCCACATCTTTACCCTAGAGTTTAGTATGTGTGTGTGGGGGGGGGAGAATTCTCTCTCCAAGTTACAAATTGGGTAATTGAATGCATCTGACTGTCATAATTTCTCCATAAAAATCTCTGATCATAAATATATAAAGTAAAAAGAACATCAAGAGGCATTGTTATAAGAGAGAAACCCAGGCGCTCAGCTTGTTTTTGTTATATCCAGTGTCCATGTAACATAGTGGCTTGCCCTTGGGATGGAGACACAGACTAAGCCATCCCTGATTACAGGATGAGCTCAGGGCACCAGAACAGGGGGCCATGCCCCCCCCCACGTTTTACTGGAGATAAGGGAGGAGGGGTAGAGAAGAGCAAGTGGGGTGGGATTTGGGGGTAGATGTGACACTGAGGATGTGGGCTCAGAGGAAGGACTGGTGTGAGGACAGGGCCTCAGGGAAAAAGGGCAGTGCAGGAATGGGACCTTGGGGTGAAGTGCAGTGGGGGGGGGAACCCAATGTTCTTGTGCTTGTAGCACCCCACTTTAAGGGCACTTCTGCCGCTCCTGGGTGAGCTCGACCTGTGAGAAATCAGGTGATTCTTGTATGAAAAGAACCAGGCTAAAGTGCTGACAGGGCCCAGCTGGGGGAAAGCGGTTGCAGGGAGCAAGAGGGCTCCTCAGTGACCATCAGCAGGAGGCACTAGCCCCACAAGAGAGCTGCAATGCTATGCCTGGCCATGAAGGGGCACCTAGTGGTGAGTGGACTTGGTTACAGGCCACTATAGACAAGGTTTAACATACAGAAAGGTTCTTAGTGTTTATTGCTTAACCATATTTCACACACACACACACATACACGGTAAGGGTCCAAAACACTCCAGCATAAATTCTGCATCTAATGAAGAGTTTCTGGAACCATTGCTATAATACCCTGGTTTCCTGCCCCCTCATTAATAGGTTGATGGAGCAGAAGGTAAAACTGGTAGAATACAGATTAATCACAATTGTCTGCAGTACCCTCCAGGCTTTTTTAAAAGCACATTATAATAAATTCATTTTACACTCAGGGCACATTTTAAAAATGAAATTTACTTTTGCAAGCTTCTGAATAGGATAGTTGTCATTAAAACATTTGCCACCTTTTGTTAACACTCCCAGACAACGAGGACCCCAGTAATTGTTGTAAGGCTTCCACTGACAAATGCAGAATTGTTATCTTCTGAAAAGACTGGTTCAATATGAGAACAGATTTGAATAGGATCTTGACAATTCTCTTGTAGGGAAAGAACTGTAGCTCTCTTATCTCATTTCCATAACTGTCATCTCTGCCTATCAGGTCCCCATTCCAGTTTATAGCATTACTGAATTCCACAATATCCTGAAATTCCATTATATCATCAATTTATCTATTTCCATTAACTAACTAAAATATATTTGCTTTGGAAAATCTCATGGCTTGTTACATGATATTCGTTAATTGGAGGAGCTTGAGATCACTTTACTGATTTGTCCCTGCAGATTTTTTGGTTCATGGACTGGGATGCACAACCTTCTACAAGCTTCAGGCTACATTTTAATTACTCACTGGTAGTAGGGATAATCTGCACAACACACTTCATTTAATGTATTTATTACTGTCCTTTTTGTTTGTTTTGGTTTTAGATGGTTTTCTAAGGCACCTTTAATATTCCCTAGGTGTGCATCCTCGGTTAATTGTCCCTCTCATTCTCCTTGCTAAAAACCAAGAAAACCCATGACTTTCCCCCTTACGCAAAGAGCTTGATCTGGCATAAATAGACAGACTTTTCAACATACCCTGAAGGTCATCTAACTCAGGGTCACAGGTTGGACCCAAAGTTTCCCAAAGACCACCAGAATTTCAGTGAGCAAGGTGACTAAAATTCAATAAGAGAAGATGTCATGTGTCATGCTCCACTGTCAAATATGGACATGCAACCACAGATATTACCATTCCAGTCTATGTCCAATCAGTTTCATCTGAAAAGTATATGGAAAACTCTACTGAGAAATAATCAGTTCCATTTTTATTTCTATAGCTGTAGTTCCAACGTCCCTCGTAATAGACCAAGATCCTTATTCTAGGCACTGTACAAACACAGAACAAGACAACTGTGCCTGCCCCACATAGCTTATGGTTTAAGGCAAGAGACTTCAGATGAATATAGACAGATGAGGTATACAAGGAAACAGTAAGACAATATTGGTCAGTGTGATAGATAGTGGTCTCAGCACACTAGTGGATTAATAGTTGCCAACCTTTTTGTAGTCACCACAGCAAAGGAGAGTTCTCAGGAGGAATCTGAAGGAGAATAATGAGGGAGCTTGTGGATGGTTGCAGGGAGTTCCTCCCAAGCATGAGGGGCAACATGAGAGAAATCACAAAGGTACTTGTTTGAAAACTTAACAATTGGGCAATAAAGGGTGGAGGTAACATTTGAAAATGAATGAGAAATGAAAGGTAGAGTGAGGGATAGCCTGAGAAGGGCCTTGAAAGTAAAGACAAGAAGCTTATGTTTGATGTGATGGAAAAGAGGGAACCAGTAGAGGGGTGACATGTCCAACTGATGGGCTAGAAAAATGATCAATCCAAGCTCGACTTCAGCACCAGTACTCTAGCCACCACTGTTCATGTTTCATCTGTCACAAGCCACCTGAATAGACCCGTGAGAATATTTCAAATAGAGGAACATTTAGGAGTCACTGTATCAATAACCAAAGACAAGGTTTTTTTGTAGTGACCTACGAAGCCAACAATAGCGATTCATTGGTTGTGCAGATTTCTCCCTCAGAGTTCCTCCACCTGAGGGGAAAAGAGTGAGTCCAGACTTCAAACCAGAGACATTATTCATCTGATCATTACAATGGTGTAAGCATCATCAACTACATATTCCATGCTTAGAATAATGGCAAGCTCAAGATCATATCCACATATAGACAACATCAAAACCCCTGGAGGATAATCCCATGACTGTCATGGTGGCCATGAAAGCATTGATCAAGGAGACCTAGACTGAAACTCCTTTGGGAACAAAACAGCTGGCATTTCTTATTTTCTCTCATTGCGAACAAGATGGATTGCAGGACACTGGGCTTCAGAGAGAAATTCTATTGGGGTGATCTGCCATGTGCTTGTGGCTCCCAAGCAAGTGATTGGCCATGGGTTAATGTTTTCCCCAATGCAAAATTGCCAGAATCTGACAGCCTCCTAACCAATCATGTTGGAGTGTGTGCCCCAACGTCTGTTCACATACTTCCCAGTATTCCCTCTAATTTTTCCTCGCATATGTACAGAATGAATTTTGTTATGTGCACCAATATGGAGATGATGTGTGACACAGCACCTCCATATTGGAGCACATAACAAAATTCATGTGGTGGAAGTGGGGGTTCGGCGTGTGGGACGGGGCTCAGGGCGCAGTGGGTTGGGGTGAGAGCTCTGGCCTGGGGTGTAGGCTCTGGGGTACAGCTGGGATGAGGACTTTGGGATGCAGGCTTCCCTGGGGCAACAGTGGGAAGAGAGGACTCCCCCCAGCTCTCTCTCCCAACAGCAGTATCTGGGCTGTGGGAGGGAGAGGCGCCTCTCCCCTCTGCAGCAAGTCCGGAGCTGGGTTCAGGCCAGGGGAGGGGTGCCCCAGCCATGGGGGGTTTGAGTTGGTGCAGGGTCACTCCTTCCCTGGATGCAGCAAGTGTGGGGCTGAACTGGGGCCAAGAGTGGGGTGCCCTTTCCTTGGCCATGACAGGTCCCATCCAGGTGGGTTTCCTGAATACCTGTTCAGGTTCAATAGGCTGCTACAGTGCCGCACAGATTACAGGGAACTTAGATACTCACCAACAATGCCACCACAGTGTAGTATGAGAACCACTGAACCCCGATGTGATCCTGAAAGGTTTGGCAAGCTCCAGGACATTGATAATGTAAATAATCTTCCTTTTCTGACTCTAGGCCTTGGAGCTTCAGTAACTCCAAATTCCCTCGCCAACCTGTTAAGGAGGCATTGTTGATAATAGTTCTTGTCAATGGAGACTGAGCAGAGGAAATGTCCAGGCACACAATCCCGAACTGTCCGCCACTACATGGAATATAGGATCAGCAGAGGAAGATGGACTACTCCGTCCAAGGGATAATAGTGTAGATAATAGATTGACTTCAGCCACATTTGAAGAGGAAAAAGGCGCGGCCTTGCATATTGACTTCCTTTATACCTGGAGCCATATGACAACATATTCAGGCTACGGTTGAGGGTTGGAACTGCAGACTGTAATGTAAGCATCAAATACACTGTAATCATTTAGTCAGCAGAAATACTCTTGAATTCATAGAGTCTAAGAGGGCTAAGTGAACTCAGTTCTTTGAATTGGAACAATGTTTTCTTCCCATTGTTTATGAGACCCAGATGATTGAATAAGCATAATGTGAACTGGACATGACAGAGGAGGTCCTCTCTGGACTCAGCCCTCCCAGTAGCCAATAATTCAGATCCAGGAAGATATGAATTCCCCTTTTCCTGAGATATGCTGTCATCACAGCCATGCATTTGGTAAAGGGCTGGGTGCATGGAAGAGCTGAAGGGCAACACAGCACTGGTCCAATCTCACAAACCAGATAAACCTCCTGTGACTCAGGAGAATTGTACATGAGGTTAAGAACAGGTCTCATCCCTCCCTTGGACTTGGTAGCCCATCACAGGTGTGCAGAGCACATTTCATTGGGGTGTACACGCAGGGAATTTTATATATTTATTTATTTTAAAGGTGCTGCACTCTGCATGCAAAGCCACTTTTTTTTTGAGACATTAAGATGTGTTTGGGCACACCTGATACACCCTATGTGAACGCCTATGTAGCCAAGTAAGATCAAGAATAGAATCTGCATTCTCGGTGCTGCAGGAGGACCTCTTCTACAGGCCCAATGGTCAATAGAGACTGAACCTCCAGGAGAAGCAGTATTTCATGAGAGGAGTCATTTAAAGAGTAATACCTTCTGGTTGGTGATGTGCATCTGCAGGGAAGAGAGGGTATAAATATTTATCCTTCTCATGTCCATCCTCTTGGAATCTCTTTCTCTTTGGGTGTAGATTTATACCTTCAGTCACTTCTGGGGAGTTCAGAGCTAGGTGGGAACAGAAACCCTGAAACCCAAGTGTACAGGAATGACGTATCATTTCTCTGAATGCTTTGCTGTAGGAGGTGAAGAATCTGGAGTATTCCAGGGGGGCTTGAACCCTGAGTGAGGGTAGCTAAGTACTTTAACGATAAACCTACACTTAACTAAAGCTGAGGTACTACTAGTATTATATACAAGGAAAAAGTTCTCAGAAACAGACAAAAATGTGAGTTTAATACCCCATACAGAGCTCCAACTCTAGGCCACTGCTGGTGAAAAGAAACGGAGCGCCTGAGGGTGGTGGTACCCTTATATGGCTGGGAGAGGGGCTGGCTGCAAGGGGTGAGTATCATTCCTATGGATATGGCTAGGTAAAGTTCTCCAGCTCTCGCTCACACACCCAAATAGAATACATAGCTGCATCTACTCAAAGAAGATGATTAATTATCCACATACGCCTGTGTACATTTAAAACCAAGCTATATACAAATTCAGTCAGCCCAACCAGGAACTCAGAGGTCGGGTGATCAGATAGCAAGTGTGAAAAATTGGGATGAGGGTTCAGGATAATAGAATCCTATATAAAAAAAAGACCCAAAAATTGGGACTGTCCCTATAAAACCAGGACATCTGGTCACCCTGCTCCCAGGTGGGTTGTAATACATTGTGTATAAATACAGTTCTGGACTGGGTGGAAGTCTATCCTTAAGATCTGATGCAACTGGCATAGACCATTACACTCCTCAACCCTACCAAGGCTCATGCTGAAGTGAAGGTTCTTCTGGACGTAAATGAGATTCTAGTGGTCTTGTAGTGATCTACCAGCCACCTCTGAACTGTACAGACTAATACAAGGGCCTGAGCCATTATAAAATTATGGATTATGATAACTGTATTACCCATGCCATCTCTATTAAGCACTTGAGTTAATGTGAAGATGTAGGTTCTGTCAGTGATGGAGAACATGGGGAGAGGAGAGGACTTGAGTTGAAAAATTAAGAATAAACATTCTTCAAAGTTTTGGTGCCTAATCATCTTCTTAGTTCTGCTCTTGGTTTTCTGTCAAGTGATATTTATTTCCATAGTCTTGTTTCTTTCACTCTCTTACTTGTAAAACCTAATCTGAACTGCTAACTCTGCCAACCAACTGTAGAAAAATAGGAATTACCAAGCAATTAGATAGTTCTCTGCTGAAGAAGGCAGAGCTATGTACTTTCTCTACAGGGCCTGAAAACTGTAACTCATTTCTACTTTGTTCATGGAGAGAAAATCTGAATTCATAGCCCACACAGCATTTGATTCATCAAGTTGAGTAGATGGATCAAAGAAAAATGAATATATGGAATATACTGCAATGAGAGAAGTTCTCTATTTTCAAGGCACTTTCTCCATTTTCTTCCTTTTGGTTATTTTTCTGACAAGCCTGTTTAAGCTATCTGAAAGTGAGTGGTGCTACTGCAACTTATTCAGAAAGAAGAAGAAAATAGACCTGAGAGAACAAACACAGGAACCTCCAGTAAGACCAGGGACAATAGGGATCTCAACTTTGGAAAGTACCTGTTTTCCGAAGAGTAGGTGACTTAGTAAATCATTCCCATATCTAACAACTGCTGGCCGTGTCACTAGCAGTAGAGAAGGGAATTTTCCATCAGTTCCAGATTGGTGGGTAGCCTGAGAGTGCAGAACAGATCTTACAGTCTATGACTTCAGCTTGCATTTGTCATAGATAGAGGTAACATGAAGAAATTAGTGTCATATGGAACATACTGAAAGCAATTCCAGAGAACAGAAGAATTCAACAGAGCTTGATCCATGCTATCTGACTGGCTTTATCTCACTGAAATAATGTGCACTGCTGACTTCTAAGTCACTGTTAAGAAGAAAAGATGAGTTTAAAGAACCTTGAGGATAAGTAGGACATACAACACCTTGTACGTGCTGAATTCATATAGCTCCACCAGGCAGTAAGCAGGCTATTACAATTTTATTGTTTCAGGATATAAGCCTATTATACTCTGCAAATGAATACACTGACATTTTAGTGTATTGGTTGAAAAGATTAACAGTTCACAAAGCAAACTGCCAAGTGTGGCAAATTAAATATATTAAAATGTGCAAGTTAAAAATTCTATACTTCTTGCACTATAAAGTTACATACAATACAGGTTAAAAGGTCACAGGGGCTCAGTTAATAATGCACTGGCCTGTCAGCTTTATAGATAGAATTTAAGTCTGTTAGATTGTAGTAAGCCATGACAGGTTGTGTTTTTCTAGAACATTTAGAAATGCTGTAGGTACTTTGTGCAGTAAGAAGGGGCCCTGAAATATACTAGTGCCACTAGAATACTAGTGAACATGCCAGGATTATTTTAACGCTACTGTATTCATTAAAAACTTCCTTTGGATGAAGCTCAAAAAGTTTGAAAGTTCAGTCTGGGAAAAGAATTCCTAATTTAAATACATGAGGTATCTGAACCTATCAAAGCTTTGGAAGAGCCCTCATCATGTGATCCCTTAATGATTTCTGTCTTTGCTCTAGGGAAACAGGAGCAGAACTAGGCCCAAGCAGAAGTGCAGAGGCTGTGAGAAACTGAAGTAAATTGGGGGACTAGGAGTGGGATGGTTGTTGGAACTCCTGACCTGTAATATTGTGAAATGCTAAGAACTTCCTGCCTTTTAAGAGAGAAATATTTCTACAAAGGACAAATTCTCAGTGGATGTACACTAGCTTTAATGTCACCAGAACTCCGCTTATTCACATCAGCTGAGTATCTAGCCCCAAAAATGTATGCCAAAAAAGTGATTATCCACTCACTACTTAACTGGGATTCTAGAGTAAAATAGCATGACAAGATAGGGCCTGTTTAAATACCTATAAATGTGCACTCAGCACAGACTCCCAAATACCTTTGTATCCTATACTTCCCATTAGATACATACAGAAGCATATACATGGCTTGGTTTTAAAAAGGAGCTTCAGTCTTTGCATACGTATGTTGGTACCTATGTGATTACTTTTCAAGCACTAACATGCAGACACAGGCTCTTCAGTCCTCATTTTAGGTGTGGCATGGGCCTACTTCTTTCCTCCACTCAAAGGTGTGTGTCTTCTTCAGATGTAAGAAAGTGCTGTCCCTGACAAGCACTGGGACATTCCACCTGGCAACTGTAGACAGGTTAAGGGGAAGTGTCACAGGGTCTGCACAGTTCTCCTGCTTCTCTCCACTGTGCCCCCTGCTCTGGCTGAAAAAATAAAAGTCCTCAGACCTTCCTTTGGTGTTTTACGCTAGTGCTTTTATTTACAGTACCACAAAATAGTTCCCTTTAGCACCTAACAGTTATCCCACAGTGGCCCTTGAGGCTCCCTTCCCTTAGTGAGGAGACAGAGCTTTAGCCTCCTATCTCCTCCCTAGCTAGCTTCTGACTGAGTTTTGCTCAGGGCTTTTCTAACCCTGAGGTCATCAACCTCAGCTGTGGCAGCTAAACTCAGCCAGGGCCGGCGACAGAAATTTGCCCCCCCCCCCAGCCCAGCTGGCACTCCCCCCCTCCCCCCAGCTGACAGCGGCTGCCCCCCCCCCAGCCCAGCCCAGCCCAGCCGGCGCTCCCCCCCCAGCTGACAGAGGCTGGCGGCAGCGCGAGCCCGGGAGCGGGGTGAGCCGCCCTTGCTGCTCCCCCCCCCCCCCCCCGCCGCGCGCACTTTCTCCCCCGGACTGTGCCGCTGCCGCCGGCCGGGCTCACTGCTCCTGCCGGGGACGCGCGCTCGTCCGCTCCGGAGGAGAGTCGCGCTGCCTCCCCACCCCTTCCCCGCTCTCCAGGCCCAGCGACAAGGGGGGATGACTACGGGTACTGCTGTGTACCGGGCCCCCCCTAATGTCCGGGGCCCGGTACAGGTCTACCCGTAGTACCCCCCGTCGCCGGCCCTGAACAGCCCATAGCCATGATCCAGCCCTCATTAGGGCCCGCAGCTGGGCTCCTTACTGACTGTTTGGAGCCAGAAAGCAGAATTCAGCAAGCAGGGGCAGGGCACTCAAGGGGTTTTGTCCCTGCCCTGCCACAGGGAGATTGTACCAAACTTTCTCAAACCTCGAAGAAATGTAAGGTATGGTGACAATCCCTAGTTTTTACAACCAAACTGATTGAATACATCTTTCAGTATAGGATTAGGGATTCATTGTTTCCTGCACCATTCCCTTTGTTCCACACAACCCCAATATAGAGTCACCTTCAACAAGACTACAACCATCTCTGCAGCCCTGGTGTAGGTGTTTACCACTTAACCCAGATAATACAGCCAATACTTCATGGTGGAAGAATTAGACTAAGACTTTTTTTAATCAACTATTTTTAATGCAATTTTTTATTTTGCCAACTCTTTTGTGTACACTTTTTGCTTATATATACTCTGCTCCTTCATGGTTGGGGATACAGCCACCAGACCAATTAAGGCTATTTTTAGTGATCCTTCTTTTGAAATATGCTAAGCCAGCCTCTCTGCTTCATAGCACTTCTTTCCAAATTGTAGGCTTTTGACTTTTACTTTCTATTCAAAAGAATAAATCAAGAGAATTCAATAACTTATTTTAACTAAAAAACTAAGGATCAGATGTCCGTGATCTACTAAAAGTGGCTGATGGAAGGCTGGTGTAGTTTAGATAAAAGATAAAGGAAATAAAAGAAACCTACTGGTTTTAATTTGAGATAGATGCCTAAAGAACATTAAGTATACACCTATAAAGTCCATAGAGTTTAATAGAGAATGAGACACATTCCATCCAATTTTTAAAATACATAATTATTATTTATTAATTTTAAGTACCCAAAATATGCTGGGAATTACATTTCTGCTGTAGAATTGTATGGTTTGGTTTAAAATTTCAGTAGAAAGAAAAACTGTACTCTGTTACATTCTGTAGGTCTTTTCCATAAGAGGAGGCTTGGAATCTAACCATTCATTGACTTATTTAATACTTAGCTTCATTACACATGTGCACTAGTGTAGAGACATACAATGATTTTTTTTAAAACATGTGTGACTTTTAGGAGTACCCACAGTGAATATTTAAACCCAAGTTCCCAGTGCAGTTTCCTAGAACCAACACTTGTGCTCCTTATTATATGCAACGACTCTGAATGTTGTATGTATTGCTTTTCATAATTCATAACTAGGAGTAATATGAATGAAAATGTAGGCTGAATATCAGGGAAAACCTCGTGATATTGAGTTCTGGACTTAATATCATTATTCATTTATTACCATTATTTGTATTTGTTAGAGAGCCTAAAGTATGGGACACTGTGCAGAGCAGACAGAAGATAATTCCCGTCCCAAAGAGATTTCACTCTAACTTTAAACATACACATTAGCTAGGTATCTAGTCTTTTAGATCAGCATAGAAGCTCTACTGAAATCAAAAGAGAAACAATTCAGGGGTTCTCAAACTGGGGGTTGTGACCCCTCAGGGAGGTCATGAGATTATTACATGGGAATCACAAGCTTCTAGTCTCCATCCCCAAATCCCACTTTGCCTCCAGTATTTATAATAGTGTTAAATATAAACAAGGGGTTGTTCAATTATAAGAGGATCACACTTAGAGGTTTGCTGTGTGAAAGGGGTCCCCAGTACAAAAGTTTGAAAACCACAGAGCTACATCAATTACACCAGCTGAGGATGTGACTCAACATTTCGACTTAAGAGCAGATCAAAGGACTTGGGAAGAAGAAAGAATTAGGCCTTGTCTATGCTACAGGGACTGCAGAGGCACCAAAGTTCTGCTGGTATAAGATGCAGCCTATAGCAACGGAAGGGGTTTCTCCATTTCTGCAGAAACTCCACTTCCTTGAGTGATGGTAGTAAGGTTGACAGAAGTATTCATCCACCAGCCTACCAGTGCCTACACCAGGGGATTAGTGTACAGGGATAGCTACGGTGCTCAGGGATGCAGGTTTTTCACACCCCTGAGAATCATAGCTATGTTGATTTAAGTTTTAAGTGTAGACAACCCTTAAGGCAGTTGTAGCTGAAGGAGGATGTGGTTTAGATGGGAGGGAAAAAAATGAGTGGAGATCAGAATCCCAATGAAGGGCAGAGAAAGCTTGGTGAGAGCTCAGTGTTAATGCAATATCAGTAGGCAGTGATAAGGTAAAAATGTACTGGTAATCTGTGAAATTGTTATGCACAAGTACTAAAAGTCATTTACAGCAAATGAGAAATAAGAGAATTAGACAAGAGGGGTAAATAAAATGAAGTCACAGGTAAAACCAAAAATGACAAGTGTTAATGATGTCATTGTCTTTATGAGGTACCAAATGGCCCAAGGGGAGTACTCATAGGTAAATGCAGCCAAGGTGACTGTGCAGGGTGAGGGATTGTTTATCACCATTGAGAATTAAGTTAAGAAAGCAGGAAGATTAATATGATAATGAATACTTCCTTAAAAATTATTTCCCAGAACTGTATTTTGGGCTATATCCCATCATCTTGGAAACTCTCCAACTTACTGAAAGCCTGGTTCTCTACAACAGTGCTTACAGCCCCGAGGGGAAAGACCTTAGCCAAACAACTCATATTGCTTGGACAGGATAGAAGCTTGGCTCAGTGACTTGGCTGACCTGTCAGCTAAAGAGTGGGTACCATTTCAGAGACCAGGGACCTCAGACAAATTTGAAAAGATTTGAGCTAACTTTTTAGAAACCTTTGATTAATTCCTAGCAGAAATGTTGCTCTCCTTTCCCTCCCCCTCCCACCTTCCTTCCTTTCCCTTTTCATTTCTTTTTGTTCTTTTTTCCCTTGTTTCTCCCCTTATTTGGGGGTGAAGGAAATAAAATATAATACAAAATGATAAGCAAACCTCATGCAGTTTGTTTTATGGAGGAACACAGATGTCTGGAGGCTTATCCTAAGCCTATCAAAACTATCCAAACCTTGTCAGGGACACAAAAGTGGGATGACAATTTCATAAAAACATATTTCATCACAACATTCCTAACATGTTCTTTCAATTGCTGTGAGACTATCTTTTATACTAGTGTGAGACTGTCACCAAGGCAAAATAACATTTTTAATGAGCGAAAGGAACGTGGCTAAAAGAATAATATTACAAAAGTGGAAAACATATGTATTATTGACTACTCTAGACTGACCCTGGGCTGATTTGAAAGACTTCTCATTTCAAAGGTCTTTGTCCTTTACTGAATAATTTGTACATATAGATAATTTATTTTCTTTGAAGAAAATATATTTCATAGAGATATTTCTCAATTAACATTTTATTCACTGATAGTCTAACTCTCTAGTCCTAACAGAGTTCTCTTTCACTTTGTATGGGTCACCTCTGAAGTCAACACATCCATTTTTTTCATGTACTTTTGATTTTTTTAAAAAATATTCCACTTGTTTCTTATTTATGCTGCATACTGGGATTCATCTTGAAAAGTGCTCTGTAAAGTAAAATACTCTTACTGGTTTTATTGTGAAGGACAAAAGCATGTACCGGTATTTTTCCTTTTGCTTTTGAGATAGATAAAAATACAACATGAATTCCAGTAGCCTGCAAGAACCCCAAGAAACTCAATTTTAGTGAGCAAAAAAAGCTTAAAGGCTATTTTACAACTTCTTATTAGAAATTATTATTTTTAAAATTCTGAGACTATTATAGAAAAAGAAATAACTTTGAAGAACTGAAATCCAACTTGATTAAGGAAAATTTGAGAAACTCTGAATGGTTAATTCTGTTCAGGATGTTACTACAGAAACCAACTAGGCAAACGCATTCCTGTTAACAAAAGATGTATAGAATTATCTGGTTCTAGGTCCTGAACCAAAAAATAATGACATTAATGGGATCTGTTCATGTTAATTATCAATATTTTTATTACAGAAGTTCTAGAGGTCCATTTGAGATCAAGGCCCCACTGAAGGCTCTGTAAAAGCTCAGAAGACAGTGTCCTTACGCCAAAGAGCTTGCAGTGTAAATAGACAAGACAGATAAAGACTTGGGGTAAAAATGAAGACAGAGAGGTGATGGTTGAATAGCAGATCCATACCAGGGCTGTTATTAGGACCCAGATTACCTGATTCCCAGTCCAGTGCCTTATCTATTAAATGAGTGTTTACCAAAGGCAGGGAGGGGCATATTTCTCCTGGAAAATGTGAATAATTACTTGGGGAGAGGGTAAGAACAGATCTTTAAATTGGCCTCCAGAGTAGAGGTGGCCAGCATTCAGGGATTTTGATTTGTAGGAGATTTTGGTATTTATGAATTTTGTGTTTGTTCTGGTTCAGATTGAAAGCAAATCTACTGAAATTTCCTGATAAAGCGGGGAGAACAGAAAATTTCATTTCATAAACAGGAAATCTGGTGTTCCTGTAATGAACTGTGAAACTGACATTCTTGTCAATGTCCTGACTGCTATTCAGAGAGTAACAGCTGTGAAATTGAAAAGAATGTCAGTTTTACTTAGCTTCTCCATGACAGGGAACTTGAGCTGAAGCCAGGGCTCTCAGGGTTGCTAGACATCCCATCAGAGAGCCTGCAAGCCCCCAGAGACATGGCTGGAGTGGGACATCTAGCAACCCTGAGAGCTCGGGCTCCACCTGTGGGCCCAGGGACTGGTGGGCTCCATGCGGCGGAGCCTAGCAGCCCCAACAATCCCAGCTCTCGCTGCAGCTCCCATGGTTGCTGCTGTGCACCAGAGAGACTCAAGCCAGGGTTCTGGGGGTTGGCAGGCTCCCGGCTGGAGCTGTAGGCCTTGGAATGCAGGCAGGTCTCATGTTTCCTTGAAAAATTAGTCAAATCTTTTAGTCCAACAAATCAACTTTCCACTTGATATTCATGTTTCATGGTAGGGAGTAAGAAAGGTGATATGGTGTGTATTGTGTTTGTTTTTTTCTTAAACAGAGATATACCTATCTCAGAGAACTGGATAAACCTTGAAAGGTCATCAAGTCCAGTCCCCTGCCTACACTAGCAGGACCAAATACTGTCCCCTGACAGATTTTTTGCCCCAGATCCCTAAATGGCCCCATCAAGGATTGAACTCACCCTGGGTTTAGCAGGCCAATGCTCAAACCACTGAGCTATCCCCCGCATCCCCATGTTATGGTAATAGAAGCCAGAGAACAGCTAACAACATCCATAGTAAAACTAATTTCTAAAGCATCTCAACCTTTGTTCAGTTTAAAGGACAATCAACTAAACCTTAGGGTACAATTTATCAGCATGGATGAAATTATAGGGATGTTCACTTACCATGGCCTCCTTGTGGCCACATTCAGGGATTAGCTCCATTTAGGTCTTATTCCCCCTGCTCATTCTTCAGGATGCACAGTGGTCCCTCTTTGTGACTCAGCCCTGGAACCAGATCACTGTATAGTCCTTCCCTTCTGGGGTATCAAAATCTCACAGGATCAGCTGTCTGCATATCATTCTAGAGAGTCTTCCAGATCCTGTGTCACTTCCCCAATGGTTCCTAAGGGATCCTGAGCCCACCTACTACTCTGGGTTCCAGTCCAGGGACCCTATGTCTGGTAACTATGGTTTGCTTCATTGCAAACCCTGTTGCTATTTCCCTAGTCTCCTTACTTCCCTGTATCCTCTGCCCCATATTTACAAGCCCCAAATTCCTACTCCCAGGGAGTACCTACAAACTACTAATTTCTTCATCTTTTTGGTAGACTCTCTAGCCCGAAACACACCTCCCCCTTCTTATAATGGCATGCTAAACTGTATTGTTTATCCACAAGGTGGCACTGTGTAAAGTACCCTTATAGAAACTAAGGTTCCAGGAATTTAAAGGAACCTCACTCATACCTGCCAGAGCATTAAAGGATCTTATGATGAACACGTCTGGGGTGTATTAGCAAGCTGAGTAGTCAGTCTCTACCTGGTACAGGAACATGACATGGGGCAAGGAGTAAATTAAGAACAGAAACAGAAGAAACAGCAACAATGGTTGCAAACAGATGAAGCAAAGCAGTAGAGGTTGCAGGATATCATCAACATGCCTCTCTTCAATGCCCCAAGAGAACATTAGCTGTGACAAACCTTCCCAATAGGTAGACTGGAAGCAGTATTTTACACAATTTTGAATTGCAAACGAACTCCACAGCAAAATTGGAAATATACCAATATCTCCTCTAATTTATGCTATGGGAAAGCAGAGAATATTTTTGGATCCTTTGACACTACTGAAGATAGCTACAAAGATTACCATGAAAGGGTTCTGGCTATGTCTGATGCACACACTGTACCTCAGAGAAATGTGGTTTACAAAAGAGCACATTTTCACCAGAGAATTCAAGAACTAGGGGGAAGTGTTCAATGTTTCATAAGAGCTCTGCATACATTGGCTGAAAACTGTGATTTGGGGAATGCAAAACATGAAAATATCAGAGATGGTTTTTTATCTGTTAATGCTATAACCAGTCTTTTACAGCAGCTACAAATGAAGAGACATTTAACCCTAGCCTCAGCTATCTAGATAGCAAACCAGTCGGAATTAGTCAAACAACAGAAGAAAAGGCAGGTGCAACTGGAGAAATCTGAAACTAGCTTAAAAGCTACAAACGAACCCTGGAGTGTTAAAAGTCATTATCATAAAGCCCCACAGACAAGATGAGCAGGACAAATTCTAACCTATATGGGTAAAGTGTGGAAAAAGGCATATCCCAAGAGATGATACATGTCCAGCCAGAGGCACATGTAGTACTACATGTATAAAATATGGACAATTTGCAGTTGCTTGCCACACCAAAACAGTTAGGGAGTTGACTCATCTTACAGATAATCACAAGGCGTTGTTTCTGGGATCTAGCACTTGCAGTGACATAGAACCCTCCCGGAAAAGGAAACTGAATGTTCATGACAAGATTATTGACTTCAAAATTGACTCAGTAGCTAATGTCAGAGATTGTTTCAGTAGGAACTTACAATCACCTTCAACCCCTCCCAGAGCTGAAGTCACCTGACACGGCTCCAACTAACCCTGGAGGTATTCTGAACTACACGGGCCAGGTCACCATAGAAACAATTTATATAGACAAAAGCTACATTCAGACTGGTTTCAGAGTAGTAGTCTTGTAGCCACTTTAGAGACTAACCAATTTACTTGGGCATAAGCTTTCGTGGGCTAGAACCCACTTAATCAGATGCATATAGAATGGAACACACCTTAGGGGAAAAAATATTATATTCACACACACACGAGAGAGAGAGAGAGAGAGAGAGAGAGAGAGAGAGAGAGAGAGAGAGAGAGAGAGAGAGAGAGAGAGAGAGAGAGAGAACATGAAAAGGTGTAAGTTGCCATACCAACTTTAAGTGGCTTAATCAATTAAGGGGAGCTATTAACAATAGAAGAAAAAAACTTTTGTAGTGATAACACATGACAGATAACAGATTCAGTTTATGTTAAGTTTCCCCTTATTGTTACTCATACCTTCTTATGAACTGCTTGAAATGGGCCATCCTGATTTTCACTACAAAAGTGTTTTTTTCTTCTGCTGTCAATAGCTCATCTTAATTAATTAAGCCACTTAAAGTTGGTATGGCAATCTACACCTTTTCATGTTCTGTGTATATATATATATATAATCTTCCTACTGTCTGTTCCACTCCATGTAGCTTATGAAGTGGGGTCTAGCCCACAAAAGCTTATGCCCAAATAAATTGGTTAGTCTAAGGTGCCACAAGTACTGCTTGTTCTTTTTACATCCAGACTGTATGTGATCAAAAGACCACAGACCAATGTGGCAACCCTGATGGGCGCAATTTGGCGATATTCAAATTTTGAAAGAAGATCTAATACAAATAACTTAAGAGAGAATGCTGAACTACATAGTGAACATATCACCTCTCAGGATTCCTATTACTACATGAAGAGAATGGAATGGATTGGCATAATTGAGAAAATCTGAGCCAACAGTATGGGATGTCCCCATGATTCCTGTTATAAAGAAAAATGGAAAAATATGAGTCGAGTCTGTGTGAATCTTAAAAGACTTAATGAAGCTACGTGAGAGAAAATACATATTCTTCTCCCCAAAGTGAAAGGAGCTACTGTATTTTCCAAGCTGGACACCTCGAGTAGATTCATTGGCTAAAGGAATTTGCCAGAAAGTGCTAAATTGACTACATTTATCACAAACTCTGGGAGATTTTGCTTTCAAAGATTAGCTTTTGGGATTGTCAAGGCACCTCAATTTTTTCAACGAAAGATGGTGTAATTGATAATGAACACAAATGGAATTCTAGTTTTCATGGACGATATTCTGATGTAAGGATCTTCAATGAAAGAACACAACAAAACTCTCAACAAAAAGCTACAAAAACTTCTGTTACTTTAAGGGCACCTGGCCCATGTATCTAAAGGACACCAAGGAAGTGACAAGAAACTACTTTATGGAGTACAGACAATTAAGTGAGTCAAATGGACTCATGATTAAAGGCGATTGCATCATATTTCCAAATAAAATGAGCACAAGAAATCCTAAAACTTATTCATGAGAGATAAAGGATTAACTAAATTCCTTGACTGATTGGCCCTTTCAGTGTGGCAGCTGTGCTTCAGCAAGGACATAAAAATAAAGTATCTGCATGTGACCATTGCAGAAATAACAGCTCAACACAACACAAAGAACCTTAAATAACAACACCTCTACAAAACAGATCTTGAAAGAGACTAGCTACAGATTTATATTAAATCAGAGGACATCATTACCTGGTTGTCATGGACTATTTTTCTAGGTATATAGAAATAATGTATATAAGCGCTATAACATGTTGTGGCCTTATCCAGAAATTGAAATACACTTTTTTCACTTCAGTATTCCAGAACAACCAGTGATGGAGAATGGACCACAATTCACTGCAATAGAATTTAAGATATTCTGAATGAAATATGATTTCGATCATATTACTAGAAGTCCACATTACTCACAAGCAAATGGAGGGCTAGAAAACCAGTATGAATCAGAGACACTTAACAGACTGATATGTATTCAGACACTGTGATAGTGTAAATATTATAAGTAGTAGGTACACAGAACTTAAACGGAGAGATTGAATGGAATTTTAAATTGCATTATGCCTATGCTGTTTATTATGCTATTTAGCCACTAGATGGCCCAGTGGGTAAAACACCTTATTTAAACAAACCTCTGCCATACTTGCAGAGCATAAAGGATCTTATGATGAACACATCCGGTGTGTGTAAGCCAGCTCTGTAGTCAGTCCATATCTGGGAAAGGAACATGACATTTCTCCCAAAATGTGACTGCAGCCCTCTTCTGTTTTTGGCTTGCTGGCTTTGTACAAGCTTAGCCTGCCCCTTCCCAGCTGGGCTTCATTGTCAATTAGCCTTTCAAACCTTGGCTGTCCCCCAGATGCAGTCTATGCAGTCCTAAGAACCTGTTCTGCCCTTTGTGGGGTGTATCCCACCACCTGGACCCAATTTTGTTCAATCTTATTGACTTTAAGGGTGCAGAATTGGGACCAAACCCATAACTGCTCCAGTCATTTCAGCTGGACTACTCCAAATTTTCACCAATGTAAATGACAGATGAAGTACTGGTTCTACTTCTTCACATGAGTAATGGCACTGGGTGTTGGTCCTATACTGTACTAGTTGGACTGCTCTATTCTCCCATTTGGCCTAACACCGTCTCTTTTACTGACTGCAATAAAATAACTTGTACTATGAACAATTCTCTTGATTTAAAAATCTGTTCATTAAGGCTCTGCAGGCATTTTTTCCTTTGGGGATCAATCTCTGCATCATAGACTTCTAAATTTGATAGAAATTTAAGAAATATTGAATCAGACAACTATCCTGCATTTGAATTCAGCTGTTTTGGAATCACATGTTTATACACGTGTAGGGGTGCTAATGAACTGATACAAATGGACTTGATAGAAGAAGAAAATGGGTGGAAATTGCATGCAAATAGGAGGAGCTTTCTGAAGAACAAGATAAATATAGGAGATTTTCTATTATGATGCAGCTTGTGAAAAATGGTTACTGTTATCCCGAATTGCTTCATGATGTGTAACTTTGTGCCATTTAATATCTAAGGTCATAAGCCTACATACCTCGTTTTTTTGAGAATAGTTGCATGGTGAAATTACTATACACTTTCCAGATCAAATTCAGAATTCATAAAATCGGACATTTTATATCAGCTGTAGAAGATAACTTCACTTGTGAAGTTCCTATCTTTTACCAGGTTTTCTTATGGAAGAATAATATTTCAAATCCAAGTTGTATAAGCTTTTTAACTGTAGCTGTAACTCTGGAGAAAATGGAAATGAGTGGTTTTATTAGCTTGAGTTTAAAAACATCTTAACTTCAAGAAAAAGCCTATTTATTCATCTACATGACACTGCAAATGCTTTCGATTAAAGTACTTTCATTATAAAAGTGGTGGGAAGGTAAAATACAATTAAGCTCAGCTAGATCATTTTAATGTTTGATTATAACCAACTGAGCTGGTACAGATTTTTGTGCTGGCACTAAGTTCTTGGTGGTAAGAGAGTTACATATCCTTTGTACAATAAAATGTGAAATTTACATGCAAAGTGGTATGTTCTCTTGATGCACACATATAACTCCCATTAGCTTTCATGGGAAATATATGTGCCCATCAAGAGGAAAATATACCCTCTTAAATTCCCAAATATCATGTCAGTTTTTGATGTCTCATATTACACAACTCTCTCCCCATACAGTGGAAAAACTAATAACACTTAGCTCAGATATACTGCTTTTCATCTGAACATCTCAAAGGATTTTCAGAAGGAGAGTATCATTAACTCCATGTTACTGATAGGGAAACTGATATATACAGGGTTGACTTGACTTAACTCACAAAGCAAGTCAATGGCAGAGCTCAGAATAGAATCAAATTCCTAAAGCGCTTAAGGGAGTTGGACACCCATTCCCTCAGGCCACACTGAAAATCCCATATAGAACCTATGTCTCCAGGCTCCCACTTCTCTACCCACTGGAGCAGGCTGCCTCCCCAAGAATCCTGGTTTCTTAATCTGGTTTCTTGGGTCTCATCTCATAATTTTTCTCTTCCTACCACAACAACTGTTCATTTGTAGAATCAAAGGCATAGGAGATAGAGTAAGGATGATACTTGGACTGCGAATTATTAGCTCTTTAGACAGAATAGTCTGCCCAGAATGGAGAAACTGGTATTTTTGGTTTGTTTTTTACTTTAACAGGAATGAGTTTGTGCCTAGTTTTGCAGCCTGATGACAAAATGGTAAATTATACATGTGTGTCACAACATAAATGGGCATTGTACACAGGGATTGATCCATAAGATGCCAATAATACTGTAATTTTGTTTGGTTGAGCTGGGCTCAGCTCACTATTTCAGTGATCTCTGGCCCAAAATCTGTTGGGACTACTTCCGATCCAACTTTGCTTAATGCTAAAGAGAAGCATTAAACAAACATTAGCCTCATACTTTTATTTTCTTATCTTGCAGTTTATCTGTTCACCTCAAGAATGCACAAAATAGTCCAGATTGGAAGAGAAAACCCACTGACTTTTCATTTTAAGATGCCATAATAAAATATGACTATATTTTTAGAAGGTACACAACTTCTCATTTACAGTCAATGCAAATATGAAATAAAGTAGTGTGATAGATCACCTTCTCACCCCTCCTCAAACACAGGCAGGAAACTCTTCTTTGGCTCCAACAGTGCTCTTTATTTCACAGTACAAGGCCCCACCACCTATATACACAGCTTTATACACAGCTCTATAGCTTACAGCTCTAACTCTACCCAACTCTATATAGTTCAGCTCTATCAGGCCTCTAGCCTCAGCTTTGTACCTTTCTCTATCTTTCTCTCTCACTCCTCCACACTACCATACCACCACCACCCTGCACCTGGCAGGCTTATATCTCCCTGAGGAGGCTTCCAGGTGCAATCCATCCAGGCTGATTGCCCTGCAGCCCAGGTGGCTAATTAGGCTTTCTGCAAGGGAGGTTTGCAGAGGACTTTTCTCCCTCTTAAAGGGGCGGCAGGCTGGGTCAGGCCCACCCTGCCACAGTAGTTTTTAATTATCATTTATGTTGTGGTAGTGCTCAAGGCCCCAATCTGGATTAGTGCCTATTGTGTGAGGTGTTCTCTGTGATGCTTTCTTGTGGGGAGGGCAGTTCTGTAGGTCATCATGTTATCCACTGCCTCAAAGAGAGAGACTTGCTGATACTATCTGTTTCTACCCCACACAGTGTGTTAGCCACCCAAACAAGCTCCTCAGGGCTCCGTTACCCCTCACTGTGCCTTACAGGTTAAAACTTGGTGTATTCCAGCTCCTGAGCTCCCTTTGAAGCATTCCCCTGTAACCTCCAGACCCTGTCATTGTACACTCTGAAATTACCAGGTAAGTGTCCCCAAAGAGACAGCACACACAGCTGGACTATTACAACTCAGGATCATGCCCTTTATAGCAACACAGCATTGTAGTCTGTTTATAGTGACAACAAATAAAAGTATATTAACAGAAAACACAGATTCAAGTAAGTATTAAGAAAAATAAAAACAGAAATGGTTAGAAATAAAACAAAAGTACAAAACACTTTCAAGAGAGTAAAAGTTCACAGCAACAACCCTTGTCTAAAGTACTTTCTCACCCTCAAAGACTTCCTGCAGAGTTTGCTGGTTTTCAGTCAATCCAGGTTCCATTCCTTCATGAATCACTCCCCACACACACACCCGAGCCCACCAAAAGTGTTTCTCAGTTAAAGGAAGAATGGCATGTTCTCCTTGCACCTGTTACAGTCCAGTAAACCTTTGAAATGGACTCCTGTTTGTCTCCTTATGCATTAGCTCTATGTTGAGTTCACATCCCCCCTTCTCTACTTTACATGAAATAAGGTTTTCATTGTGTCTGCTTAATCTACATGTGAGAGAGAGAGATCTTATCTCCTGTGTGGCAAAAACCCTGTTTGCCACCTCTGCCTAGTTACATAGTTTAAAACATATTTTTAGAAGGTACACAACTTCTCATTTAGAGTCAATGCATACACATATACTAATGACCAGTTTGTCACAAGCTTTCATTTGATACATCAGAGGATACTCTTAATAGATAAATACTAAGACAGCAATGCATTAGGTGTGGCAAGTTTGTCAGGGATGATAGGAGTTGCTTACAAAACAGTGAACCCTTTTCCAACTGATATGGAGGGGTTCTTAGGATCATACTGTCCTAACACGTAAGAAGGGTCAATACGTCTCAAGAGCTGTGTGGCAGGGTGGGCCTGACCAGCCTGCCGCCCCTTCAAGAGGGAGAAAAACCCTCTGCAAACCTCCCTGAAGAGAAGGCCAGTTAGCCACCTGGGCTGCAGAGGGATCAGCCTGGATGGGTTGCACCTGGCACCCTCCCCAGGAGGGATAAAAGCCTGCCAGGAAGGAAGCCCAGGGTGGGGGTACTGTGGTGGTGTGGAGTGAGATAGAGAGAAGGAACGAAGCTATAGAGCTGGGTATATAGCTATGTAAAGAGCTAAGCTGTAGAGCTGTGGCTAGAGCTGTGTAAAGAGCTAAGCTGTAGAGCTGTGTATAGTAGGTGGTGGGGTCAGCACAAGCTGCACTGTAAATAAAGAGCACTGTTTGGAGCCAAAGAAAAGTCTCCTGCCTGTGTTTGGAGTGGGGCGAGAAGGCGATCTGTCACAGCTGTCATGAGTGTGAAGTGCCTTGGAGTGCTGTTTTACTTGTTAGGGGTTAACTGAACAGTAGAGAAGGGTGACATCAGAGTACACTACCTGGAGAAAAACCAGGAAGTTAGTTAGTCCGTCCAGGGCTTTTGGGCTAACTCAACCTCTTTTCCAGCTATGGAACTCATCTCCTCCTTTTTCTTCACATATTTATAAGTTAGAGGAATAGTAAGTAGACTTATTGATTACATAAGCTTTGTACCTGATTTAAAGTGTCACTGACCTCCTCACAGTGAGAAATCTTGGGGGAGGGGTTAGAGCTAGAAAATTAAGTATCTGTGAAGTTTGGATTAGTTGTATGCTTTGTTCTTTTCTATATTAAACTTTTTATACCTATAAGAATTGTCTGTAGTTCCACTGAAGTGATCTGAGCTTTGAATCTGGCAGGCTCACAGCTAGTGAGTCTGTGGACTGTGTTCTCTTTCCCCTAGGCTAAAAAGGGAGGGGGGTGGAGCAGTGTCTGAGTGTCCCGATCTCTCGGGAAGAGGGAGGGAGTGTTACTCTTGGGGTGTTCATGTGCCCCCTCCAGGGTCTTGGAGATTCACATGAATGGTGGCAGCGTGGTCCCAATCCCCAACTGGTAGAGTGTGGGTTTTGGGGGGGAAAGGATTTAACTTAAGCTGGGAAATTAGCTTACAGTTAAGTGGTCATAGAAGAGACCCCCCACTTTTACCCTAGAGTTTAGAGTGGGGGAAGGAAGGTTTTCTCTTCACAAGAGCTTAGAGTTCAAGGCATCGATCTTTGACATATAAAAAATAGTAATAACTTAGGAATTAAGGACAGAACCTGTGCTGGTTCAATTCAGTGGGGCCACAGCAATTTACACCAGCTGAAGGTCTGGCACATAATTCTAAAAAAAATCAGAGACTATATTGTATCAGATACTGTCCCTTTCATTATTTTAAGAAATAGCCATTTGGATCTATTAAAAGCTTGGTTGATACTCTCCATCAGCAACTCTTTCAGCAGTTACACAAATTCAGGATTGATGTTGTTTCATAATGCATTTTTATACTCTCACACACACTATACAAGTCACATGGAGTTTTCTTCTTTAGCTGCAGAGGAATCGGCATTTACAATGTAGTCTTGGGCTATAGCAAAATCTGCAAAAAACATCAGTCTTGTCTTCCAAAAGCAGCAGGGGAAATAGTAGCAGCACATAGTGTGGAATGCTGCCACCTAGTCCAGTTTTGCTGGAACTTCTGATTTCTAGATTTTTGTAACCTGATTAATATAGTCAATAATCATTTTATACATCTCCCCCATATCATGCCTCCTTTCTGCCCGTTCAGAGTGATCAGAGCACCATGCAAGGCTTCATAACTCATATAATGAAAACACCGCCAAAAAGTGTGATATAAAACTGCCCCCTAAACTAAAGCACCACAGAAATAAATTGAGGGTATATTATGAGGTCAGAGAGGGGGAAAGGGAAGAGCTCCTTGAAATATTGAAAAGCCCACAGACAAGTCTTCCAGTACTGAAATAATGATTTTGCTTTAAATTCATATCTATTTTCTTTAAAAGACACTCATTAGCCTTAACCTACCTAGTAACACAGGATGATTAAATCCCCTCTGGCCATATCGTGTACTTTTGACAAAAGTGCTCAAGCCAAAAATGTCAATAAATGTCAGTGTGCTATGAAATCTACCAAACTTCTACTGAATAGTGGCTTCAGACTGTACAGGTTTGAAATGGCAGATTTGCCTGTCAGGGTTGGTTTGCAGGTCCTCTTCTCTGTTGAATAAGGCTATGGTTCAAGGAGCTTATAAGGGTCTGCATATATTTACTCTTCTTAAAGTAATTTGCAGTTCACACAGCCCTTCTCATCAATACAGATTCTGATCTGTGGCAATCCCTGGTAGAGTTCTGGGCCAAATTGGAACCAAAAAGACAGATATAAATAGAATGTTCTCAGATCTCCTTCAATCCCAGTAATGCACCTGACCATAGTGTAAAGAATTTACATACATGTAAAGACTATACCACCTCAAAATGGATGAATACATACATTTTAACCTAATCCTGCAAGCACATGTGAACCTGAGTAAATTTACTCATGGGAAAAATGAAACTAAGCTGCCAAAAATGGAGATGCTGAAACAAATTGCTCCTAGTCCAAAGCAGCTATAAATCCAGAGGATGTTTCTATTAGCTTGATAGGGGAATACTCCAGTGGCAAAGAGGCTGCCTTGCAGCCCCTATATATATTACCTCCTTGTGGGCAGTAGGCGACCTGAGTAAGGTGGGTCCCAGGATCACGACTAGCATAAAGGTCACTTAAAATAAACTTAATTCACCTTTTTGAGCTATACTGAGCACACCTCAGCTGCAGCCCAGAATCTGGCCCCAAATGTCCTCTGACTTGTAATTTGTATATCCAATCTGCTCTAATTTTCATTGATTGAGACTAAACTAATATTCCACAACATTGAAGCCAAGAACAACAATACAGGAGCCTTTGAAATTCATCATACGAATGAACTAAATGTAATTAATGGCAAGTATGAATCAAAAGAGACATGGTCCAATAGCTCAAGTCACTAGGATATCAATAACTCCATTTAATGAAAGGGAACGGAAGTGAAATTACAGGCTCCAGAAGCCTGAGAATTCACGGGATTGAACAGGAACAGAGACAAAATGCTATGAATGAAGAAGTTGGAAAGTTTTTTGGGGAAAGCTAACAAATAGATATGCAATAATAGCATTTATAAGGCAAAATGTGACAAGGTAAAAAGCCAGCAAGGAATTCTAGTATCATAAATAATATAACAGGTGAGCCAGATTCAAATGCAGTGTTTCACTAAGCAGATATTTATTATCCTGTGACAACTAGGATTGCCATAAGATTACAAATTTATAAGAGATCAAATCCCCATTCCAATAATTGTCAAAAGGAAGGATTGAACTTGTGCCATTTAGCATTTTAATTGTTGGCTTTGTTTTGAGTGTGGATTAATTTTATGCCATATTATGTTCTTGTAGTAATTTTGTCCTGAGAATGAAGTATTAGAGAGTGAATAATGTATTGCCCCAAGTACAATATTCTGCGAACTAGATCTACCTTGACCTTTACTATATTCTCTGATTGGACTGAATGGTCACTGCACTTCTCCCTCATTAACAACCCAACTAATGAATTGAGCTGAATTGATGGCCTGGGCACAATGTTAAGATACAAAATAGTGAAATGGTCAAAGCAGTGTTCTATAGCCAACAACTATATTTAAAGGGACACATTAACTATTAAAACTCCAAATCTTCTAATTCAGTGACAGAGTGAGATCAGAAAGTAGAATAAGAACAGTCTCATGACAATGGGACCAGCTTAACCCTCTCTCATTAAACCCTTGTAAAATTGTATTCCCATGCAA
The DNA here is from genome assembly GCA_032164245.1 of Sternotherus odoratus. Taxonomy (NCBI): domain Eukaryota; kingdom Metazoa; phylum Chordata; order Testudines; family Kinosternidae; genus Sternotherus; species Sternotherus odoratus. Next base: position 61,727,672 of record JAVMKO010000004.1, on the reverse strand, counting down.
AGGCATTACAGCAAGTTAAATATTAAGACTTAATTTAGATAATAAACATATCACTACAGTGACAAGGCTTAATGTTTACTTGACAATGAATTTCAAATACAATATTTATAAGCAGATTTAAATTCTAATGACCTGACCGTCTTATCCTATCCATACAATAGCAAACTGATAGCAATGCTACAAATTAGCTGTTCTAGGCCATTCTCTTGGTCTTGTCTTTCACATAGTCTTTATCCACAATAGCACTTTCACAGAATTAAGCTAAAGATATGACAGAATAATAGGTATAATAGAGTAGCAAGAATTGAACCATGGTTTAAAAATAAAATCATTGCTTTACAGCAGAGGTTTACCAGTTTACCTGTTACTTCTAACAGGTTTTTTTCCTTTGATTCTAAAGCCACACAGTACTTGTGGGATATAAGAAGAATCATGGGATAAGTATTAATTGTATACTGAGCTTTTCACTGTTAGGTTGAGCACAGCTAGGGATAATTAATATTGTTTAGCGGTGTGTGGCAGTCTCCCTGCCACATTGCGGAGAGTGCAGTGACACCTATATTTAATGTTGCGTATTGATTTCTGTTATGATGGTCTTTCTTCAGAAAGCTGTAACTTTGTGAATAAGTCTTCATTTTTTGTCAAATCTGGCAAGGTTAGAGAAATTGAACAGGGTTCAATGTTTTGCTGAATTTGGGATTAGAAATTATAAGCCGTTCCCCAAAAATGGTTGTTTAAAAATAATGTTGTTTCAGATTATTTTTTTAAAAAATCTTGCAACCGTTTATCTGGAAAGCTCTAGAGTTTAGGCCAAAAAAGATTTAGGTCAACAGATCTGGCAGATATTCACTGGATCAGGAAAATGCCTTTTCATGATCTGGAAAGTTGTGTATGTTTATTTGTTTATTTATCAAATGGAGAAAAAAATTGCATATGCTCACTGAATTTAATCTGTCCCTTATCCAGGTATGGTGTCCAGGTCCCGGTAAGAAACTGGTACCAGCGCGTATGCAGCCCAAGTTAAAATGCTACCACGGCTTTGCCTCCCTGCCACATTGCTGGCCTTTCCCCATCCCATTAGTGGCCCTGCCGGTATGGGCAGGGCTGCCAACGGGAGAGGCAAAAGGGCGTCTGCCCTGGGGCCTGTGATTTAAAAGGACTCGGGACTCTGACCACTGCTACTGCAGCAGCGGCAGGAGTCCTGTACCCTTTTAAATCGCTGCCGGAGCCCTGGACGGTAAAGACCAGGCAGTGTGGATGGGTTAGCTGGGGGAGGCTGACCTTTCCCAGCCCTGCCCCTTCCTCCCAAGGCCCTGCTCCTTCCGGGGACCAGAGCCAGCCCCTATACCAGCAATAATTCATTATTATTTTCACCCCTGCCCTTATAGACTATGAAACCTCATTATTCCATAGTAGGGTAAAGAACTCTGCATAGCCATTTCCATTACATTCTAAGCACCCTAAGGAAAGAAAGTAGAAGAGTGAGACCTCAGATGTATTTGTGTAGTGTGCAGACAATGAGTTAAACTTAATGTTAAATGGTTTCAATAGCATAAGAATGTTTAAAAACATAAGAAAAGCCATACTGGGTCAGACCAAAGGTACATCCAGCCCAGTAACCTGTCTACCCACAGTGGCCAATACCAGGAACCCCAGAGTAAGTGAACTTAAACAGGTTTAAAACAAATAAAAGGAAGCTCTTCTTCACACAGAGCACAGTCAATCTGTGGAACTCCTTGCCTGAGGAGGTTATGAAGGCTAGTACTATAACATAGGATATGTATATACAAGAGAAACTGGATAAATTCATGGAAGTTAATGCCATGAATTTGGCTATTAGCCAGGATGGGTAAGGAATGGTGACCCTAGCATTTGTTTGTCAGAGGGTGGTGATGGATGGCAGGAGAGAGATCACTTGATCATTACTTGTCCGGTTCACTCACTCCGGGGCACCTGCCATTGACATTGTCGATAGACAGGATACTGGGCTGGATGGACCTTTGGTGTGACCCAGTACGGCCTCTCTTTCCTACCCTTCCTATGTCATTGGTATCTACATGTACCATGACCACCAGCTCCTCCCCAGCACTACGCATACATCTATCTAGATGCCCCGAGAGATCCACAACCTTTGCACTGGGCAGGCAAGTCGCCATACAGTTCCCACGGTCATCACAAACCCAGCTATCTATGTTTCTAGTGATCAAATTTCCCATTACGAACACCTGCCTTTTCCTAATGACTAGAGTTCCCTCCCCCAGACAGGTAACCTCAGTGCGAGAGGACACCCCAACATCATCTGGAAGGTTTCCCTCTGCTCCCGTTGACTTCTCTCCTGAGTGGCAGGAGCTCCTTGCACCAAATGCACACATACTCCACCTGCCCACAGGACCATTAATCATACATGCTACATTGAGTGCAACAGGATAGCCCCCACTCTGCTGCTGGGTTTCTTCCTCCATTCTCTCCTACAGCTACCTAGGTTAACGAGGTTAACGATACAGTTTTTTGTTTAAATCAAGAAGTTTTGATTATAGTTTAGGTAAAATGTTTAGGTTAAATGTTTCCTACTCCCTTCCAAACTCCCTCATGAAACTCCCTATTAGCAGCCCTGGTTGCTTGCTCACTGCTTTATAAAGCCCTGGCCTTCCTGATAGCCCTTTCCCCTGATTAAGGCTCAGCCAATGACCAGAGGCTTCTAGATTTCAAACCTTGTTTAGAAACTCACAGCACATGGTCCTTCAAACAAACAGACAAACACAAGCTCATCACGTAGAAAGTACCCCCAAACACACACACCACAGACAGCCACTTACCGTAAGGGTCCCATATTTGCTCCTATGTCACTGGAGAACTTCCTCAAGAAACTCCCTGTTAACAGCCCTGGTTGCTTGCTCACTCAATAAATACTTCTGATTTGAACTTCTCTTTGAATAAATTCTACCACCTCACCACCTTACCATTGTGACCTAGCCCTAATATACATGTGCCTCCTCCCAGGTGACAGATAAGACTCTTCTGTGGTGAAGGTGCTAGGGGAGATGGGTTGGGGGGTCAACAGACAGAGGAAGACAAGGAAAACATGGGACAAAGGTAAGGGGGTTGGAAACACAAGTGTTCTGGGGACAGGAAAGAGGCTGGGGTGGCACAAACACCATTATAACTTGAAATGATCGGGGGGAAGGGGGACACCTGTCAATGGGTAGAGGCCTTTGGGGGCCAAAGAAGTGGTTGTTAAACAGGGAGAACCTAAATATTAAACATATGAAGTAATCTTTTTAATCATTAGGAATACTATTTCTCCACACACACTATGAATAAAGTTCTATACATGTGTCCCTAAGGTAATATAAAAATGGAATGATTCTGATATATTGTATTACTTGAGAAACAGTATGTGATCAAGTAACAAATACTGCTTCCCAATGTATATGTAAAAAAGAGTACAGTTCAGGTATCATTTTCAAAATGTTGAGTACTTTACTTTGCAACCTGATCATTCTTTTAACATATTTTTTCCATAAGAATATACACTTATTTTTAAAGTACTTTCAAGATAGAAAGTGTGAAAAATCGGGAGAACAGGCATCTCTATAAGACAAAACCTGAATAGCAAGACTGTCCCTATAAAATCAGAACATCTGATTACTCTAACTTTCAGCTATTTTGAATGCTTAATTTATGCACAAAGGGCCTGATCCAAAGTCCAGTGAAATCAGTGGCCATGCCCGCTTTTCCTCAGTGAGCCCCTGACATGTCCTCAGCTTTGCCAGGGTGTCATGCCACTGCATACCATCACAGGTCACAAAATGCAGGAAGCCTATCCTGCTGCAACACCTGAACAAATTGCTCTGCCTGTACTGGAAAGAAGGCGAAGTTCCACAAGAAATGAGACACACCAACATCATCATTCTCAATAAAAACAAGGGTGACAGGAGTGACTGTAACAACTGTCATGGCACTTACCTTCTCAGTATCATAGGAAAAGCCTTTGCCCAAGTCATCCCGAATAGACTTCAGACCATGCAGACAGAATCTATCCTGAATCACAGTGCGGCTTCAGAGCTGAAAGATCGGCTATTGACAGGATCTGCTGACTGAGACAACTATAAGAAATACAGAGAAAAAAAAAAGCTCTCTACATAACCTTCACTGATTTCACAAAGGCTTTTGAACTTGTCTGTAGAAGCAGACTATTTACACTTGTAGAAAAGATTGGGTATCCCCTAAGCTATTAAGCATGATCTGGTCCTTCTATGAAAACATGTACAGCACAGTCCAATATGATGGCTTAGTCTCCAAACCTCCAGATTTGTAGTGGTGCCAAGCAAGGCTGTGTATTTGCTCCAACTCAATTTGGAATCTTCTTCTCCCTTCTGCTGAAACAAGCTTTTGGTTCCGCAACCGGGGGAATCTACTTGCAAACAAAATCTGATGGAAAGCTTGCAAGACTCAGATCTAAAACCAAGACTTGGGCGGTCCTCATCCAACACTTCCTCTTCACAGATGACACATCAGTGACAACCCACACTCAAGCCCATCTCCAAAAACTCATGGACAGTTTTTCTAAAGCTTGCCTAAAGACTTTGGGCTTACCATAAGCCTAAAAACACTAACAAAATGTGCCGAAGAATTGAAGACACACGCTCCATTAAGATCGACATTATGAACCTGACGTGATGAATGAGTTAACCTCTCACTTGAAACAGAACTCAACATCAGCATCAGAAAAGCCTCCACAAGAATACCTAGACTGAGCAAGAGGGTCTGGGTAACACGCTGACAGAACACACAAAGATTTGTGTGTATTGTGCATGTATTATCAGCATGTATGAAAGCAACACATGTACCTTATACTCTCATCAGGAAATGATGCCCAACAGCTTCCATACGCATTGCCTTCAAACATTTGGAATCTCCTGGAGGGACAAAGTCACCAACACTGAGGTGCTCAAGCAGGCCAGCATACCCAGTATGCACACACTCCTCGAACAGAGATGCCTCCCACTGACTTGGGCATGGGTGCCAAATGAATGATGGCCACATCCCAAAGGACATCCTCTAAGGAGAATTGGCATCTAGAAAAAGACCCAAAGGACACCCAAAATTGCATTTCAATGAGGTGTGCAATCAAGACCCCAAAGAAATGGACATGGATGTGAACAACTCAGAAGAACACACACAGGACCAGATCCTTTGGAAACAAGAGCTCAATATATGTTTCGAGATACAAGAGGAAGCAATCCAGAGAAAAGGTCCAGAGGTCATAGAAGGCAGAGCCCAGAGAGTCAAAACACCACTTTTAAATGGGACAGATGCAGAAGAGATTGCCTCTCTCAAGAGGGTGTTTTCAGCCAGAGCTGCCATAAAACCAATTGAGTAAATTCTTTACCTCTCCGGGCACATACCCATGGTCTCTCAAGACTAAAGGATGCCTACTAATAGAAGCAGCTATGCCAGCTCTATGCTTCCTGGGGATAACTCAATTTCAGCAAAATCCTTTGGAAGCTGGTTAAGCTGACTTTAATGTTGGTTTGGGCCAACAGAGAGGTGCAAAACAGTCTTAGTTCCAGATCTGACCTTTTATATATTCTACAGTAAAAATGATTAATTATATTGAAGTCAACATTGGTTAGTGGTGCAAATTCCTAACCAGAAATGAAATCTTGTTGCAGTAATGCTATTTTTAGGCTGCTATACTTTGACCAGAGTACATCTAAAATTAGCTGTACGATTTCACATGAGGATGTTTCAAGATTGTAATTTCATGGTACTTCTTAACAATGAAAAACTGATTGATTGTAATCATTTACACACTCTGAGAGAAAGAGAAAGATGTAAAGTAGTATTTCAAGATGTAACATTTTCAGATTGCTATCCACAAACCCTGTTTAAAGTGGATTAGAACAAGAAATTTTACACTCCTTCCCCTAGTTTATATAAAACAGCTGCAAATTCAGTTTGTTGACTTCATCTTTCATTTTGATGTGCTTTCTTTTGATCCCTAGGAAGAAATATATTTATAATTTCCAGAAGAACTGCCTCAGAGGTAAGTGGTATCCAAATATTGTTCTGTAGAGATAAAAAATGTACAGTGTCAGTGGTATTTGGTTGTGAATTGATGATGCATTGCACAAGGATACAGAGACATCATTCCTATAAAACTTGCAACATTACGGTTTAGGGAATATTTAACCTTTAATACAAATCATTTTTATTTTCCCACTGGAATTCAAAGCACTTTATTCTTTTATATTGTATTTCACTTTTCCCCCTTCCTTCCCCCTATACTGTGACTGCTGCAATTTTTGGCTTTGGCAAGGTGGGCAGGTAAAAGAAGAATAGGGAGTTTGATTGCATAGTACAAGAAGCCGAAAAAAGTAATAAAGAATACCAAAAACACCATCTATAATCTAGAGTAGATTTTTAGTGTAAATGAGTATGAAATTGGGTTTCCAACAGAGTGGAACTGTTAGGAACTTTGAACTAGTAAAATTCTTTTTATATCAGAACTCTAATACTGCTTGGTTTAGAAACTAAATTAAAGGAATGTTGAGACTGATTTAAACCCACAAAAATCAGGAAACAAAGTGCTAAGGATGCTACACTTACATTATATCTTCTTTTCGGCTCTTTGTTCTTTTTCAACCTTTTTCTTTCTCCTCTCCCTTTTTTTGCCATGGCTCCCTGCACTATAAAAAGTCTTTCAACACTGCTTGGCTGCTCACGGCATTGTGTGCACAGCAATACAGTGAAACCTCGATTTAACGGACTAATTCGGGCGAGGGGGTGTCCGTTAAAGCCGAAAGTCCGTTATTTAATAATTTTTTTAAATTATTAAATAACAGGACTTTCGGATTTAACGGATACCCCCTCGCCCGAATTAGTCCGTCAACCCGCCTGCCGGGGTCCCCGGCTGCTGGGACCCGGGCGGGAGCTGTCAGCCCGCCCGCCCCCGGCTCAAAAGCGCAGCGGCCGCTGCGGGCGGCCTCAGAGCCCGCAGGGTCCCGGCTCCCAGGACCCTGCAGGGAGGGTGACTGCTGCCGGGGGCCAGGCGGCAGCCCGCCCCCGGCTCGATCCGTGGCGGCTGCAGCCGCGCGCGGGCTCAGAGCCCCGCAGGGTCCCGGCTCCCGGGACCCTGCAGGGAGGGTGACTGCTGCCGGGGGCCAGGCGGCAGCCCGCCCCCGGCTCGATCCGCGGCGGCTGCAGCCGCGCGCGGGCTCAGAGCCCCGCAGGGTCCCGGCTCCCGGGACCCTGCAGGGAGGGTGACTGCTGCCGGGGGCCAGGCGGCAGCCCGCCCCCGGCTCGATCCGCGGCGGCTGCAGCCGCGCGCGGGCTCAGAGCCCCGCAGGGTCCCGGCTCCAGCCTCGGGCAGCAGCAGGGAGCCCACAGCCAGCCCTCCAGAAACGGACTTCGGATGCATCAGACTCTGAAAAATTTTGTCCGTTGCATCCGAAGTCCGTTAAATGGAGGTCCGTTAAATCGAGGTTTCACTGTATTGTCAGGAGTTCTGTTGTTATGCACGATTAATCACTCACTCCTCAGTTCGGCAAAGCACCTAAGCATGTGCTTTATTGAAATCACCTAGTTTTAAATCCAGGCTTAGGTGCTTTGCTGAATAAGGATAAGACTTAAGCACATGCCCAAATGCTTTCCGGATTCAGGCTCCAATCCTGCAATGAGTTCTGTGCAAACAGACCGTTTGGTCCTCTAAATCAATGGACTCTGCAGAGACCCTGTGATCTGCCCGCAATCAGTTTATTGTAGAGCCAGAGCTTTTCATAGTAGAGTATCCTGTGTAACTCTGCAAGATCTATACTATATACCTAACATATGATCATAATGGTCCCTTCTGACCTTAAAATCTATGAGTCTAACCCATTTCTGTCTCACTTTTATGTATAAAAACCAATAAACAGATTAAATAATAGGCTCTTATTATGGGGTCTGTGGCAAAGCTCTGGCCTTGTCCCTGTGGGTCCCACGCTTCCAGGCGGTTTGTGCTAGCCTCAGAGGCTCACTGTGACCCTCCATGTAGCCCTTCTCTCTCTAGGCCAGGGTTACAGTCTACTGAGCCTTTTTCATCATAAGCCAGCAGAGCTATTGGTGAGAGAACTCCCACAGTCTCTGTTGTCCCTCTGGGCTTATTTCAGGACAGTATAACCTCCTGTCCTGCTAGGGGCCTTCCTTCCCCTTCCAGGAGGTGTTTCAGTAGTGGCAGGTTGGGGGCAACCCAGGCCTGTTCTCTCCTCCGGGTTCCAGCCCAGGGACCCTAATAGTAGCAATTGTTGGCAGCCAACCTTTCACTGACAGAGTTGCTACTTTTCCTTGGGCTACTTCCCCACAGCTCTCCCGCTTCTCTCTTACCTCAGGTTATAGCAAAGCTTCCTCTCTTCCAGCTCCCTTCTCCTTGGCTCCCCCCCCAGGGAACTGGAAAGGAGAGCTTTTAAGCAGTCTGAGTGAGACCTTGATTGGCTCCATCTGTCTCCATTAGCCTAACAACCTTAACTGTTTAATTGGCATCAGGTGTCTTGATTAGCCTGAAGTAGCCTTTGTTTGGCTATCCAGGGAACAGGGACCTGCTCATCCTGAGGCTGATATACCTGCCACCCACCACTCTCTTATACCCTTCTGGCCTGACTCCGTCACAGGTCATATAATAATTGTGATTATAGTTCTGCTTATTTGGGTGTCTGGAGTTTTATGTGGGGGCATTTTACAGTTATTTAACTCTAAAGAAATAAAATAAATATAGCACATACACTAGATGAATATTTAAGTTACACAGAAAGAACACAGAGAAAGTTGCGATTGATGCACGAAACCTATCAGATTACACAGGTAAAAATCAGATTAAGGGTTTCCCATTAGTCTGTTCCCCCCCCCCCCCCGCGTGCAATCATCAAGGAAGGGAGAGAATAAAAATGAGGTGAAGCATGTAGAAGGTCTCTGGCCTTCAAGAAAGCTTTGGAAGAGAAAAAAAATGTTTCCTGTACATTTTCTTTCCCATAATGGAGCATATCCACTGGATTCAATGTTGCTAATATGCCAGACCTCAGTCCACCACATCTGAAACTCTTTAGGACTTGGCTCACTTGTTTTGGTTTGTTTTTTTCTTTTCCATCCATTTAAGTTCAGACTCCATTTGCTAAACTGCTGCAGCACTACACTGTTCCCCAGGAAACGACTTCCAAAGCTGAAACTAGTAAAAAAAAAATTTATCAAATTACTGGCGATTACAGCATTCACATCAACAATGTTGATTGTATCAGGAACCATTCTGAGAAACAGAGAGGTTCTCTCCAGGCTAGTGGACATTCTTATGCTTTAAGCACTAGACAGCAACTGGCTTTGCCCCAAGCTTCTTGTGGGACCTTGGATAAAACACTTGATCTGTCTGCCTCAATTCCTGATCTGTAAAATGAAGATAGTATTTCCTTTCCACCACCCCTCATCTGTCTTACTGGGTTAGATTGTAAGTAGAGGGGAGTGAATTTTTTTCAACAAGCAGTAAATTTGCCAGAAAAATGTATTTTTGAGTACCAAAACTATTCACAAATGTGGGTCAAACTTGGCATCATCCAAAACAAAACAGAAAACAAAAATTTTAGACCTGCCAAAGTGAACTGCTTTGACATTTTTTCAAAACAATTTTTGAAACAAAATGTCACTTTGAAATGGCATTTTCTAAATGTTGATTTGAAACAGCATTTTGTTTTGAAAACTTCATTTCAATTTAACAGTTCATTTTGAAATGTCATATTTGAACAACATTCAAAACATTTCACTTCATCTAACTATTTTTTCAGGGGCTTGGGGATTTTGTTTGTTTTGTCAAAAAAAAAAAACCTGGAGAAAAATATTTGATAAGCATTAATTGTAAGCTTTTTGCAGTGGAGACAGTCTTTCATAGTGTATTTGAAATGCTCCTAGCACAATGGGGTCCTGATCTCGGTAGAGGTGTCTCAGTTCTACTGTAATCCAAATAATTATAATAGAGATTAGGAAACTAAATTGTTCTTTTATATTCTGGGTCTCCCCTAGTCCAGATATTACTCATGGGAAGTAGAAAGCAGTAAGAGCCCAGTCTAAAGGAGGAAAGAAATATCAAACACAAAGCAATGTAAACCCCTCTGGGAGAAGTAGAAATTTTATTTATTTACTTCTCAAAACTGTATTTACTTTAGTTGAAATTGAGTGAAAAACCAAAGAATGCATCATTTGAGGAGAATGTCAGTTCTCCAGATCTAGGTGAAGGAATTGCAAATCTCACATGGCCGCTTTGTAAATCTCACTGTACAAATCTTTGTTCTCCTTGGTCCAAGGATTTGAGGAGCTCCTTGCAGAAAATACCTTAATGGCCTGATGGGATGACTTATTCGATGCAGTCTACATGTGTTATATGTTTCATTAGATTTACTGAGAGGCTAACTATTGACACCTTCAAGGATTTTATAATATTCCTATAAAGAAACAATAAATTATCTGACTTCTTGCACTCCCTGTTGAAGAATGTATGAGCTTTACAGCCCATTTTACATCTCACAGTATGAAAATATTTCTTTAATGATATTTGGGCTTAGGACAGAAAGCAGATGGAAAGCTGCATCTGTCCCATCTGTGTCTTCCAAATGATCTTCAAGGATAACCCCATGTAGAGCACATTTGCAATAATATAATCCAGAGGTCATCACATCTCAAAGAAATGGTTGCAAGTATCTTAAATGAAGTTTGAAAAGATTATTTTGGTCACCTATGCTAACTGAAACTACAAGAGCAACCAGAGACCTAAATGAACCCCTAGTTGCAAATTTACACTACAGAGCAGGATCATATCTCCTCAGTAATGAGTGAGTCAACACATTACAATCATCTTTAGCATGTATGTTACAGAGAATTTATCAAATACATGGTTACATCAGGTGAAGTTTTCAGAATGCCTTTCTGTACCTTTTTTTAATCAATTACATAAGTCCCTCACTTTAAAAACTACATCTATCACCGTTTAAAAAAAAATTAAATGACTTTCAACATTTGGGCCCAGATATTCAATCTTCTACATTCAACAGTACATCTGGTAGGAAATGGAAATCCCTTTCTGTGAAAAAATTTCTGGATTTGTGGGGCAAAGTATAAAAAATGCACACACACAAAAAAAAATAAAGAAAGAAAGGAAAGAAAAGAAAAGAAAAAGAAGTGCTTGAATGGATTTCCAGAAAAATTATGTTTTGGAAGAACTAAAATAGATTTTTTTGGCTTGACAGTTGATTGCCTGGGGAGCTCTTACTAATTTGACCTTTGGAATTTAGGCAGAAAATTAAATTAACAAGAGTCTTTCTGGCAGGCAGCTGGAGAGTCAATGTTTCTATAGTCCTGATAGAATATCTTTAATATTTTGGAAAAATAAATACATTCTATAGAAAAATTATATTTTCAGAAAAGGACATTTCCCATCAGAGAATCGTACTCATGGAAAATTCCCCATCAGCTCTATTTAATAGGGCAGATGTGTGCATGTGCATATCCAACCTCCATGTGTGCAACAAACATCTGATATCCACACACAAATCAGGAATTCTGCATACCTACACACATTCGCATCTTCTGTCTTCCTCACACATTAATGTAGTATGTATATAAGTCAGGTGCATTGAAACATGTGCAAGGTATTGAAAATTTGGGTTTTAAGTTTGCAAGAAGCTATGACAATAAACAAACATCCTAGAGTTACAGTTTTCTTTTCATTTAATTCTTGTTGCAGAACTACAGGCAAGGGAACACTGCAGTTCATCAAAGAGAACAGGAACTTGCTGCCTATTGGGATAGGATATCACAGGCTTCCTTCGGAGAAGAGGGGATGGTATAAGTTCAACTGGAGCATGCTGCCTGGTCTCATGAAGCAAATGCAACTTTTCTATATGTGTTGAAAAGAAAATGAGCATGAGGTAATGCCATAATAAATAATTGCATAAAGCACTTTGGTATTATGGAAGTTGAAATTTCAAAAAAAAGGAGAAAGGTCTGTAAAAGTAAAAGCATGGTGAAGGCTAGCTCTTAAAGTAATTGAGAATTTTTCACTGGGCAGTAGCTTTCTACAGTACATTACTTTAAATCCAAGTGTGGAGTACCCTCTAGCTGATATCTGAAGATCAAAGCCACCATTAGATTTTGTTTTTAAAAAAAACTGCTGATAGAGCTTCAGCTATTATAAAAGGAATTAAGGGTGTTTTGTTACAAATAGCCCAAAAGCTTTTAAGTGCATTTTTGGTCTAACAAAATCAAATTTCATGTGGACTTGTTGGGAAAAAAAATCAAACATTGATTTTAATGAGTGGTATTAAAGATTCATCACTGTTATTGTCAAGATTTCTCCTCTCTCTGGAAACTAAATTTAAAGCTGAAATGTAAAGGAAACAAGCTACTAACACTGGACAAAGATCTCTTTGATCACAGAGACAAACTACAAAGTGTCTTATTAATGATCACTGCTCAGTGCTCTGTGTGACCTCAGTGAGCTTTCTTGGGCAACACAAAATTATATATTTTAACTCTTGATGGAGAATGCTGCATTGGTCATCTCATAGACCCAGATTTTGCAATTCATTATGCAGGGGTACAGCAATGTACACATGTACAGTGGGTTACAGAATGGGGATTGTATTGAGTATGAACATTGTGATGTACAGAATTATAGTTGTTGGCTCTTCTTTTGGAATGGAGAAAATTTGGCTTTCATTGCATACTAAATAGTATGTTAGAGGACAGGGAAGGAGCTCTCTGGTGTACTGCATATGGAGCACGTAAACAAGAAAGCATTGTATGAAACATCTTTTGCAGTATCAGACTTTGAGTCCTGAATCACATGTTCAAAAGTCTCCAGTCCTGTAGTAAGAAAAAAGTATTAAAGATAAATCTTCAGGCCACAAGTTAGCAGGGCCAAGACCTGAGGGAGGCAAGATGGCAGAGTCGGTGCCCAGACCACCACAATCTGAGTAACCGCCTCACCAGAAGTTCTCAGGTGCTGCTCAGGGGTCAGTTCTTTCAGAGAGGCTCCCTCCATCAGCTGTCTACCTCCCTCAATTGTTGTGGGCCTCAGAACTTCGGTGTGATCAAGACACTGTAACGTTCCAGATTGGGGTTGCCATGACATGATGGATATCTACAGATGGAATTTTGGAAGCTTCTTCTGAGTCTCCCAAGTTGTGCAGGAGTCATGTCAGTGTTGCAATAGAATCCCGATGACAGTGTGTTTTTGAAGGCCCAGGACAATAAAAAGGATTAGGAGGGTCTCTACTATTTCAAACAGTCCCTGTAGGGAAGAAGTGACTGCTGTGTAGAGAGATTGAGTAATGTTCTGGATTAAAGCATGAAATAGAAGTAGAGCATTCAGGTTGAAGCTTTTTTATCTGATTCACAGCACAGTTTACCTTCTGCTTCCTTTATTTTGAGGGATGTCTCATTTGACAATTTTGAAAGCAGACAATGCTGTCATTTAAAGAAGATAGTTTGCAAGGTTAAGCATTGTGTAAAAACTTTAAGCATAAGCTTTTAATGGCTTGCTTCACTTTGAGCGCTCTTACTGTCTCCTATGTCCCTTGCTCTCTTTTTGACCTCTCTAAATTTGAGTTCTGCAGTTTCTTCATACTTCTCTCCTTAGAGATGGAAAGGGGTGCAGTTATTTGAATTTTTAAAACAAAGCAGGCCAAAGTTGCTTTCTGGAAGAAAACCTATTCAGATCAGGTGCCTGGGTAAGAAACTGGGAAGGAGAAGTATCCTTTTTGCCTCGGATACTAATATGAGTTCTGGAATACTATTATTTACTCCAACTGCAAGGATTCAGCTCCTTTTCTTGTAACACATTGTTCAAGGCTGACTTCTAGGTGTTGAAATTCATATGAACAGTGTTCTGAGCTTTATTTATTGAATATGTAAAATTCTACTCTGAGGTAGGACTGTGTTGTGTTTATCTAAAACCTTCACTGAGGACTATCCTAGCTGTGACTCTGAAGGCACCATTGTCCTAGAGGAAGACTATATCTGCACTGATTGATAATGATGATGGTTGATGATAAAAATCATGAAGAGGCTTGGCCACAGTGAAGCCATGGAACCACTTGCTATTCTATATGCTTTTCATTTGGTTGGAATGTGGAGGTTCTCTCATCCAGCTGAGAAGCAGAACTCCTGGCTCAAGGTTAATTTAAAATCAGATAGCAGGGAGCTAAATTGGATGGGTTCTGTGCTGCTAAAATAGCATTAGCATACTTGTTAAATCTGCTGTGCTTCTAAATAATCTGTCTCTGTTTACTTTCATCTCTGTCTCTCTCTCTCTCTCTCTCTCTGTATTGTCTTCTAATTCTTGCTTTCTCTTTTGCCCACACAGACTGTGCTGGTCAGGAAGAGAGTCCTTATTATAACATATGTTCATCTAATGACTTCATATTGGACATATGAGTTAGGATTGTGTATTAGGAGGGAATTTTGTTGTGATGCCCCAAATGGTCTGATTTTCGGAGGTGCTGAGTACCCGCAAGTCTCAGTGAAGCGAGTGGGAGTTGCTGGGGCTCAACACCTTTGAAATAATCAAGGCTAAGCATGTTATGTAGCGAGATGCCAGAGCTAAGGTCAGCAGAAGTTGTAGACATTTTATATACAATGACTGTAGTGACTACGGCCCAGTCCCTCAAAGGAAGTTAGGTACCTAGCTCCCAGGAGTTGGGGATCTAAATAACTTTGAGGCTTAAGGGCCCAAATCAGGATAAAGAACAGTGTGGGAGAAATTGCAGAGGTATTTAAAAGAGAAGCTGAATAGAGGGAGGTAAAGGCTGAGAACCCCCAAGGCAGGGGTTGATGTCACAAGAAGTTGCTATGTCAGGTAGGGAAGGTGAAGCCAAGTTATTAAGAACCTTAAAGAAGCTTGTATTTGATGTGGAGGTGAAGGGGAGATGAGATGGAGACTAGATGGGGTGATACCAAAGGGGGGGAGGTGATGTGATCAAAACAACCACCCAGGATGATTATCTTAGCAGCAGCATTTTGAACAGACTTGAGAGGAGCATGATTGCTGCAGTCAAGCTTTAGTGATTGCTTTAGAGAGATTTGCACTGGACCAGCCGTGACTCTAAGTTAATGGTGTTGTTTGTTTAGGGTTTAAATATTGTTGAACTGTGAGACAGAAAAAGAATAAATGGAAAATATATCAGTTACAGACTTGCTGAGCTACAAACCTTAAATAGCATGGGGAGAAAAATCTGACACGCTACACAGATTGGAGTATCACCAAACAAATAAAACAATCTGGGATGGAACTGTGTCCCAGCCAGATAGATCACACTATTTTTTGTGAGGAGAGTAACGTAGTATTGATTTTTCCTGTTCACTTTTTAAAAGGAAAATCTTCTTAAGTACTAGCTGTTTCAGTCATATTTCAAATAGCTGTTGTTGGTGCACTCTATTTTAAGGCTTTTTCCATTATGTGGGGGAGGGGGAATTCACGAGCTCAAGGGAGATTCAGAGACAGTTCCAATAAGAGGGTTAAGGGAAATATTTTACTAACGGTCTCTAAATACAGGTCTTCAAAATTGCATAGGCACCCACTTATTTTTATTGTTTATATTACTATAGTGCCTAGGAAACCTAGTCATGAAGCAGGACTCTACTGTGCTAGTAGATGTACCAACACTGGTGGGAGGCAAGATGATTCCCACCCAAGGATTCTTAGCATGCTCAGAAGTTGATTGTTTTAGGCAAGCAAATGTGTATAAAACGTTATGGGTGATTATTAGTTTCTTGATGCCAGTAGAAGAATTTTGGACACAAAACTGAGATACTTTTAAGGTCACTTGGAAGGGAATTGCCTTCAGTGCCTCTTGTTTGGCATCCAATGTGCCCCAGAAATCTTCAAAAGGGAAATGAAAGAAATTCTGCAAGGCCTGAAGGGAGTGGAACTTTAGGTGGAGAATGCTTTAGTTTATGGGAAGTCAGGGGAAGATTGTAACATAAGGCTAAAATAAGTTCCAATGACAATTAAGGCTTATGCACTAAAGTTAAAGAAAGAAAAACATGTTCATCAGCAAACCCAACTGCAGTTCTTATGTCATGTGATTGCTAAAGAGTCAAGAGCTGACTGAGAAACATATTAAAACTATAGCTGAAACACACCTACCGAAACATGTAGTACAACTAGTGAAGTTCTTCAGTATGGGAAAATTTCACAACAATTTTATACCTAACCTATACTCAAAGCCAAACTCTTCATAAACTGCTGTGGCTTCACCTACAGTATGAGCTAGAGGCATGATTGCCACTGCATGGTTACTTATTCACACTAGCTCTCATCGAACTGCAGTAGCCCACACAGTGGCTGCATGGGTTAGTCATGCCAAATCCATACTCACAGGGTTCAGGCAGGTTTGTACTCAGTCCAGCTAAACGATGCTGCACTGCCCATGCTACATTACTCATGCTAGCTCTTGTCGAGCCCTAGCTTGTAGTGTAGGCATAAGAACATAAGAACATAAGAACGGCCATACTGGGTCAGACCAAAGGTCCATCTAGCCCAGCATCCTGTCTACCGACAGTGGCCAATGCCAGGTGCCCCGGAGTGAGTGAACCTAACAGGTATGATCGAGCGATCTCTCTCCTGCCATCCATCACCCCCCTCTGACAGACAGAGGCTAGGGACACCATTCATTACCCATCCCGGCTAATAGCCATTTATGGACTTAGCCTCCATGAATTTATCCAGTTCTCTTTTAAACCCTGTTATAGTCCTAGCCTTCACAGCCTCCTCAGGTAAGGCGTTCCACAGGTTGACTGTGCGCTGTGTGAAGAAGAACTTCCTTTTATTTGTTTTAAACCTGCTGCACGCCAATTTCATTGAGTGGCCCCTAGTTCTTCTATTTTGGGAATAATGCAGGCATAATAATAAGGCATAATGCAGACAGGGCAGTAATTACAGCCAGAGCTTTTATGTAGATCTTCTAGCAATCATTTTCTTCCTTTTTTCCTTCCTTCCCATTGCTTCCAACTGACTGACAATTTCTCTTTTCCCTCTTTCCCTAATTTCAATGGCTCCGAAGGCTTTAGGAGTCATCATTACAGATCTCTAACATTGTTGCCTCATTGGCAGTTTCTACTAAAAACAAAAACATTTTTGTATAGTTTGTCCCCAGCAGTTAACCTTCTGTCTGCTCCTCCCATACTGCCACCCAGCTGCAGATGGATTGCTGGCTGAGTCTGTCACCACTCTCCTCTCAGAAATCAGCTTTCACTGACAGAGTTCTATTAAACAAAAAAGCAGTTCACTCTGGCTTATCTGTACCAGCCTATAGATGATCTCAATAAGCCAAAGAACTAGAGACATTTTTCCCTTCAAATACTTATCAAGCCATAAATACACAGAAATACAATTATAAATGAATCAATATTCTAATATAATTTCCAGTTTTACATTTATCATATGGGGTTAATGGGGTACCATAAGTGTCAAGGGAGATGGATGTCCGGGGTAGCAGCTGACAAGGTGATGTAAAACAGAGCACTGCATTCACTTCACATGCTGGGCAGATAGATGAAACAGTGTATTGTCTACAGATTGAAGCATACACAGCAGCTCCCAAAGTCCTCCAGCAGAGCCCAGGCTCAAAGGCAATTAATCTGATGACAGCAAAAAAGAAAAAAAAGTGACCAAACCCTTGGCAATAGTCCCTGTATACATAAATGGAAGTATCTTGTGTGAACTTTCAGATCTTTCACAGATAGGAAGAAATACAGATTTTTCAATCCTGAATGAACACATGCATCCTGCCAAATATGACATTTTTCTAGTGAATAACAGAAAAGGGTATTAAATGTTGAAGAATTGCCTACTCCTTATTATCTCTTGCTATGATTCTCTCATACCTTGAAGTGTTCCTATTTCATAAGAGAATCAAAGCACCAACAGTTCCTTCAGGCACTCCTGTTTATGGAAGGCTAGGGAACAGAAACAACCCTGTTGCCCAACAACCCAGCATGAACTGAGAATTGTAAATACCATAAGTGGCAAGAAACATTCAGGCAAACATGTTCTATTCTATCCAAATTCTTATTTGACACCCAGCACTTCAGTGTCTCAGTGTTCACTGTGAATAATCCGTAGGAAGAAATATGTTCTCAAAGTATTCACCAGACAATTTCAAATAATGGACACATTCTTCCAAATCCTGATCTACTCACAAGATGTTTGCAAACAGAAGAAAGAGCTACATTCAACAGCTAAAGTGTTCACAACAAACTATGTGACCAGCTCTATCCAAACACTTTTTTGCTCTAAGCACTCTCAGCAGTTGCCAGAGTTATTCATTAGATGGAGCACCCAGTCAATATACGCTATTTTTAGATTGTTTCTCCAGCCTTGGTAGGGTGGGTTCTTGATAATATATCTGGCAGTGTGCTAAGGATGTGCCATGTTTCACTGCATATTAAGAATCAGCACAATATTCTGGGGAGAGCTATAAATCCCGTCTGGGAATTTGGTTCACTCTTTCTAGGTAAATGGTTTGTTGTACACTCCAGGGCTGCTGTCACGCTTCACTGCCATGTTTGGGATGAGTTTGCAAGAAGTTAAAAAAATAAAATAAAAGTGAAGTGAGTAAAAATAGGGAAGAGAAATCAAGTTTCTTCAGCAAACCCTTCACTTTTATTCTTTACTGTTACTAAGATGTTGAGCTAAACAGAGAGAAAAAGAATGCAACACTAGTTCTCAGAAAACCAATACAGCATCACAATACAGTATGTGCTCACTAAACTATCAGTATGATATAATACCATCGTAAACACTTTTAAAATAAATCATAACTTCCCAATCCTTTTGCTGTTTTCATCTGCCAACCTTAGCTGCAGAAACTTTTATACCTGCATCATAATTTGTAGAATGCATTCACTGTGTTACTGAAAATGGCAATGATTTATATCACTTCCAACCACTACAATAAATTCAGATTGAGTACTTGCTATCTGCTTTAACTGGACTACATCACCCACTCCCATTGAAAACAAAATGGGATTTGGAATAGGACCAGGGCAGATGATGCAACGCTCTGTTTGCCGAGGATTTGAGTTCCAGGACCTGATGAACCCCCAAATACACACCAGAAGCCAGGTCTGTCTATGCAAAGGCCCTATGCATCTCCATAAATCCTAATTTCATACAGGTCTACCCAGATCCCTTAACTGTACAGCATAGCCATGATGCACAGTTTACCATGGTAGCTACTGACCCACCACTGCCTTCTAATAGAGGTTGTGATGATGATTCTATGATTTGAAGAGACTCTACACAAAAGGTAAAAGAGCCACAGACTGCATTACCTTGCAAACATTTCATAAACTGGGGTACCGAGGATGAGTGGGATGAGACTAAGCCTCAAAAGACAAAGTAAAATGTGTGAGCAGATCCTGATGGGGGCCACACCCAATGAAACTAACTAGTTCCCCAAAGTTTATTTTACTAGACTCCATAATAAAAAATAGTGTCAGAGATTAAGGTTTTATTTGACAGAAAGGATGTTAATATTGCAACAAGTATTGAAACAGTTAGTAGCACAATAGTCATATGCTTGAGCTAGTTCTCCCTGCAGCGCCTCAGTTACTGTGAGACGGGGTGTTGTATAAATCATTCAGATCCTACAGCAGATAAACAACCATTATGGTAAATATCTACAAGTCAGTCAGTGAAACACAAATCTTTGTTAGGAATGCAGTGTGGATGCAGGGGTCCATCCTGGCAGGGGGCAAAAGAAGGATAAAAAAACCCATTTCATTTAAATGCCCGAGCTGTCGTCATTAACAACCTGTCAGTCAAGCCAGGAATTATGCAGACTGCCCCTGGTAGGGACATTTCCATCATTTGAACAACAAATTAACTGTATCTTTTATTTATATCAGTACCGCCAACAGCATTTCAATTCAACCGAACTATAAATGATGATTGGGAGGTAGCTCTGCAATTTCTAAGATGCCAACTTTCCACTTCATACAGTAGATGCAATGAAAAGGTTCTCTTTTCCCCTTTTCCTGGAAGGTAAGAGATTCAGTTTAGTGATATATCCCATTCTAGGTATGGGAAATAGCTGCTAAACCAGAAAACTTCTTAATTCTTTCTAGTCCCCCTCCCTTTTCAGCTTAAATCAGTGGTGTAGCCAGGTTTTAACATCAGGGGGAGCGAGCACCAAAAAAAAAAAAAAAAGGCGCCACTTCACACATAGACAATCTTTCTTCTTCTATTGTTGAATGCAGGTAGGACTTAATGATTTCCAGTTGGCTAAAAGATTGTTCCACAACTGCACTGCTTATTGGCAAGGTTATAAAAATGTGGTACAAAGGAAAAAATATTCTTTTAAAAACAAAGTTAATAGTTGAAAAGGCGACACGTTTGGAATTTTGGGCTCGGGGGAGCGGCCACTCCCCCTGAACCCCTCCTAGTTACACTACTGGCTTAAACTTCTGATTTCTGTGACACGAATAGTGAAAGCACGAAACCCCACTAGACTTTGGATACTTTTGATAGTTTATGAAAATGTAAAACCTGAACGTGAAAGGAATAGGCATACATTTTATACAATACTGAAATAAAGAATAGGAAGTGTCATTTCTATAATTTAAAAAATTGTTAACTTGCAGGTTAACAAAAGAAATAAGTTTGATAATAATGTCAAACACAGAGATTGACGTGTTGAGTCAGAGATGGGGAGAGATGGTGCTCATCAGGAATGGGTCAGATTCCTCTGTACAAGATTTTCCCCCCATTAACTCTGGGATAGCAGCCTCTCTCTGGATATGGACCAGACAGTACAGTACCATACCTTACATTATATTACAATAATGTTGCTGACTGTATGAAAAAGCCATTACACTGGAAGATTCCTATAAAAATAAAATGTCTAGTGTTAAGGTAAGCAAAGACAAAATAGACAAATACACTATTACTCTGCAGAGCTAATAGCAACTTGAGAACTGTAGTAACTTTTCCTCTGCAGCTAATACAGAAAACTTAATAATTTTATTTCTCACAGTCTTTCAGAAAGCTAGAAGACTTCTGTTGAATAGTAGATTTCTATGTGAATTTTAAAAATCTGGAAAGATCATCAGATTAGAGTAGTGGATATTACATGCATAAGCCAGTGTGGGTGAGGGGCACACCAGCCTTTTTTGCAATATCTGGATGTCTCCAAACATTTTTAAATGGCTTTTGTGGTGTAGTTTGAGTTTTGAGATAGACAGCTCACAGGGAGAAATTACGTGGTTAAAGTTTCATGAGATTTTTCTTGTTCCCTGATTGACTGTGCCTACGACAAGTGCCTGAGAGGGCTATCAAGTCTATTTTCATTTAGTCAGAGGAATAGATTGCACTTAGTATGCAACCTATTTAAAAAATAGGATAGACCTAAATGCTTCTCCTCACTCCTCCATCCGACATGCCTGGTAGATGTTACAATAGTATATTTTCAATGGGGTTGTCATAGTCTAATGTTGTTGTGATGTTCTCAAGGCACTACTTTGTTACCCACTGCCTCTAGCATGAGAGATCCTTGACTTGTGGTGACTGAGTGTTAGTTCTAATACCACCAGCCTTTCAGCCACTCCATCACTCACCTCTGGACTATGCCACACCTGTCTCTGCCTTTCAGGTTAACAAGAGGCACAGTCCAGTCCTTGAGCCCTCTTGAAACATTTCCCTGTGATATCCAGCCCCTGAGAGTGGCGATTCTCAGAAATCCCAGATCCTCTGCCCCCAAAGGAACAGTGTATCCCAATTTACCTGTGTCACCTTAAACCTTTGCTCCTGCATAACATACAGCACCACAGCCCTTGTGATGAAACAAAAGAAGGTTTATTTAACCAACAACAGAGATTCCAGTAGAAAGAAGAGAGAATGATGGAAACAAATGGTTACAATACAAAATAAAATCATGAAGCATGAATTAGGGCCTACAATTTATTAAGTGTTACCTTTTGTATCTAATAAAGTATGTTCCCCCCACAAAAATAGTTCAGTCTCTTGCAGAGCGGACTGGCTTCACAGGAACCAAGATTCAATTTTTCATGAAAAACACCTTCCCTCAACACGATGTCTCCTTAGTGACTGGATGCACAGTCTCTTTCCCCACTCTGTTATACTGAGACAGTTGATAGGTCTCCATTGAGTGTTCTGGGATGGGACAGTTGTAGATAACTGAGCCTTGCTTTACGTCATTGGCTAGCATGGGAGGGTTGACAACTCCTGCCTGCATGAATAGGTCATCACCTAGTAATATTATTCCCGGGTGACTCCTTTTAACTTTATGACTTCAGGGGCATAAACTTCAATATTGCTTAAATATTAGCTGTGCACACATCATGCCATGATTATGAACATAAAAAACTGGAAAGTTTTCAATAGAGACTTTATGTGTTATCCTTCATGTATAAATACCCTGTAAACAACTGAGACAACAGTTGTTTGCAAAGAACAGGAGGCCCTTTGCCAAGTGGGCTGTGTCACACTAATCTTCCCTCCTTAATTGTAGCTTCTGAACAGCAGGCAGACCCCAATTCAGCAAACACTTATTTGAATAGGAATGGATTTAATCCTGTGCTTAAACTGAATCGAGGCCAACGTGAGGAAATGTTTTTTTAAAAATAGGGGGGGGGTTGTAAAGAAACACTGTTGCATCAAATTTGACCCACATTTTAGGTTTTGTAAAGAAAAGCTTTTACAAAATAGACCATTAGAAATGTTGGAGTTCAAAAAATCATTTGGCATCATTATTAATTTTGTGTCTAACAGATGTTCTACTGCAGCACATAAATGTATTATATTATATTATATATATATATATTATATTATATATAGTATTATATTATACTAGCAAAAATACCCGGCGTTGCTCGGGTCCATCGGAGGTGGGGAGGGGGCAGAGAGCTGAGCGAGTGCGGGGTCCGTTGGAGGGGGCAGAGAGCAAACCCGAGACCTCCACCTCACTTACCCCTCTACCAACCCCAACTCACATTTTCACCCCACAACCCAAACCCAACACCCCCACGTCATCCCCCTACCAACACCCACTGACCAACACCCACACCTCACCCCCCGTAGACCAAACCTGACACACCCACCTCACTTTCCCCCCAACCAAACCCGACACCCCTACCTACCACCACAAACAAACCCGACACCCATACCTCACTTACCCCTCGACCAACCCCGACTCCCCTCCTCACCCTCCCAAACAAACCCAACACCCCCACCAAACCCAACACCCCCTGAGCAACCCCAACACCCACACGTCACCCCTCACCCACCCCGACACCTTCCCACCCCCCCAGACCAAACCCAACACCCCCACCTCACCCCCGACCAAACCCGACACCCCCACCTCACTTACCCTCCGACCAAACCCAACTCGGGTCCGTCGGAGGTGGGGAGGGGGCAGAGAGCTGAGTGAGTGCGGGGTCCGTTGGAAGGGGGAGGGGGCAGAGAGCTGAGCGAGTGCAGGGTCCGTTGGAGGGGTATTATGACATCCTAACTATGTCACAGAGAACAGCAGCTGCCCAGCTGATGTGATTGGCCTTTAAAGAATTTCACCCCTGGGAGGCATCAGAGGTGAGATTTGAAAAATTTTCGACTCTTACCCTGATTAGGACCCCAAGACCTCTAACTGTACCAAATTTCAAGTCTCTAGCTCAAACGGTGTGGAAGGAGTAAGCATACATACATACATACATACATACATACACACATACACCATTGACTTTCATATATATAGATTTACATTTTAGATCAGATTAAATTTCATTTTGAAGAGCTTCATACTGTTCTGTTTACTCTCCCTTCCAAACCATCATCTCAAGCATATTTTATCCTTCACTTGTTCTGCTTCTGAATATGGATTCTCCAGCCAAGTCCTTCACTGGATTTTTTTATTATTATTTTCTAACTGTTAGAAATAAACTAGCCCTTCATGTACAACAGTGCTCCTATAAAATCCAGGAGTAGTTGCACAGGTTGTGGTACATATTTAATATACTAAAAGCAAAATATAACTGGCTTGTCATTCTCTTGAAATAACTCATATTTGCATTCCTGTGTGTATGAAAGAGACAAATCCTTTTCTATACATTGTTTCTAATGAGTGAAGGAACTGTAATTTAAAATGCTGGCAGAGTTTGTTGGAACCATTTTCACAGGAAACAAGATTCACCCAGGAGTCTAAGCAAAGATGTTAAAAAATGTATCCTATTGGCACATATCTTTGAATCCTTTCAATTTCTCAAATTTCACTTATATTTTTAAATGACTGTTCAAATTGGGAGATATAGGTGGGCATGCCAAATCCCCATTTCTGAATATTGCCAAATTAAAAATAAAAAGTTTTAGAAGAGGAATAAGACCCAATTCAAGCACTAATTTAAGTAATTATATAGGTTTATCTCCAGTTGAGCAATTAGTAGGATGAGTTACCCACCACTAGTTATTTCTTCTATGCCAAATTCCACAATGATCAACAATGAAAAATCTGTATCACTCTCTCCAGGGGAATTAGAGTCAAACTAGTTAATTCAGTATTATACAGATTAGTGTACTTCCTAGCATATTCTTGATTTGATAAGAGATTAAATCACTAGCAAAACTGAGAATATCCCAACAAGAGGCATTGTATCGGTACATGAGAGGAAAATTAAGAGCTAAAGAGAAATCAATTAATGGTCATTGTAAGTGAGATAGAATAGTAACTTGAGATGCACCCTAGAAGTTAAAGCACACATTCTTCAGCTCATTAATGTTTCCAGGGACATTTTCATACTGATTAAAATGATAAATATTCAAAATATGGGGGTGTGGGAATCAGTAAAAATGTTGACATGAATATTAAAGTCTCCATAGAGGCCTGT
This sequence comes from Sternotherus odoratus, assembly GCA_032164245.1. Classification (NCBI taxonomy): domain Eukaryota; kingdom Metazoa; phylum Chordata; order Testudines; family Kinosternidae; genus Sternotherus; species Sternotherus odoratus. Next base: position 61,702,757 of record JAVMKO010000004.1, on the reverse strand, counting down.
TTTTGTTATTCACAGAATAAAAGATGGAAAAGGTCACTCTCCTTGCCCATTCAGAATTAACTGTTCTCTAATTTTCTAGGGTTTTTTTTTTTAATTATGTGATTGTAAGTACCCCAACCTACGAAATTTTCACAACTTGCCTTTGGAAACTATTCCATACCTTAGTACATCTCCCTGACAGGAAATACTTCCTAATAGTCTAAATTTCTTAATTTTATCCCATTAATCCTATTCCTCCATGTACTATCTTCCCTTCTGGGTGTTCACATGACTCAGATATTTAAAAGAATTCTTATAACTCCATCACACCCTATTTTTCTTCCATAGCCAAATAACACATATACATATTTGACTATTTAAATTGTTCTCCATAAGCCAATTATTTTAGCCACACTGCCTGGAATAAAGTTGCTCTTTTCTCCAATTTGCCAATTTATTTTTGGAAACATGCTGTCCAGGATTGAATATAGTATTCCAGGTATGTTTGTACTAGATCTGTAGGATTGTGGGTGAGTAAACAAGATGTCCCCAGTATGAGGAGAATGAAATAGTCTCTCTCAGTCTTTAGGGCATCAGATTACTATATGCCCTATAGGACTGCAGTGTTGGGCACCAAATATAAACTGTTTTATTAAATAGATAGGACGATTCCTAGAAACATAAATGAAAATAAATTTTTAAAAGTTTAAAGTTCAAAAAGAAAGAGGAACTGCAGAACCGTACAAACAACTGTATATTTTAAGAGGTGCAAAATGGCTGGCAGTCAGTGCATAAAAGCTTCTAAAAACATTTAAAATAAAAATAAAGACGATATTTCATAGGAAGCTGTTGAGTTTGAAAGCCAGTTCAAGCACAAATAAATATAGCATTCATGAATAAAAGTCCAAAAGATAATTACAAAGAAAAATATTTTCACTTCAGTTCAAGACAGAACAGCATGGATTGGATGAGGTTTCTATCCCAATGCATCATCCTCCAAGCGGAGTAAAAAATATTAGTGTAAACAAAAACAATTTCTGGAGCTACCATGAGATGGGTTAATCAAAGTTTCTCGTGCTTATCATACTAATTTTTGCTTGCATTTTTATAAAACATTTAGAATAACCTTCATGTACCAATGAAAGAGCTCTCGGAACTGAATAGAGCTAAAGAAACTAAGAACAGAAAGAACTGGAGAGCCCTTCAGGACTGAGTAAAATTAAGCAAGAACAACAAAGTACCCTTGACAAAGCTAAGTAATATTCTGAGGGCCAGAGGTTGATAACATATCTAAAAAAATACTACAGCCATTACAAAACTATTGAAATTAAACTACTATCTGTGTGAGTGGAAAAGCATAAATTAGTGTGTATGGGGTGAAGGTCTTCAGGCTGAAAAATGAACTTTAATTAAAATTAAAAGACTTTCACCCACTTAAAGTCAAAGAAAATTAACTCATTAAAATAGCAGTAGACCTCTTCCCAAGGCCATAAGAAATACTCCCAGGCAAAAACTCTTAAGATGGAATTCAGTTTGTAAAATACTTTATTATAAGGTTTTAATAATATAAACAAGAAAAACAAAATACCTCAAGTCACAGAAATCAAACTAAAGATTACACTATTTGAAACAATCTAAGTATTTGAGTATGTAAATTCATAAGTATAGCTGCCCAAATAGCCTTAACTCTGACCCTGAATCATTGCTCACTATACTCCCATTGGATTCAATAGGACTACTTACTTTGCTTTCAGTTAAGTGTGTGCTTAACTATTTTGTCATTTCAGAGCTGAGTGTTCAACACCGTGCAAAACAGAGCCCCATGATGTAAATCTAGCATTAAATTCTGGCCCCACTGAAGTTTTTTAAAAAAAGTTTTGCCATCTAGTTCAACGTTATTGAGGTAGTTATTGGAATATTTACTGTATATACACAGTTGGGAAATAAGCAGAAAGGCAACCCAATGACTCTAGTTAAGCAACTTCCTGGGGTTCATTAAAAACAATATCTGGGCAATTAGCTATGAACATCTGATTTCTAAGCACAAGCATTATTACAATATTTGTTTGCTCTGACTGCAAACCCGAAGATCAAAAGGACTACATACAGTTCCAGTCCATGTGCAGAGGTAAGAATCAGGGAACTGAGTAATAGAGTAACAAAAACAGATTGACCCTCTGGATGGATCTGAAGCTGAGAAGAATACCTAATCTTCCAACTCAGAATGATAAACCATAGGTGTCATAAGTGTCAAGTGCTGGAGAGTGTTATTCTGCCTGTATGGGGTTAATGTTACCTGAGAGGGAATGACATAAGAGCCCCGGCCCATGAGGCAGAGAGGAGGGTGTTTTAGTTTTTCAGTTTTCCTGCCGTCCCAGTGTTGGCAAGAGACCCAGTTTTTCGCCTCTAGCTATGGGGGGAGAAAACTTCTACTTTCCTTCCTATATTCATAAGTAGCTGTGCAGTGAGTAATATGTCAATTTCCATAAGTTTCTGTACCTATTTAGAGTGTCGCTAACCTTTTCAGAGGGGAAATTAGAGAACTCTAGATTGTGAAGTTGTATTGTAAGTGTATGCTGTATTCTCTTTTCTTTATTAAAACTTTTTAGTTATAAAAAGTGGTTAGTTCTTCTCATAAAGGAACCCTAGCTTTGGATTTAACCCAGTTCCCAGGTACAGGGAAGTCTGTGTGTCTAAGAGGAAGGCTCACAGTGTAAAAGCCTCAAGGCGGTTTCTCATCTCTCTTGGTAACAAACAAGGGTAAGGGGGAAGGGAAGCAGCGTCTGAGTATCCCGGCTCTCAGGAGAGAGAGAAGGAGTTTGGGGGATTCTGGGTGCCCCCCTCCAGCATTTTGGAGATCCACCCGGATGGTGGCAGCAATACCCCAATTTCCCAGCTAGTAGAGTGTGGGGTTTGGGGGTGTAAAGACTTAACTTAGGCTGGGAAGCAGCTTGTAGTTATTTAGTCTGGCATAAAAGAAGCCCCTCTCTGTACCCCAGGTTCAGAGAGAGGGAATAGACCCTCTTACAATAGGTAAGCCAAGCATGCATGTAGCCCTTCTATTATTTTAAAAGCCTTTTCTTTTATGTTATGCTTTGTTCCTACTGTTAAAATTACTCTGATTTACAAAGGATATTTTGAGTCACTGTATTCACCACTAGCCACAGCTCTTGAAGGAAAATGGTATGTACCTGAACCCAGTCAGACCTATTGGATAAAAGCAGGTGGAGATTTTTTTTCAAAGTCTTTTTTTGTTGGAAAATGATTTCTTGAAACTGAAACTTATCAGTTTTGACAAAAATTTTGTAGGGAATGTGTGATTGGTTGGGGTCACAGACACACACCCCCTCCCCCCCCCCCCCCCCGGAGCTGCCAACCGATGTGCCAAGACTATTTCTTCCCCCTTTTTTCCTGCCCTTTCCAGCTTAGGATTTCAGTCTCATTAGCTTGCTCCAAACCCAGACCCAGGTCTACACCACATCCCCCAACAGCTGTGGGCTTGCATGGAAACAGGTTAGGAAGTGTTCCTGCCTTTAGCACTCAGATACTCAACTCCCAATGGGGTCCAAACCCTAAATAAATCAATTTTACTCTGTATAAAGAATATACAGGGCAAACAGATAGAATGTTCACCCTCTACAACATGGATAGATAGATATGCGCAGCTGTTGCCGCTCCCCCCTGGTACTGACGCATACTCCAGGTTAATTATAAAGTAAAAACTTGATTTTAATAAATACAGAAAGTAGGATTTAAGTGGTTCCAAGTAGTAAGACAGAACAAAGTGAATTACCAAATAAAAATATAACCCGCAAGTCTATATCTAATACAGAAATAAGCCTTATCCTCAGAGACGTTTTTCCTTACAGGCTAACCTTCCTTTAGCCTGAGTCCAGCTATCACTTGCACTCCCCATCCCCTGCAGTCACTTTCCACTGTTCCAGTTTCCTTCAGGTGTCCTTGGGGGGGTGGAGTGGCTGTTCCTTGAGCCAGCTGAAGACAAAATAAAGACAAAAGTCTCTCCAGGGTTTAAATAGACTCTTCCTTGTGGGTAGAGACCCTCCTCTCTCTTTGTGTAGAATCCAGTCACAAAATGGAGTTTCAGAGCCACATGGGCAAGTCACATGTCTGCAAGACTGAGTTCTTTACCCACCAAGCCACATTCCTGAGGAAGCTCAGATGTGGATTTGTGTCTCCAAAGTTCACTGTTAGCTTGATGTTTCTTGATTGGCCGCTTACTGAGAATAGTTTTCTCTCGGAAAGCTGGCCAGCTGCTTTGCTGAAGCTATTTAAAATTAATCAAGTACATAGCCAATATTTATAACTTTGAGTATAAAAATGGCACATGCATACAAATAGAATGAACATGACCAGTAGAGCATAACCTTTACATAGAGATGTTTCATAGCATATGTAGCAAAAGCATATTCCTGTTGTAGCATATATACATTTATACACATCCCACCATAAATTAGCCTTATGGGGTACACCGTCACGGAAGGTTTCTCAGGTGCAGGGTAGTATTTCTGGTCAGAGAGGGAGAGACCCCAGAACAGCCAGGTGGTCAAGGCACACATCTGATCTATATTAGAGACCTGTCTCTGATTCAGGTAAAGCATGGACTTAACCTGGGTTTCCCCTCCTCCCCCAATGAGATGCCCAAATCACCAAACCATAGAGTCAGTCTCTTGCTCAGTGCCAACGAATATTTAATTATTGATACAAACAGTTCCAACCTGGGTCACCCATATCCCAGATGAATACTCTACCCACCAAACAATTGGCTCTTGTGGTCTGACTCTTTCTTTTTCATGAAAAAAATTGAAGGATCTGTTTTGTACTAATGCAAAATGGAACAAAATTTCAAAACTGAGATTTTTCCATGAAGCAGATTTTTTTTTAATATGTCCAGGCCTATTGTTAGGCTAAGCACAATTGACACATAGGGTACTGTAGCTAAGATCACAGGCCTCATCTCTGGGGGGGGGGGGGGGTGCACCCAGAGAAGCCCAAAAAGGGGATCTGAGATGCAGCTACCACTGTAACCATTACAATAGATCTAAGTAAACTCCAATTTTCTAAACCCTACATATACATTTGTAAAATTGGGATTTACCTTTATATAAAAATTGACATGATAATTAACTTATGTTGCAGCCTCTCCATGCTTCTAGAGGCTGTGCAGACACAGGAAAAGTTCTCTCAGATGGTTCAGGTGAATAAGGGAAGTATTGTGCAGTATAACAATCATTGGATAGTGAATGAGAAAGGAATGGAGTGCCTCACTCGCATGGAATGGTATATCTGAAAGTGTGATGTCTCTGGAATATATATAAAAAAAGAAATGAGATGCAAGTGTCTCTTATGCTTAGTGTATGGGCAGGTTATGTACATGGTTTTCCTTCCATTACTGTTCTGCATCTGAATGGTGACTGAAACTTTGTAGATGTGTATTTATAATACAGAAACTGAGATTTTGTGGATGTAGTATCAAAGTAAGGCAGCACAAAAGCGGAGTGTAAAAAGCATGTTGGCAAATATGTAAAAGATGTGCACTGAATTAAGCTCAAAGTCATAGATATTGCTGCCAAATAACCTTAACTTTCCAGACTTTCCTGCCTTTCAAATATATTTTATTTTTTAAAATTAATTAAATAATTCTAGTAAGGTATTTTAAGAACTAGCTAAGAATTTATAATTTTAACAAGATCTTAAATTATTTTGTCGATGAATTTTCTAAGATTGATATATAACAATTGCCTTAAGTAGCATCTTTCCCCCCCCTGTCTGGACTATAGCCAATGCTCTTCACTCTACCTGTGAATTTCTTCAAGGCTATAAGAGAAGTTTCAGAGTTTAGCACTATGTCCTGCTCCCTTCCCATATACACACCACAAATGGTCGGTACAATAGAAAACAAGAAATGAGACTTTGAAAGAAAAAAGGTGGGTTTTTTCCCCAAAAAGGTTTGTCCAATTAACTTCAAACTTGTGCTCAAAATTCCCCTTTGGCAGAAGACTATCTATGAGACATACACATAAGGATTTCACTTTATGGAAATTAGGTAAGAGCAAATAGGTCAAAATCAGGATAGTATTATAAAGCTAATTATAGTTTTACTGATGGATTCTCTGCCACAGCTTCATGATATTAGAATAATTCTCACAGCTGAAGAACACAAAGTAAAAGCTGGAATGAAGGTTAAAGAAATTAGATTTAAAAACTGCTTTTGGCAGAAGGAAATAAACAATAATAATCAATAATTAACCTCTAACGGTTAAAGGAGAGATGATAAAATGTGAGCCCTTTGCATTCAGACCTGAAAAGAGAAAAGACAAAATAAATAGCTTTAAAACAAACTAAAATATGTCTCATCACTCAGGGCTAAGCCCTTTGATGTAAATAAATATATTTATATCTAGAACAACACTTCGTGTTAGGTTAAAAGAGGTTTCTCATGCAAGGCTGTAGAGAACTCATTAAACAGCCTTCAGGTCTGAAAGAAAAAAAACAAACAAGAAACCATTAGGCTCCCAAAGTGCTGGAGATCAAAATCTAGTCACCCACCTGGATGATGAAAAAAATCCTAAAGATATTTTGCTTACCAGCCTAAACAATTACTTACCCTGTGTAAGGAAGTAACATTTTCCATGGTTCTACTAAAGATCATAAGCTTGATTTCCCAAGCATTGGGGGAATAGAAGAGCAGATATTATGTGCAATATTCAGGAAACAGCATATAGAGTTGCAAAAACTGTTTCATCTAAAAAAAAATTTAAGCTGCCTCCAGTGTCACGCCATTTACACCTGCCTGCACCTGGTAAGAGCAATATGGAATTCAGTGCCCTGGATGCAGCATATACCTTGGTGCAGCAGGGATGACATTATGTACCAGAGTTCCTGAATCAGGGGCTGCAGCACAGATGTTCAGTTTAATCCACATGTCTAAGTAATTATAAGGCCACTAACACTATAGTATCTGATCATCTCAAATATTAATTAATTCATCCGCCTCACAATACCCCATAGGGCTAGTACTATGAGCTCTATTTTGAGGAAGCACTAAAGCCCAGAGGCCTACTCCTTCTCCTACTGAAGGCAGTGTGATATTTAACATTGGATGTAGCTACAGGTGTCTAGCTATTGGCTAACCACAGAGGTTCATGGAAGCATGCTCTTAGCATTGCATCTGAATAAGTTAGCTATGGTATTTCAAAGTGGTGTGTTGTCTCAATCAGCTTTGCACACTCATTTACCTCTTTGAGTCTGGGTATGTCTGCAATTGGGAGGGTAATTGATTGATTGCAACACATATACACATACCTGAACTAGATTTAAGCTAATTAAATCAATGCGAGCTCAAGTAACAATAGCAGTAGAGCAGCAGCACCATAGGAGGCTATACGAACTAGTCCCACCTACCCAGGTACAGGGCTGTCCTTAGAGATATGCAACATACACAGCTGTGTAGGGAACCTAAAAATGTGAGGCACCACTGGGTTCTTAGTGTGAACCTGTCTGGTTTTCTTATCCCTGTTCTTACCCTTCCTGCAGGCTCCCACAGCTGGCTGCTGCAGCCTGGTGAGCCTTCCTCCAGAGGAGATCTAGTAGTTAAAAGTGAAAAAGCCTCCAGCCTGCCAGACTTAATAACACAACATTGAAGCTGTTAAATGGATTAATTACCCCTTGAATGATTCTTTAACAGGCATTTGCCAACCCCAGGTACATACTGTCAGTGTCTGAATTTACTAAAAAAACAGTTGTGCATTACTGTAGTATTTACTCGGAGCATGTTAGTCTAAAGGACCTTAGTTTAAAATTTGCTTTTAAAAAAAATTCAATTTTGAGTTGGTGAAGATTATAAAAACCACATTTCTAAAAAATCCTTACATAGATTCAGATGCACAATCATCTTTAGCCTTAAATGCTTAGATCTTCAGACAGTTTTTTTTAAAAATAAATCCTTCCAAAAAGATCCTTATCTAAAATACACATTTTAATTATTATAGTAAAAAAAAAAAAAAAACTACTTGCTTCCAAAGTCTTCCTGTCCTTTCTGTCCATCTCTTTTTCCCTTCACCTCCTTTCCTCCTCACCCACATCAAAGAGAGCCCTTACAGGGCCATATCCCTTTCCTTCCAAATAGCTGGATAAAGTTTCCCTTTCTTTACTTCTGACTATCTGAAGAACTAGTTTTAAGAGAATTCTCCAGCAAAATCAGTATCTTAGTAAGATATAAAATCCTTTGTTATGCCTAAAATATTTGGAAACATTTTTAAACATGTCTATTGTTATAGATATCATACAAACTAAATTAGTGTTCCCTTTTTCTAAAAGCAATCACCATTGTTATGAACACACTAAACTTTTGTGACTGATTTAAAATAATGTCTTTGTTTCATTGAGCTAAATATGTACTAATCTGTAATGGTTACTTTCTGAAGGCTTTACATTTAAAATCTAAAATCAGTTTAGAAATACTGATTAAGAAAATGTAAAACAGAGAAGAGCTGCATCGTGTATTCCATAATATTTAATGTTATATTTATCAACTAAAAAGGGTTTGCAAGTAAATGTCTGACAAATTTCAGGGCATATCAAAAAACCTGTGACAGACATTTTTTTATTCCCAAGTCTAGTGCTTTTAATTAGGTACCGTCTGCATGTCCATTCTGCATGAGGGAGAGGGAACTATGACTCTCCACCACCCAGGGTGGGCCGGGCATCTCATTATCCTTTGCTGTCTCATCCTGCCCACACACACACCCGCCAGCCCCAAGTTCAGGCTGCCATCAGGAATAGGGACACCAGTTTAATAATACTGCATAGGGCCCCATAAATCCTAAGGATGGCACTTCCTGAATACATTCTCAAGCGCCACCACACTTCCTGCCACAGTTTCACTATTGTTATTCAAGGGGACTTTGATTGACAAATGTAGCTATCATACTTCCCAGTTGCAGTCTAGATGTGCCCTTTGAATCTAAAGCAGTCCTGTTTATGAGCTATATTTTGCTGAGTGCCCACGTAGGAGAATCTCAAAACATTGACTCGGTTGCTTAGCCCAAACATGCCCCTTTCTGCCTTTTGACAACATCTGTGTTGTTTTGGCCACCGGCCTCAATGTCTTAAACACTTTTCACTCCCAGACTAATCATTCACCAAGTACCAAATAAAACCATGTGCTGAGCTGTGCATGTTTGATGGCAGACTCCTCTGAACGCTGGTTGCCTGTTTGACTACCAAAGGGAAGAGCACTCCCCTTTAACCTGTTTTTTTCCCCTGACATTTGCCATACAGCTATTACTTCTTTATGCAGCTCAATTTTCAATGGTCTGAATTTAACTTTTATAGCTGGCTTTAGTTGTGTCTTGATCACCTGTGATGCTCCTCCTGTGATGTGCAGGCGCAGGCTTTTATTTTGCTTTTATGCTGTCCAACTTGTGTCTCAAGACAAACCAGGGTTTACATTTTTGAGACTATTCAAAACCTGCTTTGTGTGTGTGTGTTTCTCTGCGGTTTAGAAACTATCATTCTCCTCACATTCTTCATGCCATTTAATGTTGGATATAAGTGCATGATAGCTTTGTATTCTTTGCGGGGAATGCAGAACAGCCATATTTCCATCCAGCCCTGTCCCAGCCCCTTTCATTTAGGCATGTTATTTTCTCACATAAATGCCCAGCCCTTCCAGCACCATCCCCTTCTCACATCAGTTACATCTGCTAAGCCAGCTCCAATCCTATAAAGGCACATTCTATCCCTCAGCCTCACTTGCTCAGTAGTGGAAGTATAAAGAGCTAAATTCCATGTCTACAGAAACCTGAGCAAAAAAATGAAAAAGGTCATCGTTATATCTACATTTATCCCCTTCCTCTCCAGCTCCCTAAAGCCCAATTTATCACAGAGAAAAAAACTAAACTTATGAGTCTGTTAAATTAACCCCAGTTTCATATGGTGGAGCAATTACGTCTCTTTAAGCTTCACTATTACAGCTCCGTGCAAGCATACATTTCTGCATTCTTTGGGTGAATTTTGACCCACTGCCATAGCTGCAGAACGTCCAGTTTGGTGCTTCTGCTATATCAGTGATGAGAAGGAGTTAGTGCAGATGTACTCAAACTCTTTCTGGGTATTCTTGATGTGCTTGGATGTGGCAGGGGCACAGCAGGCATGTTCACAAACTGCAGGGATCTACTGGCCAAAAACACTGCAGAGGAGGCACAACAGACCACAAGCTCATGGACAACAGTAGCTGGAAACAATCTATACAAATGCTCTGCATTGTGGGAAGAGAGTTCAGTCCCTGCCTCTGTTCCCATGTTGGGGCTCTGTGCAAAACCCCTTTTCTTCAGGTTTTCAGGGATAACATGATTTTACCTGTAAACCAGAGTTCAAACTCTTTCTACTCATTTTTGATATACATAACTTACTATCTTTCATGCTTAAATGCAACATAAAATAGGGGTCTTTCACATATCTCACCTTTTTCATTCTGTAGATTCCAGATTCCTTGCTGGGATGTTCTGCTGAAAGGGTTATAGTGAAATATAGGAATACTATAGCTTCCACCAATACAGTCCTACAACCTGACAAACTTTATTTAAACCATATTTAAAAGTTTTATGAGATTTGAAGTAACACCAGTTGCTTCTGGGACAGTAATTCTCAAATGATTTTCTACCATTATTGTGAACAAGGCCATAAATGGTTACCCACTATGAACTCATTTCCACCTGTATTACCAGTTTTTGCATACAATTCTGCTTTCTTTCCTTCTCTATGTGCAGAAAGCACTGCAGGTTCTCTTTTTAGTTCCCTGTCCAGCAAAGAAAAATAACTGTATACTGACTGAAACAGTGATAATTCTGGGACTAGATCATTCTGCTGAGAAACAGAATATGGAGATTAAAATCCTGACTCGTGCAAACCGAAGAACACCTGCAGCTAGATCCTAGTTGTCTTCATTGAACACTGTAGGTGTGCTGCACTTCGCAGGAGAAAGGCCTAAATTTAAATTCCTTCTTACACAATGGGAATTAAAGACACAGCTGGTCATACCACTGCTTCACCAATCTTCTCTCTTGCTCCAAGGACCGTTTCCTTAATCAGTTTATAAACATACATGAGAGAGAATCTGTCTAGGTAGTTGTATGCTCCCATATCACCATGAGTATCCATTAAGTACTTAAAAACAGCCATAACAATCTCTCTCTGAGAGATTTCTCAACCTGAGAAAGAAATTATTTAATCAAATTTGGTTTTAATTGGTGTGAGAGTGGTATGTGTCTGTGCAAAGCCTTGCTGAAAACCAGGTCAGAGAGGGGAGTTTCACTTTTCTTTCTTAATGTTCCCAATATACTGAGGCTGGGGGTTGTTATGGACTTGTGGGAGCTTCATAATCTAAATCCAGAAGCTAACTCTTGTCAACTCATTTGTTCACAGTCTCCTGGCTCTGGCAGAGCACAGCTGTTCAGTATCAGGACAGACCTTTCAGAGGCTCTGTATTCAATGAGAAACCAGAACAGAGAGTGGAGGAATACCAGGAGGCTCTCATGGTATACTGCATTGCTCTGAAGGACAGCTGTTATTTGTACCACTTTTTCGGGCTGTATGGCTTTGTTCCTAGTTATGAGTCAATAATGAAGCCTGCAGGTCACAAATGCAAGGATCACTGTGGACCAGTTCAGAGTTTGCTAAGATGACATGCAATCTTCCAGACAGAAGTGAGTGATTGTTTGCTTCTGGGGCTATTTGGGCATCAAGTAACCCCACGGAACCACATGGGTGCAGATTGACTTAACTCAAGGACAGACATTCTGGCTAGTGGAAGATATTATGGAAAACCCAAGGTCTTCCCTACTCTTAGCAACACTACTCCATTTTTGCCTGGATTCAATGCTAGCTGGCAGTGGGGCACAGTTACATACTGGAAAGGACCCATCTTATTAGAAACATTAGTGTAGCAACGTGGCCTCTGATAGTCTCCCAACTACCCTATAGTGAACAGAGGTCACTCTACCAGCTTCTCCAATTATTCCATCTCTTCAGGGCCCCTTTAAGAACTCACAGTTTACAAAGTAAATCAAAACAATCCCCAGAAATAATCCCATTTATTTAATCTTCAGATGCCCACTGGTCCTCCAGGCACCAAAACTAGTTCGGTGTTGCTCTCCCATCAGTCCAACACAAAGTATTTCAAACTCACTCATGGAGCCTTCATCTCAGTTTTCAGCTGAGCACAGCCTCTTACTTCCTGAAAGTCAGTCAGTCTATCTCTGCACTGCTTCTTGGGTAGGGTCTCTCCTAGGCCAGGGGTCTGCAACCCGCGGCTCCGGAGCCGCATGCGGCTCTTTCATCCCTCCGATGTGGCTCCCTGTGTGTTCTAATTTTAACCGGCCCGCAGACTGTTTTCTATGCGGCCCGCCAGCACTGTCCAACCAGTGCGCGGAGCCGCAGCCGAAAGAGAGGGGCGGGGTCAATAAGAGGCGAGCGGCGGGGGGGGGGAGAAGAACGGAGGCGGAGCCGGGGCCGGGGCCGGGGCACGAGGCGAGGCGGAGCCGGCGGAGAAGTGCGAGTCGGGCCGGGGCCGGGGCAGGAGGCGAAGCGCGGCGGAGCCGGCGGATAAGAGCGAGCCGGGGCCGGGGCACGAGGCAAGGCAAGGCAAGCTGGGGGAGGGGGGGAGTGAAAGCACGGCCGGGGGGGGGGGAGGAAGAAGAGCGAGAGCACGGCCGGAGGGGAGGGGGAGGGAAGAAGAGCGAGAGCACGGCCGGAGCGGGGGGGGGAGGAAGGGGGGGAGGAAGAAGAGCGAGAGCACGGCCGGAGGGGGGGGAGGGAGGGAAGAAGAGCGAGAGCACGGCTGGAGGGGAGGGGGAGGGAAGAAGAGTGAGAGCACGGCCGGAGCGGGGGGGAGGAAGGGGGGGGGAGGAAGAAGAGCGAGAGCATGGCCGGAGGGGGGGGGAGGGAGGGAAGGAACGTCTTTTTTTCGGAGCTCAAAATGTTTTGTTGCATGCAGAAATGTAATTTTGTTTTCTCTGCAGTCGTTCATTGATTTCATAAATGCAACACATTATAGTTTGTTTATACATAGCATAAAGGCAAAAAAAACGTTATATGCAGTGTTATTTCATTTTAAATGTCAAAAGGGTTTTGTGGCTCCCAGTGTTTTCTTTACTGTGGGAAACGGGTCCAAATGGCTCTTTGAGTGGTAAAGGTTGCAGACCCCTGTCCTAGGCCTTTCTGCAGAGAAAGCTTTCTCAACTGGTGCCTTCCCTCTGTAAACTCAGGTCCATGGAGGAATTGTCTTGATACTCCCTATACCATCTCCCAAAATAGCTGTACTTTCCTTATCTTTCCAATTTACTGTTAACTTCCTGCTAATTTTATCCTGGGATCACCTGATTCAGTCCAGGTGTGGCTCACTGTAACCAGGGCTGGTTTAGCTCCAGACTCTCCAGCCTAGAGGCAAGCAATCTGTTACAATCTATCATAAAAAACATAGAAGTAAAGCAAACAAAAAACTGGAAGGCATTTCTTCAGAAAATATCTTCCCATTCTCTCACATCACAAAATGAAAACAGAATTATTCATGGGTGAAAAGGGGAAAACTGAAGATAAAAACTTATTATTCCTAAGAAAAATATAGTACCGGTATGCATGTATAATATACGTTACTTAAAATAACAATTCAAAGAATAAAAGGAACTGTATCAATCATGGAGAACAATTTACATTTAGTGTTGGAGCCAGCACACATCAATAACAGTAAAGTACATAAAAACACTTAAAGGAAAGAAAAGAAATTAACTGAAATTAAGACGAGAAACAAAAGCACTAAATCCTGCATTCTTTATGTGAGCAAACTCTCCGTGAAATCCATGGGGAGTTTTGCTTAAGCAAGACCTGAAGGATTTAACCCACATATTTCACCTCAGAGGGGAAGAAAACATGAAAAGCTAATAGGATAAATAAAAGCTAAGAAATATGGATACACCTAGAAAAGAAAAAAACCTGAAATACAGTAATAATAATAATAAAGAAAAACTGAAGGACCTTTCTCAGGAATGAAGGAAATAAATCAAAACTAATTAAGACCCTTGCTCGGGGCTAGATAATATAAATCAAAAAAAGCCCTAGGATGTAAAGAAAATTTAATTTAAAAAAGTCCTTTTTGTGCCAAAGATTTATCATTTTTAAAGCCCAATGGGACTAGATGACTTCCCCACTGTGGCGGGGTGTCCGCCCGCCCCCTACCGGAAGGGGCTTGGAAAAGCCCCAAAAGGGGTTTAAAACAGGCAGGGAAGGGGCTGTGGCCAGGGAAGCCTGCAAACTCCCAGGCTGATTGGGAGTTGGGTTCAGCTGTGTGGCCACGCCCCAAACACTCCCAGCCAGGATGTAAGGGCTGGGAGGCAGAGAAACAGGGAGAAAAGTCTCCTCTGCATTTAGAGGGAGACAGGACTGCTGCAAGGAAGCCTAAAGGAAGGTACTAGGCTGGGTGCAGGACTGGGGCTAGGTGGAAGGAGCTGGGCAAAGCTCTAGCCTGAGAGCCCCAGGCTGCAGGTGCAGGCAAGGGCCTAAAGCCAGTCTCCCCTATGACTAGTGGGAGACAGGGCCTGGCTGCACGGAGCCTGTACCAGGGTACCCAGACAGGGATAGGGCGTGGGTGAGGCAGCTGGGAGCCAGGGAGCTTAGGCCCTAGTGAGAAGGCCCCAGCTTGCTGAGCCTAGAGAAGGCCCGACCCACGGGGTACTGGAGGTTGCCAGGAGGTGGCCCAGGGCTGGTGATAGCAGTAGCAAGCCAACCCCTTCTTGCCGGGGATGAGAAGCCAAGATACTGCAGTCTGCCCCAGTGAGCGGGGGCAAGTAGTGACTGACAGTGGCATACTCTGAGGCGAGTTGGGGATAGTGGGTGGTGGGTTCCCCGGGGAGGGGAGACCCTAAAACCAGGGGGTACTGCAGGGTGCAGCACCCTCAGCAAGGGGCTCCGGGGTCCGGGAAGGGCACGGAGCCAGGTGTGGAGAAGCGGACGTCGGTCGGCAGAGGGCGCTCAGAGGTCAAAAGAGCTAATTCCCGTAACGACCAGACGGGGGTGCCGCAGGGGTGAGTGACCGACCCCGTTACACCCACACACACACACCTCCCCAACTCCAGATAGGTACATTTTTATTTCTATTGATAAAGCTGTTTGACTCATGAGTTAACTAAGCCTTCTGAAAATTCATGACATCTTTGTACTTCTCTGGATAGCCTCTCTTTCCTTTCTTCTTTTTAAAAAAATAAATAATTACCCTAATTTATGAACATCTTGGATCTGATTGTTTGCTTTACAGGGCAATTTGAATCACAGAAGTAAATCTGAAGTTGCTTGTTCCAAGGATATTTGCTCTCCCTGGTGGTTATTACCCACTAAGCTCTCCCTTCTTTAAAACTATTGTGATATGCTGTTATGAAACAGAGTCTTGCAATCAGGCAGAAATCCCAGCTGCCATGGAAAATTCTGTTCTTATTATACCTTCTGATAGTTTTATGTTAAAAATCCTATGTGACTTTTGAAATAGGATGGAAGGCGTAAACAGAAGATTCACAGCTTTAGGTCTCCATCCTGCAAGAAGATCCGTGTGGCTGCAACCCAAGCAGAGCTTCACATTAACTAGTAGGACTTTGCCTGAGAGCAGGGTCTGCCTGATCAAAGCAACTTGAAAAAAGCAGGCCTTAGAGAGCAGTGGGATTAGTGAGAATGATATTATTCTGATATTTGTCCCTTTAAAGCTGTTTTTTTGGTAGTAAGTTTGAATGAAATTTCCCCAAGCCAGGATGCCAATTAAATTATAGCAAGAGGGATAAAACTAGAGGCACAAAGCAAAGAGGCAGCAATAGATGCTACAAGTGACATTCAAAAGAGCATACTGCAACGTGAAATGGAATGAGGACAGTATATGGTAGGAAATATAGTGGGGAGGTGGAAGTAGGGACTGGTCCGTCAGCCCTTACTTCTGAGAGGGTATTACAAATATTCAGTAGGACAGAGGGTAGCTGCAGGAGTATGGAGCACAAAGGACAGCCATAATATAGAGGAGGGGATGGAGCTGAGGGAGAAGAGAACTGGTAAATAGGGGTGTATATTGTGTTTGAGCAGAGAGGAGGGGATAAGATTATGAGTCCTATTAGCTGAGATACAATCTGGAAGCTGAAAGAGATGGCAGACAAAGCAGAGAAAGAGATCATTCTTTACAGTGGCGTCGCTAGGGTTGGTGTCACCCAGTGCGGAGGCAGCAGCCGCCCCCCCCCCCCCCCCCCGGGGCTCCCCGCACGGCTCCGGCCGGGACCCTGCAGCCCCCCGCGGCTGGCCCGGGGCCAGAGGCAGCGCGGGGTGGGCCCGGGGGCGCCCGGCGCCGACAGCCCGAGCCGGGTGTCACCCCTCTGAGAGGGTGTCACCCGGTGCGGTACGCACCCCCCGCACCCGCCTAGCTACGCCAGTGATTCTTTATGATGAAGCATTTGAATTATGAGAACTGTTAGTGGGAGAAAACAAAGAACGACTCAGTATGTCTGGGTTCAGAATAAATCCCATAGTCCCTGAACACAAACACATATCTCCCCCATTGTCAGAGAACTCCACTGGCTCCTCATTAATTTCAGAATGCAGTGCACAATGAACTTCATGATTATAAAACCCTCAGTGGGCTTGCTCCAGCCCCTTTCCACCTCCTGCGTACATCTAGCACTGGCCTCCTCTCATTCCCTCCAGACAACACTGTTGGTGTGATTAAAAGCTCTTGTTTGTACTGAGCCACCACATCACTTATTTTCTTGGTTAGCCGGTGGCTGTGTGAGCACAGGTTATTAATAGAACAGCTCATGCTGTCAGTACAGGAAAACAATCCACTACCAGGATACTGTATTGTGTGGGATACTAAACAAAGAACAAATCATACCCAAAGATGCTTTTCAGTCCAACAGCCAGATATCTAACAAATTAAAAAATAAAAAAAAGTTTATGGCCAGAATCACACTATCACTGCACTATAGCTCTAGATTCTCACAGCCTTGGAAACATGTCTCTCCTCTTACATCTAATCACCCAGGCAGTCTGACAGGGCTGCTCCTGCCCAAGTCTGGGGCTGCTGTAGCTCCTATGGAAGTCAATGGAAATATACTAATGGCTTCACTGGGATTTGAATCAGCCCCTCCTTCAGTGCAATAGCTAAATCAGGATTTCAAAAACATATTATTTTTAATTATTTAACTAAACACCATTTTTACTTTGAGAAATGCTGTCAGATCTCAGTTGCTTTCCTTTGGTGCCTAACTTCTTTTTGTTTTTCTTAAATATTCTGAAAAATTTGATGGACTTAAGCAGAGGCCTTTTGGGGTATGCATATTTAAGTTATTGGTTTTCATTTGACATTATCAGCAGCACAATTTTCTTGATTAGTGTGTATTTTTTCCCCCAAAACAAAGTACAGTCCTCTCTTACAGACAGCCTCCCAACCTGAAACAAATACCCACCAGCAACCGCACACCACACAACAAAAACACTAACCCAGGTACCTATCCTTGTAACAAAGCCCGATGCCAACTCTGTCCTCATATCCATTCAACTGACACCATCATAGGACCTAATAACATCAGCCACACCATCAGAAGCTCATTCACCTGCACATCAACCAATGTGATATGTGCCAGCAATGCCCCTCTGCTACATTGGCCAAACCAGCCAGTCTCTATGCAAAAGAATAAATGGACACAAATCTGACATCAGGAATCATAACATTCAAAAACCAGTAGGAGAACACTTCAGCCTCCCTGGCCATTCTATTAAAGACTTGAATGTGTCAATTTTGAAACAGAAAAATTTCCAAAACAGACTCCAATGAGAAACTGAGGAACTGGAATTAATTTTCAAATTGGATACAATTAACCAGGGGCTAAATAGGACTTGCGAATGGTTCTCTCAGTACACTAATTGATTGCATTTCCTGAGTTAATTTACCGGACACAGAAATCCATTTCAAAAGGTATTTTTTTCTCCTACTGATAACGGCCCATCTACATTTAACAGCCCTCTTAGAATTGGTATGCTAATGTACAATTTTTTTTCTTTCTTTCTGTGTGTATAAATGCATCTTACTTCTGTTCCATTCTATGCATCCGATGAAGTGAGCTATAGCCCACAAAAGCTTATGCTGAAATAAACTAGTTAGTCTCTAAGGTGCTACAAGTATTCCTCACTTTCTTCCTCTGAAGGAATTCAGTAATGCCTGATGAAGCCTGCAGAGAGCCTGAAGCAATGGCTCAATGAGGTGTGGCTTCCCCCACATAGATCCACTGCTCTGACAACACTACCTCAACCAATGACTGTGTATTGTAGGAGAGGAGAGAAGAGAATTGGGTCTGGCCCACCTGCTCAAGCAGATACCTACAGCAGCTGGGATAAATACTGGGCCACCTTTGCTTCCACCGTAGCTGCCTTTCCTTGAGGGTCTCTAATGTCACTAACCCCCCCTATCTGGGAGAGGAGGGGGCCTCTGCCAAGTGAGTTCAGAACCATGGCAGCCCTAACTGTGGTGCTATTGTTAGTGCAGTCCCTGAGGCAATGCTCACATGAATGGGCAGGAACAGGCATAGGATGTCATTGTCGTCTCCCAGAATTCAAGGTGCTGAATGTGACAAATGGGGGGAAAGGGGGTTATGTCAGTGCCCAGTCATGAATTCCATTTTGTTTTGTGAACTCCATGTTGCATTTCAAACTACATTCTGAATGTAACATTCAGTGTGGCTTACAGCATCCATTTTGTAGCAGGAACTTGACACTTAGTGGAAAGATTATGAGTGGGAAGCTGTGATAGCAATCAAAGGCCATCAGTAGTGACTGGCTCTACCCTTGTGGGACAGCAGGTTTGCTACCGAAGCCAACAAAGAGTTCTGGGAAATTCCCAGTGGGACCAGCATGCTTTAAACGTAGAGTGTTCTCTGTGAAGTGAAGTAATTACATTGACACATGTAGAGGTCCAGGCCAAAATAGGCAGAAACAGCTGCCCTGCATAAGAATTCAGACCAAGCCCAACATTCACAGAGTGGTGTGAGGTCACACTGAGAGGGATTGCATTCAGGACTTTTGTTTTCCTAAGATCTGTAACTGTAATGCTGTTTAAAAGTGAATGTGTTTAAGAAATTCCTTTGTTTCACCTGTGTTTCCTTGGATTATTGATACATACCATTAAACTGTGCAGGGATACATACCAGAGCTCCTACAGCCAGGAACATTCTGAGGGAGCTTGTCTAACCATCTGGAGCTTGGGAGGTATGTAACACTGGTTCCTGGATTTAGGGCAGATGGACTACAGAGCCCCACCACCCAGCAGACATGGAGATGCCCAAAACTAAGTTTCTGGAGCTATCTTTTCACAGTACATAGACCATGATCCTACATTTAGATCCATGCAAGCAGATCCTCGCATTTACATGAAGACATGCTGTCTTCAATATGATTGTAGCATATTGGCCTTACATATTATGGCAATAAATACTATGGGCCAGATCTGGCACCCTTGTTAATGCTGAGTAGTATATTACCCAGGGTTCAGTCATAAGCCCTGCTGTGTACCCATGTGGAGAGCATGAGGAAATAAAAAGCCATGTTATATCCCTGTGAAGGCTACCATTATCACTAGACTCTTCTGTGTGTGGAGGCCCCTGCAAGGCCTCTACTCCCATTCCCAGGTAAGTGGGTAGAAAGTAGGTAGATCCTTGGCTCTGGCCCCTTCAGCACACTAGTTTAGACAGTGGAGCGACCTCAGAGGGGGACAATGGCACAGGTTGTGACTCTAATGGTATGTGTACTCTAGAGTTTTTAACTTGTGTCGATTGACAAAACACTTCAGTTAAAATCTAGTGTAGACATGCCCCCAGAGTCACAAGACAATTACTGTACTGCTCCTAGAGCAACACAGCTATGTGTTGTGCCATAGACAGGAAGGACCGCAGGGTTACGATACAGCTCTTTGCTAGTACAGTAAACCCTCGATTTAACGGACCCCGATTTAACGGACTTTGGATGCAACGGACAAAATTTCTGATGCATCCGAAATCCGTTATTCGGGGGCTGCCGGCTCCCGCCCCGGGGAGCCGGGCAGGAGCTGTCACTCCCCGCAGAGGTTGACAGCTCCCACCCGGCTCCCCGCAGCGGGGAGCCCGGCGGGAGCTGTCAACCCCCCCAAACGGCTACCCTGTGTTGACAGCTCCCGCTGGGACTTGACAGCTCCCGCCGGGCTCCCCGCTGTGGGGAGCCCGGCGGGAACTGTCAACTCGCCCGCCCGGCTCCCCGCAGCGGAGAGCCGGGCGGGAGCTGTCAACCCCCCCCCCCCCCCCCACGGCTCCCCTGTGTTGACAGCTCCCGCCGGGACTTGACAGCTCCCGCTGGGCTGCCCGCTGTGGGGAGCCCGGCGGGAACTGTCAAACCCCCCCCACCCCCGCCCGGCTCCCCCTGCAGAGGTTGACAGCTCCCGCCCCCCCCCCCGGCTCCCTGCAGGGGGAGCCGGGCGGGGGGGGGGGGGTTTGACAGTTCCCGCCCGGCTCTCCGCTGCGGGGAGCCGGGCGGGGGGGGGGGGTTGACAGTTCCCGCCCGGCTCTCCGCTGTGGGGAGCCGGGCGGGCGAGTTGACAGCTCCTGCCGGGCTCTGTCAGCTCCCCCCCCCCCCCCCCCGGCTCCCTGCAGGGGGAGCCGGGCGGGGGGGTTTGACAGTTCCCGCCTGGCTCCCCACAGAGGGGAGCCCGGCGGGAGCTGTCAACCCCCCCCCCCCCCCCGCAGCCGGGACCCGGGTGGGTGGGTTGACGGCTCCCGCCAGGGTCCCAGCAGCCCGGCCGTGATAAAAGTAAAACCTCGACATAACGGACTAATTCGGGCGAGGGGGGTGTCCATTGTCAGCCGAAAGTCCATTATTTAATAATTTAAAAAAATTATTAAATAACGGACTTTCGCGTTTAACGGACACCCCCTCGCCCGAATTAGTCCGTTATATCGAGGTTTCACTGTACTCCCACTTGCTTCAGTGAAAGTACACTCAGAGAAAGGTACTACCCAATGTGAGCAAAGGTGGCAGTCTACCCCTATAGGAATATCTATAGGTTAGTCAGCATCTCATCATTACCAAAAGAAAATCCCACAAGGCTTCAAAGAGAGGGAAGAGCTAAGAGGCAATCTTTGCAGTTATGAAGAGAGGAAAGAGAATTAGACTGGTAGAGTCAAGGGGAAGAAATAGATCAATGTGCCACAGATATGGTAGATGACTGGAGTTTGGTACTCTAAAGGTGACATTTTGCCATTTCTTCAGCTGTTGGGAGAACAAGAATGTTCTGTTCTCAACATAAAAAAAAAGTCTGGGAAAATTAAAACTTGGAAAACAGAAACAGAACTGTATAAATATTAAGAAAAAAAAGAAAATTAGAGAAGAAATGCAAATATGATCACATACAATAAAAACACAAATAGAGACATATGCCATGCTCCATCAGTATTTATCCATGCCCAAAGCATTCACGGATTCATAAAAGTGTTTCCTTCTATCTTCCAACGCAGAAACATTAGTAACAGATAATAAAATGTGGTCACGTCTGTTGACAAACAAAAATTATGTACATGCCATCTAAAAGTGAGAATATTTGGAGATAAACAATCTTCAAGGAAAGGAACAATATAGGAAACAAATAGCCAACTAAGAGAGAAATCTTTTGTAGATAAGAGACACAAAGATACAAGATAAATGGTCACCCAGGAGACAAATAGATGATTTGCAGATAAACTGAATACCCTCCCTGGAGAGACCAAGTATGGGTACATA
Source organism: Sternotherus odoratus (assembly GCA_032164245.1). NCBI lineage: Eukaryota > Metazoa > Chordata > Testudines > Kinosternidae > Sternotherus > Sternotherus odoratus. The sequence goes on along the minus strand of JAVMKO010000004.1, from coordinate 61,680,941 downwards.
TTTGTCAGTAGCCATTCAGAAGCTATATGGAACTCTCTCCAGCTATTTGTAAGTGGGTTTTGTTTGTCTGGTCTGTTTGATTTTATTAGCTTTAAATGGCTTATTTCCATTCAATTGTTTTGTGTTTGAATAGGTGATGGGGGCAGGAGACTCATTTTCAATGGTGTTCTCTGTTCTCTCCCCTGGACTTTAGCCTCTCCTTGTATTGCAAGGTTTGTTGTTTTTGTTTGGCTGGTTGATTAGTTTTTACACCATGCTTTTATTATCTCTTTTTAGCCCCATCCTTGGCACAAATACTTTTTTTTAACTATTCAATTTAAAAATAAAGAGGGAGGCCCCATATTTCTCCCAAGATTCTAGAAGTGAAAGGCATTCTTAGTATCCAGTGTCCTGAGACTTGAATCCTATAATCTTCATTTTCCCAGTTACCTGAGCCTCCAGTCCCCTAACTTCAGTTTATTGAACTACAGAGTTTTTCCTGTACCCAAATTTTGACTACCATGGCTTAAGTATTTATTTCTACCTAGAAAGACTATTACTTTAATATGCCTCTTTGTGTGACACAGGATTTGGCATTTAGTGAAAAGTCAGGGGTCAAAACTACTCTTCAGCATCAGGGGAGAAAAGTTTGTATTTGGATACATTTTTTAAAATGAAACTTCATTTGTATTTAATTAGGACTCTAACATTCCATAAATCCTTCATTTTGTAGACTCTCCTCGGCATCATAATTCCAAGATATGTATACACTATGGAGTGTTGTATATAACAATTTGCATCCCTGTCCTTGTAACAATAAGCCATAGAGTGTGGATTTAAATTTATTGGTTAGAGTTACCAAACCTGCCTGGAGAGGCAGGGAAGGAAGGAAGGAAGAGAAAATAGATTAATAGCTTAGCTAGTTTTACTTGTTATCATTTTGTTTCAGTAAAACAGATGCATGTAGGAGTGATCAGTGGGGATATACCCAAATTAAAGAGGCAGTAAATTTGTAGGACAAAAGAACAGTAGATGACACGTTTAAGCTTTAGAGAAATAAGTATTTGGAGAGCCATATCCTGAGCAGGAATCTTTAAAATACAATAAACCCAATCTGAATCTTAATATGAGCAACTGTTAGGTCATGTTAGAGTCAAAACTACTGACATAGATCGTTAGAATACATTTCTGGATTGTTTGGAAAATGAAGCACCTTGTGGAAAGGAACTAAAAACACCAAAGGGCAATAGTAAAAGTTGGAAGTGCAGTATCTAGATAAATAGGTACTTAAATATTGCAATATTGAGTGTAGTATGAGCACCTCTGAGTTGTTATAGCAATCTTAGGAAAATGTACATCCTGCTGAGATAAGAGTCAGTAATGCAGCTAGTCAAATAGCGTAAAAGCCCATTTGCAAGCAGTTTGTTGTTTTTCAGATTAAGTCAATCGGACCTGCTGGATGCTCAATGTTTCTGACAATTAGGCCATTTATTTAGGTACACAGGAATCTACCCACTTTTGGAAAAGAACTATGGGAAGTTGGCTTGTGTCAGTCTAACTAGATTGCTCTGGGGGCTGGTTTGAATGCCATTGCAGGACAACATCAGGGAATCCTTGGGTGGCTCTTACACCAACCCTGGGTTCCACTAACCAGAATATCCTCAAGTCCCAGTGATTCCCAACTGTCAGAATAGCCCCTTCCAAGTAATAGGCAGCTGGACATACCCTACAACTCAGAAGGAATCACAGGAGCTCAGTATCTGTGAAAAATTAAACCATTTGTACTTAGGAGCCTAAATGTGGATTTAGAAGCCTAATTTTAGGAACCCTGGTATGACATGGCCCTTAAAGCTTTCTAAGGGTCTGACCCAATTTCAGTGATGTCAAATCAATCATGACTATGCTTCATTATGGACCTTAAATCAGTTCTTAGTATATTTTATTATTTTATTTGTGCTAAAGTAATATTTTATTTAGGGCAATTTTAAATTACATATTTATTCTTTCATGGTTTATGTTCCAGAAACATTAAAGATTCAACATAACTTACTATTTCTGTTTCTAGAAATAAAATGAACAGTGCCTAGTTCTTTTATCTCCTAAGATAACACAAGGAATTCCAATACGTTTTCTTGGCATGCTGCAACTAGTTTTTAAATGTATGTATTTTTGCAAACAACTTTATAGAATCTTAACTTATATCTTAGCATCATTCTTATAAATTGATGTTTCTGTTCACAGCTGAAGTCTGCTTCAGATTTTAATGAAATGTGGAGAAGACTGATGGTTTCAACTTCTTTTGATTATACAACTGATGTAACCAAGCATCTCCCTCAGAAAGGTGTTTTTTTAATATGAATATAGAGTTTCAGCTCACTGTGACATGTGTGTTTTCTTGTGTCTGAAATTTCTTTTTATCAACAGAAACCAGTCAGAGGTCCATATTAATTCTCCCCCAGTATAAAGAGGGTTTGTGTTTTTAAAATATTTACTGTTTTTTCCCCACAGATAAACTGTAATGCCTGTGACTTTTGACAGTTTAAATCTATATGACAGTGACTTTTGCCCTTTTCACAATGATGAACACATTATTTTTCCTCATCATTGTTCCTAAGAACTGCAGCCCTGTTCAGCTTCAAAGACTTACCATAAGATTTTTTAGGAATGAAAGTCATCTTATGCACACTGCACAACGTTTTGGCTTTAATTTACTTGGTGTTATTTTTTCCTATCTTCTTCCATTAACAATTAAGGATGGGCAAATAAGTTCAAATAAAATAAGGACTGAATTCCTCCCCCCCTCCCCCCAGCCCACCAAATAAAACCAAAAGTGCCTGGTTTTTTTTAATGTATTATTATTTATTCATTTTCACAGCCTAAGCTTCTCTTTCAGTTTTCTGCTGAGATCAGCACAAGTACTGGAAAAGTGAAGAGATGTTGTGGTCTCAGCATTGGACTTGAAAAAGAGGAATTTTATCCAAGTTTTTATCCTGGCTCTGACACTGGCTCACTTTGTAGCCCCCCGCGGCCGGCCCGGGGCCAGAGGCAACGTGGGGTGGGCCCGGGGGCGCCCGGCGCCAACAGCCCAAGCCTGGTGTCACCCCTCTGAGAGGGTGTCACCCGGTGCGGTCCGCACCCCCCGCACCCGCCTAGCTACGCCAGTGAGTGGTAGTACTAGGAAAAAGAGAAGGGACACTCAGGGGTTAAAGTTTCCCAACTCTGATTTATAGAGGGCACTTAAATCCAGAATTGCTTGACAATGGGGAGCTCCCCACAAACTTCTGCTCAGAGAAACTTCCAATACCTTATTGTCCAGAGCAAGCTGAACTTTGCTGAATCAGTACAATAATGGCAGCCCTAAAGACTGAAGTCATCTATTTACACCAAGGACAGTAACAATACAGACTTCTTCCGCGTTGCTAGATTAATGTGCTTTCTCACTAGGAATAAAATGTTAGTTCAATCTCTGTGCCTATTCATTTCTTGGTCCCTCTTCTGATACTACTACCAACCAGCATGCCAATTAGTTACAAAGGATTTTTTTTTTTTTGGTGCATTACCTGGGTGTAAGGAATAGGAAAAACTTTGGGGGGAAAGATGTCTGGCCTTTAGAAAAAATAAATAAATGTTCTAACACTCACGCAAAGACAAGCAGCACTTCCTAGAATCTGTAAAACCTGAAGCACTGAACCCACTATTAAGACTTCTGTGGAAAACACCTTGCCAAGGCTATTTTATGGTATTCAGCACTTAGGCCCAGTATTTAGGCACTTCAATTCTTTTGGGTATCTGGGCCTTACACATTAGGATGATGGGCACTATGGAAATTTCTATAACCAGAGACAACCAACTCATATGTATGCAGGCTACCAAACAGCCATCAAATAGTAATGACTCTTAGTTACCATTGAGCTAGGTTAAATTTGAAGCTGTGCATTGGCACTGAAAGTTCCCATTACTTATTAACAACACCCTGAGCTATCTGGTGCCTGGTTCATTACTATTGTTATTTTGGGACCAAGTTCTGCCTATTGGGGCCACTTTGTATTAAACAATTTAGGCAAATCAGCCCTAAATCTGGCTGAGAGTCTCTCCAACAGGCATAGTGCCAGAAGAAGCTGGACACAGCAAAGAATTTGCCTCATAGTCTGTAAAGCTATTTATAGACTTCAAAAATATTTTTGTGCTATATCTTGTGCTTTCAAACTGGTTTATAATTCTTATAATTTTGAGTTTAGTTTAAAAAAATAAATTGCACTCTTTTCAGCTGCTCTCTTAAGTTTAGCACACCAAAATACTCTTTAAAGTGCACCAACAATTATAGAAACATTAAATTTAATTCTCAGTGAATTTATGAGTGAACTTCTCTTTATCCCTTCTTCTGCCCCATTTATTCTTTGTCTTAACATAGCACATTTCAAAACGAAAGTTATTCCCTTTAATGATATTATATTTAATGAATTTGTCATTAATATTACAAAATAAAAAGTCCCCTATACCTAGTTGTTCTGCCATCCCCTTATGCTTCCTCTGAGCCTTCTTAATTATGTTAACTGTTTGTCTAAAGCCACTACAATAAAAGAGTTCATGGAAAAAAACTAATATCCTGGATACAATTCTGAATAGACTTTAAGGCACAAACAATTTCAAACACCGTGGGTATTAAAGTTTAAAGAGACAACAATACAGAAAAAGAATATACAGCCACACGTAATCTTATCATTTAAAGACGTGGACAAGACTGGATGGTTCAGGAAAATGGCAGTAGTATCTTTCAGCTACAGGTCATCAGAATAAATAAGTCTACAGTCAAAGGTAATCAAAAAATAACACTATCAGACGAGAACCCATCACTGTCAATTGGAATTTGTTTGGCATTTGCAGATGATGTTTCTGCCTTGTGCTAGTACTATAGTCACAGGCTTTGCACTGTTAATTTAAGATGCTCTGCAAATTAATTGTATGTCCTTGGGTAACATTGTAAGTTCAAGGCAGCCAGAGTAATAGTGATTCGGAACAATAATTTTATAAGGGATTCATTAAAGGCAGGGAGCTAGAGAAGGAACTTTGAATGTGAAGAGGCAGAGGACAATAGATTAGGCAGACAAGAAAAGACCATTAATTAAGGAATATTATGGCAACAGCATTTGCCACAGAGCAGAGAATGAATGGAAAGAGTTAAAACCAATTGCTCATTAATCCCTAAATAGGCCCTACATCACAGCCATTCTTGCTATTAGGAGAATATTTAAAGAACCATGTACATTTGACTTTTGTAACAGATGTGTAATCTCTTCATTCCTATTTCAAAACCAGAACACCGGATCAGCACACATCGATTAAAGTGATTTTAGGAGGTATTGTTTTTTTCTCCTCTTCTCCTATTCTATCGGTAGAGAGTCTTTTTTAAAAAAAAATACAAAGTTATTTTGATGAGGTTATTCTGGCAGGTTTGGGTCAATAAAGTGGGTCTTGCTTTAGTTTAAAGAGGCATTTTTAGAGAATTGATGTCCTGTCCATGAACTCATCAGCTTCCTGAATCATCCTTTGACATTTCATTCATTTAATAATGAACAATATATTGATTATCTGATCTGATCCTTTAACAGTTTTGGTTTGGCTAAGCTAGGAAGAATATGACTGAAATATTTTTCCAAACCAGTTTAACCATCTCTAGATAAGTGTCGTAAACTATTTGGTATATTTTCAAACTAGGGTGCAACAGATGTGACAGCAAAAAGTGAATGCTTGTCCAATGCGCACACAACCAAGGATTTACCTATGCAAGCCTAGCCTTTGCACTTACAGGTCATTACATAATGTTTTCATATTCAAATGTACTTTGTCAGCTAAAATATTATAGCTATCTTTTCATAATTGAGTCATATGTGTAGGTTTACTAGATATTGGTTCTTACACATTATAAATAGTGAAATATATCCAAACTACATATTATAAAGCTCACATCATATGCAAACTACATATGATAGATCTGGTGATGTATATTATCACCAAAAATCTTTGATAGAGATACAGCCTTATAGCATTGTGTTGTGTATGGTAAATTTATACAGAAGTGACATTAATACCTATGACAAGATCCTACATTTCAGCTGCTATCCATTACTTCAATTATGGGAATGGGAATGATTTCAATAGCTAAAGACACTAATATTATTTCCTGGAAAGTAACTTATTAAATCAGTAATGCTTGTTGTCATCACTATGTTGTATGGTGCGATAGGATGATTGTGTTTCAGAAATGGAGCATAGTAGCGCTGGATGGTAATTGTTCCACAAAACATTTTTTGTCAGAAAATGCTGATTTGCCTAAACTGAAACTCTCCTTGGAAACGTATTAGTTTTGATCAAAACTGCATCAGGAAAGTTTCTCGGGTCCAGGATAGAACTTCTGCTCAAAACTAGATAGACAATCCAGAACATCTAACGAGTAAGGCAAGTGGGTTCTCTGTGCTTTAGACTGCATAAGAGAGAGATCCAGATCCAATCAAACAACAGACTTACTTACCCCACCTCCCTCCATTTTCTCACCATTCTGGATTGATCTTTTAATTTGGGTCAGAGTCCTATAGAATGTCTAGGATTCTCTCACTTCTCCTGCTACACAGCTTTGATAGGTGCTGGTGTTTGTCCTGCTGCTGGTGGTGGTGCTGCTGCTGCTGCTGATTCTTCTTCATCTTCTTCTCCTTCTAGTCTCTTTTCCATCTTTCTCTAAAATGGCTATCAAGGAAGTCCTTGTTTTATAAAGCTATAGTCCCCTGTGTCATGTGACCTTCTGTTCAGCCTTGACAGGTGTTCAACCCTCACCAGATGATCCATTGCTTAGTTACCAGCCAGCCTGAATGGACTGGTTTTCCTTGTCTGGACACCTTATTTGTCCAAGAGGGCTTCCATTTGAATAGAAGTCTATCAAGATTTAATGACCTTACATTATTATCCCTGTGTAAGCATCCCCTGGAATTTCATCCCAAAATGGAGGTAAAAAGACAGCAGAGAAGACAAACCAGCCTTAAAATAAACAGCAGATTGCACTTTGATAAAGATATATATAGAAAGTTCATAATCTCAAACTGGAATTCAAACGGTCACACCTGAGGAGTGCCCTAACCACTGGGATTGAGTTCGTCTCTCTCTCTGGTTAAATGACTATTTAATTATTTACATAAAGTGGAACAATCTCAATGATTTCAAAAGTAACTGATGCAATAGCTCAGTGGTTCAAACACTCACCTGGGAGGTGGGAAACCCGGGTTCAAGTATCTGATTTGAATCATACAGTTTAAGAACTTAAGCCTGCATTGACCACATATCAGGGGAAAGCCTTATTTGGCTATTCTGGGCCCCCAGTCTCTCCCACTCATGTTTTTTCACAAAAGAATTTAGGTCTCAGTTTCATGTCCATGTAGAATAAGCCAAATTTTGAAACCTAAACATTTTTTGTGAAATGGAATTCTTGTTTTCCATCTGGTCCTAGTGTGTAATATGCCACCAATCTTAAAAGTTAGTATTTTAACTGGCAATATACTGTATTAACTGGGCTGCATTATCTTGTTCATTTTCAAAAAATAGTATGGAGGTGTCATCCATATCTTCATATATTTTAAGGCCAAAAGTTACCATCTAGTCTGCCCTCCACTCATTCCATAAAATTTCACACAGTTATCCTGTTTTGAGCACAACAACTTTTGCTAGACTAAAACATATTTTTTGTCTGGCTAAAGCATATTTTCCGGTCTTGATTTGAAGGTATTAACAGATGGATAATCCACCACTCATTTTGGTAGTTTGCTCCAGAGTTTAATCACTCTCACCTTTATCACTGTGCCTAATTTTTAATTTGAATTTGTTTGGCTTCAGCGTCCAGCCTTCGGTTCTTATTATGCCTTTCTCTGATAGATTAAAAAGCTCTTTTGTAGATGGCATTTTCTCCACATGAAGATAATTAAACTCTGTGTCTAAGTAATCTCTCAGTCGCCTTTTTGAGAAATTAAACAGATTAAGCCGTTTAAATCTCTCATAATAAAGTATTTTTTCCTACCCTCAAATCATGTTTGTGGATCTTTTTTGCATCCTCTGCATCTGATTTTCCAACTTCTTTTTTTAAACTGTGAACACCAGAATTGTACACAGCACTTCAGTTTCATCAATACCATACACAAAGGTAAAATTAACTACCTATTTCTACTCACTGTTCTCCTGTTTACACACCAAAGGATCACAATTAGCCCTTTTTACCACAGTGTTGCACTAGGAGTTCATGTTTAAGGGTTTCCCTTCTGAATGAAGGGCTAAGAATGATCAGTTACAAAAAAAAAATTAATGGGGTGGGGCGGGGACTAGTGAGAAATGTGAGTTCTTCACTTTCCACACAGCTTAACTTTCAACTTTATACTGAGTAAGACAGTTTCTTATGTTGAACCCTTTCAAATATCATAGTTACCTCAGTGGTAGAAACATTTAATTTACATTTTGAAACTCTGCAAAATGGTTCTTCATACAAATCATATTTCCAAAATAGGAACAAGAGTGATGGGACAATTCAGACTGAAAGGCAAAGGAGGCTTCTAGTCAAATAAATAAGTAAACAAACAAACATACATAAATAAAAAATAATTAATCACAAAGAGCTGAAGGGTGAAAAGAAGAATATTTCTGTTGGCGTCCTAGGGTAAAGGATTGAAAAGATCAACTTCCTGGTTTTACATGCAAGCTATATTTCTAATTTGATTTAAAACAAACTAATAGTATACCAAACCTTTTATTTCAAAGAGTAACAATTGTCTTACAACTTCTTAAGGTGAAAAGTGGTACTAAAATCTCAGTTTGCTGTAATTTTCAATACCACCCCTAGTTTAAGGGCATTGCCATTTGCAGTAGTTATTTATGGGATCTATCATTACTACTTAATAATGCTTCTTTCAGTTCATCCCTCTAAGTCTACTCCAAATTTCAGCTTCAGTTCACTAGTTCAAAGCCTGCAGTCCTCATTCAGCCAACACTCCTACTGAGTAAGGACTGCGGGCTTTGGACCATTTTATCTCCAGGTTCCTAACATGTCTGTTAATATTTCCTAGAGCATGGCAATTCATTGACCTTGGTAGTCTCTGAGATTGATTCACCTAGTTCAAGGATCACTTAGCTTCTATGGTGAGTGATGGTTGCTTGGCTAACAGCAATCTTTTTATTTCAAGTTGATTTAATAGTGTTTCTTATTTTATAGATTACTCTAGTACTGAATTATAAATGTGGATCTACCTTCATTGCCTCTCTTTTCAAGTTCTTTAAAACACATTTAATTCTAGGAGTTTTAAAAACCTTAGTCCATTTCCCACACACCCTCAAAAAAGCAGTGTTAAAAAGAGACATATTATTTAAACTCTCATTTACAATCTTCCATCCATACATTGTCTACTCAACTCTGTGAAGCAGGGAATTTTCTCCTTCTGAAAATACCCAGAATACTTGAACATTATACAAATCATACAACAAAAAGGAATACAAGATCCCTAAGGTCAAAATTAAAAGCAGACACAGAACTAGAAGTCGTAGGTCTCTTTTGTAAATACAATCATATTAGTACGTAGAGAAAGAAAATTAGCCAAAAATAAAACCGAAGAAAGCCTTGCAAAATTAATTGCCATTTTATTTACTCTGTTTTTTTATGTAGTTATTTTTGTGATATCTCAGGTATTGAAAACTATTAACACTGAATATTAACAATAAAAAAATGAAAAGCTCTGTACAAACAGAAGCGAAGACTTAACAATCTAATTCCAGGCACAATATACATGTAAATTCTAACAATGTGGCAGGCACAGGAAGGAAAACAGGGAAATAGTCATAGATCATCTAGTTCCTAAGCTAAAGTATTTTTAACCACTCACCAACTTGGTAGCTCTTGACATGGACTTCTGTCTGCAAACAACAGGAACAACATAATTAAAACTCAGTCATGGTCAACTGACATGTTTCACTTTTCAGTGTAGACAGGACATCCTATGCATGTTTGCGGAACTGGTTTGGGAGATTCTCTTTCCATCCAGAGCTGCATGGTCAGACACATTGCATGGTATTATCTCATGTGCTGCTGATGCTATCTTAGGGGAAGGTAACCCAGGTGACTGCTTGGGTGGGGAGGGCACAGGATTCGGGGTGCTGTCCTATATTTCAGTGAATATGTGGATTCATTTTTCACTAATCTAGAATGTCATGGACCTTTGTGAATCTCGTGTAATCTTCCAGACTTTCTGAGAACTACATTTTCTTTGAACCTCATAGAATGTTGTCAGCCTTGTAAGTATATAAGAGGTGGGGTGTCTCCAGAAAGTCAGTGAGATATAAGAATAAAGTGAGAGCCCAGCTGCAAAATTATTGTATTGTGTAATTGTGAAAGTGTTTTTAAAACTTGAAGAGTGTAAATAGCGACTAATAAAGGATGTGTTTACTGAGATGCCAGAGATATCTCTCAAACCCCTATTTATGCAATAATATGAAAGAAATACCATTACTTATTTTGCCATGCTGAACATGTAATGTTTGGCTATCTAAGATTGTGGAACTAGTGGAACTAGAATTTGTGGAACTAGACTTTGGCTCTCTTGTGGAACTATGTTTTCCCCATAGAAAATAAAAGATGCCCCTTTCAGGAGTTCAGTATGCAAAATTAAAAGCTCAGTTGCAATCTAGTTTGCAGCAAGGGGCAAATTTGATAGGAAAATATCTGAAACACAACATATACCAGGCATTAGGTAGTAGCAATTGTCCCAGTGCGGAAGAAATGATGGAAGTCCTATTCTTATTCCTATTAAGGAATTAACAGATTTGTCTGAAGATAAGGAATGGAAATGTGAGGAAAGTGATGGAGATTTGTCCAGTTTTCCTGGCAGCGTAAAGGAAAGTGACGACAAAAAAGAATGTGGCTCACATGTAAAGGAGAGTAATGACAAAGAAAAATCTTGTTTATATGAAAAAGAAAAACACCGATAAAGAAGAATCAACCTTGCATGATGACAGAAATAGCAATGAGAAAAATTACACACCACAATCAATATACCAGCTCCTGCTTTATGGCCAGTGATCCTAAACTCTGCTGATTTTGATCTTACAATTTTAAACAGGGCAGGCAAAATCATGGATATGACGTTTCCTCTAAATAAGTAGAAGCAACACTTCTCCAAGTCACATTCGGAGAGTGCTCAAGAATCGTGCTGCCTAGTTTCTTCAAATCAACTGACAAAGTATTCTGGTTTTGTTGCAAAATATTTTACAAGAATGCCAAATCATTGTTTTCACTTTCCAGGTACAATTCTTGGCATAAGACAGCTGATGCACTTAAGCAACATGGAAACTCAACTGGCTATTTTATTGCCTACTCCAAATGGATGGAGGTCAAGTCCAGGCTCAAGCTGAGTAAATGGATAGACACAGAAACTCAACTCATTATTAATGTAGAAACCCAGCACTGGAGGGATATGCTCAAGCACCTGATCTCAATTATCCTCTTCCTTGCAAGAAATAATTTTGCTTTCTGGGGCCCATTGGATAAGTTGTTCACTGAACATAATGGTAATTTCCTTGGTTTGGTAGAGCTCCTTGGAAAATATGATGACATCATGCATGAGCACCTATATCAAGTAGATCATCAACAAGCTATGGACCACTACTGTTGCAAAACAATTCAAAACAATTGATTGACTTTATGGCAAGGAAGATGCTTGATAACATATTGATGTGGCTCGTCAAAGCAAAGTACTATGTCATAATAATGGACTGTACTCCAGACATTAGTCACAGTGAAAAAATGTCATGTACAGTAAGATTTGTTGACAACAAGGATGGCTGTATCCAAATAAAAGGAACATTTTATCTGTTTCCAGTCAGAGGATGACTCTACTGGACTGGAAAATGCTTAACAAAACTGTTTATGAAAGTTTTGAATGAGAATAAAATAAAGTTTCAGGACTGCTGTGGACAAGACTATGACAACAATATAAACATGAAAGGCAAAAACAGTGACATTCAGGCAAGGATCCTTGTGCTGAATCCTAGAGCTTCCTTCATGCCTGGTGACTGCCATTCCCTCAACCTAGTTGTGTCAGCTGCAGCGTAATCTTCTTTAGATTCAGTATCTTTCTTTGGAGTACTGCAAAAAGATATACATACATCCTGTTGTTAGCATCAACTATCAGATGGAAGATCCTCATGGACAATGTTACAAATCTGACCGTAAAGATGCTAAGTGACATTCGCTGGGAGAGCCACATTAACAGTATAAGGCCAGTGAGCTACCAAGCTACCAAGTGACTGAGGTTTACGATGCCCTGATGGAACTGATGCAATCAAGTAAAGCTGAATCTGATACAAGGCGCAAAACCTGGCAAACCAGACCACTAACTTCACATTTCTGGCCTTAATTGTGATTTGGCATGATATCCTCTTCCAAGAAAACACTTAAAGCAAAGCATTACAAACTCAGTTGATAAACATCATGACCACTACTACCGTACTTTGATGAGAAGCTGTCTTGATTTCATTGTGTTCTACAGAAACAATGGATTTGAAGATGCCAACACTGCTGACAAAAAAATGGCCGAAAACTTAGGAGTTGAGCTGGTCTGTGGCTATTTAAGGAAACTCGTGTTCATCAGAAGAAGAGATAGTTTGATTATGAGTACAGAAATGAGGATATGGGAAGCTCAGAAAAATAATTCAAGAGGGAGTTTTATTGCTCGTTTGTTTACACTGCTCGAGTGTCCATAGAAGAAAAGTTTGGAAACTGAAGAACCAGAAAATGACCTGAGATTTTGTGTATGGCCTTAGTAAGCTGTTGATGTACAGGAAAACACTACTGGACAATTGTACAGACCTTCACCAGATGTTGACATGTGGGAAATGTTCGGACGACAATGATACAAAGCTCTATGTTGAATTAGACAACATCACATTTTGCAACACGGGAAGCACTCTAAGTTCTCCAATTCATTCATGATGCAAAGCCAAAGGACACTTTTCCTAACATATGGATTTAAGGATTCTGCTCACAATGCCACTCACAGTCATGAGTGGCGAGCACAGATTTCAAAGCTCAGGCCATCAAAACATATCTTTGATGAACATTGGCCAACAAGAGACTGACCTTGCTTGCTATTTTATCCCTTGAAATTGCCATTGGCCAATCGTTGGATCTCTCTGACACTGTACTTCAGTTCTCAAAGGCAAAGGTAAGAAAAGTGGCCTTTTGAACTCAAGGACTAGGGTTAACATTTAAAGGTTGTCACCTACTGTAACACTGTTTAATACTGGTCCACCCAATAATGATACACAATTTAATTTCTTGATATTAGTACATTATTCTTAAAATTAAAAAGTTATATGTTTAGAGGAAATGCTTTTTAAAAATGTGCTTATGAATGGCATGAATAAATAAAGATTCACGAAAATGCAAATTTATCGTCTTATATGACCGGGATAAATTATGCATAAAAGTCATTAAATGGAATACAAATTCAATAAAAAATAAGGTATTCAAAAGTTTACCAAATGGAGTTGGCGCCAAAAACACTCCTAACTTGGTTTGCCATTTGGTCTAGGGCTCGCCCGGCAGTGAGCTGTCCAGATTTTCATCTAGAACTCTTCTTCAGTAAGGAAAACAAGAAATATTTGTAGCACCTTAGAGACTAACCTGGAACCCTTAAAAAATTGCTGGTGCTGTTGGTGAGGAAATGACCAAAATGACAAGGGGAGGGGGAGGAAAGGGAGGTAGGGTCAGTCTGCTTGGATTAGTGTTCCTGATGAGGAAGCTACTAAATTCCATTGTTCTTGGCTACTTGCTGGCTGGTCTGTGGCTATTCAAGGAAACGAGGGCATTTTACAATCTGCAGGATAGACATGAGAGTGCCTTGTTTTGGGAAGTAAAACTCTGGGACCCAGTGTCACTTTGCCACCTCCTCCTCTAAGCTGGAGGGAGGTAAGGTGCATCCTCCTCCCTTCCCTTCTCCCTGGTTGGCTGGTGTTGCTGATGGGCAAGCAGTGCCAACATACTACTGCCATGTCATGACCACAAAAAAAAAAGGGTAGGTAGCATCACATGCAAATCTATTAGAGCACCAAGTTTAACCCATTGGATGTATAGCTTTCTGTTAGCCTAATATCCAGCAAGGCTTGCTGTGGTTTGCACACACAAGAGCAAAACATCTGCCATTTGAGTGAGCATCATCACCTGAGCTCTGCACACTGAGGTCACTAATGAAAACAGAGTAGAATTTTCTATCCCCAATCTGGCATCTCCAGCCCTGATGCAGAAAGTGTATTCTGGCCTCCTGGCTAATTTGAATGGTATTTAGGTTTCAAAGTTTACTTTAGTTGACCCACTCAGGGGCAGAGCAGTTGTTGTGCTCTACTAATCAAGCTTATGGAAAAAGCGCCTGGTAACATACACCAGTGATTTCAAGCTGTTGCTTCTGGGCCAATGGTCAACCACTTTTGGCTTTTTTCCTGATAGACACTATCTACCAGTTCCCTCCAACAAGCCATTTTACAGATTTTTCTCCTATATTGGCCATCCATCCATCTGTCTTTCTCTAGTAATTTTCATTCTACAGTACTTTAGTCACATTTTCCAGCATATCATTGTTCCCTAGAGCCTCTTCATCTGCACCATAACATTGTCTTCCTCATGTCCCACACCAGTGCCTCCAGCTTCATGCCATGCATCAATGGCAGCTTACTGCTCTGCCTCACTAGCCTTTTAGCCTGTGTGCATGGATACTGGCCCAGGCCTTAATTAGGATAACATTGAAATTAAGCAACAAATTTATTAAGTAAAAATGTAAATTAGGTTCAGCTAGTTGCAGGTGCTATCATTTTCACTGAATGAGCTTTCGGTGAAAAGATGACTAAAAAGGATAAACAATTCTGAATCACAGATTCTTGCTTTTATATTAAAAATGTGAGAAAAGCTTCACTTTGGACTTGCAGGGAATAAGTGTTTCCTGAGTCATAACTGATTTTCCTAAATACTACAGTCCTGCTCTGAATGATATCTAAGCATCAGACCAGCTTTCCTCACCCTCTCCTTACCGATCCCCACCACCCTGGTCACTATCAAATATTATCAGATGAACTGGGAAATACATAAAAAGGATGTTTTCTCTATCTCTGATGATGGAGTTAGTAAGCTGTTACTGACAGAGGGTATGGACAGTCATGTGGTGGTGGCAACTAGTTGGGATTGATGTGTTATTAGAAATGAGTTAGAAGTAAAAATTGACTTTAAACTTTTAAAATTCCACTAGAAAAAAATTACTTCAGTAAAACCAGAATGACAAGTTACTTTACCTAGACTGGGCCAAATCTCACTCACATTAGGCTGTATGTTCCCTGGAGCTAATGTGAATGTTTGTTTCTGAGGGCACACGTTCCGAATCTAAATTTTATTTCATGTTATCATCAGTTTTGTCTGCACCAGTAAAACTCCCCAGCTGCAAGTTCCCCTTTTCTGATTTATGGTAGGCCTATGTAGCAGTATATTTCAAAATCAAAAAATATGATGCTGATAATTATGATTGTTTAGTTTTATCCTAGTCTTTAGATAAGAGAGGGAAATGCCTCCTTTTTTTCATTTTGAAAACTGCCAAGCAATTTGATTGAAGAGAGATCTCTGTACAGCCAGAGGCTGATTCGCCTCTCACTCACTTACACTGGTATAATACAGGAATAACTCCACTGAAATCATTAGTTACACTAGAGTAAAATAAGTGTCAGTGAAAGAAAAGGCCCTCCATATTCAGAATTAGAACACTAATAATAGTTAATATTTAACTATTTTTGTAATATTTTAAATCTGTTGCTCTTTGACACACCTTGTCTTCTTTGTAAAGTTAACAGGAGTTGTAACTGAAGTGTTCCTCTAATGTAAACCTGGTCCACAAACATTAATCCTTAACTTAATTGTAGTGGTGTTTTTAACTCACTTTGCGTGGCTCATAGGGGAGTTCAGGCTAAAGAAACTTGTCAGCTGCTAACATGATCACTCTGAAGTGTGGGGACAGTGGGGACGGTTAACTCCACTCAATTGCCACTAGTCCCCCAATGCCTTCCCACAATTCACCCTTCTACCCAGAAAGGAGAGATTTTTTTCCCCATAATACACTGTGAAAGACATCATAGACCAGCTCATCTTACTGCAGTTCAAAGTACTGTGGGATATTTCCCCAAAAGGAGAGGTGCCAAACACAAGTGAGTGCAGCTGCAGAGAGGACACAGTAGTCCAAGTGTTATTTTGCAGTGTGACTGCTTTCATTCAAGCTAGGCTAACTCAAGCAAAGTAACTTGAAGGTGCATAACTTGAGTTAACTCTGCAGTGAAGACCTACACAAAGCTAATCACAGGCACTGTGCTTCCCAATACCATTCCAGTGAGGGCAGAATGTGTAGTCCAGCAGAAGGATGTTAGGTTAGCTAGTGGGAGAGCTAGGATCTTTTTCCAAATCTGCAAGTGATTCACTGTATGATCTCAAAAAAATCACTTAACCTCTCAATGCTTCAGTTCACCCACTTGTATTATGGGAACTGTAATGCTTACCAACTTTTGTAAAACCTTCTGGACTAGACCCACTGAGGAGTTACTTGCACAAGTAATCAGTGGGACTATTATGTAATAACTGACCACTAATGGATATACGGGCTTCACAATCTCAAGCTCTGAAGTCTATGGATGCATTAATTATGATTCATAAAAAACTACCTTGCTATAAAAAGTCGAATATTTTAGTTGTACAAATCATTTCATACACAGAAGAAATTATATTCCTTTAAAATACAGAAAGCCAGATTCTCCACTGTATAAAATGGTATAGCCACATTCACTACAGTGAATGGTATGGAACTTCAAATGATGGGAAGGGAAACTGTGCTAACAAAAATATTATGATTTTATTAAAGATATATTTGGGATTTTTTCATTATTTTTAAAAATTAAAGGAATCAGACTGCACTGGCAGGTTCCATGTATATGGAGAGAATGTCCTTATATTAACTAATATAGAAGACCAATTTAGGGTAAAAATCTCTATGCAGGCAAGCCCTAAGGAGTAATATGCCTAGGTCCCATTAAAAAAGTGAGAAACATGTGAGTTTGATTTAAATTTCCCCAGAATGTGCTGACATATTACTTCTTTTAAAAACCCTGAATTATTTTTTTTTACTGAAAAATACCTAATATTCATCTCCCTCTCGCACTTAATGGCTGCATTTGAAATGAGAACTCAACTTGTTAAACTCACTATAAAACTCTATAAAAATCAAAAGTATCCCCCAATTCTGTTCTCATCTTTTCATTAAACCACAGTGGAACAAACACAAAACTACATCATCTACTCCATACCAAAGTAAATCAGAATTTTACATCCAGCATGCAGATTAATATTTACTTAGATTACATATTATAGTGCTGGACATGCAGGTTACATCCACCTCATCTGAGGTACTAAAAGCTGTTAATGATATGGGGTATATTTCCATGGAGTAAGCCTACTCTACATTTGGAGGCAGTAAAGTAGGTAGTATCTATGGAATCTAGCTGTACTATGGCTCAGAATTATGGTGTGTTGCAGCCAATATTTATATGCTAACCAGTATTGTTTCATTGTTCCCTAATGCTCTTCCAGGCTGTTGGTTACATTCACCTGTTGCTTTTTGTGTTATTCTTGGTGTGACATTGCACATAATGTGATTTGGAAATATGCTTATGAATGTAAATATGACATAACTGGAATATGTTTTCTGCTACCTATGTCATGTAACATATCTCTGCAAAGGTTATGATCTACTGAATATATTCATCCTATTTGTATTCATGTATCATTTTTGTATTCAAAGTTATGAATATTGACTGTGTACTTGTTTGATTTTAAGTAGCCTTTGGCATTTGGGCAGCTTCTTTAGAAAGGAATTTGCAAATTAAGTGCCCAGTCAAGAAACACTTAATGGACAATTGATCTTGAAAGGCTCTAATCCACATATGAAGTCTACCTGAGGGCATTCAAGGTACCATATGAACAATGGCTGCTACTTGTAAGTTCTAAGTCATGCATGGACATGTGACTTTCCCATCTTGTAGCTGGGATTCTATATGGTGGAAGGTGGGGGAACACCCACAAGAGGAAGTCTATTTAAGCCCCCGGGAGACTGCTCCATTTTTTCTTCAGCTGGCTCAAGAGATAGCTTCTCCCTCCCCCCTCACACGAATACCTAAAATAAACTGGAACAAAAGATAGTAACGACGGGGATGTGAGTGATTGATGGATCCAGAAGAAGGCTACTCTGTAAAAGAGGCTTATTGGAACATCTCTGAGGGTGAGATTTTATCTGTATTCAGTTTCTTACTGTATTAGGCATAGACTTGTTTATTTTATTTTATTTTGTTTGGTAACTTACTTTGTTCTATCTGTTTCTACAGTAACTCCTCATTTAAAGTCATTCTGGTTAACATTCTTTCATTGTTACATTGCTAATCAATTAGAGAACATGCTCATTTAAGGTTGTGCAATGCTCCCTGTGACGGTGTACCCCATAAGGCTTTAGGGGGGGGGTGCCTGTGAATATATGTATGATGTTACTGGAATATGGTTTTGCTAAAAAGTTATATCTCTGTGAAGGTAATGATCCACTAGATCTGTTCATCCTATTTGTATGTATGTGTCTGTGTTGTATTCAGAGTTATGAATATTGACTATGTGCTTGGTTGGTTGTATGTGGACTTTGGAAAGCAGCTGAACAGCTCTCTGAGAAAAAACTATTCTCAGTTAAGCCCAATTGAGAACCAATCAAGCAAACAATGAACTTTGTAGACGCCCGTCCACACCCGAGCTTCCTGAGGAATGCAGCCTGGCTGGTGGTGAGGGGAGTCTGGTTCGGGCCTGCAACTGAACCATGTGCTCTGAGGGGCCATGTGGACTCTGCATAGGAAGGAGGAGTGGCTCTCCACCCACAGGAAGAAGTCTATATAAACCTGGGAGAGACCTCTCCATTTTGTTTTCAGCTGGCTCAAGCGACACCCCTCCACCCCCCAAGGATTCCTGGAAGAAACTGTAACAGAGGACTGTGACTGCAGGGGGGAGGGGGGGTTGCGAGTGATTGCTGGACCCAGGCTAACAGGGAGTTTAGCCTGAAAGAAGGAGTTCACAGAGGGTGAGGTGTTTTGCTGTAATAGTGTTAGATTTGCATGTTCTGTTTATTTTGTTTGGTAATTCACTTTATTCTGTCTGTTACTACTTTGAACCACTTAAATCCTATTTCCTATCTTTATTAAAATCACTTTCTACTTATTAATTAACCTGGAGTATGTGTTGGTACCTGGGGGGGCAACCAGCTGTGCATATCTCTCTATCATTGTTATAGAGGGCGAACAATCTATGAGTTTGCCCTGTATAAGCTTTATACAGGGCAAAACAAATTTTATTCAGGGTTTAACCCCATTGGGAGTTGAGCATCTGAGTGCCAGAGGTAAGAATACCTCCTGCCTGTTTCCAGGAAAGCCCACAGCTTCTAGGGGACGTGGCTCAGACCTGGCAGGGTACTGAGGTCCTAAGCTGTGTGGGCAGGAAAACTGAGGCAGGAGTAGCCCTGGCACATCGGGTGGCAGCTCCTAAGGGGTTTCTGTGATCTCAACCCGTCACACTCCCTTCTAACATTCTCAGCTGCCCAGCAGGCTATCAATTTCTGGCAGTTGAATTGCTGTAGTTCATGTGTCCCTTCCCCCACTGCAATGTGCTGCTCCTGCCCTCTGCCTTGGAGCTGTTCCCTGAGACTCCTGCTTGCTGGGGGTGGAGGAGAAGTAGAGTGGGGTTAATGTCAGGGTGTCTCTCTCCCTCCCCCCTGCTTCTGCACCTCGCGAATGCCATCTGCCAGAGAGCAGAGGGGACACACAATGGAGGGAGCTGCTGCATTGCTGATCTAATCAACAAGGCAATGTACTTATGATCCCACTCTTGATACTTAAAGGGAAATGTGCATCTAGCTCTATCTCTCAGGGTGTATGTCCCTGCCCTCCCTCCTTTCCCAATGCATTCTAGAGTGTGAGAGTTAACCCTTGAGGGCTCAGCAAATTGCTTGTTCTTAGCAATAAGGCATTCCCTGGGAAATATCCCACCCTGTGGCTCCTCCACCTCAACATCACTGTGTACCAGTATTAAATTGTTTGTTTAAAACTGATACTCTGTGTGTGTGTGTGTGTGTGTGTGTGTGTGTGTGTGTGTGTGTGTGTGTGTGTGTGTGTGTGTGTGTATAAAAATATAGTCTTTTGTCTGGTGATAACAATTTCCCTGAAACCTAACCCCCTCTGCTTACATTAATTCTTATGGGGAAATTGGATTCATTTAACATCGTTTCGCTTAGTCGCATTTTTCTAGAACATAACTACAACGTTAAGTGGGGAGTTCCTGTACTTGAGACCACTTAAATCCTAGTTTTTGTATTTAATAAAATCACTGTTTTTACTTATTAATTAACCCAGAGTATGTATTAATACTTGGAAGAGTGAGGGCAGATAGCTGTGTATCTCTCTCTCTATCAGTGTTATAGAGGGCAAACCAATTTTATGAGTTTACCCTGTTTAAGCTTTACACAAACAGATTTATGTGGGGTTTGGACCCCATTGGGAGCTGGGCATCTGAGTGTTCTTAAGCCATTTTCAGTTAAACCTGTAGCTGTTAGGGGACGTGGTTCCGACCTGGATCTTCAACTGAATTTGCATCCGTCCAGAAGTTTCACTATTTCAACATTTGTATTCATCCCAAAGGAAGGTGAAAAGTCAGAAAGTTGAACATTTTCGCAAAACAACATTTTCAATTTCATTTCACACTTTCCTGTCAAAAATCAGAGAACTGTACTGAAATCAACATTTTCCCTTGTTGATTTTGGCAAAATTTTCACTGGAATTTTTTTCAATCAAATAATGACAATCTTCCCTAAATGTAAGATTCATAAACAAAACAGGAAAAATTGGTCAAATGAATATTTGCTAATTCTCTACAACTTTCTCAGCTCTCACTGAGACACCACTGACTGCAAAAGGTGTTGAAAACAGATTGGCCGTACCACACTAGAGGGCAAACAGTTTTTAATCCCACTTGAGGAGCACAGAGGGATATATAGTTGACATAATTGTGCAAACACCAGCCATTTTCCTGACGTACACAAGAAATGTATTTGGTTGATTCCTGGTTCCAGACCACATCATGTTGTATGAGGTTGCTGAACTTTACTCACTAAAGAAATAAGGATCTGAAGGAAAAAACTTGAAAGTAATAAAACTTTAAACATAAGAAAAGTCAGAGAAAGAACAGAATAGGCTTGACAAAATGGAGGCGTTCATATAGTGAAACAAATGGCACATTTTCTTTACTTTTTCTTCACCTCTTTTCATTTGGAAAAGCATAAAAATAATAAAAGGAAAAATACAGAAAAATAAAAGTAGAAAAAGTCTTCCTGTAATGAGAGACTAACGTGTTTGAGTGCTTTTCAGCCACTAATATTTATATTCTGCCTTCAGTCACACCACATGGGACAGTTACAAAAGATTATATCCTTGTCCCGGCAGGGGATAGTGTCAACAGATTACATTTAAAAAAATAACACAAGGGACAGAATTAAAGGTACACATGAAACCTTCATTTTGTCACTTCCTGACCTATGAGGGAAAAAAGTTCTAACAGCCTAAAAACCCAAAATCAACTGGTATGATAAAGGGTGAAAAAAATGAAAATGCATGTGAAAGAAAGAGAAAGTCTTAGATGACAACAAACGTCTGAGTTCTCTGGATCCAGCAATCTAGAAGATATTATCCACTGAATTAACATACTCATATATAGCCATCAATTCCCAAACCAAAGGGAAGCCATTGTTAATGCAAGTGCAGTCAGAAAAGTGATTGTAAAAATGCCTCCTTCTTACTTAACGGATCAGTACATATACCACAAGTATTCAGTGTCAGTTTGATTACTTTTCAACTGCTTACTCCTGACAGATTTGCAGAATCAACATAGCATGGGAGTGAGAGTTGGATTCTGCTCTACTCCCGTATAATCAGACTTGTCAACTAAGTTCCAATGACAAAATGTTTATTGTTGGTGATGAGGCATGAGCTGATACACTTTGATTGATGGGTAACTTTGGAAGTTAACATAATATACAAGTCCATAATGTTCATTGTGGATAACATAGAAGTGATAGAGAATTGACTGGAATTTGTTTGCAAAAACCATTTTCTTCATATTGTTAAATTGTCTGATCCCTGAAGATGGGATTTTCAGAGATACCTAAGGGACTTGGGGGGCTCAGTGCCTATTAGGTTCTATTTAGGTCAAAAATCTTTTAAGTGTCCTTGAAAATTTCAGCCTGAATAGATATATAAAAATTGGCCATATAATTTAGTAGGAAGAGGTAAGAAATTGCAGTTGTTTAACAATGTTTTGGAGTTGCCACTGTCCATTTAAACTGGACTGCCAAACAAAAACATATGTATCACCTTAGCTACTGCATATATCATTCCTAATTCTATAACAGAAAATGTAGCCACGAAGCTATAAGATATAATAATATAGCAAGGCTTTTGTATCATTCTACTAAAGCAGAAAAGTGTCATAAATAAAAGCATTTTCAAGTCATGAAAAGCTCAAATCCCCTCTTACCTGAAGTAATTGTTATGAACAAGCATTTAGTGATCCGTGTCACCTTTCTTCCTTTTTTTAAAAAAACTTTTGTTTTCCTTCATGTTTTTCCAATTTTTCTTTCTGACCTTCTTTGATTCTCTCTCTTTCTCGTTTGCTTCTCAAGTTTCCTTTTTTTGCAGCCTGTATTGAATAGCACATTATTCTCAGTCAGTATCTACTCTCACCTCCTGCCAGGTCTATCACACTCCCCAATCATCCTACATTGAGGGAACAGACTCCCTCCTGCTTTAATGGTCTCCAGTATCATTAACCAGGCATCATTCATTACTCAACGCCAGCCTTATTTTCTGCTTCAGTGATCTTAGTTCTCAATTAATTTTGCAGATTTTAGACAATATGGATGATATTTTAATGTTTGTTCATTTTCCTGTCCAGGGTAAACAAGTGTCTATCTGAATGGAAATCATAGAGAAAAATATACATTTCAGGAGTAAAAATGGAAAGTTTGAGGTAAAAAAAAAATTCCAGAAGTCACATTCAGTGGCAAAAATTCTATGGAAGCTCACAGATACCCCTTAATTGTCAAAACAAAAGAGAATGATAAATAAACCTTCCCCTACTTGCACTGAGTGGTACTTGACAAAGTATTAAACGAGGGATGAGGATGACCTTCATACTGAAAGTCATGTACTACAATTTTATACATAATGTAGTATAGAACAGATACTCAGGACTATCTATTTGGCATCTAGCACAAGTCAAGGGGTGAGCCCAAAAGGTGGGTGGCTGCAAACCATTATGTTGAAGCTCTTTGGTCATTAGACTGTCCATCCCATCCTGAAGACCTCTATGTTGTGCCAGTATAAAAGTGTGCAGGGTAAGCATATGCCTCCTGTGCCATGGGCGTGACAAGGAATGGAAATATTATTTATATAGATGGTTGTATGTCATTGAAGGATTTCCCTATGAGGAATTCTCAACTGGCTATTTAATTTGGCTTTATGTCAGCTTTCTGCTCTCAGAGCAGAGCAGTGCAAAAAACATAGGGTATGGTTTAGGATTAGGCACACAATGCTTACCTCTTTAGTGATATGTTACATTCAATACATGTAGTAAATTGTACAGTAAATCAGTTACTCTGTATATATATTTAAAATGTACATTTAATAGTACAAACAGAGAAAGCACACCTCCCTCAAAAGCATTAAGCACTTGCTTAAGTGCTTTGTTGGATCAGGGCTAATACTGAAAATAATATTGCTTTATAGTCCATCCCCATAATGACAGGGAATATTAAGATGTATAGTTAATCACTTAGTGGTCAGGAAGTGACAAAATGAAGGTTTCATAGGTACCCTTAATTCTGTCCCTCCCTTGTGCGTATACCTTATGTCACAGTTTTACTTAAATAAACATACTATTTCTCTCATAATAGAACATATAATCATGCTTATAATCCTATATTGGAAATTGTTATTCAATCTTAATGGAATCGGTTACTGTGGCACCAACAATAACAACACTCTCAGAAAATATAAAAAAGGAAAAATGTCAACAAATAATCTGAAAGATATAAAATATACCTGCTCAACATAAAAAGAGCCAACAACATTAAATGAAATACAAAAGCCCATTTATTATAACCTACATTTATTAGTCTAAGGTTCAGGACCCTTGTACTGGTATAAATATAAAAACAAGTTATTGGCCTGTGTCAGGTAAGTTGAACTCCGTTGGTACCACCAGCAACCTCATTAAACAAAAATATTTCTAAATAGCAGAGTCTTATAGTTAATCATGTCCTGAAAGTAAACAAAGTGAGGCTTTGTGGAAAAACAAGCAGAGTGATTTACCAGAGTTGAGAAATCCACCAAGCCTACTCTGTTCCCAGTCCCCACAGAGTTCTCATCCAGTCTGTTAGCAGAAACACCTCGGATGATCTTGTGACAGGTTTGCTCACAGAGACCCCCTTGGGACTGTCACCAGATGTGCTGATATTACCTCTGAGCCCATTTTCCCTGCCAGCTTGAGACTCCAGAACCCTGTCTTGTAGAGCCAGACATGCTAGCCTGCTGTAACACAGACTCAGGCTCTAGGCCATGCCAGGAAAGCTGCAGGCTTTAAGTGAAAACAGTTCTGCAAGTCTGACTCCAGCACCCAGACACCCAGCTCTCAATGGGATCCAAACCCCCAAATAAATCTGTTTTACTCTGTATAAAGCTTAGACAGGGTAAACTCATAAACTGTCTGCCTTCCATAACAGAGAGAGAGAGAGAGAGAGAGAGAGATGCAGAGCTCTTTGCTCCCCCGGGTATTAATCTCTTACTCTGGGTTCATTAATAAACAAAAGTGATTTTTATTAAGTATAAAAAGGATTTAAGTGGTTTCAGGTAATAACAGACAGAACAAAGTAAGTCACCAGCAAAATAAAGAAAAAGCATGCAAGTCTATATCTAATGCATTAAGAAACTGATTAGAGGTTATATCTCGCTCTCAGATGTTTCAATAAGCTTCTTGCACAGACTAAACTCCTTCCTACTCTGGGCCTAATCATTTTCCCTGGTACTGTCCTTGTTCATTTCAGCAGACATCTCAGGTGGCAAGCAGGAGCTCTCTCATGACTGGCAGCCACTTTATCCAGCTTCATCCCCTTTTCACAAGGCAAGAATCTTTTGTATCTCTGGGTCTCCACCCCTCCCAGGGCCGGCTCTAGCTTTTTTGCCTCCCCAAGCATGAAGGATGCAATTGCCACCCTCCCCCCCCCCAAATAGGGCATCCAGAATGTGCCACCCCAAGAATGGCCGGAATGCCTCCCCTTAAAATGTGCTGACCGAGGCACGTGCTTCCTCTGCTGATGCCTGGAGCCAGCCCTGGCCCCTCCTTCTAAATGGAAAAGTACCAGAATTAAAATGGATTCTAGTATCAGGTGACATGGTCACATGTCACTGTAAGACCTCATTCATCATTACCCATGGGCTAGCCCACTCATATACAGGAAGGTTTGCAGGTAGACAGTTCATTGATTACAAAGCACCCTTAAAGGCTTCCATCTAATATGTTTACATCAGTAATACAAGTTGATATCTTATTTTTCTAACTTCAGATATAGAAATAATACATGCAAACAAATAGGATGAACACACTCATTAAATTAAAAGTTTTCTAATGACACCATACAAGGGGTATTTAGCATAAAGCATATTCTAGTTCTGTCATACTCATAAGCATATTTCCATAAATCATATGGAGTGAAAAGTCACATATCTCACCTGTTGTGATAATTACAGAGAGGGAACAATAGACAGATGTTTCTAAGGTAACTAAGATCCTAATATATAATTCTTCATACATCAAAACCAGAGCATACTCTGGATAAAAGGTTTAATTTGTTCTTTATGTCTTAGGGCTGGTCCTCACTACATGAATCACGTAGCTGAAGTTTGCATATCTGCAGCTGACTTACCTGCTGTCCTCACGGTGGTGGCAGTCGGCGGCGCGCTCCCCCGTCGACTCCAGCTTGCGCCTCCCGGCAAGCTGGAGTTCCGGAGTCGACGAGAGAGCCGCGGGCAATCAATTTCTTGCGTCTTCAGAAGATGCGAGAAATTGATCGCCAAAATATTGATCGCTACCCGCCGATCCGGCGGGTAGTGAAGACCAGCCCCTATACTGCTAGGTAAGGGTTCACCTTAAGACTCAACTCTGCACAGGTAGCAGTGCAAAGATGCACTGCCAGGAAGAAATCTGCACTAAGGCTAGAAAATGCTTGTTGGAGTTCCCAAAGGCAAGACAATCATTTCATGGGATGCAAATTACTCTTCCCCATGCAGTTGGCCAGTTTTGCTAGCTAGTGCATAGGGAGAGCAGAACCACGCCAACCCTCTCAGGTAGACTGTAGCTGTACCTTCTCCTAACCAAGAGAAGATGCACCATCGGGGTCTGACAAAAGAGACACTGAGCTAAGTACCATCTGCCTACTGACAGGATGGACGTCACCTCAGTAAAGCAGAAGGGCAATTTGTCCAACAATGCTCTCTAGGAGCTGTCAGAGAAAAAAATCACAGAAGAGCAGTACCTCCCACCCCATTATTCCAGAATCTATAGTGAAGTTTAAAGCAAAAACAGCCTCTTGGGCAAGAAATAGAAAGCTGTTTATGGTCCTGAAAGATTCAGCATGGAAAAATGACCTAAGTTAATCACAATAAGGAGCTCAAATACCAACACAACAGTGCATCCTCTATACCATAGCCAAACTCCAAGTCATATGGAATTGGGTCAAGGAAATTTAACTGAAAAAAGCCAGCACAGAATATAATTACAAAGAGATGGTCTTCTTTAATATTTTATTATACGCTATTCATTTCTACAGCCTTTGCTTTAGCATATCATCTTGCTTCCTGAGAAAATATAGGAATAGTTTTGCTCATGAGAAGTGATTTAACAGTCTTAGTATTAATTACATACTTAGTCTCTAAACTAAGACAATGTAATTTTTACACATGGATACAATGTTTATTACATACACTTGAGCGCCCTAATCCAGAAGATATACCTCTTAATACTCCTTTTGTAATTTTTTTCTAACATTATAATTAAAATGTTCTGAAATTTAATACCAGACTAAATACCTGTTTTCAGTTGTAAAACTTGTGATCATCCAATTTAGTTAGTTAGGGAAATATTAAGGCTCAGTGCTTTATTCTTTCATATCATTCAACAGAAGTTACAGTTTATATTATCCTTCCTATATTGTGGATCCTTCCTAGATATGATTCTAGGGCAGGTATCTCTACTGTGAAGGTGATCAACATGTGGCTCTTAAGTTCATGCCTATTAGTCTGTCTGCACAAATTTACATAAAATGATAGTAGATGTATTTTTTCAATAAAAAAGTCACAAACATCATATATCCAGTTTATTTGCCTATCCGCTTTTCAAATATAAACAGCTCTTTACTTTTCTGGCTACATTAACTTAGGCATTTTGCTCTACTGTCAGAAACTGGCCTCTACATCAGGCTCTTGAACCACATGAAATCCTTTTGAGTATTTTAAGTTTTGAGATCCTATTGGAGTCACTCTTATCCTGTGGCAGGTTTCCCCACATATTAACAGTAAATGGATTAATTTCCCTTGCCAGAGAATGTATCATATAAATCAATAATCTACCATAAATACAGTGCAAATGGATGGTGGAGAGGCATTTTCCATTTAGGAGAGAGTGGTATGATCAGATAGCCCAAGGAAATCAATTGCTTGCTTACAAGAAAAGAACAATTGGTTGTGCTAATTTTGGGGTTGCATTAACAGTGATTGAATGCTTTTGGAAAATTTTGTATAAGTACAGTGTATTTTCCTCTTGATTGTTAAGCTCTTCACTGTGGTCTATAAAAAGTTGGTAAAATAGTTGTAATTTATGTTGTTACATGATGCCCTTGATACAAAAGAAATCTTCTGCAACCATGATGAATGGGACTCAAATCAGGAAGGCTCTGTAAAATGTAATTAATCATACCATAAAATCCTAACAGCATTAAAGTCATCATTTCAGCAAGAGCTTGTATATTTTGTATACCAGGTATATGTATTTTGATTCTTCTCCCTTTCACTTCTGAAGATCCTTTCTTTCCCCACCTCTTTGTGTACCATCATGTTTGCTGATGCACTAATCCATTGGCTCCCAAATAAAAAGACCCCCAATGAATGAGCCTGCAGACTTTATGCTGATAAAACACAACTTCCCATCCCAAAAATTATATATTTTTGGAGGTGAATGGAGGAGAGTAAGAGGAGAGAGCGGAGGCTGTGATTTTTTTTTTCAGAACTTTTGCTTTTAACCCTGGCCAAAACCAGGAAACACAGAGATGTGACAAGTGAAAAACAAATGAGTGACCTGAGTAGCTTCAGACCTTCAAAATGATTTGGTTCTGATTCAGTTTTTAAAAAATTGTAAAGCATCTTAACAATGCACACAAGATAGACTCACAATGTGTACTGTGTCAAACAAAAAGCAATTAACTTTTGTAATAAATAATGTAAGTAGGAGGATTCTGAAAATGTAATGTTACCCTGGCAGGCTTACAACAGTATAGACATACATAAGTACAGAAAAGGCACATTTAATAAACTAGTGAATGTTACACATTTGTCTTCTTCCCCCAGCCCACCTTCCCTTTAAGGACAAAGATGCTTCCAAGAAGTGGAGAAAGGGTAGTCATTAAACACCTTATTAAAAAGTACCCAAGAATGGTTAGTGTCTGTGTTTTAAATGGAACTGCACTCTCCCAGATTGTACATTATATGAAATTTTCATCTACTCACATAGCAGTCATCTCACATTTCATCTGTTCTGAGAAGCAGATGGAAAAAATATCTCTTTTTAAAAAAATCTACAAAGAACCCCACGTGAATTGCACATTTACAGTATATGATTATCAATTCTGTCATTTTCAGAAGATTGACTCTCTGCAGTCATCCTGTCCTTTTCTCATTCCAGGAGTGCAGACACATTGTTTCATGATTAGTACCATATTCAAAGTATTTCAGTTAATCTTATTATTATAGTCACCCCTCAAAGTCTAGCAAAATGGGAAGATAGGGCTAAAAAAAGTTTCATTCTTTATAACCAATATTTGGAAAAAAAGAAAATAAGAGCTGCTTTAAACATATTTTATTTCTAACAACTCCATTTTAAAAATCCCCCCTTTTCCACAGACAATAGTTAGAATTT
The DNA here is from genome assembly GCA_032164245.1 of Sternotherus odoratus. Taxonomy (NCBI): domain Eukaryota; kingdom Metazoa; phylum Chordata; order Testudines; family Kinosternidae; genus Sternotherus; species Sternotherus odoratus. Next base: position 61,651,546 of record JAVMKO010000004.1, on the reverse strand, counting down.
CATTATAGAATACCTCTGTAAAAACTATTTAATTTTCTACTACATGGAGGGAGGATTTGATCTCTTATTAAACATTTTATGGAAAAGTCTAAAAGTGCTTTCAATTATTCATCTGAATTGAAATCTAGGCCTTGGAAACTGCTGGCATTACACACACACATAATATTATCAGCCCACTGAGTACTATTAGGTCATAAAATGCTGCTGTAGCAACATCTCTGTTACAGCTGCTGGTGCTCAGGCAACTTTTACTACAGTTATAAAGCCATTTATTACATTTTCTTTATGATGCTAATGCATTGCAGTCTGTTATTTTATTTTCCCCACTGTGATAAAGACTGAAATGTATGATATTGTGCAAAAAATACAATCCTAATAACATACCCCGCTGCATTAAAAATCTCTTAGATAAGCTTAAGAGGCTCATAAAAATATTAACAGGGGATACCAAAAGGGAAATATTTGGTGGGACATTTTCTTTCATTTATTTTATTGCTCCCAGCAGAAAGTTTTTTAATTGTGCTTTGTCAAAACATACAAACGATAATATGAATATGTGACTTTTTTCTTAATTATATTGTCAGCAATGTGGTAGAACATAATTTGCAATTCACTACTAGGAAAGATGACAAGATAATATCCAAATAATCATTTGAAAAGGAGAAACGTCATTAAAATAAGCATGTCCATATACCCAGAGGTATACAGTAATAGATAATTACAATTTGTTCAAATTGCCTATATTTAACTTTCCCTTTAACATAAATCTGTATTAAGATAATGCAAGAAAAAAATCAATTCACTTAATTAACTGATACCTGGTGATATGGCTCACTTAGAGATTCACTCACCACCACTATTACAACTTAAAATAAAAATTCATTACTGTTTAACTAAGATGGGATCTCAGGGTTATAAATTGGATACTCTTCTGAATATGGATTGTGGGCTGGTTGCTTTTCTTAAAAAAAGAATTAAGAAAGGGTGGAAGAGGGAGAGCGAGTTCGATGTTTCAAAAGTGCTGAGAATATCTAAGGGAGATAATACATCATAGAAGTGCTCTCTGACAATGAAGATTTCAGTCTTTTTCCCTTGAAGGAGCCATTTGAAAGAGATACAGCATCTGAGAAGTCCAAGATTATGGTTAAGATTTTCAAATCCACCTGGGGATTAATTTTATTGGTAATTGGGCATGCAAATCCTTAAAGTGGCTTTGAAAATAGTCTACATTTTTAAGAATGTAAGGAAAACTGGGTAATTGAGAGGAGGCTGGTTTCAATGATGCAGCTATTCCAAGTGCAATTTTTTGCCCACAGTGGTAAATTAAGCCATTGACCTTCCCAGAATTTGTGTGTGCACAGCGGGTGCTGAACACTTCTCAAGATCTGGACTAAAGGTAGGAATATAATATATCAGTATAATGTGAATTATCCCCATGACCGAAGTTATAAAGCTAACGGTGATAGAGGAAATGAAGTGAGGATTCTGACACTGTCAGGCCAGGTGCCATCTCTTGCCAAGGCTGCAGTCATTAGCTAAGAACTTACAAACTCATAGCTGGAGACCAGATCAGTTCACATGTGTGCTGGCTGTGCTCAAAATAGGTACTAGTCTTATAAGAATTTATTTAGTGTTTAAACTCTATAGACTGCTTGTAAGTTACTGCATGCACTAATCTTGTTTGTAGAGTCTCTATTCCATGTTCTAAGGAAATATGTACATTTTGTTTTATAACTTTGAAAATGTTTGCTCCAAACTTGTGAACTCAGGTGGGAAGAGTCTTTCCTCACTGCCCATCCAGAAGAAATATCAAAAAGAGATGGGCCATTAAGGAACATTGAAATGCAAAGGATTGTGGAATGGCCCTCATCTTATTGCTAGAGGTGGGTACCTCCAAGCCCAGGTTGAAGCACGTGTGGTCCCAGGTAGGGAAACTTTTGCTGTTGCTACTCTTCTTCTGTATATAGCTGGTTGTCAGTCTCTAGGGCAATCTGTCTCGCACACTTTATCCCGGAGACTCAAAAAGAAAGACATGATGCAAGGGATATGGTTTACATAGATCATAAGTTTATTAACTCATCTAGGAACAAACTGGCAATAACTCATGCAGTACAGGTCAACTTTGCTTCCTTAAATCATTTCTACCAGCCATCATTCTTCACCCCTCCACAATTGGTTCGAGCCAATTGCTAAGACCCTACTACCCTCCCCTCACAAGAAGGGGGAGGGGCTAGAAAAAAGGGGCTGCGTCCTTGGTCTTTCAGATATTAGGAGCTCTAACCCCTGTTCCCCAAGGAGATGCCCTCCCCATCATCCACTTCTAATTCCAGTTTATCAGGAATGAGTGTAAAGAAAAACAAAACAGACCATGATTTTGAAAAATGTTGCAGTATCCTAGGACTTCTTATGGTTTACCTCATATGCATTTCAGCACTCACAGAAATTTTTAAAACATGGCAGAGGCTCAAGGTTACTCATGAGATGCAGAAGCATGTCCCCACATGTAAGAAAAATAATGAAAATTCAACTGCAGAGGGGAAATGAGATAAAGGAGGAAGCTATGCTCTTCCATAATTAAATATATGTGATCTGCTCATTACAAAACTACACTATAAAAGCAGGTTCCTGTGTTTTACAAGATTCTGCAGGTACAGAATTTGCCACATAACCAACTACTGTCACAGAAGTGTGCTGCACAAATCTACTGTCATTTGATTAAAAATTAAGCTTCTAGCCCTTATGTTTATAAATAGAATCCTAAAAGTATAAACCAACATGGCAACTTCAAAAACATTCAACATTAGCCTAACTGCTCCCATTGAAATCAGTGGTGAAGTGCCCTTAGTTTTCAGTGCCAGAGTCAGACCAGTGCAAAGTGCTTCTCATAAATTCTACCTGAAATATAATCTGATGCAAAACTGCCTTCTTGAATCTGCACCAAGCCTGAAACCAGAGTGCTGAAAGGTGTGAGTTCAACACGATGTTAGCAGAAGACCAATTAAAATGTCATCTTTTAACTATGCCACTGCTATTCCTCTAGCAGAAATATCAAGCTAATCTGATTATCCCTCATTGATAAATGTAGTGGCAGAAACTGGAGGTGGGACAATGGGGTACTTAGTTGATGTCAAGGGCTGTTGGGATTCAAGCTGCTAAAAAAAGAGATTAGTTTCCTGAAGGCTAATGGCTTCATGCCCAAATCCAGACAGAAGGTGATGGGGGTGTGAATAACTGATGCCAGGTCACTGTCCACAAGGATGGGACAGTCTCCTAGCCAACCAGATATGGTAGTGAGTGTTACTCCCAGATATTGCTCTAGGAGAGGTTAGTGTCAGAGAAGAATTCAAGAGCACTCCTAAACTTTTCTGCATGCAGTCACATGATCCCCATGCCACCTGATTTCTGATGATGTTAATATCTTCCCCCTGGGGAACTACAGATCCCCCAGGTTCCTGTTCTTAAAAGGTGCCAAGCCTTAGAATAGGGCTGGCTGAAACCATGCCACAACTCCCCCTGAAAGTGACAGATTGCCCTCTAACAGCTGCTAAAAACCCAACCTGAATTCCACTTTTCCAGGAGCCAAAGGCTCCAAAATTCCACTACTGTGTTGTCAAAGCCTCCAGCTCCCACTCTGAATCTTCAACAATATCATTAATGTCTGGCTGTACAAACATCTGTGACACACTGAAACCTTGGGGCAGCATTAATTAAATTGAAATTAATATTAGCATAAGTTTAAGGAACAGTGTACCAAAGCATAATTCATTTCAATCTCAGCCTTTCAAGCTTGCCAAAGAAACCAAGGGCCCTGTCATATAATTTAGGTCCAGTTTGCCACTTGGCTTGAACAGGGCCAGATTTACATCTTACATGCCCCTAGACACATCATCTTCAAAGCCTCCTTGCCTACCGCTGACCTTTGTGTTTTCTGTGAAAAAAGAAACAAATATATATATAAACACACCATCCCCAAGAAGGCATGAGTCCCTCTGCCACATGTGCCGCTCCCAGCCCGAGCCAGGGTGCTGCTCACCCGCCCCAGACGAGGTGCAAGTGGGGGATTGTACCTCTCCCCATTGTGAGTGGTCCCTGGCTGTCTTCCATCCCCCCTGCAGCCCGACACGAGAGCTGGGACACCAAACATCACAAGACTTGCAATAAAATCTGCAACAACTGTGAGAAGTGCCACGGCCTTCTATGGGACATAATGAAGTGCTCTACTGGACAGGGTTCTAATGGTTTTCCTACTGGTTTAATGAGCTGGACTTGGTACCCCAACACTAATGTCTCGGTATCAGACACCACAACTGGCTCCACACAGCTACAGATTTTTAGAAAGCTTGATCTATCTTGTGTTTCCGTCCCATCACCTTTTAACTACAATCATTTTTAAGCCACATTTGTATCACCTACGCTACATCATGTTGAACAATCAGCTTCTTTTGACAGTAAACAGGAAGCCAACAGTCTTCAGAGCAGTGATATGATTTATTTTCATGCATACGTCCTGAGTTATTTTGATAGCAGTGCCATTTGGGAAATTGGTACTTGCAAACTTGATATGCGGAGACATAGAAGAGTAAGATATGTGCAGTTAACAAACTAATCACATTCAGCTATATACTTAAAAAAAAACACAGAGGGTTTTCAGAACCATAAATAGAAGAGCATTACCCAGGCTTAAATCCCCTGTATGAAACTAATTTCAGAAGCAGATGGCTGTACACGACGTTGATGGCACTTCAGTTTCTTTATTGCAAATAAAATACTTGCTAGGTTTGGTAAAACAAAAGTAGAGCACAGCTGTCTTATTTGTATATATTTTGACTAAGGACACATAATCAGCCTTTAAATGATGTGACACAGTTAAAAATAAAAAATTTATTTTCATCACATTTGTCATTCAAAATCATTACTGAACATATGTGTCCAAATGAGTAGGCACCAGTTACCCATACCTAGGGGCAATTCATCACAGGAAAGTCAGTGTGAACTGCAGTATATTTTCTAATAAAGGAGGAGGATTACTCTTGTCAGATAAGTTTCAGAGTAGCAGCCGTGTTTGTTTACGTCTGTAAAAAGAAAAGGAATACTTGTGGCACCTTAGAGACTAACAAATTCATTTCAGCATAAGCTTTCATGGGCTATAGCCCACTTCATCGGATGCATAAAACGGAACACAGTGGGTAAGATATATGATACACACAGAGAAAATACATAAAGGTGGAAGTTGTCACACTAATTCTAAGATGCTGTTGCAGGGTACTCGGAGTCCCGTAGAAACGAGGCACACACATAGCTGCTAAATAAAAGTGGTGAGTTTATTGAAGGCAGAAAGTGACACACCCGCAATGGGGGCTCCCTTCCTTGCTGCCACTGAGACAGGGGGAAAGCCCGACGTACCAGAGCAATGCTCAGGGTGAAGCCCATTAAGCAGGGGCACACAGATATAGAAATACCCATGCACATTTACATCTCATGCATACCTCATGAATAGCTAATAACTTGTTTTGCTGCATTAGTATCACACAATTCTAGCAGGCAGTTAGAAGCCGGAGAGCTCTGGTATGCAGTAGATAACACTGGTATGCAATAACAGTGTGTTGACTGAGAGTACCCTTTCCCTGGTGTTGAGGGGGGAGAGCATACCCTATATGCATACCGTTACAAAAATCTTCACACACCCTACAGATGCTATTTAATTTAGATGGGCTTTGGTCTACACTACAGAGTTAGGTCGATGTAAGGCAGCTTACGGCAACCTAATTATGTCAGCTTTGCTCCCACCAATGTATGTGCCCTACTACACCACATAGTAATTCACTTCCATGAAAACCATAGAGCTTATGATAGTGTAGATAGGGCAATGTGGTGTCCATGTAGACTCTGCCTTTCTTATATCTGTTGTTGAGTGTCATTCTTCTCAATTTGATGGCTTCAGCCTGGAGCCGAGAAATGGACAAGAAAGCCGGGCTGTTGCCTTGAGGTGGCTGAGGGCCCCAGCTAGAGCACGCCTGTCCCCAGGCTCCCTGCTCCCACCTGGGCTGCATTCACCACACTCGGAACTGGGCTGCCCTCTGAGTTCAGGCTCCCCACAACCTGGCTTCTGCCTGGGCTCCCCACTCCCTGCTCCCAGCTCTGAGCTGGGCTGTGCCTGCCTAGCTGCCCACTCCTAGGCGTAGTGCACCCTATGCTACAGTTGGGAGCCCGGATGCTGCCCAGAGGCTCCTGGCTCCCTGGCTCCCCATTCCCCACTGAGCCACCTAGACTCCAGGCGTGGAACTCCCCACTGGGAGCCCTTCTGTGCTAGGAAGAGGGAAGCCAAGCGTCTGGGAGGACAGCTGGGCTCCTACAGCCCAAGGGGGTAGCTGGACTCCCAGTGGAAGGGAGAAAAGACCCAGGGGGAGCAGCTGGGCTCTTGGCAGCTGAGAGCAGGGAATCCAGAGCTGGGGAGAGGGTGCGCAGCCAGGCTCCCGGTGGCGGGGAGCAGGGAAGTGAGGTGGGGAATTGTGTGTGGAGCTGAGAGCCTGGGCTCTCAGCCTATCCAACTGCCTGCACTCTTACGTCGGTGGAAGTGTATCTGGTGAGGATGCACGCTGCTGACAGAAGAAGGGCAGAGTGGACCAGAATCACCACAGTAATTTCTGGTGTGGTTGTATATTGACCTAACATAGATTCTCATGTAGACATGCCTGAAGTCTAAAGCCCTAAGATGTAATCAAAATTATAACTGACTGCCACAAGCTTACAGCAAACGTCAAGCACTAACAGTTACATGAAACTTTGATCAAACCATAATCACATTATTTTTAGTGATATGAAGAATGTCAGATCGCAATTATCCACAGCTCTGTTACCCGAAGGTAATTCTGTTTGTTCTCTGCCTGCAACCTTTTCTGCATGGAATGCTGCAACAAAGTGCACTTTTTTTTCCTGGTTTTTGCAGGGTGCAGCGTTTTGATATTGTGTTAGGATGTTTTGGTCTCACCTTTTTAGTTGTTACTGAAGATGTGTTAAAAATGAAACCAACCGAATGTATATTTTCCTGCTGATTTTCTGAAAAAAAAATATTTTGGTTTAGATCAAATTCTGGAGGTTGCAGTCATCCTGTCCTTCCCATATTATATTATTGTACAGGAAGGGGCATCCTAGCAAGATCCCAGCTACTCTGCAGGAAGTTCAGCTGGATGGGTCTTGATATGGACAGGGGGTTGTAGAATGAAAAAGGTTGAGAACCACTGAATTAGAGTAACAAATATAGGCTTCATGACACCTCTCCCTATCAGTACTGCTAGACCCAGGCCGACTTAAAAAAATTAATAAACCATCCAGAAATCATCTCAGACCTATTTAGACATCTTCCTGCTGTTTCACTATGTGTTCTATATAGTTGTACTGCTGACTTTTACATATAATAGTGGTACGTTTCCTCTAGCTATCATGCCACTCCTGGCATCATGTACTATAGCTTTGCTCTAGTATCCTATGCAGGCCTACTAAATTCTGCTGATCACAGTTTCACTAAAAATTGCTTTGAATGGTGAGAAAAGACGACTAACTTGTGGGAACAGTCACATAGGCAGCTGCTGTTTTAACAAGGGTCACCATGAAGACACCTTATGTCATGTTGGTTTAACAAGGCAAAGATTTTAAATGGTTGTGTTTGTGGATAAACATTCTTAGCTTTTTAATTTTAAAAACAACATTTTTCCAAATCTAATGTATTTTGGAAAGTTATTGTTATGAATGTTTTGGAGGATTCACGCTCCTCAAGTTAGACATATATTAGGCATAGCCAAATGAGAATAAACCTACAGTTTCACCTATAATATGTTCTTATTTCAATGTTCCTGTCTCCAATAATAGTCAATGCTAGCTACTTCCGAGAAAGAGAACCTAACTGTGTAATAATATAGCATTGGTTAACATGTTTCCCTAGCCCCATCAGGTAATTAGTTTCTGGTGTTTGTAAGGAGTAATGAAGAGGGATACTCTTTGACAATAATAAAGTGAAGAGTTTGTCTTACTTTCAGGATCCTTTACCAGCTTCAAGCACAAGGTAAATGTAATGTGTGCAGCCCTATTATATTAAGAAAGCTAGAGTGCATCAAAGTGGCTGATACATCAACCCATCCTGAAAGGAGAGATGACAAAGTCTTGACCATTTCTCTTAAAGAAAAGAAATTCTGTTCCCCTTTGAGTCATAACAAATATTTAATTTGACTTCAGCACAGCCCCCAAGAGAAAGCCCAATTACCAATATAGAATATCAGGGTTGGAAAGGACTTCAGGAGATCAACTAGTCCACCCTGTTGCTCAAAGCAGGACCAATACCCAATTAAATCATCCAACAGATTTTTGTCCCACATCTGTAAATGGCCACCTCAAGGATTAAGTGCACAACCCTGGGTTTAACAGGCCAATGCTCAACCCACTGAGCTATCCCTCCCCCTAAAGAACCAACATATTTTAGAATTCTCAAATAATGGGCTTTATTCAAAGCACATGATTGCAAAGCTGTTCTGCATGATCCAAAAAATAATTGTATTTCCTCCAGACAAGTTTATTTTATCTTCTCAGTATACAATGGGAGTACTTATGAAGTTTTCTTTTACATTTTTACCAGTAAGATGTTACCAGTTCTAGTGCTATCCTCCATTCTAAGTAAGGGAAATTTCAAATCAAACCAGCAATTGCTTAATATTAGTAAAAAGATAAAGAAAATATGTAATTGTATCTACCCTATATTGCTTACCTTCGTGACCTCTGGCTTCTTTTTCCTTAACTCTGTCTCTTCTTTACTTACTCTTCTTCTGTTGACTTTTGAATCTATGTTTTTTTCTTTTCTCTTAGCTTGATGCCCTCCTTTATTTTCTCTTCTCTCATACAATTTTTCTCTGTTTTTCATCTATCGCCACTGTTCCCCTTTCAGTGTGCACTGCTCAAATCCCAGAAAACACAGAGACAGCCATCAGCAACGCTACCTCCTTACTATCACTAACTCCTCACCTTCTTCTCCAAGAAACTATTTATGAGGTCAGTAAAGACTTATAGATTCTGTGACATGCACCACGGCACTCTTTGTCCTTTTTACTTGTTTATCAGCCCTTAGCTTTTAGAAGTTTTAAAATCACATTTTCTTTCCAGGCAGCTCCATTGTTTTTGAGGTGAAGGAATCATTTATTAATTAAAAGGAACTGCCTTCTTCACCTTTTTACTCATGATAGATGTGATGGATCACAATATTACAAACTCATAATAATGTCAAGATTAGATTAATATCACCTTTGAAATCTAAGAGGCCAATAAAAGTTCGGCAGTTGAAGACCAAGGAAGAAACAGGGAGTTTTAATTTTAAAAGTGGAGATTCAGCTGTTTGTGAGTTACTGCAAGGACTGAGTGAAGGCATAATTGTCAGAACTACAATCTGCGTTCCAGTTTTCCCTTGTTCTGGGGCAAAAATAATGTACCCAACACTACTATATGTCACCTGGCACACTGACATTAGTTGCATTGACTGATGCACTGACTGGTGGGTTGGAGGTCACAGAGCCAAGGCTCCACCTTTACTCCACCCCTTCTCAATCACTCCCTGACTAAGGGCATGTCTACAATAGAAGCACTACAAACTGTCCTCAGTGATTTTCCACACAGCCAATACCATCCTGTCTTTATGCATATTAGTTTCCAAGTCCCCTTATTCACACTGGATGCCACATTGGAACTTTAGGAAAGTTGACTAGAACAGCTACAGAGAAACCACAGAAAAAATGGTTAGCCAAATGCATATGAATGTAGTCAACTACAACAGAGTCATTAGAGTCATTAAAGTTCCTGCTAAAAGGAAAATCCCCATGGCTATAGGAAAGTCTATACTAGGGTGACCAGATGCCCCATTTTATAGGGACAGTTCTGATATTTCAGGCTTTGTCTTATATAGCCTCTTCTTACTCTCTTTCCCCAGTCCCAATTTTTCACACTTGCTGTCTGGTCATCCTAGTTTGTACTCCTGTCCGGTTTGCAGACAATGAGGGATTCTGAAAGGCATACAGGACGATAATTAATTCTGTTGCTACAACCACACTTCTGGAATCATTAAACTCTGTTAGACAAAAGCAATGAACAAAAGCTAAGCAAACCCTAGATTTCACCCACTCAAGCAGGAAAACCTGGAGGCTTCTCCATAATCTGGAGGCTGTGGTAACCCTCTTCAAAGCAGAATGTCACAACCAATGCTGCAACCACCCAAACATTTTTTAATTCCAAAGCTTAAATGGATCATCACCACAAAAGGACAGTAAAGAAAGCTTCATTCAGCTCCCTACCTAACTGTCCAGCAACATCAAATCTGTGAAAGACATTCACTAGAAAAGAAGCGGACAAGACCATAACACTCAATAAACTTGACAAGGCAGCAGGCCAAGAGGGTATCTTCCCAGAATTTCTGAAAAATCTAGGTCATCCCAGCCACAACTGGCTGAAGTTCTTCTTTACCATCTTGTATTCTCTTGGTCAAACACCCAAGGTATGGCAACAGGCACAGGCCACTGCCATCCTGAATGAGAGAAAGCAGCCCATGTTCCAGAAGTGTATTGTCCAATATCCTTACTATGCATAATGTACAAGCTCTTGAAAAGGAGCTTCTCCAGAGACATACACCCATCTCTGGGAACGAATCTCTTTTAGATGAATCTCTAAAGATTAATCCAGGTGCAGACTGTGAAAAGCCATGCGTAATAAGGTAATCACAATGATGACCTACATGGAAGCCATGTGTCAACACAGCTCAAAACAGCAGCAGCATGTCCTTGGCATACATAAATTTTGGAGTATGGCCTGCTTCTGAGAATATCAAAAAATAGTGCATTACAGTCCACTATTGTGCATACAATTATGTTCACCAATGATAAGTTTCAGGTACATCTGAGAGACTGGACCAGAAGATCTCAATTATTTAACAAGTTCCCACAGGAATCAGTCCTGGCACGATCACTATTTAATATTTATATCAGTGATATGACATCAACCCAATCATGGAAATGTGGATACATGGATATCTTATGTTCTCCATCCAAGCAAGCATGCTCACCCAAATAGAATGCAACCTCACAGAAGACATGAAAAAAGAAAAGAAAAAAAAAGACGGAGAAGTGCTGTTGGGTATGGCAACTCTGTCTGAATTCTCAGAAAGGGAACCATCTCCATGTTCCACCTGAGTAACCATCATGAAAAGAAGTGTCTGGATGTCACCTATGATGCCTAACTCAGGGACAAGTATGTCCCAAAATATCTCAGAGTAATTCTGAATCACAGTGTAATATACCACAAACATCTGATAAAAGGGCTACCAACATAAGGGCTAGGAATAATATAATCTACAAACTAGTCAGGATCAGTTGGGGACTTTATGCTCCCACCTTGTGGACAGCCACCTTGGCCCTATGTGCCTCAGCAGCTGAGTATAGCACGCTAGTATGGGCAATGTGGAGAAGACATCCAAAACAGGGAACATCTAATGAATTGCTTCCCTCTAAGATCCTTCTCCAAAGGACAGCCTTGATTCGTTCCATATCACTGGTAGCCATACAGTGAATGACAACCTTGGATATCAACATTTGATGTTGCTTTTCAAGTTGGAAAAGGAAAAGGAAATCATCTACTTGTGCCTATAGCAGAACATAATGGAGATAAGTGTATTGTATATGTCAAGGAATATACCTCAGTAATACAAACTCCAGTGTGTGTTCCCCAAATTCCAGCTCTCCTCCCTGAAATTGTAGATAGGCACCTAAAGCGCCTAAAAAGATTTTTATAGTGATTTATCACTTTGTTTCTCCCCTAAAAATGCACCCTCTCATGCCAGCATCTATTCTAGAGATGGTTGTACAGTAACTACAGAAAAGGGACTTCGTACTTTTCAAAAGGAAACACTGAAATGTTTATCTTTTTAGCAATGGATTTGAGTTTTATTTCAAAGATATTTTAATAGAAAGGGAGGTGTTCTGTAATGCAGCACTTAGAGATGCATGCTCCAATATATAGTATCACTTGTAAATAGTTAAGCACGTCTTAAGCATAAACACTTTTGTTGATTAGATAATTATTTATTATATGCACTTCTCTGTGTGAACTGTTAACAGTATAAGCACTTTTAACAATTGCATCCTGTGATTTTTTTAAATAATGTGTGTATTTATGCATAACACTGCATGAACTGTTAATGTTATAAGCACTTTTAAGGACTATAACCTATGACATTTTAGTAATGTGTGTATTTATGCATATCACGGTGAACTGTTAATGTAACAAGCAGTTTTAAGGATTGTTTCCTAAGATGTCTTTACCATTGTCTGTATTAACATTTCATAAAGGACTATTAATGGATTTTTTTGCCTTGTTATTATAACAGAGCTGTTTTGCAATGGTACAAGGTGGATAACGCTTTTATTTCCCAATTTAATATTTTTGGAAAATGACTTTATATTGGCAAATATGGGGAAATCTGTGATGTTGTCTTATTTAGGGCTGGTCCCCACTACAGCTTAACGTTGTGTGACAGACCGCTCTCTCACCCCTCCTCAGGAACAGGCAGGAAAACCATTCTTTGCTCCAAATAGTGCTCTTTATTCACAGTGCAAGACCCCACCACCAATATATACAGTTTTACACAGTTTAGCCTTTCAGTTTACAACTCTAACAAACTCTACAGTTTACAGCTCTGAGTAGCTCTACAGTTTCCAGCTCTACAAACTCTATATAGTTCAGCTCAAATACAAACACAGCTCTGAATAGCTCTTCACACTCCATACCATCCCCACCACACTGGGCTTGCTTCCTGGCAGGCCTTTTATCCCCCTGAGGAGGCTGCCAGGTGCCACTCATCAAGCCTGAGCCCAGGTGGCTAATTAGCCTTCTGCAGAGGAGGTTTGCAGAGGGCTTCTTTTCCTCTTAAAGGGGCGGCAGGCTGGGACAAGCCCACCCTGCCACAGTCGACTTTAGTGACGTTAAGTTGACATAAACCTGTACCCGTCCTCACATGGACGCCATTTGTGTCAATTTAAAGGCCCCTCAAAATCTACTTCTGTACTCCTCCCTAACGAGAGGAGTAGCGCTGAAATCGACCTCTCTGGGTCGATTGTGGACTAGTGAGGACGCATGGGACATTATTGGCCTCCAGAGGCTATCCCACAATGCTCCATTCTGACCGCTCTGGACAGCCTCACTACTCCACTGTGACCGCTCTGGACAGCACTCTCAACTCACTGCTCTGGCCAGGTAGACAGGAAAAGACCCAGGAACATTTGAATAGCATTTCCTGTTTGGTCAGCGTGGCGAGCTCACCTGCACAGCTCAGTCGCTATTCAGAGAAATCAGCAGCACAAGCCGCCATGCAGACCTCAGCATCACAAGACACCATGCAGAGCTCAGCAGCACAGGAGAACAGCCAGAGGAAAAGAGCTCCAGCATGGTCCAATCGTGAGGTGTTGGATCTGATCGCTATCTGGGGAGAGGAATCCATGATGTTGGAACTCCGTAACAACAAACAGAATGCCAACATGTTTGCCAGGGTCTCCAAGGCCATGGAAAGGGGCCACAACAGGGACGCCCAACAGTGTCGCGTGAAAATAAAGGAGCTGAGGCAACCGTTCCAGAAAGCCAAAGAAGCAAATGGACGCTCGGGGGGCCCGCCGCAGACATGCCGGTTCTACAATGAACTGAATCAGATAAAGGGGGGCGCTCCCACCACCATCGCACGGTCTGTGTGGACTCCACCGATGGGATAATCATCAGGCCTGAGGAGGATTCGGATGATGAGGACGCTGATGGGATGGAAATATCACAGAGCAGCAGGAGGCAAGCAGAGAAACCCTTTTAGCAGACAGCCAGGAGCTGTTTATCACCGTGGAGCCAGTACCCTCCCAACCCTGCCAAGGGGGTACCCCAGCTGGTGAAGGAACCTCTGGTGAGTGTGCTTTTTTAAGGGATTAGATGACTCATGATTTGTAAAGGAAGCATTTATTAATGATTAACATGCCCTAAGGACTTGGCATGCATTCATTGCTGGTCCCTTTTTACTCAAACAGTTTGTCAATATACTCCGGTATTAAGCGGAAATCCTCTATGGACATTTCCATGAAACTTTTGAGGAGGTAGCGATGAACCTTCCGCAACAGATTTCTGGGGAGAGCCGCCTTATCTGGCCCCCCCGTAATAGGAGACCATCCCATGCCACAAAATTAGTAAATAGTCTGGTATCATTGAGTAGCACAACATCGCGGCGAATGGACCAGGACTTTGTAATGATTCCAGCAACATGTGTTCTCTATCTCTCTGAGAAATTCTAAGGCGAGTGATGTCATTCATGGTTGCCTGTTTGAAATACGGACTTCAATTAGTAGGGAGATAAAGGTTCCCAGCTGCAAAGTAATCTTTTCTGCAGAAGACCGAACGCGCGCGCGTCCCCCCTTCCTCCCCCCAGCCAGCCCGTAGCGAGAGCTGGCAGGGATTTTGATGAGTCTGCAAGCGTTTGCTTCCACAGAAGACCCCCAGCCAGCCCTTAGTGAGAGATTTTTGGTTTTGTTTTGCAGTTCGCAGTTCACTGGGAGCCACGCGGTTGGGGAGGGGAAGGGGGGAGGGTTTACTCTGGAATATCCAAGTGCTTCTGTTAAATATGGCTTAGCTTACCAAGGCCGGCTGCATGGTGATTTCAGTAGCCGTGTTGTGTTGAGGCTGTCTCATGTGTGTGAGATGCTGTCATAAGTGTAAAGGGCTGGAGAGGGTTAATGTTATCTGAGAACAAGAGACGTAAGAGCTCCCTGCCATGAGGGAGGGAGGAGTTTTTAGTTCAGTTTCATTTTGCTGGCCATGTAGCTGGAAACGGGTCTTGGAGCATCTTTGGCTATTAAGATGACTCTACTCTTCTCTTATATTTCTACTTAGCTGATTGTAAGTGATCTCTGATATTATAAGCCTGTGCCTATTGGGGTGTCTCGGTCCTTTTTAGAGGGGAGTTAGGGAACCCCAGATTGTGAAGTATACTGTATCTCTGTTTTATTCTTTTTCTGTATTAAATCTTTTAGTTATAAAACGTTTGGTTTAATTCTCTTAAGGTCTCTCTCTCTTCACTGGGAAAAGAGGAAGTAGGGGGGGTAGGTAAAGGAATCAGCTCAGGTTATCAGCTGAGGAACGGAGGCTGTCTCTGCCTTTAGCCGGGAAGGGTGAAGGGGGAGGGGAAGCAGCCTCCAGGTGTCTGACTCTGGCTCTCAGGGAGGGGGACAGAGTTAGGGTTTGGGGGAAGTCCAGGGGCCCCTCCAAGGTTTTGGAAGTACACCCGGATGGTGGCAGCCATGGTTCCCCAAGAACCCCACTGGAAAAAGGGGGGTTTCTCGGGGTGTAGGGACAATTTGGCTGGGAAGCAGCTAAGTTAAGTGGTTTGGGCTAGAAAAGAGTCCCAGTCTTTGTACTCAAGAGCACAGAGGCTGGGGTACCCCACTCTTACAGATGCTTCTGTGACTTTTGTGTGAGGCATACAGTCACTTTTAGGTGCGGAATATGACCTTGTACAGAAATCATATCAGGCCTGTGAATACTGTGGTTCACCGTTACACAGTACTCCCATTGTGATCCAAGAATGTATCTGTCTCATAACCTTGTACCTTTCTTTCTTTGCCCACAACAGCTGCACATTTATCTCTGAATCCCCCCTCCTGCCCCTCACGCTGTTTATCGCAGATAAGAAAGCGTAAAAAAAAAAGGTGTGATGATATGTTTAATAAACTACTGCAGAACTCTCACGCTGAGGCCGCTCGGCAGAGTGAATGAAGGGAAAGATTGCTACAGTAAAGGCAAGAATCAAGAGCTGCAGCAGAAAAGCACAAAGAAAAGTGGCTGGAGTGTGAAGAAAGGCGACAGGAGCACGAAGAAAGGTGGATGGATGCTTTGCTCTGGATAATGGAGGACCAAAGTGACATAATCCAGTGTCTGGTGGAGCTTCAGCAGGACCAAAGATCGCCTCTACAGCCTCTGTGTAACCACCTCCCCCCCTCCACAAGTCCCCACCCAAATGCGGGGTGAGAACCCAGGGGGGAAAGCTCCAGGGACCGACCCACTCTACCCCACAAACCAGCACAAGCAGCAGTAGGATGAGTTTATCTAAAAACTTTTAAAAGTTGCTGTGTCTTGGCTCCCCTACCCCCTCCTCTCCCCCCTCCTCTCCCCACTCCTCCACCACTGCGACTTCCGGTTTCTCTCCTCACCCACCCCTTCTGGGCTACCTTCCCAGTGATCCCCTGTATTTGTATTTGTGATGAAGCAATAAAGAAACCATGATTTTTAAAACTGAATTTATTTCCTCTGCAAGCATTGGGAGGGGGGAGGGAAAGAGGGTTCAAGAACGGCAGGCTTAGGGCTGAGCAAAGCAAGGGAGCGGGTTGTCAAATGCCAACTTGGGCTCTCATAAAACTGGTTTTCAAGGCGTCCCTGAGGCGCCGCGCCCCATGGTGTGCTCTTCTACTTTCTCTATTTGACTGCTGGTAAGTAGGGGACAGGAAATTTGCCTCTGCCTCCCAGCCCACCATAAACATTTCCCCCTTGCTCTCACAGAGATTGTGGAGCACAGAGCAAGCAGCAATAACAATGGGGATATTTCTGTCACTGATGTCTGAGCGAATCAGTAATGAATGCCATCGCCCCTTCAGTCGGCCACATGCACACTCTACTGCCATTCTGCACTTGCTCAGCCTATAGTTGAACAGCTCCTGACCCCTGTCCAGGGCTCCTCTGTAGGGCTTCATAAGCCAGGGCATTAAGGGGTAGGCTGGGTCTCCAAGGATAACGATCGGCATTTCCACACACACCCCACGGAAATGTTCTGGTCGGGGAAGAAAATCCCTTGCTGCAGCTGTCTAAAAATCCTAGAGTTCCTGAAAACACGAGTGTCATGAAGCTTTACCGGCCATCCCATGTACAGGTCGGTGAAACGTCCCTTGTGGCCAACCAGTGCTTGCATGACCATCCCTTCCAGTTTCTGTACTCTGTGGCCTCGTTGTCTGGTGCCAGGATAGGGATATAAGTCCCATCTATAGCCCCACCACAGTTAGGGAATCCCATGGCGGCAAAGCCATCTATTGTAGCTTGCAGGTTTCCAAGGTTTATAACCCTGGGTAGCAGCAGCTCGACGATTGCCCTGCTTACTTGCATCACAGCAGACCCCACTGTAGATTTACCCACCCCAAACTGATTCGCGACTGACCGGTAGCTGTCTGGCGTTGCAAGCGTCCAGAGGGCTATGGCTCTCACTTCTGAACTGTGAGGGCTGCTCTCATTTTGGTATTCTTGCGCCGGAGGGCTGGGGAAAGCAAGTCACAAAGTTCCACGAACATGCCCTTACGCATGCAAAAGTTTCTGAGCCACTGGGAGTCATCCCAGACCCGCAGCACTATGCGATCCCACCAGTCAGTGCTTGTTTCCCTGGCCCAGAATTGGCATTCCATGGCATGAGCCTGCCCCATTGCCACCAAATTTGCCAGATTGTCGGTTGCCCTACTTCCAAAAATGTCAGTGTCCCTATCCCTGCTGTGCACGTCCAGGTCCATCTCCTCATCATTGTCGTCAAGTTCCAGAAAGCGCAGTTGTCTCCTGATCGCATTCCTCTGCAGACGATGCAGCATAAATTCCACAACAATGCGCGAGGTCTTCACAACGGCCAGTACTGCAGCGATGGCATCAGCGGGCTCCATGCTTGCAGTGCTATGGCGTTAGTGAAGCGCGGAGAAAGGGCGCGAATAATGGGATGCCTTACCACAGTGCACCGCTCGAAATGGTGTCAGCGGTGCGAAAAAAGGGCACAAAATTATGAAATGCCTACCCATAGTGCAGCACTCAAAATGGTGCCTGCTGGGGACTCTGGGAACTGTGGGATAGCTACCCACAGTGCAACGCTTGCTATGTCGATGCTTGTAACAGTTGTGCGGACAGACACTGCCGACTTGCTGTGCTTTGTGGGGACACACAAAATCGACTCTATACAGTCTGCTTTAAAAAATCAACTTAAAGGAAATTGACCTACTGCTGTAGTGAATACCCTTAGTTGTATTGTTTCACCCTCAAAGTGTAGCTTTTGATGTACAGGCCAAATGAAAACGGATATATATATGCCTATCATTAAAGTTGCCTAAGATTTTCCATTAGAAAATACTATTTTTAGTCTCTTATACCTTTGCCAGACTCTAAACAGTCAGACTGTAATTTTCCATGCCAGGTGCCAGCCTCAGGCTAAATTTTTTGGGAAACATTTCAGCCAATTCCAAAACAAGTTCGAGGAAATATATATTGTTTTGCCCATGGTAAAAAATGTTTACATCCATTTCATTGAGAAGCTGTAACAACTCCATATATTGGAGCAAGGACTTTAAATTTGGCAAGGGGGTTGCCCTCATGTCATGCATGTACCTTTTGTTCTTACTGTGTAAATCCACCACAATTTGGCAAGTTATAAGGCTCTGAAAATCACGATTCAACCAGGCTCTATTAGAATTTGACAACTAAAGTCACCAAAGATTCCATCTGTACTGAGTATGCTCCATTCCCACATGGAGCCTACACGCCGATGAGGCTGTGCATGCACCAACTTTATGGGGGTGTCATGTAGCTAAAGACTATAACATAATCCATAGACACAAGGAGGTTGAATTAAGGTTGAAGGGGAAAACTTAATTCTGGCATTACCTAACATTTGAGTACTTGACTTTGCAATGTTTTTTTTAAAATGTAATTATTTAGTAGGTCATATCTAGATGCATTTGTACATTATGTACTTAGTGCTGAAATCAGTCCCTTATTTCCTTCAATGAGATTTTTATTTTGCATTTTCAATCCTGCCTCAGACCAGGATGGAAAACATGACCTTTTGAGGTCCCTTCCAGCTCCGCGTTTCATCCATCATAATATTCTGTGAATGAGCTAATTATGACATGACTGTAAGTAATGCAATACTGTCAGAGCTAAAATGACTGCTCAGTAGTGTCCAGAATGAAGGCCCAATCATTAAAAATTCTGAGCATCCTCATCTCCGAGTAGCATAAGGGTTGAAAGATGAGATCCCTAATGTATATGTCAAGCCTACCAGCTGATATCTTGATGCAGTCTACAGACATTTTTCTTTAGAGTCCAGACACCAAGGAGTTAGGCAACCATGCTGCTCTTCAGGTAATATTGTTATTTATTTGTTGTGTGTTTCTGATAATGGACAGAAAGAACATAGAAACAAATGATTACCTGTTCTGAACAAACCGTAGCATTTGGGGAAGGAAGGCAAAAATAGCTTTGGGCACTTTAGTCGCTCTCAAATATGGTGCCAATTTGGGGATAGGGCTGGGTCAGCCATAAATTTCTGCTTAAATTTACTACCAGCTTCTCATGACCTAAAAGGGATATTCTGGTCCTTGGAAATAGCTGGAATGCACCTTGGCCATGTCTCTTTCCTCCATAAATGCCCCCAGTTTCCAAGGCTTTGAAGGATTACATAGAATCAGTCACTATAAATAGTCATGAATCAGGGTGGTAGCCGTGTTAGTCTGGAATAGCAGAGTTAACAAAGTCCTGTGGCACCTTAAAGACTAACTATAAAGTTTTGAAGCATGAGCTTTCGTGGGCTACGAAAGCTCATGCTTCAAAACTTTATAGTTAGTCTTTAAGGTGCCACAGGACTTTGTTAACTCTATAAATAGTCATGTGAGGAAATTTACCTGTGTATAAAAGTGATGAAGGATTTTGGTCAAAATTTGGAAAACTATCCAATATGATGTGTTAGATTCCTTACATGTATTAAATACTTCAAATTCTCAGTTACAAAGGCTGAACTAGTATTCACTAATAATATTCCATAATTCATGCTGTAAGTAGTTATTAGTTAACTATCACAATGCCCATTTCAAATTATATATGCAGTTGTAATATTCAGTCGTTAATATTCCAGACGTTACGAGGAAATAAACACAAAATCAAGCTACAATCATGAAATGTGAACATAAATGGTTGCATACACAGTCAAGTAAAAAACAAACAAACAAAAAAAACCTCACCTCTTTGCAATCAAAGATTAGTGGAATTTTCTTCTCACTCTTCGATAATCTTTAATCCATATGTACTTCATACATATTCTGGCCAGCATCCGAATTTTCTATATCATGCATTTCTACTCTTTATCCAGGCAGATATCAGACGCAGCATTTAACACCAGCATTGAAACCGCAAACAAATAATACCTAGGTAGCTGATTAGAGGCTCCCAAGCTTCATCTAAAACAATTGATATGCCTTTTATCTTCTGTGATGCTGTTACTATGGATTGAAACATGGCATTGTAGGGATATTAAGACTCTATAATTAGCAGGTGTGAAGGTTATTTTATGAAAAGAAGTATAATTAATTAGCATTACTGTGAATAAAAAGTAAAATGCAAAACACTGGCATGTACTAATTGTAGTGCAGACACATGCTGAGAAAAGATTCCACACAACTTTTCTAATTCATCTGAATCTTGACCCATGTACATTCTGGTCTTGGGATCAGAGACTGACATTTTGTGCCAAATTGTGCATTGATTTGTGATATAAATATCTACAGTAGCTTTAATTTAATGAAGACCACAAAACTCATTTTATGTTGTTGTGATCAAAAATAGACTTCTGAGGCAAAAGCAGAGAGTATCAATTGTGTGTGTGATAGGTCTTTTGTGACAGTAGTCTCAAAGCAGTAGGAAAACATTTGTATTAAAATGTTTAAAATCTGTCTGTTGTATTTTATTAAATCTGAAGTAAATTAAATGCATTAAAAATAAAAACTGGCCGAGACCAGAAACACACCACAAGCAATGTTCTCACATGGAGTTTTTACTTAGCAAAATTCCAGTTGAGGTCTCCAGAGCCCCAAATGTATTCCAGTCCCAGATGAGACCAAAACATTTTGTAAACCTCACAAGAAAAACCTGTTATAATAAGATTCCCGGGCCAAATAGGCTTGGATGCATTTGGATAAGCATGCAAATATTCATATGTTTATCCAAACGAAGCCCAAATTCCAAATACTTTGAAGTTATACCTCAGCACAGCTGTAAAATAAATAAATAAAATAAATAAATAAGCAAACTACAATGCCTTTGAGGAGTTGTGGGTAACGACAAACTGTAAACACTCTATACTGAGACATTGGAAGTATTCTCCAGAAGTGTCTACATTATACCGTCTGTATTTTCTATAATAAACCTACTTCTTGATCAGCTCCTTCTTATTCAGGTCATTACATTGACATACAGTCTCTCTCGCTTTGTGTGTGTGTGCGTGTGTGTGTGTAGCTCACCTACATTCATTATCAGTACTATCAAATCCTGATTAAATAATTATAACAGTAACACTGTACCGATCAACCCAGATGAGGGGCCCATTGAGCAAGGTATTTTATACACACATCGTAAGTCCTTGACCCAAAGAGTTTACAATCTAAATGAATAATTAAATACTCCCACATTTCTGTTGCTGTAGTATAGCATCTTCATAACATACATCTATAGTTTGATTTTCTGTCCCACTTTAGTGGCTGGACCACGGTAAAGTTAATAAGTCTGCTGACTGTGAGTGAATTGAAGTGGGTCTTTTAGCTCAGCTTTTAAATCCAGAGATCCCAGATTCAAGCTCTGCTGTCAATGGCCCATCCAAGAGTGACACATTACACACCGAGATCTCTACAGATACCACGTCATAGAAATGTAGCATAGGAAGGGACCTTCATAGGTCATCTAGTCTAATCCCCTGTACTGAGGCAAAATTAGGTATTATCTAGACAGTTCCTAATAGGTGTATGTGTAACCTGAGGTAATTTGTTCCAGTGCTTCACTAATTTAGGTTAGACTTAAGGGAAAACTGTAAATCTCCCTGGCTGCAATTTAAACCCATTACTTCTTGTCCTATCCTCCATGGTTAAGGAGAACAATTTATCACCCACCTTTTATGTACTTTAAGACTGTTATCATGCCCTCTCCCCTAAATCTTCTCTTCTCCAGACTAAACAAATCTATTTTTTCCCAATATTCCTCATAGATCATGTTTTCTAGACCTTTAATCATTCGTTGCTTTTTCCTTCCTGGGCAGTCATTTCCCATTTTAGGGTAGTACTTTGCATTTGTCCTTATTGATTTCATCTTATTTACTTCAGATAATTTCTCCAGTTTGTCAAAATCATTTTGAATTCTAATCCTGTCCTCAAAAGCGCTTGCAACCTCTTCAGCTTGGTATCACCCGCAAACTCTACAAGGATACTCTCTTTGCCATTATCCAAATCATTTATAAGGATATTGGATAGAACTGGACCCAGGAATGATCCCTGTAGGACACCACTCACTATGCCCTTCCAGCTCAGTTGTGAACTATTGATAACTACTCTCTGAGCATGGGTTTGCGGCCAGTTGTGCATGAACCTTACAGTAGGTTCATCCAGGCTATATTACTCTAGATTGTTTATGAGAAGGTCATGTGACACAATATCAAAAGCCTTACTAAAGTCAAGATATATCACACCTACTGCCATCCCCTCACCACCAATCTGCAACCAATGAGTCATTAAAATGGGCAAAAAAACAAAAGGACTTTCCTATAATTTAAGAAAATATTCTAAGTTATATACTGACAAACGTATAAAAAGGATGTATTCCATTATACTATGCATAACTGTATTTTTATAAGAGTTACTGGTGATGACAATAGAGACAACAATAGGGAATCTCAAGTCTTTTGTACATGACAGCAGAACTGTGAAATAAAAATGCAGGTGTGTGCGCCATTTGGGAGTGTATAAATGTTAATGTTTTATAATACTTGGGAATCAAGAAAACCTAGAACCTAAATGTCAACATCACAATATTTATCCAACAATTTAAAATACTTACTGCCTCTCAATTCATTTGTGTTTGATTTATCTCCTCTATACTTTCTTTTATCATTATCTGATACACTTCCCTTTATGAGTACTTTACAAAACACTTTGCTGCAGCATAGCAATTGTTTGTGACATCTTCTGTCTGAACCAGATGGCTGAGCTGAGGCAAAGCAGCTGAAGAAAGCAGTGGTTATGCCTTATGGACCATGCCCTCAGCTAGTGTAAACCCGGATAGCTTCATTGACTTACAAAATGTATACAAAAATTGATTCATTAATACTTTCATGCATAGAGCTAGGGAGTTCACTCCACTGTTATGGGGGAGGGGTGTCAAACTATTATTTGTGAATCCCAAAAGTTTAATACATTTTAGCACAAATTATGATGTGTCCAAAAATTGTGCTTCATGTAGATTATTCAATATTTGCTAATATTATTATTCTCGTTTCAAAAATACTGGGGATAAAAAAAACCAACAGCATGTGACTTAAATGATCTATCACACACCACGGAAAATGAACAAATTGGCAGTCTGAGAGGAAAAAAAGCTGAAATTTGTTTACATTAAACTATTTGGCAGATGCTTTCTAATAATGATTGCATCCGAAGAGTTTTGGATTGGTTCTCAAACAATTTACAAACAAACAAAAAGGTACTACATTTATCAAATGATTTATTTACATTGAATAAACTGACCAGGTCTAAACAACAGCATGGTCAGCTATGTTCTGACTCCAGCATTTTTATTACTGGTGATTATGTGAAGCTAAAAGACCACAAGTTGATTTTTATTTTGAACATCAGGGCTGAATTGGCAGTACTGAGAATTAGAAACAAAATTTTGGCCCAGATCTCCAGCTGGTGTAAAGCAGTGCAGTTGCACTGACTTCAAAGAGTGCCTCCACCAGCTGAGGATCTGGGGGTCTTGTTTTAACACATAAGGTGAACAAGTTTCCTATGGAAAGCATGGAGTGATAATCAGGATGGAGCACCCGCATGTTACAGAGTTTATCACACTGTTCACACACAAGCTTATTCATCGGGATCTCACACCCATTCTGTACATCACAACCTCAACATGAGTCAACAGTGTCATGTCATTACAAAAGAAGCAAATGCGGTTGTGGGTTGCATTAGCAGAGAGATAGCATGCAAGCCATGGGAGGTGACAGTACTGCACTACTTGGCACTGGTTAGGCCTTAGCTGGGGTAGTGTGTTCAATTTTGGTCACCGCTGCATAGAAAGGCTGCACAGAAATGGAAAAGAATCCGGAGACAAGCGACAAAGATGCTCAATGGGATGGAATGCAAGCCATATGAGCAAAGGCTATAGGAACTGGTTATGCTTACTTTGGAAAAGAGGAAATTAAGGGGGAATATGAAAGCGGTCTTCAAATACTGGAAAGGCTGTCATAAAAAAAGATGGAGAAAAGTTCTCTCTTGCTACAGAGGGCAGGAAAAGAAACAATGGGTTCAAACTACAGCATAGCAGATTTAGATTAAATCTCAGGAAAAACTTCCATAACTGTAAGAACAGTAGGAAAGTTGTGGAATCTCCTTCACTGGAGGTTTTCAAAAGGAGGCTGGATAGCCATCTGGCTTGGGTGGTTTAGACACAACAAAATCTGCATCTTGGCAGGGGAGTAGTATAGATGACTCTTGTAGTCCATTTTTAACCCTATGCTTCTTTGTTCCAGACTGCTTACATGCATCTTTACTACTCTTTAAAAAATCAGCTCCTTTCTGACACAAGTCTACTTCTTCTTTCAGTAGTTTTCTATTTCTCTTTATTTGAGTTTTTGCAGCAAACTCCATAAAGCTCTGCTCCATCTCTATTTAAAGTGTATTTAGGCTGGAATTTTCAAAGAGGTCCAGAAGAGGGAGTGCCCGACTCTCGGACATAATGATTGTTTGCAACAACAACAAAAAAGAGGTTGTCTAAAATCAATTATTATTATAATAAAAGGTATATTTGTTTCATGTTGCCATAAAATTCATTCACCCAAAATATCACCTTGTGTATTCAATACTTAGAGACACAAAAGTGGAATGGGCTGGTTTAAATATCAATAATGGCTGAAGAACGCTATTTTATTAACTGCACATATCTTTATTATATGTACACACATCTATTAGCTATTAGGGAACACTGAGAGTAATGTAAAAATCTTTATAGACAGATTTTAGATGTTTAAAGGAGTAAACTATTGGAGTTACAGAAATATGTTATAAGGTGCTTGACGACATAAGAGCAACTAGACTATAAACTGATAGAGCAAACTAAAAAGTATAAAAATACCATAGTGGTAGTAAAAAACGGGAAAATGTTTACTACTTACGCAAAGCCTGGAGTGCACTAACATGTGCTAATGAGACTGGAAGTATGGAAAATGTACAAATACAACACCAAATAGCATTCACTTTCAACTATGTAATTTCACAAACAAATAAAAGAGCAACAGATTACCTGGTAAGGAGTAATACAGAGGATATATTGGAAGGAAAAGATTAAAAGAATCTGAGGAATGGAGTTACTCTTGTTAGGTTTGTAAAAATGCAACAGGAATACAACTTAGTATGGAGATAAATAAAGCCTTGCACAGTGTGTGTAGAGAAAAATATGCGCTTTATTGAACAGCTACGAATCCATGGAAGAAAGGCAATGAAAAGTATGTGGACAAACAAAGAGATGTTATAAATTAATAAGGAAAGCTAAAGGAGCTAATAAAGATAGCATATAGGCCAAGGTACTCAGTAAGAAGTTCTTTTAATTATTTACCTGTAGGAATCAAACAGGCGAAGAGATAGAATAGGGAATAGGAAATCCAGGAACAAGCATGAAGACTCAGAAACTGAGATACCTAAGTGCATTTGCCCCCTCAGTAACATGGTCCTGAAACTAAGGGACAGTGATATACAGTTTGGGAGAAGACCATGAAACTTTAAAAGTCTTTCCCATTGTGCACTGAACAGGGAATTGGGCAATTAGAACTATACAAAGCAGTGAAAGCTCCCAGCTCAGAAGAATTACATTTTAGAGTTCTGTGCAAAGCAGTAAGAGAAATAGGAACCCACTGGCAAAGTTTAATACCAGGGTAGGAAGTACTAGAGGGCAGTTAATACCATATCAATGTTTAAGAATGGAACTAAGGAGGACACATAAAAATCTATAAACCCATAGGGAAGATACTGGACAAATGGAGACACTGAACACAGTTAATTATAAAAACACTAATGTACATAGGTGCTGACTCCATGGCTGCTCCGGGGTTGGAGCACCCACAGAGAAAAATTGGTGGGTTCTCTGCACACACTGGCAGCTCCCCGTCCCGCCTCCCCAGCCCCAGCTCACCTCCACTCCACCTCCTCCCCTGAATGCGCCACCGCCACTCTGCTTCTCCCGCCCCAACTCCCAGTCTTGCCTCGAATCATCTGTTCATGTGTCAAACCTGGGACAGAGGGGGAAAAAGCGAAGCAGAGGTGAGCTGGGGTGGGGAGTGGTTCCTCTGTGCCCACCCCCCCGTTACTTCCTATGGCCCTCCCCATGTCCCCCACACCCCAGCTCACCTCTGCTTCACCTCCTCCCCTTAGCATGCCGCCGCTCTGCTTCTCCCCCCTCCCTCCCTGGGAGGGATGGGGTGGAGGAGAAATGCGGTGTACCCAAGGGAGGACTTGGGGCTGGGGATTTGGGGAAGGGGTTGGAATGGGGGGTGGGGAAGGGGTGGAGTTGGGGCAGGGAAGGAGTGGGGGAGCGTGAGTACCTACCGGCGCCAGCTAAAGTCGGTGCCTATGCTAATGTACAACTGAGAAAGGGACAATTAGCATAGCTTTATCTAGTGAAGTTCATGAACAAGGGTAAAACAGTGAAAACCAAGTCTCCAGATTTCGGGGAAGCATTTGCTACATAACAAAAGATTTTGAATAACAATTATACTTTAAAATGTGGCTTCCCTTTCTCTGTGTACTACTTTGCATGCTTCCTTCATTGCAGAATCAGTTTTACATGCAAATAACAGAATTTTCAGGCATGCATCTCACTTGAATGCAAAGACAGGTTTCGCATTAGTTAATCAATCATTAGAGGAGCTCTTGTAGCTAAGGCACAAGTGTGGACCTCCTAAACCAGACTGCCACAGATTTCCTGTGTGATGTTGAACAAGTCACTTAGGCCCTCATTCAGCAAAATGCTTAAGGATGTGCTTACCTTTAAGCACATGAGTAATCCCAACCATATTTAGTAAAGAGCTCAGGCTGAATTCTTCACTGTGGCCTAGATCCTACAAAACATTTACACATGTGAGTCATCCCATCGACTCCGATGAAATTTACACAGCATATGCTTGAGTCCTTTGCTGAATAAGGGTGAGATTAATCATCCACTTAAAATTAAGCATGTGCTTAATTAGGTGCTTTGCTGAATTGGGCCATAATCCATGCCTCAATTCCCCATTTATGTAAGGTAAGTAATAATACTCATTTGTCTTCTGTTCCCTTTAAAAAATAAACCTGAATATACCATGCATCAGGCAAGCTGGATCCAGCATATGGACTGTATGTTTTTCACCACTTCCATACATTGTAACTTCAATGGAGCAGGGACTCACTGTTACAATGTGTATGCAACTTCTAGGATAATTGGCCCCCTCGCAGCTCATTTAGGGCCTCTAGGTCCTATTGTGGCAGCAAGCAATAATTTCAATGTACAAATTACTGTGCATGTCAATTTGTTCACACACAATTGGAGACTGTGCCATGATGTCAGGAAATATGTTTGGTTGGGGAAAATAACTAATGAAACTAATACAAAACTGACTCTGAGTCATGAAAGAGAATGACAGTTAAACAAAATAGTAGAAAATGATCAAAGGTGACGAGCAGGCATCACTTTTGGACACACATTAAATTTAAGCATGAGCTGTTTGTAATTTAAAAGCTGTCTAAATTTAATGGCAACACAAAATTATAGTGGTGAGATAACACATGGAAACAGAACAAATTAATTATTTTAATAGATTGAGTTTATGGGCTGATAAATTGTTCTTGTGGTTTAATTCACAAAGGTATAAGGTAATGATGAGACCAGAGAGAAAATATCATCACAAAGACTAAACTAAAAGGAATCAAAAAGTGAAGTACTGGCCAAAAAAAAGGGGGGAGGGGAGATTTTATGTCATTATGGATAATACATTAAAACATGAAATGCATCTGTGTAATATTTTAACACCAATTTTGTTTACTCTGAGTAGATATATCCTGCAGGCAATAGCAGGACCTAAGAAATTACTCCATCAGACAAACTTGTAGTAAATAGACTTATGTAAACATTTAGCATCTAAAAAATGGTGTCACAACTGACAACCAGCATTTTTCCAAGATTTAACTGTTAAACCTAACATAAAAACAGAACTAGCAAGAGAACTATCAGTAGTAGAGCCATTTGGTGATGCTCAGTAATTTTGCATTCTGTAATTTAACTGCACAATTAAAAACTCAAACAGTGGAATCCCTCAACGCTTTGCCTCCAGCCTCAGAGGTGAGAAGGCTTTATCTGGGCCAGTAGGGAACAGAAAACCCTGGTGAACTTTGGGCTTTACTCCCCCATAACTAAGGCTCAAATGTACCTTCCCATGTATTGTTTGTGTACTCTGTGCAGATGACTCCTCTTCGTGCAGTTCAGATACAAGGCTGGGTTCTGGCTTGGCTCCTTTTTGACTGGGGAAAAAGGAAATAGAGGTGTCTTTCAAGTACCACCAATTCATGGCACAAAAAATTGATATCATACAAGTATATTGTGCAGATTTTCTTCTCCCTATACTACTTTTCTTTCCAATATGCTTTAAATGTCAATATTGTTAATTGCTGATCAAAGGACCATCAACAAGCATCTAAGTTAGCATCTAACAGATAAACGGGAACAGCTTACTCCTCTCAGAACTACTGATTTAGTCCATCTGCTGGTTTAGGCAGACATCACCATATCAGTTATGCTCCCTCCATTTTATGAAGGTTATTCTCACAACCGTGAAGGCTACAAAGTTTTATTAAATGAAAACTTAGATTCTGAAATACAGGTGGCAACTAGAAAGAGGTGCTAGCAATACGTTCTTCCTTCCTTAAGGGAAGCAATAAAAATAATAGCCTTGACACTCACAACTAAACAAATGGTACTCATGTTTCGGACAGAGTGATCCATAGCAATAAAATAAGCTGATAAAGGACATGGGAGGGATGTGTAATACTTGAGAGGAAATCTTAAAGTAGTGTGGGGTCTAATTCAAGCATCACTAAGAAAGATGGGTTGGGAGATAACTTGCTCTTGATGCAGCATTTGAGACTTGATAACCCATGAGGTCCTTTCTAACCCTAACCTCTACTGTATACTTAGGCTCCAGAAAACATTATATACAGTACTAATAAAGAGGCAGGGATTTATCAAAACTTTGTCCCTCTTTTAAAAGATTACTAGTGCTACATGAAGCAGTTTTGCCAAGAGACCTTCAGTTAAAAAAAGAAGCTTTTAATTTTCATTTAAAATATTTGAGTACTAGGAGTAATTGCCCCACAAAGTGGAATACAACCTTAAATCTTTCATTTCCTGGTCTCCGATTCCCTAGCAAGGCCATGCAATTAGAACCAAAAGATTTTCTCTCCTACCTTTGATGGGTATTTGGAGGCCAATATGAAATGAGTTGATAGACCAGCTCCCAATGGACAGGTGTCCATATCACACAAAGTACTAGCATATTTGGAACTAATTAGCACCCTTATTGGCAGTGTCAGCAGAGGCCACAAGGACTAAACCAGCATAAAAACTGAACTAAGTAAGCTATTACTTGTCAGATGTGGTCCCTCCAGAGTAGGGTTCAAGCACGTTAGAGGGGCAGGGTAGCAAAGTTTGTCCATCTGTTTTGTAGACAAATGAAAGGCTTCATTCTCAAGGTCTGTCAATTTGACATTTTTCATTAACTCTATAAATACACTAAAATATGTTTGTGGTATTTATTTTATTTTGTTTTTGGAAGAGTGCTACCCACAATTCTTTGTCTTTTATTTAAGCATATTGTTTGTTGGCTGCTATTGTGGCTGGCACTAGAGACAAAGAGGGCATAGACTTCTTGAAAACTTGTATGTGAATTCCCCAAACTTGCTGACAATTGTATATGCACGGGAGATCACTAAATTATAATTAGCACAACTTTGTTTAATGATCTAGCTTCTCTTGCTAAAGGATGAGTTGAGGTGGCCACCCAGAATGAGGGGCCTCCTTTTTTTTGGCTTTATTGTTCTTCAGTTATGTCCTTCCCTCCCTTTATGACTTATACCTTTCCCCCAACTGTCATCTGTTTGCATGGTACATTCTAACTGAACATAAGATCGGCCATACTGGGTCAGACCAAATGTCCATCTATCCCAATATGCTGTCCTCATACAATGGCCAATGGCCAATGCCAGTGCTCCAGAGAGAATGAACTAAACAGGTAATCCTCAAATGATCCATCCTCTGTTCCCCATTCCCAGCTTCAGGCATTGATAAGAACAGCTGAACAGTATACACTACAATGTACTTTTTAGCCAGTATTTTTAATATGCTAATATATACACCCTATCTGAAAGCCTGTTCATAATACTTTGAATAGAAACTCATATTGGTACCAAAATAGGATTTTAGAAGTTCAAGTTAGCTGAAAGAAGCAGATGTTTACATTGGTGCCCAAGGGTACCTTATCACTTCAGTATTATGTTATTATTGCCTGCAATCTACTTCAGACTCTTACATAAAACTGAGGAATTCCCTGATGGTTGGAATAGTCAGCAACATTGTGCAGTCACATTTCTGATCTGCAGCCCTAAAATATGTAAAGCTGTTATTTCATTTTGTTACACTACTTCTGAATTTTCAAGTGTAATATAAAGGGAGATCCAATGAACAGATATTGTTCTTGACATCATCATTACACATGGGTTAAGAATGTCAGTAAAGATGATAAAATCCATGACATGTTTCTTTGACTCATAATCTTGGTTATTTCTAGCTTCCCCCTCCCCCCCATTACATGTTTTATTTAACTGTACAAATGTAAATGTTGGTTTTCAAAGGAAGCTTGTGGCAAGGTCATTAGCTCATTAGACTGTTGCATGGAGCTCACGTGAGCCTTTAGGAAATAAGCAAACCTCGTATGTATCTGAGCAATAACACTTCACCTTAAGCAAATTGAATGTTACATATAGGTCTCTCCACATAAAACCCCAGGTTGCCAAAGCTTATATTATCAGAGCAGAATATGCTTCCTTAAATTACAGCACTTCAGATTTATTTCTTAGATATGTTTAAAGTGACTTCTAGCATTTTATATAAAAAAATTTACTCTGAGGGGAATGAATCCATTTTTAAGATGTTTTAATAATTGCTTTGTTGGGAAGAAAAATCACCATTTCTAACAGGCTGATTGAAAGGAAAGTACAGTTTCCTTAAGGGAGAGCATGGTCATTTACTTTAATTATCTTATTTCAACTGGCGAGGATATCCAAAGGGAAACTCTTTGTCATTTCTGAATTTAGTTTTTATTGAAACTGAACTCAAGTATGACTAGGGATATTTACATCTATAGCAAATGTATTGTGACTTCAGCGCTGTGAACATGGACTTATTACCTATCGTATTGCCAACTGATTAAGGAAAATTGGATTTTATTCTAAACCACTAAAAATGACACATATGCAAAATGCTGGTTCTATAAGGAGTAAGTGGCCTCTCAATATTTATCATGAAACAAAGTGACATGAAGTACTTGGGGGCAGGTGTTGGAATCAGAGCTTGCTCTAATTTCCTTGACACTTAGGTATTTATTGATACATTCAAAATAGGAATTGATTATAAATTAGAGTAGCCCATGTAGTCTTTTTTTCAGTTTCCAGTGCAATATTAAATTGTCAAAGGCAATTTACTTCAGTATTTTTAAATCTGAACCTCAGTTATGAGTAATTGGTGTATGCCTGTGATCTCCTAAGAGACATGATCGTATAGGTTTGAAGATAAAATCCCCTTCAACGTCTATTAGGAGCACATTTCAGGGCAAGATGGGATTGTTATACAGTATTGTATTGCTTTTACTATACTGCTTTTGCTCCTGACCCTGAATTGAAAGCAATGTTAGTTATAAATAATATCCATTTGAGATTAAGGATACTCACTTCAGCAAACATTTAAAAATAAAAGTGAACAAGGGCTTCAGGAAGCTGCAGCAACAGACCATTTGAAAGTTCTTAAGCTATATCACACCATTCTTAGTCAGAGAATACCTTCTCTCTGCACTTACACAAAAAAGTATTTCTTGTTCTTCTATATAGCAAATAGCTGTTTTTCCCCTGCCTTCAAGGTGACATCTCATACAGTATAGAGCAGTTTTAAGATAAGAGAGATTTTTAGCACTCCTTATAGCTAACTTAGTGCAGTTATGGCCATTACACAGCACATTAGTTTCTTGCAGGGTTGTTCTTAGCTATAACGCAGGCTTGTGACCTATCACACTTTATGATTTTAATGTAAAATACATTGAGTCAAAAGAGTCTCTTTGTTTCCTGTTTCCTCGCTATTCCACTGCAACATCCCATTCTTTTCTTATACATATAGCTAGTTGCCTTCTTGTTTTGTTTTATTTTTAGTCAGTTTTCTCTATTTCCTGCTCCTACTCTTTTGTTTATAGCAAACATTTTAGGAACTATTTGCAGCAGCTTCATTATTTTACTTAAAACAACCAACAAGGAGTCCAGTGGCACCTTAAAGACTAACAGATTTATTTGAACATAAGCTTTCTTGGGTAAAAAAACCCACTTCTTCAGATGCCTGGAGTGAAAATTACAGATGCAGGCATAAATATATATAGGCACATGAAGAGAAAGTAGTTACCTTACAAGTGGAGAACCAGTGTTGACGAGGCAAACTCGGTCAGGGTGGATGTGGTCTAATTGATGAAGAGATGTCAATACCAAGAGAGAAGAACAATTGCTTTTGTAGTGAGCCAGCCACTCCCAGTCCCTAGCCCAAATTAATGGTGTTAAATTTGCAAATGAATGATAGCTCTGCAGTTTCTCTTTGGGGTCTGTTCTTAACTCTTTTGTTTTATTTGTTTGTTTTTTTGAAGGATGGCTACTTTAAAATCTGTTATTGAATGTCCACGGAGATTGAAGTGTTCTCCTACTGGCTTTTGTATGTTACCATTTCTGATGTCTAATTTGTGTCCATTTATCCTTTTAGGTTATTTTACTGACTCTGTAGAGCTAGGATCATATTTCCAAAAGAGTGAAAGCTGAAAACAGATTCACAAAGATGATGAAGTCAGGGTGGTATTATTATGTCGATGAAGCAGGAGAGTTAAACTGGTGAAAGGCACATTGCAGTGTGTACACCATCACTGTTTTGTTGATGAAAGCTGTCTTGTGTATAGTGTAGACATGACCTTAAGTCTCTGAGCTAGATTATTATTACCCCCCATTTTGCAGAGAGAAAACTGGAAAACAGAATATTGGCCAAACTCCCACCAGAAATCTATAACAAAGCTAAGAAGGGAACCTAGACCTCTTCACTCCGTTTTTTTTAAATGGTCCTTCCTGTCCTGTGTTTAGGCAAATAATGATCCAGTGACTAAAAGCAAGATGCTAAAGAATGCTAAATTCAAGTTCCTTTTAACAAGGGATTTAATCAGGTGCACGTAAACTCCCTTCAAAATAATTATTGTGTGCCGAATTCACAATTGAGGTAAACCTACAGAGACCCATCTTAGTTATTGGAGTTATGCCTGTTTTCACCAGCTGAGAAAGTGGCACATGGGATAATTAAGGTATATGTTTTACAAAGGCAGATTTATAAACCCAGGTTATAATTTTCACTGGATGAAAATTTAGAATAAAGATGTAAGATGACAAGGTAGAAGCCTGTTCACTTTTTTTGAAGAAGCCATTTGTCAAAACTGAACTTTCTGGGTGGAAAGTTCTCCACACAAGGCCTGGAGGGGTTAAAGTGGTTAGGTGGGACCATTAACTGCCCAGGCTACACCTGGAGGAAAAGCCACAGAGCAGGGATTAATTAGATACAGCTCAGCTGGACAGGAACATGAGTGCTCTATATAAAGCTCAAGAGCAGAGAGAAGTATTCTGTAGTCATTCCCTGTGAGAAGGGTGGTGTATGGGGACTTTAGAGACAAATATCCTATAGTTACTCCCTAGGAGGAGGGAGTTTGGGTTGGCAAACCCTGAGAGTGGGAGAGCCATAAAGGCTCAAGGGGAGAACAGTAAGGCATGTGATAGTGTGGACCTTGACAGCTGAAGAGAGGACCACTGAGCTGGAAGTTGGTAAAGGGTGGGACTGGGTTCCCCTACCAGCCACTGGGGGAATGGAACAGACCAGGCTGTGGAGTAGACTGCCTGTGACAGTTTGCCCTGAAAGACCTTGATACTTAGGAAGTAGAGGACCATAGTGACCTGGCTGGAGGGCCAAGTCATGAAAAGGAAGCTGCAGCTTCTGGAGAAAGAGAGGGGCTGAATGGGGAGAGCGTGGAGAGACCAGAAGAGGATGGCACAGCACCTGGAAGGAGCTAATTCCCCTAAATATGCCCAACATCCCATGACTCGCTTTTTTTAATTCAGCCTTTTCATGGTAAATCAGAATTGAAATTTTATTTAAAAGGGCTCAAGACACATAACTGGACTAAGATTTTGAGCATTTAAAGTATGGGAGTTTTTAGCTGGGGGTTCTTGGTGCAAAACCATCTCTTTTAAAAACAATTACTTAGTAAGAAATGAACTTGAATTGATGGTACAAATGTTTAAACTACACAAACTCAGAGAAAATGGATTAATATGTGTAAATAACAAAAATGGAGTTTGCAAGGGGGAGAAAAAGCTCTCTAATTACCGGGTTGTCTAAATTCAATTATCAAAAAGACTGTAGCAGTCATTTCAAAACACAAATCATATATTTACAAAGGATTCAGTATGTTAATTACTAATGGTTAGTTAGCCCTGGCAATACCAAAAAGAGAGAAAAAAAACAAAAAAATTAAAGTGAATAAAAAAAAGTTTATAAATCATTAACAGGAAAAAAAATACAGATGAAAATGAAAACAATTAATAGCCAAAAAAAAGCTAAGATCTAGGGGCTAGACTTCAGTAAAGATGGATGTGCACCTTTGAAACAGCATTTATGCATGAAAACATCTTTTTGCACACAAAATGGCTGTTTATGTATGAGTAACCATTGTGAATATAATTAGTTTTCTAACACAAAAGGCATTGCATCCAGCAAGAGGTATTTGAATTACATTTATGATGGATAAAGATTAATTAATTACTGTATTGGCATTAATCACAAAGTTGGTGGTTGCCTTGGGACCAGTGATCATAACCTGATTACATTCAATATGGGTAAACATAGGGCAGTCCCAACCAGTAATATATATCCTTGGAGTTTCAGAAGAGTTAATTCTCCAAAGCTCAGGAAAATTATGAGTGAAACTGACTGAGAGGAAAAGTTCAGACAGAAAAATATGAATAAAAATCAGGAGTTCTTTAAATATTGTTCTTCAAATGCCCCAAAAGCCACAATTCCACAATCGAGAAAGAGAACAACTTTCTCAGGTTCATTCTAGTTCAGTGGGAAAATAGAGGCAGCAGTAAGAAATAAAAAGCAATATATGACAGGAAAAAATGCAAAATAGATAGCAATCACTATAAATTATAGGTTATGAAGTATAGAAAACAGATGAGGGAAGCTCAAGACACTAGGAAAGAGTTATGGCTGGCAGAGCTAACAATAAGGATTATTTTAAGTCTACTGGAACAACAAGAAATCCTAGCAGTGGTTTAGGCCCATTACTAGACGGAGATAATAAAATAGTTGTTAGTGATGCAGAAGAGGCAGAAGTATTTAGTATATATTTCTGTTCTTTATTTGGCAAGAAGCAGGATGAGGTACTCATATAATATGATGATAAAATATTGGTGTGGAAAGACAGTCCCTGCTTGAAGCTTTCTGTACAGGTCAGTGTTCATGATGGTGCATCATGCACCTTCCTGACCATTCCACGCTGATGTCAGTGAAATAACCCCAGAAAACACCAGAACTTGCAATGCCATAGAAAAGTAGCTCTTTCCATTAATTTACTCTGTCAC
This sequence comes from Sternotherus odoratus, assembly GCA_032164245.1. NCBI lineage: Eukaryota > Metazoa > Chordata > Testudines > Kinosternidae > Sternotherus > Sternotherus odoratus. The sequence goes on along the minus strand of JAVMKO010000004.1, from coordinate 61,615,451 downwards.
AAAATGGCCAAAATAGGGATGTGTGTGCCATCTATCTGCCCACTGCAGTTAGGGAATCCCATTTCCACACAGTCATCCACTATTTCCTGCACATTGCCCAGAGTCATAGTCCTTTGTAGCAGAATATGTAGCAGAATGGCCCTGAACATTTGCATCACTGCAAACCCCATGATGGACTTCCCAACTCTAAACTGATCACAACTGATTGGTAAGCAATCCAGAGCTGCCAGCTTCAACACAGTGATAACCACTCGTTGCTTCACCATGTGGGCAGCTCTCATTTTGATATTCTTGAGCCACAGGACAGGGGTGAGCGCTACATGCAGTTCCAGACGGTGGCTTTGTGCATCCAAAAGTTCTGCAGCCGCTGCTCATCATTGCAGACCAGCATCACGATGGGATCCCATCACTTAGTGCGTGTTTTCTGAGCCCAGTAGTGATGGTCCACCATGTATAGCTGCTCTGTGAATGCCAACAGCAATTTTGAATTGTTTCTTTCCATAGCACACAGCAGAGCAGGCCACTGATTCTTGTTCAGATTTTCAGCTCATAAAATACTGCAGGACCAGCCACATTGTGTTCATAACCAGGGACGGTGACAGAAATTTTGGGGCCCCATACTCTGATAGTTTGTGGGGAGCCCTGGCCCCCCAGGTCCCCACTCCCCACACCCCCCGGCCGGTCTCCCCCCATCTAACTGCCTTCCCTCCCACACCCCTGCCTGTCCTGGCCCATCCCACCGAACCTAACCTCCTCCCCCCTCCCACTCCCAACCCAGCATCCTGCCCCCATGCCTGACCCACCCAGCTCAGCCTCCCCCCCACCCAAACCTCCTTGCCTCCCGCACCCACGCCTCGCCCACCCCAGTCTCCTGCCCCCCTCCCCGCCCACCCAGCCTGGCCTCCCCGCTGGCTACCAGACATACCTGGGGTGGGGGTGCGACTGGTTCCGGTGCGGAGCTCGGTTCGGCGAGAGGGGGGGCAGAGGGAGATGAAGTTATAAGTGGGGCGGCCGTAGGGTGACCAGATTGGAAGACCGAAATAACAGGACACATTTGGCGGGGGGGGGGGGAGGCGCTGGTGTGGAGGGGCAAGCCGGGGGGGGGGGGATATTTTGTGCCCTAGGCAAAATTTTTACCTTGCACCCCCCTCCCCTTTTCCCAGAGCATTGCTTATTATAAAATTTTAAAATGAATATTGCAAAGTGTAATGTAGCATGCAACACAGGATTGGGGTGCAGGGGAGCCCTGACTGGGACTGGGGATAATGTGTTTGGAATGCTGGAGGGGCTCAGAGCTTGGGTAGAGGATTGGGGTGTGGGGGATAAGCTCTGGCTGGGGGAGTGGGCGCTGGGGTAGGGCAGGGCTGGGGATGAGTTTGGGATGGGTGCAGGCAGGCTGCTCTGGGACTGGAGCCAGAGAGGAGGACTCCCCCCAGCCCTTTCCCTGCCAGCAGCAGCAAGCTCTGGGTCTCCTTTCCTGCCCCCACCCCCCAGCAGCAAACTCACTCACCCCCCTCATTGGCAGCAGAAGCTGGAGGGCGCTAGGACCCTGCAGCAATGGAGGCAGCATTTTGCTGCACAGAACGGAAGAGAAGGAGGTGGTGTAAGGGGGCAGCAAGGGGAGGCCGGGGGACCCTTGTGGGGGGTAGAACCAGGTTGGGGGGGTAGAACCAGGTTGTGGGGCTCTCTGGGCTCTTACCCTCCTCCCCCGCGGTACAGTCCTCCTTCCCCCGACTGTCGGGGGCGGGGGGGGCTTTCTGCCCCCTCCCGCCCCCCTTCTGCTGCCGGCACTGACCGAGCTGGCAGCAGCAGCTTTCCTCCCGCCCGCCCCTACAGACGCTGAAAGCCGGCGGCGGCGCTGCAGAGACCGGACCGCCCAGTCTGCTCCTGCCGGCGTGTGCCCAGGCTCACTGGTCACCCTAGGCGGCCGGGGCGCGCGGCGTATGGACCGTGTCGAGGCGCGCTCTGGGTGCGAGCCCCACCCGCGAGGACACGGCGGCGGCGGCTCCCCTCCCTCCCCCTCTCACCAGCTCGAGGCGGCAGCGGCTCCCCCATGGCAGCAGCGTGAGCAGGGAATCCCTGAGAACCGTCTCGCGCCGCCCCCTGTGTACCGGGCCCCGGACTTAAGGGGGCCCCCCTTAAGTCTGGGGCCCGGTACAGCTCTACCCATAGTACCCCCCTGTCGCCGGCCCTGTTCATAACGCTCATCTCAAGATTGGAGAGCAATGCAAGATCCATGCTTTCAGCCAGAGGGTGGGTGCAAAGTTTACAGGGGCTGTTAAAAAGCGGTGCCAAACATACCTGAAGCCCATGGAATGATGAGACAGACTAAAATACATCATAGGATGCTCAGCTCACCTTCAGGAGGCACTGTGATCTATTCCCAGAACACACAGCTGTAGATGGTGGTAAATTGCACAGTGGGCTAGCTACCTACGGTGTACTGCTCCCTCTGTCCATGCAAGATCACTAACTGTGGATGTGCACAGCCATTGAAAGGGGTTTTGTAGACATGCAAAAGTGGTTTAATTACAGCAGTGGATGATCAACGACATAACTTAAGTTACCTTTGTAGCATAGACATAGCCTAATTCATTAATACACAAAGCTTAGTTGGCTTGCCAAAGGTCACAGAGTGAATCAATGTTCTAATTTACAACAAAAATACAGTACATAATATATATATATATCAACTTCTATACAAGGATCTCAAATATATAACAAAGCAGATATATTATAATCTTCCCTTTACTTATCCTCTGTGCCCTAGTTTTCATAAGTGACTTTCCCAAGGTTATATCGCAAGTTAAAATAAGAAATAGGAGCCAAGAGTTCTGACTCCAAATCATCTTCTCTGTGATGAGAGCACACTCCTCTGCATAATTCAGCGATACGTATTCATAGAAAAAAATGTTTACAAGGAAAGCTCTCAGGCACATCAATGCAACCCTATTTTCTTCAGATCATCCTCAATAACGCTTGCGCTATCCCATTTACAACACTGAATTTGCACACTGGAACTTAGTAAACAACTCTAAGGCACAAGAAATAATCGAAACCAGCATAGTCTTTTTCGATAGTGCTGGCTTTGCAGTTTTAACCTGACTAAAAAGCAGTAAGACTTCTATTTGCCACTAAAGAAAGCAGATAGGATTCTGAATATACACAGGAAGCAGATCTGCTGAGCTACCTCGTGCCATTTTACACAGTCATTTTTCAAAGTAAAATAACATTTTAAGATGATTAAATTAGGACAGGTCCTGCAGATACTCCTCAAGACATCACAGTTCTATATCGAACACAGAAATTACTTTGGTCTCTCAACCCCCACAAATAAATGGTTTTCTACAGGAACCACTGATGCACCAGTGACTTTTCAGGTTTTGTTTGTTTATACAGGATACTGTATCCATTTCTGGACTGCTTTCACTCATTTTGATGCATTTGTTCAGGAATATGGTAGAGGAAATATTAGAAAATGATTCAGCTCTCAATCTTGCATTCACAGTGCACCCAAAACTCCCATTGACATCAGTGTGAGTCATAGTGGGTGCAGAAGGAATGCAGGATTATGCCCATACCTTCCTTTAAGCACATAAGCGGTAGGGCTGTGCTTTGTATCTTGGGATTAAATACAAGTAGGCCCTCATATGTGTGAGAACGAAGGGGATAAAACAAGAAAATAAATTCCAAATCCATGCATGAGTCTGAAAAATTGCCTTACTCTCCACTGTCAATAAACAACATGAAAGCAGATCCTATCACATTAAAGGGCTTGCAAGTCCATTGAATATTTCTGAGGGACCTTTTGTCCCCCTGCGAAGTACACACGCAGTCTAGGACTCTCATCTCACTCAAAGAATTAAATCAAAAAAACATTTGTGAGAGCCATCATTCCACCTCTAACATTCCTACCTTAGTCCTCATGTTCCATCTTACTCACATTACCTTAAGCAGGAGGATGTCGATTACCAGGCAGCCGCCTCAGCACACTTCAACTACAATCAGTTTTATTTAAAGAGATTGTCACCTTCAAATTATACATTCCCTCCTTTGCCTATTCATGTATGTCGTCTATTTTATTACTGTACCCCCACCTTCTCATATTACATCTATGTCATTCTCTGGTTTTGTATTGTTGTATGGTCTTGCAGCTTTGAAATGGTAAAATTGTGTAATTCTATTGTCAATCCTGTGAAGCATACACTATTCAAGTGTATACAAGCTATAAGTCATTTACTTTTTTGTACTTTTGTCTCTATGAAAATAAATACAAAATTAGATCACAAAAAACCCTTATTTGCTATAGTACTGATCTCACACTAAAATATTAAAACTCACTGAATTTTTTAAGTCCAGTTTACATTTCTCTAGGTTGTTTAATTACTCATTGCTTTTATCTCAACTTCAGCAGTGAAAGGCAATGAAGCTATTTGTGTGTGTGCGTGTGTGTGTGTTTATTGAAGTTCACTTTCAAGCTCTCAGTGCTGCAATAGTCAGACTGCACAAACTGCATAAGGAATGTGTATTCATTTTTCAAAATAACTGTTTTACCTGGATTGTGTGTCAGTGGTTTTTTGTTTGTTTTTAAAGTTGGAAACATTTTATTTGATCTAAGGTTTTGTAAATACTTATTTTTACCCAGTCTAAAATGTGGCCAAATTTGTCCTGATGCTGTCTTTTTGAACATGTGCAATTGAATTATTAATGGTTAACTAGCTGAAAGGCTTTATTTAAACATTTTTCCACACTTCTGTGAATTAACTGTGTTATGATTGGTTAATGTTTACTTAATGTAACTGTTATTAGATAATAGCCATTTAATCAGCACTCTGATTAATCGGCTTACATTCTGTTTTGTATGATAGCAAGTAATTTAATAATATTTTATATTAACTATGTACATAGGACCATTTATTATTCTAATACTGAAACAATTGTCATTTATTTGATTGTTCTCTTGCAATTATGTTGTACTTAGTTTTAATTGTCATCGCTCTATAAATGTAGGCTGGAATATATCAACATTACCACAATGATAATAAGTGCCTTAAGATTTCAAATAAATTTAGTAAGATCATTGTAGGTACTACTGGACACTACTTTGATGGAGTTTTCTATACTTCCCATCAAAGTAGTGTCCGAGGGCACGATCCAAAACTGAAGTCAAGGAGAATCTTTCCATTGACATCAATTATCCTTGGATCAGGCCCTAAGAACTTCACTGAGGACCCTGCTGGACTTCACAAGTTTTGTGAGTCACCTACATCCATGTTACACATATTAGGTACACAAATAATAATAAATTGCATGTTCTCAAACATTTTATAACTGTAAGTGGGCCTCTTGCTCGCCCTCTTCAAAAATTAGGCAGGAGCCCTCTGTGGCTATCAACAGTGTCCTTTATTTCCCTTTAGTGCAAAACCCACCACCTATTTACAAGAGTACAAACCAATCTCTCGGCTTGGCTGCCCTGGGGGAACAGTTAGCTTTAGCAGCTAGCTAGGCACAGCCACCTTCTCCAACTCTATTTCTTGTCATCTCCCCCCCCCCCCCCCCCCCCCCCCCCCCGACTTCCTGCCTGCCTGCCTGCCAGGCTTTATACCTTGCCTGGGAGGCTGCCAGGTGGTTCCCATTAAGGCCCTATTCAGTCCAGGGCCACACCCTGCTAGCTAATTACCTCCCTGCTAGGGAAGGTGCTAGCAGAGGCTTTTTCTTGCTGTGTTTGGAGGGAGCAGGGGCTGGCTCAGCAGTTTCTGGCCAGCACCCTGCTACAATAACCAATAGTTAAATACATTTATTTAATATTTATATTAATAAATTCATAGATTCCAAGGCCAGAAGGCCATTGCGATCACCTAGTCTGACCTCTTGTGTAGCACAGGCCCTAGAATTTCCCCAGAATAATTCCTAGAACAGATCTTTTAGAAAAGCATCCAAATTTGATTTAAAAATTGTCAGTGATGAAGAATCCACCACAACCCTTAATAAATAGTTCCAATAATTAATTACTCACTTGTTAAAACTACACCTTATTTCCAGTCTGATTTTGTCTAGCTTCAATCAGAGGGAGTTTAATAAATCTCAGTAGATAGCTATAGCGGATATCTGTAAATATTTAGCACGGTATATAGCTGAAGGGAGGCTGACTTGCATATTGTTTGTTTGATTATTTACAAATAACCATGAAGTGATGATTATATCTTTACTCTGGTTATAAATCCCACGTTTGCTCTTTTTACCCTGAGATTGGAGTACAGTTGTTTTTAAAGGAATCACTAGTATTTGGGGTGTTAAAGCTAAGCTTTTTTGAACAAGGTAAAGAAAAGGAAGGGAGATATCTAGAAAATCCCTTTATACAGTAAAGTCAGATGTTGACAATGGGAGCAACTGCCCAAGTGCATGGCTAGGGCAAAAGTAAGCCAGAAGTTTCCCAGGTTACAAACACAGGGGCCAGGAGGATACCATTCATTTGCAGGCTGTTTGTTGGAGGGAGGAAGCTGGCAAAAGTAGTTGTGAGCATGGCTGGAAAGGAAGCAGAGAAAAAACTTCTTTGGCACACAGCTCACTGAAGCAGGATACTTGGAGATTTCTGAGCAAGAAAGTGCCTGTTCTGCAGTTCCTACTGTTTTCAATTTGTGTGTGTATAAACAAGATTACGCTAAAAATATACTTGACTTGTGTCACCGATTTTTCATCCAAACGGATAATACGATAAGACCCCAAATATTTGGCTATTTTTGTGTGCCAAGTGGCAAAAATATAAGGGTGAAGTTTAACAAATATCTACTAAATAAAATATTTCTTAAACTACAAATATATTTTAAATAGGTGATTGAATATTAGAAATGGAACAACAGCTAATAAAATTGAAATTTGTCACATGGACAAAAAACTCATTTTCTTCACAATGGTCAAATTATAATCTGTCACTTTACCTCTGTCACTGAAGTCTTTTTCCCTTTTTTTCCCTCAAAACAATAATAGTGTTAACTAAAGTCTATGTAATCCTACTGAAATCATTGTTACGTCTGTCTGTCTGTCAGGCTGTCACATTAAGGCATCCCTCTGAACAGGAAACAGTCTATTCTTGAATAAATATTTGACAATTTCCAGTGAATACCAATCCTACACTACGTATTACAAAAGATTTACAAGGGTTTCATACCTTTTCTGTCAAAACTTTAATTGCATGAAATTATCACACATTTTCAGAGCAAGCATTAGAAATGCTTCCCTTGTCAAAATTCTTCTGTGAATAGTTATCTTCAGCATGCTATAATAGGGGAAATGTGGGCCTTGAATAATACTTCAGTGAGAATTACTGCACTTACACTTCTTTTTTAAAACATGCCAATTATTTTCTGCAATAGTGTACTCGAGTGGTTGACAGTGGTTAAAAAAAATCAATCTAAATCAATAAATGTGTCTGCCACCTGCCTCTCAATATCTACCACTGTGATGGTGGGAAATATATTATTTTATGACAAAAATTCTGAAATCCAGCTGTATCAAGCAGCCTTGGTCAGATCTAGCTCACTATGGTCACTATGGTTCACTGAAGTTAATAGGAGTCTTTCCATTGATTTCAATGGGTTCTGGACCAGGCTGGAAGTCCAAAGATGTGCGGCTTAATACTGTATTCATAAAGTCCACTGTAGTGAGGACCAAATACTGCAATTAAAAATAACATGTAACAACCAGATTTTCAGTGAGCTCCGGAAATAATTGCTCTTCTTTCTTAAAGTTAAGATCACTGTCATACCTATACTTTAAGTGTACACAATTGCTAGCATATAGTACTGATAGTTAATACAATATCTTGGATATTATGGCTACCTGTGTTTCAAAATATGCCTGGTTTAAATATAAAATGACATATCAGCTGGATTTACCTTTCAGATAAAAGATTACTTCACTTTGTCACACTAGTTAATATATCTCAGTTTAAAATTTTAAAACTGCACAAAGTATGCAAATATATTTGATCTAAAGTATATATGTTATTTTACAATCTAGGTACTGTACAACACAACATGGTTTTTCCTTGTCTATAAAGCAAAGCTTGTTAAATTTAGTTTGTGGTAGTTTTTTATGAAGCACACTGATAATTCATCACTGCAAGTCTGTTCAATTCAGAGATTATTAATTTACTAGCAAAAGTGCCCGGCATTGCTCGGGTCAGTCGGAGGTGGGGAGGGGGCAGACAGCTGACACCCCCTGACCAACCCCAACACCCACACCTCACCCCTCACCCACCCCGACACCTTCCCACCCACCCAGATCAAACCCGACACCCCCCAGCTCACTTACCCCCCAACCAAACCCGACACCCCCACCTGACCCCCCCAACCAAACCCGACGCCCCCACCTGACCCTCCCAACCAAACCCGACACCCCCACCTGACCCCCCCAACCAAACCCGACACCCCCACCTGACCCCCCGACCAAACCCGACACCCCCACCTCACCCCCTGAGCAAACCCGATACCCCCACCTCACCCGCCGACCGAACAGTGTATTTAATAATCTGTGTGCTACACAGTGCACCGTGAGCCGGGGGGGTGTCGGGTTTGGTCTGGGGGGGTGGGACGTTGTCGGGGTGGGTGAGGGGTGAGGGGTGGGTGTTGGGGTTGGTCAGGGGATTTTGCGGTTGGTGGGGGGGTGAGGTGGGGGTGTCGGGTTTGGTCGGGGGGTAAGTGAGCCAGGGGGTGTCGGGTTTGGTCTGCGGGGGTGGGAAGGTGTCGGGGTGAGTGAGGGGTGAGGTGTGGGTGTTGTGGTTGGTCAGGGGGTGTTGCGGTTGGTGGGGGGGTGAGGTGGGTGTCGGTTTGCTTGGGGGGATGAGGTAGGGGTGTCGGGTTTGGTCGGGGGTAAGTGAGCTGGGGGGTGTCGAGTTTGATCTGGGGGGGGTGAGAAGGTGTCGGGGTGGGTGAGGGGTGAGGGGTGGGTGTTGGGGTTGGTCAGGGGGTGTTGCGGTTGGTGGGGGGGTGAGGTGGGGGTGTCGGGTTTGCTTGGGGGGGTAAGTGAGCCGGGGGGTGTCGGGTTCGGTCTGGGGGTGTTGCGATTGGTGGTGTTGCGATTGGTGTCCCACCAAACCCAACTTGGATCCGTCGCGGGGGGGGGGGGGGGGCAGAGCCTAGGGATTCCGGGGACCTTCGCAGGTGGGGTGGGGCACAGAGCTGATAGATTCCGGGGTTCCGTTGGGAGGGGGGAGGGGCAGAGAACTGAGGGATCTCCGGGGTTCCGTTGGAGGAGGGAGAGGCGGGCTGAGCGAGTGCGGTGTCTGTTGGAGGGGGTATTATGACATCATCACCACCTAACCGCCCAGCCGATGTGATTGACCCTGAAAGACTTTCACCCCTGGGGGGCGTCAGAGGTGAGATCCGAAAATTTTTCGACCCTTACCAGCATCTAGACCCCAAGACCCCTAACTGTACCAAATTTCAAGTCTCTGGCTCAAACGGTGCGGGAGGAGTTCGCTGTCATACATACATACATACATACATACGTACATATGTACATACATACACTACTTGACTTTTATATATATAGATAATAGATAATATCCAGGTAGTCAGACATCTCAGCATTTTTTAATATTCTGTTTTATCAGCAAATAAGCAACGATATTTCCTTTTGTTGCTTTTTAACTGACTATTTCTTTGAATTAGAGATGGATGAGTACTAAAATACCTGACTACCACAATTGCCTGCCCATATCCACTCAATATCTAGTTCACATATTGGCATGCAGAACCTCAGAAACCCACTTTCTCCTCCCCTCCCCCTCCCCCTCTTCCCCCCCCCCCCCCCCCGCCCAACACACTTTGAAAAACCAGTCTTTTGAGGAGAAGATTTCACAGGATTAAGGAGTGAGCAGGTGTGATGAAAATGATCTTATTGTAAACACCAGCGGGCTGCTGTTTAGAGCTGGAGCTTAGCACATCTGCAGTTTGAATCAAACATTGTTATTCGTATTTAAGATTTAGATATTGTGAAATTCCCCACAGCGCTCAGTCAGGATTGGGGCTCCATCATGCTGGGCAAGCATATTATATAGTTCTTACAAAACTCAAACATATGTAAAAACTTCAGTAAGATAAAGATTTCTCTTGTCTCCTTTAACTTTAGCCTTAGGATTTATTCTAGTCAAAAGGAAAGTCTTCATGTCTTGACCCTTTGGCTTATGGTATGTAAGAGGAGGATCAACTGGAAGCTAGAAATGGGTGTATTGTGAACATCTTTGGTTTCAAATAGCTGCTCTATTAACTCAACACATTGCCAACCATCACTTTCATTCCAACAGTGTCCCACCCTTCGGTTTTTCCCCCCAACACGTCTGTGGTGTCCCCCATTCTGTCCTGTATTCTTGGGAAACATTTCACAATAAAATCTGGTGACCACCTTCATCCTCAGATTTCTCTTTAAAACTCACCTCTGCTATGATATCTAAAAGACATTGTCACTTGACAATGGTGAGGAAGGTGGCAACCCATGACTAACCCTCAGGCTAAAATATTCTTTTTTCTTTTTATTTATCCTTCACCTATCTGAACATACTGATAGCTCGTTAGGGAAGTATGCTGTCAATAAGTGGTTGTACAGTGCCTAACACAATAAGCTTTGATGGGGTCCTTAGGTACTATGATAATAAATAAAATAATAATAAATATAACATAAGTTCACAAGTTTTGCTTTAATTTTCTGGGTTTGAACAAATGTAGAATCTCAAAGCGCAACTCAGTTGGTACTTATTATCCTTGTTTCATTTCAGAATGACAAATTTCATATGATTGCAGTGCAAAACCATAAAACCTAACCCCCTTGAAACTGGGCCTGGATTTACTCCACAAGAACCTTTCAATAAAATTAATCTGAGTTTGGAGTCCAGGACAAAACATGAAACTAAGTGATTTTCACCTGGTTTTCAGATTCAGTGCAGATTTTATTGTACACTTCTATACTGAACTAATATTAAAAGGTCTAGTTGAAACCTAAAAAGTGAAGAAATTCAAAGTTATTACTCCTACTATGTCTTTTAACATGATTTCATCTTGCTAGATATTTCAGTTCATATGAAGCAATGCAGAATTTGAGAGCAAATAGCACTGTAGTACATTCGTAAAACCTAAGGAACTAAGTAATAAGTTCAGATGTTTTTCAGTCTTGAATTTCTCAACTTTAATCACTTTATACCAGTTATTAACAGCATTTTAACTAAAGTTTGTACAGAACTATGTAAAATTCACTATGTTCATCAATGGATTATTTAAATGGTTACTCCATTATCCTGTAAGTGTCTGCTGAAAAAGTGTCAGATTGAGTCTTTCTATCATTTCAGGGTTCTAGACAAAAGCAAATGGAAAAAGCAACAAGGTAATATTGAGAACGGCACTCAGAAGCATTCACACACTTATAAAGATCTTGCAATATATACTTTGGCAGATGAATAGGCCACACTGTAGCAGAACAAGTAAAAAATTCTAAAAGTAGCTCACTGCAAGTTTGGGACCAATAATTGTGGATGGGGAAGAAAACAGAAGCTGTTTTGGCATCGTTGTGAACTGATATGTCAAACCAACACTGTGCCTTTCCATAGTTAAACTACTGAGATTGGCTAGAAGGAAATGGGCCCAATTCTCAGCTGGCACAAATGGTGAAATTTCATTGAATTAATAGAGCTGCCACTTATACCAGCAGAGAATCTGGCTGAATATTTTGCCTTGTACTGGAGTCTGAGAGGATTCAAAACTGTTACCTCAGACCCAGTCCTCAGTCCAAGACTTAGGCAGGCTGGGTATACATAGCTAATGGAAGAAGGAATCCTTCCCCCATTGAATTATGAGCAGTTGCAGAGAAGAAGAGGGCATGTGTAGATCTCCATCAAGTAATTAGAGATTGTCATTGACAAAAGACCTCTCTATAATGGAATTGAAAGCTGTTTTCAAGTCAGTCATAGATACACAGCACCATTTCCTAGTTCCTTGGGAGTTCGACTGTCTAGTCACCATATTATGAATATCAGCATTGATTGGTAGATGGGTAGGCTTAAGCAGCCAACTATCAATAGTGTGGATCTGAATACCATTTTGTGTTGAGACCTCAGAAACACTAATGACACTGCCTAATTGGTGCAATATGGTGAATCATTGCAGCTGATGGCCGATTTGGTCAGCCAAGAAGTAGCACGGGTTGGTCTGGTTATTAATCCAGATAAAGCTAAATCCCTGGGCGTTACCATAAAGCAGCCTCCAAGTCCATTTATAACCAGCTCAGTCTTGACCTGTGTGAATATCAAAAGGTGGTGACTGTCAAATACATAAGAAGAATTATAGATGGTTCTGAGGATGTTTGAAAAACGTGGATGCTCATATTGCAGCACCATCAAGTTCCAGGCACTTCAGTGGCTTCTGTAAGGACATCATACATGTTACAAAGCTGAAGCTCAATGATAGAATGATAGTTATATCAGCTCAAGTGTATGGCAGTGAAACCTCGGCACTGAGGAAGTCCGACTCTCATGATCTTTGAAAGCTGCTCCATATTACATAGCAGAACAAGATCACCCATGAAGATATTTGCAGCCAAACCCAGAAATTGCTTTCATCAGCATTGGTTTAGTTTTGGCAGTTTTCTTAGTTCAGACGTACTATTAGCATGGAAGACCAATGTCTTCCCAAGGAATGCTGCTTTATGGTTGACAATCCATTGATCACTAAATGTTTGGTAGCACAATAAGATTGCCATTTATGGACAAAAGCTGAACATCCAGCCAGATTGTTTTACGGACCCAATTAGCATTCAATCCATGAGGTGCTTGATCTGGAAACACCCTTGTAGATATGCCTTAATGACAATGGTGACAACACCTGAATTCATACTGAGAAAGAGGAGTTGGTATGCAGTAGACCCTGAATATTGTAGATGTTGAGGGAGAGAGCTGAGGATCAAATAGTACAGATGGAGGGCACTGAGAAAATGGAGTATGATTTGATCAGATTAAAGAAGAGCAAAGCAAGTTAAGAATAAGTTAAGAAAAATAATACACACCACTTTTTGAAGTAAACAGCATTGAACAGCTCTGTTCTTTATTCATAGGGAACAATGCAGGAGATACCCTTCCCTTTCAAGGGCCAAGCATGAGCATGCATGCATACATACATACATGCATGCACACACACACACACACACTCAAAACAAGACAACCACTCAGGAAAAAAAACACCACATTTGCACAGATATTCAGTTAAGTTATAGGAGAGAGAATCAGTAGCACAAAGTTTTAAGTTTTGTTTCCTATTTTTTCTATCTACATTCCCACACAGTGGGGCAGAGGGAATAAAACAAAATTAAATAAAAAAGTTTGATTTGGTTGCATTATGATTCAGGCTTAATTGTTTTTAGAACTGAGTTCTAACCCCCTGAAAATTGGAAGTCACCAATAGCAATGCTGACAAACTCAATTATAATGATATAAGCAAGTGCCTCTATGCTTAGGTGTATGCAAACTGATGCTTTTAAAAGCACTCCTCTCCCAGTGTGGGACCAATGTGTCATTGGTTTACATTAAGCCAAAGAAATCAAAACTTGGGTGGCTCGGCTCTCATTACTGTTGTGCAGAGCCCTGATTTTACTGTTTCTTTTGCTTCATATTTATAGCACTGCAGGCTATATAGTGACACTCAAACACAGAATAAATATTTATTTATTTATTTATTTATTTATCTATCCTGAGCTGAATGGCAAACAGTGCAGGCAGAAAAGAACGCAGTGTTGCTCTAATCTAGTGTGAAAATGAACAAGTCACAAGCAAGCATTTTCTTCAAGCTTAGCTTCTGATGTGTTCAGGTTTTCTGCAGAAAGCTGACAAGGCATAGTTTGCTTTTTAAGACACTGGTGGAGCCCCAGCAAGATAGGTGACAGGATCAAAGGAAAACAACAGAAACGTCAGTTGTGTTTGGCCTGTTTTTGTGAGGGTTTTGTCCTAGTACACGGTGGTCTTTTTTTGTGGTAGTGGGATGTTGTGTGCTCATTTTTTCTGTTTTAGTTTTGGCTGGTTGTGCTCCTGTCATAAGTGTAAAGTGCTGGAGAGGGTTAATGTTACCTAAAAACAAGTGACTTGAGAGCTTCCCTGCCATGAGAGAGTTAGTTTCAGTTTGGGGTTGCCATGCAACATGGGCAAGGGTCCGGGAGCTCATCTCTAGCTGTGGAGATGACTCAACTTTCCTTCTTATATTCCTACTTAGCTAATTGTGAGTAATATTTTAATTTTGCATAAAGTCTGTACCTATTGGGGTGTCTCTGTCCATTTCAGATGAAAAGTTAGAGAACTCTAAATTGTAAGCTGTACTGTGCCTATGTTCTATGCTCTTTTCTTTATTAAATCTTTTAGTTATAAAACGTTTGGTTTACTTCCCTTAAGGTTTCCTTTGCTTCCAGGCTGGGAAGAGAGGAGGGAGGGGGAAGGTACTGATGCAGTACTTTAATTATTCAGCTCCAGAAAATAGTTGTATAATTGTCAGCGTCTCTGTTTGCCCATAATGATGGGTAAAAAAAGAATTTAGTGGGGAAGAAGGGAGGGGGAACAGCTTTTAACACATTTGTATGAATGATCATAACATCATCCTCAATCATGTGCCCTTGAAATATCAGATAATTCATATAATGGTTGGGAGTTGGTGGGTTTTTTGGTTTGGTTTTGCCTAAAGATCAAAATTTCCTAATTTTGGGGGGTGTAAGGAGCAATCCCTGACAAATACCTTCATCATTTAGTGCTTGTACTAAATCAGGATTCAGAAAGTGTAAGGTCAGTCAAACTCTTCTGGCAAACTTTCATTTGGGGAGTTTGCTATCCTGATCCTGCAACAACATATGGGCATATTTAATTTTTCCATGTGTGAATTTACATGTTTACAGGATCAAGGCCTATATTTGCAATAATGTCATCATAAACACAAAGCACCCATACATCCACAAAACACAAAAAAGAGGAATGCTGCCCTCAAAACTGTTAAGTTAAATTGGCAATGTTAACTTCACAATAGCTTGTTGTTGTTGGGGTTTTGTTTGTTTGTTTTTTGAAAGATAAAATAAATGTGTCCAATCCTGTTTTTAACTCGATAGCAAAAATTTGCATGAGCAAGCTAACTCTAAATAATGCCTTAAATGTGCAGTTTGAGACACCGCTAATGGTGATATTTTCCATCTGAAAGTCATTTTGGCAGTATTAAGTACAGATAATATGTGTACCAGTGGTACCAGTATTACATTACTGATATGGTGGCATGATGCTGACCATGGTAACTGTGTCCTTAATAAGTCTATCGAAGATTAATCATCATCTGACTGGCTTGGATATTTGCAAACTTATTCCCCCATTACATTTTTTACCTATTCCTGTTGTGATTTTGAATACAGTTCTGCAGTCTACATTTTGCAGCTCTATTTTTTTCCATTTTTGAGGAAATCCCAAGGAATAACGGAGAACTGAGGAGAAAATAGAAGGAAAGGGAAATCATCAAAATGGCCATATCCCCCTGTTTTTCACATCAGTCACTATTCACAAGAAGAAAAAATTCCCAAATTTGATGGGGATATGATTTGGTCCAGTATAGAATCACCAAACAAGACAGATATATAATCTATTTTGTATTTTGGTATGTGAGTGCAAGTAGGAGATAGGATCTTCCTAAAGTTAAAAGAGAGTAGAACTAAAAAGAAGATTCTTAAAAGCAGACAGAGTTTTCTTATCAGTGAGCAGGAGTGGAGTCTAGTCGGAGAGGTCATTAGAATATTTTTAATGGAGGACTCATCAAAAGCTGAGTGTACAATTTGCAAAACATATTTTTCCCTTGCTGTGGTGCTTGCTGATTGTGCTATAACAGGATGAATCACTTAAAAAAAGATGTAAACAAAGCAAAGTGGATGAGATAAACAGACTCCAGAAGAAGAATGTGCCAGAATGAATAATCAGAATACATAGGTGACAGATGGCCCACTGGCATTAAAGGTGCATCCTACATAGTGCAATATTATTTGGAAGTATTATTCTTATTGGATTATCTTAATGAATTCCCAAAGAGAATGCAATTCCCAAAGAGAATGCAAAGATAAGATTCCCATGCTCCAAAATTGGGATTACCGGAGTGCTACTGTACTCCTGTGACACCTGGGCAGTAGACAGCCAAATGCAAGGCACAGGCTGCCTCAACCAACCCCAGGATAAGGGAGCCACAAAATTAGCAAAAACCACCTATGTTCCCAGAATAGAGCACAGCTCAGCTGGACCAGAGGAACCAGCTCTTTTTTGTATACTCTAGAGCAGGGGTCTCAAACATGCGGCCCATGGAGTTTTTTGCTGCGGCCTGCCAAGCACCCCGCACCTACTCAGAGTTACTTCCTGTGGCCGCCAAACTCCCCCACTCCGAGTTATTTCCTATAACTACTAAGCTCCCAGTCTCTCCCCCCCCCCCCCCCACCGCCCTGCATGCTGCTCCCCACTCCTTACCTACTACCTCCAGGCAGTTCCCACCACCAAACAACTGTTTGATGGCTTATTGGTTTCCAGGAGAGAGGAGGGAGAAGTGGGAAGCTGTGCACACAGGGGAGGAGGGGGAGAAGAGGCAGGGATTTGGGGAAGGGGTTGAATAGGGGCTGTTCGGGTGTAGAGTTGGGGTGAGGACTTTGGGAAAGGGGCTGGAATGGGGGCAGGAAAGGGGTGGGAAGAGGAGGAGCAGGGTCTCATAGAAAGGGTGGCGTAGGGGCTGGGACAGGGTAGCAGGAGGGAGGTTTTTTAAGACCTACTTTTAGGTCCAGAATCTGATTTGGATGATCCTTTTTAACAACTAATGAAGAGTCTTGTTCATAGAGTTTAAATCATGTAAGCTACAGCTCAGACTTATTTGATAGCTTCACTGGATCAGGGTTAGAAAAATATTTTCATTATTAGCAGCTCCTGTTTACAAAGAGATTTCCTTGTTTCAGTACAACATAAATGAGCTCTAATTTGAAAGTCTACTTAGTTGGCAGTCATCCACTGTACTTCAAACTTTACTTCGCTATACTTTACTAAATGAAACAAAAAACTATAAAACCTTTCTTGCATCCCATGACTTCAGCTGGGAAATCTAGCCCTAGGTAAGGCACCACAGGCATGTAATTGAAGCTTATAATAAAAATCTGAACAATTGAGAAAGCTTCAAGTCTTTTTTAAAAAACATATTTACCTCCTTTAGTGAAGGGAACATCTTCAACTACTGAAGGGGAGAAACTACTTGGAGGGGAAAAAAATCTCATGAAGAAATTAATTTAGGGCCAAATTCTATTTGCCTTACCCAGGCTAAACTCCCATTGAACTCAGTGGGTGTTTTGCAGTACAAAAGGACTTCAGATTTGACCTATAATCAGACATAGGCCATGCATCTCTTTTAACATGGAAGCTGCCCCTCACCCAATCCATGCTCGATGCCATGCATTCAGCTGTACTCTTGTGAGTACATGCACTCTCTCCATTCCTTTGTGCTGTCTTAGTTCAGCCAGTCACTAGCTGGCCTTTAATCTTCACATATCACATGTATAATTACAATCACTACCGAACGTAATGAAGCTATTGTTATAGACTATGTTGTTTTGTTAAATATTTTTTCTCTGAGTTACTCTATACAGCTCTCTGCACAGGATTTGAATAGCATTCATAAAAACACATACAGGCCAAAACCAAGTAGTCAGTAAGAAGTGATGTGGAACACAGTGTTAATTAAAATGCATTTGCAAGAATTTTAAATCCAAATTAAACTAAGGGATTTTTGCAGAATCACCATTTTTCATTTCATCTAACAATAACCAATATGATGCAAACACTATGCTTGGAATGTATAAGATTAAATTTAACAATCTATTGAGAGCCGAAATTGTGAAGTTTGGATTTTTACCAAATTAGTCCAGTAGAGTTCATTACACTCCGCTACTTTGCTTCTCAAATTCCTACAGAAATTATACTTGGTGCTATTATATAGCATGTAGCAATAGATGGCAATCATTTATTTTGAATTTGATTATTTATTCTGAGGAGGATGTTGCATACTTTGGAATGTTTTCAAACATAGGAACATTATAGGTTAAATAAAAAAGGCTCATTGGGACGATGTCAACTCTAACAAAAGGCAATTTGGTGAAGCTAGCACTGCTGCTGCCCAAGACACAGTTTTCTGTGGATAAACAGAGTATATCAGTCTCCACAGTTGTCAATATAGCACCCTTCATAAACACTAAA
Organism: Sternotherus odoratus; assembly: GCA_032164245.1. Classification (NCBI taxonomy): domain Eukaryota; kingdom Metazoa; phylum Chordata; order Testudines; family Kinosternidae; genus Sternotherus; species Sternotherus odoratus. The sequence goes on along the minus strand of JAVMKO010000004.1, from coordinate 61,597,180 downwards.
TTCATTAAAACAAAATAAAAAATCAATTTTCAAACAAGGCCACAGGTTTTTCACAGGGACCAATTAAAAACAGAATGATGTTTGTACATTATGAAAGCTGTGGAAAAAAACTGATTGGTTATGGCTTTTTCATTCTTGCTTGAGCAATTCCACAATGCAGAAACTAGACACATTTTTATTGAAAGGACTAACCAGTAGGTGGGTAGTTTGTGTGTCTTTTTATTATTATTATTATTCCCTATCTATTTCCCCTTAACAGTCACATGAAAATGCTTACATTGTAACATTTTATCACTTTAAAAATAGTCTACCAACTTGCAGTTATGCAGCTTCTAGAATGCTGTCATAAAAACTATTGGGCATATACATTCTCAGATTAAAAATACAATTCATTTCATTATATCTAAAATTATTTTAATGGATTCATTCAATTTCCCCTAATGCTTTCCCCCCTCACTTAGTGCATAGCCTCATATTTCAGAGTTGATTGGATTTTCATTAGTTCCACTCATGAGTGGTTATCACTTTAAAGAAACAATAATTTGGAAGTAAAAAAGCATGCTAACTTCCCTTTCAGAATAAATTCCTGGATTAACTAATGTTACTGTTAACAGGTTCTCCGCAAAAATGATATGTGGGAGATCCCCAAGTCCAACTGAAGGTATTTTTTAAAAAGATAAGTAACCCACATCCCACACACACACATAAATGCACCGATGCACATATGCGTACTTGTATATACACAGAGAGATTTATAGACCTGAACCCAACACACTTAATCTGACCTATAAAGAAGCTGTGGCGTGTATTAGCCCAGCTTTGTGTAGAGGACAGAAACATTTAGACAATGTTAATGTCTAAATGGAGTTAGATGTGCATATGAACACAACTTAGCCACAAAATCTAGATCTTAATTTTGAATTTCACAGTCTGAAGATATCTCAATTTGCGCTGCATATATGTAAATATAGGGGACATATTATGATTCTATTTCAGTGTTCTGTACCTTTAACTGTAATCAGACTCCCTGTGACTGACTCACCATTGCTCTGCACCTCATACAAACATTTATTCCAGTGAAAAGTGGATATGAAATGCTGCTGAGATTTGGTAGAATTCATGGTGTAAATGGTTAGACAAGACACGGGACAATAATAAATTAGCCATCTTTTCTTTCTGCTGGGAAGCAGATGAGTCAATTTAAGCTGCTCGCTACATGATGACTAACTATACCGATATCTCACTCTCTCATGGAAAACATTATATTTGATCTGTCTTTATTGTTTTATTTATTCTGAAATAAAAGTTATACAGACTGAAAATACATGTTTTGCTCTGTGTGCATGGGAAGGAAAACAACAAATTTAGGTGGCTTTGAGTATTAAGCAATGGTAACATTTTAGATGTTGGCATTAAAATGAAGAAATGGTCTTTAAAGGAGATTCGTTAACATATTCAGGGAAATAAGTTTAATTTGATGTTATATACAAATTTGAAAACCAGTAAAAGCAAATGTCCCATTATAATTGTGTACCTATTTTAATGTGCTGACTATTATTATATTTTGCTGCTTCAGAACGAGGTTAACTACTTAAAAGTTCCTTAAATGTTACTGACTATTTCTGTTACGTTTTCATACAATTAACATAAACTTGATATATGTTAGTAATTTACAAAAAACACAAAGGATCTTAGGCAGCATTAAAATTGCTGATTTGCAGTTTGTTCCACGGGATGCAAAAGCTCATTCTTACATACCCCACAGAGGAGCAAGTTTAGGATGATTCAATAAATTCACCACTTAAAATCTGTAAAAGGAAACCATTAGCAATTAATGTTAATGTCTAAATGGAGTTAGATGTGCTATACTGTTTCATAAGTGAAATGCAAAAAAAAAATTATTCTCAGGGAAAAAAGGCTAGTGTAGTTCATATAACTCATTTCAACCCTTTATGTCCCTGCCAAGGTTTAAAGAGACTGCTCTTCTGCAAAGCTTCTGGTACAGTTCACTTTTCAGTCTTATCTGCAATGGGGGAGGAAGTTATGTTTGAAAACCATGGTCTTCATGATAAAATACAAGATTATCACTGGTTTGTATTTCTGTTGTTCTTTTCACCCAAGGATCTCAAACTACTTTCCAGACTAATGAATTAGCTCTCAAAACACTCCTATAGGTCTGGAAGTATTCTCTCTCATGATGTAGATGGGTAAGCTGTGGAACAAAAAGAGGTTAACGTCAGCATGAAGTCCAAGAAGCCATGACTGCCAGACTTGTGCTTTGACACCAAATAAAATGAAGGGCTGCTGAGGATGGGCCAAAAATCACATCTAACAATTTTTAAAATGATTTCCTAGCCTAGACCTCTGTCTGGTCTAAAAATCAGTTTTTACAGAACCGTTTTGTCACAGTTTCAGCATGTATTTATTTTTTACAGATGCTGGAGATATTGTTAGAAGTCATATTATAATAGTTGTGTTTAAACAGTTTTCAAATAAACTCCCTTTCAGATGTCTACACTGCAATAAAAGAGGGGCTACTGGGCTGCACTCTGGGTTTTGGAAGTCTGTGAGGCAGGAGGGTTCCAGAACCCAGACTTCAGCCCAAGCTCAGATGTCTCTACTGCAGTTTCATAACACCTCAGCCTGAGCCTTGTGAACTCTAGTCAGCTGATATGGGCCAGCCATGGGTGTTTTATTGCAGTGTAGACACAAATGTTCTAGAAATATCTCCAGGCCACAGTGCAGTCTTTCTGGCTAGACAACATTAAAGATTTTAATTCTCAATAATTCACTGACCCTTTGAATTAGCCCTGGCTATTACGGAAAACAAAACTAAACTTTATACATCAACAGAAAGCACTGTCCCCATGTTACTTCTGACAGTGGAATAATAGCCTTTATTATATAGTGTCAGTGTCCTAAAAGGGTATGCCAGTAGATCCATTGACTTTAATGTGACCTATACATACATTCAAGGAGAAAAATTATTAATAAAGAAAATGAAAAATAAAAATCTAACTATATTTATATTATTTTAAATCTCTTTAAGATAGATATATAGAGCGAGATCTAGATATAGCTATAGATAGATAGATATACAGTATAGCAATAATACACACCAAAGTGTACATTCACGAGAGCAGTTCAGATAATTGAATAGTAGCTTTACAAGTAGTTTCCCTAATAAACCTCTCCAATTCAAATTACTGCAGTAAATGGAGGTTATAACATTCTTCGTTTATGAATATTTGCCTTACTGGTGGTATGCACAAAAATATTTGAAGATCTTGAGAGATACTCATGTTTGTACTAGAAGTATATTCGTTTTCATTTGCTAGTTGTTACATGAATGATAATTGGGAATCGTTTAAGAACACCTTAACTAGATGACCAAAAAGTCATAATCCTGCCACTTTAAGAGTTTCCCCACAGGCTCCTGCCAGCCAGGATCTCAGCTCCCGCTGTCAGCCTGGGTTCCCTACACCCAGGCTGGCAGCGGGAGCTGACTGGGGCAGGTGGTGGGACCCCCAGCCCAGGGCGGCTGGCAAACCCCCCTCCCAGTAGACGCTTGATTATCCGGGATTTTTTAAACTGGGATTAAGGTTTTCCCGATCATCCGGGATAATCAAGTGTCTACTGTATATAAAAAAGTCAAATTGTGTATGTGTGTATGTATGTATGTTCCCTTACTACTTCCACACCGTTTCAGCTAGATACTTGAAATTTGGTACAGTTAAAGGCTTTAGGGTCCTAATCAGGGTAAGAATTGAAATTTTTTAAATCTCACCTCTTACACCCCCTAGGTGTGAAATTATTTAAAGCTCATTAACATCAACTACACAGCTCACATATCATCTGGGCTGCAGGTTGACACATGCTGTTGTCTGTGTCATAGTTATGATGTAATAATACAGCTAACCAGAGAGCTTAGTGTTGTGTAGCGCAAACATAATTAAATACACTGTTTTTTTCTTAAAAAGGACCCTATTCGTTATGCCGCGTAAAAAGCGAAAATGTATCAGAGACACCACATCTAAATGCAAGAGAATGAAATTAGACAAAATGAGACTTCTGAACAAAATTTGTATTAATAAAAAACATTGTAGTCTTTTTACATCCCAGTTTCCAATTACAAATACCCCAAGCAACGCCGGGTATTTCTGCTAGTGAATATAAATCAGAAACTAGGAATTGTAGAAAAGTGGTAAGTAAAACACAGGGACACCAGGAGACATCTATGGCCAGCAGAATTAAGGACAATAAGTAGATTTTTGTAAAATGTATTAGGAACAAAAATAATCTTCACAAAGTTATCAGTCCACTACTAGATGGAAATGGTAGAATTATCAAAAATAGTGCCGAAAAGGCAGAAGTATTCCGTACATATTTCTGTTCTTTTTTTTGAGGGAACCAAAGACTGGTGATAAAACTCTTTCCATTCCACTATCTCTGGAGGCTGTTAAAGAGAAGCAACTAAATGTAGATATTTTAAAATCAGCAGGTCCAGATAACTTGCATCCAAGAGTTTTTTAAAAGAGATGGCTGAGGAGTTCACTGGACTGTTACTATTGATTTTCAATAAGTATTCGAGCAACAGGGAAATTCCAGAAAAATGGAAGAAAGCTAATGTTGTGCCAGCTATTCAGAAGGGTAAATAGGATGTGCTGGGTAATTATAAGCCTGTAAGGCTGACATTGATCCTGTGAAAGGTAATGAAGTGGCTGATGCAGTACTCAATTAATAAAGAATTAAAGGAAGGCAATGTGATTAATGAAAATCAATATGGGTGTATGAAAAAATAAGTCCTGTCAACCTTGATATCTATTTTTGATGAGATTACAAGTTTGGTTGATAAAGGTAATCGTGTTGACATATTTAGAGTTCTCTAAGGGGCTTGACATGGTACTGCATTACATCTTGATTAAAAATTAGAATGATATAACATTAACATGGCACACATTCAATGGGTTAAAAACTGGCTAATAGAGAGGTCTCAAAATGTAATTGTAAATGGTTAATTATCATCAGGCAGTTCTTGGCCCTCTGCTATTTAACATCTTTCTTAATGATCTGGAAAAAACTAAATCATAATTGATACAATTCTGAGAGGATGCAAAAATTAGGGGAGTGGTAAATAATTTAAGAGGAAAGGTCATTGATTCATAGCAACCTAGATCACTTGGTAATCCGGGTGCAAGCAAACAATATGTGTTTAATATGGTTACATTTAAATGTGGGACCATAGACCTGTGTGTTGGATATAAACCTGTTTTAGCACTCCCTCTCACTTCTCCCTGTTGTTTTTCGCCACTCATCCCTCTGTAAATAAATAATTTCCCTTTCCCATATTTACTGTATGTTTCTGGTACATGTGTTTCCATGTATCTTTGGGTTGTTTGTTTTGGTTTTTTAACTCCTGGGGGTATAGAACAGGTGCCCTGAAGTGAAAGGAAATTTCCCTGATGTCATGCATGTGCCTTTTCTAATCGAGAGCTACCCAGCAGAGCAGACTCCATATTGACCAGAAGGATGCTATAGTTACACACAGATAATAGAGTCTTTAAAAGTTATTTGTATTAATCGAAAATAGAAGCAGAAAGACCACAACAGATCTTCCTTCCTCCTTTTCTAATTGCCTTCATTTTATATGCAGATACAAATTATCCTTAGACCATATTTGCAAAATATTAAAATTACATTGGAGTTACCACTGGATACCCTTACTCTGGTGTTTTCACAGTGGATCTATCTTATTAACATATTTCATATTATAACAACCATAATTCAGGTCAAATTTGTCCTTTGAAATTTTAATGGACGATATAGTTTTCTCACTTGCCCATGTGTGTAGCAAACCTGCAAAGACAGAACACCTTTCTAGGCGTCTGAAGACAATAGGTGCTCTTCATAGAAGATAAGCATGTCATTATGTCCTCTGAGCCATCCATCTGCCAGTGCAAGATATAATAAATAATAATACCCTTTTTTCTGTTGTAGTGACCTCAAATGGGGATCAGAGCCCCCCTGTATGAGTTACTGTATAAATAATGTCTAAAAAAACTCACAATCTAGAATTTAGAAAATACACATGAGGCAACTAAACAGAAACCATGGTAAGGACAAGATAATAGTAGAAACAAGTGTGATTAGATAAGGCAGTGGCTCAATCTTTCCAGACTACTGTATCCCTTGCATACCCCAACTTTCACTTCACTTATAAACTACTTGCTTACAAAATAAGATATAATAATAAAAAAGTGTCACAGCCACACTATTACCGAAATATAGATTACTTTCTCATTTTTACCATAGAATTATAGAATAAAAAAATTGGAATACAAATATACTTACATTTGAGGGCACAGTATATAGACCAGTATAAACAAGTCAGTCTTTATGAAATTTTAATTTGTACTGACTTCGCTAGGTCTTTCTATATAGCCTGTTGTAAAACTATACAAACATCCAGATGAGTTGATGTACCCCCTGGGAGACATCTGTGTACCCTTGGTTTAGAATCATTGACATAATAGTCACAAGTGACCATCAGCCTAACCATTTTTCTATTACCTAGTGTTTTGTACAAAAGTAAAAGCTTCTTTTTATGTTACATATACCACCATACAAAGGCAGATGAGGGTGAATTAATCATGTGCATGCAACTCACAGTTCAACATTAACATTTAGTTTTTGTAGACGTATGTCAATGCTGTAACCATGAACACAGCACTTCAGCACAAACACTTCATTCTGATCATAATTCATAAAAGTACTTAAGCATATTCTTAACTTTAAAGCATGAGGAGTCTTAGTGATTTTAATGAGACTACTCATGTGTTTAAGGTTAAGTACATGCTAAGCACTTTGCTGGATTGGGACCTCTGATACTATTAACATTGATTTATTCAGTAAGCGGGGGGTGTTAATTATACTATTTTTGACTCTTTGTAATTTACATTTTAAACTCTTACGTTTAATTATAGTTTTATTATTCTCTGGGATGGAAAACATATTTGAAGTGTGGGAAAAGGTCTGGATATTTTTGGTCAAAGCCTCAGAAGTCCCAATGAATGTGTGACTGGGCAGGCTGATTTTACATACAGAATCATCCCATTTCATTAGAAAGCTACAAGTACCTCATTTTCTTCCAAAGAATTATTATTTCTGTTTGATTTATCAATAATATTCTCGCCCTAATTATGGCAGGAATAAATAATGGATCTTCAGTCTGTCATGAATTATGCTCTCTTGCATGCAGCCAGCCCGGTGGGGCTTAATGATAATTCAGACAAATGAAACATATTAAAATTTGTTATGCACAGTCATTTGCAGTGTAAGAGAACTCTAGCTTCATTTCCAACCTAGAGCTCTAATAATAAATTGACATTTTGAGAAAAATAAAACAATGATGTTTTCTGATATTTGTTCTTACAAAAAGAGTGTAGTATAAGAAGATGGTCCACTACTGGCAGAAATGGATAACACTGTTCATACTTCAGGCCTTAACTCACTCTCAGGTAAATCAGTAATGGTCATATTCTGCCACTCTTCCTCACGTTGAGTAGCCTCTTACTGCTCAACTGGTCTCATTGGCATCAGTGGAACTAATAATGGGGAAAGGTACTATTCAATGAGAATAAGGAGATCAGAATCTGATGTGGAGATATTTTTTTACATTGAGATCAGGCCCTCAAGGTATGTTAAAACATAGAACCAATCGCTGCTTAGAACACAAAGAATGTTCTGGAGCTTTTACCAGAGCAAGACATAACCTTCAAAGAACCTTACAGCTAATTTTAGAATCATTTCTTGTAAAAACTTTATTGTGGAAAAACAATTTGGCTATGTTGATGGAATTCAGCTAACGGATTTCCCAGCCTCACTTAGCATCTTGCCTGGCCATTTGGAGTGGTTACGCTTGTCACCTCATCACTAAATCCAGTAATGAAAATGGACCCTTTAATGAGTTACATACAATGCATAATTGCTATAGAACTCTAACATCCTTTATGCAAATGATTCTTGGGAGATCATTAATTAGTTTTGAGGAATATTAATTTCTCTAAACCAAAAATATATAGATATATATTACTACTGGGAAATGGGCTTGAATTAGTTTTAACTGTGATAAAATTACACTCTGTGACAATTAATCAAGTGGGGCATGAGAGAGCCTGGCTTAAACTAAAAAGTATATTATTAATATGGTTTTTCCTGGTTACTTCTAATTAATATGCATAAATAGTATTTTAAGACAAATACTTGCTATTTGTGGTCTAACTCCTTTTGCTTGATACTTCATTTCAAAATAACCTATTTGCTGGAAGAGTCTTATTAGTTCAGAGGTATCTTTTGTGCCAATATCTTTATAATAAATGTGTTACTATAAAAATAAGAAATGTAATCAGTGGCCCAAGGGTACATCTATTTTGATAGTAGGGCAGCTACAAAGCAGCTTGTTTTGGGGCTATAAAAACTGGGAAGTAAGGCTGAGTGGGTCTAGCCTAACCAAACTGTGAATGAGATATTTTAATACAAATAGAAGTGCCCTAGGGGCATCATATAAACTTATTATAAAGCACTGAAATAACACTATAAAGTTAATTTTATTAAAATTAACAATGTCTTCCTCTCCATCATTCTAACATTAATGGAGCACTAAGAAAAAGCACAGTTTATTCCAGCTTGCAGGATTATAAATTTGATCGTATTGGTTGGTTGCAGAATACTTTCTAAATATTTAGAAAATGTAGTTAGATGCCACAAAATGCCATAGTACAATAGCATTAAAAGTTAAACCCTTTAATTTGGGAGTGATAAGATCCCACTACCTGGGACTCAGTGCTGCCCAAGATTTGGCCAAAAAGGATACTTTTAAAAAAAAATTAGACCTGTAAATTGTACTTTTGTATACTTACATGATACTTACATGTATCATGTTTCATGATACCCGTAAGTATGATACTTTCATGTATCATACTTACATGATATTTACATGATACTTATGTGAAATGTTAAATAACACCTATAACGATTATATGTTTGCTAGTGTCATTTTAAGTTAGATGGATGATGATAATGATAATAACCAGCATAGCATCATAGCACTGGAAGGGATCTTGAGGGGTCATCTAGTCCAGTCCCCTACACTCAAGGAAGGACTAAATATCATCTAGATAATCCCTGACAGGTGTTTGTCTAACGTGCTCTTAAAAATCTCCCGAGATGGAAATTCCACAACCTCCCTAAGCAATTTATTCCCATGCTTAACCACCCTGACCGTTACAAAGTTTTTTCCTAGTGGCCAACCTAAACCTCGCTCGGTGCAATTTAAGACCATTGCTTCTTGTCCTATCCTCAGAAGTTAATAAGAACAATTCTTCTCCTTCCTCCTTGTAACAACATTTTATGTACTTGAGAACTGCCATCACGTTCCCTCTCAAGCTTCTCTTTTGGGGACTAAAAAAACCAATTTTTTCAATAGGTCATGTATTCTAGACCTTTAATCATTTGTGTTGCTCTTCTCTGGACTTTCTCCAATTTGTTCACATTTATCCTGAAATGTGGCACCCAGAACTGGACACAATAATGTGAAGTAGAGAGGAAGAATTGCTTCTCATGTCTTGCTTACAACACTCCTGCTAATACATCCCAGAATGTTTTCTTTTTTTGCAAGTGTTACATTGTTGATTCATTTAGTTTGTGGTCCAAAATGCGCGCGCACACACACACACGAGCCCTTTCCTCAGTACTCTTTCCTAAGAAGTCATTTCCCAGTTTGTATCTGTGCAGGATTGTTTCTTCCTAAATGGAGTACTTTGTCTTTGTCCTTATTGAATTTCATCCTGGTTACTTCAGTCCATTTCTCCAGTTTGTCCAGATCATTTTGAATTTTAATCATATCTTCCAAAGCACTTGCAACCCCTCCCAGCTTGATATTGTCTGCAAACTTTATAGGTGTATTCTCTGCCATTATATAAATCATTGATGAAGATATTGAACAGAACCGGACCCAGAACTGCTCCCTGCAGGGCCCCACTTGTTATGCCCCTCCAACATGAGTGTGAACCACTGATAACTACTCTCTGGGAACAGTTTTTCAACCAGTTGGGCACCCACCTTACTGTGTCTCTATGTAGGTTGCATTTCCCTAGTTTGTTTATGATAATAGTATTATAGTTTCATTATTTAAAAATTGGTGCGATAACTAGTAGGATGTAGTTTATAAAACTCAGAAGATAAATACCAAAGCCACTGAAGAAAGATGCAATAAATATAAAGGTATAAGAATTAATACAATTGTGCAGTTTAAAACCAATGACTCTTCCTCTTTGGTTCTCTATTTTGTTTTTTGAGAAGCTTTGTTTTACTCAAAACATTCTGTTTGGTCTACTTTAGCCACAGAACTCTCACTGTGATAGTGAATTTACCAAAAATCCCCAGAAGAAGAAAAAACATATGAAGAAATAAATGGGATTGTCAAGCACTTTTTTTTCCTGTAGTTTTCTCATAGTAAGCAGAAATCGGCTTACCTCTTTTAATCCTGGACTAGTTTCTGATATTAAACAATGAAAATAATTAAAAAAAAACACTGAAGAAATTCAAGGCTTGACTGCACATGGAAAATTAATCCAAACTAACTGAAGATGTGAATGTAAAGTGGATTAATTAAACTGCATTAAACTCCTGTGAGGAGACACTCATTCAGAATTAAATTGTCTTTAATTCAGTTAAGATTGTTTAACTTAACCCACTTTAAATCCATATCTTTAGTTAATTCAGATTAACTTTCTGCATGTCCCAATATTTACTAGCCATAAGTGTCCCGTTTTGGAAGTCATGCCAAATTATTCCCCTTTACTCGGTCTTCACAGCCCCAGTCTTGCAATGGGCTACTTCAAGATGAACAATGACAACAATACAAATGGATTTTGCTTGCATCAAATGGATTTTGTGCAGGTGTAAACACTCACATGCATAGCTACCAAGGTCTCACATCTTAGGGCTTAACATTTTTATTAAAGCTAATGTTTATATATATACTAGCATAAGTGCCCGGCGTTGCTCGGGTCAGTCGGAGGTGGGGAGGGGGCAGACAGTTGACACCCCCTGACCAACCCCAACACCCACCCTTCACCCACCCTGACATCTTCCCACCCCCCCGACCAACCCCAAGACCCCCCGGCTCACTTACCCCCCGACCAAACCCGACAACCCCACCTGACCCCCCAAAACAAACCCAACACCCCCACCTCACCCCCCGACCAAACCAGACACCCCCACCTCACTCCCTGAGCAAACCCGACACCCCCACCTCACCCCCCGACCGAACAGTGTATTTAATAATCTGTGTGCTACACAGTGCACCGTGAGCCGGGGGGGGGGGGTGTCGGGTTTGCTTGGGGGGGGTCAGTGGGGTTGTCGGGTTTGGTCGGGGGGGTAAGTGAGCCGGGGGGTGTAGGGTTTGGTCTGGGGGGGTGGGAAGGTGTTGGGGTGGGTGAGGGGTGAGTGTTGTGGTTGGTCAGGGGGTGTTGCGGTTGGTGGGGGGTTGAGGTGGGGGTGTCAGGTTTGCTTGGGGGGATGAGGTAGGGGTGTCGGGTTCGGTCGGGGGTAAGTGAGCCGGGGGGGTGTCAGGTTTGGTCTGGGGGGGTGGGAAGGTGTCGTGGTGGGTGAGGGGTGAGGTGTGGGTGTTGGGGTTGGTCAGGGGGTGTTGTGGTTGGTGGGGGGGTGAGGTGGGGGTGTCGGGTTTGCTTGGGGGGGTGAGGTGGGAGTGTCGGGTTCGGTCGGGGGGTAAGTGAGCCGGGGGGTGTCAGGTTTGGTCTGGGGGTGTTGCGATTGGTGGTGGGGGGGGTGAGGTGGGGGTGTCAGGTTCGGTCGGGGGGTAAGTCAGCCAGGGGGTGTCGGGTTTGGTCTGGGGGGGTGGGAAGGTGTTGGGGTGGGTGAGGGGTGAGGGGTGGGTGTTGGGGTTGGTCAGGGGGTGTTGCGGTTGGTGGGGGATGAGGTGGCGGTGTCGGGTTTGGTCGGGGGGTAAGTGAGCCGGGGGGGGTGTCGGGTTTGGTCTGGGCACCCACCCCAACACCTCCCCCCCCCAGACCAAACCCAACACCCACACCACACCCCTCACCCCCGCGACACCTTCCCACCCCCCCCAGACCAACCCCGACACCCCCCCGGCTCACTTACCCCCCGACCAAACCCGACACCCCCACCTCACCCCCCCAAGCAAACCCAACACCCCCACCTCACCCCCCCACCAACCGCAACACCCCCTGACCAACCCCAACACCCCCACCTCACCCCCCCGACCGAACCCGACACCCCCACCTCACTTACCGTCCCACCAAACCCAACTCAGATCCATCGCAGGGGGGGAGGGGGCCCAGAGCCGAGGGATTCCGGGGACCTTCGCAGGTGGGGGGGCACAGAGCTGATGGAGTCCGGGGTTGAGGTGTGAGGGGCAGAGAACTGAGGGCTCTCCGGGGTTCCGTTGGGAGGGGGGAGGGGCAGAGAACTGAGGGCTCTCCGGGGTTCCGTTGGGAGGGGGGAGGGGTAGAGAACTGAGGGATCTCCAGGGTTCCGTTGGGAGGGGGAGGGGCAGAGAACTGAGGGATCTCTGGGGTTCTGTTGGGAGGGGGGAGGGGCAGAGAACTGAGGGATCTCTGGGGTTCCGTTGGGAGGGGGGAGGGGCAGAGAACTGAGGGATCTCCGGGGTTCCGTTGGGAGGGGGAGGGGCAGAGAATGGAGGGATCTCCGGGGTTCCGTTGGGAGGGGGGAGGGGCAGAGAACTGAGGGATCTCCGGGGTTCCGTTGGAGGAGGGAGGGGTGAGCTGAGCAAGTGAGGTGTCTGTTGGAGGGGGGTATTATGACATCATCACCACCTAACCGCCCAGCCGATGTGATTGGCCCTGAAAGACTTTCACCCCTGGGGGGCGTCAGAGGTGAGATCCGAAAATTTTTCGACCCTTACCAGCATCTAGACCCCAAGACCCCTCACTGTACCAAATTTCAAGTCTCTGGCTCAAACGGTGCGGGAGGAGTTCGCAGTCATACGTACATACATACATACACACATACATACACCACTTGACTTTTATATATATACTAGCATAAGTGCCCGGCGTTGCTCGGGTCAGTCGGAGGTGGGGAGGGGGCAGACAGTTGACACCCCCTGACCAACCCCAACACCCACCCTTCACCCACCCTGACATCTTCCCACCCCCCCGACCAACCCCAAGACCCCCCGGCTCACTTACCCCCCGACCAAACCCGACAACCCCACCTGACCCCCCAAAACAAACCCAACACCCCCACGTCACCCCCCGACAAAACCCGACACCCCCACCTCACTCCCTGAGCAAACCCGACACCCCCACCTCACCCCCCGACCGAACAGTGTATTTAATAATCTGTGTGCTACACAGTGCACCGTGAGCCGGGAGGGGGGGGTGTCGGGTTTGGTCGGGGGGTCAGGTGGGGGTGTTGGGTTTGCTTGGGGGGGTCAGGTGGGGTTGTCGGGTTTGGTCGGGGGGGTAAGTGAGCCGGGGGGTGTAGGGTTTGGTCTGGGGGGGTGGGAAGGTGTTGGGGTGGGTGAGGGGTGAGTGTTGCGGTTGGTCAGGGGGTGTTGCGGTTGGTGGGGGGTTGAGGTGGGGGTGTCAGGTTTGCTTGGGGGGATGAGGTGGGGGTGTCGGGTTCGGTCGGGGGTAAGTGAGCCGGGGGGTGTAGGGTTTGGTCTGGGGGGGTGGGAAGGTGTTGGGGTGGGTGAGGGGTGAGTGTTGCGGTTGGTCAGGGGGTGTTGCGGTTGGTGGGGGGGTGAGGTGGGGGTGTCGGGTTTGCTTGGGGGGGTGAGGTGGGAGTGTCGGTTTCGGTCGGGGGGTAAGTGAGCCGGGGGGTGTCAGGTTTGGTCTGGGGGTGTTGCGATTGGTGTGTGGGGGGGGGTGAGGTGGGGGTGTCAGGTTCGGTCGGGGGGTAAGTGAGCCAGGGGGTGTCGGGTTTGGTCTGGGGGGGTGGGAAGGTGTTGGGGTGGGTGAGGGGTGGGTGTTGGGGTTGGTCAGGGGGTGTTGCGGTTGGTGGGGGGGTGAGGTGGCGGTGTCGGGTTTGGTCAGGGGGTAAGTGAGCCGGGGGGGGTGTCGGGTTTGGTCTGGGCACCCACCCCAACACCTCCCCCCCCCAGACCAAACCCAACACCCACACCACACCCCTCACCCCCCCCCGACACCTTCCCACCCCCCGAAGCAAACCCGAAACCCCCACCTCACCCCCCCGACCGAATCCGACACCCCCACCTCACTTACCGTCCCACCAAACCCAACTCAGATCCGTCGCAGGGGAGGAGGGGGCCCAGAGCCGAGGGATTCCGGGGACCTTCGCAGGTGGGGGGGGCACAGAGCTGATGTAGTCCGGGGTTCCGTTGGGGAGGTGGGAGGGGCAGAGAACTGAGGGATCTCCGGGGTTCCGTTGGAGGAGGGAGGGGTGAGCTGAGCGAGTGAGGTGTCTGTTGGAGGGGGGTATTATGACATCATCACCACCTAACTGCCAAGCTGATGTGATTGGCCCTGAAAGACTTTCACCCCTGGGGGGCGTCAGAGGTGAGATCCGAAAATTTTTCGACCCTTACCAGCATCTAGACCCCAAGACCCCTCACTGTACCAAAATTCAAGTCTCTGGCTCAAACGGTGCGGGAGGACTTCGCAGTCATACGTACATACATACATACATACACTCATACATACACCACTTGACTTTTATATATATATATAGATAGATAGATAGATAGATAGATAGATAGATAGATAGATAGATAGATAGATAGATAGATAGATTGGGAAAAGAGTGTCTGTACATCTGGGTATATTGCTTAGATTATCCACAAATATAAAGTAGTTTTTAAAAGTCATGTGATACATAGAGCACAATCAGCAATAACCCAAATTTAGGTGAATAGATTTAACAATACAATTTAGATATTAGAATCTAAAGACTCAGGTACATCAATCATAAAAAATTGTACAGAGATTTGGTTGTGGAAAGCAAATTATATCATGAGTGGAAATTGTCCCTCAGTAATTGAGAATTAGATTGGTTGTCCATTTCGAAAATACAATCCACGAGGAAAGTATTTCAGCTACTTTCCTGACTGCGCTTCTCATTGGCACTCCAGCTCATCCCTCTTGGTATTGCCGATGTCAAATGATGTGTTCTATGTAGATGTCCCTCGGCCACTTGATAATGTCCGACACCATGAGTTGCCGCATCAGCCGAGCATAGCATTGATTGATTCCACATGTGTCAGGACCTGGTAACCCTTAGCTCTCGAGGTTTAGGCCAGAGGGGCATATTTCTCTACCTTTTGAGCTCAGGCATCATGGAAGGCTGGAGTCCTGTTCTTGAACGGCACTGTGACATCCACCATGATGATCTTCTTTGGGTCCTTGTTGGTGATGATGATGTCCAGTCGCAGTTGGACATCCCCCAGTTCCGGTGATGGCGGAGTTTATGGCAACCTTTCCCATAGGTGGCAGGATGGCTCTGGCCAGGAAATCTTGGATGGCTTTGTGTTTCAGCTACCAAGATCTCAAATGGGGCTTGCAGCTACACAGGACATGGAGTAGAGGGATGGCTCCATTCAGTAGCATGCAGTTGAGGAGGGCCCTGTGGATGTATCTCCAGGTGTCAAATCGGGTGAAGCTGCCCCCATTCTACACTTAAAACACTGCAGCTGTGCAGTTGCACCCCTTCAATGAAGACATAATCTATGCCAATGGGAGGGATTTTGTTGTTGGTTTAGGTACTCCACTTCCTGGAGAGGCAATAGATAGGTCAATAGCACTAGGTCGACAGGAAAATTCTCCTATCTACAGTGGGGTTAGGTTGGTTTAACTGCAACACTCAGAGCTGTGGATTTTTATACCTCTGAGTAATGTATTTTTACCAATCTAATATCTTAATGTAGACTAGGCCTTAGTCTCCTATTGATTTAGCTATCATCTTTCAGAGAAGTGAAGTACCTATGCTGATGAGGGAATGCCTCCCATTGGCATAGCGTTTCACTGAAACATTACAGTGGCACCACTGCAGCATTTTAAGTGTAGCCAAATAAGTGAGTGCAAATGCAACTTAACTGTGATCTGCTTTTTTCAATGAGAGAAATAACCCCACCACCAGAGAATCCTCTTAAATCCAGACTTCTTATGGCATCCAGTTCTAGGGACTTTGTAGCTGTACTCCCTTTCCCCTTCACACAACAAACATACAGAATATGATTACAATAGGAAATTAAAAGGCAGAGATTTTTCTTTCAAGTTGACTTTTGCTTTCACGGCCCATTTTTGTTATATCTTGGAAAAATATTGTGTAAATTAGGAAAATCAAATATCTTGTATTTTTAAAGGATCTGAACAACTGGGGGGCTCAAGAATTCTAAATATGGTCTTTGCACCGGCCTGGGTAGGGACCTGGTCTTTCTATTTTTCCTCTATATATTTTCATGTAACCATACGGTTGTGGTATTTGTGGGCATGGTACCAGTGACACCCACTGCAGAGTAGACCTAAGAAACGTAAAAAACAAAACAACAACTTGAGTGTAGGTGAAATTGCCAGCCGGTCTTCAATTTCTGTTATAGCTCACTCACTCTCTGACATAAAAACCCAAGATTCATGCAGTACCATATACGCCTGGAGCTGCTCCTCCTGCCCATGAATCTTGCTAATCTCAGTGGTGTGCAACACCAGGAGCTCAGTAATCATAGCAAACACTGTGATGCAGTATTTTCCCTCCTGCTTGTCATAGTATATATGACCCTTTATACTGCTACGCATCTGATGATATCCTGTAAGTGTTCTCCACTCTGATACTACAATCCCTCCCCCATCCATGCTGTTATAAACCTTAAAGCTTCATTACTTCTAGAATAAACATATTACTATTTTCCCTGTAGTTCCAATTTTAGTGCAAGACTTCTCTATGTTATTCGGCTCTTCTGAGAAGGCAGGCTGAGGGATTTGATTATGGTGCATAATTATGTATAATGGCGTTTTAACTGTTAACAAGGCTATGTGTGATAGTGATATGCTGTGAAGTGGCCTTGGGCTTTTTCTATTAAGAATATTTAGCTTTGTGTGGTACTTTTAATAGTCATGCAGGCTCCAAATGACTGGATAGGCATTTTTAATAAATCACACTAAATAAGTAAATAAATAAATGGACTTTGTTCTATTGCTTGCTTCTAGGCAGTCCTTTCTCTTCCAAATAAACGCAAACCATTATACACTATTGTTATAAGTGTGAAGGGTGCCTTGCCTGGGTTGGGCTATGTTATCTAACACAGTGTGCCTTGCCTGGGTGGGGCTTGTTATCTGAGACAGGTAACATAGGAGTTTCCCTGCCATGAGGGAGGGAGGAGCCTCGAGCCCATGAAGAAGGGAGGAGCAAAACAGTCAGTTCCATCTTGGCTGGGCTCCAGGGAGGAGGCAAAAGCCGGGGAGTTCCATCTTGGCTGGCCTCCAGGGAAGAGGCCAGGGCCGGGAGAGATCCATCTTGGCTGCACATGAGGCAGGAAGCTTGCCAAGGTAGCTGGCAAGGGTTCTAGACCATCTTTGGCTATAAAGATGGCTCTACCTTTTTCTTATACTTCTACTTAGCTAATGTGAGTATTACCATTTGATTCTTCTATTAAGCCGTGCCTTTTGGGGTGCCCTTTCCTTTTCAGACCAAAGTGGGAAACCCCAAATGTAAAGTGTCTGTATTTCTGCTTTAACCTTTTTCTTTATTAAATTTTCTAGTTATAAAAGGTTTATTTCCTTTAGGGTTTTTCTCTGCTCCCAGTCTGGGAAGGGGGAAGGGAAGGGAATAGGAACCAGGGCAGCTAGGGGCCTAGCTGGAGTGTAAAGACTGTCTCTCCTTACCGTCAGGTTAGACGGGGGAGGGAGGAAGCAGTCTTCAGGTGTCTTCCTCTCAGGTACAGAGAGACGGGGTGGAGGAAGTCTGCCTTCAGCCGGGGAGGGTGAAGGACAGAAAGTAGCCTTCCGGTGTCTGACTTTAAAACCCAGGGAGGGGGTACAAAGTCAGGGTTGGGGAAGATTGGGGGCCCCTCCAAGGTTTTGGAAGTATACCCGATTGGTGGCAGCGATTGGTGACCCCAAAAACCCCAACTGGCAAGGTGGGGGTGTCTTGGGGTGGAGGACTTGTTGGTCTGGCAGAGAAGAGGCCCAGCCTTTGTACTCAGGAGCATAGAGGCTGGGGGTACCCCCTCTTACAACTATTTATATGTGGCAGGACTTGCATTCTCTCTAGTCAAATGCAATACATTTCCATTTGGTTTCAGATTTCCCAAGAGAATGAAAGAGGTGTTCCCTTCCCCCACCTTGTTCTAATGATTATTTATGTTTACCCATGAAGATTTTAAAATAAAAAGTCAAGTGATGTTAGATACTAAATGAATAAATGCCTCAGTTTTCCAGATATTGCTGTGAATACATGTGCAGTGGGAAAATTGAAAGGGTCTCCACATGTATACAACTGCATACAAATTATATGTATACAATTATTTTGTTATGTTTTAAATGTAATTAAAGAGTCTAAAAACTTGTAATCAAAAAATACAATTGTCAATTTAATTTGTTTGGGACAAAGTATACATGTTCTCTAGTGCTGAATATAACTGGGTTAAAAGGAAAAGAAAAATGTGCAAGAAACTACAAAACAGTTCAGAATGAACAATTAGAAAGTTCTAGCCTCCAGTAAAACACTCACACAAAATCCAAGAAACTATTCAACAAAGGCAGAAGCAAAAAAAAGCAATGTTCATGAAAATGAATGGGTGATGAGAGGTGGTGTTTTATGTTTGACACCCAGTCCATACATTGATAACTTATATAAATATGGTGGAAATAATTACAGTTGGAGAAATTTCCAAATCAGAAACTGAAATTTGAAAAAAAAAATCCATCCTCCAAATGTCAGGGATGCTGAAATTAAAAACATAGAATCTAAATCCGCCACTATTGTTTTATGTCTAACAGCCTGTTTATCAAATCTGATTTGGATGTGATGCAAGATGAAGGAAATATCACAAGACAGTTTAATTTTGAGCAAATGTTTTTCAAAAACAATTACAAGTGTTCAGTGCCACTGCATTCAAACCTCTAATAAAGTTTAGTGGAATGCTCCTGCTTACATTGAGGCTTGATTAGGTTCAAGTGGCATAGACTGATATCAAATGTGTTTAGTTGCATCTTCAGATACATGTAAACAAATACTATTAATTTTCACTAGAATACAAATATGTTGAAAATCTGGATGAAGTTGTTACATGACCTTAGGTCCCGCATTCTCAGTTGAAAGGGATCAGCATGTAAAAATGCAAGTGGACCTAAAGTTTTTTCTCATCATTCTACTATAGTTATGTCAAATTATTTCTTTTGTGTGAGGGGAATTTAGAGGAGAGATGAATAATTTATTCACCAAAAAGTTCAGTTACCGACGGAGTGAAATTATTTGGCAGAAATTCACAGCATACTTTTGGCCCAAACGAATATTTCAAGCTAAATTCACAGGAACACGAAGTACTATTCACAAAACCAGATGAGGAAGAGGTGGTGTTCCCATTTACATTATGTAGCCCCACAAATAGAGCATTCACCATGATGTGGGAAACCCCAGGTTCAAGTCTGCCAGATTCAGAGCAAGGACTTGGGTCACCCACGTTGCAGGTGAGCGCCCTAACCACTGGGTTATATAGTATTCTGGAGAGAGTCTCTCTCAATCTCTCTTGTTGAAGCTGCTCCACTTTTAATAAATAAGTCTATATTCATTGGTCTGAGAGAGAATGAGATGACTGTATAGCCTGGTGATCATAGCACTAATCTGTGCACTCCCTGCTCCAATTCAGGCAGACTATTGACTTGAACCCAAATATTCCACATGCCAAATGACAACTACAGAGCTATAGGGTATACAGAGAGCACCTCCTCCTCCAGTTTTGTGAATGGGGCATTTTCAAATGTCCTTTGCTTTTGATAAAAGGGTGGTTAAGAATGGCCAAAAGCCAAACAAAATGTTTCACTCAATTCAAAACAAAAAAATTTTTGGAGGGATGGGAAGAGGTGATTTCCTGAGGGAAAAAAATTGTTTCTGTTGGATCTGAAGCATTTATTTTTTCAATTTATCCAGTGAACCAAAACAATCAATTATTCACTCAGCTGTATTTTAGAGAACCTTCTCCATACACATCTTTCACAATTTTGTGGGTGTTGTGTATTTGGTTATCATGTATTTGCTATGGCAATTTAGTTAGATTAGTAGGGGATTGCCCAGCCAGTTTTGGCAGGTTTTGGTTAGTTCAGTGTGTGGCCATAAATGGCTGCTTTTAAGGTTCACAGCTCTCAAGTGATTTCTTCCTAAAAATGGTGGGCCCAAGGATACAACAAAGTGCTGACAAGAATGGTGTTCATGTGTTGCCCCAGTAACCGAAGGAAGAAGTAGTCCAGCTACAAAAACAAAACCTTTTTTCTGTTGGAAGGGGGTGAGAACTGGCCTGTTTGCACTGACTGTGCAACCTGAAACTAAAACCACGGTTACACTTACAGGGCCTCTGGAACCTTTTGAGGAGAATATAATGCAATGGCACATGTATACTGAGCGTTTTGTCTGTTATTACAAATGACATTAAAGAAGAGAAGAAGGTGCTAATATTCTCAAGTGTTGTAAGGGCTAATATCTATTCCCTACTACGCAGCTTACTACACCGTTAAGCCTGAGACCAAACCTTACAGTGACATTGTGGAAATCCTGGGGTCCCATTTTTCTCCAAAACAACTGGTAATTGCGGAAAGATTTGGGTTCCACAAAAGAGACCAAAAAGAAGATGAAACATTTGTACAATTTGTAGCAACGTTAAAAAGGCTAGTGAAACAAGTGAATTTAAGGAGATGTTAAATGATGCCCTATGTGACAGATTAGTGTGTGGCCTGCACAGTGAAGCTATATAGAAGCGCCTATTGACGGAGGCTCAGCTTACCTTACAGAAGGCTGTTGATATTGCGGTCTCCATGGAGACTACAAAGGAGGCACAATACATCAGTGCATCCCCTAGAGTGCATAAGGTGTCACATGAACCTACCCCCAAAACTGTGGGAAGTCAGGAAGCTACTACTGTGGTAAGCTGAATTTCCATGAATCAAAATGGTCTCTCAAAGTTGCCTTTGCCAGTCAAACATCAAGATATTGCCCAGAAGGAAATATTTTACTTTGAACAGGTAAAGAATATACCCATCATCGCTACTCAGGTAAAGAAGGCAACTTGCATTGACCCAGTATTGTCCCAAGTTATGAACCTGGTGATGCATGGAACATCTCAACGAACCTCTCTCTTGTTACCTACATGTCCAGGAGGACAGAGTTATCGATCCAATCTGGTTGTTTGTTGTGGGGGAGAAATGTCATTATCCCACCACCATGAGATCCCAGATGTTAGAACAACTACATTCCTGTCACTGTGGAATAGTGAGTATGAAGGAAATTGCACAAAGCTAGTTTTTGTGGCCTAGATTGGATACTGCTATTGAAGAGAAGGCAAGAGCTTGTATGTCATGTCAGGGTATGAGGAATGCACCCCAGTGGGCACCCCTACACACAGAGGACTGGCCTGAAAACCCGTGGCAATGTAGCCGCGTTGACTTCGCTGGTCCTCTTGAAGGAAGTATGTTCTTGGTGGTGATAGATGCCCATTCTAAATGCCCAGAAGTCTGTATAATGCAGTCCACTGCTGCAGAGAATACTATCCAAAAACTACAGGGACTCTTTAGTCATTTCAGTCTGCCAGAACAACTTGTGAGCGACAATGGACCACAGTTCGTCTCTCAGGAGTTTCAAAAATTTATGAAAGCAAATGGGATACACTACATCACTTTAGCACCATATGGATTTGCTGAAAGATTTGTGCAGACAATGAAACAAGCTTTGAAATGGCAAGTGGACAATTATCCATTCAAAAGCTTCTGGACACCTTATTTTCCTACAGAAACACACCTCATGCTATGACCCAGGCATCCCCAGCCTTTCTAATGATGGGGCGACAGCTGTGAACTTGCTTTGATCTGATTTGAAACCTCCTGAACCCTGACAAATTGTTCAATGTCAGCAGCAAGGTCAAGTCATCAGGCGTGCACCTAGAGCAAAAGACCAAACCTTTAGCCTGGGACAGCCAGTTTTGGCTCGGAATTATACTTCTGGAGTTAAATGCCACTGTCATCGCTCAAACAGGACCTATTACCTACACTATCCAGACTGCAGAGTATCGCACCTGGTGGGGACATGTAGATCAGCTGTTGCCAGGTCCTCAGGTGCAACAGCACCTTTTAAAAATTTTCAGGTGCAACAACACCAGAAGTCTGCCGTAATTCACCTAGAGACAGAAGGCCTTCTCAATGGCTGGATCTTTAGCTAAGATGAACCCATAGTTGCAGGACAAAATAATCCCCAGGGTGTAGCTGGGAATGGATGCAGTCTACCCACCTTCTCTAGTTTAGTGTTTGTTTTATTTGGGGGTTGTTCTTATGGGGAGGAATATGTTGTTTATTTGGTTGTTGTGGCTACTGAAAGGCCTCCCTACTGCTAGAGCTTTCACTGTCCTGTAATATAGATGCAATGTGCTTTTCACTGTGGTGTGTAGCTATGTATACCTTATGTGCTTCTGCCAGTGGTATGCAATGCAGACTTACCTTAATAGTATCATCTTCTTCCCCTCACCCTCTTTGTTCCTACTTGCAAATCTCAACAAAGCACTTCATTCTCTCCTGATATTGGCATGATCAGCCCTTGAAATTCTGAATCTTAAATGCTCCTCAGAGCTGTATTGTGTGATAAGTGGGCTCTTAAGATCAGCAATTTTGCAAATTAGGTGGCAATTTTTTTTTTTCACTTTTAGCACAGTGCGTGAAGCTATAGCCACACAACTGCTATTGATTTGAATCATGCAACTAAACCTCCTGAACAGGATTGTAGAAATTTACTCCTTTCATCAAACAGACATTGTTTCAGATACATTTTTTCTGGTTCTCTCCTGCATTTTTTAGTTTATATTCATTTAAGCTTATCCTTCATACAAGCAAACAGGGAAGAAAGTTTGCCATTATTCAGTCTATGGGTCAGATATCCAAAGGTATTTAAGAACCTAAAGACGCAAGTAGGCATCTAGTGAGATTTTTCAAAAGTGCATAGCAAGTTACAAAACAGTAAACCCTCGATTCAACGGACCTCGATTTAACGGACTTCGGATGCAACGGACAAAATTTCTGAGCAAGTCTGATGCATCCGAAATCCATTTCTCGGGGGCTGGCTGCCGGCTCCCGGCTGCCGCCCGGGTCACAACAGCGGGCGGGCTGGCTGCCACCTGGGTCACGGCAGTGGGCGGGCTGGCTGCCGGCTCCTGGCTGCCGCCTGGGTCACAGCAGCGGGCAGGCTGGCTGCCGGCTCCCGGCTGCCGCCCGGGTCACAGCACCGGGCGGGCTGCCAGCTCCCGGCTCCCGCCCGAGTCCCGCCAGTGGGCGGGCTGGCTGCCGGCTCCCGCCTGCGGGCGGGCTGCCGGCTCCCAGCTCCCGCCCGAGTCCCGCCAGCAGGCGGGCTGCCTGCCAGCTCCCAGCTCCTGCCCGAGTCCTGCCGGCGGGCTGGCTGGCTGCCGGGTCCCCGCCAGCGGGCGGGCTGCCGGCTCCCGCCCGGCTCCCACCTACGGGCGGGCTGACTGACGGCTCCCGGCTGCCGCCCGGGTCCCAGCAGCCGGGACCCAGGCGGGCTGGCTGACGGCTTCCGGCTGCCGCCCGGGTCCCAGCAGCGGGTGGGCTGCGGAGCTGCCGCCCCGACCCTGTGGCAGGTGGGCTGCTGCTCTGACAGCTCGTGGGGTTTTTTATTATTAAATAACGGACTTTTTGATTTAACGGACACCCCCTAGCCCAAATTAGTCCATTAAACGGAGGTTTTACTGTATACACTATGAAGTGTGCAAACTCTTTAAAGGCAGGGACCAAGTATTACTGTATGCATTTCTTCAACTCTTAGCACAATAAAATAATTTAATAAACTTCACAAAAGTTCCCCCACCTTATTCCCAGCTCTACCACAGACTGCCTGTGTGATCTTGGGCAAGTCTCAAATTGGACATCCATATTAATGGGCACTTTTGAAAATAGTGCCTCTATTTTTAAAACGGAAAAAATGCTCCGTATCTCACAGACATGTTCAGAAACAAAATGCATTATTGTTCCACTCTTTGGGACCCTTTGAGTATAGAAGTGTCAAATTCAATTATTAATTCCGGGTTATATTGAGCCTTTATGCTCAGCCCCAGTATAAGAGATAGCACACAGCTGCTGCTCTCCTGGAGGAGCCCTTGTAAAAGGTTGAATCATTATAGGAGGAATTGTAACTCTTCTCTCAAGAGAAACTAACTTATACGAGCCATGTACTGGTTACAGCTTATTCCCCACTCCCCCCACAAACACACACTACCTTTGCATTGACTCAGCTCAGCTGGCTAGTGCATGCCTGTGAAGGGTGCTCATCCATCTGCTTGGTGGGATGAGTTCCTGGGACTGCTATGATGCAAGGAGCACAAACAGCCACACGGAAGGTAAAAGGGGTTTTACTCCTCTGCACAAGCGCATGGGAATAGGATTCTGTCCCAGCCAAGTGTCAAGATTTCTTAGAAACATTAAGCTCTTCTGAAGCATTTTATGATTTGACAAGTCAGTCTGTCAGATCATTTTGATTTAAAATTGCTAGAATGTTTCAGCTTGAAAAATAAAGCAATCATTGCTGCGCAGCTGGGTTTTCGAAATGGGTTTTTGGTGGTATTTGAACTGTAAAAAGGGGGACATTCCTCACAAGGAGAGTAAAAGAAAATTTAAAAAAGAATCTGCAAATTAGTGAGGATGGTGGACAAATAAAATACCATTTTACAACCTCACAGATCACAAAACAAATTTCTGTATATGCAGTACTTACCCTGTGAATTTTACCTATGAAAATTGAGCTTTTCATGGGGCGACAAGATGGGGGTTGCTCTTTGTGTTTGTAACCCTTCTGCCCTTCAGAATTGGCAGCAACAAGGGCCGGGTTCAGTAAATAGGGGTTCCCTCTCAACAATACAATGCAAACTGGCTCAAGCCCCCACCCAGTGACCTGGGAAAATCCTAACACACCCCTGGGCGCCTCAATGAGGCAATACTTCCCCTCTTGCAAGCACAGATCGGTGTAACAGAAGATCTTTATTAACATGAGGTAAATGACATCACTAAACTGGGAAAAACACCACACCTAGGGTTCATACACCAACCCGTGAGCAAATTGCCCCTCCCCAGCAAGTTTGGGCTGTGTCCCCTCCTGTGGGTTCAGGAGTCCAGCAACCCAAACGTCACCCAAAGTCCCACAAGTCCAATAGCCCAAAGTCCCTGGAGTCCAGCAACCCCAAAAGTCATCCAAAGTCCCAAAAGTTCAACAGCCCCAAAGTCTCTGGAGTCCCTGGTGGAGAGTTACTCTGCCGAGTCTTACCTCCCAGGCTGGGTGGAAGTGGAGGGCAGAGTGGAGGGTACCTTCATAAGGTCCGAGGCCGACGGCCCAGTCTCTCCGTGGGGTGCTGGTGGCGCCGCTAGCCGCCCTGCTAGCCGACACAGGAACTGCTCTGTCCGCGGCTCGACTCTGCTCTGCCCGCTGTCTCAGGAACTGCTCAGGAACTGCTCGGCCAGCTGTCTCAGGAACGGGTCAGCCGGCACCGGGACTGCTCGGCCAGCTGTCTCAGGAATGGGTCAGCCGGCACAGGAACCGCTCTGCTTAGGGCCCCCCACTTAAGATAAAGCTCAGTGATTTTCAGCTCTTAAGTGATTTCAGCTCTTGAGTGATTTCAGCTAATAGCAGGGGGCCTTAGTGCAGAGGCACCACCAGACCCAAAACAACTTCAGCTCCGTGGGCTGAAGTTAGACTCCTAAAGGAAGCAAAAGTCAGCTCTAACATTCCACAGGGGAGAGAGGCCAGGTGCAATAGGCCTGTGAGGCCCTCAGACAAGGCCCTGACCACAAGGTCTAGGAGCCTGTCCACAGCCTCTCTCAATCCAGTGAGTTTTGGAACCCCTGTCCCTTGTCTAGTGAGCGCTACCTAGCTGATGGCGAGTCCCTCCAGCATGCCAAAGGCCAAATCAATGTCCCAACCCCTCATTCACACAAACAGGTCAATCAGCACTCTATCATTCTTGCCCCAATACTACAGAAACTGGGGGTCCCACAGTAGCCAAAGTGATCATTTGGGCTGTTAGAGTGCAGGCCAGGTGCGGTGGGTGTGTCTAAGCAAATCAGGTGTTATTTTCCAAAAGCTACTGCAATTTCTGCAATTCACCACTGGATGTCACCCATACTGACACTGCAAAGTCATTGCAATTCCTGCAATTCCCCACCGGATGCCACTCATCCTGACACTGCTTACATGTTGTATTTTTGTGATGCACTTTTTGTCAAAGCCTCTGTTATATCATGGTGTGCAATTGCTAAGAGGGCATGTAAAGTTAATAACCAACAAGCTTACTTATGTTTATTTTAAAAGCATACATAGTTCATATGGGTACACGGTCTTCTCGGCACAATCCTAGTTAAGAGTATACAGAAAACACTTTAAATACCAGTACATCACATTAATAGGGAAGAAGAAAACAGATGTGCCAAAGGAAAGGAGCTGAGACATGGTTGTTCATGCCTAGTTAAAATCAAAAGTGTGATATATTAAACAGTAATAGCAAAAGTTTCAACAAGATCCAGATTCCTGTCTGATTTCTTTAACAAATTATCAAGATCTTCCTCCTATCTCAATGTCTATCTAGAGCAGGAGTCTCAAACTCAAATGACCATGAGGGCAGCATGAGGACTAGTGCATTGGCCCAAGGGCCGCATCACTGACACACACCCCTTGCTGGTTCCAGCCCCGCCCCCCACTCCACCCCTTCCATGAAGCCCCGCCCCTTCCCCGCCACCTCCGAGTGTGCAGCTCCTCCCCCCTCCCTCCTGGAAAATGCTAAGCACCAACAACAGCTATTTGGCAGTGGGAAAGCTTCCTGCAGAGGGGGGTGGGGGGGGGCTGCAGGGAATCTGGTGGGCCTCCTCCCCTCTGCAGGAGGCTTACTGCTCCTGGCCCCTCCCTCCCAGAAACTGCTATACCGCCAGAGAAAGAAATAATGGGAGAGGGGAGGGCGGGGGGGGCAGGGAGCTTGACGGGCCACAGGGAAGGGCTCGGCGGGCCGCATGTGGCCTGCAGGCCGCGTTTTTGAGACCCCTGATCTGGAGTTATCTTCTACACTATCACCATACCTCTACCAGCTAAATGAGATGGGCTCCAATACTGTGTGTCAGGTGAAGAAGTCCTCCTTGGTTGTTGTTTTTTAAACTAGTGGCAAGTGTACTGTAGGATTTCCTCCTTAAGTCACATGGATTTCTTCAAGATAATAAAAGACAAACAAACAGCTACATCTAGAAAACAAAAGATCTACATTTAAAAACGTATTGTTCCAAATCCTGCATAAACTAATTTTAACTGCTCAGCCATAAATCCAATAGCCATTTAAACTTAAATGACATTTAAAAAGTCATTTTTCATATTTTTACAAATATTGCTACTATTCTAAGCACTACTAACTGAAGTCCAGGATTCCTGTAGGAATGTTCGAGCCGGACATCAATAAAATGTTCATTTTTCAGAACAGGCTGTCAATATGTCATTAATATTAAGAGAAATAAGGTTAGTAAAGTTCAAAATATGTTAGGAAGTTTTCTTGACATTTAACCCATCATATTAAAAGCTTCTTCAAAAAGAAAGAAATATCAGCTTGTCACTTGGAGATTGAAATTGAACTGCGCTGAGACAAACTGCTGTTTCTTCCCCATGATGAAATTCACAGGATGGGCAAAATGTCAAGATAAAAATAAACCAACCAGGGAAAAAAACTTAAAATCAAAAGATGAAGTATAACCATTGTTACAGTTACTGCTTTAAAAAAAAAAATCTAGAAAATCCAGTTCTTTGCCATAACATGATAGAAATGCCCAGACATTCAACTATACCATTGAAATGTGGTGAACAGTATATTACTGGAAAGGATATACTTGTTTTATGTAGTTTAATAAACTAAATGTGAATGGGTAACATTAGCATAGAACAAACTTTGAAAACCTTATATAAAACGTATTTATGAACATTTTGAAGTTTCACTGTAAAAGAGAACCACACATTCATATGAAATACTATCTACTGAAGTCAGTTGCCAAAGCACATTTAATCTTAGGACACTTTTACATTGAAGGAACACTGTATAATTTTACTGAGCATCAACTGCTATCATCAACGTACATCAAAATATTCCTTAATGAGCACCATCAAGCACAAAAACCTTAGTCAGGAAATCCTATGCACAGATGACAAAGATATTGACAGGAAGTCTACAATCAAATCTGTTATTTCTGAAACAGACCTTTATGAAAGGATGAAAATTACTTGCTTGATTAACTACTGCTCAGAGCCCTTATTTTCTGTACTCATGACGGAGTCAGATTTGACTGCCCTTAACTTTAACTCTTCTCTCCAGGAGTAAACAAATCAGTAGCCATGTTAGCCTGCAATTTGTAAAGTAAATGTAAATGTTGGTTTCCAGTTAGTACTGTATTAGTACATTATTAAAGGTTATGTGGTGAGCAATAAGTTCTATTTGAAGCCTTTCACTAATGTAAAAAGCTTCTATGATGGACACTTTATGATATATGGAATTATGGGGCTCTTCCTAATGGTTACTTAGTATTTGGGCAGTCTATAGAGATTCTAGCTACATATAGACTTTATCCTACATACTTCAATATGTGCTTTAGTGGCAGCCTTTTAATATAAAGACTGGGCAAGCAAAAAGGTTATTTGAAAAACCTTTCCATTTCCCAGTCCTTTTAGTTCTCCAATTTTTAGTTTACCCAATATTTTATTAGTATCTTTAGAAGCCGGTCAAATAGTGAAATAATGCAAAAGTAGCATTCACAAACTTTAGTCTAAATTTCACATGTCTCAGGACACGCAGATGAATAAAAGCAGACACTGGGATGGATTTTAAGTTAAAAACATTGTGCCTTAACAATGGTTAAGGGCAGTATATTGCCATCCCATTTCACATATCAGGCATTTAACTTGGTCCCGTGCAGGGTTACAGGACTCCCACTATAAAACCAGTAAGTTTGGGTAGACCCCTTATCCCACCAATGGAACTCAGCTCACTCTGTTTTCTAGTTTTCAATGTCCTTTTTCAACTGATACTTTCAACTATAGATTAGAAAGATTGTCTTCTCGAGATTTATCTATTCTGTTTAAACACTTAGTTTGTGGCAAGCTGGGGTGTATAACTACCGTGCACTAGCCCATGGCTTACTAAGGGTAGATCTTCGCATGCACCAGCATATAGAGTATAGACACTGCACACCCAGCTTGCACAGGTATAAATAGCAGTGTAGACAGTGAGGCACTTCTTAGGAAAATACACACCTCAGAATTCTGGGGTATATACCCTGCACCAGGGGTCTCAAACACATGGCCCGCAGGCTGCATGCGACCCGCCAAGCCCTTCCCTGTGGCCCGCCAAGCTCCCTGCCCCCCCCCCATTATTTATTTCTCTGGCAGCATAGCAGTTTCCGGGAGGGAGGGGCCAGGAGAAGTAAGCCTCCCGCAGAGGGGAGGAGGCCCATCAGACTCCCCGCAACCCCCACATCTCCATCTGCAGGAAGCTTTCCCACTGCCAAACAGCTGTTGTTGGTGCTTATCGCTTTCCAGGAGGGAGGGGGTCAGAGCTGCACACTTGGAGGCGGTGGGGAAGGGGCAGAGCCTCATGGAAGGGGTGGAGTGGGTGTGGGGCTGGGGCCAGCGAGGGGGGCATGTCAGTGATGCGGCCCTCATGGTCATTTGAGTTTGAGACCCCTGCCCTACACCATCTCTATACATGCTCAAGCAGCACCTCCTTTGTCTACACTGCTGTTTTTAGCATCTCACTGCCCAAGTCTTTCCCCATTGCAGTCAGACTCCAGCAGTCAGAAAAGGTTCTGGCCAGGGGATGGCAGCAGAAAAAGACCCTGGCAGTTTCCCCCTGCAAGGTGTTTTCCCTGCGGCCTCCCTCTGACAGGCCAAATATAACTACACACTACAGCCCAGACACAGTCTGCCACTACAGCGTGTAGCTACACATACCCTACATTCTGCCACGAGTGCAGGAAAGGCCTAGTGTCCATGTGGACCTTGTTGCCATGCACTAAGTTCCCTATTGCGCTTTAATGTACTCATGTTTCTGAGCAGGGTTGATTAAAGCCTGCTAGGGAAATTTTAGTGCACAGCAGAAGGGTCCACATAGACACAGAGTGTGCAGCAGGCTACCGAAAGGTAGATTTGCACCCCAGCTTGCTACAAAATAAGGATTTATATACCTAAGTCCTCATAGCATTTCTTATTAACTCTTCCCTATGCAAGATGGCTGGTGGGCTTTAAGTGTTTAAAAGGACATACCCTCTTTCCATGAAATGGTTTGTGCTTCCTTCAATGTATTGAAAAGCTATTAGGTTGCATACCTAACTCAGTGTGCTCAGGTGTATATGTAACTGGGCATCACAAATCTTGAAAAATCTAGTTTATTTGTAGTAAACTTTTAATATTACTATTGCACCTAAACATTATTTTTTTGAAAAGCAAAGGGGAGGGGAGCATTATTGATTTGGAATTTTCAGAACATGTTCAGGTAAACTAAACCAAAAAGGGAAGGAGCAGAAAAATTATTGCCCAATTCCTTGCACAGAGCTGAGAAATTCCTAATGACAAAGTTATAGTCCCGAACTATTCGGAAATGCACTGGATTTCCCCCCACTTCCTCCAACTTGCTTTCGTTCTCATAATCTTCTTGAAAAGAACAAATGATACAGAGACCAAAAAAATAATTTTCATTCAGAAAGGATCAGCTCAGACTTTTCTACAGAAATGGAAAATGTTGTACACCCCAAAAAAATATCGATGCTAAAAGATTGTAAAAGTTGCAAAGTCCAGCACACAAAAATCTGGAAATGCCAGAATTAAGGTTCCTGTGCTACCTTAATTGAGCCCCCTTGTGTATATATATCATGATACAGTCTTCAATTACATGATCACATATTTGTTTTTCCACAGGAGCCCTACTTAATTCAGTGCACAGGATAGATGGTGCTCCCTTAACAAGCAGCGAATCAATATTTTGTTTTCTACTTGTTCTTCAGTGTGTGGCCTCACGCCTTATTTGCTGCTTATGATTCAAACTTTGCTCTGACAGAATTATTAATTTCAGCATGGGCTTTTCTGTGGTGCTCATCACTCTAATATCTGAGTACTTCACCAATAATACTGCCATCAGGCTAGCAGATAAATGTGGTTTAAAGCGTTTTAAGCTCTGTGTTGATTGTGTCTGGTCGCTTTGTTAGCATCTAGAACATTCGGGGATGTGGAACTGCAGTTCAGTTTTATAAAATTCTCATTGGTCATTAAGTGTCAATAGACATCTCAAACTATGGTAATGTATGCACTTCAGCAGCATGTGGAGCAAATATAAACTTCCTGATGAAGCTTATCTCTTTAACACAGGACCTGTATTGTGCAAATGGCAAGGGACAACTTTATGTGGCACTGAGGATGGTTAGCGTCATCTGTTTTCACCTGTTATGTCAATGATGTAATGTTAGTTTCCCAAGTGTCCAGTGTTCTCTAGCTGGCTGAGACACTGGTGATTCTTGTTGCTCTAAATTCCTATCTTGCCAAACATTTCCTAGCACATTTCCCTTTGAAATTATGTGACTACTTGTGGATTAAGGTGCTACTATGCCAGAGTAAGGCATTAGAATCTGGCCTGTTCTGTACTGTTTCAGCTTTTTGTTCAGACAAGAACATAGATCTTATTTTATTAAATGAGTAACTTTCCAAATCCCCTTTTCTCAACCAAGGCTTTTCACAAATACAGCCACCTGAGTGCTTGACCATAGTAAATACCCAGTTAACAGAACCCTTCTTCTATGAGTATGCCCTGGGAATGGAGATACAGGAAAATCTAAACTGTACCCAAAAATGGAAGTTGGGTTACGTCCCCTTTGAAATTATTTTCATTAGTGACTTCTACCAGTCAAGACCCTGGTTTACTTCAGGTTATATTTTCATCTGATAGTCAACACTTCCAAATATATGATATGGTCAGCCGTGATTGTTTTCAGATTTTTCTTTAAAAGTTGCATATACAATGTTTCTATCAAACAGGTGTCATTAGTTATTGTCTATTACTTGAACCATTGTCAAGATTCCATTTTTACAATTATAGGGCTTAGTTTTTGTTACCTGCACTTATTTCAAGCAACAGCTAGTTAAAGCGCTGCTATTATATTTTGAAGTTTATATTTCATGAATTCTGTTTATGTATTGTTTATGTATTGTTAGTACTTTATCTACACATTAGAGAAGAAAATTAACTTTTTCCATGTGCATTTACTGAAATGTACTTTACATAACATTTTCAGTTCTCTTATTATAGAACCAAAGTAAAGGTGATTTATGAAAAATCAAACACTGATACACCAACTGATCCACAGGACACTTGCATTTCTTTTAATGCATTTTAAATAAGAAAAATGGAGAATCTGGTCCCTAGTAAATACTATATCAGAGCAAGACAAAGTATTCACAGTAAACAGTTTTTCTTGACTAATTTACCCCTCTTTTCTGTTTATTAGTTATCCACGATCAGACTGATTTTTCTGAGCTGAAAGCAGATGAAGCATTAGCAATATTTTTCTTGATCTATTATTTCTAACAATGCCAACAAGTGTGCTCAACTCCTCCTGAAACAGAAGATATTACCTCTACCCCCAGGAGCTTACAAACCTCAGACATGATATAATAGTGGGAGTACCAATATAGCAAGGAATGGGAGAGACAACATCAATTAGATTACAGTTAGTCAGCAAAGGCTAGGGTGTTGCATTAATGTAGTAGGGATTTTGACTGTGATGTGTGGGATTGTGTTTTGTTTAGAATAAATAGATGTCCAAGGCAGAAAAATGAATGAGGAGAAGGTGGTATCCTTGAAAATTAGATAAGGAAGGGAATTTCAGGGGGGAAAAATGTGAAAAGGGTTTTCGGAGAAGAGGACAAAAAATATACAGGCTGCCAGCATGGGTGGAGTGGAAAATGCTGTAGAAACAACACTCTAAAGAGCACAAGACCATGTAGGTGGGGGCAGAACTTGGGCCCTTGAAAGTCAGGACAAGAAATGTGAATCTAATGTAATGGAGAAGTTAAGAAGAGGGATTCAAAGAGGGGTGTGATATGATCATATGAATGGACAAGGAATACAGATCTTAACAGCAATGTTCACAATGGAATGAAGTTTGAGTGGAGGAGACAATGTAGTGTGAGGGTAGCCAAAGAGGGAGGAAGCTATTAAAGATGATAAGGGATTGGGCAATTTTTTTTTCTGTCAGGACAGGAAGAAAAGGTTGACTTTTTTAGAGGTGCTCTGAAAGGAGGAGGATCTGGATCTGAATGTGAGGAATGAAGAAAAGAAAAAGATGTTGAAGAAGACACCAAGGTAAAGCTGTGGCTGACAAGAAGCATAGTGTAAATAGTGATAGAGAATGAGGAAAGTATGGGGAGTATTGAAGGAAAGGACAGTAGTTAATTTTTGACTTTGTTAAGTTTAACTTACCAGAAACACATCAGGAGGAGGTGTCCAAGAGTCAGGCTGAAATAAAAATGTAGATGGAAGGAAATGAGTCAAAATGTGGAGAGACTGATTTGTTAAGTCATCTACATAGACGTGATATCTGGGCGTATGTGAGCAGATGAGATTGGCAGGGAAAAGATATACAAATTAAAAAAGGAGAGGGACAAGAACAGGCATGCAGGCAGATATAAGAGGAAGCACAGAAATAAAACAGTGAAGGATAAAGATATAGTCAAAGGGATAGAAGAACAACCAGAAGAGGCCAGCACTGAAAAACCCAATAGAAAACAAGATGTTAAAAGGTAGGGTATGATCAACAGTGCCAACAGTGGATGAGAGATTATTTAAGATGAGCTTCTCTCACTACAAACTGGAAACGAAAAGGCTGTGGCTTAGTTTTTATAAACCCACAATCTAACACAGCTGAGCTTAGTTAATTAAGGACAACTGTTCAGCTAACAGAAGGAAACTGGAAGCAAAGACAAGGGCCAAACCTAAAGCACTGAGACTGAAGTAGCTTTTCATATAATTTGAAAGTGATGCAATTTTGCTTAATTTTGATATTAAAAAAGATAAATTATGAAAATGGCTGTGAAAAGCATGGTGTTTTAAAGAAAATGGAATGGAATGGAAAAGCATGGGAAGAAAGTAGCTAATAACCCATTCTTATCCAGCCATCAACTAGATGGTGCAGAAAAGCAAAACACAGGAGAGGGAATTGGAAATGATGTTTCTGTAAAACCATGGTTTGGACTTAGTGAAGTAGGTCTAAAACTCCATTACTTTCTTAATTTTGAAAAGAAGCAATTATTTACTGTATTTACCTTGAAAATGTTATGTAATAGAAGTAGCAGGTGCATAAATACTATAAGTTACACTGATGGCTAGTTAGAGTTCAAAGTTTTTAATCTTTACATTCTGCAAAGTGTGCTTGCCACATAATTAGTGTAACTATATTTTTCATCACACCTTGATATACATAACATACAAATGGGGGGAAAATCCACCATACTGGAGAATTAAAAAATGTTGATAAATACCAAAAATGGAGGTGAACCAATCTACATTTAAAAATGTAGGCTGTTGATTAAACAATGGGCTAGACCTTGGCCTTAATTAAATGCCCTTTGTGATGTTACAGTTCTACAAAGGGCACTTCAAGATGCATCAAATAGGCAGCTGGGGATTCCCAGGGCAGAGTGTTTCTAGGAGGGCATAAGGATAGCTTTATATCACCTACTCCAATCCCCTTGGTGTGGAGGGTAGAGAGGAGAAACAACATTCCAGGGGCTGCAGAGGCAGAGCCAGAGAATATAACCATCCTCACTGGAGTGTCCTTTATGGAACAGGTCCATCCAATATATTGCTCACATGGGTAAGTAGGGGTAATCCCTGACATCACTTATTGCCTTGCTCATTTCCTACAAATTCCTAGCTTCTGCTTTACATTCATTACTATCAATTTCCCCTTTCTTCAATTTGTTATGTACTTGTTCTGGGTAGCTACAGAAGATGTGAGGAATTGCCTGTACAAGTCCATTTGCATTTCTTATGTTTTGTATGTTTCCCAGTTCTGTGTTGATTCTTCATATTGTCATATAAGTTCTTCATGGCTGTTGACCAAATGGTTGTGGACCAGAACAGGAGTGGGGCACTGTGACATTTGGCCGCCATTGGATACAAAAGTGGCTTGGTTTTAAAACCCAGTGACAGCTGGATCCTGACAAGCCCAGTGATTAAGCATGCAGCTATAGCCACATTATCCTGTCAGCTTGCAGGGTCCAAATTTTCAAGCTCCCATCCAGAAATTCCTCTTGGTTCTGGAGTCCCCAAACCAGACCATTCAAATACCCTGCTGCACACCATAATCACACCTTTGAGAATGCACCTGCAACTCTCTTGGCACTTCTGTTTCCCCATCTGTCAAATGTGGATAAAAATACTTAAAATGACAGCGTCGCTGTGGGGCTTCATTTATTAATGCTTATACTTTCAAATTCTGACATGAAAGACACTGTATGCATGAATTATTACTGTATCATTTCAAAAATATTTGGAAACACTAATAGGACCAGGTCCAGAAGAAGATGTTTTAAAATAACATCAGTCATTAGATCCCTTTGTATATTATTTTTCTGAAGGAACCAGCAAAATCCATTTTACCATATTGGATGTAATATGTATAACAATTACTACAGATGCTGAGTTTAGTTAAAATGAACTAAGTACTGCTTTCCAGATGCACATAAGCCATTTCTATAAACAAGTGTATGTTTTTCTTTCCAAAAGTGGAAACTTTATCCAGCAAATGAGCAGAAGGATACCATGATTTCTCTTGAGAATCCTTGCTACTACAGTTTACATTCATGACAGTTTGAGGTTTCAGCATTTACATTGTAAGCCTGTTTTTATGAACTTTTGCATGTTGGCTAACGAGAAAGGGACAGAAAGGTGACCTATGGAAACAGAGTAGGAATACAATTTTAAACAATTTCTAAATGAGACAATTTTATTCTGTTCCATAATAATTATTATTCTTTTATTTATGAATTGGATGCTGAAGAAAATGAAGGGCTGATTAAAATGACTAAGCCAGATATAGTGCAGTGACATGGCCATTTCAACTGTTCCCCTATATCTATCTGCATCTTCCATATGATTGGTTTTCTGCTTTGGAGCAGCCCTCCAGCATAAACTGCCAGTCTCATCCCAGAAAGAGCAGTGATTTTATGAAGTGCGCATATGTCTCGAGCTGAGATGAGAACCATCAAATGAATTTGGATTTAAAGAAATCAGACTGATGAATTATGGTACTTTAGATAGTTGGGCTATAGTAGTCAAACTTGGGCACTTAAAGTTAGACATCTATGGCAACATTTAGTCACCTAAATAAGCGGCCTTGTTTTTAGATGTTCGGCATCCATAGTTCTCATTAAATGGGACTTGGAGTACTCAGAATCTGTGGGGAAAAATACAAGTTAACTGTTTAAGTGGCTAAATACAGATTTTATACCAAAACTTTCCAACTTTGGTGCTTAAAGTTAGGTACCTACATTATTGTTTCTTAATATTTCTGCAGTGCCCACAATGCAGAAGGCTCTGTAAAAACACTGAAAGAGCATGTAAAATAATAACCTAAATAAGATAAATTATGAGGGAAGGATAGTAACTATGTATTGCACACGCAATGCAGTCTAACAGTTATGCCAGTCATCATGCAATTTTCTGTTTGTTTTGAATACAGAATATATGAACTCTCTCAGTATCGTCAACCCCAGACGTTCAAAAACCATATATCAGGCACGCAAAATTATGAAGTTGGCTTTAAAATAATGCATTTTTTTAATTAGGTTTTTTACTCAATTTGCATCCTGGTTTTTGAGTCTTTAGGATGCACTTGGGTTATGCTTTGCAGGTTTTCTCTGAAATTAGGAGGGCTAGAAACTTTTTTCTTTTAAATAAAAGCTGGGATTCTAATGTAATCACATGCGTCCAGGATCCACTAGTGTCAGGGTGTGGGATCCTCAAAAAAAAGTCCCCACTAGCCGTGCAGGAACAGGCCCTGACCTCAGCCTGAAGGTGAGACAGTCATAATCTCACCAGGACAACTGTGTAATAACACACTTCTTATATCCTATAATTTATAGACTCATAGACTTTAAGGTCAGAAGGAACCATTTTATGATCATCTAGTCTGACCTCCTGCACAATGAAGAACACAGAATCTCTCCCACCTATTCCTGCAATAAACCTCTCACCCATGTCTGAGCTACTGAAGTCTTCAAATCATGGTTTAAAGACTTCAAGGTCTTGAATGCTGTGGGCCTTGTTCTCGGTGGCCTTGTGTACCTAGAGTGACCAGATGTCTCAATTTTATAGGGATAGTCCTGATATTTGGGGCTTTTTCTTATATAGGCTCCTATTATCCCCCTTTCCCCCATCCTGATTTTTCACACTTGCTCTCTGGTCCCCTACTTGTACCTCGTGTAGTCACTTATGCCTATGCAAAGTAGCTATAAAATTCTATCAAATTAGAACAGTAGCTTTTTACCTTCACTTTGTACAGGTGTAAATGACTACACAAGGGGCAATTCAGGGGAGAATTAGGCCCACTAGTTCCTTAGTATTGACATTTTGGTCCTTTAATTTCAGTTAGCAGAAAGACCAGAGTATTGTGTCACACCTAAAATTCTGTTTGATTTTTTCTTAAACAAAATCATTTAGCAAGTGATTAGTCCATAGTCTAATTATGTATATAAAATGAACAAGATTGAAGGTTACTATCACACATGCAGTAAATCTTCTCAGTAAACATTTCAGTAGACAGTTAGGCATGTGGCTTCAGAATGCCTACATGGCAGTCAGAACTATCTCATAAATCTTAATAGCGCCACTAGTAACTCTAATTTTTCTTAATATTTTCTTTTCCCTTTTTGAATTTGTGATAGAAGTTCTCTCAAGCAGGGTAACTATAATGGAAGTCCTTAAATATTTGCCAATTTTGCTTAGAGTATGACTAAGTTACCTCAGAATCTAGAGTAGTCCTTTATGTTTCTTGATG
Organism: Sternotherus odoratus; assembly: GCA_032164245.1. Lineage (NCBI taxonomy): Eukaryota > Metazoa > Chordata > Testudines > Kinosternidae > Sternotherus > Sternotherus odoratus. The sequence continues at coordinate 61,558,841 of JAVMKO010000004.1, read as the reverse complement.
TTTAGAATAGGAAATACCCTGAATATTGCAAATACTACAATTCACTTACTGGAAATCCTTAGTTACAACAACTGATAGTGTTTTAAAAGCCACCATTGTGTATTAAGGATTAAAGCAGAGGAAGGGAGACTTGTCTGGTGTTATGACTACCAGCAACAGCTGAACCACTGTTAATATAGAGGAATGTTATGGTACCTGCTAATAACAATCATATCTCATAAATTAAACAAACTTCCATGGTTAACATAATTATGTTTCTTGAGTTGAGATGCATCAGAACCATGGGCATAATGGACCAGGGAGATTTGATTTATATATTCTACTATGCCAGTGCCAAATACATTAGGTGCACACAATCCTCCAGAATGGGACAGAGAAAAGAGTACTGATCATTGTCCTTTTATTCCTTCAGTAGTCAGAAAGCAAACTCGATTTGCAAGAATGGTTCAAACTGCATACACCCCAGCACATTGGACTGTTTGGGGAAGAAGTCTCTTCAAGGGACAATTTCCCCACCACTACCAAGCTGTCCTGGAGGTGGTAAGGCATTACGCTGCCCTTAACACAGGCAGTGTCTAAATAGTAAGGGTTTAAAAATATATAGTGCCTACAACATTTTTTTTTTAAAAACAACTATCTAAAATACTTTTTCTCTAAAACACATGGGTGTATGTGTGAGTGCATATATATTATATAGAGACATGTCAATATGGTAAAAAGGTTTTATCATACTCTTTTAGAATTACCCATATAGCTTACCCTTAGCTCTGCCTTTGTGTGGCATACAGAGCTACGTGCCTAAAATTATTTTTTATGTATTGCACCTTTAAGAGAAAAGTTAGCTCCTCTAGCCTGTATGCAGGGTGACGTCTGCTGTCACAGAATGTCACACACACTGTGTTCATGCTTAGGCTATGTCTACACTAAAGACCTGCATAGCTGGAAGGTCTCTTTTGTAGGTGCTCTACGCTGATGGGAGAAGGCTCTCCCATTGACATAATTAAACCACCTCCATTAAGCAGCGGGAGCCATGTTAGAGGAGAAGCTCTCCAGCCAGCATAACTCAGTGTACAATACTACTTATACTCACTACACTTATGTCACTCAGAGAGGTGTTTTTTCACACTCCTGAGTGACATAAGTTTTGCTGACATAAGTGGTCCTGTACACATGGCATTAGAGGGATGAATTAGTGCATGTCATAAAGTCTCAAGGACCAGCAGGGGTACAGGATCTGGAGAGCAAAAAGTAGCAGAGGCACCAAGATATGACCTTCAGATAGCTGCATGGCCGGGTATGGGGGCAGCACCAGTGGCTGCGGTACTGTTGGTTGCAGGCCTCTTGCTCAAGGTACAGCACAGACATAGTGCTCTCTCCAGTCTTTGTTACTCTCTGAAAACTTTACTTGTGAACCACCCATAGTCACTGTGGGGGAAGCATACCATTTAGAGTAGCATCACTCTAGCTCTTTCCCTCCAACTCACACCTCCCTAGTTGAGTCACTTTATACTACTGCAGAGGCTCACCACAGCTAGCAGGTTTGCTTCTTCACCACTTTCACCGGGCAGGATCAGCCTATGTGATAACACTGTTGTCTTTGTTATCTTTCCCCAACATTCACACAAATAAAATTCACTCAGAGAAGTGGTTATGAAAAGGCAATCAAAGATTCCAAACATCTGCCCATTTCCAACTATACTGGAAATAGTGATAGGTACTGAAGGTGCCAGTTACATGAATGAGGATTTATATGAAGAAAGTTAAAAATGGTCCCTCCCCTTTGAATTGGGCTAAAGGCCTGATCCTGCAAGATATTGAATTTCCCAGTAAAATACTGCTGGGTCCCCTCAGGTTCCATCTACTGTATTAGAGGTTGATAGCATACACCACTGCGGTTGATGTAGCTCTGGCATCTTCATGAAACAACTCACAGTATTTATAAACCATGTATCTACAGGTGCACCATAGATGTTTGGAGGAGCATGGCTATTGTTACCTTGGATACAATATTAATTCATTAATGCAATCTGGCACTCTATTTTTTTTTATTAAAGAAGTCCCCTAATGTTTTTATATTTTAATAAAATAGAGATTTTGCAAGTATTTTTTTCTTTCCCATACTCATAATGCACCTATCAAAAAGTGGCATTTGCCTGTAGTTCATATGTTATGCTGGAGATAAGTTATCAGCTGTTTTACAATTCCAAAGGAAATGTATTGATTAAAAAAATGAACTAAATTGACTCTTGCTAGCAACATCTGACTGTGACAGGTCTGTGACAGTCTACCTGTTTATACCTAATCTTTTAGGCAGCGTAAAATTAACAGCCCATGTCCCTTGTAAAATAGTTTTAGTGAGAGAAAATGCTTTAAAAGTTCAAAAATTCTCTTTTGCTTATACTTTAGAAGGGCTCGTTCACTGAAGTTATATTTCAGCAAGAAAAATTTCAGTGTACAGGTTGACCTAAAACAAATCCTGCATCTGGATGTGCCTATTATGCCATCTTCAGGACATTCCAGAAATATAGTTATATTGGATTTTCCACTCTTTCAGTACCCCATCATGAGAATTGTCTTTGTTATATACATTCCACTTCCGGGATGAGCAAACCTGATTGGGAAGTTAAAAATAAATAAATAAATCATCAGAAACTACCTTTTACCGCAGCATAGGAATAATGACTGGCTTCCTATTTTTAAGAGAGTGACAAAAGGTTACGTGTTTGTTTTTATTAATTTAACATTTATTCTGTTACCTCAAAGAGATGAGCAATTATTTCAGCTGTATAAATATAATATGACCAGTGATTCTTATGCCAGCACCTTGGACTGGGATTCCATATGCAAAATCCCCAAAGTGATCAGGGAATAGAAAACTGGAGTCCGCCATAGAATTACATTAACCTGCTTGTATTGCACTTTGTGTGTGTCCCACTCCCAATTAATTTTACATTAGCAAAATAAGAATGCTACTTAATTTTCAGGACAACCCTGACACTACATGTGCTAGCATCCTGCTTGTCTACACACTTTGTGGGGTAACTAACACACACACCTTCCAGTGCTAATTAAGTATGTCCAGACCAATAACTGAAAGAGGGTCTGTTAGAACCAGAAGACATTGTGACGGGAAATCACTAGGAAGTGCAGTTACGCTTCTAGTCAACTCCAGGAGAGTGCATGGTGGTGGTATCATCAGCTATGAGATTGACCTTGCTGTTATCTGTGTGTTTGGGAACAGTTCCCAGACCGTTCCCAGCTGTGTGAGTGTTTACCCCGTCTGTGTGAGAATGAATGCGTGGGAAACTAAATGGAGAAACTAAGGCAGGACTGCGTAACCAACAAGTGCTGACCAATCAGTTGTTGCTTGCAAATGAGACATGAGTATGGATGAGATGCAAATGTGTGAGTGTATTTAAACCCACTCCCGTATTTGCTCGTGGGCTCTTCCGACCTGGCAATGGCTCTGAAGTGCTAGGTAACCCTTTCTGCGGTCGCGCTGATCAGAATCGGGCCCCTCAGCGCCTATTTAAGGGACCAAGGCCTTCCAACAAACTCATCTACTTTCTACAACCACGTGTGTGTGCCTTTTCTCACAAAATCCAAAGTACCTCACAACAGGGTATTTTTTTAATCTTTGAATTATGCCTGCGTGCTGCCAGACTGTTCTTCATTTCCCAATTAATATTAAAGAAAAAACTGTTCACAGCCACAGCTTGTTGGCTCCTCTCCCAACATGCCATGATAACAGGACTCACTACACCAAGGAAATAAACACAATATTTACTCAAGTCCATAGGGATGCATCCCACCAAGTCATTCTCCCTCAAGTGAGAAACAATTCAATGGCCAAAAAAAGCATATATGTTAACACGGAGTTAATGTTTCTTTGTGGGGTGTCATCCCCTGGCGCTTATGGCTGCCCATGCAACTTTAACTTTGCCCTCTTTCAGCAATGCCCCCATAAACCCTATTAACACACATACCTTCAATCTGTCAACCTTTCAGTTGCCGAAGCGACAAGCGTTTCACCTCCTTTAACAACTCCATCACTCTTGCCCACAGGTTTCCATCTACCACTATTAGAGGACCAAAAAAAAAAAAAAACCACATTGCTCACACCACATTCCCTCTATTGCCCTAGAGCTGGCCACAGCAATGGGAATTGTTTGGATGCACTCCCAGTGTAGTCAGCATATTAGGGGTGCCTACTCTAAGTGCTGGAGGTAGTAGTTGGACCTGCATATTTGTGATATGAGAACACATACTTTGAAGTGTGTGCAGAGCTGCGTTTGGACTATGGGAATTCTATTTTTTGCATCCTCCCAGGTGTATGAGCAAAGGGAAGAGGTGCATGTGTAACTTCAGGATGCAGTATGCTTCATTTCTATGCATAAAACTGAATCTTATGTCGATAGCAGGGCATAAGGCTTTTATTGCCAAGGAGATTTCCAGCAGTAAGGTGGCATATGAGAGAATTTTAATACTTTAATGAGGATTCCATGAAAGTGTAAGTTTTGAGATGTAAGGGAGAGCCTGTAAGGGAATTGTAAAAGGCTATGAAGTGGTTCTTAAATTGTGTATGTGGGGGGCACTAGCAGATCTGGGGATGCCACACCTTCCCTGAGCCTCCAACCGCTCTCCTACCAGCTATCCCTATTTATTCCCCTCCCTACAGCTCCAAACACCTCTCCCTTATTTGCCTAATGCTGTTCTCCCTGACCCCCTTTGCAGGAAGCATTCACATGTTTAATTTTCCCTCCAAATACTTGAATTACATCCCCCCCAAATAGAATTACCACCCATGACTAACAAATTATACCAAGCTCCAGCCACTCAGTAAGAAATTCCATGTCTTTGGTGGGGGCTTGTGATTAACTTGTTCTTAGTTATGTTGATTGAAGGATGAGTTCACAGCCATCAGTTTTAATGAAGTCTGTGATTAATCCAATCATTAATACCTCTAGTTTAACCGTACAAAGCAGCAGAAGGGAACTGGTTTTGGAGGGGGGCTTTACCTCAGGAATCCCTGGGTCAGTTGACCACAAATATGGCTCACTAATGATACCCCACATCCTTATGAACCACACCAAATTTAAAAGCAATTAAAGAAACCATCTGGATAATATTTTCAAGAGTAGAACTTTAAAGCGTAGGAAATGGCTGAAATGGAAACTCTGTAAGCTGTTTTTCTGCATTGGCACATGCACAGTGTAAAAATGTACATTGTATTAAACACCATGCTCAGTTTGGGTCCCTCAATTATTTAGTGCATGCCATGCACTGCCTTGGGTAAAACTCAGACAATGTTGACCCACATCACTTCAATAGTTAGATTTCTAGCTCGGTGTAAAAAACACAAACACTGAAATGTCTATATTTTCAGAGCTTCTCTCCCTGATCCTAAAAATACTTCAAATTTGGGTCACTAACCTTAACTTCTCCTTCTGAGAGACACAGGATTTTAAAGGAATCTGACTTAGCATGACCATTTTACAGGACTCAGAAAGGTTGACCTTTAAAGAGAAGTCATGATGCAATCCTAACTGTAGTGGTGCTGCTGTGCCATAATAATCACATCTGGTGCCAGCTTTTCATATAGTGCCATAGAGGAGGAACCAGATGTTCTGCTTCCTTCCAAGTGCTCCAAGATAAGTTATATGAACTCAACAACACTACAGCACTCTTCTTCACCTACAAGATGACACACTTACCAGAGAGCCACACTCTTGGAAGAAAAGCTTTGCACCAAACTTGTATCTAATTCAACAGAAGAAAAAGCAGTACAGAAGGATCAACAGTCACCACTGACTACACTATAGCCACCATGATACCCTATTTTTAATGCAAGCATTTGAAAGTCAGAGCACCACCTAACAACTTCTTTAAATAGCACCAACCTTAAACCCATCCCATATTGGGAAGCAAACCACTCTAATTCCTGAAAACAGGTACCATAAACAAAACAATGCATGTCAAAAACATGTGCCATGAGACAAAGAGGTATCCATTCAAGACTTACCTGCTATACAAATTAAATGAACATAGTAAGTGCTAATGAGGGTGAGAATTTTTCTTCACACCTTGCAGTTAGAGACCAAAACTGGACTCCCAAATGGTGATCACTTGGCAGCAGTGCCCTGGCCTACCCAACATCTCAGTACCTATCACCAAATCCATCTCTAATTTCCTCCCTCCACCCTCAAAAATAAAGCTGCTGCCTAGGCTGCCTGAAATAAGAAACACCCTATGCAGAGTGAGAGCACTCTGTTGACCTGATCATGCAGTGCTTGTCTTGTGAAATGATGAAGGGATGATCTAAATTCCATTACCACTTTACATGTGACAAAACCCTTGCAAGGGGCAAAATAGTTATTTTCAAATATTTCCTAGGTATAACAAAAAAGAACACAATCAAGCAAAGAAGGACTCCAAATGTACTTAAAGGAGTCTCAGGTGAGATTCCGGATTAGGCCAGACATTCAATGAACTCCCTCAGCCTTCATACTATGGTGATGGGCTCTACACATTAGAGTAGAAATAAGCTGAGGCAGGCTATCCCCCATATTTAGAGTATCTACTGGAGACACTACATGTAATGTGGGCATTGTTGCCTCTCTGAAAGGAACACGAGAACTATTTGCTTGAACGTCTATTTATGTAGACTGCTGAGCTTTTTGAGCTGATGCACTGGGAATAGGATACCATCCAACCAAGTTACAGGTCATTATTTTTCTGGTACCAGCCAACTGATGGTAAAACTGATGGTTCTTCTGTGATGGCCATTTCTTTCTCACGAGCACTGCTCGGCCAACATGCACTGCTCCCCAATTGGACTAGATTAATAATTTCTATGTATCTCAAGAGCAACATACTAAGTGAAATAGAAATGGATATAGAGGGGTAGAGTTTCAAGATTTTAAGAGGTTCTGAATATCTGGAGTAATGCCACTGAAGCAATGGTGTGAAAGCAGAATCAGGTCCTATAGTTTTAAGCAAATCTTAAATCTCAGGTTTGAATAACTATTACTGTAATTCAGTGAATGAAGGGCTTTGCTAAGAGCTATTTTTATCCTGTTTTCTTTAGATGTGAACACTACCAATATGTTATCAGCCACAAAAAGCTACATATTACAGAAATTGATACCATCTTGTATTTAAAATGGTGTATATTTCAAATCATTGTTGATTTGTATTTAACTTGCTGACAGAACATCTAGTGGCTGCTTAATTGTTTAAAAACTGAAGTCTACAGAATTACCAATTCATTTCAAGTGTAAAATTAACAGATGATACATTGGCTGTTAGATGTATTACAAATCCAAAGTGCCTCAAAAACCTGCATGAAAACAATAGCTTGGCTTTCAGGTATTAAAACAAATTTAGATTTAGAAAGTCTGTAAGATCTGATTATATACATGTATAATAGATAACTTCATCTGCATAATAGATGCAATCAGGTATAGTTAAAACACTTCATCAAGTTTAACCTTAAAACTAGGAGTCACCACTTTATTACCTACGTTCATAGTGTTCATGAACTCTATTGATGTAAAACTAGATGACTGACTAACATATGTACAGTGGTTCAGGCTGAGACTGAAGGTAGAAAAGCATTTCTCATGCCAGACACCTGTCAGGAATGTGCATGAGTGCATGTGTACACAGAGTGAACCTCTATAAATCAAAATATCTATAGATTTGTCTCTGCCATCATTCACCAACCACTGTTTTTGATTTATTACAGAAATTTGGGTTTTTTTCCAACTCTGGGAACATTGACAGTTTACATTTGTAGAGCTCCCATACAACTTTCTTCTATATTCATTGTGTCCTTTATATATCAAAGGTAACTTGCCTCATAGATATTTGAAGTTAAGGGGGTAAAAAAATCTTATTCCACTATGATGAACTTAATTTGTTTCATTCATACTCTACCCTCTAAGACCACTTACAGTATTTATGAGTCTGTATACAGCATATGAGAAATACTTACCAGCTGGAGGGGAAGGAAATACAGTAAGAAATCAGATACTCAATAAGACTGCAGCTGCTAATCTCCATCAAGTTTAAAAGAGCCACCTATCAGAAAAGCATGAAGGGAACTGTTCTTATGAAACTGTGACCTGACAGCCAGATAGTTCAGTCTAGCTAAGGAATTGTAAAAGAGATTAGAAATAAGGGACTGATTTTGGGAGATGTGGGTGAGGGAGCAGCTGCTTGAAAAATATCCCCAGGTTGGAGCTTTCTGTTTGAAGCAGCTACTGTGTGTCAGTACATAATGATCTATTGCTTTACCATGATATTTTACTGTGGAATACATCTGATCTTTTCCAGCTATCACCACACATCTGGCTAATATAATCAGATAAAATTCTTATAAACAAGTATAATAACCTTTAGGAATTACAAAGGGATAGTTTTACTTTTAGTGAACATATAATCATGCAGTGCTGCCTAACGACAGCATATTTACACTGCACACTCTCGGTGGTGGTGTGTAGTGTATGCGTAGCTAAAATCAAAAGCAAGCTGCATCCACACTGTGATGTGTGACTATACAAAGGAGTGAAAGGTTCAGCCAGGAGTGGGGGCAATGGGGAAAAGCTTCCAAAGTTCTCCACTGCTGGAGCCTTTCCCCGCCTCAGGAATATATCCGAGCCTTTCCGCACCACTACATCCCCCTCCCCGCCCCCTTCAGTGCGGAAAGGCTACAGCAACTCCCTGACACAGGGAAAGGCTCCAGCACTGGAGAAGCAGCAGGACTCGACACTGCTAAAAATAGCAATGTAGATGGGGGACGTACCACTTGGTAAACAGAGAGCACTGTAGGGTACATAGCCTAAGGGTTCAGAGTGTCTTTACTCACCTAAGCAGTGCATCACCATCTAACTATTTATACTCATGCTCGTTGATGTGCAGTGTCTGTGTACAGGTGTATGAAGTCTGCAGTGTAAATATACCCTGAGAGATGCACATTAGAACCATACTTCCATTGTTGCCACAGTAACTCCATATAATTCACACCTAACGATGAGAATGGGAGTGAATGATAACTATAAACCCAGTTGGTGTGTCACACCAACGAACAGTCAGGTTAAATATATTTCCTTAAAGTAGTGGGACCAGACAGACAATCACCTCCTTTAATCAGAGATAAAACATACAAAAATCAGCTAAACTGGCTTGTCCATTGGACCAAGAGTTTGCAAATTAGAGATCACAAACCCTAGGACAGGTTGCTAAGAGTCATGGCAACTTCTCAGTCATCCCTTATTCCAGGCTTCTATGTGCTATGCTCTATAGAGAAATTCTGTTTAATGGTGGAGAAGAGCCAACTGTCTTAACCCACTCTATCTCTACTATTCATACGACTACTCTGCAGCTCCTCAGCACATCAAACAGTGTTTCTCTCAAGCAGAGTACGGCACTAGATCCCTGCTAACACCACTCACCTTCTTCCTGCAGTCACCCACCCAACCCAAAACTAGCCATGACCCCAGAAGGATTTTGGGATGTAACCATAAACAATTGAAGGGCTAGAGCCACAAGAAAACAAAATAGGAGTGGGGATCTTACACAGAGAAAGTTTGAAATCTCTCCACCCACTCCACCCATTACATGACTGCGAGCCTTTTCTTGAAGGAATTAAATTATTTGGTTCCTTGCTTTTCCAAAGGTATCTGGCAATTTATACAAGGTGCAGTAGCTGCTGAATATCCAGAATTCTATACCTGAACAATGTGGGTATCCCAAAATACATTGCTGGAATTTCTGGTGCTGTCTGCTTTAAACAAGTGATTTTACTATCTACAGGCAGGGCATAGGATAAAAGCCATTTCCTCTCTCTTGATAAAAGGACCATATTGTTTTGTTTATTTAGAAGGCAGCGTTGGGAAAGCAGGAATATCACCGTACATTGCTCTGGCAAGCAAATCACAACTTGGAACCAGAATTGTGTTGTAGGACATCAATCCAAGAGATAAAGAAAGAAAGTCCTTATCAGGGCTTTCCATTTAGGACCATAAATGTTTTAGAAATATGTTTTGGAAAAGGGAACAAAGTATAAAAATTAAGGAAGAGAAAGTGAGCCAGTTTTTCCACAGCCTTGAACCTACTGTAGTCATTTACTGCAGAGTGTCAGTTAAGAGTTTCCATTTTGATTTGGTTCTGTTTAACAGCTAGCTTGCACAGGTGAAAATGACTATTCCAAGTGTAATGTAGCAGACCCCTGAGTTCCATTCTCATCTGTTGCACTGATTCACGCTATGACTGTGGGTCGGTCACATATGAACTGGCTCTGGAAGTCAGTTTTCCTGTTTGTAAATAACAGGTTTGATCATACTTAACTACTTCACAGTGTCGAGAGGCTTCATTAGTATAGAAAGCATTTTTTTAGAGTCTTGTGCAAAAGCATTATTACATATCTATTGTTATAATGTAAATTAGGTGATTTGGATCCTTTTTTCCTCAATTTCAGCAAATGTTTTCCATTTTATCCCAGCACTGCTATACAGCACCTCTCTGAACTCCCTGCCTCATTAAACAGAGTAAGTCACTGATGCTGACCACTTGGGTAAGACTAGCCTTGCAAATGAACAGCACAGCATGTAGAATTTATCACCACCACTACATAAAGCTCCAGGTTAGTTCTGGTTAAGTGAAAGCACACCAAACAGCCCAATCTACATCATTATACTTTTAGCTGTGAGGTTGCTGGCAAAGCACCTAATTTCTGACAATGGATTTAAATAAATCTAGTTCTCACTAAGAATTGTACTTATTCCATGTTCTGTCAATTATACATTTGCCTCAACTTAATCTTTTCTGCAACAATAAAAAAAATGAAAAGCTGTCTTTAAAAAAAGAAAAATCTCACACTCAGTGAGTTATTTATTCGAAAGGACCTCATCTGAGCATTCTGCCAAAGTAATTGCTGCTCATTTCATTCCAGCATTATGAAAAAAAGAGACATTTCTCAAGGAGATGCTTTTTTATCCAATGTAGCACTTGTGTTTATAGCTGTACCCCCACTCTACAAATACGCTTTTCCTGGGGGCTTGAACTCCACCCTGAGATCCTTTGAAACATGTAATGAAGGTTAGGGATAGACAACAACTCTTCTACGGATGGTCCAAGGTATCTGATCACTAGCTCTCACCACATCTTCCTTGTATCCATGTGTTGAGTCTGTGTTGAATCCCAATGGAAGGGTAGCCCTTGCTTGTTCCTAGTGTAATGCCCTTTTAGCTCTCCAACATGGCACCAAAGGAAGAGCCTATCCCTTGCTGAGGATGTGTGATCTAGGGTGGGATTTTCAAAAGCATGTAAGTGATTCATGAGCACAGTTTCAATCTCATCACTCAGGGATAAATAGCCGGTGTGGAGAAAAGCTGCCTTCTCTTAACTAGTTAGATATTAACTAACGCTACATCTGGGAGTCTATTTGCTCAGTGTTTTGTTACATCTGATGAAAGACGGTGACTCAAGATATTTTTATTAACTACAAGAAGATCCAGTTGAAGGATCATTTGTTCTCTGACTGGACTAGCCTCCTTACATCAAGTCTGTACATTGGTACTGTTGATGGATCTGCAAGGCAGCGGCTTAAATAAGTAGTAAATAAGTTGTAAGATCAAATGGATATAAGTTTTCCTTTGCTTCTGGGAGTGTATAGCTGTATTATTTCTTTGTTTCTTCAATATTTGTATTTGCTTTCATACAGAAGAAACTACAATATTTCCGACACATTCTGTGTCTCTAGTTCTACCCAGAAGTTAGATCCAAATACTCCTTGATCACTGTTCAGAGAGTTCATTAGGGACATTACTGAGACATCTGTTAGGTAAACTATAGACATAGACTTTAGAGGAGATTCCTACATTCTTTAGGATAATCTCATAATCCAGAAAGCAGAAAATCCACATAGGAGAAAAGCCATTCTCCTGGATGTATTTCTTACCAACTGGAGAAGTTGATTGAGAACATCTGAATAAAAGGGATGAAATGTGCTAAATGTACAGGTATGCGAATTCTTGGTTAATGAAAATGGCATGAGAAGACAAGACCTCAATTTCAGCCCCATTTATGGCTTCATACAATATTAAAACAACTTGTGAAAATCATACTAAGATATTTGTCTTTATTCAGCTTGACTCAAATATCACTCTTTGCATCTTTAAATCCAGCATGTACAAACCTAAAATGAACTAACTATCTTGGTTACTGCAACTGCAGTGCTGACAAGATAATTAGTTACGCTAGATGCATACCATAGTCTGTTTTGGTGTTTTACACATGTTGTTTAAGTGGAGTAGGAAATTCAGGCCTACCTGAGCAATAAAAGGGGGGACCTTCTGAGAGGAGAGAGAGATGAGAATTTAGAAATTAGGACAGCTGTACAATTTAAGGGAGACAGTGTTGTGTGAACAAAACAACATCAGCTATTCATGAAAGGGAAATTCACCCCAAGGTAGTGGCGTGCTCAAAGTTCTATGGACCATCGTGGCTTACCCAGTACATAGAATTTGTGCAGACCCATTGAAAAAGCGTGGGTTATGATTCAGGAAGAGGACAACACAATGAAGACTGCTTTTTTCCACTTTCCATTTTCTTCTGTAGAGTAAATGGTTTTTGGTGTTTTCTTCCTACCCATAGGCAACCTGCAATTCTTTTCAGATTATATCATACATTCCTGGGGGAGTTGACATCTGTCTTAATCTTGAGAAAAGACCATTCAACAAACCCTGAGTGACTCAGTTATCACTCTTATCTTGCTCAAATAACATTTTATCCCTCAAGAGCTCAGGCTAAATCTTTATTTTTAATTAGATTAGTAAAGATTTGTGTGTGGGCCTGTAAATTGAGTTGAAATAGCATCTTAAGAATGATTTCAGTCATAGTGATATTTCACATATGTACACTCCTTACTTATAGATTGGTTTATAATTTAATACATAGTGGCATATTTCCACTGTACTTATGTACACATTAAAAGTTTTATAAATGCAGTCAAATAACTATTATAAAAATGACAGCATAGCCAAATCACTGCAAAAATTTCATCTGATTTAGTTTAACTTTTTAAGCTAACTTTGTGCTTTAACAAGCTCCTCTTACAGTTTTCCCACTTAAACAGAGCTGACAGCAAGGTATGTAGAAATTAACTAACACTACACCTGGGAGTCTATTTGCTCAATGTTTTGTTATGTCTGATGAAAGACAGTGACTCAAGATATTTTATTAACTTCACAAAATGTCACTTTTCCCAACAAAAACACCAGCAGAACTTCCAATTAGTTCTTCCCAATACAGTCAATGTGCTACAAGGGATTCCATATGTATGTAAGCAATGATGATGGCAAACAGTGGGGAAAGTCATTAAGAAGCCTTCCTGGGAATACTTTACAGCCAGGTATCCAGCATTTAAGGGTTGGAGCCAGGATAACAAGGCTGATAGAATAGTAGATCATGGACTATAGATTATTTACTCAGCATGTGAGCCACTACCTTCTGCAATGAGAAGGAAAGCAAATAGAGTGAGTTTTAGCTAAAACAGAGAGAAAAGTGAGCCAAAGAAATGAATCTCAAGCAAAAAAAAAGTGCAAGACATGCTACTAGGGGTTAGCAGAGGTTGTCCGTACAGCATAGTTATGAGAACTAAAGTCTCTTGAAAAGCAAAAGGCACCATACGTTGTTCCATGTATTCATTTCACCTCTTGATCCAGTTCAGAATCATTCATGCACATTCTTCCACAAAGGCAATACTCTTACAAATTTCATATTCCTAAGTCAAGAAAATTTTGGAATGAAACCTGAAAATAGAAAGCACTCAATGCAACACTAGTAAACAATTAACAGTTTAGTATGTTGAGCTAAGAAACAAAGGAGCAAGGCAACAATGCTTTTCATGAGACTAGTGAAAAAAGCCTGTGTCTCCAGATGCCCTTGTTTTTCTTAATCAGCACAAAAGATACCTCTGTGGAGTCAAAGATGGTTCAAAGGAGCCATTCAAGTCATTTCTGATACACAGATCATTATTTTGGTAACAATGTGCGGTGGTCTCATTTTGCATTCCTAATATGTTAAGTGAATTTGCCAATATTCAGAAAACAACTTGCCAATATCAATAACTAGAGGCTGGTTATAATTTATTAAAATATTAAAGGTAACAAAGAGTCCTGTGTCACCTAAAAAACTAACTATAAAGTATTGAAGTATAAGCTTTCGTGGGCTAATACCCACTTTGTCGGATGCAAGCAGTGGAAGTGTCCAGGGGCAGGTATAGATAAGTAGGCAAGTACCAGGTAGGAGGTAACAAGGTTAGTCCAATCAGGCTGAACCAGCTTGTTATCTCAAATCAGGGAGGGTGAGGTATTCTTCTAGCAGCTGAATTGGAGGTGTGAACTCAGTGAGAGAAGTTGTTTTTTGTAATTAGCAAGCCATTCAAGATCCTTGTTCAATCCCAGATTGATTGTGTCAAATTTGCAAATGAATTGCAGCTCTGCAGTTTCTCTTTGTAGTCTGGTCTTGAAGTTTTTTTGCTGCAGTATGGTGACTTTTAAATCTGTAAATGTGTGTCCAGGCAGGTTGAAGTGTTCTCCTACAGGTTTTTGTATATTGCCATTCCTGATATCTGATTTATGTCCGTTTATCCTTTTTCGTAGGGACTGTCCAGTTTGGCCGATGTACATAGCAGAGGGACATTGGTGGCATATAATGGCATATATTACATTGGTAGATGTGCAGGTGAATGAACCAGTGATGGTGTGGCTGATCTGGTTAGGTCCTGTGATGGTGTTGCTGGTGTAGATATGTGGGGAGAGTTGGCATCGAGGTTTGTTGCATGGATTGGTTCCTGAGTTGGAATTATTATGGCGCGGTGTGCTGTTGCTGGTGAGAATCTGTTTAAGGTTGGCGGGTTGTCTGTGTGCCAGGACTGGCCTTCCTCCCAAGGCCTGTGAAAGTGAGGGATTATTGTCCAGGATGGGTTGTAGATCACTGATGATGCGGTGGAGAGGTTTTAACTGAGAACTGTAGGTGATGGCCAGTGGTGTTCTATTGTTTTCTTTCTTGGGCTTGTCTTGCAGCAGCAGGCTTCTGGGTACACATCTGGCTCTGTTGATCTGTGTCCTTATTTCCTTGTGCGGGTATTGTAGTTTTGAGAAAGCCTGGTGACGATCTTGTAGGTGTTGGTCTCTGTCTGAGGGGTTGGAGCAAATACGATTGTACCTCAGTGCTTGGCTGTAGACAATGGATCGTGTGGTATGTCCGGGATGGAAGCTGGTGGCATGAAGGTAGGCATAGCTGTCGGTAGGTTTTCGGTATAGGGTGGTGTTGATGTGGCCATCATTAATTTTCACCGTGGTGTCTAGGAAGTGGACTTCCTGTGTAGACTGGTCCAGACTGAGGTGGATGGTGGGGTGGAAGCTGTTGAAATCATAGTGGAATTCTTCCAGAGTTTCTTTCCCATGGGCCCAGATGATGAAGATGTCATCAATGTAGCGTAGATAGAGAAGGGGTGTGAGTGGACGAGAGTTGAGGAAGCGTTGTTCCAGGTCAGCCATAAAGATGTTGGCATACTGCGGGGCCACGCGGATGCCCATAGCAGTGCCACTGGTCTGGAGGTATATATTGTCACCAAATTTGAAATAGGTGCCACAGGACTCTTTGTTACCTCTGCTATTCCAGACTAACATGGCTATCTCTCTGATTCTTAAAATATTAAATTTTGCTTTATAGATCTTCCCTCCTAAGGATCTCAAGGGGATATTGTCAACCATTTTTTAAGTAACTAAAATCTAGTTGATAGAGATTCTTTAAGTATGACATCTGGGTATTTTTAATCCTTTTTTTAAAAAAAAGTTTTTTTCTTTTCCTCTGTTGATGTACATAAAAAAGTAATTTTGGGAAGAAAATTTGACTGACTACTATTTATACACAAAGCAAAACTGAATCTACATTTCTAAGAGACATGGTGGATAAGATATCTTTCATTGGATCCACTTCTGCAGATAGAAGGGACATGCTGTAAACTTCACGGAGCTCTTTCTTGGTTCTGGGGAAGGTAACCAGTGTGTCTTAAATACAAGGTGGGACAGATTGTTAAATGAAGGGGTTCACAGGTGACACAATTAACACCTCAGCAGTTGTAGACAAAGGACGGTAATAGTCAGGAGAATGTGTTACAAATTGTTATAATCAGCCATGAAACCAGTGTCTGTTAAGTCCATGTTTTTTCAGACAGCAGTGTGATTTTCAAGATGAGTGTGTCCCTTTAAATAAGTCCCATCATGCAGCTAAACCAACCACATGACTGAGCTGAAGCAAATATTTAAAACCCCATGTACTCCACAGCTTTTGTATTTGTGAACTTTTCAACCATGTTCCCAGTGCTATATTTTCATGCTATGGAGGCATTAACTAATTCCCCATAGTGTTGTTGTTAAATGTATATAGCATATATTTCCCTAGATTCTTCTGACACTGCAGTTCTTAAGGTCATAGTAGTTCCCTTGATATGCGATGACAGAGTACATTTACTTCAGCCAAGAAAATTGATTGGTAAAAATATAAAAGCAGCATGGAAAAAGAATCAGAATTGAAGCTATGATTACATTTCTGTGACATTCTATAGCAACGAATATGCTTTCCCAAATTAAATAGATTTTAGCAATAATTTAAATAACCAGACACTTTATATTACAGTGCTAAAAGGAGGTCAGACAGCACTAGAGGGAAGGTGATTAAAGAAAAGAACAAAGCAAACTAAAACTGTAAAAGAAAAGAAATCAGAGCTATCATACTGTAGCTAGAGATTAGTGATGAAGACACAAACTATATATCCTGAAGAACAATGTTGCTTGTATACACCATTGAACATACAAAGTTATCACTATCTTTATATTCTACTGTCACACGTTGGATTTTTTCCTGTCACCACATTAGTTTCTTGTAAAAAACAGAAACATATTCTCTGTCCATTACAATTTCACAACTTGTGAAAGTTCCCTGGAATTAAGGTTTATCGCAATTTTCTGTCTTTTCTATTTTTGACTGCTATTCAGTGATGAAATATTCTCCTCCCTTACCTCCCCTCCCCCCAATTTGCTATCACAGAAATCTATTTGGAGTGCACATGAATAAATGGCTAACCACACTCTTCAGAAATTGCACTGAATTCCACCTTCTTAGACAGATTTGATTATGGTCCTAGATAATAAAAACATCAGAGGTACTGAAGCAACTTTCTTGTGCACTTATAGATTATCAGCAAGACCACAGGCCTATGATTAACTTTGGAATTGTTTTCCTTTATCCCTTCAGTTGTACATATAACAACTTGCCCCTTATTGCAGATTAACTTTCCCATGTTAACAAGCCCTTACTAGCAATGAACAGTTACAAACTTAAGTAATAAAGAAGATATTTAGCTTCAGCAAAGTTTTGTGTATTTCATGGTTTATATGTGGGTAACCTTTTCTCTGCCTCTATTTTCAAGGCTCTAGTCAGAATTATGGACTGACAGGCTTTGTGCTGGTCCTCTGCACAATGGTAAATCTTGCCCTGTATCATCTTGGGTTAACCATTTAAACTTTCTGGGCCCAATTGTTCAAGCTGTCACTTAAGATGTATTAAGGAATCTCCAGAGATCTCATGGGGGAAAACAATATGCATTTCCCCAGCTCCATCCTAATAGATTCCCAGACCTAGAAAGCACCCTCTGAGAGTCCATGGCTGGTGGGATGTGGGGACATGGAGGTGACTGACATCCTTCTTTTACATACCCAGCAACAAATCCACAAAGGAGCCTTTTCACGGATCTACTTTAGAGGCAATGATCAAGCTAATTATGTAATGCTGTTTTTAATTCGGTTCTTTTTTCATTTACTCTCTAAAGTGCACTGAGGAGTTTGGGTAGGGACGGGGAAGGGTGTGCTACCGTATAGTGTAGAAAGAAAAAAGCAGCAATTAAGCCTCCATTAGAACATTCGAAAGCTTCCATGGTGAAAGTGACCCATGTATCTGGGATTCCTATTCAGTTATAGAAGCTACTTATTAAGCTCTTTGGCTTAATGATCCACAACTTTGCCTTGGATTTTGTGTCCATACTTTTGTGCCTGCAAGTAGTTCCCTTCTAGAGTAATTGCCCATGATTCTTTGTGTTGCAGTAACCAGAGTCACTGTAGGATTCTCTGAGTGAATTGTGAGAGAACATGTTTGTCCTGGGTACATGGGAAGAATTCTGAGGAAGTATTTGAGAACTATTAGCACTTAAATGATTTAGCCTGTGTGTATACTGCAAAGTGGATGGGCTACCAGACCAAGTTAAAGTGGCACCCAAGCAATAGCCTGCTGTGCTTCCTGTCATCCCAGCTGGGCTGGGCTTAAAGCACCAACAAACGTTGAGGTGAGAGGATTGTGTGTGTAGACAGGCAGGGATTTGGGGCAATCAGGTAAGAGACCAAATTAACTCTGTAGCGAAGACATAGCCTATCTGACCTTATGTAAGTAATTTGTGGCTTGACTGTGTCTCACTACACTCAGTGGGAGTCTTGCCCTTGACTTCAACAAATTAGGACCTTTGTCTCTGCACCTCCATTAATGGAGGCAATGATACACACTTTTGTAAATGTCTGATATCTACTGATGAAAATTGTTGTGAGGAAATTGAAATAAGCATAATGATACTCATTAACAAATATTAGCTGGGACACAATTCATAGCAGCACTGTATACTTTCAGTGTCTAGCTCTCATGAGAGAAGCTGCTTGCTGTCTGGTGTAACTAGGGATCTCATACCAGGCACAATATAAACAACTAAGCAAAACCATGCAATACAAAATGGTGCTTTCACAATTAGATTTTAGAATAGGCCATCAGGACAGAAGAGCCACATCTAAGCAGTGAAGTGAGGGACTAGACTGCAGGAGAAGTACCTAATCAGGCATTCAGCTGAGAGATAAGGCAGCAAGAGGCAAACACAAAGCAGTATTCAGTCAGTATTCAAACTCATGTATAACAGTAATGGACACAGCTCTGCACCTTATGAACAGATTTTCTACTGTAAGAGACCATGCAATCCATCACACCCAGAAATAGCAGCTTTTGTAAGTCTTAAGCACTCCCACTAATTAAAATAGCCACTTATAGGCCATTCCACACCTATACAAACACAGTCAAATTTAAAAAAAAAGAGAGAGAGAGTAAAATAAGCTGAGGGGAGGCAGAACATTTAGAATCTGGGTGTCCACCCTCTTATGACACAGGGTGACTCAGTATTAGAGAGATTTATCTCTGATAGATCTCAAGCCAGGAGATCACTCTAATTTGTGACATTGATTGCAATCAGGGAAGTGGCTACTGTATATAATTGCCACTCTTCTGTATGGTACATTTTATACTGTACGTGGCTACTGTGAGCCAGATTATAAAAGGCTAGGTATTGATCCTCAAAAGGATGGTACTTTTAAAGACCTTCTGCTGGGAGGTGAGTTTTTACTTCTCCCCACTCATGCTCCGTTTCAGTCCCATTGTTAAAATCTAGCCAAACATTCTTCTGTTCTATTCTAGTGCAATAAAACAGGTTACCGAGGTGACATTCACAAAATGCAAACAGGGCCTGATCCAAAGCCCACTGAAGTCAATAGAAAAAGGCTTTGGCTGTGGATCAAGCCTTAATATTGGGACAGAGTCAGCGGGAATTTATCAGGTTAGGAAAAGTAGGTGTGTGAAGGTCCCTTTAGTTAGCATTTCAGTTATTTGAGTTTCCCAGATGTTAACCAGTGTTAACAGGAAGAGCAAGTGGAAGGGACATGGATTTTGCTCCTCTCCTCTCTCTGCTCATTTGCCTGTTTTACTCAGTGTTTGACAGGTCTGTAGCTATATATGAAACACACTCGATGAATTCACTTAATACTGGAGTTCAGGCATTTTACATTAACAACAGAGTGGAAGTTATAATGGCTTGTCAATCAGTCTCAAACTCTAGCAAAAGAGAAAATAGGATGTGGCAAGATGCTTTCAGAAAAGTTTCACACTAAAAATAGCTCTGCAGTATTTTTTTTTTTTAAAAAAAAAACCACTGCTTGACTTTCTCAGATTCAAGAAAGATGTTTAATAGAGTAAGGCCTGAAGAGACCTCTGATCATCTGCTTATGACCTTTACATAACAACGCCATAGAATTTCACCCAGTAATTTCTCTGTTAAGCTCATCATTTATAGTTTAGCTAGAACATACCTTTCACTTGATCAGAAAGTAATAATATCCCTAAAATTATTTTGATAGTTTTAGTTCATGTGTCACCACACAAATAGGCAATGCATTGGCATCAATAGAGCATAAATCCAGGTAGAGTTTGGCCCAATATGTTTTCTTCTGGCAGATCATTCAGATGTATTCCACACTAACACAGTGTGACTCTTTGGTTCAGTTTCTGGGCCACATAGGTTTATGAGTCTATTACATCCTTTGAGCATGCAGAGCTGCCTTTTTCAGCTCAAGTAGTAGAGGCTCATGCTTAAAGGTTGATAGAGGCTGCAAAGTTCAAACCCTGGGCACCCCCAAAATGCAATCATTCTGCTAAGCATCACTAGCAGTAGGAAGGGCCAGGCTCAGTTATCTAGGGAGTCTGTAAAAATAATTGACTGGAGCCTCCACCTAAAACCTCACCCATTCCCAGATTTTCAGAACATAAAATGTAACCCTCTTGATCCTGTTTCCAGAAATTTCTTCCCTGCTCACACACAGGATTTCTTCAGAAGGTGAAGCCATCAATATTTTTTATTTAGGGAAAGCATTTATTGAGATAGCAAATTAAATTAACAAAACCCAAACAGTCTGACATGGTTATGGCTGCCTCCCACTGTCTATGTTGCTTAATGTGCCCCAGAATTTCATTCACAAATCATTTCCAACCCACTTAAACCTCACTCGTGAATCCAAGTAGATTGGGGCACTGGTATGCCAATAGATGGCTCTCCTCAGCCTGTCCACTCTCATCCATGAAAGTTTGCATCTCACGGTCCTCCTCTTATACGCAGCTGTACCTGGTTCTAGTTCCATTTAGTCAGTTCTGTCAGATTAGTTACAGCCGGGCCTTGGTTCAGGGAAGTCAGTTCAACCAGCACTGCTACTACCAGGTTATATTCTTCAAAATAATGCTATGGTTATCAGTGGCACCTAGCAGATGAGTTATACAGTAGTTGGGTGGGGTTCATCTAGGACAGGGGTGGGCAAACATTTTGGCCTGAGGGCCGCATTGGGTTTCCAAAATCGTATGGAGAGCTGTTTAGGGGAGGCTGTGCCTCCCCAACAGCCAGGCATCTCATGGCCTCCGTCCCCCATCCAACTCCCCCTGCTTCTCGCCCCGACAGCCCCTCTGGGACTCCTGTCCCATTCAACCCCCCCTCTCCTTCCTGATGGTCCCCTGGGATCCCTGCCTCATCCACCCTCCCTGCTCTCTGTCTCCTGACTGCCCCTGGATTCCCCACCCCTGACTGCCCCCTGATGCCCCATCCAACCCATCTTCTCCTTCCTGACTGCCACCCGGGGATCCCTACTCCCTGCAGCACAGAGCATTGGGTCAGACCATGGCTCTGCAGCTGTGCTGCCCCAGGAGCTCTCAGCCCCACCGCCAAGAGAACTACACCAGTAGCACGGCCCGCTGAGGCTGTGGGGAAGAGGGAACAACAGGGGAGGGGGCGGGGGTAGCCTCCCTGTCTGGGAGCTCAGGGGCCAGACAGGAGGGCCTGGTCATAGTTTGCCCACCCCTGATCTAGGACACTTGACAGCTGGGTTTCAAAGTGTAAGGTACTATAGACCAAGCTAAAAGACCCAGCTATGTTAGCTCCAAGGTGGTAATAGACTCCTACAGCACAATCCAGGGCTGAGGATTAGAGAGAGTTACATGAATGTCTAGATACCCTTGAACGACCCATCATGAGCAACAGTACAAATATTTCCCATCAAATTTTGGAAACTTATCCTAAACCCAGGGCCAGCTCCAGGCACGAGCCCACCAAGCACATGCTTGGGGTGGCGCCTTCTAAGGGGCGGCAGTGCAGCACTCGGGTGTTGTTGTTTTTTTGCTCTGATGGGGCAGTACTTGGGAGGGGTTGTTTATTTGTTGTTGTTTTTTGCTTGGGGCACCAAAAAAAGTTAGAGCTGGCCCTGCCTAAACCATGTTGAGAACAACCAAAGAGAATAGCTACCAATGTGCCTATGGACCTCAGTGTTCTTGACAGAAAGAGTAGGGTGCACAGAGAGGATCTTTGAATGCCTGCTATTTACAGACCTTTACTTTGGTACTCTAGTTCTGCTCTGATTCTTCCAAGCCTTCCTATGCATTTTGCCATTAAGATTTCATTCCCTTCCCTAGGTAATAACACTATTCCAAATTACCTTACCACCTCTGATACTGCACCATTAATCTAAATCCTCCTTACTACCAGGCTAACTGTCAAATACCAGTAATCTGTGGAGACCCCACTCCACATATTAACAGTGAGGAAGGGGTAGCATAGGGATTCTATTTGAAAATGGACTGCAGGACAGGACATGTGTTGCTGTGCAGAAACCCAGGAGGCTAAGATCCGAGTTCAGAGCTGGGGTACAGACCCAGGAAGCAGATTGGGTGCATGGCCACTCTGAGCTTGCATTGCATGTGAGAATCAGCCAGGGCCCAAAAAAGGATGGCAGCACCTTGATCTGTCACTAAGAGAGGGATGTTGGATGGGTGATTGGACTGTGTTTATTGATAATAGTGTTAGCATCATTTCTGAGTAAATTCCTGTCTCCCCAAAGGCAAGGGTCGGAGTTTAAAATGAAACGACCAGGAAAGGGAGCCCACAACACACATCCCAATCTGCACGGAGAGATGTTTAGCATCCCTCAGTTCCCATTGGCCACAGTTTTCAAATGTAGGTGCCTAAAGGTAAGCTTCTAAATCCCTAAATAAAAGGTGTGATTGTCAGTAGTGCTGGGGACCCATAGCTCCCACTGAGGCATGGTTACATCAAGCTGTTTATTTAGGAGTCTGAATATGAACTTGAGTCTAACTATTCTCATCACGCTCCTGTCGAAAAGGGCATTAGTCCCATTTTACAGACAGGAAAACAGACTACTGAGTTACTAACTGGTTTACCCTAGGTTACAAAACAAGTCTGTCATAGAATCAGAAAGACAATCCAGGTCTTTTTAGTTTCTGATTTGTGCCTCAGCAATAAGAACACCCTTTCTTTCAATTTCTGCTAATCGAATTCTTCCTCTCAGCTCCTCATTTTCAATTAGTGCATCATGCCCTTGATGCCAGCCTCAGCCCCTCTTATTCACATGAGGATGCTAAAAGTTCATTTTCATCTCTTTGTAGGATTCACAGAATCTTCAAGGATGGAAGTTTGCATGAATAGTTGAATTGCTTGGTTATGCTGCCTCCTAGTGGAATCATGAAATATAGTCATGTATAACTTCATTATTACTTATAGCAGGTTGCTTTATCCAATAAAGCTGCTTCTTGTTGTAAGCACCATCTTGCTTAGACTAAGCTGTATGCTTTTGTAATATGGTGCTAAATTGAAAAGCTATGGCAGAATGTGAAAAAAAACCACAATTATTTAGTGCTGGCAGACTACAAGGAAGAAAAATAATTATTTTTTAAGCCTGGAAAAATCAAACTAAATGTAAGAGGACGCTAAGAGAAGGAAATAAGTATACTATTGTATGAACACACATGGAAACAAGACCCATTGTTATTTTCAATTTGTTATGGTTGAACAAAATGCAGAAGTACATTATTGCAAAAGTAAATGTTCCTGAATTATTTGGATATACATATGATGGATCTACCACTAGCTAAATTAAATGTAAGGTTTATCCTGGAAAGTTTTCTTAAGAAAGGATCACAACTACTAGTCTAGACACCATAAATCAACCACTGAGCACTCTCCCGTTGACTCTGGTACTCCACCGGAGTGAGAGGCACAAGCAGAGTTAATGGGGGGGTGTCAGCCATTGACTTACCACAGTGAAAACACCACAGTATGTAGATCTAAAAACGTTGACTTCAGCTACATTATTCATGTAGCTGAAGTTATGTAACTTAGATAGACTCCCCACCCCCTGTTAGGGGTTAAAGTTATTCACAGCTTTGTTTTTGATTGCTAAGCAAAAAGTTTCTCTGTTATGTTAAGAGTTATTGTATTCTGTCAGCATCTTTTGCTTGGCCATGTATTTAGACTATGTATTTTGATTAGAATAATGAGCTCTTGTAATGACTGTTGCTGTGGCCTGTTTTGCTTTTAGCTCAAGGTTATGTATTGGTTACTTTTGCCTAGCGAATGTGTTCACTTCACATTCTGTTCAAACATTGTATCTGTAAGACTTGCTAGCTGTAGAAAGATTCCTTGTCTTAGAGACCAGATGATGACCCAGAGGTCATAGACCCTGGTTTATGTAATTGCTTGATGGTACACATGTCCCTAATGTATTAACTCTGACCACTCCTCTCCTGTCTGTATCCTATAAATCTCTCATGATGTCTTAAAATAAACTGAACCTTCTTCTTCCCCCGAAAGGAGGGAGCGTGAATGTTCCGCATTGATCAATGGCTGTTTGTTTAACTCTTCATTGGTCTCTGACAACTTGTGAGCTTTTTTACCTTCTAACTCCGTTCTACCCGGGGTTTCAGGTAAGGGGGTGATGCACCTTTAATTTTCCCCTAACACCCCCACACTATAGACCAGGCCTAATATAAAGTGTAGCAGTAGTTTGATGTGTTCACACATTACTACAATTATATTTGTACAAAATATCCCTTCTGAGGTATCATTTGAAAACTAACACCTTGCCAGAGGATATCAACATTTTGAAATGTATGTAACAATGCTGCATGTGGGTTAAAACAGAATATCAGAGTGTATCCATGAAGTCTGTGACTAAAAGGTGTTTAAACCAGGCATGACAGTGGGCGTTGATAAAAAGGTACTTATGACAAAGGAAAGAGGGGAACACCTCAAACCATATTTAGCTAAATTAATTGGTCCATTCATTTGTTTTCAGAGATTTCAGGAAGAGAACATGTACATTATAAAACTGCAGCAGGAAGTATTGCTCTGAGACACACCAGGGGACACCTTAATGAAGATGGAGTCACCCTCCTTCCCCCAAGAGGAGACAGAACTCCAAGGGATAAGTTTGACCCTTGAAACAAAGGAACATTTTTAGAAAAGGACACACAGAAAGACTTAAAATTATCATTCACCTGAGGAGACCAGGAAAACCAGCACCTTGGACTCTGTGGGAATCCTAACTAAGAGTTAGCCAATTATTTCTGGAAAACAAAGATTGATAAAACTACTTTGAACAAAGATTAAGTTGTTAAGTTAGATCTTAGCTATTAGAAAGCATATTTTTACTTTTGTTTGTTTGTAACAATTTCTATCTTTATTCCTTCTAGTCAGCATCACTTCTTAGCCTATATCCTTTAGTTAATAAACCTGTTTTACTTTTACTATAAACCAACTCAGTGCTATGTTTGAAGGGTGGATGTGTTTATTCCAGTTAGGTTTGTAAACTGTGATGTACTAACTGTATAGGAGAGTAGCGGACATAATATCTTCCGTGAATGTACAATGATGGCTGCTCTGCATTATACAGAAACATATGAGGAGCTCTGGAGCTGGAATTCACTGATTATTACCTGCCAAGTTTTAAGCTGGGAGCACCTTAACTAATTAGACTGTGATAAAGATAGAGTCATGCTGCAGTGAGCTGACACAGTCTAATCTCCAGCAAAGGTCACTGTTGAGGCAGAGTCAGTGTCCCCATAGTGACGATATCCTATGCTAAGATAAAGTGTAAGAGCAATTTGATACCCTGTTCACTTTATTGTGAGATTGTTACTGTACCTGCAGGGGGATTGACTGACTCTAATGGATAAGTTTTATTAATCATAAGCATCATCAGGCATTTTACACCTCTAACTTCTATTATCCTTTTATACCTGCTTTCTTTTACTCATTCTGTCACCTTATCATAAAGCAAAAGCAATGCACTTATTAAAAAATAACTGCCTACAGTACTTATTTTCCTATAATTTTATACTATAGAAGATTTATTCAGCTCTAGATTCTTTTGACATATGCAATAAAGCTTCCACTAGTAAATACAATTAATACTGTACAGTACCCTATTAAAGCATACTAACATAGTAAAGCTCATTCATATCTAATTATGTTCAACTGCTCTTAATTTCAGCATATCCCTTGAGAAACAACATGTCGTAGGCCAGCAACAATAATATCAATCAAAGCAATGTTTATGAAAAACTACTGTATTTGTGGTGGTTGGAAAAATATTGATAATAAAAAGATACATATTCAATAAGCCTATTGGCCCATTCAACAGTAAACTAATACAAAATATTCAGGCTCATTAGTTCAACATGTACTCTAGTCTGTTTATAAAAGAGTTCTGCAGCAGTATCACTCTTTTTATGGTGTATCTCTGTATATGTTTTGCCTGCAGAAGACAGTTCTCAAGTGCCATTTATTCTTATGTAACTATGACGTTGAAAATGATATACAAGTTAACAATCTTTTAATGTAAGGATGTAATCTTTTAATGTAATGCAGGATTCTTACAATAAAACTGTAAACATCACTTGACAACTAGACTAACAAGCTTCTATTTGGACTGTGTTATTGTTCTATGTTGAAAATTCCAGCCGTATTTTTAAAGTGAGTTGTGCACCCAAAGAGGCAGGTAGCCAAGATTTTGTGATTAAGGATCTCTTCTTGGTCACGCAAAATCATTAAAAGGGAGGAGGGGGCTTAATATTGAAGACCAGGCATGTTAGGTGTCTCAAACTTCAGAACTACTTGTGCATGAATGGTTTTCCAGGTAGACCGAATGGATCTAGAGACTAGGTGAAGAGACAGCTGATTTGCAGACTCCTTTAGGTAAACTTGTCAGGGTATCCACTGCAGTATACAGAAGCCAACCACACCACACTGCTGTTCTGTGCACATCCAGACCCAGTTTACCAATTCTGTGAGTACCATCTGCTCTTTATCATTTGCTGAGCTTCTGTCTATGTGCCTAAGTTAGTGCAAGACACCAGCATCTCATTCATTCAAGGCAAAACTATTTGAGCAAGTAGTGCTGTGCCCACCTGGCACGTTCTGTAGGACCGTCCCAGTGTTGTAGTAGAGAGAACTGTTACTTTCCTTTGGGGATAGAGCTGACTGCTGCAGAATGCTGTGATGAGGTGTTGACAGTGTGTTCCCCCCCACTCTTACCTCCTCAGGTCCACAGGGAACTGGGACTACTTTACTTGTTGGGGGCTGAAGGATTGGTGAGGGCTGAGTACACACACAAAGAGCTACGAAGAAACTGGGTTCCATTTGATATAGAACTGCACAGCACCCACACAAGCTTCCCAAAACCTGCCCCTCCCTCACCCCATGCAGACTTGGAACTGCAGCAGTTCTGCTGCAGGAGAGCCCTTCACACCAGAGGAAGGGGGATTAGGATTTACCATCTCCAGACAATAAACAATTCAGCCATGTCAATAGGCATATCTGGGATAATCCACTATTGCATTCTGTATGCAGTATGTGCAAAATGCATCAGCATATTCAAGATCTTTAAAAAGGTGGATTTTAAAAAAATGTTAAAAAAAAATCCACACCTTGACATGGAAGAGGTATGGGAGACATTTGCTCTGGGAGCTATTTGTGCCAGCCAGAACTTTCACAGAAAAATTAACTCCTGTTCATGTTGGATAGAATGTTGCCAGACTTAACATTTTCACAAACTATTGAAAATGCCACTTACCTTTCAAAAACCCCAAACCCTAGTGTGGCAGAGGCACCCCACACAGCATGATGATTCACTGCAGCAGTTCTTCTCCCTTCTTTCAGGTGGACCCCAGCTGCCTTAATGTCCACCAACATGTGCCTGGTAATAAACCAAACTAGCAATCTATGTCAGGTCTATCCTCCCACAGTTAGACTCTTCCTCTGTCTTCAGTCTTGCCAGCAAAACTGGGCAGGGTTGATTGAGCCTTCAGCAGTTTTACTCTTCTTAGCTGGTGTGGGTTTCATGTAGCCATCATACTGAAATTAATAAGGAATTTCAGAAGGAATTAAAAGATCTGTATACAAATTCAAAAAGCATTAAAAGAGGGAACCATAATATGTAGGAAGATGGAATATTGAGGTAATGGACTAGGCCAAGCTTGATGAAACAGAATTAATGGGGCAGAAATACTAAGCAAACTAGATGTGGGAAAATAAACAGGGAGTAGTTGTAGGTAATGACAGAGAGCCAAGTCCTGCTCACCTCACTCAAATACAACTCCTATGGACTGAATGGAAATTGTGAATAAATGAAGTAAGCAGGATTTGATCCACATTGGCCTGATCTTCCTCCCATTGAATTCAGCAGGGTTTCATTAGATGCAGGATTGGAGCCTGCCATGAGTAATTGAAATGAGCTTCTGGAAGAAGTTCAAGTGAGGAAGAACAAAAGCAGGGTCTGAAATTCAGTATTATAAAGGGAACAGAATATTAGACAAGCAATAAAATGTTAAGATATAAAATACATGTAAGAGGGTTGTGAAAAAGAAAAATCCCCTCAAGGCAATGATAGATTTCAAGTAGCTACCCATGCAGTGAAGTGAGAAACATTAAGTGGAAGGAATAAATCAGGTAGTAATATACCTTACACAGAATGTGAAAGGAAATTGGAAAAGGAGCAAGGCTTGGTTTAATTTTGAGTAACACAGAAGACATGCTTGGAGAGTACTGGAGGTGGAGGAGTAGTTAAGCAACAGAAACCATAAAGAAATAATGTTTGTAATAAGGACTAAAATTGCATTTAATAGGTAGAAATAAAGGGACTAAACTGAGCAAAGCAAATTTTGTTAGAATAGAGAAAATGCTGGGTGGAACTGGATGGGATAAAGCAATGAAGTGAAAGGATGCAGAAGGGAAATGAGAAGTACTCAAGGATAATTAATATATGCCCAAGAGTTATGTGGCTCATCTAGCAATGAATAAACTACAAGCAAAAATAGACCAGCTCATGAACAAGGAAGCACAAAAGTAATCAAGAGTAAGGAAATGGCATTAGGGAGGTCTGGAAAGATTATAGTTAAACCGAGAGGGCACATACAAGGGGAGTCAGATGATGAGAATAAAAGGAAGATCACACAAGAGGTTAATACAATGCTTTTTAAATTTAATAACAGGCTGACAATGTTTGCCTATTATGCCCCACCCCGTTTCACTGACTCTGCAGCAGGTGATTTATTACCCCACACAGATAGAAAGAGAAGGATGTTTCTAGGGTGTGAGCTAAGTAGTTCTGAGATAGGAACTGTTAAAATGTAAAAGAAAAAAATCCTACTTTTTCATTTGTTTACTTTATGCATTGAACAGCACTTAAATAATCCATTTAATTGATTTGTTAACACTAAACACTCTTCCCTGGGCTCTGCGAAAAAGGTATTCATCAACAACAGCAGCAGCAAAGATGAAACTGAAGAGACAGGTGGCAAAATGCATATTGTAGAGAAGTTCAAATGATATATGTTGAGACAGTTAGGTATAGAGTAAATACAAGTTATCCTCCAAGTAGAGGACCATGAAGTTACTGAGTGACATATCATGACATCACTTTGATGTAAGATGGTCAGATCCCATTCAGTCACCAGCCATAAAGCTGAAAAGTTGTCACATGTGAAAAGTTGGAAGTGAGAAAGCTAGCGCCACTGGAAAAAAATGTCAATAAACCCAAGAAAGGCCTGAACTGGCTGGTTTAGGGAATGGGGAGAAAAGTCTGCAACGCAAGGTTGGAGGGTCGCTGAACCTGGGCTCCAGACCAAGCCTGAATGTCTACACTGCAATTAAACAACATGTTATCCTGAGCCCCAGTCAGCTGGCATAGCCAGCCACAGATGTCTAATTGCAGTGTAGACATCTTATGTGGCTGCTTCTTACATTACTTTTGCTCTAGTTTTCAAATATAGAACACCACCCTGGTTGTTTAAGAAGGGAGAGACTCATTCTCTACCCAAGAAGATGCTATTTCTTCTCTTCCCTAGCCCATCCAATAATGGGCTTTTCTTATTGATGACATGAGATTTTCAGCTTACGTCTTTAAGAATTGTAACATTTCAGCCTTTTGAACATATGGCTGTTTACTTGAGGGGCCACTGACTTAACAGGATCTGACTAAGCCCCGAGTCCCATGGCACAGGATGATATATCATGCAGTAATTTGCAAGTTAACTCACTATTGTAAAAAGACTGAGGTAAAAAGCAAGAAGATAGTAAATGATCTAGGGCAAAACCCCTAAAACCACTAGCACAGAGCTTAATAGAATTGAAAATATGTCATACATTATCCAAGGAATCAAATATAAACAGGAAAAAACAGCTCTAGTGTAAATAAGGTCACATTTTGACTAATGGGCACAGTTCTGGTCACCTTATTTATAGAGG
This sequence comes from Sternotherus odoratus, assembly GCA_032164245.1. Lineage (NCBI taxonomy): Eukaryota > Metazoa > Chordata > Testudines > Kinosternidae > Sternotherus > Sternotherus odoratus. The sequence goes on along the minus strand of JAVMKO010000004.1, from coordinate 61,528,333 downwards.
TGGACAAACCCCAATGGCTGGCATTGGACACAAGGTGTTTCTGGATGTCTGCCTCTTTCTTCCGTTATTAATTCTGTGCCTGAGGGCAAATGCCAGTAGTGCTCATTTTAGTTTTTGCCTCCTGCTGCCACTTCAGCTGTCAGACAGGCAGCAAGACTCAAAAGTGAAGGGAGCCACCTTAAAGAAATGTGGTGCCACTATGTCATTTTTAAACTGACAGCTCAGAGAAAGATAAAAGGACTTTCATTTTCACCTCCCACTGCTGCTTTGACAGAGAAAGACATTCACCCATGTTTGAATGCTGGTGGGAGGCAAAAATGTAAAACTGGCACGGTGGTTGTAAGTCAGTTTTTCCTGCCCTAAGGAAGTATAAGCTGATTTGAGACAACTAGAAATCTAACCTTTGCTTACCATGTGACAAAAAAAGAAAAATGTGTCCATCTGAGCTTAATGCAACAGAAGTAGATTATGCTGTAGAATATAAGTGAATGCAATGATACAGGAATACTAAGATTTTAGTTCATCAGAAATATCAAAGCTACTAGAGTAGGTCTGTGTTCTATAAGAAAATGGTAGTTAAGATGATATTTCACTATATGTCTACAATAAATTGATGAAAGGAGTGGGGAGAAGAGAGATTCATTTTGCAAGTGCAAATACAAAAAAAATTCCCCAAAACATGGCCTCAGAAATTAAACTAAAAAAGAATAAGCACTAAAAGAGGAAGAGCGGCATTTCTTCAACAGAGGGTAGCTAATATAATAGGATATAAAAGGTAAAATATTCATGCTAGTGAAAGGAAAAGTACTATGGGATGAAGAGACTAATTGAAAGACCCTCAAAACATACCAAACAGTCTTGCTCCTATATAATATTTACAAGAGACAGAAATTATCCATCACCTTGCTCCTTTATCCAGTTCTTCATTTTGAGATTATCCCTTATATAAAGCTCTGGTGCCCTGACTCCAAATTAATTGGAAGTGACAACATTACTCATGCTGATGAAGTTACTCCAATATCATTTAAAACTTTTAAAACTATTGTTAATCTATATTCTTGTTTTGGTCTTCGCATCCAGTTCATTCATAACCCTGTATGCACCTGACTAGTACATGCAAAATGTTTGGCTTCCAAGGACAGTGGGATTGTAGAGTGGGAAAAATATTGCCAGATGTACTGCTAAATGAGACTAGACAACCAATAAAGCAGTCCTCTGAGAAACATGCATATTTACAAAATGAAAAAGGAAGGAGGTTGGGGGTTTTCATGTGAGAGTCCAGAAAGCTGCGGCTTATAATGAAAGTGCCTCTTCAGCTATAATTTTAGTACCAAGCCCCTGCCATGAAATTTAATTAACACCAGAACCTGAGTCTAAGTGTGGGTGGGGTTTTTTTGTTTTTGTTTTTTTCATTTATAGGGTAGCAGGCTATCCCTCTTGAATTGAGCATCTGCTTCAGGTTTTATTTTGTTTGCTTATGGTGATTCTGAAAGTCCAGTTCCTTTAAGAATGTTTTATTTCCTTTTCTATTTTTTTTATTTCTTACTTTTGATAGCTTCACATGCAAAGCAAAGTTCCTACAAGCTGAACTCTCCCTGCCAGTCCCCAAGACACTCAACTGCTGCCATGAGGCCAATCATCCTAAAGCAATGTCCCAAGGTCATTTCTCTTGTTTTAAGAGCAGGAGATATACCTGTGAAGAATGTGGAAATTATCTGAATTAATTTTGTAGCACTTACTGGTCAATGCATGCCACAATTTACTGAGAAATTACACCAAATACATTAACTACTGAGGCATTTTTCTTTGTACGAAAGTCTGGAGTCTCCATATGTGCTGGAAGCCTTCTAAAACTATTCTTGGCCTCAGAATATTTAAAGTCCATTGTATCTTTATTACCCCAGAACGAAGAACCTTGGGAACATGTAATTGTTTATTTAGTATATTCATACTTCACTAATTACGTATAGAAAAACATACACATTCTTTAGGCGATCCAAATGAAGATAGTATATTTAGAATCATATGTTATAAGTAATATTTCTAGGAACTAAAGATATAATTGATATGCTTATTTTTAGTCAGTTTTAAACAAGTGAGGACATAAAGCTGTTGCACAGTTTAATTGTTATCTTTCTGTGTAAGCTTCCAGGCAGTGAGACAAAGATAGCATTATCAAGGTTTTACAATTTTAAATCAGTTGGGAAGCTTCTGTGGCAAGTTTCAACTGCTGTGATGGGTTTGATGAAAATCTTAAAAGCAATTGAGTAATCTTTCATGCATTGTTGACTTTCATGCATTTGTATCACACATTACACTTTGAAGGCTCTTTACTTGGGAGGCTTTGAACTGCCATTGTTATGCTGAACCTACTGTATTTACAGATAACAAATTAACTTTTCAAGGATTCCTTGGTCTGGAAATCAGAAAGTTACTTAAGAGGTTTAGTTCCAGGAATTAATTAAGACCCCCAACCCTTAATTATTGGGAGAAATCTTTATTTGCTAATTGTCCATATAAACATAGTTCTGTTCATTAGTGTTCTTCAAACAGATATTCTGAGCTACTTGTGTGGATTAGTTTGACATTTGTTTTCATGGAATTTTATAGATAATTTGATTTTGGTTTTGAAAGCTGGTGGTGAAAGTTGAGGCCTTTTCTGTATTTACCCCTGTGGATCTGTGTCTTGTAGCTACTCTTGTGCCGTTAATGACATGGTGGGCTTCTCTCTTTCAGTTTTGTTGTTAGTCTCTTCAGTGGTAAAATGTTTTCTTTTAATAGACTCTAGTCTCTTCAGTGGTAAAATGTTTTCTTTTAATAGACTCATAGACTTTAAGGGTACATCATGATCACCTAGTCTGATCTCCTGCACCTTTCAGGCCACAGAACCTCATCCACCCGCTCCCACAAAGTAAGGGTCCAAAATCCTGTGAGGTGGTGATTGTTTTCAACTCCCATCAAAGTCAATGGGAGGTAAAGGGTTTTAGCACATTGCATCCCTGGCAACAAGTTCCACAGGTTGCCTGTGCATTGTGTGAAGAAGTACTTCCTTATGCTTGTTTTAAATCTGCTGCCCATTAATTTGGTTGGGGATAAATAACACTTCCCTATAGCCACATGATTCATGACCTTTAGACCTCAGTTGTCTCTTTTCCAAGCTGAACAGTCCCAGTCTTTTTACTGTCTCCTCAGAGTCTAGTCAGAACAGTGACTTGAACTTGGGTGTCCCACGTCCCAGGCAAGTGACTAGCAAGTACTAGGCTAGCAGCTATTCCAGGGTGGACCACTTCTGAAACATTGCTAAAGATCTCGTTTTCATTCTGCATCAGAACAAAGCCATTTCTGAAGTCTCAACATATTTTGTGGAATAGAAATGTTTTCTGGACAGTCCTTTCAATGAAGGAGTCAGACATTCCTAGCCCTTTGCTGTTAGCTGCACTTCCATTTATGTGCTTCGGACCATTAGCCTCCTTCAAGAAGGCTAATGGGCGCTACTTGTTTCATGGCCTCACTAATTAACTCTAAGTCCCCACAGAAAACCCGGATGTGGAACCCTAGAGCTTTTTAACCCAATCATAGTCCTGCTTCTCTCAGGACCGAACTGTGGGTCTGCACAGAATTCTCAGGTTTCCTCAGAGAAGAAATTGCTTTCCCTAGAGCAACTGTTGCACTGGCAGACCAGATGCCAGCATATACCAGGGCCCTCAGGCCTCTCTGAACCCTGAGAAATGCACAGCTGGAAACCAGCCTGGCGTGCCTGCGTGTTAGTACAGCTTAAATAGATATTAGAGTTAAAAGAATGTGTTTAGGCTTGAATGCTTCTATGATGCTGCATGTATTCATCCTACTTATAATATCTGCATCCAATGTTATAAGGTAATGTTTAAATGTTTGCTCTGTAACTATAAACATGTTTGCTAAGACTGTAGATCCCCCACAGTGGGAGGGGAGAGCATTACCAAGTATGAAATACTAGTTCACCACATGAAGTGTTATCTCCTCCCCAACAAGAAAAGGTCCATATATCCAACAAGCCTTTCTGGACAAAATACTTTGTTGATGGTTTCCCACACAGCCCTGAAGAGGGTAATAGCCCAAACCCTCGTCCCATCACAGCTTGAATGCTGAGGAAAGGGAATAAAAATACCTGCTAAGAATAAATTATTCCTAGGCTGCTTGAACTCTGAGGGATGAGGATTTCCAAGTATAAGCAAGGTATCCCCAGCTGTTTTGCCTGGGTTAGCTCTAAAGGATATACAGTCTTCTTACCATAGAAGTTTCTATTACCTTTTGAAACCTAACTAACTTCTTTGGGTGTTTGTGCTTACCTGCTTTAACCTTGTAAATAATTCATATCCTTTCCCTAGTTCATAAACATTTAATTTGTTACAGGACTGGCTACAAGAATTGTCTTTGTTTGAGATCTGAGTACAAGTGACCTGGGATAGGAGACTGGTCCTTTGGGATCGGAAGTAACCTGAATATTGTGATTTTTGGCATAAAGCAACCATCTATCACAAATTCAAGATTGCCTGAGGTTTTATAGATTGCAAGATAGACTGGAATACCCTGGGATTGTCGGTTACTCCATGGTAAGACTGTCATAGTACTTTAGGAGTTCACTGGGTTGATGAAATCTAACTACAGAACATACAACCTAATTTGGGGTTTTTGCCCTGTTTCTTAACAGTCTGCTCTGAAGTTGGCATTCACAGTCACAAGCCACTCCAGACAACTTGACAGTAGCAACTAAGAAATAATTTGAGGTCTTGATGAAATGTGTCCAGAAAAATGAGAGGAACCTAAGTCATCAGTGATTTGTCATAACATGGAAGAAAAGTTATCACCATACTCATAGCCAAATGTATTGTCTGTGCTACTATAAAAATCCACCCACAGGACAACAAAGAGTGGTGCAACATAACAATTTCAGGTAAGTTCTTTCTGAGAATGCAGTCAGCCATTAATAAAACCACCACCACTTATGGTCAGATTTTGATTTTACTAGATATATGCAATTTCCAGTGCCTTTCTAGACATGATCTCCAGAGGCTACTCCATACAATATAATCTAAGAAGGATCCAGGAACTAGTCAAAAAAATTTTTTAAAAGGAAATAGGTGAAAATCCTATTCCTCTCCTATTTCCAGTGCAAAAAGGTATCTTACTACAGAAGGAAGTGATTTGAACAAATCCTCATGTTCTGTGAGATGAAGAACAGAAAGAATATACAATTCCTATTGGTCTACAGGAATCTCATCGAGGACCACAAAGACTTAGACAAATGAACAAATCTGTTGCTCAACATGCTGATAGAATCCTGCAAATTTGCCTTTCTTGGGAATTTCAACATCTATGTTCACAATGCCAGAGAAATCATAGCACCTCATCTTCCATCCCACATGGAAGCCATTGAGCTTTTACGAGGACTAGCACTGTGTCCAACCAAACCTGTGGGTCCATGCTCGATCCTATCTTTAGCTTAGGACTGGACATTAGGAATGTAACATACGCTTCACTCCTCTGATCCAGCATCTGCCTTATCTAAGGGATCATAGACTTCCCTCTATTCCAAAAAGTAGAAAAGACTGGCTCACACTGAGAGACTTTTTAATCCATCTAGCTTTCAGCATACCCTAAAACAGCAAATTCTCCAGCTACAAGGCTACAAGCTGGCTCAGCACTGTAACACTTGTCACCACATATGCTGACACCTTGACCTCAAGCCTTCTGCTTCCCTCACATTAGGAATCAAAGAGATCTTCAGAGTCAATTAGCTACATCAGATAGGCTGAAGAATGGAATCCACAAAATCCACTCTATCCTCACACCACATAAAGGCTTCCTCTGGAGCAACGCCATCATATCCAAGGAAACAAAGATATCCTTTCACCTAAAGCCACAGCTTCAAAAGCACAACTAGAAGTTCTATTTGTCCTAGTGATCAGCACCTCTTTCATTCCAGACTCATACTAAATCTTGCCAAGACTAAAGTGGGACACTGTTTTCTTCTTCCTTTGGAAGCATCTGATCATCAAAGCATAAGAGAGTCTGCATTGGTGTCACTTAGATATCAGAAGCTGTGGAAAGGTGGAAACTAAAAATAACATAGCAGCTTCTTAACTTACACCTTCTGCATGTTCCTTGGTATGTCAGTTACATTATAGATTCCCTTACACATTAAAAGAGATGGTCTAAGTGGATCTAGCCGAGTCTCAATATAAGGGGTGGGGAGCAGTGTACTGGGTTCTAAGTCAGTGGAATTGGTTGGAATACCTTATATATCAGACCATAGAGCCAATGAAAAGTCAGTAGAGGACAAAGTGGAAGAACTCTGGATATGTATTGATAGCACAAAAAAGAGAAGAGGCAGAACCAAGATAATCCATCCATCCTACTTTGCATTCAGGGTCATTCAATATCAGAAAAAAAACATTAAGCTCTTCATGGAAGAAATCCAATAGGACTGTTGATGATAAAGTGCCTCCAAATCACAGCAAGCCACTAAAAATCTTCGAAATCCAGACCTTAACACAAGTGCAGATAAGAGGACAAGAAGCAGTGAAGAAAGCTGACAAAGCCAATGGTGACAATGATTTTTTTATGAGAAGAGGTCTACAAAACTAGGTTTCTTAGCCTTTAGTACAGTCATAAAACATTGGGGAAGGGATATATTGGTAGGCTCCCTTAAGATCAATGTGCGGTTTTGAGAGGCCCAGCACTGCTAGTACTAGTATTTAGAGTGCACACAGTAGCATGTTGCTTCAGCTCTGTTAATAACATTATTAAACCTCTACCTGTGTATATGCCTGTGTTTACCTTCTATCATACATCAAATACAGGAACTGAAGTCAAATGACAGAATGACAGTTTCTCTCTATTGCAAATAATACTCCAGAATTGCAACTGCCCAGAAATAACTAGTAAGTGAGTTAAGTGACAGATACATGATAACCTATGCCTGGAAAAAGTCATTATATATGTTTAATTGAATATCAACTGTTGTCAAATGCCAACAGCTGTATATCCAAAGTAAAATGGCAGAGAACGGCAACAAAATATATAGCATCCCTAATCAGGCTAAAAACTAATGCAAGTGCATATCACATGCATTTAGATGTCATGTTTTCAAAACCTATTAATAGAAACTAGATTTCCGTGATACCATTCTGAAATAAAACGACTATAGGTTACCATTATGGTGATACTCTAAGTACTCCAGGTCACTAAGGAATGCACCCACAACTACCTCCATTAATTTTCAAAGTACTGAATCAAGGACTGTATGTAGTGAGGAATATTGAAACCAAAAAGGAATGGGGAAAGAGACTGCCACAAAAACCTGGGACTGAATCAGGTCTTCAGCTGCAATCATGAAAGAGTAAAGAGTGTCATAAGTTTTAATTTTGCAAAAAAAAAGTTTAAGTACATGTTTTAACTTATCAGATGTCCACTTACATTTGCACTGAAAATTATACAGCTATTGACAAAGAGTACACCATTTGCACAGTGTGAGTCAGACTGCACCCAGCACAGCATGGAAGCACAAGTTACAAACTCCCCTGAATCACTGTAAGCTGCCTTAATAATATGCAATTGCACATGGAAATTGGACACATCCTCTTCCTACATACCTTTGACATATTAAGAAACTGATATATAATATTTGGCTTTCTTTAAAATGTTAATTTGTATACCATGTAGTCTTATTACCTTGGGACTCTCAGATACCCTGGGATGCCAAGTAAAGAGTTCACATAGCCTTATTGCTAGCATTGAAAGTCCCCTTTGAAGAATTGTGATGCTAAAATACTGAAAAGGTTAAAAAAAACACCTTAGAACATTTGATGAAATGTGTCCTGACAGCGGCAAAGAGCTGTGGTTGAGAGAAAGCAAAGTTAAACAACCTACTTTAATCTTGACCTCAAGTCAATGATAGGACTGACATTCTGTATCTCTGCTGGCAAAGTGTATTTCATAGCTGCATGAAAAAAAGCTATGGGACACTGTGATTTATAATCATACCTCTGAACAAATGGAAGCCCAACATTTTTACACTTGAGTAAAATTGGACCTGGACAATAGGGAACCAAAAACTCATTTGGATACATGCGGTGTTTTCAAACACAATCACCAGGATCTTAAAAATCGATCCAGTACCTAAATGGCTGCCAGTGCTGAGATCTCAGAACAAAGACATATGATGCCCAGCTACTGTGCATGTTTAAAATCTCAGTGGTTGAATTACTGTACAAGTTATTGTTTTGTGAAAGGAGGGCAAGCAGGGAATTATAGCAATCCAGCTTGGGTGTCACAAAAGCATGAATTAACATTTCAGTATCTCTATGTAACAACACTCTCAAAGTTGCTATACTTTAAAGCTGATAATAGGAATTGTGTGTTACCAGAAGGCATGTGATCCCCCAAGAAAAGCCCTCAATTAAAGTTCACCTCTACATTTTGCACAGATGAAGACCAAGCAGTATTTATGTAAGGTTCGGAGAAGGAACAAATCTTCAGGCACACGGTTAACACCATTATTAAGCACAGTGGTCTCATCTTTATCTTTTAGGCAATTTTGAGGCATCCATAGCTAGACTGCACAAGAAAAAGGGACCAGAAGCTCCTATCAAGTTTGTAGTGGAATAATTCAAACATCATCTTTAATAGTTGTACCAACTCCTCAATTCTACTGTCCTTGGATCTTACCTGTTCTGTTCATGGTACCCAGAGACAAGCAATTTAAGCTGCTAAAACCTTTCCAAAAAGATAGCCTGATCACATATATATATTTTACCACAGGACTAAGTGACAGCTAAATTACATAAGAAGGACTAGACAGTGATCTGGATGGGTAATGTCTGTAGGCCAAATCCTGAAGTCATTACTCCAGTCTTCCAGGCAAAAACTCTGTATCTGACTGAGACACTTATGGCCAGATTTTAAATGAACCCACCTGCCAGTTTGCAGAACTCTTTTGAAAAATCTGACTCGCTATTTCCCTTAGGACATGGAGGTTTACCACTTTCTAATTTGGGGCTAAATATGTGCCATTAAGAGAGAGGCTTGGGGCTTGGTTACACTGGCACTTTATAGTGCTATAAAGCCTCTAGAAGTGCTATAACTCCCTACCCGTCCACACTGGCAAGGCATGTATTGCGCTATAAGTCCGAGTTTATAGTGCTACTGGTAATCCAACTCCTCACGGGGAATAAGGGCTGTAGCGCTACTGCTGTAGCGCTACGGCGCGAATGTGGACAACCATTGTGCATTAATTAGCCTCTAGCCTGGCCCATAATTCCCATTTGAGCCACACTGGTCATCACTTTCAAACTCTTTTGTCGCATCCTCAGGTGACCACATGTCAGACCCACCCTTTAAATTGCCAGCCTGGGCTTCCTACACTAAGGCTGGCAGCAAGTTGAGACCCCGGCTGGTAAGGGATCCACCGGGGGAACCCCCAAAGCAGCGACAGGTTGACTGCTCAGCGCGCCGCCGCTTTGGGCTCTCTCCCCAGGCTCCTGCCAGCCGGGGTTCTGCTCCCTGCCCCAGTCAGCTCCTGCTGCCAGCCTGGGTGTAGGAAGCCCAGGCTGGCAGCGGGAACTGAGACCCCCCCGCTGACAGGAGCCTGCGGGGAAAGTCTAAAGCGGCAGAGAGCTGAGAAGTGGCGGCAGCGGCCGAGCTCTCAACCCGCTGCTGCTTTAGAGTTTCCCCGCAGGCTCCTGCTAGCTGGGGTCTCAGCTCCCGCTGCCAGCCTGGGCTTCCTACACCCAGGCTGGCTGCAGGCTGAGACCCTAGCTGGCAAGGGGCCAGCGGAGGAAACCCCAAAGCAGCGGCAGGCTTAGCACTCAGACCGCCGCCACTTTGGGGTTCCCCCCGCTGGCCCCTTGCCAGCCGGGGTCCTGCCTCCTGCCCCAGTCTGCTCCCGCTGTCAGCCTGGGTTCCCTGCACCCAGGCTGTCAGCGGGAGCTGAGTGGGGCAGGTGGCAGGAGCCTGGGGAGACAGCCCAAAGCGGCGACGGGCTCAGCACCCAACCTGCTGCCGCTTTGGGCTTTCCCCCCAGGCTCCTGCCAGCCCAGGTCTCAGCCCGCTGCCAGCCTGGGTTTCCCACGCCCAGGCTGGAAGCAGGCTAAGACCCCAGCTCCTAAGGGGCCAGTGGGAGAAGCCCCAAAGCAGCGGCAGGGTAAGGCTGAGCCCGCTCCGAGCTCCCTGGGGCCCCCTCGCTGCACGCTGTGTACCCCACTGAGCACCGGCAGGGGAGGCAGCGGGGAAGGAATTGCCCCTGCGGCTGCAGCTGGCTGACATGCCCAGAGTGGCAGCGGGGAGAGCGCAGAGACACAAAGAGGCGCTCCCAGCCCAGGCGGCAGCGGAGCAGCCCCGGCACCCACAGGCAGCGACGGAGCCGAGCAGCTCGGCCCAGGCCCCTCCCGCCCTCACCAGCTCGCGGTGGCAGCGGCTCCCCCATGGCAGCGGCGCGAGCAGGGAATCCCCGGGAACCGTCTCGTGCCGCCCCCTGTGTACCGGGCCCCGGACTTATCTACCCGTAGTACCCCCGTCGTCGGCCCTGGAAAGAGGCCATGAGCATGACACTCTGCAGTGCCGGGTAAAAGTTAAGGAGCTTAAGAGTGCCTATCGCAAAGCCCGCGAGGCAAACAGCCGCTCCGGGGCAGCTCCTGTGACTTGCAGATTCTACAAGGAGCTGGATGCAATACTTGGTGGTGATCCAACGTGCACTCCATCGAACACGGAGGACACTTCCCAGCCCACCAGTGAAAGGGGAGGGGGAAAGGAGGAGGACGGAGAGGAGGAGGCGATAGCAGTGGCCGCTGCAGAGACCCAGAGCATGGAGGAGTCACAGGAAACATGCATCCAGGAACTCTTCTCAAGCCCGGAGGGCAGCCAGAGCCAGCCACAGAGTCCGGTGGTTGTGGGGGGCAGGGCAGCAGCAGCAGATTGTGCAGGTACAGCTACTTTTCTATTAGGAAGGCAGGCAGCTTGGGTGAGGGTGGATCGTCATCAATGATTTCTTCAAAGGTCTCAATAAGAGCTCTTGCAATGTGCCTGTGCAGGTTTCCTGGCCACGGTCACTAGTCCCCACCACTGTTGTACGAGGGGTGGGGGGAGCATTGCTGCACAGAGGCAAGCTGCATATGGCCCTGGGTGGAAGTCACATCTCATTAGAATGCCCTCCCTTTCTTGCTCCGTCACCGGCAGCAGTGAGAGATCTTCCAGCACGAACACCTACAGAGAATGTTGTGACAGTGCTCAGAGTACAGTTCCTGCAAATGCCCTGTGCTCCCCGCAAGCCATAGGACAGCACAGCAGGGAAACAATCATTCCCCCTGCATCCAGAGACAACTCACCATGGCAGGGGCTCTGTTGTTCTCTGTGTGCTCTAGCTCTGTGTGGGACAGGCAAACGGGACAGAGAAATGGGGAATGCAGGGGAAGCACCGCACTGTCTGTTGTGTACGAGGGAATCCTCTGTTTAAACTTTTCACTGTCTTTCCCTGTCTAGCTTCGACCTTGACTGTGGCATCAGTCTTATCACCAGCTGAGAGGCTGAGGTGGCTGAGGAAGAGGCCACGAAAGAGCAAAGAGGATCTTGTACAGCAAGTAATGCAACAGGCTGTAATGGAGAATCGGATTGCACAGCAGTGGTGGGAGAATGAGAGCAAGTGGAGGGATGAACAGATCCAGTTGAGGGAGAAGGCTCACCAGCAGAATGCTGAAAAGCTGTTTACATTAATACAGCTGCAAGTAGAGACTATGCAGCGGATCGCCACCTTTCAGGAGGAGGAGCAGCACCATGCTCGCCACCCCCATTCTCAGTTGCCCCCAAACCTTTTCCCTTCTGGCCCTCTGGCCCCTCCGGGCCACTATCAACAGCTGCCTGGTTATTACCACCCACAGCTGCCTCCAACCCCCCGTTTTCACCGACCAACCCCCAAACCCAGGACTCTTATCCACTGCACTCAACCCCTAATAACATGCATTATCGCCCTCCACAAATGGGGTTCAGAGAACACAGCAACTCGGAGGGCATTGGAGGGTATGAGATCTGGACATACATCAATCTCTGACTGACCCCTTCCCACCCCAATTGCACCCCCCCACACACACATTCTTCATAATCTTTTATTTCAGAAACCAAAATAGCTGTTCAATAAATGAATTATTTTTAATAAATGGGTTTCTTTATTCAGTGCACATATATTACTAACGGCTACAGAAAACCAAATGTCTTATCCTATTAAAAGTATGCACCCTGCCTACTTCCCTCGCTCCCTCCCTCTGCAATTCCCATTAGAACTGGCTTTCAGCATCAAAATGCTCCCTCAAGGCATCCCTGGCCCCTCTAAGAGCCCTACTCTCTGGCTCTGCATACGTGGCCTCCAGGTGTTGAACCTCCGAGGACCATGCCTGAGTGAAGCCTTCATCCTTCTGCTCACAAAGATTATGTAGGGCACAGCATGCAGAAATAACCGCGGGGATACTTCCCTCTGCAAAGTATAGCTTCCCATAAAGACAGTGCCAGCACGCTTTGAGATGCCCAAAAGCACACTCCACAGTCATTCGACAGTGGCTCAGCCTGTAGTTGAACATTTCCTGGCTGCTGTCCAGGCTCCTGGTGTAGGGTTTCATGAGCCAGGGCATTAAAGGGTAAGCAGCGTCACCAAGAATCACAATGGGCATTTCAACTTTCCCCACGGGGATCCTCTGGTCAGGAAAAAAAGTGCCTTCTTGCAGCTTCCTGAACAGGCCAGTGTTGCGGAAGATGCGTGCGTCATGCACCTTTCCCGACCAGCCTGCGTTAATGTCAGTAAAATGCCCACGGTGATCCTCAAGTGCCTGGAGAACCATGGAGAAGTACCCCTTTCAGTTAATGTACTCGTCTGCTAGGTGGCCGGGTGCCAGAATAGGTATATGGGTGCCATCGATCGCCCCTCCACAGTTAGGGAAACCCATTTGTTCAAAGCCAGCCATGATGTCATGCACATTACCAAGAGTCATGATTTTTTGTAGCAGGAGGAGATTAATGGCCCTGCACACTTGCATCAACACAACTCCAACAGTCGACTTTCCCATCCCAAAGTGGTTGGCCACCGATCGGTAGCTCTCTGGGGTGGCCAGCTTCCAGATTGCAATAGCCACCCGCTTCTCCACTGGGAGGGCAGCTCTCAATCTGGTGTCCTTGCGATGCAGGATGGGGGTGAGTTCAGCACACAGTCCCATGAAAGTGGCTTTTCTCATGCGAAAGTTTTGCAGCCACTGCTCATCAGCCCACACTTGCATGACGATGCGATCCCACCAGTCAGTGCTCATTTCCCGTGCCCAGAAGCGATGTTCCACGGTCGTGAGCATGTCCATTAATGAGACAAGCAGTTTCATGTCAAATGTGTTCGTCGGCGCAATCTCGTCTTCAGACCCATCACTGTCATATTGCATGTCAAGGACTAACTCCGCTGCACTGAGAGTTGTGCTGGCAACAGTCGTCAGCATGTTCCTCAGCAGTTCCATATCCATTATGGCACATGAAAATGGATGACGGAGAGCACCTTGCTGAAACCATTGAAAGATGGCACCTGAGGTGGACGGAAACACAGGGATTGCTAGGATATGACGCAAAGCATCACGGGGAGTTGGAACAGGATGCAGAATGCCCCGCAAGTGATGCCCCCCTTCCCACAAGGCATTGTGCCAGATCAGGAAGAGGTTCTCTGTGGGATACCTGCCCTAATGCGCTGCTCCTAATGCCACCTGAAGTGCCGCAAATGTGGCCATGCTCTAGCACTGGCGGGTCTAAGTGTGGACACGCTCTATCGCAATACCTATTGCTGTATACGGGGACAGCTATAACCAGAAGCGCTATAATCCTGTAAGTGTAACCATGCCCTTGTAGTCATCTCAGAGAGCTCCTCAGTGGCCTAAGTAGGAAACTAGGGTCAGTACAAATATTTAGAACTATAGTCACCCTAAGTCACGACACCTCAGATCATAGCTAAAAATGACCAGATGCCACTTCTAATTTCTTTTAATCTTTATACATTTTTTATTTTATATTACATCATATACTGTATTTTTTTCAATTTAATATATCCATATAACCTTAGTGTGGGCCTGTTGCATATTTAGGAATACTTAGAGATTAAAAAAAAATTTAGACACCCTGAATTATTCCTTATTCAAACACATTGCACTTTTGTAAATATATTAAAAACTGCTAATTTTATCATATTGTATCTTTCATACAAAAACAAGGTCCCAATCCTGCAAACACATATGCACATGCTAAAAGAAATCCCACTGGCTTCAGTTTAATAACTCGTGAACAACACTATCAACTCCAAGCATTCCAAATTCATAAATCAGCCAGCCCCAAAAAATCATTAGATTACCTTAAAAATCATGAAGCTTTAAAAATAATAGATTTGGGGTTGTTTTTACTTGCTGTTTGGCTTTTGAAACTTTAGGTTATATTCAAGTCACATAATTCAAGTATTTTCTCTACAACTATGAGACCTAGAAAGTTGTATTTTTCTTTAAGTGAAGGCAGGGATTATTTCATGATCACATGACTCCATGAGCTGGTGCTTTAGGAACACCACAAAATATCCTGATACTCATGATAAAATCATTACAACTGGCAATACTGTGAAAAAATGAAGCACATGCATTATTTTTGAAGAGTTGTGGCCATAGTTGGTTCATTTGATATATCTGGACTCATGTTCCTTAGTACCCATCACAGTCATGTGGAGCAAAGATGACCATAGATAGTAGACCTCATATATGGCACAGGCAGACATTAGATACAAATAGGGGATTGCAGGCATCCTAAAGGATATGCAACTCTCCACTCATCTGTATTTTACTTTTCAAAATTGTGATGTACTAGTAAAATAGTTACAGCACATCATTAATATAGTTTATTACGAGAGGGTTGCACACTCGGTGATTCTGTAGGCAGAGCACTTGGCACCCACTGGGGCACCTTGCATTCTTCCATTCATCATAGACACACACACCCCTCTCTGTCTGCCACCCTCCCTTGCCCCTCTATTTCAGTAACTCCCCACAAGTCCATGCACCCCTTGTCTTGTGCAAGGGGCGCTGTAGGTCTTCAATGCCTCCCTCCCCACACATAGTATGGTGTCCCATTGGTCCCCTCCCCCACACTCAGGTCTCTCTATGCCCCTCGACCCATCCCCATTTTTCGCCCCTCCAGAGTCCAATTATCCCTTCCACATCTCCATTTTCCTTACTTCCAGGTCTCTGCTGCTGCATGTGTAGTAGTAGGATTTTATGTTTGTATTTTGTATAATTTAGGGTGAAAGATAAAGAATAATAATATAGCATGTATTAAATGTGTTAATGTATAATTTGACCATATCCTGCCAGCCACCCTTTTTTAATAGCAGAAAGGAATGGCCTAATGGGCTATTGGTAAAGATGCATCAGCCAGAATCTGTCTCTGGGATGATTTCAAGGCAGTAACAGACATTTTAGGGTCACCAGTTTGTTGTAGGTTTAGCATTTTAAAATAAGTAAAAGAACGCAATGATTGTTTTTCTGTTGCATTGCAGTTTGATGTTCCTGTTCAAATAGTCTGTATAAATCAATTCTGTTCTGTGTGTGAATGAGGAATGGGTGTGTTAAGAGATAATTGTGAAGACCGTCACTGAACCAGTTGTTCTAGGGAGGAACCAAAGACAACACAAGGGTGCCAAGATGCCCCTATTGAAATGTCAGAGGAGGGCAGATTGACAACTCTAAAGATGAAACAGGCACCTATCAATGTGTACAAGATAGCTGTCATCAAAACCAGCCTGGGGTATCTCCCTGAGGGTACATCTATACTACCTGCTGGATCGGTGGGTAGCGTTCAATGTATCGAGGATCGATTTATTGCGTCTTGTCTAGATGCAATAAATCGATCCCCAAACGTGCTCCCTGTCGACTCCGGAACTCCATCTCCGCAAGAGGAGGAAGTGGAGTCAACGGGGGAGCGGCAGTGGTTGATTTGCCACCATGAGGATGGTCAGGTAAGATACTTTGCCTTCAGCTATGCTTTTTGCGTAGCTGAAGTTGCATATCTTAGATTGACACCCTCCCTCACAGTGTAGTAGACCACACCTGAGAGACTTAATGCAAGAACAAGATAAAGAATAAAAAGGACAATGTAAGAAAACAAGCACTCGTTAAACAACAATTAATTACAGCATGACAGTGCAAAATTCACTGGTCCCGATGAAGAAAAAAATCACTATATAAACAGAGTGCCTCGCTATGAAAATTTGGGTTCGTCCTGCCAAGACTACCCCAGAGCATTGTGTTGTGACTGACAGAATCTGGCTCCTACCTACCCGTGATCAACCTAGCTGGCTACTAGATTGAACTGGACTCTGGACTGATAACTATAACATCGACTGGTGGGAGTGTGTGTGTGTGTGTGTGTGTATGCATATGCTAACTGTATCTTCAATAAATGAGGTATATTGCCTTTTACCCTTAAAGAGATCTTGTGTACTTATAAGTTTAACACATGCTCTCGTCCATTTTTCCACCTTTGGGTCCCTGCTTCTGTCATCACCACTGCTCCCTATCCCCCATTTCCTTGGGGGTCCCTGTTTTTCCCCCCAGGCAGTCCTCCCTCCACGTCACTGTATTACCTCCATTGATAAATCCATTCTCTCTCTCCCTCTCTCTCTCTCTCTCTCTCTCTCTCTCTCTCTCACACACACACACACACCACTCATGCTTTCCTTCTTTGGGTTCTCATTTCCCTCCCCATAAGGCCCTATTATTTCTGTTAGATTCCAAGCTAAAGACATTGTCCCCATGCAACAAGTTTAACTGCTTACTCTGAAATGTGTAGGCACAGCGCAGGGTGATAGAGAGATTCTTCTGCCTACAGTACCAGGCAGTAGATCAGGCTTTTCCAGCATTCCAATTTGCACCAAAATCAATAGGGTTCTGACCACTGATGCCTAGAACTTAGCTTGAAATTTTGAAATTGCTTGGCTAGATTGTTCCAAGGTTATTGTATTACAAACAGAGATGCGTCATCAAGTTGAGTGTTAAATCTCAGTGTGCTCAGTGAATATTTAATACTTAGACTTTCTGCTAAATTTGAACCAAGGTGCCAGTAAGTATCAATTTAGATTGTAGATTTTGTGTTGCAGAGACAGCCCCATTGTGAATTAATCAATCCTACTAAAACTATTGCATTCCTAAATTTTTCTGGAGAATGTCCATTGACTTTCATGATGATCTCTCCTTCTCCCATCCCTTTGAGTCAAATGCTAACTCTCTTGCATTCATTACTCCCTTACTTTCCAACATGAGAGCTCTGCACCCATCCTGATCAGTCTAGAGAAGAGTGAGGCATGGATCCACTACACAGATGATCTCCCCAGAACTGCCCATCTCTAACCCAAGAGGGTATGTCTAAACTTCAGCTTGGAGTGAGCCACCTAGCATGGGTGGCCAGATTTGTGCTAGTGGGTCTGAGGTAGCAAATGAAAACCAGAAGAGAACCAGAAATCAGCAGAAATTGTTCACCATCTACTAAGCAAGAAAATCTTTGAGCAAACTTCTTATTCTTCCTGAACAAAAGGTTCTTCACTTTTAATTGCCAATATAAAGTCAATAGTTAACACTATAGAACTCCAGTTATTACTTTGTAGCTTCAATTTATACAAGATTAATTCATTTGTATATCTACAAGCCATGCAAAGAAGCATATACCACAAAAGAAATTTCTTTAAGACCAGACTACAAACCCTTTACTCAGACTGGAGAGCAAGTGGTCTCACTGTTAATGGCATTACTCATGTGATTTTAGCAATAAGGTGGTCACAATCTGTTCCTTAGTGATCAAGTTATAAATAAATAAATAAATGTGAGCAATAATAATAATAATAATAATTAATTAATATATCATTATAAATTCACTCAAAAGATTGAGATTATGAAATGTTAGCAACCTAATCACCCAGATTAATAGTTCAGGCTTAATCAGTTTTCCAAATGAGCTAGTTTTGATTATGTGATTGAAATTTGATGTGATAGTGAGCATAAAAAGCTACTAAGAATAGTTACATGACATCCTACTTTTAGTTTTGACCATATGTATAAATTATTTTTTAATTATTTTATTGGCCAACTCAAAGAAACTCTCAACTAATTTACACCATAGATAAGTCCAGGAAAATTTTGCACAAAATATTGGCATGATTTGAGATGTAATCATACTAACTGGCATATTGAAAGAAAGATGGCTTTGTAACAATGTGTCCTCTTCTGCATCAGTACCTCAACCCCTTTGAGGAGATTTGGATAGGATAACGTGTCATATTAACAAGGACTCAAATAAGAATGTCAAAACACTGCTTTGTATATGTTGTAAGAGTCTTTCAAAGTGTTTTTTTTTTACTTTTAGTATATAACAGTAAAATCTAAAGAGAATGAAAGCACAAAATACTTAGCAAATTCTGCTGCGTTACAATATACATTTTAAGGATTATCTATAGCTAGTTCCAAGCCAAGACAAAGAAAATAACAAACAGTGGAAACTTGAACATGTACTACAGACTGAGTCTCCCCATAATTAATGTACCAGATATATTAGGGTCACTAAGAAATTAGAACTCCATCTGACAATTACAGCAGAGGCACAATCCACCAAAGCAATAGAGGAATAATGGAGGCAATTTAACAAAAATGTACTCAGTCCAAGCTGACACGAGGTCAGGCAGAATAAAACACCCGTATTATATGAAGCATCATGGCTGCACTGGCTTCTCAACATAAATATTGTATGTTGTCTGAGAGTTTAAAATTTAACAATTTAAACACAACAAATTAACCAATGAAATTTATACAGTAAAATTTAAGAAAGCAGAAGGCTGCTCACAAAGAAATGAACAGACTCATGTGAGAGCACTCTAAAAAAGCAGGAATATTGCATCTGTCTGATCCAGAACATTTCAGTTGTGTACAAAGCAAATAAAAAAAGAAAAGTTTAGCCAAATAAAATGTGATATCTATCTTTCCATGCTATAAAAATGTGATATTTATTAAAGAAGGGTTTAATATTAAAATTATATAACAAACAGGTATAGTTGAGGTTTCCTCTACCCATTACAGAGCAACCATCTATCAGTTTGTAATCCTTAGATGGGAATGGAAATTTATCCTATGTGCTTTTTTCTCTTCATGGGAAAAATTAAGCTTTCCTTTCTGAGCTCAGCATGTAAATACAGCATGAATCCCTGTTGTGATGTTTGACCAAGTGGGTTTCAAAGCAAAAAAAATATAATGATGGCTTAATCAGCATTTCTTTATTACGATGCAGTATCTTGATGTGGCTGCCTGTCCCAAACCCAAATAACATGGGTAAGGTTGAGTGCAAGGCTATCCCCTACCCTTGTAAAAACCCCTCACTGGTTATAGAAATGGAACCAGGCTAGCAACCCAGTAAAAAAAACAGAGGACTGAAAGAGACTGGTTTCCTCTTTATCCAACAACACAGGCACAGAAAGCATTGTAAAATTTAAATGTGGCAAATACAGACTTCTCGATGCACTGAGTCTAAATAGAACTTCCCCACTACAAATTATATAGTTTTATGCCACCTACTGACCAAACTTGAAAGATAAAATTAGAGGCTGTATAACTATATTTTAAGAATGATGGATGCAATCCAAGCTCCATGGTTATACTATATCTATCTATTTATCTACATATGCCAATAATATTTATACTGACCCAATTCTGCAACTACTGTATTACAGGAGTGATAGTCACACAAGCAAGCAGTTCCACTGAAGTGAGAAGGGTTGAAAAAGAATGTTAATTACTGTGTGCCTGATGCTGAAATCTTTACTTAAAGCCCAACGGTTGAATTTAGCCATTGGGGGTGGGGTAGAGCTCCACCATCTCA
Source organism: Sternotherus odoratus (assembly GCA_032164245.1). Lineage (NCBI taxonomy): Eukaryota > Metazoa > Chordata > Testudines > Kinosternidae > Sternotherus > Sternotherus odoratus. The sequence continues at coordinate 61,508,386 of JAVMKO010000004.1, read as the reverse complement.
GGAAGACCCTTTAGATGGGACTGTGCCTCCCCAAGGCAGAATTCCTCCACAAGTGGCTTGGTATCTAGGGGTTGTTTGTGAGAACACCATCCTCTAAGATGTTGCTGCCTGCTCCCGTAGATGGCCCTGACCTCTAGAGACCTTTTCCTGCCTTTCCAGCCACAAAGGCCGCTGACAGTTGCAATACCAACACTCAAGTAACTGCAGGGGACTGCTCAGAAGGAGTCTCCTTGGACATAGCCCTCCTTTCCCCCTTGCTCCTTCCCACTCCTCACATTGTCACATGAAAACCAGCTATAAGCTAGCCTTCAGTTTGTACTCAATTATAACTCACTGCAGTCGTATGATATACTTTCAATTCCACTGTTGCTAAGGTTGTAATTAGAGTGGTGCATTATACTGTGAGGGAAAATTTCCCTGTGATGATGTGGAGTTTGTCACTATTGGTGGAAACATACTTTTATAGAGTAGGATATGGTTAAGAGGTGTCACATAACTTATTTTCTTGTTCTTTAGAATTTGGAATTGGGGAACACTACACTTAACCAACCTTAATCTCTTTTAAATTATGTTTTAGTTTATGGAATCTATGCATATTTTAAATCTCAAGAACAGTAGTGGACAGCAGTGCCAAAGGCAGGTCTTTCAGTTGTGTGTATTGTTACTAAGTTATCTGTTGATCAGTGATCATTCTGAATGGTGTAATTCCATGGTTGAGTAGATTCTTATTGGCCTGAAAATTGTCACAGAAGCACTACAATTGAATGTATATGGTGTATTGCACCAGCTGCTCCTTATGTTCCACAAGTTCAAATAATGACAAACTCTACTTAAGAATCTACACACACCTTCTAATGTGAAATGTGAAAGAAGCTCCAAATTACGCCTGGTTTTCAAGTGAATTTGATTACTTCTCTTAGCTGCCCTTTTTTCAGCTTCTGAAGATTATGTTTATCCCATGGATTAAATTGTAATCTCATATTCCCCCCACTGGAACCTATTTTAGTGAGTAACACACACTGAAAAATATGTTATTTCATTTACCAGTTCTTACATACTATAGATGGATTCATAATTTGATCATTTTAATAGCCTGGCACAGAGTTTGTATTGGTACTCCAAAAATAAACAAAAATATGCAAAGTTAATGAATGCAAGTTCATTGACATAAGCAGAAGTATTACTTATAATCAGTCCCTGTATATTTCTAGGGTTATAATCCTATCTCGGAAGAAACTTTTGGTGGAATAACTTTTTGCTACAGAAAAAACTGGATAAAAAATGGACATACCAAACTTTAAAAATGATTCTTTAACTTATTTAAAATATAATGAATTTTTTAGAACAATCAAAATAACTTCCATTTTTACACTGTGTACAAAACTTCCTAGTTTACTGGAACACTACTATGTCATTTTCCAGATAGTATAATTTTCCCTACCATGATTTGGATTTTGCATTTTATTTGCCTTCTGTTATGCATGCCATATACCCATTCTCTAACTTAATTCAGTAGAATTTCTGTTTTTAGAGTCAAAGTAAAGCCTAGCATCTGTTGTTACCAAATGTCTTCTGAAAACAATGATACAAATTAAACATGAAGATTTCATTCCTGAATCACTTTCATGGAACATATAGCTCAGATTTCCATGTACATTATGTAACTTAGGCAAACTCTCTGTTTCTTAAGTGTACAGTAACATATTTTACTATTTTTCTTTTTGGAAAGAATTGCCATTGTAATTTCCTTTAATTACACCACAAAGTATGTACACACCTAAAATAATGGTGGGGATCACACAATATGTGGGTTAATCCAAAAAGAAAACGTTATTTGCCTTTTTTTTCTCATTGTCTAAAATATGGGTGAGAAAAACCCTTGACATCTATTCATATATTATTTTATGTGTAGAATAATAACTGTCCCTTTAATTATTATTATTAGTGTATTGTCGTAGCACTGAGAATCTCCAATTAGAATAGGTTGGAAAATCGAGGAGTGGGGAGAGGGAAGGGAAGAGAATTGAAAATATTACTCCTTTTTTGTTGTAAACATCAAAATTCAGAAAATTTCATACAACTTCAGCTCTAATCATGGAATGGGTTCCATGGTACAGTAAACCCTCGATTTAACGGACCCCGATTTAACGGACTTCGGATGCAACGGACAAAATTTCCGATGCATCCGAAATCCATTATTCGGGAGCCGCTGGCTCCCGCCCCAGGGAGCCGGGCAGGAGCTGTCAACCCGGCCGCCCTGCTCCCCACAGAGGGGAGCCGGGCGAGCGGGCTGATAGCTCCCGCCCGGCTCCCCGCAGAGGGGAGCTGGGCGGCCGAGTTGACAGCTTCCGCCCGGCTCCCCACAGCGGGGAGCCCGGCGGGAGCTGTCAAACCCCCCCGCCCCCGCCCGGCTCCCCGCAGCGGGGAGCCGGGCGGGCGGGCTGACAGGTGGGGGGGGGGGAGCCGGCGCGGGGCTGCTTGGGCGATGGGCTCAGCTGCCTGGTCAATTTCAAGTGAAATTGACCAGGCAGCTGAGCCCATCGCCCAAGCAGCCCCGCGCCGGCTCCCCCCCCCCCTCGGGCGGGTGGGGGGGGTCTGGCAGGGGGGCTGTTCAGGCGGGCGGGGGGGGTTTCACAAATCCCGCTGGGCTCCCCGCTGCGGGGAGCCGGGCGGGGGGGGGGGGTTGACAGCTCCCGCCCGGCTCCCCGCAGTGGGGAGCCGGGCGGGCGGGCTGACAGTTGACAGCTCCTGCCCGGCTCCCTGCAGCGGGGAGCCGGGCGGGAGCTGTCAGCCCACCCGCCCGGCTCCCCGCTGCAAGGAGCCGGGCGGGAACTGTCAACCCCCCCGCCCGGGGGGTAAAACCTCTGTATAACGGACTAACGGACTAATTGGGGTGAGGGGGTGTCCGTTAAAGCCAAAAGTCCTGTTATTTAATGATTTTAAAAAATTATTAAATAATGAACTTTTGGCTTTAACGGACACCCCCTTGCCCGAATTAGTCCGTTAAATCGAGGTTTCACTGTATTAAGTGCTGTATATACATTAAGAAAAAGGTGCTTACAATTGTGGTTATTTGTTAATAGCCTGTTGTTGCAGAAATATTCATGCACCAGCTTCTGGAAATTGCATATTATAAACAGAGCAGTAATGTTACAACACACAAAAGGAGATGCCTGAAGAAAAGGAAAAAGCAAACAGTGAGGTTTAACTTTGTGTCCATGAACTGCCACAATGAAAGTTACAGTGGAACAGTTGAGGTGCCTAGCCACAAAAAATAATAATGGTGCATTTAATAATTTACAGAAACTCAATGATGTGCCAGGTAAGACGGCTAAAGGGATGGTTAAAATCCATGCCCAGATCAGTCATACAACTGTATAAAATTGCTAATAGTGCAGGGCCTAATTCTAATTCCTGGGCAGGGAGGGGTAGAGGAGGACCTTATGTCAAGATTTATCAACATATATATTTTAGCAAGTTAACATGGGGAAATCCCTCAGAGGATGCTGAACACTTCATAAAACCTCATAGTGTAGCTGATCATCTAGAAGAAAAAAAAAGAAACACTATTTCAGAATACCTACAGAGTCAAGTCTTAGCTACAGTTTTGTTTTTCCTTTCTCTCAGAATCAACAGGGAATATTAACAGATATTATATTTTCAATACTGTAAATTTACACTTAGTTGGGCTTTAATCTATTGTCAGGTAATATTTAAAATCTTGGCAACCGTATATGTTCTCTAAGGAGTTTTACCACATAAGTAGCTACTATTCAGTTCTCAATATTACCATGAGCATCCTCTAAGTTAAGGTTGATTTGAACTGACTAGCAGTGGTTACATAAGATCTCTAGACAATACAATTTCCTTCTAAACAACATCATAACATCCATCTTGATTCTAATCTCTTGAATTCTATCATATGAAATTTTATCTCAAAAAGGTACTTGTTATGGGTTTTTGACATTTCATTCAATATATTACTGATTATTATTGCTATTATAATTTGTGTAGCATTATAAATATACATGGCAGTTTATGAAACATGGAGTCAGACAACACTTCCTGACTTGAAGATCTTATAGTCTAATATAGATCAGGCAAAGACCCAGCATAAGACACAGCAAAAGTAAGGAAAGGTATGACGATATTATTGATGTAGCTAAATAGAAAGGAAGAATTTTGGAAAGCAATTAACTTTAAGATGATTTCTGTAGGAGGAAAGCAAGGGTACTAAGCTTATGATTATCAGGGATCACTGTTGTGGTACCAAAGGTGCTCTTGAAGTAGTATGGGCCCATTCCTGAAGTTCTTAGTCAGACAAAATTCCTGCTAATTTTGTCCCATAGAAGGCTGCAAGCCTCTAGACTAACTCCACAGTAGTAACATGCTACTTAACTTGAGTAGGTGGCTAAATCTGACCATTAGTTTATAAAGCCATTGGTGCAGTGGCTGTGTCTTCTTTGTATGTATTGTAAAGCACCTAGTTCACTGTTGGTGATCAACAAGTAATATATGACAATAATAATAGTAAAAATAACATTACAATTTGTCAAGCATTTTTAAAATGTTTTATATGAAAAATACTTTCCCCTTTTAATAGGAAAATACTCAGAATTCAGGAAAAGGAGGAGAGAATTTACAATAAACTGAAAGAACAATCTTGATTTTGATTAGAAAGTCTGAAGATATAATTTTTAAAATGTTTAAGATGCAGTAAGGGAAAAGGGGAGTTTATTTAAAACAAATGAATTTCTACCACATTTATCCTAGTATTTGTTTCAGACAATTTTTTGCCCTTTATTTTGATATGTTATCCCTCCTTCCCCAAATTTCAATCTGAAAATATGTTCATCACTAGTTATGAAATCATCTTTATGAAATCTGCCAGGGCTAATATTTAGCCCAGGCCATTAAACTAAAAAGATCTTCTGAACACTTTTCACTAAGAAGGATGGTGAAAATACAAAGAATAAACATGAATACTGAAGATTAAACTACAAACTATGGACAATAAGAGAGAGAGAAGGAGCGAGAGAGAGAGCTGATGGCTGCCTCTCCATAATTAATTGTAATTCCATCATAATTTTAACAGGGACATGAATAGAAAAGAAATGATATTTCTTCTTTAGATATTGAAGTTAGTCTTTTTATTCTTATTTTACACCGTAAAATATGGTTCATCTACTGTGCATTAAATCTTTTATTCCAAAGAATAAGTCACCTAGTAACTTTTTAATCTGCCCTCTATGTAATATTGATGGATTTTGTATGTTCTTGAAACAAACAAACTTGGAAGGAGAATTCTGAAGGAAAAGAATTACTTGGACCTAGCACTATCAATGCCACATACTACTCTTCAGAAATAGCAATATCAGAATAAATATGCTAAATGTTGAAGCTCTTCCTAATACAGTACATCATAATCAAGAAATATACTGCCCAGTCCTTTAGCACCATCAACCCTATAACCTGAAGGTTCTATACACTTTGAATGAATTACTCTGAATGTTGCAGAATCAAGAATTTATGCATTGTAATTCTGTGCATCGTGATGTCTAACTTTTAGGCATCTAGAAAATCACAGCATTGAGTTAGGCACCGAGGCTCTATACATTAATGAGGAGAGATGGGCATGGTGATTTGGGTGTTCTGAATTGTGGATGATTTTATGAAACTGTCATGAACCTACTATGTCACAGAAAGCCTATAAGTATGTGGATCCACCATGAGTTAACAGGATTGTATTATGTCTCTTTAAGACCAGAGACAATGGTGAGTGATCATCACTCAAAAATCATCTATTCAAACTAAAACAACTCAAGACAATGGATTTGCTCAAGCTGGGAGAAAACACTTCTTTCTCTTATCTGAAGGGAGAGTTTGTTTTTTGCGGGTTTGTTTTTTTTTTGAGAGAGAGAGAGTATTGGAAAGTTACCAGAAGGAAACCTGAAGAGAGCTCTGTAGAGCTCAAAAGCTTGTCTCTTTCACCAACAGAAGTTGGTCCAATAAAAGATATTACCTCACCCACCTTGTCTTTCTCATATCCTGGGTCCGATAGTGGCTACAACACTGAAAACAACAAAGAAGCATGTTAGCCAGCAGGAGTCTATAGAAGGATTCACGGGGTGGGTTTATATCTGGGTGGAGAGACATTTTGCACCAAATTAATATGATAAGGGCTGCGGTAAGGGCAGGGTGGGGAAGAAGGAGGAAGATCTTGCCTGACTGATGGAATTAATAGGAGATGATACCACCAGGAAAGAGTGACCTAGTTAGGGAGAATTTGTTTAGGATGTACAGTATTATTGATTTGTATGATCTGTTTCTCCTGTGCTTTATATGATTAAATATAAAGAGCATAAAGATGTTAGCCTGTACTAAGTGTATGTGTATTAATTATTTCACAAATGCTGTGTGTCCCTGAAACAAGTGAGTATATACTTGACATGGCTCAGCTGTGCCTCCGCTGCTGCTACTCATGTTACCATGGTTACACTGCTGTTTATACATGCGCTAGTTTAACGAGAGCTAGCATGACTATATGTACAGAATCAGGGGAATCACACCCCTAGCTCATAGTAGCTTTTACTGTGGCAGAATGATCTGACATAAAGCTGGTTGAAGAATGGATATATTTTTTTTGGTTCCAAAAAATTAGTAAAAAAAAATTAAGTGGTGACAAAAAATGAACTTTTTCAAATGTTTCAATGATTTGAAAATTTAAAAAAACATTTTAGGAAAAAAGAAACATTTTGTTTGATCCAAAAGGAGAGACTTTGTTTCAATTTTGAGTATTTTTACACATTTTAAAACGTTAAAGGTAGTCTCAAAATACTGAAATAAAATATTTACATGGGTGTAAATTCATTTAGGGTTTGGGGTTTTTTTCTTTACTGGAACAATTTGTTGAAATTTGTTGAAACATTTTGGTGTTGCTCAATCTGCCTTTTTCACTGAAAAATAATTGAGTATGAAACACATTTCTCAGCTTTAGTCTAACAAGGCTGTAGTGTAACTGAGAATCTGGCCCAAACTGTTCTTGATTCAAGGCCTTTCAGGGTATATTGGCCAGGGTCAGCTGACTGGGGCTTAGTAGGCAGAAAACTGCAGTGTAGATATTTGGATCAGGCTGAATGGAGCCTGAGCTCTTAGTCCCTATGAGCCTAAGTCTATTGACCAGAGTCTAATACTCTTTGCCATAGGTTTTTTATTGCAGTGTAAATGTACCCTTCATTTGGAATTCACACCATCTGTTGACCCGAGAAAGCCCTAATTTGTTCACCTTCTAGGAAAAGTATAAACCATGTTTGCTTGTACTGGCTTTTGTTTTTAGTAAACAGAGGAGGAACAGACATGAAATTTTAGAGGTAGTTCATTTGATTTGACATTTATCACCATGTTGATTTTGTGCTGGTGTATTCTAACATTTGTTCCCATGATGGGTGACTTTTAGAAATCTCAGAATAAATAAAAATGAATAATTGGTTCTCACGAGTTTATAAAGTATGATACATTCAATTATCTTAAGATACTCACTTGCTGGTTTTCCTTTCCAAAGGATATGTTGTTGTGTTAAAATACATAGCCAACTGCAAACTAATTACAGTAAACCCTCGATTTAACGGACCTCTATTTAACGGACTTCGGATGCAACGGACAAAATTTATAAGCAAGTCTGATGCATCCGAAATCCATTTGTCGAGGGCTGGCTGCCGGCTCCTGGCTGCCGCCCGGGTCCAGGCAGTGGGCGGGCTGGCTGCAGGCTCCCGGCTGCCACCCGAGTCCAGGCAGGGGGCGGGCTGCGGAGCTGCCACCCCGGCCCTGTGGCGGGCGGGCTGCTGCTCCGACAGCTCTTTTTTTTTTTAATTAAATAACGGACTTTCTGATTTAACGGACACCCCCTCGCCCGAATTAGTCCGTTAAATTGAGGTTTTACTGTATAGGGATTTGTCATTTGAGTATATCTAGAATAGTTGAGCCTTAGTATCAGGTTTTACTATCCCTAAATTTAAAATGAGTTTTAAATACTATCAAATTCATACCTGCAACTCTGACTTGAGCGGAGTCATACATGTGATGCATTGGTGCCAATATGTGCAATGACTAGAGAAGGAAGATTCAAGATGTTCTATCAATGAGCATCTTTCGCATTTCCATTAATCCAAGCAGCATTCCACAATCTATTCTTGTTAAAATGCATCTCAATGAAACACCCAATGGGATAATTCCTGTGGAATAATATACACCCCTCAATTTCTGTTGTAACTGCTGGATATGAATTTAAATCTCCAGCTGGAATTCAATCAACAAGATCCAGGCACCAGATGTGTATCTCCACTATCTCCCAACATATGTGCCCCGAGCTGCATAGCTGCTCTTCCATATTTGAATGACAATATTTAAATGATAAAAATATGTAATAAAGAAAATGTGGTTGGACATTCAGGGTGGTGAAGACTGAATTATATAGGCCTTCTCAATAATAAATATGTAGTATAAGCTAGTGAATTTAAATACTGTACTAATATTGCGTTTATTGGCTTTGGCTGGAAAATGCAGGTTAACATATGGACCATATCCAGTGTCAGTCACATTATACATCTTCCTGTTTCTAATGGTTGCTTTGGGTAATCATCACGGTAGGTTTTCCTTTATATAAGAATAAGAACAACACCGTTTCTATTTTGAAGTTTGGATCATGTTAAAAATTAGTCATAATGAATAGATTTTTCTACTAGACCAGCAGGAAATTAAGAGTCATTTGGAAGGAGGAACTTCAACAGTTTTGGTGTGATATTATTCATTTTTTCATCGAGTCTCAGAATATTCCTACTGTTATGCTGAACAAAACAAAGTGTTTAATAGATTCCTGGCTTTTCTGTAATATGATCTCAAAAAAACATAAAAGGCAATTTCTACAAGGCAAAATCTGTTTGTATTTTCCTTCAGACACAAATAAAACATTTGCCACATTTCTAATAGCAGATGGTTAATTGTGTTGTGTGCAGCCTACAACTAGTAAAACAGTAAATAGCAGTACATTTTCTATTCACAATTTTTTATGAAGCTTCAAACCTGATAAACAAACTCTCAGCAATTATGTGCAAATTCTCTAAGCCTATCCAGGAAAAGCTCTTTTTAATCACCAAGCATGTGAAAACTAGAGAGCAAAGGTCTGATTCTCCAGTCCATTGTATCAATTTTACACCAGTATAAATCACCTTAATTAGTGAAGTTAAGATGGTGTAAAGCTGGGATAACAGAATGAAGAATCAAACTATGGGGAGGAAACAAGGGTTAATGTAAAACTGTACAGTGTAAAATATTGTACTGACAACAATTAAGATAGTAAGTGTATAATAAAAATACACTTCTTAGATTATAACAAATTATAAAAAAAAAACAGGAAATACCAAGAATGAGAGGGAACCCGTTTAAATAAAAACTAAGTGAAAAAGCGATCACAGTGTGCTTTTAATAAGCATACCAATGTTACATTTCAAAAGGAATTGACAAAGTTACAGCATTCAGGTTCAGGAATTCTTTCTAAAGAAAGAGAAAATGAGTTATTGGACAAATAAGAGAAAAAATAGGTATTTTGAATGCCAAACAGGTATCTTTGGCAAAGTGACATTTTTGTTAATTTTATAGAATTCTTTTCTGAAAATGTGAACATATATTGCAATATGGAAGACTGACAACTAAAAGTGATTTCCAGACAAACAGGATTCTGAAAGTGTTCAGAAGTTGTGCCTAATCCTGATGACTCTTACTGATGGGAATAACAGATTTCTGTGAATAATCTAAATGAAACCAATGGGACCATCCACAGGATTAAGGGCTTTCTGAATCAGATCTGTTATTATTCATTTGCAATCTGAATTCCTGTATCTGATACTGAAGCAACATGATGCCCATTTTTGTTGCACTCTAAAATCAAAACCAGGTGGTGAGGAAAATTGTCTGCTTGAAATTTATGATGATTTTAATTCAACAAACTATTTCAAAGATAATTAGCAAATGTGTAAAAAAATTACATTTATAGTGTGAATGCTGCCAAAACTTCAGAGGAAATTAGACATCATTAAAACACACAAAAATACTGAGCAAAATTCTGCTTTGTTACACCCAGGCACTTCCCATTGACTTCAGTGAACCTGCACAGATGTGACTGAGCAGAATGTCACTTAATGTGTTCAAAGACTCAGACTAAATCCTCACAAAGAAAGGAATTCAAATCTGCAGCTGCTATTTAATCCTTAATTTACCCCATTTAGTCCAGGCATTGTAAACTTTTTCTAATCATTTTACGTGTGGGCGTATGTGTGTTCAGGAGTGTAAATTAAAGATGTAGTGGCAGCCTTAAAGTAGGATTGCCATGTTCTATGTTTGTCATCTCCATTTAAAATATATCTTGCCACACCCAGTCTTGATGGAATCAAATACTCTGGTTTGGAAGCAGCAGCACAGAATGCCTACTTGCCATTCTGCAGCCCAAGAAAAGGATGTATTTTTCATCATTCAAATTCAGGGTAACCTCTCCAGCTGCATAACTCTGGAGTTCTACATAGCTTCCACAGGGCAATAATTACAATGGGAAATTACTACTGAAATAGATACTTTGATCTGACCCCTGTACACTGTTGATGGTGCAAAAGAACTTGCCCACTGCCAGATATCCCCAGCTGGGGATAAATTCAACTAGTGTGTAGCCCACATAGCTGATTTCTTTGCTATGACTTCCTACAGTATTCTATTTTGTGGGCATGAACAGGCACCCCTAGAGCACTGCATTCCAGCTGTACTGAGCTTGCATAATGGGCTGTGAAGGCTATAGCCAATGGGAGTTCATTTAAAGTACACCCCAGCTGCTCTAAATTATAATAGGGTTGACATAGAACCAGCTCCAGAATCAGGGAACTGCAATTGGCTCTTTTGCAGCCTGCCACCCCATGGCTAAAATCTGGGCCTAAATCTCTTAGCAGCTACAAAAGCATTTTCCAAATAAGATAAAACTCACTAGTTAATACACAACTAACTTACTCTAAAAATATATTTTATTACCATTTATGAGAAATGAATCTTGAGAAAATAGCATTGCTTGCCTTTTCCTCAATACAATAGACTACACAGAACAGTTTTTTGGTTACTAAAGAGAACATTTTTAAATTAAAAAAGCACTTGTTCAAAAGTAGCATTATTTTTCAAAATACAAAAAGGCACCAGTCTGCCTAAGAACAAAAAGTTGCTCAGGCCCCAATCCTGCAAAGAGAACCATGTGGGCAGAACCCATTGATTTCAATGGCTTTCTGCTCAGGGAGTCTCCCACATACTTACATTTCCAAGATCGGGGCCTAAATGTTGTATGTTAACCCCCAAAGTAATTGTATATTGCATTTGGATATCAGGTCCAAAAAACCTCAGCGAAGCATATCTGATGTATTTTTGTTTTCCAGTGTTGAATGCATTCAGTGAAGTCCCCAGTTAAATTTACTAATACCATCATCAAATCATAACAAAGTTATATAAAATGGATGCAGATCTCATAAACTGCCACATTTGTTCAATAATATGATTATAGTAGCCACATATCTGGTTACCTCAGTATCAACATTGAAATAGTAAGAAAACTCAACTGCCAAAGCCAAAGTAATTTTCAGGGTTGGGGGTAGAAAACAGTAAGTTGCAGGAGATTCCGACAACTTTATTATTGCAATGAATCACATTAATGAAGACATAAAGTTACAAACAGTTGTAATAAAAAAGGCAGTGCTAACAATGTAAAGTGGTCCATTACATGTTCAGTATGACAACTTTATTACTGCAGTGGACGAGTATTGCAATTACAAATGGGATATATATTACACATACTGTAGCTTCCTTTGAGACAAAAGAGCACAACAGGCCAACATATTACTCTATGAACATATAAGACACAACAATTACTTTGAACGGTTTCAAAAACAAGAAAGTGAGCCATCATAATCAGGGAATCTGGTACAATTTATTTTTTTTAAACAGAATATTTACAACAGTAACAGGAAGGAAGGAAAACATGATTTCCTCTCATTAAGATTGTATTACGGACTAATGGAGAACATCTACGTCCACAAAACTACTCTAAATAGATCAAGATAATATAAGGTAATAAAAATCTATTCAATTAGTAATAAAATGGATTTAATTTAAAATGGCTCATGTATCACAAATCTTCAGTGTTAACAAAAATGTGCAGCTATGCAAATTTCAACAACAAATGCTAATCAAATAATAATTACCTCTTTTGGTTCACTCAAGGAAAATATTCTCTAGTTTGGTGCTTTTGTTTGTGTATGTGTGTTTTAATTTCAGAAATCTATAAAGTCTAATCAAGGTTAAAAATATCATTGTTACAAACTGTAAATACAGAAATCAGTTGGATTTCATGGCATCAGAATGTGAAACATTAGACAAGAAAAGAATGGCTAGGCACGTGGTTTTTGAACAGATGGTCCCAAATGAGACTGCACTGTTGTAACCTGCAGCAGAATCTGGCCACTGTAAGAAGAGATGCTCTTAGTAGGAGAGGTGACTTTCTCCCTTTTTTTTTTTATTATTTACTCAGTACCAATCAACCAAGGAGCTGACTTGTGCACATCTAATAGTGAACTGTAGATTTTTGCAAAGAAAGTCTTTCTCTAGAATATTGTCTCTTCTTATAATTTACTAATAGGATTTCATCTCTGGAATCATCACTTTGTTCACTAGCTTTGTCATCTCTTACCTCTACCAGTATACTAATTTAGCTATGGTCGGTAGTGGGCAATTAACACTCAAGATAGTGGCAGACTGCGGTGAGGTTCCATCAATCCAGAAAGGAAATCAGAATACAGTCAACATCTATGGAGGTACAAACAATTTTCAAAGGCAACAATATTTTTAAAGCAGTTTACAATAGAGCCAGAATTAAAATTAAGTGTTCAAATAATTTACAGTAGATGGATATAGCACCAATAGTTGCCCTTAAGTGATGCTTAATAAATGCTGCTTTCAGTTTTACTGGTGTAAATCCATAGTAACTCTACAGGCTTTACTAATAGTTTTACACTGGTATTAGGCCAGAATTTGACCCTATTTGTTTGTCCAGTGCCTAGCACAAAGGAGCTCTGTCATACAAATAATAAATAATAACATTCTTCTATATGAGATAGATTAATAATTTGACTCCATGCATCTGAAGAAGTGGGTTTTTTACCCATGAAAGTTTATGCCCAAATAAAGCTGTTAGTCTTTCAGATGCCACCGGACTCCTCATTGTTTTTGTGGATACAGACTAACATCGTTATTCCTCTGATAATTAATAATTTGTGTTACTAAATTTTGACTATCACTTACAAAGAACTCTCATAGAAATGAAACCAACCAAATTTACATTTAAATAAGCATCATGACCATATGCCATGTCATCTGTCCTACCAAATATTCAGATTCCTTAAATATCTACTCCTCTAGGCTTGCATGATGCAGATGCATTCATCATGATCAGTATTTTCCTGTGCACCAAAACTCTGTAGGTAAGTTCTTCATTACTTCATAATGATCCATATTCCTTTTTTATTTATCTTGTTACAAGATGAACTATACAAGCTGTTCAGTAACAGCCAATTTAGAATAGTGGTTAATTTTGTCTTCCTTTTCATTTATTAAAAGGCCTGCTTTCTTGGTAGTAATTCTTTCTCCTTATTCCCTTAAGCTCACAGTAACTCATAGGTTTTTTTGCCCTTATCTTTTCATTGTAAGCCTTATAAAGAGATATATAGCAGAAATAAGAACTTTAATATCAGAAATGAATTAGCTTACAGGGTATTTACCTGAATAAGGTTTTTTGCAGTTTTACTCTTGGGAAATCTTGAAAGCTAAAGTCGAGTTATTCTTGTGTTCAAGCCCATATTTTAAGTGTGTTTTATTATGTTGTTGACTTTTGTAATAAAGGATAATACTGTTGCTTGGTGACTACAGCAGCCTTCTAAAGTTTGTGGATTATTTTGTCATAATAATAATAATATAGCTGCAGGCTTTTTAAACCAACTTGGGTGTACTGACAATTTATGCATGCCTACAAACTTGACCTTGCTATATGTAAGACCCAGACATCTCATCTTCCTTTTTTCTGATCAATTGCCTAGCTATATGAGGCCAAATTCATTCCTGGTACAATTTGACCCATGATGTTTTCCAGAAGACCAATGATAGTGAGAGGGAAAGTATTTCTGCAATACCTTTATAATACCTCAGCTCCGAGAGCAGCAGTTAGTTTTTCTTCTGGTTCATAAGTAATAACTGATTGCTTGTATGCAATTATTCAGAACACAGTCTTGTATTGACTGTGTCTGAGGTGCTAACATCAGGTGAGCCTGGGGCTTTAAAATAATTCATGCTGCTATAGCAACGTTAAACACTTTTAAACTATTTGTTGCAGATGTTTTTTAATCAATACATTTTGAGCAGTTGGCAGGATTATGAAACTACGTGATATACATTGTTTTTCTTTTTAAAAGATAAACTTTATAAAGTCAGCTTCGATAAACGATTTGCCACAACAGTAGAAGATCATGGAAATTAGTTAAAGCACATGACAGAAACACTCCCCCTCTGATAGAAAATACACTCATACAAGAGAAGAATGGCACTTAGAAGCTGATGCATGGATTTTATGATCATACATAGAAAGAGCCAACCTTTTTCCAAGAGTATGGGAACCTGATTTATTGTGTTCAGATTTAATTACTGATAAAATTTAAACTAATTATCAGGCTTCCCAAAATCATGACACTAGCTTAAAAATCAGATTTAAAAAATAATAATTTGTGGGTTCTTATTATTTGCCTTCTGGTTTGTGAGCCTTCAGGGTTCCCCCTTTCAAGCTTTTCTCTGCAGCCATGATGGCTAACATGCTATTTGTTTTTAAATGACACCTGATATTCTCCTGGTAATCAGAACTCCTGGAGTTTTGGTTTTCAGACAAACATCAACTACTACCGGTATTATGTGAGGTGGCAACAACAGCAGGGCTTAATACAAATAATACTTGAAACATAATTAAATAAACAACATGTGTTCATGTCTCAGATGGGGATGACCTGTTCTGTGCATTGCTAAGAGCCATCCAAGTGGCACAGGTGCTTTCTTGGCTGGCAGCGGTGCCTGCCCTGTGTTAGGGTGACTGCTGCCCACACCTTGTCCTGGCCGCAGAGCACGGGTCCCAGTGCCTGGGACATAAGGCATCACCTCGAGGCAGACTCCCCTTCTCCTGTGCCATGACACCAGCTCTAACTCACAGAACTTGGGTGAGAATCCTGAGCAGCCCCAACCCAGGGTGGGTCAGAGCTGGCACCCGGGCACAGAACAAGGGGGGGTCCAGCTCACACCTGAGCCTGGTACAGGTCGGGGAGCAGCCCCAGCTCTGCCCTGTTGGCACCAGCCGCCTTCCCTGAGTGCACTGGACCCGAGGGCGCTCAGCCCAACGCACAACCCAGCAGCATATGGGCTCTCCGGAAGGGGGGAAGGTTGGTGGAGGTAACAGCGCTGGAGAGCGGCAGGGAGGGAGGATGGAACGGCGAGGGGGCGGGGCCATTCGCTCAGCCGTGGCAGCTCCTTCCCCCCCCCCCGGCGGTCGGGCGCGTCTTCCGGGTGGGATTGTGAAATGGTGGCCGCGTGATTGGTCACGCGCTCAGGCGCGCGCGTCCCGGAGGATGTCTCAGTTCAGCCGGCGCGCGGCGATGGGGTTCGGCGCGCGGCGGGCGCTCTGCTGCCTTCTCCTGCTGCCGGTTGTGTCCCGGGCGGTGGGCGCGGGTCCGGCTGCGCTGCCGCTAGTCCTCAACACCTGGGCGTTTAGGAAAGCAACGGAAACAGGTGTCGCTGGCTCCGGGCGGGGCTGGCCGGCTCCTGCGGGGGGAGCTGGGGTTGCTGTTGGGGGCGGGACGCGTGTGCCTTCCTTGTACAGTGCACGGCCCGGGGCACGCCCCGCAGCGCCAGGAGTGCAATGGGGTGGCTGTGACTCTGGTCTTGCACTGCCGTCCTTGATCGCGTGGGGCAGGCTGGGGGCCGGGAGAGATGCTGTTCTCGGGGGTATTGCAAGTGTAGGTACTGTATTCAGAAAACCAGACCTCTGGCCGTGGTCGTGCAGACAAGTGTGCTGAGAGAGCTGGGGGTCGGGGAAGGGAGTATGCTCCCCCCCCCCCCCATGCTGATTTACCTAAACGGCTACAATTACTGTGGATAGACTACCCCAAAGAAGTTCCTAAGCCAACTTCTCTACATTTCGGGAAACAAACGGAAGTGTTCAGGCAATAGGAAGTGAAACTATAAATGCCTCAGTTAAACACGGGAGATGGGATGTTCCCCCATGCCTACGGCATCTGCCCCAACATTTAAATTGTATTAAAAGCTTTGCAAGCCAAAGAGTAACAGGAGTGTTTCTCTGTTGCTATCTGTAACTATAATTTCAAAACAACAATGCATTCCCCACCAGTGGTTGAAATCTACAGAAAGGTCGTTTGTTTTCTTTTTAGCATTTTCTCAGTTTGGACCATAAAACACCATAAATTGGGACAAACTTGACTTTTCACATTACTTTCACTTCTAATAAGCTGAATAGATACTAGTAACATATTTTAAGCACACTTTTTAATGCCTGTTTTTTTTTAAAAAAAATAAAATCACTCTTCAGAATTCATCCCACATAACTCTTTAGACAGAAGCAAAATTCTGCCCATTCTCAAGTTTTTCATTGCTCTGTTTTACTAGAAGGTGTATATGGCAACTTACAGATGCCATATACACCTCCTATTGTTGACTCCTACTGTCACCCTCAAAGACAGCAATAGGGTGTAGAGACAGATTTAGCAAATGCACCCAAGCTAGACTACCGTAGTTTTGATATGAATGCATTCTTGTTAGTTAACTCAGTTAAAACCTTATTTTGTCAGCAATGAAAGATCTCACTTGCAATGCAAGGCTGTTTCTGCCAACACTTAGCCACATGCTTAAATTGACTACTTTTGAGTAATCTCACAGAAACAATGGGGGAATTACCCAGAATAGTAAAGTTTGGATATGTTCTTATCCATGTCTAGTGGAGGTCACAATGGAGAGTGCTAATATTAGGTCAGACTGTCCAAACTTAGCAAACACTCCCAAATTAGTGGTATAAGCTATGGTTAGATTTAGCCAAACCAGCAAGTTGTATGTGCTCCCAGGCCACTTTTTAGCTCACCATAAAACTATTCACGGTCTAGCTCGGGGGTGGGCAAACTTTTTGGCCTGGAGGCCACATCTGGGTATGGAAATTGTATGGTGGGCCATGGATGCTCACCAAATTGAGGGTTGGAGTATGGGAGAGGGTGAGGGCTCTGGCTGGGGGTGTAAGCTCTGGGGTAGGGCTAGAAGAGAGTGGTGTACGAGGGGCTGTGGCCTGTAGGTGGAGCAGAGGGGTTTGGAGTATGGGAGGGGGCTCTGGACTGAGGCAGGGGGTGCAGTGTGGTGTGGGGGAGGAGCCTCTGAGCTGGGGCTGAGGGATTTGGAGTGTGGGCAGGGGCTCTAGGCTGGGGTGGGGGGTTGGGATGGGTGGGATCTCTGGCTGGAAGTATGGGCTCTGGAGTGGAACTGAGGGACTTGGAGGACAGGAGGAGGATCAGGGCTGAAGCAGCTGGTTGGGGCACAAGAGAAGGTCGGGGTGCAGGTTCAAGGCTGCACTTCAAGCAGCTCCTGGAAGCAGCATGTCCCCACTGTGCTCCTACGCAGAGGTGCAGCAAAGTGGCTCTGTGCTCTACCTGTCCACAGGCACTGCCCCTGCAACTCCCATTAGCCCCAGCTCCTGGGCAATGGGAGCTATAGAGCCTGCGCTTGTGGCAAGGGTAGCATGCAGAGCCCCCTGGCTGCCTCTACATGTAGGAGCTGCAGAGGGGATATGCCACTGCTTCTGGAAGCTGCATGTAGCCATGGCACATGCGGAGTGGGGCAAGCACCCGATCCTGCTCTCTGGCCAGAGCTCGAGGGCTGAATTAAAAGGTCTGTTGGGCTGGATGCGGCCTGGGGGCCATAGTTTGCCCACCCCTGCTTTAGCTAGTCATCTTAGTGCTGCTGTCACATGTACACCAGAAAAACTGGACTATTGTGCTGAAAGGTTATTAAAAGCAAAATTTCACCACATGCTGAGTTCTTCTAGCCCCCAAAGCCAATCACTTACCACCAGGTCAAGGTACACTTCAGATCTCACCAAATATAACACTGCAGCCAGTCCTTTAGTAAACTAACTAAAGATTTATTAACAAAGAAAATAAATGAGTTATGCAGGGGTTTAAAGCAGGTAAATTACATTGCAGATGTATTAAAGCGTGTAAGTCCAAAATGTAGCAGGGATGTTATATTGGATAGTTTTTTATAAGTCTCATGTTTGTCCAAATAGTATTGGGGATCTCAGTCCTTTGTTCAGCATTTTCCTTGTCAAAGTTCAGTAGTCCAGAGATGTGGTAAGAAAGAAGAAAGAGGTAAAAGGTGCTTTGTGTTCTTGCCTTTTATGTCTTGACCTCTCTTCTGGAAAAATCCTAGCTGTTTCCTAGCTTCCTTTCCTAGGTGCAGAATCAGCAGTTCTTCATATGAATTGCAAATTTTGCTTGCACCTTTTGTGCACTATTGCTAGGGTGTCTTCATAGCTCCTTTTTTTATTCCTGAAGGGCTAAGCTGTGGGTGCTTCTGAAACACACAACTAGTTTTATTTACAAATACATAGTAAAATGTCATAACTCCATACACATTATTACAAGATAACAATACACAGCAGATTATAGCTTTTTCTGTGATACTGTATAAGGTATATTTTGTACAATATTTGTCACAATTTTGCAAAAGTGGCGGTGACCATGTAAGTGTAGCCGATCACCTCTTCCCAATTATACAGCATCACATATGCACATATGTCCTCATCCTGCCATATGTTCCAGAGGGGTGGATCTCTGCACCCATGTGGGACTCCATTAACTTCATTGTGGCTTCACATACACTCAGGGCTCTAACCCCATGAAGCAGTTTGCATGATCAAGGTCTGTGGGCCAAGTTCATCAGAGCCATTTGTGATGACTCACATAAAAGGCTTTTTTCGAGTCACAAACTAGATCTCAAAGAATAGATGACAGAGAGGGAGCAGGGAAAGAGATGGTTATTTTTAGTATAAATATTATTTTAGTTTGTTTATATACTTTAAACACTGTTAGATTTAATTTTGTGCCTGGAACATTTTAACTATAGTTAATTGTGTCTGAAATGGCTCTTAAGAAATGCTTTTAATATAACATTTTTATATTGTATATTACAAAAAAAATTTAAATATGCCATGATCCTGCCTAGCTACACAGACTTAAGTTAAACTCCATGTGGGCTTGGATATACTTGTGTGAAAAAGTTTGTGTGGCCTTAGTGCCATTCATGCCTTGGAGAGAAGCAGTGCTTGAATTACACAACAGTAAATTATTTGTTATTTTTTACTTAATATATGAAATACATTATAATTGTGGACACTATTGCAACAACTTCCACTCACAAAAATATCCCATCGCTTCCCATTCAGAAACATTAGCCAATTATGCAAAAAAAACAACAACGTTTTATATCCTGAATAACACTTTCTCTAGATTTCAGCTAAGAATAATAGCACATTATAGAGTTTACTTTTACCTGCCATACTTGGTGTAGTTTCTTGTGTTGGTTTTTATAATTTTAAATATTAGACAGTAATTATTTTCACTTACCAGGTGTTTGTGTTGATTACAGCATGGTATACCTTACAGTTAGGAGGCTCTGAGCTGGATGCAGTAGAGAGAGGCTGTGGTCAGTGTGAGACTGATCAGTGTGATGGAAGTGTGGGGTTTGGAGGAAGTCCAGATGAACATGGAGAAACAACATTAGATGCCATGATTATGGATGGGTAAGAAAGTTAATTGGAGAAGAGAATGATCCTAAGGATTTTTAGTACAGTTCAATATGACGTAAGCATTTTCATATGTATCATGCCATCATGTTGATGTGTTCAATAGACATTACACAGAGATTAAAGAGGCTAGGACTTTTCAGCTTGGAAAAGAGGAGACTGAGGGGGGATATGATAGAGGTATATAAAGTTATGAGTGATGTGGAGAAAATGAATAAGGAAAAGTTATTTACTTGTTTCTATAATACAAGAACTAGGGCCCAACAAATGAAATTAATGGGCAGCATGTTTAAAACAAATAAAAATAAGTTCTTCTTCACTCAGCGCACAGTCGACCTGTGGAACTCCTTGCCTGAGGAGGTTGTGAAGGCTAGGACTATAACAGGGTTTAAAAGAGAAATGAATAAATTCATGGAGGTTAAGTCCATTAATGGCTATTAGCCAGGATGGGTAAGGAATGGTGAGTGTCCCTAATCTCTGTCAGAGGGGGGTGATGGATGGCAGGAGAGAGATCACCTGATCATTACCTGTTAGGTTTACTCACTCCGGGGCACGTGTCATTGGCCACTGTCAGTAGATAAGATACTGCATTGGATGAACCTTTGGTCTGACTCAGTGCGGCCATTCTTATGTACATTGCACTCAAACGCTGATATTAATTGATGTCTTCATGGATACAGTAGAAAGAAGGAAATATCCAATCAAACGGAATAAATTGCGATGGCACGTGGATATTTGGAAGCTATCTATGCATTTTTGTTGCAATCCCTGACATTTGTTTCCAATAGCCTGATTTCCAGATATGGGAGCTAAAGGGGGATGTGTCTGAAGTTCATGGGTATTGTAGAGATTCTCCCTGAAAATGGAACATAATGTACAGTACCTATACGACTGTTTGCCTGAAGAGGTAGAGAAAGGCTTACTTTTCCAGGATTGGGATATCTGGAGGTTTAAGTGTAGTCTTAATAGAGAACCGTTTGCTCTTTAATTTCCATACAAATTTTACTTTCATGACAATTCTGAGTTATATCATTTAGACCTTATTCATTGTTTAGATCTGGCCTACACTTGAAAGTCTACGAGAGTAACTGGTTTGCTTAGCAGTTCAATTATTATACCTTAAATACTTTCACTAGTAAAACTCGAATATGGATGCATTTATATCTGTACAAAGATGATTTCCACCAGTGCACTATAATGCACATTTATACTGATATAACTGCATCCAGGGATGTTGTACTACTTTAACTAGACCAGTATAGATAAAATGGTACAGCTTCTTTGTGTAGACCAGCACAAAGTGTATATAGCAAAAGATATGTAATTGTTTTATTATCCTATGGTACCATTTCATATATGCACACCTTAAATATTTCTCACTTCCATATTCTTCTTGTTTCAGCAACACCATGGAAGTTGGGGCAGTAGCAGATCTCCGACGTATAAAAAATGCTATTGGTGTGGCACGGAAAGTGATTCAGCACACAAAGCACACATTATTAGTGGGGGAGTCAGGTGATTATGTACTTTATTCAGTTATTTCCAATTCTTATCCTTGTCTTAATTATTACTATGCAATAAGGAGATTTACTATAGATAAATCTTGATGATGGAATAATCTCCGACATATTTTGAAATGAATGCTGTTAAGTAATTGAAAAGCATTGCATCCTTCTTTGTTTACGGAATATCTACAAATTATTAGGGTTTTTTATTTTGTTATTTCAGCTTGAACTAAAACAAAGTGTTTTATATTCCATGTACAGACCCAGCTGCAACTATTAACTTTTAATGCCAGAGCTGTTTTAATATCACTGAAAATGCAGATACTAAGTAAAGATGTTTTGACATGAGACACTATATAAATGGAAGTTGGCATATACCAATATTTCATTTAAAAAACAAGAGAAGCTTTCATTAAAAAAATGGCAGAATTGGTACCTAATTTTATTTCAAAGTTAATTTTCATATTTATTGAACACAGTCATTGTACTTTGCAGTTTAAAAACATACATGAAGACTTTCTGCCTCAAAGAGCTTGTAAATAAATCAAGTACTATATAGCTTGGCACAACACACCACGTGGTCATAAATTTTATAAACAGTGGAGGTTTCATCTGTTTAAGGTAACTTAATTCTGTATTGGATTAATATCTTTAGACTTTATGGAATAAATGTTTCTAAGAAGACTTGAATAGGGAATGGAAGACTGATTGGCTTAATGGTTTTTTAAGCGTAGGGGGCTGCATGGAGGAAGTCATGAAGGCAAAGATGAAATTTAAAAAGAAGTGATGAGGTCATTGACAGGAAAGGAAGATGAATTTGGCAGTAGCATTTTGGATGGAATGAAGAAAATGAGACAAGGCAGAGGAGACAGTTATAGTCGATGAGAGGACTCCTCTAGATCTGGAAAGGGAAGGCTGGCATTGAGATGCTTTACAGACCCCTTTTAATTTGACCAGGAGACAGTCACTAGTGGCTGTGGTAAGCAGAGTATCAGTAACATACAAGGGATCCAGGAGGGAATGAGTAAAGTGGGAAGTAAAGAAAGTCACAGTAGACTTTGTGCTTCAAGGTGAAAGAGAGGTTGGGGATGGGATAATCTAAAAGATGTTTGGGAATAGCAAAGCAACCTGGAATACCAGGAATGAAGTCTGAGAATAATGGAGGTAGGTTTGAAGAAAGAGTCAGAGGGGGTGACAAGATTCACTGCAATGTGTCAGAAAGGTAAAGAAGATGGAAGAGGAGAAAACAAATTATTCGTGAAGGAAGTTGGAATGGTCTGGAAGTGCTCAGTGGGATGAGAGCAGGGATGTCGGAAGCCAATATGAGGCGTGACATTGGGAATTGATAAGGCAAACACTGGCTTGGGGGGGATAGCAGACTCACTAGAGTGTGAAGTTGAACTTTAAAATCAGTAGAGGAGAGGAAGGCAAATTTCTGTTCCACACAAAGTATTAGAAACATTTTTTTAAAAATTGTCCTTCAAATGTACTTAGAACAAAGCAGAATAACTTGTAAGAGTTTTTCTACAAGATTGTTTCTGCTTTTTATCAAGCTAGCTAGTCAGATACCCGTATTCTACATATTTCTGCTCTTGTTTGGAGAGTAAAAGATAAAAAATATTTGAAACTAAAACAGTTTCCTTAATTTTTCTATCCATGCAGTTTCTTTGAAAGATTGACAGAAAAAAGAACACAACCATGCCCTTAGCTATTCAGCATTATATGTAATTGATAGTATTGTAATGTGTGGAAAGTACAATATATTGTTCCTGATACTAAAATGTTAGTGGGAATTCATGTTACTTTTGGTTTTCAGTATTGAAAATAATTGAATCTTATATTTCTGACTTCATAAACAGTTCTCTGAGTCCTTTTCAGTTTAAATGACTCCAAATTATATCAGATAGGGAGTATGGTAGATGCTTTTTTTTTTTTTTAACAAAACCATGCTGCCTTATTGCAAATTGCACAACAGCCCCACTACAGAAGTCATAAAAGGAGGATCAAGAAACATGAACAAATAGACTTTTTAACTCACTTGATCTCTTGCTTATTTACTCTAGATACTGAAATGTTGGTTAACATTCAGTAATTTAACTATTGCTCATGAAACGCCCAATACACGTGTGGCTTTAGAAAAGCAATACAAAATTAAGTTCTAAATCAATTGAAAGTTTTTTTGCAATATTTGGATAAGTGTGAACTCCTAAGAATCTTGTAAAACTATGTATTACATTCACACAAAGATCAAAGAATTCAAACATGGAAGGGAATGGTAATTTACAAATCTATAAACAATTCTATCTGAATCTGATTTCTTCCAGATTGATAATTCAAAAGATTACTGTAACTAAAAGATGAATGAATAGCATTTTTTTCTGGGGGGTTTTTTTTTCAGTTCATTTACTTTGCATTTGGCTGTGCTTTGTGGCAATTGCTTTCATTCTTTCTCCTGTATATACAGTCAGTTTCCCCTGCTGTTGATGTTTCTCTTTCACACTGTGACAATTATTTAAAAAAAAAGAAAGAAAGAAAGAACTAATCAAATTTAATTTTTAGAAAAGTGTGATAGAAAAAGCCGCAGAAATTGTCAGAGGTACTCAGGAGCAGGTATTGATAGCTGAGTCTTTCTCTGTTTACTTCATATTTTAAAAATGTTTAGCTATCAAATTGTTTTTGTTATTAATTTGCTACTTACAATTTTTTTCTTGCTTAAATTAAAATTTCCCTGTTACACATAGCGCAATCTTGATTTTGAATGGTATTTGTCCTATTGGAAAAGTTTTGCTCCTTTTGTACAGCAACATTCTCTCTCATCATAGTTGTAGAGAATATATTTAATGAAGAGATAAAAAAATATATTAGCATCTCTTCTCCTAGAAGTGTGTGATATAGTGCCCTCAGTAAAGGAGGAATTGGATGCTGGTGGTGTATCAGAGATTACACTGATATACTTTTTGGTGAACTATATTCTCTAGTCTCAGGGAGATGAGCTACATATAAACTAACATGTCATCTTGATCATAACATAAATTGTATGATAAACCTAATGTACTCATGGTACAAAGTTGTTGATTTTTTTCTTTTTGCCTGTTAAAGCCTCACTGTTTGCAGAAAGCATGGGATTTCCATGTGAAGATTTAACCACTCAGAATTCTTTTTCAATATATTTAAAGTGGCTTACTCAAAGCTGTCAGCCAAACTACTGGAAGGTACAGTATAATTGTTTTATTTTAGAAATTTCAATGTTACTTGTTACTCTTGACTTATTAAAGAAAGAAATACTTCATATTAAAGGAACAAAGAATGTTCCATTAAACATTTTTAAAAAAAAACCCTGGAATTCTCATTCACTTGATACACTTGGGGATTGGAAAGCCTGGTTGCTGCCTGATTTGTAGAATTCTGTTACTGTTGATGTTAGTGCCCTGATTTTTCATTTCTGAATCTTGGAGAAAATCCTAACCCTCAACAACAGAGGATGATTTCTCAGTGAGGCTTGAGTGCAGAAATTTAAAATTTAGTCTTCAAATGAAATCCATCCCTTGCTGGGAATTAAGGCTTGGGTCTTGCAGGTATTTAAGATCATGAGTGACTTTTACACATGGAAGTAGTACCATTACAATCATACCCACAGGCTTAAGTCTTTCCAAAACTGAAGCCTAAATTGTTAGCTATAGATCAAGGGGTCTCAAACTCAATTTACTTTAGAGCTAGTGCCAGTCCTCAAATCCTTCCAGTGGATCAATAATGTCACTCATGCCACCCAGAATGTGCCCCCCAAAACTCCACCCGCCTAAGGCTCTGGGTGGGAGTTATGGTGAGGGAGGAGGTCTGGGGTAGAGGATTGGGGTAAAGGCTCTGGGAGAGAGTTTGGGTGGGTGAGGTGGTCTGGGGTAGGGGGTTGGGGTGCAGGCTCTGGGAGGTAGTTTGACTGCTGGGTGCAGGCACTGGGCTGGGGCAGGGGCTGGGGTTGCAGGCTCTTGGAGGGGGGAGGATTGCAGGCTCTGGGATGGAGTTTAGAGATAGAAGGGAGTATATGGGAAGGGGAGGGATGCAGGCTGTGGGAGGGAGCTTGGGGGTGGGAGGGTGGGTGTGAGAAGGGGGAGGGGGTGCAGGCTCTGGGAGAAGTTCAGGTGTGGGGGTTGGTGCTTACCTGGACCTCCAAGGCGGGGTGGCGCAGGGGACCTCTGTGCGCTGCTGCCACAGGGGCACTCGGGACAGGGGCAGCTGGATCATGGGAGTTTGAGATCCCTGCTGTAGATGATGACAAACATAAGTTAGCATGTTTGTCGTCTCTGTGCACAGACTGTTACATGCTTGCAGAGCCCACTCATCTGTAGATTGTGTTGTCTTTTTGAAATGTACTGGAATTGAGACAGATTAAATTGGTACATAATCTCTTGCCTATTCATTTACTTGAAAAATTGTCCCATCTGAAGTATTACTTTTAACCAAGTTTAATCATCTTAAATATATGAGGCTTACTTTATCTCTTAAAGTGTGGTACTAACAGCAACTTTGTTTTTGTGTTTTCTTTATCTTACTGAAGAATGAAAACTTGATTTGACCAAAGAATGAGTCTTGTGATTGTTCACTATCAGATTAACAGACCCTGTACCACACATTATTGAAAGCCAGTCAATGCATCTCTTAATAAGAATATCCATAGCTTTTGTAACTTCAGTATAACTGTACATTACATATCTTAACATATTGTACAACTATGGTTGTATAGTGGAATTTAGATTTTTGTTGCAGTAGTTTGTTTAAAATGCATCTTTACTGAA